>OZ012725.1:3534440-4878654 GCA_963942605.1 Poecilus cupreus | reverse complement strand
ATCATACCTGTTTTGATGTTTCTCTTTATCATAGTAAAGGACCTGAAACAAAGAAGATATTGAGTCAATAGTTTCTCATCATGTGATAAACTCAATATATTGTTTATTTTGTAATCGTTTTTTGTTTATAATAAAAGATAAATATGCTACTCTAAGACCTTTCTTAGATTTTCTATTGAATCGGGTTTCGAACGATGGCAGTAATATCTTCTAGCAATTACATTTTGGAATACATTCTAAATTTAAATATGCGACTTCATCTAGAAATTTGCACGCAATTTCGGGCTCTGTATCTATTTAGAACTACAATCTATAAGTGGAAAAAACTTTCAGAGCTGATATTATTAAAATAATAATAATAATATTAATACCAATTTGAAACGTTGAATTTCAATAAATTTAATCTACAGAACCACATCCAAAAGTCTATTTATTTCAACTACAAACTAATTCAACTAACAAAAGAAAGGTTCACTGACTCAATTTGCAATTAACCTAAAATTCTCCAGGGTGCATAAACCCCTGGTTCGCCGCCTATGGCTTCCCTGTATAATATCCAACGTCCTGGCGCCCATACAAAAACCAATATATGCATGTCCCACACAACCAGCAGTCGTTCAAAATTGCACCATAAATCTGTGCACTAGTTAATAACAATGCAAATAAGATGGCGCACGGTAACGGACACTACCGAGAAAACCTTCCTGAAAAACATCCGCGTTGTTTAATAACATCTTCTTATAGCGCATTTGTTATTCGAGAAGCTTTTAAAACGTATTGACAAAAATTGCCCTTCGTAATTCAGCGATATTGCTTTGATCTTCCTTAGTTATTACTTGGTATCGTATTTGGAGCTCATCTTCTTCAAGCCCTCTAATTTTAAATTTACTTCGAGGAGATGAAACCGATGTTTGACAGATATGGAACAGACGCGTATAGACTAGTTTTAGATCACCACTGTTTTTATTGAGATATTAAAGAATTATTAAATATGTAGTGGGAAATATGTAATTCGAGTATATAGTTTAACATTTATAATAAAGTAGACAACTTTTGTGAAGAGAATCTATAGTGCAACTTTATATTTAGATTTAAATTAAGTTTATTGGTTTCACATTACTGTTCAAGGCAAAATATATCAGGTTGAAGAAATAAACAAATATCATTCTATAACATCTTTTATATACAACAAAATAAATTTATCTCTGTTCTTATTAAAATCATATCTTTATTAATGTGCTTTATTATTTACCGTGGGAAATAAAAATGACAAATACTGCCTAGGGAAACAAAGTGATTCAAGGCCATTGACAGTGCCACCTAAAAAAATTTTTTTTTCTTAGTATTTTTAAAAAATAAATATTGATTAGATAGTTTCAAATTTGTTAGCAAGTAACAAATTATTTTTGTGTATTTCGTAACTAAATATATTAACATTTATTTGTATGTGCTTTTGACTAAATATTTTAGTAATTATATTGAAGCAGAACAATAAATTATAGTTATTATAACAAATTAAGTTGTTACAAAGAATACAAACTTTCTTTAACAATTTCAAATTGATAAGTTAGCTAAATTTACTTGTTATTATTGACGAGTCTATTTGTTATATTTTATAAATGTAGCAAATAAAATAAAACAATTTTTCTTGTTAAAAATTCAGAATTGACAAAATTGTAATTTAACAAATTAACACAAACGACCATGGTCTACAGTTGGATTCGAATACATGACTCCTTGCGTGCTAGGCTAGCCACTATTCCACTGAGACCGGCTTTCATTTATTTTTGTGTTGAGTTGTTTATTATGCCAATAAATTTTATAAATATGACAGTTACCTGTATTGAACTGTATATTTGTGATTATTTGACTTTAATCATTTCGCACTCGCAATGATGCAATTCATGTAGCAAAAATATTGCGCTAAAGCTGTAAATAGCGCCCCAATAAAAAGATACATCGAGTCTAAGTAATAAAGCTTGTACAAAATCTTCTCATATTTATTTAAATTTAATGTTCCTATAAAAACTGTCATTTTTATATGTCGACCTTTGATATTAGTACTGACAAAAATTGGTCTTCATAATTCATTTATATCTCTTTGATATGCTCTGCCTGGAATATGGTTTCTCCGTGAATATTTTATGGAGCATATACTGGA
This sequence comes from Poecilus cupreus, assembly GCA_963942605.1. Taxonomy (NCBI): domain Eukaryota; kingdom Metazoa; phylum Arthropoda; class Insecta; order Coleoptera; family Carabidae; genus Poecilus; species Poecilus cupreus. Next base: position 4,876,493 of record OZ012725.1, on the reverse strand, counting down.
AGCGATGTAGGTTATCCCTTATGAAAATACAATAATGGATGTTTTCAATTTTTCAACATACAAATAAAAATTAGATCATATTTTGTCGATGTCAATAAAGTGTACTCGTATATTACTCGTAGTTTCTCAAATACTGAGTTTATTTCTGGATATACAACCAACTAAGCGAGCGTATCTAAATATTTTATATCCTTATCGAACTCTTTTGTCGCGACTGGTAACGTTTTATGTGGTAGAATTCATTACGGGCGTCATTGTCACAAATATATATATAAAATAGATTTACTAGGGTACAAATGGAATAAATACTGGCATCGAGAATTATAAAGGAAACTCGTAATCCATGAATTATTGAAACCATAATGATCAGTAATAAATCCGTTATTCCTGGAACAGCAAATAACTTAACATACGTCTCATGAAATAATATGTTAATCAATTACTACTTGAACGCAAAGTACGAATATTACATTTTACTATTGTAACATTTTTTCTGTATCACATTAATTTATTTTTTGTACTCGCAACCTTAAAAACAACATTTAACGTACACTATTGACAATCAGAAACTTTCAATTCGCGTACTCGTGCGGAAAATATACAAAAACACTGTCCTTCCTCGGACATTCTATTTTGCTGCTGTGAATTTGTAAATTTACGAGAATTCTGATTAATTTTTAATTCCGTTAAAAATTACAAAAAGCATTCTATATATCGCTTGCGGGAACATTTGGTATGTAAATAACTATTTATTTAATTTTATTACAATGTAGTTCAAATTTAATTAAATTAACAATTGTTGAAACTGCTTACAGGAAATTTGTCATTTTTACAGCTAGACAAATTAACAAAACATTTTCACAAAGTAGAACTTTGTAGCAATGTGTTAATAAAAGCAATTGTACAATATCCACAAACGTAATATATTAAAATGTTAGTGGGTATCTGACATATTTACAGTTTGAAATCTTTTCATTTTTCATACGTTTTGTTTCTTCTCAATAAGCACAGGTCAGCAGATTTAAATGATTATGGCAAACTGATTATTTCTTTAACGTATGTCGAATTGTAATTATTCCCAAATAGTGCTTGTAAGAAAAAGTGTTTTAAATATTATTCTGATAACAATATTACCATGTAACCAACATTCACGGGGAAATTTCAAAATAAGCTGATAGGACTTCAAGTAAACTTCCACTTTTAGTCATTAAGTTTTCACTAAAAACTAATCAGATTTTCCAAAGATGATATAAATATAAAATATAAAAATTTTCAATTCGGCAGTTTTTGAGAAACCGTAACAAATCCTTCATCTATGATACAGACAAATATCATTGCGAAAATAATAAAATCTTGTTTTAGGGACCTTAAAACATACGTATCCATTTTAAACTCATTGTCAAATTTTTAGCATGATTCCTATATTTGTCAACGCACGCAATGTTGATGTTTTTAGAGGAATTTTACTTTGTCACTAGTCTCCAATAGCAACACGCGATAAAATTTTTATCGTACCTCTGCAATAGCAACAAGCGATAAAAGTGTTTTTTTTTTCTATTTTTACTAATTCATTACCACGGATACATGCTACATCAATCAATAACAGAAATGTCATAAATGCATTTAAAAAAATGAATTTAGATCAATTTTTTTATATAATCAGTTGTCGGAAAAACCGCAAAGTATTTATATAATTTTGCACTCTAAATATACAAATAGATATAGAGTGGATCAAGGTATCTATCCAAATATTATAAAGAAGTGAAGGAACAAGGATAGTTATTTCCGAGAATTTGTGAGCTTTAGGAATCAAACTTAGAACCCAATGAATGTAAAGTTTTGCATTTATGTTTGTGGTTCAACAACCTTGGAGTTATCACAGCAACCCTGGCTTATATTCATGCATGTAATTATTTATTAAATTAATGATTGATGTTGATACAAAAGACCTATTATGAGAATAGGACGTAATCTGTATAATACTCCATGTGCCATATTCAATTACTGTTGTGTAGTAAAGTAATCAACAGCTGGAGGGTTAAATTGTTACCCCATCGCTTTAATGTGCATCTATAAACGGCCGCGTTTGTGTTACACTATACCAAGTCGATCAATATTGCCGAGATGGCGCTGGATAAGGTCTTGCTTCAACACTAACTTACCCTACTACTTTAATGAACTTAGTTTTTGTTTATGCAAATTATCAATTTGGCAGCGTTCTGATACAAGTCTGCTGAATAATTGTGTTCATGATAATGTTAACTCTCAGCTTAAATGTACCAGCAAATTGAACTTTATGATTTTGCGAATGTTCTACTATAATTTATGATAATATTTTTAGTTTGCAGTAATCTCTGTGATATATGTTTCCCGCTGAAATTAAATAAATACGTTAATTAATTAACTACAGTGTGCAACATTTATCAAGCTCATAAAATATGTCAAAAGTACCACGTACATTATTTTTATAATTTTTTATAGTTACGTTTGCAATGAATAATTATTTTAAACATAGCTCGTTAGCATAATTATACTTTACATACATTTTTCATTTATAAAGCTTGCCTGTAGCACTTCTAACAAGTATGGTGTAAATAGCTCCATGGTAACGTATCAGATTGTAAATCTTGAGATCCTCAGTTCGAATCCCGCAGCCGACAATAATACTACTATCATTCTTGGGGGCCGTGTGTTCTTGATCTAACAACAGATGAATTTCAATTATCACAATAAAATATATATTACAAAATCACAACCCACTATATTTATTTATTTATATTAACTATATTTCTGTGGTTTTTCCTCCTTGACGAATTATACCCGCATAAAAACGTCATATACCGAGATCTGCTCTGACAAAACATTCAATTGTTTTCTGTCCCTCAAAACAACTTTCATTTTTGCAATTTGACTACAAACACATGTAATCCGAGACGCCGGTCCTCCGGCCGATGTAAACATATCCGCGAGCGGCGGAAATTGTCGGCTGCATTACAGGAAGTGTGCATGGCACCTGAACACCACCCCCACTTTGCTGTCACCGCACTGCCACCCCCCGAGCCACAAACCAGCGAGCCGCAACACTGGATTTCAAACAACTGTCGATGTCAATCACTTACATTATTTATTGTTACTAAGGTTCAGGAGCGTTCAGGGGCTTGGCAGTTATGGTTCAACTGATGGAATTTGTTCCTCTTATGTCTTTTGGTGATTGTTATTGGTGTACAAATAATTGTACTGCTAAAAAAATCCCCTGTTGTGTTTCCACCTGATATAATAACTGCATTTACTCGCTTGTAAATTAGAAAATACTTGTTGGAAATTAATTAACTAGCAAACTAATTTATGATTTCAACTCTTTAAAATTAAATACTCAGGTGCAGCAAATTACATTTCATAAATTACAAATTTCAAAAGTTCTGTTTACATTTCAAATACTCGAACTAAACTCGGTTTTTGTTGTTTCTCAAAATAATTAAATTAATAAAGAACTTAATGAAAACTCGTGCTTACATCAGCCAGGAGTTCCACAGGGTTCAGTTATTGGCCCTGCCTCAAATCCTTGCGCGTTGCCCGATCGTAACGATGTCGATCATAACGACTCGTGTAGATCGACTACAGACCCGGATTCACCAACAAAAAGGAGACCAAAGTAAAATTTCCACGAATGAAATCATCGCCCTGGCTACGTTATGTGGACCATATCTTTACTGTTTGTCTTCATGGACAAGGTAGCTTGAAAACTTTTCTTAACCATATTAGACAGAGTTACCTATGGTGATAGAAGAAAATGGCATTATCCCTTTCCTTCAGTTATTCAGTTTATAGAAAACTTACATACCAACCAATCATTCTTATCAAAAATTTGGTACCATGAAATACTAGTGAATAGAACTACCAACATTTACCACAAATGGAAGTTTGAAGAAGAGAACAAAAGGCTTTTAGATAATTTAAAAACGAATGGCTATGAAGAAGAGCGTTTCGTTCAAAAAAATTAAAGAACAACCTTGAGTCAGAAGATTATTATAAACGTTTGTTTACTTCTCATCTGAAATTACAACGCATGTTGAAGTGTACAAAGGATATTATTTCGCTTTAGTTCGTTGGAATTTTCAATATTGAATGTAAATGTGGAACAAATTACATTGGATAGGCCAGTAAAATGATGACACCAAGAATTATAGAACACAAACGGATTCGTCTTGAACATCCAGAAATATCTGCTGTGGCTTGTTGAGCCACTGAAATAAATTTTGAAAATACAAAAATTATAGCATGATTGAAATGGGGTAACACATTTCACGAAAATATATTTCTCGAATATATAGAAATGTCGAAAAATAAATTCAAAGTTTGTATTTGTCGAAAATACATATGGCGAATGTTGGAAATATTTCAAATGACGAATGTTACAAATCTCGAAAATACATTTGTCGAAAGCGGACAATACCAAATGTTGTATTGTAATCATTGCTTACTAGATAGAACTACGATATTTAGTATTCTTCGCTTTCGACAATAATGTATTTTCGAGATTTGTAACAGTCGACATTAGTAATATTCGAGAAATGTATTTTCGAGGTTTGTAATATCCAAGCGATTCGACAAATCATTTTCGAGATTTGTAATATTTGTAATTTGTAATATTTCCAACATTCGATATTTGTTTTTTCGATAAATGTATAAACACTGAATTTAATTTTCGACATTTGTATATTCGTGAAATCTATTTTCGAGAAGTGTATGTGTTTCCATCGAAATGTGCCAAGAGCAGACTCATAAGAGAAGCTATCGAAATCTATAAGAACACAGCGAATCAAAATGAAGGTTACGAGTTGAACTAGACATGGCCTCCTCTCTATTTACTTGTTTATGTTATTAATTTGTTTTCCTGATGAAGAATTACGTACAGTAATTCGAAACGTGTATAAAAAAAATATTCAACTTAATTGAAGTCTTTTATATATTTACTATGAGTTCTGAAAACTTTTTCAACTTATTGAAGTAGGGTATCTAGTGCATAGTTATCGTTATTGGAATTTCATGGGTTTTACTAATAAAATATTAACAACGGATAATTAATTTAAGAATATTTGTGTGGGAGCAGCAATATTGATTTAGTCCGGCGCTGGCGGAGAACGCGTGGGCGAAGCCATGATGTAAACTGGTCCATTGTAAGTGAAACGCCCGCTAAATAAGTACTGGAGGGTCGCGAAACCATTCGCTACAGAAAGTATATCCTTTCCGTGCTGATCGTAACGTCACATTCAAAACACGCGGCGCCGGAGCATTTTATAAGGGTTTTATTAAAGCGTTATGGTATTCCGACCCTCGATTAAAATGCCGACCTACATGGAAATTAAATTTTAGTCCCACGACAGATTTTATTGCTATTATTGTTTCTTTAATTATAAGCCATTTATGTTCATGAAATATGCAATTAAATGTGATGACTTATATGCGCATAAAAGCACGACATGCTTTATAAGATTGGGTTCACTTAATTTATACGTTTAATTATGTCTAATAACTTTCACCTGTGGTTCACACATCCAATATATTTAATTAATTATTCTATATTCATAACTGTTTACACAAAACTTCATAATAGATTTCCTGTGGATTAATTTAATTAACAAATCAATTTATAGTAAATACCCATAGTTTTTCCTAATATCACTTGAAGTATCTTATAATACTATAAGAAACTGTCATCAATAGTTTTAAAAAATAACAAATTTACGACCATACACTAAAATTCGTAACAGATTTCTTTCAATGACCACATTACAGAATATTCAATTTGTGTGCCACCATTGCTATATAACAATTATTACAATGAGCAAAAAATATATTTCGTGGTTCTTAAAATACGGGATAAAACTTTCTTATTTAAAATGGGAATTTACTTTTTATTCACTTAGTTGATTTAGTATTTTTTGTGAATACAACGATTTGTAATAAACAACAATTCCATTTATTATGATGAAATATTACAAATTATATTCACAGTTACACGGAAAAAAGTACTGTGGATTTTATCGAACTATTCATATAATATATATTAGCTGCCAATTTCATTTCCATTAAGAAACTAAACACGATTATTTACTAAGCAATTAGCAGTATTTACAAAAAAATATTTGGTAAATTTTCAGAAAATTCGTCTTATATCTTCATTTTACCGAATATTTCGTTTAATTCTAATACCTATACTTTTTTTTTCATGAGGATTTGAGTTCTTTGTATGAGTTTTGTCAATAACGTTTGTTATATCAGTCTAGATCTTTAAAAGTTATTATAAAATTAGTGAAAACCATAGATGTTAAAGAACCCAAATAAATAAAAAAAAAATTGTGAGAAAGTAATTCATTTGCTTATTCGTATTACATATTATATAATTTTGTTATTGTTGAATACGTATTTCATTCCTAAGCACTTATTTCCCGTCATTTTGACCATAAGTTTTTTTCAAATATTCTTCGAAATAGAGTAAAAATATTTCATGGTAAGCAAAACTCTTTCGAATGTCAGTTAAATTTTGGGACCATGTGTGAAGTACCTACCTACATACATGTTAGATATATAAGCATATTTATAACATAAATATAACAAAATAACAGATATGTATTTTATTTATATCTGGTTAAATTAACAGTGTTTATGATTGAATACATTATTCAGGATAAAATTGTTTGTTGTTAATTGTTATGTGCTTATACTATAATTGTAATAAGAAATTGTGTAATAATATATTATGTGTTTGATTTGTTTATTTTTCAATCGTTTCCTATCCAGGGCGCTCTATCTGTATATCTTTAAATCTAAACAATATTCTACCTCTTACCTTTACGTTTGTGAATATTTATGGTATATCATCGTGTTTCTTCCCTCTACTATTCCATTATTATTTTATAAGCTTTCATAGAGTACATATAAATAATTTATAACCCTATATTTACTTGTTCTTTAAGCTGTATTTAAACATATTTGTTGACATCACCAATATCAATAATAATCTTTATAGTTCTATATAAACCATTGGTGTACCAGGTATATTTCTGCGTTTACGAAACAATTTACTTTTGGAACCTACTGCGCAGAAGACGTTCTTTGCATTTAAATTTAACCTTCTTCTTGAGAATTTGTTCGAGTGCTTCTGTTTGGAATATTCTCTCGATGATTTTGGGGTGATATTTAGGGGTAGTTTGTAGGCACCGCACGCCTATGCCCGTGGTCGAGTCACGAACCCCACTTCCGCGTGTGAGCTAGTTTCCGAGAAATACTTACATTACATATGAATATTTCAAGACGTCCAATTTTTCTGTCAAACCGTCAATTCCACATGAATTGATATTTACGGTCACTGTATAAACTCTATACCAATATATCGTAAATCTTCTGAGGATGATGTTTTATCTACGGGATAATGGATTTAGGACGATATATTCTCTATATGTACTTCTTCTTGAGAATAAATTTGTTGGAAAATGTACGCTATAGATTTCATGTACTTGTATGCTATTTATTTTTTAGTTTCCTGGAAGAGCTCTTCTATAATATTAAAAAGCATTGAACGAAGAACGGTTCATTCGATATGAAAAGGAAAATAGAATTTTCTTACATTCTTAAAATTGATCACAATGTGAAACCAGTAAATTCGGATATGAGAACACACAGATTTTTTTACAACACTGAAATATGTCACCAAATATTTTACCAAATTTCGAGTTTAGTAATATTATATTTATTATCAATTATTACGAAGATATTTCAAAAACGAAACAAAAATACAAGACAATGTATACAACAAGAACTATACTAATAAATTTATAAACAGCATTCTAGTAATGAAAGGGTTCAATTAAAGACAAACTGTCTCTTTATTAATTGTTTGCTGCCTGCAAAATGTATTCTTCGCTTCAACCATTCCTGTAAATACTATAATCGAAAATAATAAAGTTATTCAGTAATGAAAATTTCACCGTTTTGTTGATGCTGAAGGAATAAATATATTATACAATATGTAGTTAATAATAATATTCTTGATAGCGTAACACAACAAAAGTAATATGTACAGCAAGAATGTCAAACATAAATAGTACCTAGTTTGCTGGTCCTAAATGTAATATATTTTCAAAAGGTTTATAGAATATGAGGAATTTACAATTCTGCTTTGTAACATAACGCGAAACATTGCCAAATCGTGGAAAATTCTAGTAATATTGCGTACGTTCCTAGAATAACAAAGGCAGTGAAGTATTTTTGTAGGTAATAATAATCCTTCCTAATCTCGCGAAATAATCATCAGAGCATTCCAAGCAGGAGCGTAATTCAGCGTACGTTTTGAACCGAGTTAACATAGCAAATTAGCGATTAGAAGGAATTTGACTGTATCCAATTTGGGGAGTCGATTACGGATTTCAGGTTAAAATAGGCTTGCAAGTTCTTGATTCTGATGAGCTTAAATTCTCTCGCATAATTACCAGGGACGTTACAAACAAAGCAGCTTGGGAGAAGAGAGAACAAACTCCGCGAATTCTGGGCGAGTGGAGAGAAGTCAAGTGCCCGCTCAGGGAATCAACGCACGGTAATTTGATTGTGAAATTTTAATACGTTTTGATATTCCGCATTCGTTCGCGCACTCTTCGCGTGGCCGACATTCCATTATATCTGACGTTTCTGTGAGTTGCTTATTACGGGTTGTGTAGAAGATGAAACGTTATACAAAATTCTAGAGCGTTCGGTGATAATTGCGGGAAAACCTACCAGACCCGTACTGAAAAGAATTCTTTTTTAACTATTTTTACGTTATTATAATATTGAGTTACTCCTTCGATAATGCATTTATTGATTTATGGAAAAATATATGTTATTTGATACTTCGAACGAAGTACTTTAGTTTCAAACTTTTATAATGATAACAAGATATTTCCTTAACCTTAATTTTATTTGCTTCTTTTTAAATTGATTCTTTTATGCAACACCATCAAGATACTTGTAAATAGTAAAAGCAAAGTAAATAATTTCGTCGTAAAATTTTCTATGATTACTATTATACCGTGAGCTTTAGCTAAGATGCAATATTCACCATTCTGACGTTAAAGTATTACTGTAAATACCAGTTAAGTGTAGTACTGTTCAATAACCAGATAGAATAGAACATAGAATGTCAATGTCAATGAACTTGTCGTCATACTTTACAGATGTTTAGTAATAAAGAAAACATTCAAATTGTTACTTGGCACAATTCTAGTTTGTTTGAGAAATATTTGTGATAAATTTGCTAATTTATTATGTTTCGGTACAAATTTTCTCATTAGTTTTGTCGTAGGTCCATATAGATACTGAAATTTAATATTCCAGAAAAATTGTAGCATATCTTGTTAATAGTATATTGTAGAACAAGCATGGAATGGTACTCATTTCCTACGAGTATGAAAGTTTTTAGCAATTCTTGCAATGTACCTCATATCCTTAGTAATAACAAATATATATTGAACAGATGTCTAAGTGGTCGTAGAAAAAATATGTTCCTAACTACGGTGTCTATATCTTCCGAGATATTCTCAATTTTTTTGTTAATACAAATTTTAATACTCTAGCCGAACTGCACTTTAAAATAAATTGGATAAAAGACGAAAATATCTTCTATATGTCAAAGTCTTTCTGATGTTTTTATTATTCAAACTTACAAACACAGACAATAAGTTTAATATTCTTCTCGAACTGTCTATCTATATCATCAATAGGGTATAAGAGAGGAGAATTAATAATAATTATAATTCAGATGACGAAAACGAATTGCGCTAACAATCCTGGGCAAAACCTAATCAAATTTCCAATTTCTGCGTCCGTATTTTCCTCTAGTGCATCCTATCAACACAGCCAGCAGGTATACATCACTCGTAACCCGGTCCTGATGGACTTTCGCTGTCCCATCAGCACTCGTCCGCGTCGACAGCTCTAGCTGCGCCCCCCATGGTGTGCTCCGGTGCTCCGCTGCTTGTTTACGATGCCAGCCACGCCGTGTTTGGAGATTTCCCATTAGGTTCACGTGAAAGTTCTCAAACTGGCGTGCGCTCGGAATATTAACATGTTAACATGCATGTCCAAATTAGTGTTTAATGCCACCAGAAGAAATAACGCCAAACTGCAGGAGGACCGACTGGAGGGTTTTGTACTAGGGGAGGTGCAGTAATTGCGTTTTTATGGGGTTTGTCACGTGTTTTTTTTTGGATGTTTGTAATGATTGTACTGTTTATTGGTTGGGGAATGGATATGCTGCTTTGAAGTACGAGAAATGAATATTGGAGTTTGGAGATAATCAAAAGAAAAAAACATCTTTTGAAATTTAATACAGTGTCGAATACAAAGACATTGTTTACATATTTGGGTGCACAATTATTTCGTAATAATGGGAACAAATCAAATGTTTACTTTTGAGGTTAACTTGCGTTGTTTATTATATACCCAATTATTTAATAAATATTGTAAAACACATCAAATTAAGTTAGAACTTTTCTTTCGTAGATCTCGATAAATGATAAATTTTTTCGCGTGAAGCGCAGTTATCCACCGTCAAGGGTAAAGTGTCATATGTGGGATTCGAACTGAGGATCAAATTATCCCCTATAAAACAATATAACTAACTATAATAAAGACAAAAATACGCATTAAAATTTCAATTTTGATTTTATTCAATAAGTTGAAAAAACTAACAGCAAATTTATAAAAGATTTTTGGATTAATTCTGTAGTAGATATTTATGTAACGAATACATAATTTAAGGTTTTATGGTCAAGACAGTTTAGGAGCCCAGCGAGCGCAGCCAAGGGAGGGACAAAGGGCGAGCCAATAAAATCCTATTATATATACGTTACATATATACATATTTTAGGTCGAATGCCTTGCAGATTATATTCTTTAGCTACGAAAGACAATGAAAAAATTGTATAATTTCATATTATCCTTTTTTCTTTTGTTTTGCTTATCTACCAATTTATTTGGGTATTTGTTTTTACTTTATCGTACTATTCTATAAAGAGTTTCTTTATGGATACCAAACAATATCATTAACAAGTAATCATAATACAGCCGAACATAAAAATATTTTTTGATTGACTTTAAAAGTGCGACTTTTTTGATAGCTTACAGTCTTACTGTCGAGGGCTAGACAGTAAAAATCTAATACATAGCAACCACTTAATAAACACATGGCAACCGAACAAACAAACGCATTACAACCGTTTAACTACATGATTTGATGGCGATAACTTTTAAAATATGTGTTAAAACAATCGTGAACTTAATATTAATTCCAAATCGCCAAATTAGTAACGTATTCAGCACGACTCCATACACAGATTTAGAGCTATTACAGCAAACAACAGCCTTTGCTATAAAACAGATACATTAAACAAATAACTATTATTCAAATTTAAATTCAACGTTTCCAATGAATAACATAAACAAGTAAATAGAAACAGTAGCTATGTAAACAACACAGTTTATTGTTTCTATATACTTGTTTATGTTATTCATTGGTTTTCCTGATGCAGAATTTTGTAGAATAATTCGAAACAAAATTAAACCTTTTTACAGAACATATTTCAAAAGGTATTGTAATTTGATATTCTTATCATGATAACAATATTTAGAATTAATTTAGTTGTCTTACATTTTTTGTAATATTGACATTTGTTTCTAGAATATTCACTACGAGTAATATATACAATATTCAATAAAATTTGGTAATTTAAAATTTTTGGTTATTTGTAAATATTGTCATAAATATTAATTATAATTTGTTTAAATAAAGTGTAAATATTTCGAAAATATAAATTAATTAATTGAAAACAATTTGTCATGGTAATTACTGATAAATACATATTACTAATCTGTCATTAATATGTTTATTAATTTAAAAACATATTAGTTTTTAATTAATATATATTTCAGTTACTAGATACTTTTATATTAAAACATACATTTTAATAATATTTAATATGTGCATATAAATAATTAAATATCTAGTTATATTCAGTTCCTAGAAATCTGTAGTTCAAAATCAGAATATTCAATTATCTTTTTAAAACTTTGATGTAAATATTGGACTTGTTTTGAGATAAAATTACCTCTATATAATGTACTTTTCCGGGAATTTCTAATTCTAATAATATACTTGCTATATGATATTTCTTTGATCTACTTTCGCAGTTAATATTCATTAAAACTTAATATTGGCAAGATGCATATTCATGAACTGCGCACTTTAATATTCAGCCTTAAGTTGATAAAATTTTGTGAGTCTGACAAAATATTTAAATTTAAATTACTTTTAAGTGACAAAGATTGAACATCCTTTAATCGGGTTGCAATTAAAAATTATCTCTTAAATGCATATTATTTACCCATTTTCGGGAACACATTTGTATGGACACTGTTTAAATAGTTCTTCTTTAATATAATAAAAATTAAATTAACTTGAAAATAATACAAGTAATCATTTTTCAAAATTTCTTTTTGATCCACATTCTGTATATATTTTCATGCGCAAAATGGTGTTACCAGCTGTCAAACTATAGCCCTCAGAGATATTAGTTGTGGTAATCGAATTGAATATCTAATTATCCAGAGTCCGATACGTTAAATAATTGTATACTTTCTATTTAAGAAATTAGTAACTATTTGCAGTAATAATAAATTAATAATATATAAAAACATATAGTAAATTGTATTTTAATGTGTAGAAATAAAATTTTAAATTATAGATTTATTATTTTAATGTGGTTATGATAGCAAAATCATGATTAAGTAATCTAATTATTTTTCAATCATTAGTTCTCTATGCTGTTATTATCTCCATACCATAATTTCCAGAAAAGAAAAACTCACTAGTAAAATAATTACTTAATTATCCAGCACATATGTACTCTTAATTCTTAATTTCATTATTAATTATTTCCTCATGAGTTCCAATTATATAAATTAAGTTTTCACACCCACATTACATCATGAATAATTCGCATCATCTCTCACGAACGTTTCACTGCAATTGCTGGACAAAGTTCCTCTGACGTTTTTGTAACAAAATTAGAAAAACCACAGCGCGAAGCCATAATTTTTCTACAAAATGGCGGTCATTTATTCTCGAGGGAAATTTCATTTGTAGTTCGCCGCTGACGAATCGTGGCCTAATGAATAGTTATGCAGACACCAGAAGCCGTTAACAAGAATTTTATTACTAATTAGGTGTAATGGTCTCGGTTTTGTGACGTGGAATTTTTTATAATGTTCTAGTTGATTGCATGATATATTAGCTGTCGAGAAGATAACTAGCTTCTTCTTTTTCATCCTGTGTTCTTTGGTGTGTACTATTAGTTTTTAGTAGATCAACGATGCTATTTGTCGTGGTTGATTAACACCAAGAATCTTTACTTACAATACTTACATAAAATAGCATAACATCCGAAAGTAATCAAGTTTGTTTGGCTCCGTTTGATCGGTTCCAACTCAAAAATGTGGAATATAATTAACATGATGTATGCATTATATACCTGGTTGCACAAAACCTTGTTAGCCAAACATTTTGTTAATGACTGAAAATAAATTAATTTAGGGCCGATATTTCCATCTACGAATAAAGTACGGAATAAATTATTCGCCGAATAAATTAAAATTGTCGCATCGAAATTATAGCTTAAATGATACTTATTGTTCTAACTGTCATTTTTTTATGCGTATTTTTTTATTTATTCCACGAATAACTTATTCGCAAGTTTATTCGTAGATGGAAAGAATATTCAATATTCAAACTTGTATTAGTTTAATAAAATACATTAAATTAATAATTAATTGTTAAAATAATTATACCTCTATTGTTGTTTACTTATAAATAAATAAATTAAACTAAAAATTATATTGCGCTTTCATCACTTGAACTAACGTTTCTTACAACTGACTCTGGTTTTTTTTCAAATACATATGGGTATCATTTTTATTGGCCTAACTAAGAAACAAAATGATCCTAAATTTACAGAATACAAATTTAGCATTTATTTCTTATTAAATTGTAGTTATAATTCCAGTGTTTAATAAACAATTACCGCAAGTAAAATATTACAATTTGTTATTTCACATGTTATACTTTTTGTTGTATTCTGTATTAAAATTAAATTTAGTACGTCTTCTGGTCTATTAACTTTCAAATAATTTTCAATTTCGAATAATAAGAAATTTGAAAACTAGAAAATATAGTTATAAGTTGTTGATTCCATACAATTTATGTATTTCAAACCAAGTATATGTACGAAGTACTAGGATATTTCCAATGTTCATTTGATATTCTAAAAAAATAAATAATTTATTATTAATTGTTAGTAATAATTCACGCATGCTAATATTTTCTACATGTGTAATATTAAATTAAAATATATTTTAAATTGCATGTCAACTGACAATTAAAATTTTAATTACTATTTATTTTATTGTAACGAAAACATTTTTCAACATTTACACACAAGCTCCCTTCCTATTGAATAGTCCAGAGTGTGCAATAAAATTAATTCGTAAATTGTCACTCATATTTCTATATTTAGACACAATTTAATTAATGATGATATTGATTTGACGTTTACATATATCAGCTGAAATGAGAATTCTTGTTTCACGGACCCAACAAACAATTATACAAATCAGGCCGCAGGTCGAACGATACATTAGCTAATCGATTTACATGTAGTTCGGTGTTGTACGTTGATAGTACCATAAACAGTCAGTACTTCGAATGGACCGGCTGCATTTGTCTGATGTACAACAGAATAGTACACGCCTACGCACTGAGACATGCATCGATGCCCTTAAAACCCTGCTACTCTAATCACTCTAATTAGAGAATCGTTGTTGTCTGCCGGCGAGTGATAATTCGAAAGAGGTTAAGTACGATTACCAACTGTAGGGTAGCAGTGTAGCCATTTGAACAACAATGGAATATTGCCGTTTCACTGATATGAAATGTTGGGAACTTGTTTGAATTGTAAGTTACATACTTTAGAAATATACTATGTCAACGGAACCGGTAGGCAAACGTTGTCTTGTCCACAGACCTTGCTATATATAAAATTCCGGTGTTAGTAGCTCTTTTTATCCTACACAGCTTGACCGATTTTGATGAATATTTTTTACTTATGGGGTTACTGGCATGGTAAAATACATAAGTCATGAATATAAGTCAGGAAAATTTAAAAATCTGGATATCGAAAACAGCGCCACCTACCGGGTCCAACTGAAATCGGTCTAGCCGTTTAGGAGGAGAAGAATTACAAACGTACGCACACTGGTATTTTACAAATATGTAAAGCTTTTTCCACGTTTGTACCTTACAGTGTTCAGTTTCATCAATCTTAGGTTTTGCTTTCATTCGCTGTACACAATTAATTAATAATATCTGATGTGGATGCGGGCACTGCGCGAGTTTGTTTAATCACGGGATCCTCAGTTCGAATCCCACTTCCCACAACTGACAAATGCCATTTAAATTTTAACCTTGAGGTGCCCTCTCCACTAACATCCTTTGGGGGCTGTAACTCGACGGCTGGTAACTGCATTTCGTACGCTAAAATATGTCACGGGTATATACATACATTTATTTATATTATTTTAGTATTTTCGCTTGACCTAGGAGTATATTTAACATGCCAATGTTACGTTCTTGAGCGTCCGGATTGGATAAAGCAATAGAAAAAGGGAATTCCCTAAAATATCAAGAATTATTGAAACAAGACAAGAAATATGTTGCCAAGAAATGAGCAAGATAAGAAGCTTTTAATTTCTTGTCTTGATGAAACACTAAGTATAATATTATTCAAGCTTTATACATCGCGCAAGTATTATCTACAAATTAATATTTTTCTGAGATACTTAAATGATTATTCATGCTAGCAGCCATACTTTCTGCACACTTGTACAAACCAGTAATTATCTTCCCATTATCGATTTCATCTGCAGCGATCGAATTCCAGTTCATCGAAGCCACTCTGCGACAATCCAGTAGCAGAATGGTTACACTACACTACTCTCAAGCTAACTTATTGCTGTTGTCAGTCGAACTGTGTGTTATTGACGCTAACTACGTGTTGAATTATAAACACGCTCGTATTTCAGCCATTAGACTCCGTGTGGTACGTTGTTCTGAATACATACACGCATACCTGATGCCTGGGAGAGTACGTTAGTACCTTTGAGAGGAACTGAACACATATTTGGAAGACACCGCAGTATGATGACTATGCGATGATGAATTTTGTATTGAGCCAAGTTAACTAAATAGATACTGCGTAGCTCTGGACCTGCGTCCAATTAAAACAATAATTACGTTTCGATAATAGAAAGGAAAGATTTCTGTACGGTCGTATGAAATCGGAAATTTACAATATATAATCATGGACATAAATTTCTGATCTGTGACATAGAATAGAATAGAAATGACTATTTCCCTCATAAAATTTAAGCCAATCAGAATTCAGACATTTCTGAATATCGTCCAATCAACGTAGAATTACACGATAATTTTGCAATAGAGCAAATTATAGATAATTCGCACTAGTGCAAATTATCAATGTGATTCTGACTTGCTGTCAAACGAAGTTTTTAAATTTTGCTTTATTTTTTATGAGAGAAACAGCGTTTGGCCAAATTTTTATCGGGAAATAGTCCTCCTAGCACTTGGGATATTTTGTATGATAATTCTTTTCAAAGTTTTGGTCATAATTTCAACCAAAAATACTACGAGATAAATTAAATTTATTTCAAAAATGAATGTAAAAATTAATTTCTTCTTCCTGCAACTGGGGTATATAGCTCCTCAATTCGTATCCCATCATCGACAGTTGCCATTTTATCATTATCCCTTTGGCGATCGTGATCAGCATGGAATTATTACGACATGCAGATAATATTACATTACGAATAAAAAATTATAACTGCATTTGAAATCCTCAAATTGATTGTTGTTGGGAAATGAAGGAAAAACATATATTTATATCCCTATTCTGTAACAAATAAGTACACCGATAAAATTGTTTTTTTGGAACAAACAGTTTCTTCTTATATGAAGAGAAAAATTGAAAAGTGTCAATCCGATTTCGTGTCCATTGAAAACTTTTGTAGGTTTAATAAATATTTTTGTATGAAATTTAATTTAGTTTCGAAGGAACATATCAAAGTATTCAACTGAGACTCATTATGGGGACCAAATCGTTTGAATAGGAGTAGTTTTAATTCAAAATAATATCGTTCTAAATAAAACGACTTATTTTTAATTACTTTTAAGACAAATTTGAAATATAATCTTTTTTTTACATACAGAAAAAAGAAAATACATAAATTTCATACCTATTCAAAATTGGTCTAGTGTGTCTAGTGTACTAATTAAACACTAAATACACTTCAAACAGAAAAAAAATGACTATTGAGGAGGCCCTCATATTCACCAGTTAAACGTAGCGGAATCGCTCAACGTTTATTTAGATTGGAACTAATCCCAAACCGGAACCTAAAAGCAATACAGTTAGTCTCCATGGTTATTACAGTATTTGCACACTTCTTACAAAAATCGATCTTGAGTTGAGCTTAGGCTTAAAGAAAACATATTATTATTTAATTTAAACAAGATCAAAACAAAAACAAAGGTTCCATCACACCTTCATCCTTTTCAAACATCCCTAGATAAACATCCTCATCCAGTTAACCTTTACCATCTTTGCACCCCAATCATGCGATATGGGCTCCCTCCTGCTGCGCGGGGCTCTCTCCTGTACGTACTTGACACCAGGCGCCAAGCAGGGCGAGCCAGGATGACACGAATCTCGTTACCACACATGTACGGAGAGAGAGACCAGTGTAATTCAACACAGATTATCCTGACAGGGGTAGCAAGGACACGACCATCCATTGTAGCCTTTCAGGGGATAACTGACCGCGAAGCGCGGAACAAACGCAGGGGCGGACCTTGAGAGGGCTCTTATAGGTTTGGTTTATTGAGATGCCATTGATTTTTCTTACAATAAAATATAGCACAAATAAATATCACATTATTTATCCAAAGTGGGTGGTACTGTACTTTCGCAAATTTCTTGCTTCAAATCAATAGCACAATGTCAGTAATTGTTGGAAAATCTTTGGATGAATAACGCCATCTAAATGCACAGATCTAGAATTTTAAAACTTTTTGCTTCAGAGATTTACCTCGACTAGGAATGTGTAGTTACTACGTTCATCCAAGTAAATAACCAATGGCATGCGTTTACGTATACTTATACAAGTATAATGTATATTCAAAGTTAAATGTTTATAATTATATCATAGATGAAATAATATTCTGTGCTATTATCGACGTTACATATATTTTTTTTCTTTTTTAAAGAATCTTTATATGTGGGTACTTTTACGATATAACTATGGTATTTAAGGAAAACCAATAAATTATATGGAGTTCCATTAATCCGAATTATTTTTGGTGTAGAAAAACAATACACAGGTAGAATACGAAGAAAATTGATGTGGGCAACACATAAATTTCCGCCTAAACAACTTTTAAACAGTACAAAATAGAAAAATTGTTTTATTTAAAAGTTTTAGGTAATATTATTTAAATCTTTTTTATTATTACAAAATTTACTTTAAATGAATTATTTACTGAGTTATGCTCAAAATACCTTCTATACCTAAACCACTTCTATTTGATGAATTGCTATCAAAATCTTATCAGTTTGTAATTTGAATATTGAAGTATTAATTTTAAAATTTGTGGTCACTACTTCTTTATATTTATAAACGGTACAAAATATAAAAAACGTTCGCAATAAAAATTGTAGCTAATATTATTTTTCTGAATACAATGAAATTTACTGTAAGTTAATCAGATGTGCCCAAAAAAACCTGATAGGTCTTCATATAAACTCCTACTTTCGGTTAATGGATTGTTCCGAAAATTTAATCAGCTCGTAACATGAACATCTAAAGAAATATGACATTGATAGCACAAATACAAATACAGACATCCATCATAATGAGAGTAGCAAAATCATATTCTAGGAATCCCAAATCATCCTTATCTGTTGAAAACTTTGATCCGACACAATATCTCCCTTAACTATATATTCGAGAGGTAAATGTCACTGTCATATTCCTAAAGAGGTCTATTTTTTAAATCTTCTTTTTCTGTGCCTGCTTCGTACTTTAGTGTTTGAAAGTTTATTAGCATAAAGGTTTAATTTGTTACAATGCATCTGTTGCTGTAATCAAATACCTACAGTTGCGTTTCCACGTAGTTACCCTTAAATAAATACAATAGATGGCGTGCAAAAATCTGCTACAGTGTGAGCCCCCATTAATTTAGAAACATACTCTTGTCTTCAGTTCCCAGTAGAGTCATTAAGTAACTGTCCATCCTTATTGCAGAAAGTTCCAAGTTGAAAATTCCAGACCTTTCCACTCTGACGTTATAAACATTTTTCTCCCGCAAAATTCCTCCAAAGAAACTATCCTTAATCCCAGTCTGCATCCCCGCATATCCCTTTACAATGTTGATGCGGCAAGCGTACAACCCAGTGCCACTGGTTCCCAACAAGGAAGCCTTGACGACCTGACGACCTCCACTTCCACCCACGTTCTCCTTCGCCGTGTGCGGTGCTCAGAGCTGGCACCTAATTATCAGCGCGCATATAAACACACTTAAAGTGAAGGGTGAAGGGTGAAGGGCTCAGCGTTTCTGCTTCTGCGCACGGAGCAACGGAGTCGAGTACCCAATGCTGAACATAAATTGGCTTTGATTTAACTAAGAGGAATCTACTGTTCTGTGCAAGGAGACAAAATTGAGTTCTGTGACTGTTAAGTCAGGATAAAGGTGGATAATTATGTTTGGGAGTGAAGAGATTGGTTTAGTTTTAAGCTTGTTTTGCGCCAGTTAGTTTTTCACTTTGAATCATCCTAGAACAACTAGAACACTGGTGATGAATATATTCTAATACGAACTAACCAGAAGCTAATATATTTTTGCTTTCTGCCTTGTTCTGGGAATTCACAACTCTTGCCTTAAATTTATTGCCTCAAAAAGAGAAATATATTTGTATATACTAAATTTTTAAGGACATCACTCGAGTTCAGATTTACAGTTCGATATCTGAACATATTTCTTTGTTTAAATAATTTGACAATTGCATTTTATTAAAGTGTATTGAAATTTAATTAATAGGATTTCAAACCGATATACTGTATATAATTTTATCCAACACCTCTCAATAAATGCTCTATAACTATGGCGATTTTAAACAAGGAAAGTAACAGATTACCCACTAGTGGGTATAATTTTGAGGAAAATCACTAGTGAGTATTTTTGCATTTATAACAATAATAATAACACACAACACCTTGGTAACTATTTCGATTGACATTTTAATTTAAAAATTTAAAGCATATGTCACTTGCAAATAATATTTCTTTAATAAATTTTTCATCTATTAAGAGGTGTTGGATAAAACGTTATATTATAAAATTTCTCTCGTGGGTAATTCTTTACTTTGCCAACTTGTAAAGTAAATAACTATTATATAAGACATTTTTACTAATTTATTTCGTTATGTTATAATCAACAAAATTTTATATCCGTATCCCAGGTGTCTTTTGGTCTCCCACGATCCCTCTTTTTCTTGACGTTTGTCATCCAAATTTACCGCACCGACCTCGATTCATTTATTCTTATCACATAGCCCCACCATTCTAGTTTCTATGTAGTGTAGTATTGGCTTACATTGCAATTATTCTCTTATTATTTCGTTTCTAATTGTGTCCATCAATGTTATACGTTGTATTTCATTTCCAGCGCCTAAATTTTGCTTTTCATTCTTTGAGACAGTATCCATGACTTGTATCCGTAGGTGTGTCCATATAAATCTGTATAGTATTACTTTTGTTTTCGTACTGATTACCCTATGAGACTGTTTCATTGCATGAGAGATTCTTGCCGTTTCTCTATTCTTTCATTTATGTCAATATATTATTTACTATTATTTTCTATTATCGTTCCAAAATGAAAAGCAAATTGCTTACTTAATTGATATACTTGTTATCTTGCGGTATAAGCGATGGCTAAGAATTAATTTAAAATAATAAAATCAAACTTCTTAGCCTTTAAAATATAAATAAAATATTTGTCTGCATGTTAGTATTCGATATTGTTCTATGGTTTGGTGAGCAAGTTATGTAATGTACTATGATCCCTCTTAGGTTACTTACTGATGATGAGAACAGTATTTATTTAGTTAAATTAAAATACAGGTATTTATTTCGTTGAAAACTAATTTAGTTTCAACAGTAATCCTGCTTAATGTAAATATATTTTTCTGGAACTAAATAAATAACTTTGCATGCAGGATGAAAGAAACTAGAGTTTCTTCGAACGTCTCGTGTTGTGTAAATTTTAATTTAGTTGCGGTTCAGTTAATAAATAAGCCTGTTTTCTTGCAAGTGGAAGCTGCATAAAGCAAGTCAAACAAAAACAGCGGGACCTCGCGATTCTAACATTTTTTCTCGTCTCTTGTGGCGAAGACGATCCGTTGACAACTCTCGTCGGGACTGTTTTATTTGTTGATTTATCTGGGGCGACAGCCGAGCCGCCAGATGAAAAATATTTACGTACTTGTCATGCGAAACTGCGCGTCATACATTTCGCATTTAGCCCCGTATATTTTATTCTCGACTCTATCTCTCTTTCACTGCTTCCCAGCCACGTAGGGTAGAAGATGAGGACCCGTTAAAACTAAGTACTTTAAATTGACTCACTCTTCGTTCACATAAATTAACAATTTATTCACTGCTGCGGGTGTTTCCTACTTATTGCTTTGCTTTTAATTTTAAATGCGAGCTGAAAACTTTCATATAATGTATAATAGACTTTTTAGTATCGTACACGCTACACAAAAAGGTTCAGGAATTCTTTAGATTCATAGAATGTTATATATTTCTTCAAATTTGTGCTGTCCGTTCAAAATACTAGATTTGAACATCTCAAAATCGTGCTTGCTTTGTAGCATAGGCAGGAAAAAACTAGGGACTTTTAAAAGGTTGGAGTTGGAATCAACTGAATGTCAATTACCCCCTTCTAAAAAACTTCATTTTCTTTTCAGTATCGAGTCGATCATTTTTCAGGCAATAAATTATTGATAACATTCTTAACAACTTGTTTTATATGTATTGGAATATCCCTTATATAATAAAATGTCAACAAAATTAATGTCACCTGATTTTTCAAAGAAAACCAATGAATTGTTTATTGTTTATTTCCAAATGGATCCCGCAAATATTTCGCTTACTTATCAACATAGCAATTTATTTCACGTAACATGATTTGTACAATAATATATTTTAATAGCGGGTGTATATTCATGATATCATTTCTGGTTTACTAGCAATTAGTATCAACTTTGAAATTCCAAATGGAACATACCTTATTTTACAAATTTTAAAAGTACGACAAATTTCTTTAGTCATGTGAAAAAATTAACGATATAAGTTTATATTATTTGGGTAAAACGAATCCATATGGACATTCAACTAACAATCTATCTCTTTCAAACATTTCTTGTCATCATTTGTTCTTGTCCTTATTCATAGATGTACATCTATTCTCTTAACATGTTATCAATCGACCATGCAACAAACCGTCGCTCATACAAACATTTATTCCTCGGACATCGACGTAATTGCTTCCCTCATGTATTTGTTTCTCCCATCTTTCATTCAACACGCGCTCGATATGGTCAAACATCTCAATTGATTGATTTCTACTCTCCTAACTGAATTAAATAAATACATTGTATTCCTTTGATGAGGACAGTTTTGCGATGTGTAATATTAATTTTGAAAGGTGAATGATAGTGAGAGTGAAATTTGAGGGAGTAGCAGATGATGCCGGAGGAAGGGAAGAGTCATATAAAGGCTGATGATTCCTCGGTTTGGTTTAATCAGATTTAGCGTCGTCGAATTAATTACTGTTAGTTGGTTTGCGTCCAGGAAACATTAAGTAAAGTAAGCGAAGTCACACTCCGCGAAATGAACATCAGGTCCCGTGGGAGCCGCCTAGTGTCCCTTTTATGAACTTTCCTTCATGCTGAAACAGCTAATGACGGTCTTGGAACATGCAACATGCAAATATACTTAATTGCTTCATCGTCCCACCTAACTGCAATACGTCTACCAACCACCAATAGCTACACTTACACATTACACATTACCCTAATTGAAATAATTCATTAATCCGACCAAAATAAATTACTACTAAGTGTGTAATTCAACCGGGAGAATAGGGACAATAAAAATACAACCTGTAAAACTAGACAAGCATAGCTGGACAAAGCGAACATGAACTATTAACAGATTAAAATGGGATAGAGTACTCTTCTTTTCAATTTTCGTAGCCTATTACAAGCCGTTATTTGGCAGCTGCTCTAAACAGAGGGCAACGCAGTTTTTTGTACTAAGCGTTCTAACTAAAATATTCTTGATTTAAAAGACGATATTTGTATTGCTAGCAATATTTACAAAAAAATATTTTAATACTTAATTAAATTATTGAATGGGGTCTAATTTATAGAAACAAATTGTAAAATAAGTAAATTAACCAACTTCAAACTAACAAATTCAAAAAACTCTGATTACTTGGAACAAGATACTATCGAAAAACAGCTTTAATATTAATGTCGCTAAAACTGTGTAGAAAAAGAGGAAACCCATTAAATATTAGGTTTGATGACGTTTTTGTATCGCAAGTTGATATCTTTAGAATACAGGTTAGAGAAAACCTCGCAACATAGATAACAAAACTAACAACAGAATTGACAGCGTTACTAAAGCATATTACACATTGGGAAATTCTTACTTTGAAAAGAAAAATGTCGAAGATTGCAAAAAAGAGAGTATACAAGTCGATTATTGTGCTCATTTTAACGTATGGTAACAAATCGTGAATACCATGAGAAAGGCAGAAATCAAGGACCCCGGCTTGTAAAAAAAATATTTGTTGGAGAATGGAATATCTACGTGGTAAGACGAGACAAAATAAAAATGGAATAAAGTGGGAAGAAGGCTTAGCTTAATTCTGATTTTAAAAATAAAAGAGGCTAATCAATTACGATGGTTTGGTTATTTGGTAGAGAGGCTTGAAAACAGAGTGGTAAAAAAGGTGTGGAAAATGGAGGTGTATGGCAGTAGACCTAAAGGTACACTCAAAACATCAAGAGTTGACAGCAAACATATGCATGTTAATAGGAGAACAGCAAATAGAATAGCAAGGGATAGAAAGAAAAACAGGACCTGGAGGATCTTCAACGAAGAAACTCCTTAACTTGACATCCGTAAAGGATATACGTAAGAAGTAAATAATGAAAATAGCACTAAATTTCGAGAATCGTAACTAAACGACAAATTAGATAATAAAATTATAAAGACTTTTGGATTAAGTTCAATAAAATATTTTATTTAAATACGACGTTTCTTCATCAATAATTATGTTGAATAATTCGAAACATTGTATTTAACTTAATACAAAAGTCTATAATTTACTACGAGTTCTGAAAGTTTTCCAAGATAATATTTTGATGCTTGAGGTCATAGCTGGCACCCCTTCAAAATATTTCTTTAAGTAGGTATATTTATTTATAGATTATTAATACTCGTATTGTACAAATATTTGAAAATATCTGAAAATATAAGTACCTACTTAAAATATTTCGTCTTATCTTGTAGCTTTCAAATATATGAATAAGTAGATACTTATTTCGCCAACGCCCCTCATTAAATCATTTTTCAATATTGTAATAATTTAACTTATTTCTGTTGTTGTGTAATGCCCAATAAAAACGAATGAATTTTGTTGCCGTATTTAGACTTTATTTATAGAATTCTCTTCGTCAACAAACTCCTCAAAAACATTCCTCCTCGTACAGTGCATTACTTAATAAAGATTTTTATAGCCATGCGGTAGAAGAGGAAAAAGAATTCATACTGTGTTACATAACAACATGATTATATTCCCAACGACAGTATGCACTCTGCACATTGCTAACTTATGTATGCACTGAATTCGAACGTACGTGGAATGCGTTCAAGGAATTTAATTCTTCTTAGGAGGAATTCGGTGAATGCAGTTCTTTCTGCGTTACAGAAATAAACACGTTGCAAGCGAAGCTCTTATTGTTATCTGCAAGATATAAGTTAGAAAATGTAGTAAGAGATACACTGGTACATAAGTAGGGGTGTTTTATAACTTAACCAGCTGAGCTGCTAACTGCTCTTTTATAGATTATCTTGTAAACTGGTTAGTGAGAGACGTTTATCTTACTGAGGAAGGAACATGCACAACTTAATGTAGATGTAGATTTATGTTACTGCTGCATTCCGTACAATTTGTAAGCTAAATACAACTATATTATCAGTATGTACATATTTATCCTGGTTGAAAATATCGTGGTTTAAAAACAGATAACATTTTATATCTTCGGTATTACAAGCAAAGTATTTGAAACTAGTTATTTCAATTAAGTATATATTTAAAAAAAATATTATATACACAGCTTGATGAATTGACAAAGAATAACAAATACTAATAATAATTGCATTTGATAAAAGTAAAAAAACTTATTAAAAAATGCAATACTTATAGCTCCGTGGTAACGTATCGGACTGTGGATCGTAAGATTTATAATAAATAGTTCGTTAATGAAAACGAAGGCGATAATGAAGCTCTTCACTCACGAAAAATGAGTGGAATAAGTGACATTTAACTCACGGGCGTAGATAAAATATTTTACACCTAATTACAAATTCTGGGCATTAATTGGTTGGGCAGATTTAATTATTTAAATTAAGAAAGAAACTCATAATAAGCATCAAAAGGTTAATACTAGTAAATTGTTTACTAGAAAATAAATTAAATACTCCTCCAAACTTAACTTGCTTGCTTGCTGTAGTACGCATCATAATATGTCTTATATTTATCGAAATATGGCGATTTGTAAAATTTTTTAAAATACGGAAATTTCCCCAAATATGACTTAAAATTGTAAATATTTTTTATTACATTTCTTTATAATATACACGCCAGGGAACCCATTGCTGCAGAGCGCATCGCCATATCTCTAATATGTTTTGAGTTACGACGATTTTATCTATTTTCCGAAGAGCAACTTTGAGGGGCTGAAACTCAAAAACTATACAAGATATCGAAAAATATCTCGAGTTTTGTGTTTTTCGTGCCATTTATAATAAAATGGTAAATTTTGAAAATTTTGAAATTTTTTTGAATTTTTTTTCAAAATTTCGATTGGAGATATCTTGACAAATATAAAAGATACAGACTTGCAGTGTTCACCAATCGATTCAGCTCGACGAAATACATAAACCCTGAAAATTTCAGAAAATTCGGACAACTGGTTCAAATGTTAGAGCAAAAAGTCTTAAAATGGCCAAATTCAGGCCAAACGTCAAGGGGTAACACTTGACTTTCAGGACAAAAAACGCCTTTTTCAAGCTTTTTGCTCTAACTTACCATCCCGTAAAGCGATTTTTATGAAACTTTGCATAATTATGTATTTCGACGAGCTGAATCGATTGGTGTACACTGCAAATCTGTATCTTTAATATTTGTCGAGTTATCGTCGATCGAAATTTTGAACAAAAATACAAAAAAATTTCAAAATTTTAAAAATTTGCTAATTTGTTATATAAGGCACCAGAAACGCTAAACTGAAGAGAATTTTTAGATATCTCGTGTAGTTTTTGAATTACAGGCCCTTAAAGTTGCACTTCGAAAAATACCAAAAATCGACGTATCTCGAAAAATATTAGAGATCTGACGATGCGCTCTGCTACAATGGGATTCTTAGCGCTTATATTATAAAGAAATGTAATAAAAAAATATTACAATTTTAAGTGAGGATATTCCGTGAGTCAAATTTTTCTATCGGTATGTGAATCTGTATTGAATGATTAATAATTACAGTTTCTGTTATTTGTTTGTTCCCATAGCAACTAAAATTAATTTATTAAACATATAATTCAGTTTTTTCAAAAGAAACAAACAAAATCTGGTGTGGGCACCACACTACTTTCTTATACAAATAAAACCAACTCGTATGACTTGTTCCTTGCGTATGACTTTATTTTAAAATAGAAATCTATTAATATCTTGTCAAGAAAACTTTCTAACTAATAATACAATAATATACATTTATAATATTTCACAAGACACATATTTTTGATACTTCACAATTATTTGACACGTTTGACACATAAATATTAAAAATGTTTTCGTTTTTTTTTCCATTGTAACTAAGATTATTGAAATATATTTTTGAATATTATATAATTTAGTTTTTTCTCAAAATTAGAAGCATGTACAAGAAATGTGCAAATAACATTTTATATTCCAAATATTATTGCTAACATTTTTTATTTGAGACTTTTTCTCTAAGCTTGTTTTATTTTTGAAAAAAATTTAATTTATTGTTTTCTGTGTTCAGTAAAGTTCCTCTTCCGGTTATTCAATTTCATTCAAAATCAACTCAGTTCTTCACTTTTTCATAAAACTTATAAATTTTAAGTTTCGTTCACATATCTTGTCTAGTTCATGAGGTATTGCGCACACAGACATCCATCCATCATCACACACAGACATCATAGAGAAATTGGTCTTTACGGATTCAGTGGACGTCAAAATAAGTATTTCCGCAAAAATCTCGTCAGCGATTTTTTTCGTGATTCCAATACTTCCTTATACTTTGTATAAGAAAGTAAAAATACTATAATAATGCTAAAAAATAAATAATAAAATAGTGTGTTCGATGATGTTGGATATAAATTAATTGTTAGTTTCAAAACATAAATCATGTTTGTATTTTCCTCGTATTTTTATTTTACCGTAATAATACCCGTGCTTGAACAAATTTCCTGCACGTGATGGGAAATGCTGTGTAGGGATATTGAATTAGTAAATGTTGAAGTGTTGATATTTCGCGTCAGCACAGTGCACATCAGAAAAACGATTTTCCAGTCGAGTTGCTCACAAATCGAAGAGCGTACAATAGCGTCAGTGGCACATATTCTCACAGCTCGTACTGGTTAGTGAGAGCAAGAAGTGTAGCTATTTTCTCGCGTTAAATAATTCGCAGGCCGATGCAGCGATTCCTGTCATTCTCATGTTTCCCCCGGGCCAGATTCCGACCAATTGCAATGCGAAATTGATGCTGCGGGGCTCGCTCAGTCAGCGAGATGAGGTTTCTACTATCGGGAATTTGTCCGGCTTCTGATTTGACAGCCACGACTTTTGCACACTGCTTCTTATCAAACTACTGAATGAATCTATTCCATCATTTATTGAAAAAGTCATAAGTTACAAGATCACTACTAATATTTAATAAATTAACCCATTGTAGATTGTAGGTGTGGCACTCTATTTTCTGTAAGTTCCTTGTTACCTGCTTATAAGACACGGCTTCCAATGATGTTAGTGGAAACAGAACCAAAGGAGTGGAGTTAAAATGGTCACTGCCGGCTGTGATCTTCGAAATTAGGGTCTCATGATCCACAGAGTGATTTATCATTTCGCCATTAAAAATATGAAAAATATCGTTATCTTCATATTGAGATAATTCCAATATAGAGCGTAATATCTTTTCGGGTACTGCAATCTGATTTTCATTTTACGGTTATTCGAATCAATCAATCTGGTTTTCAAAAAGCAAAAATATCTAAGGATATATCATATTCAATTGTTTCAGGACTAATTTTCTTGTTTTATAACGAAATAAATATGTTGATCAAACATTCAACTAGAAATGTCAAATTAATTCATTGTTTTTCTGATGACATTCGCGTTAGGCACATAAATAAAATTTTTGTTTGGTCTACTTATATCTCTGGTGCAAACATTTTTCTGCTTTTAAAGATATTTTGTAAATGATCACGCATTTTAAAAATTATGTTTATTAAATATTTCTAATTGTGATGCAACGATTATTAATATTTTTATTTTTTGAAACATTTTTCTATATTTTGTTGTCATCAGATTCAAAAACAGTGTTCGGTTTACCAGCCAATATCTTTGGGACAATTGAAATATTTATGTTAGTGATTTTTGTTAATTTGTTATTATTTTATTATTTTTTATTGTTAATTATACACTTAATTCTATTATTATAACCATTTGACTTTGAATTTACATTTTTTGTTTTTTATAATAAATAGTACAAGCTTATTTCATTTACTTTCCATATTATTTTTTTTTTTATTATTTTATATCTCAAACTAATAAATAATGAAATTATTTTTTATTATACCTGCATCATAATCTGTGTTTAAAACACGCCGTGCTTTAAAGGTTGCTAAGCAACAACCTAAATAATTACTGTTAATATCTGTCAAAACTGTAAACATAAACAATAAATACTAAGCAAACTCCATGTAAACGATATACGTCAAACGTCACACGCGTAAATTTATCAAAATCAAAATGTTGCTTTTCAGTTTCTTCCAGAGTATGATGCAGGTATAATAAAAAATAGCGTATGACACACGTGTATAAGTGCTTTCAAAGCACTAACGACGTTAAAAGCACTCCGCTTCGCGTCGTGCTCTTAAACTCGCCGTTCGTGCTTTAAAAGCGTACTTATACACTTGTATCATAATATACTATTACTATAAATTGTTACTTTTTATTATGATACTATTAAGTTAACCTGTTTGTTACTAATTAAATGCAATCAAAATTGGTAATCGTAATCGTACAAGTAAGAATCGTTGCATCACTAATTTCTAATTTGTTTAAAATTGACCACTGTTACAATGTTTGAAGAATGCTTCAAAAGCCTTTAGGAATGCAAGGTCCTTTTTGTTACTTATCCTCTTGTTTCTTACATTGAGAAAACTTCTATAATATTCCATAATTTGTTACTATTTTTGTCTGGGGATTTGTCAGTCATGAACGCGACTATTATAAACGTATGCAGAAGCAATGTTCCGAATTCGGTCAATGTTTCCGGATGAATCTCGAGTGGACGAAAGATCAAGTGTCCGCAGTCAGGTCAGGTGTTCAAAAGTAAGCACAGTTTTGTATTCCCCCTGCGGGGCCCGGCGGCCGAGCAGGCGAAAGAGCAGCCATTTTGCGAAATGTGCAGCACACTCCACACATAATAAACCGACGATGGCAAGAAAGGCACAACTTTGCCACTTCGCACTGGGCGACTCATATCTCAGCGCCGTTATGCGAACATGTTTATAGCTCTAACACGACGGAAACACACGCCAACTTACTTACATCTTGCTGATGCTCCTACATCCTGCGTTGTTCTGATGATGATGAAGTTACCAAATTGACTGCGGAGGAGTGATTCTCTGCGATATGGCCGGACACTAACCACTTTCTGTTTTCTGCGGTGTGGAACGTTGCGGCCTAGACTATGAGACCCTTGCTGGTTATTACTATCCTGTTTCTGAGTACACTAAACTAATTATGTACCTCGGTGTCTTATTTTCACTTTACAGATAAATTATAATTACCTCAGGCTTCAACTATATTGTACGTTTGTACATTTCTAAACACCGCAAGAAATGATTCATTGCATTACAAGATATACTACTGGTTTTAACGATAATTTAATTTTAATTTACGTTAATAAGAGTACATAGATTCGTTACAAACTTGGGTGGCCGGAATTAATGCGAATTCCTACTAACACATCATATTTCTTTTCTAAGTTTATGATCAGTCATCGTATTCATTTGCATACCGGCGTATTTTATTACTTTTCAGAATTTCTCTTTAACTACATTTTCCGTTATGATATCAGTTACTAATACTTATTTATGTACCGTCAAAATTCCTAATAAAAGATATTTATTATTTTAAATACACATATTTTTATCTCCCGCATATATTTTTCAGAAATTCTAGTTTTTGACAGATAATTATATTTTAGAAATTCCCTGTTTTCACGATGACGCCTACTACGTATATAACGATAACTTAAATTCATACATTATACATTTAATTTATTCCATAATTAGACCCCCAGTGACTGTCCATATTTGGAATTGCAGATCAGTTTAAATTTGTCTTCGTATTCTTTAAGTAATGTCAAATATACAATAAATCGTTTCGAATATTTTAAACAAATATATAAACACAATATGTTAAGCATATAATCACAGTATTATATCCAACGAAAAATATCTTACTTTTATGTGCCGTGCTAAATTTTGTAGTACCGATAAAAAAAATACTACTGCCCTAACTACAGCGATCATCCGACAGGCGAGATGAAATGAGTGCGATTATACTAAATTGAGTGAATGAAATAAAAGATACTCTTGTAATATGTCTTCAACTATTTGCTCTAGAAAAATGGCGGTATTCCACATTAAGGATCCTATTCCACATTTGGTCACTTTCCTTTAACATAAACTAAAGTCAAAACTGAAATGTACACAAAAATTAAACAAAACGATGGTAAAAAGTGTTTTTAGTCCATCAATGTACAAGTAGTCATTCAGATTGTCTATATAAATAACAAACTAATTAGCTAAATTATGAATTTGTACTTTACATACAACTTTATCACGTTCATTTCGTACTTTCAATTTCATAAATGCAATAGATATCGTATAAATTAAAATTTTGAAACTTTTAATTGAAAGATATTTCAAATAAGAATAACAAAACTAATAATTGCTATTCCTCCTCCGACCAAATGAAGCGCAATGCGATGAACTAGCAGATAACTGAAGACAAATAAGCTTCATTTATACTAAACCCACGTTGATGATGATGACTCTACCCTGGCGAAGGAATAATATAAACATTAATATTGAACAACGCTGATATAAATATGCATATCTCTCTGAAAACGATATATTTCCCTGGCTGCTAAGCAAACATTCGTGCTTTCGGTTGTGTTCATCTATCTGTACTATATATTTCTTCTTCTTGTTACAGGTGAGTCGACTATTTGCATTTGTAATGGATCGTTAAATGAGTCGGTTCCGTATCGGAGCCATACGTCATGCCATGCTATCAGATATCAAGGTAAATAAATGGCTTTTAATTTATTATAATTGTAGAAGGCAATATTTGCATTTTTATTAGTAAAATATGATGAATTAGACAACATTTTATCAAAAATCTTTTGTGTTATCTATGATGAATAACTTTGTGTCAGGAAATAATGATGAAATTATTTTTATAATATATTATAATTGCATTTTGGATTTAATTAAATTGTTTTATTATTTTTAATTTGGATTATACCGTATAAAAGTATTAATTATTAAAATATCGATGACAACTTTTGTCATTGAAGCTTCAATATCGGCATTTCATGTCATGTTTATTGTGAAATTATAATGAAATGTCACAAGACGGATTATTTCAAACCGGAAATGAATTATTTAAATTCTTTATTATATGTCAATGATTATCTGTATAGAATTATATTAAACATCGATTATATATTATTATGCTTTTGGGATAAATCGTTATTATAGTATATAATCATTTCTAGTTAATATTTGATTAAAATAATGAATGCATACAATACAATGGAATTTATTTCCTAATTCAGGAATGCCTTAACTCTCTATTGCATGAATAATTTTTTTTTTAAATAAGGGCTCAAAAAATTTTTTTTTACAAAAGAAATATTCATATATTTAAAATAAGTGTTACTTAATAAGTTTTGTTCACTGTTGGGAGCATTATGAACAAATTCAACTTACAATAGAACTTTGGTCTATTGGGTCGTCTTTGCGTACTATACAAAATTGTTTGTTAAACAACCTCTTCTAGGAAAACATCAGATAAAAAAAAATTTGGAAATTTTTTAAAGGTGTATTTAGCTGTAATATATCAGCAGGTAATAAGCTGCTTCCTTCAAATTTTACATTTTCTATCTCAGTTTCTGTAATTATCCTTTTTCCACTTCAACTTTTTTTTATGTTGGTAAAATTGGGAGGAATGACCTAATTGGCAATTGACAAAGTGTATATAATGTTCACAAATAGTTACAACATGATTGCTATGAGTGTAAACTGCATAAGAAAAGAAAGAAGAATTTTAAATTTTATGTTTCCGATCGGGGCAATAGAGGGTTAACTTATCTTACGCATCCGATCGTGGATCATGTGATCCTCAGTTTGAAATATTTGCTTTTTGGTTCCTCTACAGAAGCAGAGTGCCACATTAAAAAATGGTAAATAGCATGATGTGAGGATCTTATGTTCCACAGTCCAATTTATCAAAACCTAGCTTTGTGTTCTGAACCAATTAAATAGTTTTCAAACCAAAAGTACTTCTAAACGTGATCAAAATAAAAGAGAAGAATTCGCTATCATTTACCTCAGCATATTCAAAAATTAAGTCAGGATCTGCTGAAGAAATTGAGAAATAAAAACAAAAAGAAAATGGAGGAAATATACTCGACAAAATATATCCGATATGAAAGAAACAAACGTAACGTATCCGCTATGTAAATTGCAATAGACAGAAGGCGTTCGCGGAAACACGTGAATTACCATATAAATTGTATGTAATACATCAGCCATCAAAAGATGAAAGGTACGCGAATTGATTGGCTTATTTCTGCGCGGGCGAGACCAAATCTAGAACTAGAAACTATAGGGAATTAGGTTTCTTTTTCCACTGCAATGTTTTTCCTTTTTTACCTCCCGCAACATCCTGTAAGGGAGGTACAGGTATCATGCTAAAAGTTTGGTAGTGAGTTTTCAGTAGATGATCACGTTTTAGGGTCCCTAGTTCGCGATGATATCTGTAGTTTACTTGAAGGCCTATCAAGTTATTTTGAAGTTTCTCAGTAAATTATGGGTTAATGACAATTTTTGTTATTAGATAATATTTCAAATATTATTATCTACAATTGTTGTTGAAAACATTTTTCTCTTACTATTTACGAATTACAACAGGTTATAGAAAAATTATATTTTGATATATGAAAAATGTAATTTTTTAACACGGGTCATAATTCAAAACTAATTTTTTTAAAGAGATGAGTATTCTTGATAGTGGTGGTCCGTGTTCTTGCATTATTTGATAAAAAATCTATGGCGAGAGGTATTGTGGTGCCCCCAAAAAATTTTTACGTTATGATTATTGATTGGAAATTCTCCACACATATTGTTTTAAACAATACTTGAAGTTGTAAATAAGTATAATTTAATCAGTTATGGTTTAATATATAATCTCCGTTTTTTCACTGTTGATTTTTTCAGTTGAAACCCAGAAGTTTTCATCTTCGTATTCTCCATATTTGATTTTATGCATGTTTATTTTAAATATTGTTATTTATTATTGTTTTAATCTGTATATGTAATTTTTACTGTTACTATTATTTTGTATTCTTGCATGTATTGTTCCTGTCCATTTTGTTAGGCTTTCGCCTGTTGGACAGCGTAATAAATAAATAAATAACATTTGGTTTGGTCTTACATCTTAGTACTTAAACATAATCACAATCGAATTAATAAACATACTACCAACTTTCGTTTTTAACTAACACATATTAAAAACATTATAACTTTTAACTATACTTAATACATATGACCGTTTTAATTCCAAATGAATCGTCTCTTGGAAAATCTTAAAAGTTCTACAAATAATATTGTTAAATAATCTTAAAGGATCTATATAATTTCACACAAAAGTAGCAATAAATATGTTCTACAGATTGAAGTATAAAGGTGTAAAATTCGAGTACAACGCACGATGTCAAATATTCACAGGCACTCACGTGTCGCCTGTCACGCTTTACGATTTCTTGATTTTCGCGTTTGAGAAGTTTTGCTGAGTTTTAGTTTACTTTTCACATGTTGCTGAGAATGGCAATGTGATTTTTAGCAGTGTAAACATTTGGCATCAAGGTTTGTTGTGCGTCTGTATTTTAAGATAAATATTTTTGTTGTTTTCTGGAATCCGGATTCTTGGTACAATTACTATACGACCTACACCAGTACACAAACAGTTTATTTTTCCTAGTACCTACTTAGGTAGCAATATTCATTTGTTGTAACTGTTGAATTTTATTTTAAATATTTGTAGATTTTTGTTGAGATTTGCGGTTGAAAATTAAATAAATTTAAGGTATAATAATATATCCTTAGGAATACCCGATAGTTCAATACCCTATAGCTAGTACTTACTACTTATAATACATTTTGCATTTATACGGTCAAACCTTGAGTATTGCTCAATGATTTGATATCCCTTTTACGCTAATCCAATTCAGTCTATTGAGAAAGTACAAAATAAATTTTGAAAATATATGCATTTCAAATTGATTAATTATTACTTATGCCGTAACATTGATTATAATGTCCTTAATATACCTATATTTATTTTTCAAACATTAGAAAATCGGAGCCAAATATTAGCGTAATTTATCTGTTCAAACTAATTAACAATCTTATCCTACAGTCTACAAAAATTTAATTAATTATATCTTCATAGGAGGAGCCACAATTTGACGGCTGGTAATCTGTGATAACAAAGTGCCACAGACAAAAATGTGTAAATGGCATAATGATATTTTCTATAATTTTTTAGCTATTATTTATCTTCTAGTTTATTAAATTAAATAGTGGAATATTAATTTTGCTAAAAAATACGCTACTTTTCATGGCAAAGACGAAAATACGTTTAAAGTTCGAATATCATAATTTAGACAAATGAATTTCTCTAAAAACAATTGTCAAATTTAATTTTCATTCATTCATTCACCCATCGGTAAAACCATAAAATTTAATGTTATTTTTCATTCTTTAGCTATATAACCGTATCAAATATTGAATCAATTCTTATTCAGTCGTCATATTTAAGGCTGTAGACTGTCAATAAATTGGGATGTATCGATCGAAAATGACCAAACCGATATATAAATAATCGAATAATAAATGTAGCCAGTATTATTCTATACCTTTTTGAATACAATAAAATTTACTTTAAAATATACCCAAAAAACTTGTAAGGCCTTAATTAAACTGCCACTTCCGGTTCTCTAAATATTTACTTTCAAAATGATATCGCTATTAAATTTTATGTTATCGTGAAGGAAAAAAGTCACCAACAGATGTAAAAATCAGAGTTCCCAAAACCCAAAACTTACATATTCGTTAAAATCTCACTATCAAAAATTTTGACTCGCCACAATACTTCCTTTTTTAAGTAATCTGTTTTACCTTCAATGCCAATTATTGTAATTAGAAAGCGTATTAAATATCTGTCTCCATGTCTGATTAAATATCGCACTGTACATATTTACCATCATCTGAACATATCTATATTTAATCAGAGATGCGAATAGATAATCTGAATAGGCCAAATATGATGGTTTGATTGATTGTAGTTCCGTTATATTGTGAATTATTCGCAGTGAAAACCCTTGATGAATGCGTTAGAACGCCTCGCGAAATAATGTGACAGGTCCGCAGGTTCAGAGTTCGCACCCCACGGCAACGCCGTAGGCTCGGGTGTCGTACAGCAAAACACAGGCGTTGGTAACGCATTAAGTTTATCTATGGCACTAGATAAATCTCAACGGCAAATAAATGATTATAAATGTTTGCATAACAAGTTTGCGTAGTACGTTTTCAGTATTTACCTCGTTACCTGTTTGTTCGCCTTCCGTTCGCGTGTGTCATTGTCACTTTAACACCTCCGACATTTAAATATGAATTATTCAAGCTGTCAATCTGTTTACCTGACATGCGCGAAACCCATTTGTTCCAATTTGTGATGTAAATTTGACATTTTTCGTGCGTCATTCCGAAAATTTCTCTACTTATTTTCCTTAATTCTTTCAAGAGTCTCTCACGCCAGTTCACCGAACTTTTTATTCGAATAATATCACCGAAATTATTCTTAATCTAATTGTAGTCAAATTTGCTGTACTTAATCGGTTTTTGATGGATGAAGTTTACCTTTAATTTGCTCTTTTGTACATTACAAGTTTGCAACATAAATACTCGTATAAGCAAACATTTTGTTTCTACTTACTGGTTATCTTTAACTATAGATTATGTGAAACTCATTTCAATTCATATCATATTTAGATTCTTTTCTACCTTAAGATTTATGGATTGTTCTTCTATTTTTGCTCTATTTTTTCAGTTTTCTGTTTTTTGCTAGTGTACTTGTTTCTTGCAGCCATCAGACCTCGTCCCCAATATGTTAGTCGAAGGAGAATTGAAAGCTACTTTTAAAACTTAGGATTTTATTTGTCAGTCCCACTTTTTAATGTTCTCATTTTTAACACAAAAATAGGTAATAATTTCTTTAATTTATAAGGAAAATAACTACAAAAAAAAAATAATTGTTTGCATCTTCGATTCGTACTATAAACTATCTATTCTTGAAATAAACTGGTGCTTTCATTGCATTATTTAATAGAAATTGTAATTATAAACAAAATTGTCTATTCAAAAAAATAATAAATTGTAAAAATATGAGCTGTTCTTAAGAAAAATTATTGGACAAATCCTAGTTGTGAATATTAAATATGAATGGTTTATGCTTCAAAGATTAACATCTCCAAGACTGAATATATAATTCAGGAAAGTAATATCTTTTAGAAAAGTACGAAAACTCTTGAACTTTATATGTGTAATAACGTTATAAAATAAGTAGGTATGCATAGTGGTGTTAAAACGTTAATGTTGGCAAAAAGGTTAAACATATTTTATTACGCATTTTATTACACTTAACATTATAGCCAATTTAAAATGGGCAGTAAATCTAGGTACTTTTATGGGAATTACATTATCTTTATTGCCGAATTTTACAATGAAATTAAAACTTAAATACTTCTAATTAGTACCTTTTCCTTTCTTCGTATGTGTCAAAAATAACAATAACTTGAATAATTTTTGTAGTCAGCTGAAGTACATAGTTGGGAAATGCTTACGAATGTCAAAAAAATAAAATACTTTATAAAATGAGAATGACTAGATTATTTGGACCAAATTTAGCAATTACTTGATCGTCTTAGGAGAAATAGACACTGAGAAATGAATTCAAGTGGAAGGAATCGAAGAACTATGATTGTGTGTTGCTAAATTCGCCAAGCTATTGAACCTAGAAAATATAAAGTGTAAATCTGTTGTTTGATAATATCTGTAGCACGGCTGGACGAGCTGCTGAAAGTCTATTAATTATTGCTGCGACAAACCAAACAAAAATTTACTGATAGATGTTTTAAACAGAATGACAAATTATATTAAACAATCATTTCAAATTACAACAACGTACGAATATGTTAAATAGTTGCAGTTACCAAAACATTTTTATTACGAATTTACATAAGATTCTACTTTCTACATCTTAACACACTGCAGACATGAGAACACGTCCTTTCGGTTCAAAAACTAAAACAACTCTGCCTTCAGTTGGCCAAACACAGCCAACTATCTCTTACGCGAGATACTGCAGAGGGTGGGGAAACCTTACCGGTCAACCAAAGAATACCGAAAGAAAAAACTAAACACTTAATTAAGAGTTCGACCAGGTTTATTTACAAATCTGTCAAACCTAGGTGGCATCTCAACCCGATATTTCATAATATTAGCTGCGACAATCCAAAATGACTATATATGAAAACTAAATATCTATCAAAGTTTCTCATATATGTTGGTGTAATTAATTTAAATCAAAAACTCTTTTCAAGTCGAATTTTGATGCATTTAAACATAAATACAATTTGAAACTGGATATTTTAAAATCGTTTTGACAGTAAAACACTAATCGTATTCTGATTATTCACCATGTTACATATTTTTACCCATAACTCAGAAAATCCATACTTCCTGCTCATCAAAAATTGCTCTTCTGAAGCACTTTGCACTTTGGGCGTTCTTGACGTACTAAACTGGACTCGTATATTTTTAAATTAATTGTCTTCTTGTAAAAGTTTTAACTAATTTGAAATGGGTTAGTGGCTTTTGGAACAGCTGTATATAACTGGAGTAAACTGTAAAATCTTCCACAAACCGCGAAAAGCTTTATCCGTTAAATGAACTCAAACCATTCGCTATTACAATAAATAAACAACGCTTTCAACAAAACAAGAAGTGACAGTCCAAGCAACACAATAAACACGAAAGTACTTTAATATAAAATTTTACAAATTAAATTCCCTGCGAAACCCGCTGACAACCATCTCACTGATGCACACTTCTGCACTTTCATTTAGCGAAGTGTTAATATAAAGCGACAGTTCTCTACAGTGTTGCAAGGTTTACAAAATGAAATAAACCTCTCTGCGTCTTCTTATCCGTCAGACGAGAATGAGAATTATAATTAGTGACAGATACAAGAAAGACGCCGTGTGGGATAACTCCACAAAGTTGAAAAAGCATGAGGAGTGCTGAAATCTTGAGTGAAATGTTGCTGAAAATTAACTTGTTGAGGAGGAGCATTTATCCCTCACCTGATATACTGAAACTGAAAACTGTTTACGTGGAAAGACATCAGACAGACTGATCCCTTTGATGGAACAATAAGTTAATATGGCAGCGAATTTAGGGAAGCTATGGGATGAATATTTGATAGCTTTAAGACATAGAATTCATTAAAATACTTAATACAACAAGAATTTTTTAATTTTAGATAGGCTGTATTTGTAAATGTTGCACTGATTTTTTTTTGAAAATGATTCTTTATACTTTGGTTATTAATAGTATGAGGTACGAAATGTTTCATTCCAACAGAGGGCTTATTATACGACCGAGAGGCTCAGATATAGCGCAAGGCTGTAATGAAACTCCCACCGAACTATGTATACTATTTTATTCACAATCATCCTTAATTATCCAAAGTAACTTCTCATTCTACTCGTATATCCAACAAACAAAGGTGATGTTTGGTAGTAGTCTATGAAAACAAATTTTTAAATTTACGTGAATGATTTATAATAAAAATGCTTCTGTTCAATATTAATATTGTAATTGTCGATGTTTTATTGTAATTGTAAGATTTTATCATTGTGTTTGACAGCTCTGTTCAACTTACTTTCAGAGATGTATGACTGTATTGCTAGGCAATTCTATGTAAACACTTTCCACCCATGCTATAGGATAAATCTGTCACTTCCCACTTTATTTATTGTCTCACTTTTGACGAGGAGATTCATATGTTTTGTGTAATCATCTGTATATTTGTTTTTTTTTTTAATATGTACGGTAATTGTTATAAAGAAAATTCATATCCTCATGAAGACATAGTGACGTTGAAACGTTGTTTGAAATTAGTCGAGGTCTTATTTTAAAAATAAACCATTGATATCCACGAGTTTTCATTGTCCAACTAAAAAGAAAACCTTATTATAGAAAGTACAACCGAAATATATAAATATACATTTATTTATATTACTATAATATATTTTCTCAAAATCTACGAATGATATGAAGATGCAACCATTATTCGTACATAAATAACCTAGAAATAATTTATTGACAATTATTCTATTCATTTTTAATGTTTTATTAAATACCCAAATATTATTTATTTGTCATCAACACTCTCCATCTTTTGTAAATATTCATCACCAGTTTGTCTATGACATTGCTATATTTAGTACACGTTTTCTCTCCGTATTATAGTAGATTTTTTTAAAACAATTTTATGATATGGACAATAATTTGTTGAAATTTTAAGAAAAGGAAATTTTTATAAGCATGTTTTCAACCCAGGCGTTCCAAGTTATACTTTCTGAGACGGCTATGTATATATTTATGCTTAAATCAGAATTAAATATTTAGTAAAGCATCGTCACAAAAAGGAGTAAATAATAATCTTCTCCTCGAAATGTAATAGATAACCTAATAGAAATCATTGGGGATAAAAATACTGCAAGAAGTTTCAATCAACCGATTCATCACCTCGAAATTTTCCCATGACCGTTACCGTTTCCGTTACGAGATTATAATCTATCCTTAATGACTCACTCTCCATCGGGAGGGCGGTGTCAAAGCGAATCCTACTTTGATATTAATCCCCGTAATGATTAATAGACACCCCGATGATCTCGATGTCTGAAAACAATATCAGATAGTAATATCTCGCGAGAACACCGCTCTATTTGTAAAAGTTCCGTACCTGCTGCCGACGCTGCTTTGTTGCCGTCGCCATCGCCGGCGTCGATAATCAATCACTCTGTAAACATCATTTGTTCGAGCATCTTACCAGTGACGTTTAAATTTACATGGCTGCAAGGGTCGCGAACGCTATGTTCCACCCCACATTTGAATAACTCGTCAGTCGTCACGGGTGGGAATTTTTACGAGCTGTGCATTATAACTGCTGGAATTCTTCTTTGATTCTCACTGGAGCGCTGCGGTAAGCTGCTGAGAGAATTTGCCCATTTTAGAACAAATCTGTGTGGAGTTTGGAACCCTACTAATATACTCCTCACAGTAGTAATAGTAGTAAATATTTTTTTTGTTATACCTTGCTGTGTTAAAATTTCTACATTATCTATATAATAATAATAATAATAGTAATAATAATGATAAATCTATTTATTGGCAAAGTTCAGCCGATGCTGTTCTTCCACTTAACCTTTACATTTTTATGACAATATATAAATATTCAAACTATTATTTACATACAAATCAAATACTTACAATAGTATAACACTTACAAATGCGAGTACAAAGAAAAATATAACCTTATTTTATTATTTCGAAAATTTTAAGAATTATAAAAAATTATTTTCGAAGCGATAACATTATATACTTCAGATTAGACGAAAATGATTTTACTTGTAATATTTTGTATTCGTCTGCCACCTGATTAAATAAAAATGCGCATTTATAACTGAAAGATCTTTTGTAAAAAACTGTGTGGTATATTTATGTATTTACATTATCATAGTGGTATTTAAAAAGTAATACTATGTATGTACAAATATATGGTCTGTTTCGGTAAACTCTCTTCATCCAATCGGTGTCTGGGTTTCCTGCATGTAGTATCTGTTGTGTAGATTCATCATTTCATAGGTCGTCTGTACAGTCTCTTCTTAAGTGATTTATTGTCTGAAAGTCTCTCCTACATATTCTGCATTATCTGTCATCATCTCTTGTCCAGTAATTAATTCTATTTTCTTCATTGCCTATCCTAAACTTGCTATTATTTTCAAAATGTTGTCTTTTGTCATATATAGTGGTCTGTTTGTAGTCAAGAAGAATGTATATCCTGGATTATAAGTTGATTTATGTATTTTTTCTCTTCTTAACTCAGTTTGATATCTAGATTTTTCTGTATAATTTCGTCCACCATACTCCTTCGTCTTTCTATATAGATCGTTGAGTACCTTTTTCATAAAATTTTGCCCTTTTTACTTCCCATTGAGTTTTTTTTTTCTTCTGTTTTCTTTTTTCTGTTCTTGATATATCTACCCTACAATCATATGCGAGGCTTTTCCTTTCTTCATACTTCATTGCTCTCTTACTTGCTTCTATCTTCATTTTGTACCGTTTTGTTTCTTCCTCTAATAGGTATGTCAGTGTTTGTTTGTCTAACCCAAGTAAAAGAACAATTTTTAACTCATAATCTGGCAACGCGATTGGTTATATACTTGAAAGTAAAGTATTCCTGTCAGACCCATATCGGTTTGATGTTCTATATAGAAAAAGTATTGTTTGCAAATTGGGCGCGAAATGCTTGAGTAATTGTTTCACTTTTGGAGCGCCAAACAAATATTTTTATGAAATAACTATTATAAGTTTATTATAAAAATAAAAATATAATTTATTTAACTACATAAAACATAAAATACGAAATGCGTGGTTCAAAGACCGTGAAAGCAACTAATGTAATAACAAAAATGAAATATTTAGGGAGTATTGATGGAAGATAGATAGTAGACACATAATATATTCATAACGTGAGTACTTAGCATATGACAAGCAACAGTCAATATTTGTCGCTATGTAATATTAAAATCTCATTACGCGGTTTTTAATAATTTACCAATTGTCATTACGGCACTTCCTACTCCAAGATATTAACCCAAATTCGTGTTTGACAAAACGATAAACGTAAAACGCTGTTACCGCATCGTAATACACAATTTTACATTTGAAATCCTTTGTGATCCAATGTCAACTAAATACAGTGAAACACAAATAACGTCCAGCGGCTGGAGCTTTAGCGATATGTTTCGAGCACCAATTAAAATTTGAATTTCGTGGACAGACACAGTTGAGTTGACAAAGTGGTGACCTTTCATCGTTGGAGATGCGACGCCAGGGGTGATTACCTCACGAAATGACATTTGACATAGGACACTGCCCATAAATTAATTCGGATTACATTAAAAAAGACAATTAGAAAATGAGCGTTCGTTCTGTGAAAAGCCACCGTTAATGCTTGTTAACTGACGACGGCAAACGTGAACTTTGTGGTGCGCTGACACAGCCAACCAGGACCTCATTCAGGAGGGTATTTTTTTTCAGCTAGTCTTGCAGATCTTGACAATATTCGCAACACACTGTTTGATAGTTAACTGGATCTTTGAATGGAGATTCATTCTGAATTCGGAATAGGAAAGTGAATTCTTAATTAAATATAAAAATAAATGAATATATCATCATGTTATTTACCCCGCATGAAATGCGATTACCAGCCGTCAAGATATGATCCCCACAGATGATAGTGAAGGGGGAACCACTTGAATAAATATCGAATTATTTTCTTTTCTAATTCATAACAAGCAACTAATACTTTGTAAATTTAACTTATAAATAAGAATTTTATTTAAAAGAGGCAAATAGTTGCGTAGTAACGCATCGAGCTGTGGATCATTAGATCCTCAAATTAAATCTCACATCCAACAGTTTTAATAATTTTTACTGTAGCTTTATTGGTAAATGACATTATGTTATTATATTTATTTTTTAATAAAAATTGAATTGCAATAGTCGTAGTCAAATATGTAATCATAATTATTTGCCTCAAATATTATATCCCATTTCTTTGATCAAATATCTATTTACAAATTTCTTAACACATGTGAGTGGATATGGAATAGTAAATCTTTTACTATAGTACAGCTTTCTTGTGGTGCGGTTCACTAATTATTTTAGGCAAAAATGCTTCAAATAAATGTTGTTAAGCATAAAATTCTACATCCGGATTAGTAAACAAAATTCATTTTAATTGCTTCGTAACTACAGAAATTAAATTAGAAAATTCACGGAATTCCGAATTCCAGTTTGATGCAAGGATTATTATTTATTGTCCATCTATAGGTATTGAATAGTTTTGTATATACACTAAAAGTAGAAGCTATTTACTCCGATCCGAGAAAATCAAATAATAAATAAAAG
Source organism: Poecilus cupreus (assembly GCA_963942605.1). Classification (NCBI taxonomy): domain Eukaryota; kingdom Metazoa; phylum Arthropoda; class Insecta; order Coleoptera; family Carabidae; genus Poecilus; species Poecilus cupreus. Next base: position 4,832,051 of record OZ012725.1, on the reverse strand, counting down.
CTATTATTGGTGTTCAAATTTATAGTACTCTAGGGAATGAAGAATATTTGCGGGGAATATAAACATTTGTATATTTATATTTTAGACAAGAAACTTTAATTAAAAGAACAAGATGTACAAATCATTATTTGACAATAGGCTACATATCGTAAATGATATTTAATTAGGTTTATGCATTAACATTCAATTAAATTGCAAAAGTAAGAGCTAAAATAGTAATCTTTACTAATTATATTGTATAACCTCAAGTTTTGTATATACATCCTAATATATTTTGAATCCTTTCCTACTATATACCGCGAATATTCGTGGTTTTATAGTACTAAATATAATATGCAAACTGTAATGGAATCTAAATAAAAAGGAAAATTCAAAGATTAAATTTTATGATTTTAGAACAGAGATTTTGTTCTTTATACCTGAATAATAAATAATTTGGTTTTGTCTATATACCAGTAGAATGTAAGACCACAAATTCCCCTGATTCCGGTACCGCCATCGCAAAGTGGAGCACCGCGTACAGAATTCATGAAATTGTCAGTTCATTTGTCTGCGAGCCTCTGTCTGTATGACTGTATGCTGTAGATACCAGCACAGTTTACATGCATATGTGCACAACAGACGCGTCGTCGTCCGATGTTTAGAAAACAGGCGGCCGGTTGTCTGACCGCGTAACCGAGGACATGTACACAACAACCCGAACCACCACTCTGGCTTACCACCGACACCGACATCACCAATGAAGGATTGTGCAATCTACAAAAGAGCAGAATGGGGTAATCGAATTATGAGTTGTTTTCTGTGTGCACAAAAGAATCTGCAATGGACATTGCCGCATGGTGATTGCTCTGTCATTTTGTAAGCCTAGGAGAGAGTTCGGGAATTTAAAGTTTTAACCAAAATGTAATTGCTGAGTGCGAATAGTTCTCATTTCACTGAGGCTCGAAAATTTACATATTTATAGTATTTTCCAAATATGCAGATGAGTATAGTTGCCAGATAATCTCACACTAAAGCAGCATTCAAAAATTGAACTACCCAATTATCAATAATAACAATTAGGAATTGAAATGAACAGTTATGATTTGACTTATGGGAATAAACAATCAACAAAATTAAGGCTTTCATTTATAAGGAGTGTTTAAGATGCTTGCAAACATTAAACTTGGAGCTCTCTAGGTCCTTTTGTTCGAGTGGATCAATCAACGTTTTTTATCCTTTATATCCTGATAGTTAGGTTTCTCCACGTCTTCCTATCTTTTGTTTTACATTGCCAGTTTTTAATTCCAGCTGCTTTTAAATATTCTACCTCATTTAGATATGTTAATCTGAGTCTGCTTCGTTTTCTTCTTCCTCCTAGTCTGTAATCTACTACTAATTTAATTGCATCTTTTTCTTCTAGTCTCCAGAAGTGTTGATCTGAGTCGGCTTTGTCTTCTTCTTCCTCTTATATAGTCTCTAATCTACCTATTTAATTGTATCCTTTTCTTCTACTCTCTAGATATGTTGATCTGAGAATGCTTCGTCTTCTTCTTCCTCCTAGTCTCTAATCTACTACTTATTTAATTGCATCCTTTTCTTCCGCACTCCATATATATCCAAGTCATCTGATTATCTATTGCTTGATTTTTCGCTACGTCTTTTCCTTTCAACTCTTTTTCTATTTCATAGTACATTTTCTGAAATCTTTATTGTCCTATTATTATTATTTTTCATTATCATAGTACCAATATTATTGGTCGTATTATCGTTCGATAAATTAGCATTTGTATATTTTTAATTAAAATCTTATTTTTTTTTTACTAATTTTTGTTTGTATGGTAATAGCATAGCACCTGACTGTATTTTTATTAAAATAGAAAATAGAATATGACAACTAATTTTAATTTATTCATCACTGTGTAATTAAATTATTGAAATAGTTTAAGGTTACTTCAACCATATCTCATTTGATTCTACTTACATTTATTGGTAATATAGCATAATTCATTTTTCAAATTGGTAGTTTTTAAATACTTCACCGATTGCCTATTTAAATCGATAATTGTAAAATTGGAGTTAAGAATAAATATTTTGGATAAATTTATGTAAAAATACTGTGGCAAATTAAATATAAATCATTATCATGTCGAAGATTTCAAATGGAAAGGTGAGGTAAATCATGAATGACTATGGCTATAATAGTAGTTTAGTGCTTTATGTTTAAATATTAAATTAATAATTCACTAGAATATGATATTATCCTTCAAATAAAAATAGTTCAGGTTTAGCTATTCTTGTAGAATCATCAATATGCTATTGAAGTAATAACATAGTACTGCAAACATGTTCAAAGAATCAATTGTGGTAACACGGTATGTTAATTTTATGAAGCATCACCGAAGTCAGAGTTCTTGGAAATTTAAAGTTAATTTTAATGACCTTTGAAATGTATTTTACGAGGGCACAATTCAATGACAAGGACAGTTTAACGAACTGGGTTAACTTTAAAACTAATCAATGTACCGGAAAGTTTTTATAGTTTACAGACTACTGGGTATTTTAGTTTGCAGTGCCACTAAATTATTTTAAGTGTATCTTTGCTATTTTTAAATGGGTGATACTTCTCACTGTGACACACAAGGATTCAACGACAGCACGAAATATAAATGAAGCCCATCGGACAGCGGTACTATGGATCATAACTTACTCAGTTTGAATCCTATAGTCAACACTGTTGCTAGTTTTGAACTTACCTCTTTGGTTTCATGCCTTGAGTCGGCGACATAATAACGCTTGTCAAAATAATAGGGCAACACCCAAAATGGGTATTTTTTTATGATCACATTCATTTTTACAATCTATCTACATGTACAAGGTGTTTCATAACTTCAGGTACATACGTTAATGGTATATGTTGTTTGATATGCTAATTACGAATCAAAAAGAAATTTTTTTAATCGCAAAATTATTTTCCTTATTTCCCAGTCCAAAATTTTTTGTTGCCACTGCCACTGGGTGTATGATTATGTTTTGTTGGTTTATTTTACTAGTAAGTTATGTAATTTAAATTGTTGATTACCTACTTCATTGTTTGTGCTAATAGGAAAGCGAATCCAGTGCAGTACTACAAAAAATGTTTTAGGTAAACAACCCTTAATTTTTCGAATTTAAAAAAAAATATTTTAGATTCGTAATCATCATATCAAACAACATATACCATTAACGTATGTAGCCGAAGTTATGAAACAACCTGTATAGAGATATTGCTCATTGTCCATTGGCAGTACTTTACTTACATTTACTTATTTACTATAGTTGCTATAATTACAATTGACTAATTATATGACATTATGAAAATAGTTAATCCTAAGATAAACTTATTTATAACGCTCCGGTAAATCTATAGGGGTTTGACGTGTTAAGGTTTTACGGCTAGTTCGTTTTCGTGACACTTTAGTCTTTGAATGTATCTTGCACTCAGTCTGGGGATTTCTTCTTTAACGGAAGGCATTTGTAGATCTAGTACAATTATTCAGTTGGAGACAAACCATGGAGCATTGATAATCATACGAAGGATTTTTGATTGAAGTCTTTAGATGATTTCGATGTTGGAGGTACTTGCTGACCCCCATAGTTCGATGCCGTATATCCAGACTGGCTTGATTATTGCTTTATTCAACAGCAATTTGTTATCAGTGGAGAAAATGGATTTTCTGCCGATGGGCCAATACAGCTCTTTTATCTTCAAACCCAGTTGCTTTCGTTTGGTCCTAATGAGTTTACGCCAAGTCAGACATCTATCTAGATGTATTCCTAGATATTCGATGTCCTCACTTGGTGATAAAGGTGATGTGGGTAGAATTACTTTCGTTGGCTCTAATTCGTCAGATTTTTACCAAAACTGAATTAGATCCAGATTCTTTTGTAACAGTAAAATGGGTAAATGATATAAGTGTAGAAACAATTGAACTTTTGACAGTAGCTATGATTCGAAATAGGGTCTCTGTACTCTACTTCAGTGGTATGTAAATATACATTTTTCCTTCAACTCACATTAACAATGTTTTAGACGAATTTTAATTCATTTATAAATTTTTTCGGTATTGTAATAATATCTACCTGTCAGAATAATTTTATGCAGACCAACTTTATCTAAAGTTCCCTTTTGTTTTATAATCATAATCCTCGTAATGTTTTTAAAGCCACAATAATTTTAAAACCCAGAAAAAACAAATCGCATGGACTCACTATTTTCATACACGCGACATTAAACAATAACATTCACATGAGCTTTCTGCGCGCGTAGCTCCCAAGCGGAAACCCACTTCCGGCGCCACTGGCGCAGCGACGCTGCAGTGGTGAACCGACGAACTAACGTCATAGCGTCCATTCTTCCATTCTACATCGAGGGGAATTTATTCTCACATCGGTGTTGTGTTATTTACGGCCGTTCACGCTATGAAAAAACTGTTACAATACTCATATATCGTCCGAGAAAAATCATTAGTTTCTATGCGCCATTAATGGTTTTGTTCAATTATAATTGCTAGTTTCACTTTGGGATATTTTTTTTTGTTTTATTAATGATAGAGTTGAATTTTCAAATAATCCAGTAAATTCTCTCCAATGTATTAAGTAAACAGAAAATAAAAATTTTATTTTTAATTAATTTTATCGGCTTATGTGAAATGTCAGGCTTAATTTCGACCTTGATATATGTTTTCTGGTTGGCAGACATTTTTTTGTGTTCGGCACAAATATATATAAAATATACATGACGTAGCAACAAAACACATAAAACTTGTGGAGAGAGGGATACTGAAACTTTAATTACATTTTAATTACGTCCTTTTTGCTGCCATTAAATTAATTAATTTGAATAAATATATTAACTTATTCATAATGATGTCAAACAATTTGATATCAATGCCAATATAAATTTTCCCTACGAGCTACTAAATTTTAGAATATTTAAAATCTATTTTATCGTCAAAATAATTCTGTTATTGATTCATAACAATTCAATACCAATACCTGGTTCCAAAAAGTGTTGGCATTTAAACACGTCGATAATTAGTATAAAAAAAAGATTCAATATTTAAACCTGTATAAGTTAAAAAAAAATCATTAAATTCGTTATTTGCTTGACTCAAGAGTAAAGATTTTAATTTTTCTTTTTATGAAGAAGGTAAATGGTCTAATTGCTATAGTCATATGGCGCTTAATGAGTGGATGATTGTGAATATATGTGAACAATACAAACGACTATGCTTTTCAGTGAGATTCGAACCCACGACCTCTGCCGTGTTAGGCTAGCGATATAACCACTCCGCCTTCTAGATCGGCAAATTATTTTTTTTTAGTTTTTTTCTTTGTCATTATTGGTTAGTTACACGGCTATTATAATATAAATTTAGTAATTTTATTCAATTCAATATTGACCACAGGCTTGGTTTCTTGCTTCTACTGATAATGATAAATTTGTTATCAAAATATGTATTTAGATTGATCTCAGCCTTAAAATTTATATGATTAGAAACTGTACTGGTGGTGTCAATTAAAAAAACAAACAGTCTTTATACTTTTTAAGACCACTGCAATCCTCAGCTGTCCTATACAGTACACTTTTTTCCTCAGCTTTAATAAACACGCTCCAAATATTGGGCATCAAAATTCTTCTTCTGTCCAATTTTCCCTTTTCTTATAATCTCACTCCAACTCCAACAATACAGTTATCCCTTTCATGTAGGACATCTTTAAACCACTTAATTCATTCTCCCAACAATACACTCATCCTACTTAACCAATATATCACATTGCGTGCGTAAACACTGTCAACCAGTCACACTTGCTACACATCTCTCTTGTTGTTACTGTTGCTACTGCCGCCATCCAACAACCGGTTTGTCGCGTACATGTATTCGTACACACACTGAGATCATCCAACACCAACCTCGGCTGCTGCCGGTCGCGTGCCGTGCTCGCGTGTCGCGTGCATCGGCGGAGAGCGAGAATCCTCAAGTTGTATGACAGCTGCTGGAGAAAGAGTAACCGCAAGATTTGTTCAGTGGAGTTGAAAGTACAAGACAGCGGGCAATTTTCAATTACCTTACAGGGAGCGTACAACTTAAGAATGATATTCGAGATTAGAATAGGTGCAATACTTTGGGACGTGTTTGTCAATAGCTAATAACTTTGGATCATTAATTTGATATCCGCAGTTGACCATACCGACACTTTACACCTATAGTCTACTAACATCTTTAAAGACCGTTACTTGACGAAAGGTAATCGTACTTCAAGCACAGAATCTGAGAAGAAAACTACGAGTTAAAATATCCTCTTTCATATACCATTCCTACACCACTCCATGGGACTTTTCTATTGGTCAAAGCAGTTTTCCAGTGCTGTAAATCATTTTATGAAAGAATGTTTATGGTCTCAATCTATATTTCTTCTACTGTTTTAAATCTGGTTCCTGAATAGAGTAGATATCATCCTTAAATCTTTTGATAGACATTGCAGCGTGAAGAAACCATAACTTGCTTTTACACTGAATTATATGTTTAATAAACTAATTTTAGTTGCTATGGGAACAAACAAATAACAGAAACTGTAATTATTAATCATTCAATACAGATTCACATACCGATAGAAACTCACGGAATATCCTCACTTAAAATTGTAATATTTTTTTATTGCATTTCTTTATCATATAAGCGCTAAAAAACCCATTGTAGCAGAGCGCATCGTCAGATCTCTAATATTTTTCGAGATACGTCGATTTTTGGTATTTTTCGAAGTGCAACTTTAAGGGCCTGTAATTTAAAAACTACACGAGATATCTAAAAATTCTCTTCAGTTTAGCGTTTCTGGTGCCTTATATAACAAATTAGCAAATTTTTAAAATTTTGAATTTTTTTTGTATTTTTGTTCAAAATTTCGATCGGCGATAACTCGACAAATATTACAGATACAGATTTGCAGTGTTCACCAATCGATTCAGCTCGTCGAAATACATAAGTATGCAAAGTTTCATAAAAATCGCTTTACGGGATGGAATGTTAGAGCAAAAAGCCTGGAAATGGCGTTTTTTGTCCTGAAAGTCAAGGGGTACCCCTTGACGTTTGGCCTGAATTTTGCCATTTTTAGACTTGTTGCTCTAACATTTCAACCGGTTGTCCGAATTTTCTGAAATTTTCAGGGTTTATGTATTTCGTCGAGCTGAATCGATTGGTGAACACTACAAGTCTGCATCTTTAATATTTGTCGAGTTATCACCGATCGAAATTTTGATAAAAAATACAAAAAAAATTCAAAATTTTAAAAATTTGCTAATTTGTTATATAAGGCACCAGAAACGCAAAGCTGGAGATATTTTTCAATATCTTGTATAGTTTTCGAGTTACAGCCCCTCAAAATTGCTCTTCGGAAAATATAAAAAATCGTCATATCTCGAAAAATATTATAGATATGACGATGCGCTCTGCTGTAATGGGTTTCCTGGCGCAAATATTATAAAGAAATGTAATAAAAAAAATTTACAATTTTAAGTCGAATTTGGGGAAAATTCCGTATTTTGAAAAATATTACACATCGCCATATTTCAATAAATATAAGACATATTACGATGCGTACTACAGCAATGAGTTTATTCATGTTTAAATTATACATAAATAATAAATTTCAAGTTAAGTTTGGAGGAGTATTTAATTTATTTTCTAGTAAACAATTTATTTGTATAAGTAGTGTGGTGCCCACACCAGATTTTTTAATCCTCGCACTGTCTCTAGTCTCTTGTTTCTTATCCTTTTGAAAGTATCATCAACTGTAGAAGGCTGTTAAAAATTAAAACAAGAAAAGCGTAATACCACCTTACATTGTTTCCTGCGTTAAAATAAGAATACAGCACACAAGTCCAAGCGTTGGCGTCGGTGTTGTGGTTGAAAGCGTGAAATGAAAGCTGTCGACGTGTGCTCAACGTCGTAGGAGGCGGATGGTGGCACTTTGCCGCCCACGCCCAGCTTGTGGTCGCCGCCGTTGCCTCCATCACAGAGCACACTTGCCACGACTATTTCAATGTATTTGAATAATGAGATGGTGCAATGTGCTTGCAAGTAAAATTAGGGGAAGAAACGATTTTCGATGCATTTAAGTACAAACAGAGTTTGAAACTTGATATTTTAAAATCGTTTTGACAGTTACACAATACATCGAATTCTGACTATTAACCTTGTTACAGTATTAAAAGTACGAAAGAACCTTTCAATGCTTGTACCCAAAATTTCAATGCCCAGTCTAAACTTGATAAACCAACGACACTATTATGATGGCTATAATTTATGGTTTCCTAAGGGGTTTTAATCGTTACATTACGATCCTTCAGTTTTTGATGATCTGATGCATAGCTTCGTCATGGATATTACTCAGTGAAATGAATTTATCTTTAATTTTGTAAATATATGTCCCAAATATTTAGCTTTGAAGTTTGGCATACAAGACTCATAATTTAATACATCCGCAAAAATTGTAACTATTGTTTTCATAATCTTGTATCAATCCAAAATATGGGGTAAATAGCTCCGTGGTAACGTCCGGACTGTGGATCGTAAGATCCTCAGTTCGAATCCTACCGCCGACTGTTACAAATTTAAATTTACCCCTGTGGTTCCTCCTCCACTAACATCTTTGGGGGCTAAGATTTGACGGCTGGTATCCGCACTTCATACGAAAAAATATATCACTTACCGAGAACTGCGTAAGCAGAGTGCCACACCCACAATGGGTAAAAGGCGTGATAATATATTTATATTTATTTATTTATTAATCCAAAATGATGCCATAGCGTTTTAGATTCATAGTAAATTGAAAATATGGAAAGATATACAACTCAATCAAGCATTTGAAACAGGAACTTCGGAAACCAACATTTGCAATGCATTCGAATTTTGCATTAGGTCGTGGTTTGTTTGCAATCCTGATGATGGGTTGAATAGAACCGAAATACATACTAATCAATCTTGCTTAGAGAACAGTATAAATTTTTTGTAATTTAAATAAAAATTGGTACCAGTGTCGCAATTTCCGTACATAAATTAACATTTTATCGACAGCATGAAATACGAAATTGCTATTGTAGTGAGTACTTCAAGAATAAAGAATATATTGTGTAAGCAAGCCGGCTGTTAACTATGGTGATGTAAAGGGGCCGTATTTCGTAGTAGTCGAAACGCTTTGTTCGCGGCGTTAGCACATTGCAGATCTTGCGGACGTAACCGACGACGTATGCGGGACATCAAAGCTTCAAAGCGCCGAAATGAAACAGCAGCGAGACAGAATCGCGCACTCAGCCGCAAGCCGGCCTCAGTGTCAATATCCGGGGGCGGCTCGCTCGTTACCCGGCTCCGGCTCGGCTCCGGATCCAGCTCACTCCGGGTCCGCAACACAAATAACAACTCCCGCCAAAGAAAAATACTTAGCTCATTGTAATGTGTTTTTATAACCGCAACGTCTCTGTTCTCCCCGCAAATATTTGCTGAAATCCGACGTACCAGCTGAATTTGATGGCTTCTATTAAATATTTCAGTGTTGACATTGGTCAAGTGGTTAACGACAGCGCGGACGCCGGCGAGGAACCAATGAATTGAAACGAAGAGCTGCGGTTCTTCAGCAGAGGATGCGGTTTATTTGCGCGATACTCCGGATTTATCGAACGATGGCCTCTTTAAATAAATATTATTGTTTGCATTCCTTCTTGTACTTACACTGGATAGACTGAATTGCAGGTGAATTCAACGGAATGAAAGCAATCGTTTTGTTGGTTTATCATTTAATTTATTATTACTGGAACTCTTCAAAATTGTTTTACCCATTAATTAATACTTCCTTAATTTTAATTATAATATTGCCTTTTAGATCTTGTAAAACAGGTCAAAATATTGCAGGTAGAATATGAAATCATACAGTTTTATTAGAATATTCCTCGTTTAGATACACTTATTAGAACTGTGCTAGACTTTAATTGATAATTAACCTTTTATTTTGATTATAATACAATTTTTTTTCGCGTATAAAACTACAGCACCCAAAAGAGTTCTTTAATAGCACATTCGAATGTTGTAATAGTGCAGTATAATTTATATTTATAAGGTTGGTAACTCTGCTAAAATAAAAAAATATAAAATGCTTAATCTCCTTCGATTTTCAAACTTCATGTCAGTATCACAAACAACAAAATTCCCTAAATTTTTAAACGATTTTTTATTTGAATATATATTAAAGGCGCAAAAAGAAAAAAATATAAAGAATTCATTTCATACTAGTCGCTTATTTTGTTTAAAAGGTTCTTAAAGAAATAAAATTGTAATTATGAAACATGTTCTTTAATATACTCTTATTTCTTTGATGTGAAGGTTTTGTTGTGCAAGCAATTGGTTGCACTGATAAAAATGTTTTATTGGAACAAACAGATACCTCTTAAATAAAGAGAAAAATTTATTTTAATAGTGCCAATTCGATTTCGTTTTCACTGAAAACTTTTTTAGGTTTAAAAAATATTCTTGTATGAAAATTAATTTAGTTTTGAAGGAACATATCAAATTATTTAACTAAGACTCATTATGGGGACGAAGTAGGTTGAATAGGAGTAGTTTAAATTCAAAATGATAACGTTTAAAAAATAAAAGTTTTGTTTAAAATTAAAACTTCTTTTTCATAATTTTTAAAAATAAAATTTCAAATGTATTCATTTTCTTTCAAAGCAGAAAAAAAAGATAAATAAAATTTATATTCAAAATAATAATTTTTTTTAATTGAACCTAACATTTTGTAAGAAATAAAATTTTCATCTGTAACTGTAAATCAAGTGAATATATAACAATATTAGTTCAATGCTAAGAAATACGAATAAGGATATTAAATAAAGTTGGAATATTCCTTTCTAATGTCTTGAAAGAAGCGGGGTAGAAGGGATATTCTTGGACTTGTGGAATGAAAGAACTGCACATTTCTGCCGAATGTGAAGTGCTAAGCACATATAATAAATAAAAGTGCATAGTCAGCATCGAACAGCACATGGATCCGTTGTCGACTATGGCGAAAAAGGGATTCGAAATCCAGGACCGGGATAAAATATACACGTGGAATGTTATTACCGAATACCCAATTTGAAATCGCTTTGTAGTTCAGAGAGTCGCGTTTTCACACTTCGAGTGAATAGCCAGACAAAGCTGTAATTGCCACCTTTGAAGTTTCCGCATTGAGAGTGTTCAGCATCGGCAGGGCCCTGTTGACGTAAATCACAACGGGCTGCTGTTGCTGCTTGTGATTCTGCTATGGTGGCGACATTGTCTCTGCTATGTTACTTGCAAGTTGTGACTTGTTCTTGCTCGAAGGAGCCAGCAGTTGAGAGGTGAGGTTATAGCGATGGAAACTTGATAAGCTAGCAAGAAGAGCAAGTTTGATCCTGTTGCTATGGCTGGTACTTGATGTGGAGTTGGGAAATATGTTGATGGAAGTTGCGGAGTGATGGACCCTCGACCATATTTGAAATTGGTGGCGCTGTTTACATTACTAGAATTGCTGCATTTAAATAATCCTATTATTTCCTGATTTGAATAGCACTACGTTTTCCAGCTACTTGTAAGAATAGAAATCCTTATAAACAGAATTAGTTGTGAAAAAAATGCGATGATCCACAGATTCGGAATTATGGGCAGAATAAAAAAGAACATAGTACAGCAAATATCATAGGACTAAGTTAGGGTTGAAAACAATTATTTCACATAGACACATACAAATATAAAAGAGACGTAGAAAAATTCTTAACATCTGTACGCAGAAATTTTCTACATGTTTTTGTTTGTGTATGTCCATATAAAATAATTGTTTTCAACCCTAATTTAACCCTGATGATAGCTTTAGCTATCGAAACGTTTTCGTAATTTTTTAATAAATTATTCACTGCTAGTCCGTTCTTTTTTTTTTTCATCTCAGAATTAGTTAAGCCCTGTGTCCACGGTGGTAGAAATCGGTCCGAGATCTAGGATGTAGTTCTCGAATCAAAAACTCGGATCGTGGACACTACTAACTTGAACAAAAAAATCGAATAGAAAACTATGATGAAAAAACGCGTTCCGTCCGATTTTTTTCATACTAGTTGCTAACTTCATATATCTAGATGTTACCAAATTAAAATATTGACGATTAATGCTTGAAAAGCTGAAAATTTTTCAATCAAAGCTAAAAATTAGTATTTTCAAACAGTTTCTAAAACATGAAATATATTTTATTTATTTCTCGTATAAACAAATTTAATTTACTTATGTCAGAATAATTTCTTGAGTAATATTTTATTAGTTTTTAGTATTGGTAAAATTGACTGAAACTAACTTCATAAATTCGACTAACCTGACATCTGTTGTCATACAACTTTACTATTTATGATATAGAACTATATCCCAGATCTCGGACCCATTTCTATCACCGTGGACATAGAATAATAAAAATTATTAAATTTCTCAACTAGTTACAATACAATTTTTTATTAGTTTTTAATGTCCCGTTATGAATTACCCACGGGGATGTCAGCCTAAAAATCAAATTACAGAAGGCAAGGTATGAAGTGTATACCAGTGGTAGAAATAGTGGGAAATATTTGGAGTAAATAAATTTTCATTTGCCGTTTTATGTGTGAGAAATTGGTTAAGTATTTCAGTGTATTTCCTGGCGAAATAGGTTCATATATTTTAGTTTTCTCTTGACTTCTCGTTAACTGTAACCCTCATCTATTTCGTTTTCTTCCAATCTTCCATATCTAATCCTTCCTTTCTCAACGCATGAGGCGTTTACTTTGTACTGGAATCTGCTGGATTATCTGGGCCACTCTTTTTCCTTTATTTCATCATTCTTAACCAGTAATTCAAAGAGGAGAAGAACAAATACTAATGTTTCATACATATTCATCTTTTTGCATCAACAAAATATTATGTATTTCAATTTGAATAATGCCGTAACTTTTTTAAAGAAAATTGTATTTGTTTTTTAAAACATACATAAAAATTTGCGTACAATAATAATGTAGCGCATAAAGGCATGAATAGACATCAAAGTATAATTTTGTTTTACTATAATTTTAATTAAATGATTGTCAAATAATGCACATAACATTTTGGGTATTCGGAACATTTAGCGCTGATATAGCGTGTAATATATGACGGGAATATTCACTATAAATTACCTTTCAAACAGGTAATCAATAACGTGGAAAACAACGTTATTAATATGTGTACATAAACAAAACATAGTGCTCGAACATAAATAGGAATCATCAAATAATGGAACATTCGTAAAAGTAGTATAATTCATTTATTCCTTTAATAATGATTCGTGCCTGATATGCGGAAAAAAGAACGTCGATTCTATTTATTTAATCTCGACTCGCAGAATATTTTAATTTATTTATAAATTATAAATATAAACATCCTCGCAATGAAAAGTCAAATGAGGCATTTAAAAATACATTTTTATTATTTGTTTGGCGACTATAATTCTTATGCAAATTCGCCATAAAGCGTGAAATGCAATTTTTAATTTTCGTTTATAACCCGCAGTTTACTGTTTGAAGAACTGCGCATAAAGAAAAATACAGCCATGTCTCTTCAAAAATGTTAAAAAGCACTTGCGCATTTTACAACAATTTTTATGACGAAACACTGGAGAAGAATTTATTCTGTTTGCGAATGGAACGTTGCAGTAGGCTTCGTTATGACATTTTCTATTGTCTGGAGACCGTTGCCCTTTCCACGAAGGCACTTAATCATTAAAATGTTTACATGCTACCTCTAAACTGCGAATATTGAAATGAATGTAAGAGTTCATTAGTATTTAATCCTCATAAAGTATTCATTGTTGTTTTCACGAATGCTACACTGTTTGACTTCATTTGTACGACTTTTGCTCTCTTACCGTGTACTAGATTCGCGGGGAAATTGTGTTACTTGTCAATTAACCAGTGGGAATGCGTTATCTTTAACAAAATTCTGTTTTTAATTAGTTTATCACCAACTCGAATAGTTACATTGTTGTAATCAATATATTGTTATTATCAGTATTAAGTTGAAATCAATGTGTGGAATCAATACTTTGTTGAAATCAATGTATTGTTGTACTCAATACATTGTTGTAATCAATGCATTGTTTTTGTCAATGCATCATCATCTTCGGTTATGGATTAGGCCTTATGGGCAGTTCCGACTCAACACTCAATCTCTTTCTTGGTCATCGATTGTCTCTTTCACCTTTTGGTTCATATTAAGACCCTAATTTTGGATATTTATCCTTATCCCTTCTTTGTAAATGTTGCTGTCATTTTGTCTTATAGTCTTTAATTTTGTTAAAAAGGAACGATGATCGACTGTGGTAATAAATGAAATAAAATATTCTTCGGAATGAAGTCTAAAATGATTTCTTAAAGCTAAATATCCAACGTTTAGATGATGATTCCCGAGCTTTGTTTATTGGTGTTTTAAGAGGTGTTGTAGCTTCGGCTTGAAGTATTTATCTACCATCTTAGCTGCGCTAAAACCGAGGCTAAAACACTTCTCTTAAAATACTGAAAAAACGGAGCAATTATGTCTGGTGCATCCTTTACCAAATTTATTGTTAGTTATTTAAAACGAAATGGTAAAATATTGTAGGTTATGTCTAAGGAATTCAGTGAAATTGGGAAAAACAAATACGAGTAAAAGTAAGAGATCAAAATAGAGAAAAGAAAGTGATCTAAATCAGAACAAGGAATAGGAAAGACGAGGTAGATAAACTTGAAATTCAAGGGTGGCATAAAGCATTCCGGACAATGGGCTGGAAATCTAGGAGACTGTTGGCCGGAACCCGCGGGAATCCGGGGCTAGTGCCTCTGTGCCCGCCCCACTTCACCGCCCATCGCATAACGAATCTAGCGTCTACCCCAAACCCTTTCCGCCAGACGCCACTGACGTCTTATCCGGTCTCTCAGTGCCGAATTAAAGAAATTCTCCAGGGATGCATTTGCCAGTATTGTTCACTCTAGATGGGTTTCGCGTGCTAAACACTTTGATGATTGAAATAGATTTCAGTATGTTCTCCATTTGTTTCTCAGGTGAAAAGAATTTGAAATGACGGAACACTGAATAAACATATATTCGGTCCAATTCTCTAACTCAGTTGTTAATTTTTAACCATTTGATAAGATTTTAATCCAAGGAAAATTCGTAACACTCAAGAAAAAATCAAACTGTTAATTGTAACATTTGTTTCTATTTGTCAAAAATATTAGCAAGTGGTTACAAGTTGACAACTGAGTTAGTGAATTGTGCCGAATGTATTTTTTGCTGTCGAAGAATAAATTCATTTCGAATAATCAAAATTGTACTCGAAACAGTAGCAATATTGTTTGACTCCACTAGATGCAAAAGTGTGTATATGATATTCTGTTGATTTTGAGATATTTACTAAAAACTGTTCACGATTAAACTACATACGTGGACGTTAGTCATGAATTGATGAAGATGGTTCTGCTCTTTTTTTTTTTAGTTCAATAACATTCATCATATCATTAAGATTTATAGAAATATGGTAATTAACATATATATTTTTACAGCTGACGTAGTACTTTTGTGTGCTTTTGTAGAAAAATTAACATACTCAATTAATTTAATTATTATTTTTTTAAATGTCAGTACAAAAAAAAAATCGAAATATTGTCAGATGTAGCACAGTACATCGACAGAAGTCACGTTTAAACTCCAGGAGAGAAATTAATATTTTAGCGATAAGTTTTTCTCGCGAGTACTCGTTTCCCACGCTCGAATTTATTTACGTTTTATACTTTGCATAAATATTTTATTTTGTGAATATATATTGTTATTTCCAGACTCTGATTATTTTATAAAATCAGAACAACTTGTGTTTATTTATTTATACAGACAAAACTCCGAAATCTCGGAATCTGTGCCTGTTAAACGCTGCACAGATGTATTTAAAAGATTAATAATTACTTATATTGTAATCGGTATATGGCTAAATACGCTAAAATCATTGGCTGAACAACATATACAAACTTTTGCATCGGAATTTTAAAATTATGCACAAGTACATACTTTTATATTCACCCGGTGTAATTATAATAATAATAATAATGAATCTTTATTTAGAATGAGCTAATGAATAAAACAATAGAACATCATTTGAATAACTAAATACAGGTAAATACATACCTTTATAATAATAACAACAATAATAACTTGAATTTGCAACATCGTATAGGTAACTGATGATACCAGGATTCATTTTCTCTTAAAAATGACTTTTGCATCTAGTGGATTCAATTACAATAATCTGAAACTAAATATGAATAAATTTCAATGTACAAGCAACTCATAACACTTATTGTATCGGCATCTAGTTCCAGATACAATTTAGGAGCTGGTCAGGCTTATAGTATGCGATGGATTTAAACATATGCCTATGCGAAACTGGCAGAAGATAAGACAGTTTTTATCTGGATTAGCCGGTGTTCTTTAGCAAGTACAAGGCTTATCGTTCCTCAGACGCGCTAAGAAATTTCCGCGTTGAGGAGGCTTGTCTGATCCATAAATTAGGCTTAAGATAGGAGGTGGCGCGCAACACGTCTCCTAGGGCCGGACCTGTCCCTCGCCGCGGCACTCAGCCCGTCAGCCCTCAGACTTTTTTATCCGGCGTATAAGTTAGTGCAGTTTCCGCGCTAAATACTTAAACTTGCCTTCCGGCAAAAATGTTGAATTACACGTGCGAAAGTTGGCGTAACGGCATTCGCGCTGGCCAACTTTTATCAGTTTTCTCTAATCCAACTCTGACCGCCGTAAACTTTTACATCGATACTCTGACCAGGGAGAATCAGTTACAAAGCACTCTAGATCTCGGCTAATTTATAGCCGAGCGCTGCGGGAGCGATTGTTACTTCTCCGGCAGAAAGGGAAGAAAATCAAAGTGAAACGCGGTGGATTTAGTGGCGCGCCGTCGCCGCACGTCAAACGCCGGAAATAAAACGGTCAAGCGCACCCCCGGGATTCACCTGGACTCGCCCTCTCGCTGCCCGCCAGGTGCTTGCAAAACTTGCAGCTGGCCAAAGCTACGTGCGACGTCAACTATACTGCATCGAACACTTCTAATAATAAGCTGAACTTGTAATCTGTGAGTCACAGCGACTTTTAGAACCTAAATTCTAAAATGATCTCCGGTATTGAGCTGAATTGTAGTAGTATCTATAATTTCAGTAAGTTTTGAAAATAGTAATTTGTACAATCTCGAGGACGATAAAGGATTTCGCGCACAAGGTTTACACAGTATTTTTTGTGCAACCGTAGAAAATATTAATTAACAATTTTATACAGTTTTTTTGTAAATAGAAAGTGGCTATGGGATTCATATTTGATAAAGAAAAAAATTAGTTTTGAAAAAATAGTGCCAATTCTCAAGTGTCAAAATGTTTGTTTTTTACCCTTTTTTCGCGGTATGTATTACGGCTGCAAAATGATTATTTCGAATTCGGTTGCACAAAAAGAATTTTATCAAATTTCCACCTAACCATGATGTCCATCTATAACTTCAGCAAAATTTATTATACTATAAAAATTTTTAAAACGGACATGAGGTTAAATCAAATTTTACTTACATCTTAAGTTTACATTAAAATTCATGTAACACATCAGGATAATTTTTTTGAGTACATTTAATAATGGATCCTAAGGCATAATTCCTTACATACATAAAAACAATATAGTTATTTACGTTATAAGACCGGTAAATGAGTTTTTACGGTACGAATAAGATGTTTTCAAATGAGACAACATAGGAGTAGTCAAAAATTTCGGAATGGGTACCGTAAAAATCATAAAAAGTTTGTTTTCTTGCTTCCTTTTTTTCTTTCTTAAAAACAATCAGGTCAAAAAATAATGATACTGATTTTGTTTTCTTGACATTTCTAGCAACATTTTCTGGAATGAATACGATATTATGTATTAAATCGTATCAAAATTTAGTTTAGCAACGATATAGTATCGTAAAAAATACCAATACTGTAAAATCTCATTTACCGGACTTATATCAGTCCGGTAAACATACAAATGCGATACAGTTTGAATGTGTTACTCCGTTTTCGGCCAAAATTTTAATAACGGGCTAAATAGCTATATGATAGCAAATCATCAAATCCTAATTTCGAGCCCCACATCGGAAAATAATTCGGAATTTGTCACCTTATATAAGTACCCCTGTGGTTTCTTTCACACTAACATATTTGGGAGACCGGTACTGCATTTCACACGCATAATCTCCTCTACACATTCATAAATCCACACACACACACAGATGTCCTTGGGAATACTACCAAAACTGATTTACATAATTACATAGTACTTTATATTATCGTCCTTCTTCCTGTGCAAATATAATCTTAATAAAAAATAAAATAGCGTAATTAATTATAATTTTAATGAAAATATCTGTATGCGTGGGTTAAAAATTTAATTTCAAGTCCATTACCATTTTCTTTCTTGCATTGTGAGGAAATCCGCAATAAAACTTATCTGTTGGATCACGAGGAAAATATAATTCTTCCGGTATCTAGGTACATCTGACAAGCTGACGGTGGCCGAGGTTCTCTGCAAAGCTTCGAGACACTCACGGAGTTTGAATTGCATTTAAATTACAATTTAAATTAAAACACTGGCCCTAACTGCCTCGTAAAACCGTCCACCAACTTTTCATAACTTTTTTATTGTAATTAATACTTTTGATGCGACATTTACGACCGTGTTTATATTAATTAGTTTCGAAAATCTTGAGATGGTATCTCTTCACGCCCAGAGCTGACCTCTTCAACTTGTAAACAACAAAACAACATCGTTAAAACCAGGTACACGGATTCATTTATTAAACTCCTAATGGTGTAATTTGAATGCAATGCTGCAGTAATTTGAATTTGTTAATTACGCGTGTTTAGTTTCTGACATTTTGTGAACATTGGAATTGTCGTAGTTATGTTCATTACGGCAGGTACTTAGTCATATTCGTAAACTGAATCGATTAATTTCTGTAACGAATTTCGAAATGTCTGTTTTACATTTTAGATTTCGTGTCATTTACATATGGAATGTTCTTTCCAATTTGTAGTTTTATATGCGACGTATTTGTACAACAGGAGTTGTAATTAAGTGTTAACTTACTAACTAAATTCTGTTTAACATTTAGAAGCACTGTCGTTTGCATAAATTATGTTTCTTTATGATAACTAAAATAGAATTTATAGATTTCTGATTGTGTTACGATTAAGACATTGAATCCCAAATGCTAGACACGAAATCCAAATGGACTCAAATCACTTGGAACTATCCTTTTTTTAGGGAAATTCTCTTTCTTGTATATTTCTTCAGATCAAAATAAGATATGACTTATGGACAACCATACGGGCTGAAAATAGCGCAAGATGAATATGACTTTTTTAAAACATTATATCATTATTATAATAAGTGAAACATATAGTGTTTTATACCTACATTTGTAGATAAAAGTCCAAAGTTTTGTAATAAATTTTAAAAAGCTAATTTTGTTTACAAATTATACATGAATATAATTTTCAAAGTAGTAAAATATATGCCAGACATTCCCATGAACGACTACAGTAATGCAAATAATTTGTATATTTATAGATAAGATCGTCTATAACATACTAAAATAACTTTTATTTGTTTCTCAAAAACTGTAAATTCAAATTGAAAATAAACTTAGTTTGTTATAGATGATCATATTTACAAATATACGAGTTATTTTCATTACTGTAGTCGTTCATGGGAATGAGAGACACAGTATCAAAGTTCTAAATTTTTGACCAACTAGAGTTCAACGAATATTTTTTATAGTTTAATTTTTCAGTTATCCTTTTCATTCACATATATAAATACTAGAATGTTCAAAGACCTTACTGTAATAATTGTTTTTTTTTTCGATAAGAATAATTGTAAGAAATAATTTATTCAAATTTAAATTTGCAAAACAAAATTCATGGGAATGAACGAACCCAACGAAAATATGTACTTCATCTGACATTGCAATTTACAAGTCACTGTAAAAAGTCCATGAAATTTTGACGGATGGAGGTTGGTGGACCATAAAGAACATGAAAATAAATGTAGAATACAGAATTTGCAGTTAAAAAAAAAGGATTCGTTCTTTCGACGCGTATGTTTGACCTTCACGATCACTAGTATCTCTGGTACAATTGCTTATCTACCTTTAAAATAACAACTTGTAAATGGTTTAAAATATAGAACAAAGTTTTAAGTAAAATTTTAAATCAATATTACTCTACATCTTTTGTTTGCTCGAGGAGTAAGTCAATTATTTATTGAAGTCTGCCTAAAATACCTTATAGGCCTTCAAAAAACTACCTCGTCCAGCTGATGGATTGCAAAAAAATTTAATCATCCAAATATAAAATTTTTACTATAATTTTCAACATTGAAATCTTATCTAACACACCGAAAGATCAGTTTACAAATTATTAGTTCTGTTTTGAATGTCTCTGCTAAAGTAGCTGTTGTATTCGACTACCTGAAGCTTGCAAATATAAAATAGTAAATAAATAATTCATAACTTCATTAAATACAATTTATTGAATACTCCGGTTGTATTTGAATTATCATTAAATTTAATGAAGTGTTACAACTTCTCATTATTACTCCATCAATATTTAATTTAAATTTGACAGCAATGTCATGATATACAAAATATTTATCTACATTTATAATGAACAATAACCGTACATTTATTAAATATTCTGTATGTATTAAAATATAATTGTTTCAGTGGCTTAATTTCTGAAATGGGAAATTTAATTTTAAATAAAATCAAATGACGTTTTTACTCGATTGCCAGAGGTTTCCACAGTTGATTTTCACCACATTTCATAACTGTAATATATATTGCTTTTAATTATCGTCTCTTCAAATAGCGCCCCTAAAGATCAGACGGGGGAAAATATTGGTTTAAATTCATTTACCTTTCACTATTTAGTTCTTAGTTATTGATAGATGTATTAATTTTTTTTTATTAAAATATAAGAAATTATCGTTATGGATACAGTCCATATATGAAAGGGGGAGTCAATCGAGCCCCCCCCCCCCTCCCCTGCGGTCGCCCATGATTGGAAATCACTATCACTATAACCTGCAATGTCCGTAACACTATCCATTCTGAATAGCGCAGTTTAGCGGGGCTTTCATGTAAACCTATTGCACGCAGTGGCCAGCATAAGTGGCTGCTGCTCTACTACAGCTCCTGCCGCAGCTCGGCTGGTTGGTATTCACGATTCGGCTGCTGATAATTTAAGAGGATTTGTGGAAGTAATTTCCACTTCGAGTCCACATTTAATTTAACCAAATGATCGCGTTTGCTGCTCTGCATTCAGGCTGTGTTCGACGTTTGTGAAGTGGGACGCTCTTGTTTCGGCGCAATGTGTACATCACGGCGCGGAATTTTAATATGTGGGCGGTTAGGAAAGTTTATTTTATTTTGGGCTGAACTACTCTGCAGGGACATCTTTAAAACGTAATATAATTGTGAGGGTTGGAACTGTTACCGCTTTGTCGGTATGTTTTCTTTTTAGGGTTGGATCTACTCCTACCCGATGAATTTCACATTCTAATACCACTTAGAATAGTTACAATAGTTTATTTTTGCCTCTCGTACACATACTCGTAGGCACTAAAATATAGTAATATTGGCAAGAACCTGCGATAGGTAGATGTTGTAGGGCTACTCTTCTTTGTCCAACACTTGTTTGTCGAATGGTTGCTATGATTTTGTACTTGTTGCACATGCCCAAGACTGATTAATAATATTTAACTCTGAATAGTACATTCTACAACAAGTAATGGAATGGCACATATTCCACACGAGCAAAAAGTTTGGAGGCTACGGTTTGCGAGTGTAGGATATGCCATTCCATTACCTGTTGTAGACTATACTTTCTACAACAAGATTTTGGAAATTATACAAAAAATACAAATACAAAACTGTTGAAAACGTCAAACTCAAATAAATAAAATTAATTCAGAGATGTAACAATAGTAACTGAATCAAGATACTCCATATATCGCGTTAATATGCGGCTCTGATTCGTCGAAATTATTCCATACGCGGCGTATGGAATTATAGTTGTTCCAATACAATTTTTTGTTGTGGAATGCGTAGTATCTAAAACAGTGTTATAGAAAATACCTTTATTAAATTCTCATACTTTATTTACAATTTTGTGTGATAATTTCATTTATTTAAAATTTTACAGACCTATTGCTGTGTACCAATATTTAATCTGTTCCGATGCACTTTCTTTTTGCAATAAGTGTCTGTTTTCGTCGTGTAGTATCTGTTGTGTAGACTTCTGTATAGTCTCTTTTGTAGTGGTTTATTATTTCAATGTCTTTTCCACATGTTCTGCATTGTCTCTCATCGTCTCTTGTTCAGTAATTATTTCTTTTTTCTTCGTTGTCTATACTAAATCTTGCAAATATTTTCTATTATCATATACCTGTAGTGTGTCAGTTTGTAATCAGTATGAATTTATGTCCTGGATTATAAGATGATTTATATATCTTTTCTCTTCTTAACTCCGTATAATTTCTTCCACCATATTCTGATCTAGATTTCTTCATCTGTGGTGGTTCCTTCAACAAATAATTTATCTTTTTCTTCCTATTTGTTCTTTTCCTGCTTTCTTTCTTTCTACCCAACAATCATATGTGAGATTTTTCAATGGTGTCCTCAGTATCTTTTTATATTTAATTAGTCTCTTTCTTGCTTCTAATCTTCATTTTGTGCCGTTTTATAATATCGTTCACTATATTCTCACCTAGATTTCTTCGTCGTTCTATATCCGTTTCTTTAAAAAAATTTTGTTTCTTCTACTTCCAAATGGTTTTTTCCTGTTTTCTTTCTTTTGCTCTTGATATTTTTATCCTACAATCATATGCGAGACTTTCGCAAAGTGTCCTTCGGTGTATGTTTATCTAGCCCTAGTGTTTCTCTTGAGAAATTTCTTGTACATAATATAAATGAAAAAAATAATCAATGGCCAGATCCCAATGATGTTTGAATGTGTCCATATTAATTATGTATATATATATATATATATATATATATATATATATATATATATTCATTCATTCATTCATTCATTCATGTCGTTATAGTAACAAATAAATGGAATACTGAATAATAAAATACAAAATATTCTAATTATCCGACAAGTTATCAGTAGTTGAAACAATTGATATCATAAAATTATAGCAACTGCAAGATGTTGCAGAGTTTTTATTTCCGTCCAATAATCCTGTTGTCGTTTCTTGCGCTGAAAGTCGAAGTAGAGTTGGTAGAATATCAGGATCTCACAGCTAACTACATATCTATTAAATGGTTTCTACTTGACGTTCTCGATATTGGGGGGAGTGAGAAACCTTCCGTGTGTAAACTACTTCTGCACCCGAGTCACACGGGCGATCGTCGATCAGCAGGAATCAGGGCGGCTGGGCATCGGGCGAGTGCGAGTGCCCTATTAGCGCCGAGGAATCAATCGACGCCCGTCCGATCCTGGCCGAAGCGCGCCGAGCGCCTGCGAAGCCTGTGAGGTTTTTAAATGGACAAAGTAGCGGCACTTGGGTAATCTCGGCGTGCATGCCGATGAGCCGCACCCCGGGGAGTCGTCGCGGCCGACTCGCGCTGTAAAAACGACATTACACGGACAATTTTAATTTTGAGGCTGGAAGGGACTGCGAATTGGACCCGGAGGACTTGAGAAATGGCCGACGCACGGCCCGTTACTACGCACAAAAATGAGATTTTATATTTTTTGACGGAGTTTGTATTAAGCCCAAGACGTCGTAAATTTTTCAAAGTTATTCTACTAGTGGGATAGTTCACGCGAACAATTCTTCGGAGAGAACATTTTTTCTCTAACTTTCAGACATTAGTACCGCCTCATTGCCTATAATCTGACGCCATAAACATCCCCCAATTTATTAACTACATTCAGAAATTGCGCACATCCCATTCAAATTATATTTTTTAGCTAAGAATGTAACGAACAAAAAATGAACGCATCAGACCATGGATCATAAGATTTTCAGTTAGAATTCTACAGCCGACAGTTGCCATTTTTAACTTTAACCCTGTCATTCAGGGGCCGTGACTATACGAGTGGTAACTACACTTTACGAGTAAAAATATATCACGTACTCGTTTAATTGTATCACCATGGAATTTGAATTCGAGACTTCTTGGATACGTATTATTTAAAAAATTATTTTTAAAAATCAATTTCTGTTACTGTTGATACAAATCGTTGTCCAAAATTAAATGTAATGATGCTTTAGTATATCTATAATTCTTCAGTGCTTTACTCTCCGTAATCTGAAGATAGGGGTTTTGCGCCCCCACAATACATCTCGAATTATAGAAATAATTAGGTCGCAGCTCTGATAAACGGCTACAGATTGGTCTGAGCTTAGAAGAAAGAAGATAAAGGAGAGAGCATAAGCTTATATTAGCGGCAAGGGGAATGTAACTTAGTGAGGACAGACACGATACATACGTTCAGAAAAAACAGTACGACTGTCAAATGCTGATGGTTGCTATAACAACGCGATTACAGCGGTTCTGGTTGTAGTAGGGGTAGCGGCTTCGCTATCGCATGCTAACGCTCTCTTCTTTATATTCTTTCCTCAAAGGGTCTGAGTAATGCAGAGGTCATTACAAGCTGGCAGTCACATGTAGCTGTCTTTTGACTGACCACCAGCAACGTCCCAACATCGTTATTGCAAACAAAACAATAGATCAATGAAACCGATTCAATTGCAAACCTATGCTCCACTACAGGAGTAATAGCAACAAATTACTTATATCGCTCACTCATCCATCAATATTTTCAGTACAAGTATCCCTATATACGTAACTCGATAGCACATTCGACAATAAGATCCCCAATGCAATTACCCTAGTGAAAAACATATCGCACCCAAAAGTGGGTTAATGCGCGATGATATTTTAATTTTATCATCTTAGCCCACATTATAACAGCACCTGCCAAGATACAACCACCTCTATCGAATCCTACCCATCTCTCTATCTTAGCGCAACAGTTCAGGAAGGACCATGTCCTGTTAATATTTAAAGAGCTGGCAGGCTGTCGCCGACCTTGTTTCCGCTGTCCGCTGCTGCAACGGAGAGACCCCCAGTTCCTCTCAATCCGAACCCTCGATCGTCCGATCGGCCACTGCGGTGGGAACTTGTCGAGATGTTCATGAATATGTTATAGCTTTGTTGCCTTCTCTGATGTAGATGTTTTGTTCTTAACCATTGCGCATTATGGTGATCCCGGGAATAAATGCTTGTGGAATGAATTGTTTAAATACGCCACGTTCTTATTTATTTGTTGTAGTTTTATAAGATGTGAAAATTTTGATTGATACTGAAATTCAGATAATTGGTTGGTCAATCCCCATTTCTCTTATTTCAGATTTGCGGGAATATGTCTCTTCCTGTATGTTTTTCTTTCCTCCAATTTTTTATTCCTTCTTTTCTTAGGCTCTTTTCTACAATCGTTTTCAATCGTTTTAACGTGGGTCCCGTCGTTTACTTCTGCCACATAGTTCCTACTGCAATACTGACTATTGTATCTCATTGCGGCAATTGGTAGCGGTAATAACGAATTCTTATAAAATTAATAAGGAGAAAGCATTTTGCAAAATGTTTTATTGGTTCAAATTGATAGCCTGCCACCTTCGATAAAGTAATGAATGAAGTTTTGCAATTTGAAATCACCTAAAAAATGTGTCACCAATTTTTATTAGTTCATTTATATTTCAGTTCCAGTTAATCGGTAATATTTTTTAAATAATTTCATATCATATGAATTGTCAACATTTTGCTTGTAAATGGCTGCTAACAATTTCAAATTTACAATGGATATCAATAAAAAATTTAATGCTAAGCAATTAAAAGGTCTGATCTAGCTGGTATCAGTTTTAAAAAATAATCATTTCAATTGATTTAAAGTCAATAGAAATTCCACACATGCTTAATTAAAACTAACAATTATTATTATATAACGTAGGTAAAGAGGAATGGGAAACTTGAAACTGGGCAACAATTCCTCTTGTTTTTATCAAACGCAATATTAGCCGATTGTTTAATATAAGATAGATTATAAATAATTAATTGTTACATAAAAATAAGTTGACTTAGAAACAAACGTCCGCCATTTTAACTTCTGAAAGTGAGAAAGCCTATAAACCTAGTTAAAAAGATACTTAATGGTCTACAAAATGTTTAGTCTCAATCTCAATCGATCCAATATCATTCTTGAGATAATTGGGAACATATACCAAAAATTAAGTTAAACTTGGAACCTATTATTGTTAAAGAGATGATGATGTATACATATATTTGAATTATAATTAGTTACTAAATTTAATTAAATACTAATTAATATGTTTCTTTGTTGCAGGTAAGGGAACCTCTTTATAATTCATCAAGTGCCAATTGCATTTAACAAGACCAACAAGAATTACTGATATCGTAAGAAAAATAAAACATGTATTTATAATAGTACTAATATAGAATTTCTTGCATTTCTTGTCCCAATGTTGCGGTTGTGTACACCCAATGAAATAGCTAATAGATATGTTGATTCCGTAAAAGAAGTTTGTATGTTGTAATTTCTTGCATTTCTTTTTCCAATGTTGTGGTTGTGTACACTCGATGAAATAGCTAATAGATATGTTGATTCCGAAAGAGAAGTTTGTATGTGGTTGAAAGCAATTTGCCAAAGATGCATTCCTAATGGTTTTTTCGCGCTTCAAATACACTAAGAGTAATAAAGCGGTAGAATTTTTTGCATTTCCTCTTCATTGACAACATTGTAAACATTCAAAATAGTGGCAATTAACTCAGCAAATTGCATTGTAATTTAAGCTATTCGCTCGGAACAAACAAAACCTCTCTCCAGAGCTAAATAACATTCGCTGGATGAGCCGAAACACGACTGCAGGACGACGAGAAGGAGTAGTTAGCTAGTTTATTCATTCAGCAGGAATTTTGCGTTCGCAAAGGAGTTGTTTTCCCTTAGATTCTTGAATAATGAGGACAAATCTGCGTTTAAAATTGGTAAGATTCTAAATTAGATTAAAAAGAAAAAAATAGTATTACTCTTTGGAAATAATTTGCTAATGCGAAATGTCTAATTGCAATATAATGGAATAAAATTTTTATTTCATACTGGATCACGATTGTTTGTTTGTTTGGGAATTTACAGTATTGTTATTTTTTGCTGTATTGTATCGCTGCTAAATAATATTTTAATAAGATTTGATCTACAATATCGTTTTCCGTATCCATTTATTGAGGAACAAAATTGGTTGTCATCATTATTTTCAAATTTTTATTACGATATAAGAAAGGATGCAAACTTTCACGGTATTCATTTCAAAATTCCTAACTCGACTTCTATATCACCCCATCCAGAAACATCTTATACGTATCGTAAAAACTCATTTACCGGACTTAACTATTTGAGTATTGCTTGTTCTTTAAGTAATTCTTATCTTAACAATTTTATGATAATTATCTTGTAATGGTTCTCTAGAATAAAAAATGTACTGTACCACAAAACTCTAGACATACAACATTTAGTTTTGATAATATTCCATTATGGCTTCCAACAATTATTTGAAATAAAATGGTAATTCAGAATTATTAGACCTTTAGACCCTTAATGCGTCTAGCGATGAATCCCGGCTCCAAAAATAAAGATTCCTTCACAACCTACATCAATACTTTTCATTTATTGAAAATGATTTCTATAAAGGTATTATGCTTGATAAATAAATGAATAAAATATCAGTACTCCATTTGTTCATTTCTGATTATGACACTCTGCTTAGAAAAGATCTCGATATATAATATATTAGAATACAATTACACAAATTCTTACTCTGTATACATATAATGAGTACATAACATCACACTTTGTTCCACTTAGTAGGGTAGTACAAACCCTGAAACAATAAATCTCCTCCAAACATTATTATCCTTGTTCACCACTTTTGCGTCGTCTACATATACAATATATACATGCTAGTTCATTCTTCACACTCGGAATCATTCGTCCGTGCAATAAACCATCAATCATACTCAACCATTCATTCCTCTAACACCTATGCAATCGCTCACCCTCAATCTCGCCCGCATATATTAGTTTCACCAACCTTCGTTCGACATCTGCTCAAGATGGCCAAACCAGCTAAGCCATTTTTTTACGTTTCTCTCAATCTCACAATCACCCTCTTCTCTAGTATCCTAATTCCTCAACAGTCTTTCAAACTTCTTTATCCACACCTAACATTTAGAACCGTACATCAATGTAAGCCTTTGACATACAGCACGAACTTTACCTTGTCATCAAAATCTTCTATGAGTATTATATGTCAAGTTTTGAAAACAACCAGAAACTCATAATAAAATTGTTGGAAGCGTGCAACAATTTTATGTTAAACAAATAATGAAATAATAATGCCAGGCCTGAATAATAAACAAATGAATATTTTAACACCACTGACGAGAGTTTAGAGAAGCATTTACCAAAATTAGATTCAGGTAATGAATAATTATCAACAAATGTTCTTTTAATGATACGTCCACTGAATAACCAAACGTGCAAATTGATAGTAACCTGGAGGATTAAAAACATGTTGTTTTCGCATTCGTGACACTCTAACGAACTGTTTTCCGTATTTTAGTGCCCTTTAATTATCATTTTATTGTGGGTAAACCTCCCGTTCGACATTCATAATTTATTCATTATTGATTAACGTTAGTGTGCTATTAATAGTTGAATAATTAACATTACCGATTTACCATTTAAATGTCAGTTTTGTCTGCATCCAATATAGACAAGCTGCATCGCTTGTAGGTTATATTGAGCGCCGTTAAAATATGTATGTATTCCAAATAATACTTTATGCTTTATTAATTAAATACATGTGTACTATAATTGAGTTGTACAGAAATAATTACTTTGTGTTTTGTTTGATTTGATTTTGTTTTATTTGTTGTTAGGTTTGTTTAATAAGTTCATGTTTTTCAGTTGTTAATTTAGTTTTGTTTAATGAAACAAGTATAGCTTGTTGATACCAATTAACATTTATGAAACGGAAATTATTATCTAGTCATTATTTTCTGAATTTTGATGAACATGTTCAACAAAAATATAACTACTCTTGTCAGAAGAGCACGTTGCTGTTGAAATATTTATTAATTATTAAAAAACATGTATATTATTTTCATCAATATGGTATGTTAAAAATAAATAAAATAACGAATAACTAATAGCTTTGGGGCACTTGACTGGGTAAATGACGCAATGATATATTTATTTATATGCTTTCGGGTATGACACCCTGCTGTCGCAAATCTAGATATGTTATATATTTTTACGGGTGAAACCCAATTACCAGTCGTCAAGATACGCGGGAGTATTGAATAATGAAAAATATATCACTTTCCAAATGTCAAATGATGCTTTTCGCATTAGCTGGTCCAAGAAAAAAACAAGGAGAATTTGCTAAATCAATTAATTACAACCAAGATACAGGAATAACTTTAATGTGATTTTGCCAGAGGTCAAATTTGTCCTTCCCACGGTCGCGATATTTTGGAATGTTCACCCGTTTTGCCGACCGGAGCCCTCTGTACATATTATATTTATTGGAGTTGACATATCATAAGTATACTTACAGTCTTTTAAGAAAATAAACTACTTATTGCAGTAATATGTTACCAACCATTCAAACCAATTTGATATTTAAGAAAAATAATATCTTTTTAATTTTTTATTTCATACATTGTAGATATTTTGAAAATTCTTAACTTCACTTTCTTTTATAAAAGATAGGTCCCCCCATGTTTATTCGTCTTTATTCTGGGCACAAAATGAATCATAATCAGGCCTGTCTACAGGCTACAATAATCTTCACCCAAAAATAGAAATTCATTTCTTTTACTGTTAATATGTTAATAATTGAAGTCTCAAGTACCTACAGTAAATAGTAAGTAGTTTCTGCTACTCCTATTTTGGAGTGTTATATCGGAATTCCATCGGTTTCATTGACCGAATTTTTACTTACATTGACGAGGTTACTGATGGTCAGTCAACTGAAAGGGAGCGCCGGATCTGAATCATTTAGACCCATCTGTGGCCGTTTATCAGAGTTACAAAATATGATTATTTCTATAATAGTAAATAGTGTTGCACTCAATTATTGATATTTGGTGATTTGGTGATTGACGTATAAATTCTTAGAAGTTTTGCAAGAAAGACAGTAGATATATTTGTGGGCCGTGTAATGTTTGATTATCCATAGAAGAGAAGACAGAGCGTAAATGTGCTTTAATTACATTTCGTTAAGTGGCAGCGTCTGGACGGAGATAAGCAGCGTTTCCAGAAGCTGCGGTACGGGCTCCGTCCGTACGCACTTGGCACTTAAAAGCGGATTCCCGCTGTTCAGAGTGCAGAAAACAGATAATGCGGTTTGCGGCGCACACATCGTTCAAAGTTTCTTCGTTTCTTTATCGGCAGCGTTCACGGGCCGCAGCCGCATCGTCGGCGTCGGCGACGTCGTCGCCTTTGTCTTGACAAGTAAGAATCCATCTGACAGGCTGTCCGCCCGCGGTAACTAGATGGCGAACCTCTTACGAAAATTACTTTCCGGAGTTGGTGTTTTCTATAAGCCGAGATTCGCGCGACAACTAATGCTCAGCGCTGTGTGCCAGCGATGAAAGAGAAAAAAGGGAAATGCCACCGAGATTGCTCGGTTCACGCGCGATCGACTTTCCCAACTTAATCGATAAAAGTGTTTTTTATGCACCTTCGATAGAGCAGAGTGGAAATTGTTGCGCAGTAAAGTCTCACAACGAACGCCGGCCCAGCGAAATACGATCTGCAAACACTGCTAACTGGAGCTAGATATATTACTCACCCCAAATACCGCTTTTATTTCAACGCCTTTTAAAATCATTCTCCCGGGGCTCAATAACATATTTTGTCAATTCCTACACGCTAGGTCCTTATATACAAAGGGAAAATTAATTAACACTGGAAAGTTAACACTTAAATATTAACAGGCGGGATTATAAAGCAGGTTTGTCACGTTGTGAAACAAACTTTTTAACCTAGATTAATAATGAAGCTCAATTAGGTCTTTTAGATTTATCCCCTCTATAATCAAAAAGATATTGGCTAAATGATTAATTTGAATTTGAATTCTATTGGCATATGAAAAAGGTTATATTACTCTTTGAAGTGGCCGTATTTTTAAATCTGTACATACATTTTTTGAGATACCCTGAAATTACTTATCGTCGTCGGTGTGTCTGTTTATGTTCCTATGGGGACAAACATTTATTCTATATACGAAAAATGTGTCAGGTCTAATAATGAAACAATATGGTTAATCTTAATAAATCCGATTACTTTCAATCATCAGTTTAATAATACATATTAAATAAATATACTGTATTCTATTAAATAAAATAATAAATAAATAAATATATTATCACGCTTTTCTCTATCTCACGATCCACAGTCCAACGCGTTACCACGGAGCTATTTTATTGCTGTTATATTTTTGGTTTATCAGACTAGAATTGATAAAATCGGCCCGTACTAATAGAGTTTCACCTAGAAAAGACTTTATAGATGCCATTAGAAATTGTGTTAGTGGATACCTAACTGATTAGAGGTTCAGTTTAAAGTAACCCAATAGAAAGTGGTCGTTAAATTTCAGCTGGAAATTTTATTGTTTATTATATACCAAATGTTTAATTGGCTCCTGATGATGATAGTCCAATAGTTCTATTTCTATTGCATGTATATTATAAGAGTAAGATCACAGACTGAAATTAGTAGTAAATAAATAAAAAACTATATTTTGGGAGTGGCATTCTGCTTCGGTAGGTTTTGGTGTATATTTTTGCAATTGAAATGAGGTTAAATTATAACCTTCTAAAATGTTAGTGGAGGGGGAACCACAGGAGATTTGAACTGAGGATCTCATGATCTACAGCTCAATGATTTACCAGAGAGCTATTTAAGTATTTACCCCATAAATTCGTACTAAAAGTTTCAAAATATTTTAAATGGCATTTCAAATATGATAAATCGAGAAATATTAAATAACCTTTCAGTTTATATGGATAATTTTGATGGCAAAAAAATATATTTATTATTTAATTTTTAATGTTTGTATAAAGTTCGTTAAAAAATATATTGTCATATTACGAAGTTACAAAAACATTGATTTTTGTTTGTGTTTCATATAATATATTTATACATATATACCAGTATACTGCACATTTTTCTGTAATTATTAATTGTTAAACCTAATTTAACTATTAAATAAGTAGTTTATGAGTTTATGAGTTTTCAGATTATAGTTTCAAATTAAAGTCCAGCAGTAGACAGCATTTAGAATAAGTAGCACTATTCACTCATATTATTGCCTACGAGTTATCTGATTTTCGTGAAGTTAATGAATGCCTAAATATGAATACCCACTCCTCTAAATTAATATGTAATGTCTCTACATAATATCTACATTCTCCTCTCGTGTTCTTTCTTATCAGCGATTCTATCTGTGAATTGGAAACATTAGAGTAGGTTCATTATATTATTTGAGGCAGGGAAGCGCGGTGTATGGATTAATCCATTACGGGTTATTAGTCATCGCGCTTCACAGGAAATTGTCATTATCCACACATTTATGTACTTTATCAAGTTACACTCTCTAACAAGGTTTTGTAATACGAGTTATAATGTCGTCTAAAATACGAGAACAGAGACCGCTTTAAGGTGATGCTTGGGAGCAGGGAAAGTGAAACATTTCGTTCGAAGATATATTTAAAGATTTATTTTTGATAAGATTGTGGTAATCTTTTACATTTTCTATTGTTTATTAAAATAAAACCACTTCGGGATAATGAAGGATTAAAAATCTAGCAAATCTGTTGCAAAGCATCAGATTGTGAAACATAAAATTCTCTTAATTTCTATGGTTCCTCTTCCAATAAAATCTTTGGTGTAATAAAAAAAATTGTTAAAAGTCGTAATGACATAATTTTCTTCCCGTAAATATATGTAAGTAAAGTATTGTAATGGGTATAAAATTTCGATATTAAGTTTACAACAGATAAGCATGTTTTAGAGTCCCTAGAATACGATTTTCCATTCAGGGTTTCAGTGGAAACCCTCAGATAAAGGCGACTTTTAACAGCAATCATCAAAATGGTACGATTTAAAAGGTGCATAATAATAATAGCGCACGCTCTAAAAGGTTAAAATCCAAAAGGCGTATGGTTAAAAAAATCGCGCTATACATTATACATACATACATATCGTCACGCAATATCCCACTCAGTGGGGTAGAACGAATCCAGAAACACAGCCAACCAATAATCAATCTCCTCCAAACATTCCTATTTTCGTTCACCACTTTTACCTTGTCCAAATACATAGTGTGTTTCATAAATGCTCGTCTATTCTTCATACTCGGTATCATTCGTACATACGTAACAAATGTCAATATATTAAAAAATATATGTTTGCTTCCCTAGTTAATAATTTAAAAACCAACAAAGATGGTAAATTTTTAGTTATAGATGGACATATATTTATAATATATAGCGCGCTTTTTTATCGCCCGGCTTTTACATTCCTGTCTTTAAGAGCGTGTGCTGTTTTTATCAGGCGCTTTTTCAATGGTAGCTCTTTTAAAGTCGCCTTTATCATAGGGAAGCTTATGTGTCCGATGATATCATAAAATTATATCTAAGCTGCGAACTGATTATCAATGCATTACAGGAAATAGTAGTTTACTTCCAGGCCTGCAATATTTCTGTAAAAATAACTCAGGAAACAATTAATTGTTGTAAGAATAATTTTGATATATTAGAAAAATGTGGAATAAATATTGGCTACAATTTTTATTTAAAACTTTTTACTTTATATTATACCGTTTAATTTGAGTAATTTAAATAATTTATCATCCATCAATCATGTTCACAAATTACCATTGTAATAACTTTCCGAATAATAATCTACATTATCAGTGAAACAAAAGCGTGTATATTGTAATCAAATATTACTGCCGTACTTATGAACAATTATTAATAATATAAAATAGTCCCTCTGGGATATAATAACATGGTGCGCATTACAAATGAAACTACCTATTTAATATTAATTTATGTTCCATAAAATCGAATTATTCCATGTAAAATCATTTATTGGTTTTAATAATATGTTGTGGTATTTCACATTTATGTCGAACTGCCACGCCTTTGAACCATGTGCTTTCATTGTTGGTAAATTATAAATTTGGTTCGGTTGCTTTCATGGTAATTTGTATAATCAAATTGACGATATGACAATATTAAAAATAATAATGGTAATAACAATGCATCGTCAGGTTTTTTAGGTTTACCTTGGAATTAAATAAAGTTGTGCGTGTACCAATAACATACACACACACACACACACGCACACACACACACACACACGGTCCACGGACCAGGTTTTTATGTGCGTATAATAATAAATAAATAATTATACCATCACGGCATTTTCCCCAAAGCAGATCTCTTTATATTCTATACTTTACAATTTTAAAATATTTATTCTAAATCTGAAAAATTTATTCTAATAACTACAAATTTTAACTCTCGTAAATTTAATTCTGTTATCATTTTTATTATCTTGAAATTTTAATGCTAAATTCTTAAAAAAAATATTTTAAAATATCGAATAATACATACATAACATCACCCTATGTCCCATTCATAGGATAGCACGAACCAAGAAACACAATCAACCTCTTCCAAACATTCCTATCCTGGCACACCAGTCTCGCCCGTTCACATTCATAGTGTGATTCATACATGCTCGTCTATTCTAAACACTTGGAATAATTCGTTCATACAACAAACCAATAATCATACCCAACCACTTATTCCTTGGACGCCCACATAATCGATTACCTTCAATCTCACTCGCATATATTAGTTTCATCAACCTTTCATTCGACATTCGCTCAAGATGTCCAAACCACTTCAACTGACTCACTCCCACTTTCTTAACTTATACTTAAATTTTAATTTAATGAATGTAAGTGGCCTTGTTGTGGATAAATTTAATTAAAATTGGGGCCTGAAATTTAACACTGCCTATGATTTGATATGGAGTAAATAGCTCCGTGGTAACGCATCGGACTGTGGATCGTAAGATCCTCAGTTCGAATCCCACAGCTGACGGTTGCCAATTTAAATTTACCCCTGTGGTTCCTCCACTAACATCTTTGTGGACTTTGATTTGACGGTTGATAACTAAACACCATACGCAAAAATATTTACCGAGATCTGTGTAAGCAGAGTGTCATACCCATAATAGGTAAAAGGCGTGATGATATATTTATTTATTTTATTTAAGACTTGTTTAAATAAAGGATATTTCATATTTTAATGCGAATCATTGCGTGAATTTTATAAGCTTTGTATTTATTTTTTACCTATATCTCGTTTAATATAAGCAATATTCGCAATTTTTTAATGTAACAAGCATTCGTTTTAAAGTAGGTTAAGGAATTACGGAAAAAAGTGCCTGAAGAAAAAGACTGGGAAATATATCAAAATGTTAACGATAAGTACAATATTTTTTCCACTGTTAAAATTATAGATTGCGTCAATTTCTCTTCTTAAGTGCGCGTAAAACTGGCGACACTGTTAAAAATTAACTCTAGGTTCTGTACATGGACAAATGTTCTTTTCCAGCAACCTAATTTGAATGTTGTTTTTGTCTACATCTCAGCTTTATCAAAGAAAGCGATCCGAGCTGACAGTTGTCTCGTTGGCCCGGAAAAAGAAGAATAAGCGCGACGCCAACGGAGTAAAAACTCCTGCGATGGAAAGAGAACAACGAGGACGTAGAACACGAATGTGGTATGTCCGTTGTCGTGCTGCATGTTCTCTGACCCGTATTCACTTAATCCCTTGGTGCTAGATGACACTCACTGGCTCAACTATAAATAGAATTCCTGGAACTCGCAGAAAATTTAAAACCTGGCTAACTGGACAACAACAAACTTTACAAACTTGTTCGCCAGGATTATTTATTAACACTTAATTGCTTCTTCAGTACACCGAAAATTTGTTATTGATTTTATTGCATTCAACATTTATTGCCAGTCGTAACACTGTAATTTTTATTAATGTTTAAATAAGTATCTGGTCGTTTAAGTGCATGGATAACTTTCAAAAGATAGAAAATTGGGAAAAGAGAATTATTGTATGCATTCGTTGAAGAAAATTTCTTACAAAATGATTAAGTTCAATTCAAAAAAAAATATTAATTTTGATTATTTCACTCATTACAAATTGGACCAATCTCATTTTCCATTGTTGTGCATTTTAGATAAGTGATTAAATTGAAGCCAGCTTTTATATGCAAATTTCGAACATTTTGGAATTATATTTAGCCGGATAATTAGTTGCAGAAGCAAGATACTTACATGTTTTTTACCTATAGTGGTATTCTATATCTTTAAACATGTTGAATTATTCAATTCAAGCTATTTTTATTTACAAATTTTTGACATTTATTTGACAAGTAAAAAGAAAACATACAATTTGCTATAGTTAGAATATAACAAAATTTTATGGTGATTTTTGTCCGATTTATTTATGTGAAAATGTGTCAATATCAACATTATAGTACAATTTCTTGAATTCATGAAATAATCTTGATGTATACCCCTCGTGCTAAAGAATTGATATAGTACAATTTCTTCGGCAATTATTAATGTTTATGCTACGAATTCATGAAATAATCTTGACATATACCCCTCGTGCTAAAGAATTGAATCGATTAAATTTGATGTCTAGCTTATTTATAAAAATTTGCTTTTAAAATATGTTATCATACATAATAATTTAAGATAAAATTCCTCGACCTGCGGTCTCGGGATTTTTTCAAATTATTATGTACTTAAACACTTTTTAAACAAATTTTGTTGTATAAGACAGGTCAAATTTAATCGATTAAATTCTTAGCACTCGTGATATAACTATTGAATATAAATTTTATTTATCTTCTTTTTTCTGCATTGAAAGAAAAAGAATATATTCTACATTTGTTTTAAAAAATAATACAAATGGAGGCCTTTTAATTTTAAACAAAACGTTCTTATTTAAAACGATATCATTTTGAATTAAAACTTTTTCTACAAGAATATTTATTAAACATACAAAAGTTTTCAATGAAAACGAAATAAATTTGGTGTTCCAATATATCAATCACGTCAACATTCTTGCAAGTGCTCTGCTTTCCATATTGTAAGGAGTAAATATTAAACACGAAAGTTGATAAATTACGCATGGAAAGTCTTTTTATAGAGGCAGCGCCTCCACCAAAATGTGCTATTATGTCTTGTCCGTTCGAGATCCCTGCGGACCTCGCTGAACATAAGGCACACAAAGCGCCTTGACAAAATGGTTCCTGATAACACACACATTATGGCGCGCGCCTCCTTAGTTCCGGGTGTAAAACGTTTAAATGCTCCGGCCCCGGAACATTTGAATAACTCACCATGATTTAACACTTCTTGTTTATGGCGACTTCTTACAAATTGTAGATTGTGTGATAGTATATTAAAATATTTCTCTTTATATAACATTGCCTAATATTATTCTAGTGTAAATTTATAAAACAAAAAATTAATTAACTGTTGGTTATTTTTCTTCATCGTGTTAAAACATTTTTCAGGTTGTAGTTTTTATTATACTGTTCTTATTTTCGTTGACGCTAATTAGATATAGTATAGTCTATACCAATTATACTCTTTAATTGAATTTCATTATTTGCGCTAATTAAAAAATTTACGTCTAGTATTTCAAATAAAATAATTGCTGTGTCGTGTAATAATGGCTGTTTAAAGATACGTTTTTGAAATAGTAATTGAAATATATTAAATAAATATAGACAGTTTTTTTGTTCCTCATTAACCTCAAGTACTAAATGAATGTCAGTTCTTCTTTAGATTAAAATTTATTTTTCCATTACAGGAGTTAATTAAAATTATGCTCATTTAGAACTTCTAATTAAAGGATTGTGCAGGTGCTCTTTGCTTTTTTCGCCTTTGACTAGAACATTCTTTTGTCTGCAACCCAACGTTTCCTTAGCGTCACAGTTTGTCATTTATTTAAATTTATTATAATTATTTAATTAGTTAAACATATTTACGGAAACAAGTATGATTTAAATTATGAAAAATTTGAATAAAAATAATAATAATTAGGTAAAATTAAAATTTTTGGGAGTAATGAGGATTCAATATACATAAATAAAATTATATAAAAATATGGTTTCAAATTATTGATAAAACATGCCCTAATTTTTATGATATTGTATTAAAAATTAAACAACCCATCTCCCAAATATGACATGAAAAGTTTTTAAATAAAGTATTTCGGAATAAATATTAATTACTTTATTTAGGATCGTGAGATATATCCTAATCATTTCAAATAGGTAATGACTAACATTACCGCACTAATGCCTTTTTTAAATATTATCACACTGTTTATTAGGTAGCGTGGTTCCTAATGCGTTATTGCACTATTCCGGTATGTTGCTCCTATAATTCGAAATTAATTAAATTTTTATTAGAATAAAAACTATTTTACAAAACTTCAAACGATTGTAGATAAAATTTTGTATGCAATACTTTATTATTATCGCACTTATACATAAATTTGGACTAAGGCCTTACTATGCAACTTTTACATGCGTGCGATAAACTTGTTTATATTCCACTCCTTCAAACATTCCTATCCTTGCACACCACTTTGGCCTCGTTCACATTCATGGTGCGATTTAGACGTGCTCGTTTATTCTTCACACGCGGAATCATTCGTTCACGCAACAAGCTATGGACCATACCCAATCACTTATTTCCCTCAATTTCACCTGCATATATTAGTTTCACCAACCTTTCATTCGACATTCACTCAAGATGGCCAAACCAAATCACATTTCTCTCAAATACCTCATTTTCACAGCAGTTATAAACATGTTGTTCATGCTTATTCGTACACATCTAACATTTAGATCCATAGCATAGTAGCTATTAACACACCATTATAAATACTCAATCGAACAGCATAGATTCAAATTTCGAGCAAATGTACTCAGAGCACCCAATACATTGCACCCTGCAGACACCTGCCTTTCAATCTCCCGGTCAATACGTGTACATCCCTCGAAAACAAACTACCCAAATATTATAAACTTTTAAGAAGTTATATAAGCCCAGAGTATATTTAAAATAGATATTATTTGGTACTGCGTTTTGTTTCAATACAAAAAATTAGACAATTAATACTAATGTAAAGATTTGATACCAACATTTGCTCATAAAAAAATAATACATTAAAAGCAAGGTAAAATAGTTTTTACTGTTGAATGGAGGAAATGACCGGCGAGCCGATTAACTTACAGTTACCTTGCATGTATTGTACAACATTTTACTTGTTACTCATTTGTAAATCGAAATAAAATTAAAACCAAGTCCTGTCAGTTGCACACAACTGTTCTGTCAAAAATTATTTTGAATGATTTCGTATAAGTCTTGTCAGCATTACTGTGGCAACGTGCATTGTTTACCTTGTTTACTAACTTGTAAAATTTTTACAATGCAGCTGTCAATTAGTAACTTGTAAAGATTCATTTTCAAAGGCAATAGAGGGCTTGGGTAAGTTATGTTTACAAGTGTGTAACAAGTAAAATCTATTTACCATGTTTTATGTCATCAATTGTAAAAGTCAATTCGTTGCTTTTAATTAAATCAGGTTTCCATATACTGCACCTAATTTTAAATAAATAAATGTGCTCTGCCTTGATCTCATTGAATCATACAATCTGAAAATAAGGATTAAGTTGAATAAACGCATTGACAATCGCTCTAGCCGAATCGTACTATATAATTCTACGATTCTAAAACAGCATGGGATCTGTGTGGAACAGTCATGGCCAGCTGCAACTTATGCCGCCTGTAAAAAGGAACCCAAAGGTGAGGCAGCCAGCCAGCATTGCAGCTCTTTTGTTTTTAAATAACCACTCATTGCGAAGTGCCAAAGACGACTAAGAGAATAACAGCGGCCAAATGTTGCCCAGTGGTGCGCGTTTAACAGCCTGTCTAGTCATTTCAGTAAAACACAAAAGCTCTTTGTGGTGTCAACCATTTAGGTTCAACACAAGAGCCTATTGAATTCTCATTGGACAATAAATTCAACTTCTGGTTCAAGGTGTTTTCTTTGTTGAACTTTGAGTGTTCTTGTGTTACATGGAGATATTCTCTTTTTCTCTCTCGCTTTTTAGTTTGGCGGTTTTACTTGATCTTTCGATGAAGATGTCACTCTGCTGAAGAAGTGCCAAAACCTGATTCGATTTCTTCCTTTTATTTACCTGCATGCTGTCTACATTATTTTTTAAATGTTTAAGTATCACTTACAAGACTTTATCAATATAATCTGGCGGTTGGTCGCACGCAGTTCGATATTTGACAAAATTTATTGATAGTCAGTTCGATTTAAACACTGTATATTAGAAAATTAACTGATATGTCAGATTTTACACATAATCGAGGAGATTGTAATACTCGTATATGTTATCAGAAACAATTTTACTAATTTAATCATACAGTGATAATTAATAGAGTTGTATTTTTAAGATAAATTATACAATTTATGTAATAATAAGTAGTAATTTTAAATTAATTGATATATCGTGAAATTCTTAATTTAAGTAACTAAATGGGACATACTGCATACATTTTTTAATTCTAAACTATTTTTATATATACTTTTTGCTGTAAAATGAACACGTAAAATTTTACAGCAATATAAAAAATCTGATGTAACCTGCACATAACCTCCCGCCCAATACAACTCTTAAACGGTACAAAATATTATTTGATGATATTTCTTATTTGTTTTTTTTTTCTATGTATAGTTGAGAAATTTAATTTTTTCCTTATATTCCTTTAACTTTTGACATATAATTCACTAAAAAAACTGCTGCACAATCACAATGACATGTGTCACATTTCGTAAAAATGTAGAATGTAAGATTAATGAAATTTAATTTTTTATATTATATTATCTCTTAAACTAATGTAAACTAATAAAATTATTGTAATCAAAACAGATGTAAAATGAAATATTCCACAATTTTCGAAATAACATAAATTGTTGAAAATTTTAATTTAACCGTGGACTGTTAATTCCGGTTGACCAATTTTATCCAAAATCTAATCAGCACTTCATATAAATATAAGAAGTAAAAATACACAAAATAGTATTTTTATACATACATTATAGCAAAAATGGTAAAATCGTATTGTAGGAACCCTAAAACGTGCTTATTCATTGAAAACTGACTACCAAATTCCCTTACTAGGTTACTAGACGTAGGCGGGAGGTAAAAACAGCATTGATATCCTTGTAAGCCATATTTCAATTCTACTCCCTATATATTTTTTCGAAAGTATCATCATCAATTATTTTATTATTCCTACACTCATGTAAATAAGTAAAAAGTGAAAGAACTTTTGTATAAAATAAAGTATATGCAAATATATGTCAGGATTGCATATAATAATTTAGTACATTAGTAATAACTTAAAACATGTTTAGTGTTCAAGAACATTAAAATAGCTGATAATACGATAATAAACATAGTTATAAACTTCTATACATCTTTGCGTACTATAATATAACATAAATAAAATTAAAAGTATGTATGAATATAATGAACAGTTTCTAACGATTTCTTAACGACGAACACTAAGGTCTGTGTTGGTTCAATGTTCATATAATGCAACTAAATAAAAATTTCTTTAGAAAACATTACACTTTATAATTTGCATACGTTTTTCATTATTTTTATATTAACTTACATAGCTGTGCAATTTTCTTGTGCAGGTAAAAACTATTTTTGTTTGTACTGCCGCCGTAATTTTACCTTACTTTGGATTTCAAAAGAAGCAAAATAAAATACTTTAAAATATAAATACGAAGTAAAACCAGACATAGACTTTAGAGAACATTGCATGTTCTTGATAACATTATGTATGTAAATAGGTTTTTGTATAAAAAGATCTCATTATCTTAATATTATTTTCACATATTATTAGTACTGAATATTCCAGAACAGAACATATGAGTATATTCATACGCAGAAATTCACATACATTAAAATATATGTTTGTGGAACAATAATTATTATATAAGTACTCTAGAATCTGTTAATCGCTAGTTATAGTATACATACATATAATATATGTTTGAAACAACAAATTCAATTGCTGGCATTATTATTCCTGTTTTACAAATCCACTTTTGTCAATAATAATCGAAATGAAATTGGCAAATTTATTTGCCTTAAATATAAATTTAGAATTATATCACATCATATGAGATCCTCACAAGTTCTCTGACAAATATAGATTTAGTGCCTTATGACGAAATCTAAAAATAATCTAATTAAATATATCTCGAGAGTTCGATAAATTAGAAAATAATTCTCCAGTATCTTTCTCAAACTAGTCGCCATTTGGCAATAGCCACTCAAGCCCTACGGGTTTTCTTGGCTAGTGCCTGGCAACAAGTTTTCGAAAGATCTGTCAAATTATTTTCAATTTATTCTCACTCTCTTGTAATATTATTACTGAAAATTTAATTTGGGACAGTTCTAGCTGAAAAGATTATAAAATTAATAAATATAGAAGTTTAAAGAGTAAATTTAATGTTTTATTTAGTCAAAAGCTGATCCAGACATAATATCCATAATAGAAAAACATTTCATATAGAATGGCTTCAAAATTGTAATAGTTTTTTTTAATAATATAACAAAACTATTCCACATGCATCAATAAAGTATGAGGAATCCATATTTTGAATCCGATTCAAATTATCTGTATTGACTTTAAAGTTACAGGTTGTCAAATATGGGCGATTTTTGTATATATTCAATATTTAATATCAACTTTGATAGTTTATAAAATTTGTGTTTTATGAGACATCGTCATAAAAATTCACATGGAAGATAAATGAAGTATGCTGAACAAGCTCATTAAAAGCAATTTAAATTATCTTGTACAGTTTCCAAGATACAAGCACCCAAATAATTTTTGGGAATTTTTTCTGAATTCACTGCCACATAAAGATGTTCAAATCTCAAAAACTAAAGCTTACTTATCGCTAAAAATACTTTTTTCGTTAGTTTTGGGTCGCAAATAGGGGGATAGGATATAAAAATCAAAATTCTAAGAGATAAAATTTTTTGGCCAATTCTTAATACTTACCCTTGGACTTTTTCCGATTTTAGAGCATTTTCAAACTTTTTGCTATAGCAATTCTATCCGTTAAGCGATTTCAACGAAACTTTACATGCTTATGGATTTCAGCGAGCTGAATCCAATGGTACAGTTTCCAGTACTGTATCTCTTCGCGTTGTTGAGATACACGTCCTGGGAAATTTTTGATAGAGCCGAAATTGGGTAAAATTTTGAAAAAATAAATTTCGCTGAAAATTGGTTTATAGGGTAATTAAAGCATGCAATTTTCAAAACTAGAGACCGTTTTTTGATATCTCGCTTAGTTTTTTAGTTACAGCCTTGCAAATTTGACATTTTGTACAATTTTGTAGATTTTCGCCATTTTTCAGATTTGTATCAATAAAATCGATTTTAATATAACAAACGTGTTCAAAATTAGTATTAGACTTAGTAGAAGGGTTGATCTAACTAAGAAAATTCATTAAATAATAAAATTCAAATGGTGGGGGGGTTAATTTTGATAGTTTTAAATTCCATTGACAACTATAACAATCTATAGGAAATAATCGGTAATGCAAGGAATGACATAGAAAACCTGAAACTGTTTTGGTAATGGAGAAGGTATTTTTACTTTGAAATACTTTTTCTGCGTTATGTACGATTTATTCAAATAATTAGTTAGTTT
Source organism: Poecilus cupreus (assembly GCA_963942605.1). Classification (NCBI taxonomy): domain Eukaryota; kingdom Metazoa; phylum Arthropoda; class Insecta; order Coleoptera; family Carabidae; genus Poecilus; species Poecilus cupreus. Next base: position 4,787,876 of record OZ012725.1, on the reverse strand, counting down.
GTATGGTATGGTAATGTAAGCTTTCATTTAGATGTTAGGTAAAAAGATTACTATAAAATTAGAGCCAATTTGGCAACAAGTTTTCGAAAGATCTGTCAAATTAGTTTCATGTTATTCTTACTCTCTTGTTATATTATTACTGAAGATTTTGATGATATAATGGCTAATTTGAGAGTTCATTTATTTTCATTTCTTCCTGTTAAATAAATAAAATAACACTGTTATAAATTGTTAAAAAATTTCGTTTTCCAACACCGTTATTAGAATTCTTTTTAAATAAATATTAATTTTAATTTGATTGACATATCGTGAAATACTAATATTTCAGTAACAAAATGGGCTTTATTGCGTACATTTTTAAATTCTGAACAGCTTTTATATTTACACGTTTACTGTTAAGTTAATAGCGAGGTGAATTGGTAAAAATTTACGGTAATATCAAAAATATAGCATTGAAATTTCTATATGCCACATTTCAATTCGGTATATGTAATAATACATTTAATCAACATTTCACCTCTTTTCGTTGCTAATGAACAGGGATATATTGAAAAGTTCCTTTTTCGTATCAACGGGTGGTACAACAGTACAGAGTAATTAAAGTTCAACAAAAAATCAATGCACCCTCGCAAACAATAGACAATATACGAGCATCGGCGATTAATAGAACAATATATCACATTATACACCATGTGCAATTAATATTCCTATCGTAGCGCTATCTGTGTACCTTCCTCGCTATTATCTCTAATGAAAGATCGTAGTGAGCGCGCAAAAAAAGTAAAATTTAGAGTAGAATCCCCAATCAAAAGATCATTAGTGCCCGGACTGCGTACTCGTCCGTTTGCAGCCCTCTCCACTCGCAATAAAACAAAGAGGACCCTATTTAATTTGGAGACCCTAATAATGGATTAGCCACTAGCAGTATTTTATAGTAATGACCTTAGTTTGTTCGGTAAAGCGATTTATTTTTTAATCCAGGTACAGTGATCGGGATACCTGCATAGCTTAATTTTTTGCTTCTTGAAATTTATTCTCTCGGATTTTTTTGTCAAATAAATTGGGATTTTTTTGCTGGAGCTTTGTGCTGATCCGTCTTTAAGCCTTTTTTCTGATGGCTCTGAGTATGTAATAAATATTGATACGCGCTGTACGCGAAATAATATTTATAAAACTGCCTACGTTTCCTCCATTTTTTACTTCCTAATCGCAAAGGTGATTTTGGACGTATCCTTAACATAAAAATTACAAAATTTTTGATATTATAAATGCAATACGTAACGTAATATTATTCATATTTTTGCTTCCTAAATATTTTAGTATACTCCTATTTCGATTATTAATAGCAAACTAATAAGAGTACGTGTAAAAAAAATGCAATATTAACAGATCATACTAAAAAAAAAAAAAACGGTGCACTAAATATTTCGAGTACTTTATTACTATTATGTGTTATTAAGTGTAGACTTTATTTCAAAATCAATCAAAATGTGACTATTTATATAATATGGGTTTTTTTTATTTCACGGCATAGTAATGAAAATAATAATAAATCTCGCAAAAAATTTTCTCATCGAATATCTCTCGACCATTGATAAATTCTCATAATTTTATAACATCTACCTCAAGAACGTTTCTTGAAGGTAACAGTCCTCCACCTACGGCGTCGGGCGGTTACCAAGCAACGTTCTTTCGGTAACTGTGATAATGTTATTTCGAAATTATCAATAGCCTAGAGTTATTATAGCTGATAAGATCCCGTTTCCCCCATAATTTTCCGCTACCAAGGAAATAAAAATTTGTAATTGTTTACACATATAAGTATGACAGTTAATGAATAATTCAAGTTTCGTTTTATGTTGTCTTTGGCATTTATCTCATCAAATACCACGCGACCTCTTTGATTTCCTCAGATAAATTTTCATTTTGAAGCATTATTTTTTTTTTCGTGTTTGGTGCTAAGCAAAAAAATTTGTGCAAAATATAAATTTATTATTTATTATAAAATTAAAATAGTTTGTGATTTACAATTATTTCAAATCTCTCGCTTGTTTTTGATTGCGCTCTTTTGAGTATGTACTCTTTTGAGCTCGCTTTCAATTGAACTTGATCTCTTTCGTACGTTCTTTTGTTACAGTGACTGAAAATACCTAGTTTGCAATTATTACCGAATATGCAATATGTGCGACAGTTAAATACAGATCGTGGATTAAATGTTTAATACAATAAAATTTAATTAAAGCCGAGTTAGTCGTGAAACTGTCAGAAATGCATAATAATCCCAAAACTACGTACACCCCACCATATCCCTAGCACCGCTGAATAAGATAAATGATAACTCCAGTCCCAAATTTCCAACTATTGTTGCAAATTACTTAGCCCTAATAAACTAACTTGTAATATAATATTTGAGTATCGCTTCTAACATCCATATGCATAACTCAGTGTTCGCTGCGCGCTGCCGTTTTGTGTTGAAGTTTATTCGTTGGTTTGTAAATCGAATTAACACGGTACAAGTGCTCGAACCAATTTGGGGAGAATTGTGCGTGAAACTAGTTTAGAGTCGCGCATGCGTCCGCGGAGGGCTTGCTCGTAGCAGCGGCGAGTTATGTGCGGACATTCGGGGCTATCTCGCTGTCTGACGGCAGGAATGCGGGTACGGAGCGATACGCCGAGAGATAGCCACGGAGCTTTGTTGTCTCCGATGCGGGCGACGCCGACGCTTGACCGCCAAGATGCACAACTTGTTCACTTGGAAAACTTTGCTTGTGATGAACTGATAAATATGCTCATCCTCAGAAGGGATTCGTTTTGTACTTTGAGGTTCGCTAGTCACGTAATACAGTTCAACAATTTTTTTGGTTTTTCAGATATTTCCAAATTGTTTTGTCAAACACTGCTTGTTGTTTAGAATGTGTCAAGGCGTACAAAGACGATGCTTTTTTGTTTTACTTAGAAGGATAAGAGGAAATGAAACTGCTTTTTTGGAAAATAATTTAAAAAATTAAAATTAGTGTAGGGAAATATATTTTGGTCACAAACACCGATTTAATGCCAGCCCTGTTCGGGAATGAAACCCGGGACCTGTGGGTCAGAGCCTGGAATCTAAACCACTGAGCCACGGAGGCAGGCCAAAATAATTTTTGATTCGTCTTTTAGTTTGTAAACAGATAAAAGATATTAAAGTTGAAAATAAAAATTGTAGCTTAAATTTGTTTAAATCTTTTATAAGATAAAAAAGCATCTTATAGATCAAAAGTTCATTCGGATATTTGTATTTGAAAAATCATTTAGACTCTCAAGTAAACTACCACTTCCGGTTGATGGATTGTTACCAAAATCGAATCTGTAACTTAAACAACCGAATTCTAACCATGAAATTTAAAAATAATGTTTTCGTTGACGAAAACCTAAAGTTACTCTATATAAGTCAAATATTTTCTGAAGTGTGCCTAAAAAAATCTGTACTATCTCTTCCAGTTGAATATCCAAATTCTAACCATGAAATTTAAAAATAATATTTTCGTTGACGAAATAATCGTCAGACTTTAACATGAAAATAGTGAATGGTATTCTATTACCCAAATCGAAATTTGATAAAATACGTATATGTACGGACTTTGCATGACAACCCCTTATGCCAATAGGTTAATTTTAATACGTTTTAGTATAGATCTAGTGAATTAACTTATCTACGCTTGACATTAGTTGTGTAGATACAAATATTATTAATTTACCATTAAATTTTACTCTTCATGCAGATTGTATAGGATGCTACATTTCATACTAGTATATTTTCAGGGCCTTTTTAATGTAGTGTAATACTTGAAGGATAATCGAGATAAACAGGGCGTTAGAATTTCCTTCACAAAATGCAATTATCCGAATTGTACAAAAATGTGTTGTCATTTGGGCGTCTTGGCAACCAAACGACTCGTCACTGTTCTGTTCTGTTTCCCTCGCTGATAAGTCACGTAAATTTCATCCAGTCCCCAGTACCGTCATCATCCCCGCTGTTCCTGGCGCGTCCCGGCGCTTCCCCGTCACACAAAGTCGTTCATTCGTGCGTCGCGGCGAGCGGCGTCCATAATTCGCCTGGAATAAGCATAAAGTGGACCGCAATTCGGGCTGTTTTGTGCCTGGACACAACTTCCTTAATTACTTTCTCTGTCCATTGGGATACGTGCCGACGAGTTACTGTAATGGTCGGGAGTTGATTGTAATGAGCATTATTAATGAGCGTGTATTAAACTCGGACGTGTCTGCGATTAGACGGTGACCGCCCCGGCGCCGGACAAACGGATATCCGGTCTCCTTGCCTCTGATTGGCGGGAAAGGGTAGGAACAGTGATAGCCAAACTACTGCCTACCCATGGGAGACATTTCGCAAATGTCTTTCAATTGTTACCTTCAACTTTCAATAATACGTTCAATTACTGTTCTGTTCAACTCATCTTCACCCGGGTACTGGTAATCATTAGCTTAGTTATTCCCACAAATTAGAGGAAATAATAAATATGTTGATGTGAAATGTAGGCCATAGGATTGTAATATAAGAGGGTTTATTACTTAATTTTGATAATTTTTAATAAATGGACGTTTCGACAACTAAGCCTGTCATCATAAGTTTTGCAAACGATATAGTTAACATAACATAAGTAATAAAACAATGGGGGTTGATGTTGCCCCTACGACATCACGCGAAGATGTCAACAAATTGTACTCAAGTCAGTTATTTACTGAGCTATACCTATATAATATGATGTGTCGAGCTCTTAATATTCCGCAATTTTCTTAATTTTTGAACTGTACAAAATATAGAAATTGTTTGAAATTAAAGTCCTAGCGCAGTATAAGAATTCACACAATAGCGAAACTCGCTGTCGGCACATTTGATCTTAATGTCGCATCGATCGATGACCTTGAGCCGAGCGACCATATTGGCAGTTGCGGTATACGGCGGTAAATTTGAATAACTGTCAGTTGCAAATGATATAAAATCTAAAAATATTATTTTCCCTGCACTCATTTTACGAACTTAACCTAAATGAAATACTTGATATTTGACAGATATAACATTCTGTACTTCTCTTCAATGGTTAATATGTTACTAAGATATCAGCCTATCGGCGTACACTGAGCAGTCATCTTCCCGGTTACGCAGCACTGAAATATTGTTAGCATGAAATATTGGAAATATCGCTATTGTGTGAATTTTTATACTGTGGTTCTAGTATGTATAGTTCTACATCTTTTTGAATATAATAAAATTTATTACAAATTAATTATATACTGAGATATGTTAAAAAATCTGATATGCTTTCAAGAAGACTACCACTTCCAGATAATCAAAAAATCTGATCAGTTTGTATTATCCAAATTTTAACTATTGAATTTAAGACTGATGTGAACGAAATAATCGTCAGACAATGGGATGATATTGTAATAACAATGAAATAAGTATTCTAGGGACTATCAAATATTTTGACGCATCACAATATTTCCCTACATACATAAGCGGGAGAAAAAAATGGATAAATTCAAATATTTGTGAAAACGAATTTCTGTCTTAACTCAAATATTCGGAACGCAAAATATGATTGTTCCTGGTTTGTAATGTTTATAGAAAACGAGAATAGGATGAGAAATGGTTTACATGTAGTAGATATATTTTTGATGGTATATATTGTATTATTGCAGCATCAGTTATAACGAGATAAAATGTGTGAGATGGTGGCAGTTCCCGATGATTGTTCTTCGGGCTAATAGATAGAATAGAGTCAACCCCTGAGAAAGTTTGACCATTGCTGTTGTAGAATTTTGTATCCCAGTCCCAGACCGAATGTCCAGTTCAGAGGGATACTTGGTGTGTTGTGACAAAAGCACGTTCTGCAACTAACGAGCTCTCGTTAGGAATCGTCCATTATCTGCCAGTGGCGTGCCGTCACGAATTCTTATACCTCCCGCTTCGTGTTGAGTGTTCCTCGCGCTCCACCCCGTTGGGTTCTTGCCCTCCTGATGCTGGCCCTCATTCACATCTCTGCACTTGCTCTACTGCTGGTAAACATGTAGTGAGCATTAGTATTCCACGTCGATGCTGCCTGGTAAAGAGGTCTTCTGGAGTGGATGTGCACTTCGCTCTGTAATTGATTCCAAAAACTTTTGTGTAGACACAATTGTTAATTTCATTGTTGGCTTGATATTTGTGTCATGTACTTTCTGCTAATTATTGTACTGTGTACAAGTGCTGGTGGAAATGAATACATACACATTTGAAGGTTTTACAAGGCACTTCAGAAATTTACAGCGATTGTTGTTACAACGAAATCTCCGCTTTTAAATAGAATAATTTTACAAATAACACAATGGCTTGTTTATATGATGTCGAACATAAAATCTTCAACCACTCAGAATGAGCAGTGTTGCCATAGCTTAGGATTACAATTGAAAGTAGTCGTATAATGAAGTAAATATTATTTTGCAAAGTATATACGACCCAAAATCACATAAGTCTCTCGTATCTAATACTCCGATTTCGAAGGAATTGTGTCTTATATTTTTTGAAGCTGCATTATAATAATAGTATTCCTTTATTCAATTTATTTTCTAGCAGCCCCGATTTATCCCCAATCGAATAAGAAAAAAAAAGATATCATCCTGGTGCAAATTTGTGAATCTTTCTCCCGAGAAGGCTACCAAAGGCTTGTGTATACTAAATAGTTTTAAAAGGAAAGAAGAATTACGCACGTAAAATATATAATATTTACAGCAAATTTTATTTGTTTGTTTTAAACTTTTTCAATCGTTTTCAAGGTTTTAGAAATTAAAATTTGTTTGAAGTTGTGTGCTGTCACATAAAATTTTTATTAAAAGTATGAAATTGAAATAAACTGGAAGTATACCCTGTTTTAGAGCATTTTTATTTCAAATACGCATACCTTGTTTAATACTGAAAATTGGTTTAATTTTAACATTCGGAAAATTTTGAATGGTTCTTAGTTATTTCCTATAAATTAAATCTATTTTTATTATAATGGATGTATTGGTACTTTCCATGTTTGATTTATGAATTATAATAATCACGTTTATTTGAAGAAACATTGAGAATGCAATGTGTAAGGAATCATAAAATTCGTACAAGTTATAAAAATAACTTTGAAGAAGGAAATGATTTAAATTATTTTTAAATTTATTGAAAGAGTTTACAGATTTAACTTTTAATAAATGTGGATCCCAAGAGAATAAGGAGACTTTTACCTTATTTTAGTCTTATCGAATCCTATTCCTACACGAAAATTGTTTTCTATAATACAGTTTTAGAAACTACGCATCTACAACTTAAAATTGTTACGGAATTACTAACATTCCATACGCCGCGTATGGAATATTTTCGACGAATCAGAGCCGCGATATATGAAGCATATTGATTCAGTTGCTATGGTTACATCTGTTTGTTTTAATTTAATTGTTTGAGTTTGTCGTTTTCAACAGTTTTATATTTGTATTTTTTTTGTTTAATTTCCAAAAATCTTGTTATTGAAAGTATAGTCTACAACATGTAACGGAATGGCATATCCCACACTCGCAAACCGAGCCCTCACCTTCGGCTCGGACTACAAACTTTTTGCTCGCGTGGAATATGTGCCATTCCATTATTTGTTGTAGAATATACTATTTCGTTCTCGTATTTATTGAATGAAAGTCACTTTGTGAAGTAAATTTATATTTGTTTTTATAGAAAAAACAGCGTAATTCTAATATGAGAATGTAAGTAAAACAAAGAATACCAAACACTTTTGCAATATTTAATAAATTTCATTGATTATAAGAATGATATTTGTTTTAAAGTTATCTTCATAGCATATGATTCACCTCATTCAAACAAATATTCATGAACTCATGGCGAATATAACAGCAAACAGCAGCGATTAAAGTTGAAATGGGTTCCGAATTCAAATGTGTTATTTTCTTAGCAGAGCATTATTCAGGCTTTGTACCCTGCAGAAAAATTTCAATAAGATATTCTCGGGCGAACCTACTTCCATTCCAATTTCCAGAAATCGAAAATACATCAATATCAATTTCTTTTCAAACAAAGAAATCAGTGAATAGGATATTCAAAAAAGAATCAATTGACCATATTCGTGTATTGGCAACTTGTTCCTTTGAATCTCAAATCGGAGCGACCGGACGCAGATACCTAGAAGCAAAGGACAAAAGACGCATAATTAAAATATTTCGGCTCTGTTTGTTCCTCGCATAACAATAAAACGAAAGTTTCCGAAGATCCGCGCTCGTAAAGTTAATGACGTGAAAGATTTCATTGCGGCTACGATCAAATCATATGAAATGCCATAATGGGGCAATTCCTGGTTATTAAACGACCGCTATTTAGGATGATTGCTGGCCGCGGAGATTGCTACGGATGTAAACCCGAACACTTTTTGTTTATGGGGATACTTTTTGTTGTATGTTTTGTACTAATAAACCGTGTTTGTAAAGTTTGCAGTGCGAGTTGTTGGACTGGAGCTGTTGTGTTTATCACCCAAATCGTAAAATGCATACTAACTAGACTCGCACATTTAAGTGTTACAGCTGAATATAGTGGTCAGTTTTGCCACGACAACTGCCATCCCAACTAGTTCATTTGGGGTGTTAGTTTCATTCGATTAATTTCCCTACACTAATAGCTATTTTGTACCATGGAATAAAACTAACATCCTCTAAATAAAGGAATAAATAATTAATTGGGTATCAATTCCTTTAATAAAATATTATTCACTCAACGTTTCTACCTTACAAGGTCATCCTCAGGAGTTGAAACAGAAATATTAACAATAACATGGAATTGGATATATACGAGCCCAGAATCATATTATTTGGCCCAGTTAAAGTCATAAAAAGGAAATTTGTTAATTCGCCTTATTTATATCTTAAATTCTATAATTTTCATATTCCGCACATACATATGTGTAACAGAGGTATTGCTTATGCTACGAATTAATTAGATTTTTTTAACAATTCATCAACAGTAAATTGTTGATTATTTCAAGGCCTATCAGGGTTTTTGGGCTTATCTTAATAAATAAATGAGATAGAGAAAATTTCATTGGAATCAAAAAGATGTAGAATAATATTACTTACAATTTTTATTTAAAACAATTTTCTGTATTATGTTGTCATCAGATTTAAAAACAATGTTTGTGATACTAGCCAATACCTTACTTTGGGACAAATTGTAAATTTGATATTATTTCAGTTGTTATTATTGCTTAAAATATTGTTTAATATAACAGAATTTATGTTATAAATAAATTTAGTACAATAAATTTTCCCTCTGTTCGATCAGAACTATTTTTTTAAAGCTATTCTAAAAGTCTTAACTAGGCCAACTAATATGATTTTGGGCTCGTAAATATAAATACTCGTACTACATTAAACATTACTTTGTATATTTGTTATCCAATTTTATGTTATTTTTAATATTGGTGTTTCATTTCCTGAAGATAATATATGTAAGGTTAAAACGTTGAGTGAATAATATTTTATTAAAAGGATTGATACCCATCTAATTATTTATTTAATTATAACTTCTCCAATCCACTAATATTCAAATTTCAACTATTGGAAAAAGATTATCCAACAAAATCTAAGAAGAATACTTTAATGTTGTAACATTATTTAATTTTTATAATTGTTGATGTAGTTTATAAATTATATATTATCAAGCAATTTATCCATTTTTGGTTGTGGGTCTGGGCTTTTTCAGATTTTAATATGTAATATAATTTGCACGTAAATTGCGGTAACTAGATCAAAGATAAGGATATCATTCTAATATCATACGTGAGCAAAATCATAAGGAAGCAGTAGGTAGTCAAGTTTTTATCACAGTTAAAGTTACCATTCACGACCAGATTTTTTCTTCATTATCTGTTCAAATCTAAGGTGGGAAAACTTGACGATTAGCCAAAGATAGTCAAATATTTGAATAAATTTATGCAGAGATTCAATTCAATTCGATTTTAAAAGGGTATATTAAACACTTGTTACTGCACAAGAACCTCTCTGTGCCTCTTTTTTACACTAGTAACTAAAGGTCGTTGCATAGATTCAGATTCTAACTGCGCTGGTATGAAAAGGTAGCTTGCGAATCAAGTACTTGAGATCCTGGTTTGTTTGGGACTGTCGTACCGTAGATAATGATATTAGAAATTAATTATAAAATAATATTAATTGTTGTTATTAAGCCGTTATTGATAATTTGTTGTTGCTTTTATTGGATGAAGGCTTAGGTAAAATTTGAACAATAAATTGATTGATGTTATTTATTGAAGCGGACGACGTTTCAGCGCATTTTATGTGGCCATTTTCAAGTCTTAGTTTATGTAAAAGTTAACTTATTACATGATGTTAAAATTAATCTAGTAATGAACCAAAAAGTCATTGCGTAAGACTTGTACAGTCAATGACGAATATTTAACCAACGTGAAAGAAACCGGAGCAGAAACAAATAAAGCAAAAAAAAAAAAAATGAAAATATTGAGATCTGTATTACGATGAGTAGGTACATGTAACAATACAATACAAACAAATGATTCTATAAGAAATAGATGCAAAATTCAAAACATAAAAATGAAAAGAGAATGTGGATATGATAGAAAATAGACTATACCTGAGATTGTTTCGAAGGTGGTTCGCCTGTTCAACAGAATCAGTTACTACTAACAGGGACCACCCCTACTCGAAAGCTGAAAAAGACTATGTGGTACTGCAAACAGATATTTCGTCTTATATTCTGTACAATTTTGTCCACAAACGATCTAATTTATCTGAGTAGGTATGTTTTCAGAGAACTATATATAAAGTGAGTGGTACGCCTGGCATCCGTTTTAAAAATTGGCAATGTTCGAATTAAAGTTTATTTATTTTATGCAGTGATAGAAAGTGTAAAAATAAATGATTGGATCCATTTACAAAACCATAAGTAAAATTAAACCAATCCGTCCATCTACAATTAAAACCCATTGTAAATACAGTCGACAGTAAACCAACGAGCTCACAGCACAACGAGTCAGATGAACAATAAAAAAATCCCAACAAAACCAATTTGGCGTCCGCGTTCCAAGCTGTCAGCTTTGTGTTAGCTCCACAACAAATCAGCAGCCCCTTCCCCTGCCAACCCTGCTCCCCGCCGCTGTCTCGTTGGCACAGTGTGAGCCAAGCTTTCAGGGACGTTTTTATCGACATAATTTCTTGATACAGTATTCAATCAGTGTCGAGAACTCCAGAGAAATTTTCACCACCCATCAGACTGCTGCGCGTCTCTGTCTACGAGGCTTTCTATACTGTCGTTGGGTGTCATAGGCGGGCTGTTTTTTTCATTTTGTTTTCTTGTTAAAGTTGCTGCTGTTTTTTGATAGTGCTGTTTTTAAATGGGTTTTTATTGGTTTAGAAGATTTTGATTAAGATCGATTGAAGCTTTAGACAACGAAAAAGTTGTTGAGCTGAGTATTCATTGTTCTTCATAAATTTATAATCATATTTTCGTGGAGAATAATTACCAAATCTTGTTGATCAAGAAAATCAACCATACACTGGTCTTTTTGTAAATAACAGGGTAATATATTTGGCACAGTATTTATTTACTTTAATACTTGAGACAGTTATATTAAAGTTAACTATAATAAAACGTAATTCTAAATAAAAAGGTATATCATCATGCCACTTGACAATTATGGGTGTAGCACTCTGCTTCTACATTCTAAGTAAGTGATATATTTTTATGTCAAATACTGCTCTTAAAGATGTTATTAAGGTGGTACCGCAGGGGTAAAATTAAAATGACAACTATTGACTGTGAGTTTCAAATTTGGGATCTCATTGTTCACAATCCGTTGCCTTACCATGGAGCTACTTGCAGAATAACGATAATAATAATTATTCCCAACATTCAGTTCTAACACTTATGCGTATATGAAAATAAAATATTTAGAGAATAAAATAGAATATCAGGAACAATACATTTAATTAATAATTTAGACTTGTTTCAAAATATATATTGTACAACGAGCATGGAATAGTACTCACTTCCTACAAGTATCTTACGAGTATAAAATACGAGTTGTACACTATACTGTTTCTACGACCACGATACAAATTCCCAATTAAATTAATATGAAGAATAAATTTGTCCCGCTTTCACCATTTCAATATTTGACAATTCTAAATATGTATCCTGGCAATGGCACCTGTACTGAAATAAACTGACCTGTATTGAAATATTCGCAAAACAAATTCATTTCGCACGATGCTTGCAATGTACCTCATATCCCTACCAACAACAAACATACATTGACCAAATTGTTAAGTCGTCGTACAAAAAATTTATTTTCAACATACTTGAAAATATACTGTTATAGGATTTAAATGCATTTGGAACTTAATTGAGAAAGGCAAAAAAGTGTGTGAATTTTTTATTAAAAAGCTAGCGCCAATGATTCCTATTATATCACACGAGATATTACAATGTATATTTCAAATTTCTTAGCGTTACAATTATTGTAATTTAATAATTACAACATTTATTTATGACTTTTCCTAATGTTGATAAAATTTAACCATAAATAAAGTGTTAGATTTTCCTATGAATTAGAATACATCTATATAGATATGTATATTTTTCTATGGGAAGTTAAAAGTTGACAAGTTTACAAATACGGTGCAGGAGCTAAAATTGTTATATTTCTTTCTTATTTTCTAGATTTTTTTTATTACAAATTTTTAGAACAAGATTCTTTTCCAAATTTAAAAATCAAATACTTTATTACTTTGAGGGTTTTTTTTAAGACAACAAATTATTTTACTCGTATATGATGAGAAAACTTTCAGAACTAGTACCTAATAAATAAAAATATTTTTTTGTTAAAATTCAACGTTTCGATACACGTAATTCTTCGTCAGGAAAACCAAGTAAACAATATAAACAAGAAAATAGAAACAGTAATTAAGTAAAAACAAATTACGAAATTTTGTACGAAATAAAAAATATGTTAGCCAATAATGCTTAATCGATTACTATTAGAAATTATCCAGTTTAATTTTGTAGCATGAAAGGTGTTTTAAATTTTGTTGAATTTCAATTAATTAAATCAGAGCAAACAGAGCGTAATGAATTCAATTATTTACCAGTCCAAATACAAAATAAACGCTTTGCCATTACATCACAGTCACTCAAAATTCCAACAATCTTGTTTATTCAAATCGCGAAAAATTTCCTGATCCGGGCGCCAATGTATGTTGATCGGCGTTGAAACGAACAAGCGTGTAAACTAAGTGCCGCCGGAGACGTCGCCCTATTGTCCCGAGATGAGTCTGTTCAGTAAAAACATGATAACAATATAAAGAATGATACTGAAAAGATTGTACGTCACATGGATTGTAAATAACTTTGCATGACAATGAAAAGCTATATTGGAGCTGACGCCTTCGAAAAAATGGATGAAATCCTTCTTCAACGAAAAACAACAAAGACGTTGTTTGCTGTTGTCGATGAGATATTCATATTAATCTCCGGAAGTTGCAGGAAGAAGATGTTGAGTTTAATTAATTATTTTTAAACACAACAGATGTTAATTTTACTCTCCAAATCCATTTACTAGAAAATTTATTTTAATAACATAATACCTGACGATATAGGAAAATCTCATAAGCCATGAATGGTTATTCGTGTCGTGTAACTAAAGAAAAAAAGTAAGAAAGTATGTAGGGGATAGAAAGAAAATTGGGTAAATTTCATTATGGTGGTTTCGTCTTTATTTCGTTAGGAACGTATATTCTTTTAGAAGAGACGGTAAAGCAAGAACGATATTGAATAAACTCTCTCGAGGTTAACAATGGACATGTCGGACCTTTTGTTAGAGTGAGCAATCAAAAGCAATGTATTAAGTTTCTTCTTTTCTTTGATTTACCCGTGCGTAAAATAAACAATTTTTAATAAGATTGGACATCGCTATCCCAACAAATTTCGTTTGTTGACAGTCTTGTTCAACTAATGTGAACAAATACTTGTTTACCAAATTTATGTTTTTATAACAAAATTAAATATTACGGAATGGATGCGGTGTGGAATTTCCAAATAATAATTAATATTAGTATATTTATTGACCAATTTAATTAATTTATCCCTTTAATTATTAATCAAACTAATTAAATTTGTACGCATACCATTCAGTAAAATCCTGAAGTTTCGGAAAATATTCACACATAACGTGAATGTATTATAACAAGATGAGATTTGGACTGGAAAACTAAACAATGATGAAATAATTAGTTTGATTTTAGATGTTTAAATTATCGTAGTTTGTTGAACGTAAACAAATTGTTAAGTTTTCCTGTCTCATCTCTCATTCTACCACTTACTTCACGTCTTGGTTCTATGTTTTTATTGGTCGTCCTCTTTTCTTTCCCCTTAAGGTCTTGCTTCAAATATACATTTTAACTCTGTCATCATCTTTCAGGCTCTGTACATGTGTTGCCTGTGCTATGCTAATTTATCCATTTCGAAATTGTTCTTCGTGACATATATAGACAGCCAATAATAATATCTGTCACTAAGCAGCCGCATAAACTGGCCAAAAAGCTAATAAAGTAATAAATTTTAAATGGCAAGCATCGTACAATTACTATATATTAAAAACCGGACATAAATCAAATATCAAATCGGTCTGGCGAGAGCGAAAATCATACAAGCGGACATTAATCAAAAATAGTGCTGAGCTCGGACAGCCTAGCAGTACGAAATGAATGAACGGACGACATATATAATAATAAAAACAGAAGCGCAGCGGCGGCAGCCCCGAAACAATTGCATGTCAGATGTGAAGAGTACGAAGAGAGGCCAAACGAAAGCGGAAATAGAAGAGGAATTTATTAAGTTGGAATAAGTAAAAAGCAGTGCGAAGAGCAGATTATTGTTTTGAAAATTAACAGCTGAAGCTACTGTTGATAATGTTGTACAAACTGTAAAGTTCGTTTAGGTCAACTGAACTCTGTAGTTTCTTTTTATGCTCATCTGTCTTCGTGCTAAACTGATTTGTTTCAACAAACTACGGTCGGTTGTTTTGAAAAGTTTAAATGTGTTTTTCGCAACTGCTCGCGAATTGTTTCAATTTATTTTTTGCTTTGCGCCAACAAGAATTTTCCTCGATTATTCATTACTTCTTCCTTCACTTCTCTTCACCTTTCGTAGTCAATACGAAATAAATTAAATTGAATATAAATATTGATGTATGACGTGTATTCGAAAAGATCCTAACCCTGTTCAAGGCTCCCACCATTTCAATATAATAATAATAATTTATTTGTGAGTGAGGACTCTGTATAAATGAGAAAATGATAATGTTCGTAATGGATATAATAATAATATAAACAATGTAGCTGTAATTAAATAAATACATATTTTAAAATGGAATTAAATATTTACTGCAAATGCTCTAAGCCTTGATGCAACTTTGATATACGAACCCGGAATCTTATCATTTGGCAGAGTTAAAATCATTTTTTATTTCATTCACCATATTTACATCTGAAATACCCTCCCGAACAGACATATATGTATGGGAGGTATTATGTTTTATGTACGAATTGATTAGATTCATTCATCAACAGTAAGTAATAGATTATTTGAAGGCCATCAGGGTTTTTAGGCATGTCTTAGTAAATAAATGCTGTAGAGTAAATTTCTTTGGAATCAGAAAGATGCAGAATGATATTACCTACAATCTTTATTTGAAACATTTTTCTATACTTTGATGTCATCAGATTCAAAAACAATGTTTGTACCTTTGGGCCAAATAAAATCTTCATGTTTTATTATTCTCGATCACATCAAAATATATTTTTTTAACGTACTGCATCTATTCATACTTGTGTAAATAAATAAATACTGTTTTATATTATTTTCGTGGAGTTCTTTAATAGTGCAAACATAAAACGTTTGATTTTCTATAAGAATAACAAACAGATTAGAAAAATCAAAATCAGAACAAACCTATTATTACGAGTACCAACGTATCAAGAAAATTGCAAATAGCAATCTACACATTATTTACAGATTATAGAACCAAAACTATTTCAAATATGGTGAAACGCTTCACTAGAATTATCTTTATCTACATTTCATTAAAATCTATTTCTTCTCATTGTAAATATAATAATTATTAGCTATTAAGAAAGTTGTTTGAAAAAATAATATCAGGATAGCATGGACAGTATTTCATTACAAAATTAAGTTTGCGGGAAAATGTCAGTAAACGTTTATAATTTTACATAATTTTCTCATTAATCTCTTTCTTTCTTTGCAGGTAAGTGAAACAACTTCCTTGTAATTAAGGAGGTGCACGGGAAGGTATTACAGTTTTAGCGGAAAAGGTACGTCATATTAAATCCAGTAATAAGTAATATCATTAACTTGTTTGTGTATTTGAAATTTAAATTGAAAGGGGGATTGATGCTTTGAATAATTTGAGCTGTAAATTAATTTTTTATTTGTAACATTTTATAAAGAAAAAATTAGGCGATCAATTTTTAATTAAATTATCAAACAAGAAATTGGTAGACTTAGAATTATCTCAAATTAAAAGTTTTTTGTTTTTTAAATTTTCATGATGGTACTGTGTGCCTGTATCAAAAGATGATATACTCAAATGTTATATTTAGAATTTGGATAATTAAGTCAAGTGCTTATTAGATTTATTTATTTATTTAAAGTTTTGATGATATTCATCAGCGATTCAAGAATTGATAAATCAACAAAAAATCAAATCCTTTAGAAAGAACTTACTCTTGGCATATTTTGACGAACTATCGAAGAAGATGAACGTATTTGATTACAACAATGAAAATTTGATTATAACATTACAAATTTGATTATAACATTACAAATTTGATTACAACAATGCAAATTTGATTACAAGGCAAATTTGATTACAAGGCAAATTTTATTACATTGAATGTTTGATTTGGTACGGTACATCAAAGAAAATTTGATTACAACAATTAAATTTTATTACAATCAAAATTATATTACAATAAAAAAATATAGCAAAATGTTTTAATAATAATACAAAAATAAGTGATATTAATGTATCCCGGAAACATATAAGTTTAAAGTACCTATGTTAGAGAAAAGGAGAGTAGAAAATATGTAGAGTGCAACATGTGTAAAAATGCTCTTACAACAATCACATTTAAGATGCTATTTTCGGCACTTGATACACAATATAGCAATATGCTATTACTTTATTGCCATTTGTTGCGAGTAAAACTAAATAGTTTTCCATTTGAATTAAAAACCAAAAGCACCGATTTGAGAAAATGGTATCTCTTTAAGGAAGTTTGGCAATTATTCGTTAATCGTCCAACATATACTTTAAACATGGTCCACTAACAACTGGCCCAAAATGAAATTGTTCAATTTAGTTAAAGAATTTGGGCAGTGGTATGCTGGCGCCCCATTTACTTTTACAAAATGACGGGCATATATTTCCGTGGATAAGCCTTCAGAAGTGCTGTAACCTCGAATAGCCGTATTCGCATTGTAAGTGGCCCGAGAGCCGGAGAATCCTGCTTTTTATTGGCGGAATGTTAAAGTTTTACATTTAACCCGCTGGACCAGAGCAACTTTTATAACATTACGGAGCACACCGACGCTCGTATGAACAATACTGGAGGAGGGGAGCGTCTCTTCTCCTTGGATTTTATTATACAGCCATTTGGAAAATTAAAGTTTGGATTTATGAAAGAAATAATAAGGACAATGGTTTAGTATGGAATTAAAATAGTTGCCATCATATTCTTAGAAGCTGAGATTCGTAGTTTTCATTGCATTGGCAATATTGAAGTACAGTAAATGTACAAAATTACATTGCTTTCTTTGCTGCCTTGGCAGTATTTATAATATTGAAATATAAGCTGTTTTCTTTTTGGCCCAATTGAAACTCAGATCAGTGCATTACCGAGTTTAGGTTAAATGCGATGTGTGCAAAAAGAGCAAGTTCAATTCAATTTTATTATTTCCTTGTTTACTGTTAATATTTGCTGTAACAGCTGTCAAATTTGTTGACTAATTTTCTGATTAGTATTTATAAACGAAAAAGGTTGAATAGTTATTTGTATTACAAGTCCAGAAACTGCAGTTTTGCGAGGCATGTAAATTACAATTACAATTAAACAGAGACGAAAATTATTTCATATTTCATAATTTTAATTTAATTGATATAACTTTTTAAATATTAATATTTAGGTAACTAAATGAGCCTCGTTGTATGCATTTTTAAATTCTGAACAACTTTTGTACTTCAATAAACATGAATAAAAAATTAATTTTAATAAATTCACGTGACCAATGAGAGCTCCATATTTGACAGACTGACAATTTTACAAATAATAAATTCCCAAATACAAAATTCAATTTTGTAGCACTGTTTTTGAGAAAAGCAGTGTATCTGTATATTTGCTTAGAACAACTTACAGCGAATTTTTAAAATCAGGCAGATATTACCCCTTCTACCATACTGAGTGTTTCAATTAATTTTGAGTTGTTCAATAATTGGTAGTGCAGCATCGGAAAGGGGAGAAGTGAGTTTACAACTTAGCTTAGTTGAGTCTAAAAGAACAACGATTTTCTGAGTTTATCTGTAATCTGAGATGAACTGAGATTTTGTTCAAAAAGGAGAAGCTATTAATTGAACTCATTTCTATTAATGTATCAATGAATTTTTATATTAAACATTTCATATAAATATCATTGAATATTAATTTTCATATCAATTGTCTAATCGCACTGCACAACAAAAACAGGTAGCCAAACAACTGAATGTCTTTCTCGACTTGCATTTCCAAAGTTAGTTAGCGTTCCAGTATCATTATACTTCAGTGGTAGTATGACTTGAATACTCAACGAAATTATAAGACTGAGCAACATTAAGCGCATGTTTACAAATTGTATTAGTCCTCTACTTTTATAAAAAGGCGTCGAAGTGTAATAAATCAACATCGTCTCAAGTAATCGATCAAGATCTGGGCAATAAGTCAACATGGCACGAACCACAATAATTAGTGAGAATCAATAGCAGGACGTTCCGGCGTTCACAACCCTACACGGGTGTCTCTTCGACGCTCGTCCGCCGAGCAAGGACCGACCCGGAGTCCCCGGCCGTGATCCTTGTAGCGTAAGGATTTTTTCGCGATGTCATGCAATGAAACGAGGGAAGATATCACAATCTGGTCGCCTTTGCCCTTCACCCTTCACGCTTTTGTAATTCTTTTCAACAACTTGTTTAACTTCGGATATTAAAATTAATGATTTGGTTTATTAATGTTGACGTTCGAGACGATAAAGTTGACGCAATAATAATTTTGATAGAATATCGGGAAGACCGTTATTCTAGCTACACAGCAATTCAGAAAGTTGTAGACTTACGTTGGTATCCTTCTAATCATTTTCCTATTAGCTTTTGCAGATTGCAAATGAAAATTACCTATAAAAAACTTAAATATATATGCTAATAAGTGTAACAAAAATTCTGATATGATTTATTAAAATAAATATTTAACATTTGAGTTCAAATCTTCTCACCGAGATCTTCAATTTGATACTCGATAGGATTTCTGGGAACCGGATGCAGAAAATTACAAATAACATTTAATATTCCAAATAATATTTCTAACATCTTTTATTTGTTAACTTCTTTTGCAACTGATTTCATATTAGAATTAAATTGTATTTGTTGTTTAGTATGTCAAGTTAAACTTCCACTTTTGGTTTACCATTTGTTGCCAAAATAAACACATCTTCTAATTTGTCTTGTTCGTAAGTTATTGAACATAAGGACACACATTCATCGATCCACTCAAACGTTATTTAGAAAATGGTCAAAACGGAATAAATGAAAAAATGTGTCACTTATTAAATTGTCTTTATGGTACCATTGGAAAATGATGATCTTGTTCATTTTATCCAACTTATAACATATATATATATATATATATATATATATATATATATATATATATATATATATATATATATATTTCATGCTGCTTAAAAAGTACAAAGAATTAGTTTGAAAACTTGTGTTCTTGATACCAAGAGAAAATTGTGTTCAAAGTTTCTTCTATAAGATTATTTGGCCGATTTTAGCTGCAAATATACAAGGTTGGTATCATTTCTCATCCTCATGTATTCATAAATGTAAATGTAGAAAAATGATGCACATTTCTGGTACAGTGCATTGTGAAATCACTACTCAAAAATCATAACCATCAACGCAAACAGAAACTTCTTTGAGTTGACGTTGCAGACAAAAAGACTGTTCTTGATTTCGTAAATTACGACCCGGAAGAAAAAGCAGCTAGCTGTGACAGCGAAATTTGGCGATAGCCCAGTATTTCCTAAATACATAAAAAAACACCACGAGAAAAACTACAAAGAAAAAATCTAAAAACCACGATGCATCATATCCGGGGATCTTGCTCATGACAAGGAGCGCGCGAGGGCGGGGGAAGGACGTTGATTAATGAAGTCGCCGAGGACAGTCGCGCCGCGACGCTGCTCCAGCAACCAGCGGAGCCAATTCGTTGATTACCGACTAAATACGAGGAGTGTTTTGTCCCGCTGCAAGAATTGATGCAATTTTAATTGAGTTTGCAAGATTTTAGGGACTCTAATGTGATTTATGCATGAGTAACTAAATTAACTGACATTAAGATGTTCCAACAAATAAAATATAGAATTAAGGTTAAATAATGAAGATTACTTTATTATAAATAAACGTATAAAAACTGAAGAGATATATCTATGTTTAAATCTGCAAATTTGACCCATTTACTCACATTATACTCAAACGGGGATCGTTTACTTTTGTCATGTAGATAACTAATTTTAAACATGAACAGTTCAGCTCCAGATTTTGTTGATGTTAGATCTTTTATTTTTAACTATATTTATTTTTTTTATCTTATGACTATTGTGTACATTTTAACATTTTGACTCAAATTTTTTCTACTTTTTTTTAATATGCTTGTATGTGTCCATGTTATTTAATTGTTTTTTAACTTCAACTTAGCATTGAAGATGACAGCCGTTGCTGTCGAAACGTCGGCATAGTATTTAATAAATTATTTGACTGCTAGTCCGTTTTTGATTTACCATTTTCTACATCAGTCGATCATCGCATCCTTTTATTTGTTAAAGGCTAAAAACACGTTCAAAAATATTAAGAATTTCAGTTTTTATGATAGGTTTGTTGCGAAAAGATTAAAGGTAGTGCAATAAGGAATAATTCTTATTAATTATTGCTATAACCTGCTACTCTAGTGACACAAAAAATGTTAGCTCTAAAGAATATGCAACTATGTTTACGAATTTCAGAACTTCAGTTTGTGTTATATTATTTTGGATATACATTATAAATTTATAAATCTAGGAATAATCTAAAAAATTTAATGTAACCCCTTCAAGTAATTATAAAATATTTAAATTCGTACTTCTATAACTATATTATCATTATCAATAGATGCAAATGAGATAAAAATCATGATAATACAACTTGTAAACCAAGTCGGTGATTAAGATTAAATCTCTGAATCCAGGATTCTTAGATGGATATAAAAATAAATTTACAGCAAAACTTTAAAATAAAATGTTGGTGTAAGTTGGTAAATACTTAAATTATAAATGCTTTTACGAGTGATTTTAAATATAAATATATTTTTTTAATGTGGATTTTATTTTTCACTTTTAAATATTTCAGGGAAATCGTTCATTAAAGTTGTACAGTTGCTACTTACAATAATTATTTTAAAAAAACACTCACATATTTGAGAATTTGAACAGTGAGAGATTAACGTTAGCCTTTTTGCATATACAATATTCTGAATTCAATGAACAAAGCTGTATTCAGAAATTAATAATGCAAAAATAAAGTTGTCCATTCTCCTTCCAAGAAATGTATTGTGTAGCAATATTTACTGTTTACTTATTGACAAACCCTTATTGAAATGTAATGATTGCTTATTACAAAGTATTTATTTAAAAATCTCGTGGTAATAGAAATAATGGCACTCATCGGATATTTCCAGGTATATTAAAAATGAAGAATTGCTGTATTTGTAATGATACTTGAATCCATTATTCAGAACGCATACAGACTTTCTTTAAATAAATATTCATCTAAGTTTCCATTCAACTTTATTCAATATTTGAAGGGTTTCTTTGTAGATACGGTCTATGGATTTTTTGCAGTAACTTCTGCGATTGTATTTTATAAAGTGATATTACATTCAAGAAGAGAATATCTATTATTGAAATCTTTCAAGATGTATTCGGAATATTGTTATAGAAACATTTAAGTCTATTGAAGTATATGATAAAGCAAGTTTAAATATTTGTAAACATATTTTGTTTCTCTGTACAATATTAAATTGCATTTTCAAGCATCATTATTCTTGTAAATGTCTGATACTGATCTTTGTGGAAAAGTTCTTGAACACGTTTATTCATAAATTATTTTCCACCAAAAGCATGGAATTTTTTCACTGTAATTACAATTACATTGACAATCACTTTGTCCTTTTTTTTTCATGAACAAAATAACCATTTTAGAACTTATTTGATAATAAGATGTAATATGTATATGTATTTTATTACCTTTGAGAAAGTAATTATAAAAAAGTAATTCATTACATTTTTTCAGTAATTTGCCCATCTCTGTTGAAACATGGGAATGTTATATGAACTTGTCGCCATAATTAACTGATTTATGAACATATTATAAACATTTATTAAATTATAACCACAATTGTATCAAGTAACTATACGAATTATTTCTTCATTAGTAAACATCTCTAAATTGCAAGGTGATAGCAAGTTCTATTAATATTGAAAACTTATGTTGCATTTTATCTGCAACAGAATGGTTATACATAAAGTTAATGACTGAAAGTGAATGTTGTATCTTAGCTGAAACCCACGGTATGGAAAAGAAATCTTGGTGATTGGGATAGGTTGTATTATTATTTCGATAAAGTTGAATTTCATGATAGCAGCGTTTCTCCTCCTGTAATGGATATTAAAGGCATTTCGTATCACTTCGTCCATTTTTTCATCTACAGGGTGAATGTAAGTAGGCTGATCCGAACCGTCTCTATATCGCATAGCGGTGTTGTATGCGACGCCATGAAGTGCGGTTTTCCGGCAACGAGTGGCGCTAGTAGCGCTGCGTCGCTTCGTAATTTGTACAATTACGGTAAATGAGGCATTCGGCACACTGGCCGAGCCTCGGACCCGGTCAAAGGGCGCTCGCCAGTTGCCATTTGCACGGCCTACTTCTTGCTTTCATATTAGCGCTCTTTCCGAATCTCGGGTTTTTCTTTGTTGACTACCTGACGCCATTTTCTCTCTCCTGGTTCTTGTGTTTTGCGTCGTTGGGTTTTATTTGAAGAGGCGGAGATCGCGAACATTCGCACGTTATGTACTTCTTAGGGACATTATTTTTGTGATAACGTTTGGTAGTTTGGACAGTTTTTTATATATCATTGAAAAAGAACTATTTTTACTCATATGTTGAGATAGGAAATCATGACAATAATTTATTCTTGTAACCGGTCAAATCATCGCCCTTTTATATGACAAAAGAAAAAGTGCAAATTACAGTTCTTCTTACAGTTCAATATCCATTCTGATCAAAGAGGTTACACTTTAAATTAAGTGCTACAAGTAATTATGGTTGATGCGTCTTATGGACTGAAAATGAGTACAAATTGATTAAAAAAAAGATTCTATAAATTCACTAAGAGTGCAAAGAAACTATAAAAATATAAAGACAAAAAAATTGTCAATGTTTCATAAAATTCAGTCCTGAATAATAACTAAGTTACTAATGCCCGGTTGCACCAACGTTAGTTAAATTTTAAACTTGGTTTAAATAAATAAAATCGTATTCAATTTTTGACATCAATGTCAATTACTCTTTATGACATATAACTTCGATTTGCTTTTATTTATTTACACCAAGTTTAAAATTTAACTAACGTTGGTGCAACTGGGCATAAGTCAATCCAATCAATCGGTAACTACGGACGCGTTTCGTTCTTATTGAAACTTATCAGCCCAGTGTGCTGTTGGGCAGTGGCACCGACTGACTGGATCGGCCATAGCTAAGATCCCAACAGGCTGGTAAATGGAACTGAGAGGTAACTTAATACTTCCAGAGTCATCTACCGCTTTTACTCTTCAACAAAAGTTTTTGAAAACAAAGAATTTGTTAATGTTAGACTTAATCATACCGTCAAATTATCTAAACAGATATCGAACTATAAATCTAATATTTTTAAATTTATAAGATAATGATTCACTTTGAATTAAAAACAATTTACTTTGAACTTCCATTATCTTTATTGTAAAAAAACACACACAAAAAATTATATATTCACAACGTGTACTGTAGTACAGTAGTATCAGTTCGCCTGATGACGACAGCAGATTATCGCTTTCGAAACGTTGTGAATATATAATTTTTTGTGTGTGTTTTTTTACAATAAAGATAATGGAAGTTCAAAGTAAATTGTTTTTAATTCATAAATCTAATAGCTCGTGTTCTCATTTTTGTAATCATAGCGCGAAACAAAGAAAAGCTTTTATTTGAGAGGTTTTGAGACACGCATGTAATCTGTTATCAGATATGAGCCCCTAATCTACATTCGGACTTATATTGTAGATTATGCAGTTATTTTAAGTCAGTGAGAGATTAGTTTTTAAATAATAAATATCGTTGTAATTTTCCTATACCCTACACACAATTAACTAACAATCCACCTTCTCCAAGCTTTCCTATCCTGGCATAATGCGATTCATACATGCATGTTTATTGCAACACTTTTAAATTGAACATTACAGTAATCAATATAATAAATGGTATAAAAATAAGTTTAAAGTAGATAAAATATTCATAAATTCATAAAATTCAGTATTATTGTCACCCGAGAAATATTACACAAAAATATAGGCATTAACATGGCTACACACATATACGTTGAGCGTGTGTGTTTACTTGTGCGTTTAACACACGACAGGTTATTAAAATCTCATTACTCACGCACTTAAAAAA
Organism: Poecilus cupreus; assembly: GCA_963942605.1. Classification (NCBI taxonomy): domain Eukaryota; kingdom Metazoa; phylum Arthropoda; class Insecta; order Coleoptera; family Carabidae; genus Poecilus; species Poecilus cupreus. The sequence goes on along the minus strand of OZ012725.1, from coordinate 4,762,707 downwards.
TTAAACAGCGAAGTTCTAACAACCGGCGCTGAACGAGATGATTAAGTGTGGGGCACGCAATGCCGCGACGGCTGAAAAATTGTGCGCGCAAACTCGCCAGAGCTGTAATCGTGCCCTACCGTGCCCTAATTATTCAATTTCAAATTTATTAATCTACCTAAATAAATTTGCAAATAAACGGGCTAAGCTGTGATATATACTGGTTGTTAATTTCAAGATGTTGCTGTTTGTAAACAAGTACTCTAAATAGGAATCATTTGTGACAGAATTACGCTTCTTTATCAGTTTCATTTTAACCTCTTTATTATTTATTGCAGGTTAATTGTTCTTGGAATCTGCAGGAGTTCAACCAGCAATATCAACAGTTTACTTATTTACTATTTCTTTGCACATTCTCACTTTTATTTAGTGGTTGTACGGCTTTTACCTTCCGCACATGATTTATTTATGTAAGATTTTTTTACATTATAAAACCTAAAATAATATTAGCTATAATTTCCATTTGATTTTTTTTCCGGTATTTTGCACAGTTCATGAAGTATTGATTAGGCGGAAAGTTACGTGTTGCCCACTTATCGTAAGTTACATTAAGCGAAGTATGAACCAACGAACTCTCGTTGACGGATCTAGCATTCTATTCGCAGTATCAAATGAGGAATTTACGAAATAAATTAAATAATTACTAAAAATAACATCAACGCCATACTTATTTCTAAGTTTAGAACTATACTTAGAGAAGATTTCGATACATACACATTTAAATATGTTATTAGAAGTAAACAATTGAGGTGACTTATGTGTTGACAATTTTATACTCGTAGATGAATTTATAAACTTGAAAAACATGCAAAATTATAATTTGTACCTATTTTATAGAATTTATGTACGAAAAGCTATTTTGTTGAAAATGTAAATACCCAGCTAAGATAACGGTCAAATGTGACAGCTAGTTGACAGTTTTCATTTATGTCAAACTGTTGGAGCTGTTCATAAAGTGTAGAACAAGGAAAAATTGTTGTATTTACTTTAGAACTTTAATTATTCTAGAAAATTATACATAGAAATATTTTAATTTTTAATGTAAAATGTATATTTCCTATTTATTTTTATAAAAATGAACAGCTTTGGGTCACTGTAGCAGCAATAACATCAAAGTGAAATACAAAATTAAAACAAATCATGGATCGTCATATATTTTAATGAAGTTGCATTTAAAAAACAATCCAAGAGACATAAAGAAGCTCATTACCAATATAAAATTATTAATCTAATATTCAAATCCATTTATAAAATCATTTTACTTTCTTATACGTATTATAAGAAAGTGTAACAGTTATGAAAAAAATTGGGTGGATGAAACGTAATAATTATAAATTTTATGGAAATAGGAAATCCGAGAGACTGCAGTCATATAATTTATCAGTCGTTTACAATTTTTATCTAAATTTCATGCCAATGTAAAAAACTACGTTGATGATAATAACTATGAAAGTGAAAATGTTCTGGACACACAGAACAATACATTCAATTTAATCTGAATATAAAATCAGCTGCGAAAAAAAAATTAAAATAAGAGATCCAATTTTGAGATTAACTAAATTTTGTTTATTGAAAATTATTATGAGAAGAAATAAATAAGATTTTTGCCATAATTATATATTTTTTTCAAAGCGTTTTAAAGCGTATTTCTCTAATAATTTCATAATATAAACCATTCTTGTTTATATTGTATTGTAATAAGAAATGTTTCAAGTACTTCAGGTTAAGTTTGAAGGTACTTAATATAGAATAATATACTCGCGCAGCAATTGAACTTATCTGTTTCGTATTTCCACGAGGCATTACAACTGTAATTGCATTGTTTATGTCGTATCTCACGGGCCTAACAATTGCCTTTCAACCAAGTAATTGAGGTAACCAAATAGGCTTTACTATTATTGTGTTTGCTTTTAAGTACAATAATCTTGACGTGCGATGCGAAATGTACCGCAGTGGCTCCTTCAACGCCCAAGAGAAAATAACAAACAAACAATACCTCAAATCTACGATTCAAATTGTAGCTGTAAGACCCCCTCCTATCTGATTTATTATTGCAATATCGGAAGTCATCGTGAATTATCGGTTATTACCGATGAAAAATTGCTGATCTGTGCTGTTCTTTTGACGTTTGTGCAAATATGGCGTGTTAAAGATTGTTTGTTAAAAATGTGTTTAATTTTATAAATTGTTTGTGGTGTTAGTGAAATGTGAACTATTGAACTTTGTACATTATGGGGACATTAGTGATTTGTGTATACCATGGATAGAAATGGAGCTTCTGGAATATTGAATTATTAGCAGCAAAAGGTTAGTTGCTATCACTGTTTTACTTCAAGTTGCTATGTGTATGTTTGAACGGAAGTATTTTGAAGGCCGTAGCATTGAAGTTCCAGATTGTCTTAAATGAATATCTGCATTGTATTAATGTGACATATGATAAGCCGTCGTTTCTGTAGGCATTACTGTAGTGATACAGTGCATTTCATATACCTAATCAAAGATAGAAAAAAAACACATAAATGTACTAGTTTTAACTGCAAGTTCTATGTATATCTTTGTCTATTGTAAACGAATTTTGCTAGAGCTTTCAACATCTATATTATTTTAAAATAAAAATTATAGGTAATTCGTTTCTCTAGACATGTATCTCGTTTAAACCATTTTTTTTTGTTGTCACTTTTAATTTTTCCCTTGCGGTTCCTTCTCTTCTAAAATCTGTCCCAGAAAACACAGCTGTAACATAGATGTACCTGTAATGTAATATCTGAAACCTAAGTAGTATATCATTTATATACGTATTAATAACATAATATACATACACCATGTCGGAAATCTCTTGAGAGAGCGTAAAATTATATTGTTGGTATGTCACATTGGCCTTGGATATGGTACATACCTACAACATGTATATGTTATGTTACCGTACTTATAACATATTCACAGTTAATTAGAGAGTTTTATATATTTTATATAAAAATATAGCAAAGAAATTTTAAATAATTTATAGTGTACACTGAACAACTTTGAAATATATTTAATTTAATTTTGCTAAGTGGTTATATATTTCCGTAACGTAATTTATGTAAAGGAAATTGTTAATTTATGAATAAATAAACATTTTCAAAGAGATCTTACTCATAAATGTACAAAAACAACTATTCCATTCGTATATTCAAAGTTGTTTATACCAATAGTATTGTTATGTACCATTAACGTGACGATGTCTACATACATAGGATGTCATGTCTCATAGACCGTGTTGCGGACATAGGTCTATCCATGTTATGTATATATAACGTACTCGCGACATAACTGTGTTACGATTTAAATAAGGTGTTCGGGCGAAACGACGAAAGAAACGAGTCAGGAATTTCGAAGCGAGTACCTACCGTAAAAATAATTAACGGACATATGACGTTCAACGGTTTATTTCATACTTCCTTTCTTCCTTTCTTTTTTTCTTAAAAACAATCAGGTCTTCTTGATTTTAATAAAAATAAAACAATAATGAGCAACCAATTATGTTTTATTGACATTTCTCACATTTACAAAAATGAATGCGAAAACGATATTGTGGATTAAATAAAAAAAAACAATATTGTAAAGTCCCATTTACTGAACTGAAACTAGTTCGGTAATCAATAAAAATAAGGTTCCCAAAGTATTTACTGCGGGTGAACCTCAAAGATAGAGTTTATAATAAACAGTAGATCTAAAAGGGATCAATCAAGACCAAGAGTGTACAACTTGTTAACTAAGCCAGTGGTCAAAATCGAATCTTTGTCTAATATGTTTTGTGGCTTGATTATATTTTATTGTATCATGTTTCAAATATATAAATATTAGTAGTCCATCTATCCACTGTCATAATATATTCAAGTTTGACTGAGGATGACAATTTTGGCTTTGCGAAAAGCAGGCTTTGAGTGTCCGAGCCGTACATTTTTTCATGGTTAAACAGCAGGCAAACCCCGAGGATTTATATTAGCCTATATCAATTTCCTCATTGTGCGAACTCACGGACATTTCCCTTATGATTTCGATTTGTCACCGGCGTTGGTCAACGCGAAATCGCCAACTCCCCGCTCCGTTCTCGCGTGCGGTTATGAGTTCTCGGGCACATGCCGAGCACGTAACTCGCGCCCAAATTTATAGGCGGTATTTACAAACTAAAACACGACTTGTTATTTAGGTTTTGTTGGGGCGTATAACATAAAAAGCGATGGGTCGCCGGCAGTGCGGAATTTTATTAGGCACACGCGCAGAGCGGGATGAGAAATTGGCCACCGCCCGCGGGGCGGGGAGGGGTGTCACTGCCGCGTATTTACAACTCGACGAAACGAGAAATTCATTTCATACAACCGCGTGCGCGCTCAAATTATCTTTTATAACATCGATTTATTATATTCTTTCCTGTTACTTTTCTTTACATGTTTTACCATTTTCTGGTTATTGCCTTTTTTATTGCAGTTTAGATTATATTTATTTTATTAAACGTACAACCGTCTTTTCTAGAATCAGAATTGACTTCACATTAAATTTTTGCGAACAATAATAAATGTATCTTTCATCAGGACTCAAAATGATACCTTGTTGCTTTTAGAACCACCTAATTATCAATTACGATTAGCAATCCGAATTAACGGTTGCGCTTTGACAAATGGGAACCATATTGTTCACTCCTACAAAATTAAAACTTTCTTACCTCCCGTCACATACTGTAAGGGAGGTACAGGAATCATGTTAAAAAATGTGTCATTGATTTTATTGAAACAAATCTGAAAAATGGCGAAAATCTAAAAAATTGTCCAAAATGTCAACTTTGCAAGGCTGTAACTAAAAAACTAAGCGAGATATTAAAAAACGGTCTCCAGTTTTGTAAATTGCATGCTTTAGTTACCCTACAAACAAATTTTCAGCGATTTTTATTTTTTCAAAATTTTACCCAAAATCGGCTCTATTAAAAATTTTCCAGGACGTGTATCCCAACAACGCGAAGAGATACAGTGCTGGGAACTGAACCATTGGATTTAGCTCGCTGAAATACATATGTATGTAAAGTTTCATTGAAATCCTTTAACGGAAAGAATTGCTAGCGCAAAAAGTCTGAAAATGCTCTAAAATCGCAAAAAGTCCAAGGGGTTAGTATTAAGATTTTGCCAAAAAATTTTATCTCTCAGAATTTTGATTTTTGTCCCCTACCCCCTTATTTGCGACCCAAAACTTACAAAAAAAGTATTTTTAGCGATAAATAAGCTTTAGTTTTTGAGATTTGAGCATCTTTATATGGCAGTAAATACAGAAAAAAATCGCAAAAATTATTTAGGTACTTGTATCTCGGAAACTATACAAGATAATTAAAATTGCTTTTAATGAGCGTATTCAGCATACCTTATTTATCTTCCATATCAATTTTTATGACGATGTCTCATAAAATAAAAATTTTATAAACTATCAAAGTTGATATTAAAATATTGTATATATACAAAAATCGCCCATATATGACAACCTGTAACTCTAAAGTCAATACAGATAATTTGAATCGGCTTCAAAATATGGATTCCTCATACTTTTTTGATGTATGTGGAATAGCTTTGTTACAATATTCTAAAAACGATTACAATTTTGAAGCCATTCTATATTAAATGTTTTTCTATTATGGATATTAGGTCTGGATCAGCTTTTGACTAAATAAAGACCTTAAATTTACTCTTTAAGCTTCTATATTTATTAATTTTATAATCTTTTCAGCTAGACCTGTCCCAAATTAAATTTTCAGTAATAATATAACAAGAGAGTGAGAATAAATTGAAAATAATTTGACAGATCTTTCGAAAACTTCTTGCCAGGCAATAGCCAAGAAAGACCGTAAGACTTGAGTGGCTATTGCCAAATGGCGACAAGTTTGAGAAACATACTGGAAAGTTATTTTCTAATTTATCGAACTCTCGAGTTATATTTAATTAGATTATTTTTTGATTTCATCATCAGACACGTCACTAAATCTATCTTTTTTGCTCATTTTTACTTGTGTTGATGATAACTATCTGACATCTGACATCTGTCAACAAAAACAAAAAAACTACAGAGAATATTGCCGGGAATAATCACAAGAGCATTATTCTCAGTAATAATATAACAAGAGGGTGAGAATAAATTGAAAATAATTTGACAGATCTTTCGAAAACTTGTTGCCAGGCAATAGCCACGAAAGCCCGTAGGGCTTGAGTGGCTATTGCCAAATGGCGACAAGTTTGAGAAAGATACTGGAGAATTATTTTCTAATTTATCGAACTCTCGAGCTTTATTTAATTAGATTATTTTTTGATTTCTTCATCAGGCAAGCCACTAAATCAATCTTTTTTGCTCATTTTTACTTGTATTGATGATAACTATCTGACATCTGACATCTGTCAACAAAAACAAAAAAGCTACAGAGAAAATTGCCGGGAATTATCACAAGAGCATTATTCTCAGTATAATAATGACAGGATTGGTTAAAACGCAGACACGTGACATACAATAAAGCATTTGATTGGTTTAAATAAACGTCAAAAAATAATCAGTATAATAATGACAGGATTGGTTAAAACGCAGACACGTGACATACAATAAAGCATTTCATTGGTTTAAAGAAACGTCAAAAATAATCAAGCTAATTTATATGTTTTATGTAATAAAATAATTATTTAATTTTGAGTAATTGGTTTACAATTTAATTGCTATCTGTTTTTGTCGCAAATAAACTTATCAATCTTTATAAAGAACTATTCAATTGTTATAAACATTTTTTAAATTCACACTTTATTATATGTGTGTTGAAATGTGTGAAAACTCAACAAAACGGTACTATGTAAATATTTGATCATTTAATAGCTGAACTGCACTGAAATGTAAAAATTAAAATGCACAAAAAATTCATATAAAATTATACCATTGTACCAGGTATTAATAATGAACTTTTTGAATATTTACATTCCTCAGACTAACAAAAATGTGATATTTGCATGAACACTGCCAACTCCGAATGTATGTTTGTGCATATGTACCTAACAATGATATGCAACATTAAATGCGTTTACATTTTGCACCAGTAACTAGATCACAACAATATTTTGAAATATGGGAGTATTTCGGTGACTGACGCTATTTTAACTTTTACTTTATTGTTTGCTGGTCGGCGAAACGCTGTTGTTTCAAATGTTACTCTACTGATGAAACAATATCTATTGATATAAACGTTTGAATACATTAACTGTTGTTGTATTAACAGAAATTTAATTTAATCTCAGCATAATGATTATTTTCATAATAATAATTATTTTGAAACAGGAAATCCCAGCTGTTCGTTTTGTTTTGAATTAACATCAATACAAATTTATTTTGAACTAAGCTTTGTTTAATATTATTTGCTGGAATAATTAGAGCATGTATGAATTTATGATCAGGGCTCCCCATCTATATTTGCTGATACTATTGTACTTAAATATTTTGAGCATATGCAAATTTTTACTGGGGCTCTGAAATACATTTTTTGAGATCACCGCATTCGTTTTGACCATTATCTTAATGACATCGGTGTGAGTGGATGAATGTATGTCGTATGTTCAATAAATAATTCAATTTCAATTTATTTCAAGTATAGAAACTTCTACAAAAATGTTTCATTTTGAATCTATCAACAACAATATTCAGAATAACATGTTGTTTGTAGTTTTCTTATATTTGTTTACTATTTTGATAAAAACTGAATTATACTCGTATTTTAATAATACGTATATTTGTATCATATGAGAAATAACCAAAACATCTATTATACCGTGTTTTTCAGCTAATATGTGATATTTACTAAACTGTCATTAATGTTTTACTATGGATACCAGTTACACTCGTCCATCGGTAATTTTTTTTTATCATTATACATAGAGATATGTCATTAGAGTTAAAATAATTTACAGCAATATATTAAATAGGTTATTGTATAAGTAAATATAGAGATAATTAAAAATAATATTTCCAGCTAATTAAATGTACTTTATGAAGCACTATATTAATTAAAATAATTTTTTTATTAGTTCATTCTTAAATCGTTTGTGTCATTACGATTGGCTATTATTAATAATTCATCTAAATTATCTTTGTTCTCATTAAAATAAAAAAAGCTTTAATACTTTGCTGTTAATCACTTTAACTGTAACAATGGTAATAACATATACCATATGTATGTAAGTATACCCTTAAAAAAAAAAAAAAACTCCCAGTATCACCGTACCTACTGTTCAAGTTAACATGCAACATAAGTAGTCAGTAGTCAGTCAAAATAATAAATAACACAAAAAATACTGCCCTATTAACAACTAAACAATAATTTAGATGATTATAAAAATTATGAAATACACACTGATAAAAATGTTTTCTTGGAACAAACAGATTCCGCTTAAATGAAGAGAAAAATTGACTTGAATAATGCCAAACCGATTTAGTTTTCATTGAAAACTTTTGTAGGTTTAATTACTATTCATGTATGAAAATTAATTTAGTTTTGAAGGAACATATCAAACTATTCAACTCAGACTCATTATGGAGACGAGGTAGTTTGAATAGTAGTTTTAAATAAAAACGTTTTGTTTAAAATTAAAAGGCCTCCCATTTATTATTTTTAAAAACAAAATTTAAAATATATTCATTTTCTTTCAATGCAAAAAAAGAAGATAAATAAAATTTATATTCAAAATAAATTTTTTTTGAATTGAATCTAATCATTTTCTAAGAAATTAAATTTTCTTCAACGAATGGAATACAAAAGGAAAACTGAAAATTTCCTTGAAACAAGAAGTTATTTTTATGAATGCAGAATGAAATATTTTGGAAGTTATCTTTAATGTTGTGGAACCCAAAGTTATGTTTAATTGTAAATACTTTGGAAATTGACAAACACATTAAAAATTATATATGACCAGAATTTTAATCATTTGAATTTTTTTGTTCATTAGTAAATATCTTTAAGTATCATTTAACACTGACATCGTATATGTTGCATTTTATCAGGAATGGTTCAACGTGGTATCATTTATGACAGAATTATTAGAAAGTGCACGAAAAAAGTATACCTTAGAATTTACTGAACTACGCGGTAAGCTGACGATATCAAATGCATTTTCTCAAAAATTCATTAAGTAAATAAATAAACATGATTATTTACAATTTGGTAAATTTTCAGGAAAGGATCTTATATCCTATGTATACGATGGGTACTCTTTTTTCCATGTGGTCAACTGTTTTCAGAGATAAGTAGCACATCAGTCATTTCCGGAAAACATGCTAATAATAATACATCCTAAAGTCGATCTCCTTGGCGTAAATCTTCCGACACTTCCTCAACATTTGCTCCTCAAAATCACGAAAACAAACCTCACAAAAACCCTCAGAAAGTCTTTGAACTAGAAACGAGCTTCGGAGCAGGGCGTCATCTAACATGCCGGCAAAAAAACCCCGCGAATAGTTGCGCACATTCGCGTGCCGGGAGCCCCTTTCCAACCCTCATAAACAATACCAATATTGTTTGCCGGTTGGTTGAGTTAACGTTAAAATTTATCACGAATCTGGCGCAGTTGCCGGCTAGCGAGAATCGAGGCGGCTAGTGAACGAACAAACGACGGGGTTATGTGCCATGGGCACTGCACGCACAAATTACGACCGGGTATACGTTATGGGAATCATAACCCCTCCATGCGTGAATGACGCGAACTTGTAAACCTTCAAATCGCTAAGATATGGTCATTGGGAGTTGGAGTGATAATTGCGTCATTTTTACTGCCATATAATAAAAATAAATTATTATACTGCTGCTTCATATAGTCCATAATTCACAACAATTCTGTTATTCATTACAGATTTCTAGCTTGGGGTTACTTTTCACTAGACAAGTCTCTTTTTAAAGGCTTATATCCAAATCCGATACCTTTCTTGTTTTAGGCCAAAGATTTGTTGGCAACAGTGCTTGAGCGAGATTATTTTGGTTAAAGAAATTTTAAAATACAATATATATATATATATATATATATATATATATATATATATATATATCCATTTATAAATTAAATAATACCTGGATGTTTATTCGACTGTTTATTGTAAAAGTGTAAAAAATTCTTGTAACAATGCGAACATTCAGAATACGAATTATTGTTTTACTGTCAAATCGATTGTAAAATATCATTTTCAAATTGAGTTTGTACTTAAATGCATCGAAAATCGTTTTGACTGGAGTTCTTGAGTTAAATTTATTGCCGCACATGTGTGTGAGAAACTTTGTTAATTTTTTAGTTTTGATAAATAGTCATTCGACAAATATTCTGAAATATCGACTTGAGATGCTTTCTTGGGTTGAAAGATTTATAGAGAGGCCTGGCCGAACCCTAGATTAGGGTTTTAGTTTTTATACAATTTTTGTGTTGGCCCTGCGAGAGGTTCCCTGCCCCGCATGTACCCGCGTATGGGGAAGTTGCGTATGTCTGTATGTATGACTGTTGATTTTCAGGTATTCATACAGCATTAAAAAGAATAAATTAATTTCTTTTAAATATAATGTTAAGCCTAGAATTAAACAAAGTAAATTGCTACGTTGTAAGGCATAGGACATATTGATCATGTAATCTTCAATTAGAATCCCACAGTTGTTAGTTGCAATTTTAAGATCTGTAAAAGAGTACCACATCGAAAATGGATAAATAACGTGAATGTGAATATAAAATAATAAAAATAACGTTAATATGTGTAGAAGGTATAAAGAATAACATTGTCTATTATTTTAATATTAATTATTTATATTTATTTACTGTATTAACATTTAAACTTGAAATGAACCAATAGTGCACCAAAACGCAATTATTTTTTGATTTGAATCAAATGATTTCATCACGAAATAAAGTGGTTTGTGTAATTAGATTTGTGTCGTATAGTGAACAGAACTGTCTTGTCTTATTCCCCAATTAAATGTCAGTTCTCATCAGTGAATCATTGGCGACAGAATAAGGGATGAAAAAATCACCACCAATCTGTCGTTACTGCAAAGACATAAACCAAACATTCCAATTTGTCTATTGCCAATACATTCATCATCAATCTTCTATAAATTTAATTACTATTTACTCTCACATTAAAATATATCCCCAATGTTTGTTTAACCTTAATTCCAAACTAAATTCACGGCAATAAATCTAAGGGGAATTTTAAATTTAAACGTCAGATATAGACTAAAATTAATACCCAGTCATTTGACTGTGTCAAAAGCAAACAGTAACCGCGCGAGTCAAATGATCAGAAAATATCTGGAATATATGTCAAAAAGAAAGCCCTTAATGCACATACAATTTAAAGGTGATTGATGTTACAGAATGCAAAATACTCGTAAAACTCGGCGATGAATGTTTACAGAGCACCTACAAGATACAAAACGTTGGAATGTTGCAAACAAACAGGTAAACATGCATGCGGTTTTATCGACAGCAAATAATACACATAATGTGAGTTGGTTAGGTTTCTTGGCAGGATTTAAGTGTTTTTCTCATCAATATCGATTGCATTAATGTAATATACCTAGTACAGTAGTTGTTTCTATACTTTTCTTTAAAAGAAAATTACATTCCTATTTTGATTGAGGTCTTATTGATTATTCTGTTATGGGAAATGGTCCTTAATTATTCAATATATTAAATTGCTAGACATCAAAAACAGTTTGCTTTTTCTAGCATTATTAAAATTATTCATAGTAAAAGTTAATCATGACTGAATCCATATTTGCAAAACAATTTAAAATTTTCTATTTCTGGGTAAACAGCAACCTTTTCGGGTACAACAATTATTTATTAAGTTAACTTACAGAACTCATGCCTAGTATCCGAATATAAATAATGGAATTTTAAGTTTAAATTCGTAGATGCGGGACAGGGAACTCAGCAGCCAAGCAAATTTCCATCTTAATCTAATCTAATCTTCACATTTTTTGACAAGTCTTGGGAATATGGTAGAAATATAGCCCACCGAAACCAGTCAAATTTTGAAAGTGGTCTACGAGAAAAAAGTTTGGTAGCCTTTGATTTAAATGAACAAAATCAGGGTACCTATTCTGTAAAATAGAGCCAAGAGCTAGCTCTAAAACGATGATGTCAAGCAACAGTAGCTGTCTCTATGTTCAGAATAAGGACGGTGTTTCTATCCCAATAATTTTGGTACGTCAATGTTTTCATAATTTTTAAGTTGGCAAAATTTATTTGAGTAACTATCAATTCATCAAATGTTTTCATGATATAGAAATAGCTCTATGAAATAAAAACACCAACTGTGGTAGCTCTAAACCGCCCAAAAGATAGAAACTCACATGACGTCATATGGTAATTCGACATAGAGCTAGGTTTAAGTTACAGAATAGGTACCAAGTACTTTAGAAGCACCATTTTTGTTACATCTTTATCCTTGGGAAATTGAAGTGAATATACACTTAGTTTTGGTTGAGTGTGCAAGATTGCCAATCTAGAGCAATGATGGGTATCTCATGTGTGTTTGAGCAGGAAGGACGGGTCGGCGATTCCCTAATCAATAACAATTACATACCGCGAGATACGCGGAGGCGCCGCGCCGTAAATCAGGCGTCCGGCAAGCGACCGGCAGCGGCAGCCGCTGTAAATCAAGCACGACTCGTGTTGCGAATCGGTGACAGGATTATCTAATAACCGCTCAGGTCGCGCGCACCGTGTAAACTGCCCGTTGAAATTAAACGGATGACTATAAATTCAGGCGCGCGGTTTAAAGGTACACACCGGGATGCGGAAGAGGACAGCCTGTCTTCCGCATTGTCCGAAGGGCGCCTAATTTGGGGGGCTTAGCGGGAATTCCCGCCGGCGGAACATAGACACCATGATACTAGATAAATCTTGTTTATTAAGACATCGGTTCTATGCGTTACCTATGTTATTCCCTCGGGCTGGGCCAGTGTAAATGCATTACAAAGGATCCTACCTATTCGGGGACATCCAGCGCAAGACTACTTGAATTATCTCTTCGATAGCGCGGGCTTTGTCTTCTGCTTGCTAAGGAAATCGACCGCTCTCTGTTTCGACACTGGTCCTATACAACTGAATAAAAATTAAATTGATTATATTGAGCCAAAACTATTAACAACACATAATTTTTACTTATCGTTAGGGGTTACGGTTAGTAATTATTAGGTTAAGCAGAAGTCTTTAAAAATATCGTTCACATCACAATGATTCATATTAACGCTTTTGAATTATTATATCTATGAATAAAGTAATGTGCATTGTTTTAAATTATAAGGCTTGGAAATAATTTCTATATTATGTATTCTATTTCTACCAAAATTTTTTTTATCAGCGTACATAGGGATGTATCATTAACCATAGTTGCAGCTAAATAAATTAACAGTAATGTATTAAAGCATTTATTTAAAATGTAAACATAGAGATAATTTACAACAATTAAAAATAATTTCTCCTACCAATTTATAGTAATTAACGTATCAAGGGCGTTAAAATGACAAGGCTTTATTATTCGTTTAACGCCCGTGTTGCGTTCAACGATTAATATCCGACTGATATATTGTTTAAAAAAAGGATTTTTATCCTATCATTGTGTTTTGTTACAGAGATTAATCCATTTGCTTGCAAACACTGTAACTTGGTAATGCAATATACTTTGTTTACAATCTCTACCAATAGAAGTCAGTGTTTGTTTCTATCTGCCAATAGAAGTCAGTGTTTGTAGGTATATTATGTGTCCAGTAGCAACGTAAAATGGCAGTTATGATAAAAATAACGTAAATAAAATAATAAATTTCTTTTTGTTTATTTTGCATTGTTTGTTTCATTATGGTTATAATTAGAAAAATCGGATTAATATATTGCTGTCAATTACTCTAACTGTAAATATGGTAATGACAAATAACCTAAAATAATAATAAAAAAATTCGTGATACATTACTAAAATAATAAACGAACAACAAATTCCAAAACGTCCTGTGAAAATAACTATGAAATAAAATATATCTATCGCTTTTCTTCTTCCCTTTGATTAGTTATAACGCTAACCGTAACTACTAATGATACACTTCAAGTTATTTTTATCCTCAATCCTCAATTATCCTCAATTTTTTCGACAAACTAGGTTCATTCATTTACTCATACTAGGATCAGTGAATAAATGTGTTTAATTTAAATATTAAATTTGGAATATAAATGTTGCTTTTAATTATATGAAACATCATATAAATCATAATCATGACATCGAAAATAAGGAAGATTTCTGAATAACAAGGATAGCTGACTTAACATCAACATAAAGGATAATTGAAAATTATCTAAAGAACATATTCATAAACAGAATATATGGGACTAATTGAATTGCTTGTCATACAAATAACTATATTTAAACAAAGATAAATGTCTCATAATTCAGTCCTGTAAAGATATCGGAAAAGTTAAAGCGCAATATTAGATGTCTAACTGAAACAAATCAATTTTAATTTTGAACTATCGATGTATGTACATACTCCATCTTTGAGACACTTTATAAAACCTCATTGGTCATTGAATAATAAACTGAAATTCAACGAAGAGCAATGCCTAAAGCGGGAGGGCGCGAATCAGGATTTCGCTTATTCCCGGCGAAAATGGAATCCTGCAGGAATAATTTATGCCAGGCCGCGATTGTGCTGCAGCCGGACACATCAGGACTCTAAATCTCCATTAACTTTTTCCATCCGTAATATCTGGAAATTAGTTCCATACTTACGTCGAACGTGATTGGGAATGGAAGCTCGGACTTTGTTTTTGCAATTCTTTCTAATCAGGGATCATGTCCAGTGCGCATGTGTGTTTGTGTAAGTGTGTCCGTTTCGGCTGCGCAGCGTGTAAAGTTAATTGGAGTCGAATCGAACTGCACGCCTCATCACTTCTGATTGAACGCGAGCTTCTCTGGCGTCATCGCGCTTGATTTTTTCCTCTTGGGAAAATGGTGCACATCTATTTGAACTTTAATAACATATTCATTCGAGGCACTACGACTCGCTGGGACTATAGATTCAAGTACTTTCTTTGGAATATTAATTTTTCATACTCTACTCATTTTATGTCTTTCGTCGATAATCGCCGAAAACTGATGCTTCCCAGAAGAAGTTATAGGATATATAATGAAATCTGTACCTACCTATTAAATAGAATACTTCTTACTTAATCCTTTGCCTTTCTACCTTTCGGTGTAAGGCATGCGCGCAGTTTATGTTTCTTGGTCTTTGATGTCCATGGGATTTCTCTTCCACACTTCTCTCCATCCTTTTCGGTCGTTCATTGCCTGTGTGGCTTCTTCCCAGGTTAGACCCCTGCTCTCTATGGCTCTCACTTCTTCCTCCCATGTTTTCACTGGTCTTCCTCTTTTTCTTTTGTGATATGTTCTTGCTTCGTGTACTTGTTTAACCATTCTTTCGTCTTTCATTCTATGTAGGTGTCCTGCCCATCTTAATTGTCCTTCTTGTATTATATGTTCTACAAGGTTTTGTGTCCAAATTTGTTCTGAACACATCATTTCTAATTTTATCCAATTTCTTTTTTCCCTCTATTTTTCTGAGAAACCTCATTTCGATATTTCTCACTTTACTTCTGTGTTTTTCTTGTGTTGTCCATGATTCACTGCCGTACGTTAGTACTGGGACAGCTACTTTTTTAAACACATGCACTTTGGTCTCCTTTGGTACTTCTTTCTTTCCTAGGAACTTTGTTTTCAGGCAGTTAAACAATCTTCCTGTCTTCGCTACCCTTTCTGCTATTTCTTGATCTAGTGAAACTTTTTCATCAATAACTACTCTTAAGTATGTGAAATTTTTAACTTGTTCGATCTTTTGCCCTTCTATTTTTATATTGTGTGTTATCTCTTTTCCGTTAATTATCATCGTTTTTGTTTTATCTTTATTGATGGACATGTTCCAGTTTCTCAGTTCGTTGCTTAATAAATTTATATTCTCTTGTAGGTCCACTTCATTCTCTGCGATGATAATCATATCGTCAGCATAGCACATATCTGATATTTTAAATAGAATAACGCAATATAAATAAATGAATAGATCATTTTATTAAAGAATATATAATTTTTCGGTTTCAATTCTCAAGGGAGGAACCTAGTTTAGACGGTTCAAAAAATACATTTTTCTTTTATTCTATATATTGTTTGTAAAATTATTCAAGAATATATATCCTCAAAATTCCGATGCGTTCCGATGTTATGAGCACTAGAGTGAAGGAATAATTAGATTATTTTCAAACTTAGAGAATATTTTATTTATGTTCTAGAGTACATGGTTGATAAAAGACCGACCATGTAGTCGATCGTAGATTGGACCTGCTTGATATATTGTTATTACAACGAATTTTTGTTGTTAATTATATGAAAAAAACACAGCTGATGATGGATGCATTTATGACCCGAAACGTTCTGTCCCAAAATTTGTCAATAAATTAATAAATAAAATGAAATATGGGTTTCTAAATCCTTCCTACTACTAAATTTAAATATACTTTTGGATCCTTGAAGAACTCCGCATATCATAAAAATAAGTTTATTTTAGTTTTTTTTCATTAGGGGAAGCCCCACTAGAAATATATTTATTAATTCAATTTATAATGAGGTCATATTCATCCCTGTTACATCCAACAAAATTTTAATATTAGATTTACTTGATTTAACTCTAACTATAAATTTTAATATATACAGTGCTATATGTCAACCCAGAGACATATCTTTTATATTTGTATTTTAATTATGTTTTAGTTTTGTGCACATATTTATTTTTAATACATGATTTAGTAGTGTGAAAATTTTATTACTATAAAAATTGCGTGAAATACATGTATTTTATAAATTAATTACATACTGGGATTAAATTTTTAAGCTTGTTGTTTACATGTAATATAATATTTAAAAAGTACATACATACCTCGTATAATACCCGTATTCAATTAAATTAAAAATATATGAATACAGAATTTATTTGTGCATTACACTTTTATGTACGCGTATGAATTAATTATTTTGAACATGGATATTATGGATAATTTTGCTGAAATATTTATATTGCTATCACTTTTTCAAAATTTATCATCATTATAAAATTCATACATAATATAGTAAATGACCTCACATTAAACTTAAAGTCTGAATTTTATATATATTTAATAAGTGAATACAAAGACTAGCATCCTGTAAAAATTATAGAATGAGAAATTACTTGATGGCCTAATTCTTAATCTTAAAAATTTCCTTGGCTTAACATTCTACTTTAGTTGGCAATAAATTTCAATATCAATATAATTTTATTGATCGTTCTTACTTAAATTTCCGTGTAACATCAGTGAAAGTAATAAAAGATCGAACGATTAAACCATTCCATGATAAAATTTGGTCAAAGTTTTGATTGTACCATTAAATCCTACAAGTTCGTTCGAAGTTAAGGTAATAGGTAGTATATATTCTATTTCCTTTCAATGGTGGAAGCTTCTATAGGAAAATATATCTTTAAGAAAAAGAAAAAGGAAAATAAAACCCTTATGAATTTTGATCTAAAATATATCTTTATTAGTAAGTAATTAAATTCGAACGAATTGAAGTTTTCATGTTGATATTTAAATAATAATAGATATTTTTCTACGACTACTTTGCTCATTGTATATTTGTTGTTGCTAGGGATATGAGGTACATTGCAAGCATCGTGCGAAATGAATTTGTTTTGTGAGTATTGCAATACAGGTCAGTTCATTTCAGTACAGGTGCCTTTGCTAGGATACTTATTTAGAATTGTCATGCAATGACCAACTTTCAATAATAGTTTAATGTGTGAGTTTATGTACTTTTCATAGTGGTTGCCGGAAGAAGTTATATTTGCAGTTTTATTTAGACACTCGTTAACTTTATTAATAATAATACATTTCTTATATTAAGATTAATTTTCTATTCTCAACCATGGACAGTTAAATTTGCATCTAGTAGTTTGAAAGAAATACGAGTATATACATTTGTTGAAAAATTGTGCCACATTTGAGTTCTTAAATGCAAATATGTGTAAATAAATACAATATATTTTATTACTTCAATATAGGCTTATGTGTTTAGAAATAAAATAATTACTAAACAATATGTCAAACTAAAAATGATAATCAGTCTTCGAGGATAATGCTGCAATTAGTACTAAGCGAATTGAAATGAAAACTATTCTATTAAATGCAGTTACCGTTGCGTACTGCCTTGTTTTCCTATTTTCTAAAACTCTGGGGCTACAAAAGGTCGTATTTTGCTTTCATCACTTCTTGCCTACATTGTCCTACTTCTCCCCTACTATTTTCCCATCCCTTCAGCAACCGGCGAAATGAGGGCATTTGTCTTACGATGCCGGAACCTACACAGCCTACTATAATTAACCCCCGTATGTGCGTCGCCGCGAATTCGTTTGTGTAGCGCGCGCGATGGCGTAATTGGATCAGTAATTACTATGCAAAACCTTCCGAGGTCCCTCTGGACCAAACTTCATGGATACCGAGCTGAGAACTGGTGAGTACATCAATCAAATCATTCGATGCTCGTTTACGTAGCTGTGACTCTATGATAAACTTAGCTTTCATACTATGAAGTATTCAGAATCAAAAGCGTTAAATTATGTTCTCATTGTGAGATTCATTCTAGTTATTTCCATTTCTATTTGTTCGTTTCCTCAGACAGGCAACGAACGAACACTATGAGTAATAATAATACGCCGGTGAAATTCCAGACTTTCGTGAAAACGCTAATTTCATAAACTTTTACTACCAACCATGCAACTATAGCCAAGTGATTCCAATACTTGTTCTGTTGGTTTCTTGAGCTGAATTGGATATATGCTTTTTAACAAAATTTAATCTAGATCAATTATTTATCAAACACCTCTCAATAAATGCTCTATAACTATATCGATTTTAAATAAGGAAAGTAATAGATTACCCACTAGTGGGTATAATTTTGAGAAAAGCCACTAGTGAGTGATTTTTTATTTATAACAATAATAATAAACACAGCACCTTGATAACTACTTCAATTGACATTTTAATTTAGATAATTTAAAGCATCTGTCACTGTCAAATAATATTTCTTTAATAAATTTTGCATTTATTAAGAGATGTTGGATAAAACATTATACTTCACACGTGGGCAAAGTGGAATTACCCACTCCATCAAGTTATCACACTCAGCCTTCGGCTTTGTGTGTTGAAATTTCTCTCGTGGGTAATTCCTTACTTTGCCCACTTGTAAAGTAAATAACTATTACTGTGATATGCTCAAAAGATCTCATGTATCAGCACATAACATGTCAAAAATATTATTTTATAAATGGTACAAAATATTGAAATAGTTACTCTGAAAATATATACCTTAATAATGTATTTTCCTCTTTGTGTGAATTATCTCGAAAGCAACTATATTATATTATTATTATTATTACATTATTATTATTATTTATCATTTTGAATATACATTTACTCAAACTCGTGTATTTATTGAGGTATGATCAAAAAATCTCATCAGCTCGTAACATGAAACTGTAGAACCTACGTATGAAATTTTACATTAATTGCTGAAACTCATGGTATACGTACGGTAGATAAAAACCTGATAGGCCTTCAAGTAAAGTATAATTTCCTGTTGATTAGCTTGTAAATTGAACATATAGATTCTAAATAAATTATTTAAAAATGTTAAACATGTTAAAACTATGAATAAATAAATAAATATGGACCTACAAACACGAAGAAAAAATTATGCTTATAGCAGATCTCGGTATGTAATATATTCTAAGCGTGCAGTACTATCAAATTACCTACAACCTCTGAAGATGGATAGTTTGAAAAAGTCAGGAGAATTATTTATTCCGGCTGCAAGAATTGAACTGAGTCCTCAAGTTTCCGGGTACCCTTTGTTACCTCATATCTGTTATGGATTTCGAAATATATAAGTGCAAAAAATAAAATCTCTCTGAAAACGTGAAAGAATGTAGGATGTTTTTCTCCGTAACCTATTTCAAAGTCCAATTGGCGCCAATAAGTCCCGCCGTCAATTCACTTCTCCAAAACGTCACTCATGTAAAGTTAAGCTCCAAAAACAATAACCCAATTGTCCGTTTCCTCTATATCATATTCCTTCTTTCCTCCGATCCTTCAGTTTTCATTTCCAGTGACCGTTTCGGAGTTTGGGGGTTTCTCCGTGTGTTGGTCCTTCACGCTAAATCGGCTGATCAATCTCGATGCGGGGCGGAGCGACGGCGAAAGGAACATATTGTGCAGGAATGGAATCACGGCGACCCGACAGACCGGAATTAAGTCCACTGTGGGACTGAGCGGCCAGCAGGACTCCTGCGCAGGGGAATACTTAATAGACCCGTTGTTGTGTTTGCACCGATGCTATTTCAATTGAGTTAGGCTTGCCGTTATTGATTATAATTGTTTTTACTGGGGCATTATAGTATAGAAGCCATTGTTACTGCACTTATTGGAAATAATTTTGTTGTTTACAAAGAAATAATTAATTACTTCTACCTACAATACATTGGTATAGTAATCTTTCGGGTTTTAAGAATTTTGAACTGATATTTTGTTATGTTTGAAAGAGAAGTTACAAACAGTATTTTTACAATATTAACATTTTTATAATGATCATCAACAGAGGAGATAAGTTATTGATAAATGGCAGGAATTTAAACACATAAGCCTGTATTGCTGAGAGACAAATAAGAAAATAAGATACGATATTTATTTACTAAATGACGGAGGCACAGGAACAGTTGGAATGAAGAAGATTCAAGAAAAAAAAGAGGCAAATGGAATTATTGCTATAATCTGTATAATCAAATATACCACCATGTATCTAATAATATATTGCTTTATATGCGTTATTCAGCTTCTTATGTAGATTTTAAACCTAAAGCAAGAATAAAGTATTATATACAAAATTAATATTGTCTAAAACAAATTTAGGATGTTTAAATGTATTTTCCGATTAGGAACAAATTCCGGAAAAAAAATAATAGGGGAAATAGATCAGTGCCAAAGCAATCGAATTTTGGAACTCAATATTCTATGTTCGATTCTAAAAAGTGGAGACAAATTTACTAAAATATTACTCCTGTGCCTCTCTGTCTACTAACATCATTGGTGACCTCATATGCCGGCTGTACATGTTATTTATGTATGGAAATATATCGTTCACCGAACTCTATAAATAAAGGGTCGTACCCATTAATGATTAAATAGCGATCTACTGAACGAGAGATGAAGTTTTTGCAAATTAAATTAATGTAATCTAATATGCCAGCACATAACTTATTTTCTACTAAAAATTACACTTTCTCCATATTAAACAAAGCTTGAAAAATGTATATTTCGCACAGTTATGTGGAATAGCGTGCGCCATTATTCTACACGCAAGTGTGACCAACTTACTAATAATATAATGTGTGATATTAATATGTCAACTAAAATTACATTTATATTTTATAAAATAATTAATAATTATTTCAGAGTTTATATAAATATTGTGATTACAAAAAATTATAATATCAATTTTTTAATAAAATATGTCTTTAGTTATATATTACAATCTATACATTTATAGTTGGTACTACTGCGCATATCTGTGCTTGCGCAGCAATCATGCTGTAATCATAAACGTCAAACAGGTTGAATTTCAGATGGCATTTCTCGATTCTGAAGAGTAAGAATTATTATTATTAAATCTTGACAAAACTCTCACATCTCGCGTGAAATAGATAACTTTCTGCGCTTGTTGCACAATATACGATTTCTAAACAGAACAAAATATAGAAAACGTTTATAGAAATTCTAAATATTATTTTACATCTTTTTAAATACTATAACAATAATCACTTTATCTCATTTATTTACTGTGATACAAAGAACCTGATTGGTCATTAAGTAACACAGTTACACATATACACAGACAGAGATTTGATCTGTTGATAACTCAATTTCGCAAAATTTGACTCATTAATCATCACAATACCTCCCGCACATTATGTAACTAGATAGGTATGTCCCTTTTAAACCCAAAATAATTTAGATTTCTTCAATACAGTTGTAATTGACGTAATTCATGTTAAAATAACAAGTTTCCGTTTCTAAATATCAGATTTCTGTTTTAAAAACATACAAATGTGAAAAAATTAAATGTAACCGGGGCATAAATTAATAAATCCAGCACTCCACTGAATATAGCAGCATTTTAATGTGGTTTGCGGTATAAATTGGACGCGTTCAATCCTTCGTAGAAACAAACAACACTTAACGACCTTGCGTGATGATAATTTCCGTCAGAAAAACGATATAAAATGTGTGCATTACTAAATAACAAACGTGGTTGTATAGCGATTTGTACCATCGATTCGCAAGAGGGAGGAAATGATAAAAAATATCGCGTGTTCGTAAACTCACAATTAAAAAACCATTTCAACCGCACTGTACCACATTCAATGACAGAATGTGTTGGTTTGGTTTGTTTGTCATTTCACGTTTATTAATATATGTACAATAAATTAGTGAGTTATTGCACTGGGAACAACGAAAAGGCTGGGCGCGATAAATAATTTTTAAAATGGCTAATTTAAATCCTAAATAGTTTGTTTTGATGTTCGAAAATGTAGTGAAATGTGGAAAAATACAAACATAAATACACATTGTCACGCCATTGCAGGCGAGCGATATGACATACTTTTTCGAATTATGTCAGTTTGCTAGATTTATTTCTGAAACATTTTGTTATTAAATAACATAAAACATTACTCACTCTAATTTGACATTGTGCATGATTTCACAGAATATATTCACAAATTTAATACAAATTTACAGTTATTTTCTTTACAATGAATAGAATTTAATTTATTTTGACCTGAATGTAATTAAATTTATTTATCATTCATATTTCTGCAGGATAATTATTAATTATGAAAAATAAATTTTTCATTAATAATTAATTTTTATCTACTTATTGCTGAACACATACAACAATAAATTCAATTAATTTCAAAGATAGAAACAGCTATAGAACATTTGCTGTGAACACCACAAATATAAAATAAATATATCATCACACCTTTTACTCAATTATGGGTGTGGCACTCTGCTTACACAGATCTCGATAAGTGATATATGTTTGCATATGAAATGCGGTTACCAGCCGTCAAGTTATAGCCCCCAAAGTTTTTAGTGGAGGGGGAACCACAGAGGTAAATTTAAATTGGCAATTGTCGGTAGTGGGATTCGAACTGAGGATCTTACGATCCACAGTCGATACGTTACCACAGAGCTATTTACACCATTAGTAAATTATTGAACATATATTTATTTTAATCTATCACATAAACGTCAGAATTTGAAAAATATCATTTATCAAATTACGTTAAAAAGAGTGATCAGCGTTTTGAAAGTAATTCTTTTGAAGAAATTGATTCATAATTTGAAGATAATCGGCCCAATTCTCTAACTCAGTTGTGTATTTTAACCACTTGCTAAGATTTTTATCCAATGGAAATTCTTAACACACAAGAAAAAATCAAACTCTCACTTGTAACATTTGTTTCTATTTGTCAAAAATATTAGCAAGTGGATGAAAGTTAACAACGGAGTTAGTGAATATGGCCGATTATCCCTTTTTTCCTTTTAAAACGAAGAAATTAAACTATTCCCTATTGTGTTTATTATAAATATTCGGGTATGGCACTTGTGCAAATACTTGATACGGAAAATATTCAATGATATTCGATTGTCATTGGTCGATATTCAGTATATACTGTAACGTGATTGGTTGAAAATTTTCGAGGGAAATATTCTTGTTATGTTAATAGCTATAATATAATAATGTAAATGAGAATAAACAAATAGCAAATGTTATTATTTTGTGTCCCAAACCTTTTTTACATGTCAATCTTGTGTGAAAATTTATCACACCAATGTCATCTAAATATTTTAACGCATACCATTTACTATGTAAATAAATTTAGTACAAGTTTTCTGCGTAAAAGCCAGTGAGCTGCTTCTTTCCAACATACAATTAAGGAAGGATACGTCAAAGAATCACCTCGTTCTAAACGTTAAATTAACATGCTAAGCGCAATTAACACTTGCATCTAATCGATCGCTGGCAGGTTGTACTCGTGGTTGTACTATGACGCCGCGAGGACTGCTAATGAAAATGTTGAAGCGAAATTGCACGCGACACAAACTAAATTACATATGTGGCGGAATGGTGGCGACTAGTCTCTGCCGCAAGGTCTGTTGTGTTTGCTGTTTGCCGACTAAAGTATCATTACCACTGTCAATTCCTTGCTTTTTATTACAGCTAATGATATTGTTTACTTGCCGCGGGATCCAATTGAAATCGATCTAGTTTGTTGAGTAGTTGTGTCGTTTAGATTCGATATTAATTAGGAAGGTATACGTTTTCTTCCACATGAATTTCTAATTGGTAATTTCTGTAAATGACAGCACAAAATATGTTTTTGACAGACAAATGAATGAATTAATTAACATTGTTTATTTCCTTATAACATCATATTACTAGGAGAATAATTGTAGTATTAGATTTAGCCTTTAGTTCGAAGAACTGATTCTGTTTTTGGCGCATAATTGATAGGCACTTTCATGAATATTTGCTCTAATTTGTACGTCGAAATTAGTTTCATTTCGTGTGAGAGTATTCTAGCTATTGTTTAAAATGTAACAGAGTGAATTTTCAATTGAGCGATTAAATACTCTTCCATAAAATTGCGGTATGTATTACCTTATATAATTGAATTTTTGACAGCAATTTTTAATGTCCTAATATATAAAGGCAAGATTGATATTGAGGGATTATGCGTCTGAGGAATAAATGAATAAATACGATTTATGGTTTTTCAAGTGAAATAATGGTTCTGAGCGCGAGAATTAGAATAAGGAAAAGGTTAAAGTGGTGTGCCAGGATAAAAAAGTTTGAAGGAGATTTATTGTTGACTGCATGTGTGTCAGGGTTCATGTTACCCACTTATTAGAATATAGCGTAATGTTATAAATATATGTAATTCAAATTATATTATTAATACCTTGAATATTGCCGCAAAAGCTCAGTTGGAAGAAAATGTATTACATTTCTCCGGGAATATGTATAGGAAGTCTGTGTCTTCCAGAGGTACATGCCGCTATGATCTGCTTCTCAATGTCTTCAGATTTTAATGATTTTCAAAACTTTTGATCATCAAGTTTGTACTTCAACAGTTTGACTTCAAAGTCGTTCTAGCCTCCAAGGAAAATTAATTTCATTAAGATGTATCTATGGCCACTTTGTAGAGCGCTATTCGTATTTTACATTTCTAATAAATATGTGAAAAAAAAAAATAATAAATTCTTTTCAGTAGTAGTTGAAAGAATGTGTAATCTATTTACGTTGATATTTAATTTATAATATTTTTATACTTTGCTTATAAAATGATTGATTATTTGTAATTTTGTTGCATTCACAGTGGCGAATCGTTCTAATATTTTCTACTCTCACTCATAGGGCGCAATGACGATTGACAAAACGTATTTTTTGAATTGGATGGTTTATACGAGAATCGCAGGGCACCTTAACCAGAGATTCCTCTTAAGGCACAAAATAGTTTTTAAAACCACAGTTGGAGTTTTATAGTAACAAGACGATAGTAAATATTATACAGTGATAAAGTTTTGGCCCTAAATGCACCTCTGATATTCATCCTTTCAAAAGGAAATGTGTTTTTAAATATATTCAGGTAACACAAGGATTACTTATTTGCTGTACACATTCGCGGGGATGTGGTAAAAACAATGCAGGAACTAAAAGAGCAATCAGAGATACTTAAAATATGTATATCAGTATTAGTAGAATATTTTCAAAATAGGTTTTTTTAAGCGATTTTTTTTTTCATGGAAATATAACATCGTCCATACATAAAGGCCGATAGAGAACTCCGGATATTGGGACACTGAAATCATCGTGTTAATATGGGGTAAATATCTCGGAGTATGGTACCTTAATTCTCTGTTGTCATCGCATAAAAATTACTCATTGACGATTATTTCTAATACCCATGATTTAATAGCTAGCAACCACATTTTTCGCCTAATAAGTACAATATACAACCTAAGATTTTGGTTATTACATATAAGCATAAATACACAGTGGGGTAGCACGAACCCTCAAACTTCAAACATAATAAACCAACAATCAATCTCCTCTAAATATTCCTACAGTGGCACACCACTTTCGTCCCGTTCAGATTCATAATACTATTCAATACATACTTGTCTATTCTTCACACTTGGTCATTTATTTTATTTAAAACAACTAGTCTTTTATTTAAAAAGGAACTGCTTTAGCTTGTAGGGTAATGTGAAACGTAGCTGCCTAGTGTATTAATGAATGTAGAAATGAGCCTTAACACCATTTGACAAGTAAATCATCCACACAGTAGTGCGTGAGTCCAATTTAACCGATCACAGAGCCTAGTGCAACATCTGGCAAGCAAATTGGTGGCAGGGCCCAACTGCCACGCATACCATCTAGCGTCTAGCGGAGCATTCACTGTGTGCTAATAATCCCCATGCAAGATAAATTACACTTTGATGCGATGACTCATAGCGGATCTGTTATCACGGAGCATGTGACGGAATAAATGGAGACAGCTTGATGCGAGAGTAATCCACTGCGGCCGAAGACTCTGCCTGCCTTGAAGGGTCGGGACTCGGGATTCCGGAGCCGCCCGGACCGGCTCGGATTCAATGCGACCCCCGCTATCTGTGACTCGTAATCCTCTGGAAAATTATTTTCAGCCTGTCCATGTTGGATTAACATACGTGGATTATTTTCGCATTCGCATTGACTGGTTCGGGTTTTTGTTGGCATTAGGTTGCCAGTCTTTTTAGGGATCAATGTTTTTGACGGTTTTTTAATAAAAGGAGGGTAACTGGATTTAAGGGGTACTGTAGCTTATTTGCTAATGCGATTATTCTTGATAATGCATGATAAAAATACCTTTATAAGCTTGAGCGCTAGGTGATTGATTGCGGTCCTAGATTTTTCACTCGAACTGCTTCTATTATCTACGAATAGTAGCGAAGCGAGAAATTTATCATTTTAATACTATCTCAAACTGCATTGTTATGAGACAAGAAATACGTACCCATACCTTCGAGGATATGAGAAATGTGGAACACTCTTTAAAATAGTGTTATGAGATAGTATAATGGGACAGGTTAAATCACATATGTATTATAAAATTATAACATTTCATTCGTAATAAGCATAATAAGGATTCAAAACATCGAAATATTACTCTCGTTTTCGAAACCTTTATTTAAACAACAATCTGGGTAGGATTCAATTAAATTCTCTAATATTTTGTATACGTATTCTGTCTCTTACTCCCTTTACTGTATGTTGACATTTCTTCTCTAACACTTGTACTTTGATTTTCATTCTCTTAGTAAGCAACAATTTTTATTACTCATTACTAATTTATTTAATAAATGTAATGTTTTTTTAAATGTATTTTTATATATTATCAGTTTTTCCCAAAATCTGAAACATAAGCAAATAATCTTTTCAATATATTTTATTGAAATCTTTTTTTACAGCTGATTTCATATTAATTAAATTGAATATATTGTTTAGTTTGTCATGTAATCTTTCATATCTGGTTTTAAAATAACGACGAAAATCAACCGTCGTAAAACTTATAATTATGAAGTTTCGTTTCTCTATCTTTTATCGTTCGTGAGTTATTGACATACAGATTTATCTATCCATTCATCCACACAGATATCATTGAGAAACTGGCAAAATTGGATTCAGAGAGCCTTAAAATATACATTTCTATGAAGATCTAGAACTAAAATATTTTCATGAATGCTATACTCCTTTATAATAAGAAAGTTATAGTTATTTACTTTACAAGTGCACAAAGAAAGCAATTACCCACAAGAGAAATTTTAGTACACGAAGCCGAAGGCTGAGTGCAATAATTTTATCGAGTGGGTAATTCCACTTTGCCCTCATGTGAAGTATAATGTTTTATCCAACATCTCTTAAAAAATGCAAAATTATAGACACTAGTGGGTAATCTGTTACTTTCCTTGCTTAAAATCGCCATAGTTATAAAGCATTTTTTGAGAGTTATTGGATAAAAAAATATTTTTTAAAAATAATTTAATATTAAAACGATCATTTTTAATTTTGTATCTTATTCTTTAAATTATAAATTCTTATTAAAAGTTAAATAATGTTATGAGACAAATTTAGGGATTAAACTGCATGTGAAATAATTGAAATAACCAAAGAGAAGATTTATTTTTGAAATAATTTTTTTTTTCGTTTCGCGGTGTGTTTATGAATACCGCGAATTGTATAGTATATCATTGAAAAAGATATTTCCTACTCTGAAATTGTAAAGTGCAGCGCTACATTTAGGAATAGGTAAAAAGAGCGAGTGAAATGTTTTATCATTATAAATAAATAGTGTATTTGAATGCTTTGAAGAGCGGAAATGAATATATTTTATTTGTATGTATGAATAGGGCTATGAATACAAGTGTTGTTTTTTCAACGAAATAAATTTATAAATTCGGTGTAGCCGTACAAAAAACCAGTAATTACATGGAATAAATTAGCATGAACTAAAAGCCCAACAAATTTTCATTTGCGCTAATAAACCACGTTTATTATTTCCCTGCCATAATACAACCCATAAATAACAACATTACGCGTAAAATATAGCACCACACACTACATAAAAACTTCTAGGTTCATTCTTCAGCGTTTCTTATCCTCTCCCAGTGCAGTATATCAACTAATGCACTCGAACCTCATGTATCTACCTCTCCGAATCCATTACTCTACGTGTATTAACGCACATGTGCGTCAAAATGTAATTACTTTCCACACTGGCAGAGGGCAGCGCAGTGCGACATGCATTCAGCCACTGGTGGGGACTGGAGGGGGTTCAGCAACGCGTGGTTCCCGCGGGATATGACTGTTGCTGCAGCACGGGATCCCGAGGGAATAAGAATTCATTTCGGCGTGTTCGCGCCGTGTAGGAAGGTTCGAATCTAATTAACACGGTGCTGATGTGTAATGTCGAGTAAAAGTTGATAGGTATTCGTGTTCTCCCTAAGGTTACAAGAATTTAATAAGCAAGGGGAGGGATATTTTGTCGTGGCGAAAGATGACGAATTGTCGCACTAATTTGGGAGGATAACGGACAGATTGAAATGTCTAAGAATTTGTAATTAGAAAATTAGAATATGTAATCCTCTTACAAAAGCGATTTTTAAAGACCAACCATCAAAATAAAACAATATAAAATAGGTTTTGTTCTAAAAGACGCACGATAAAAATGAGCGCTATAACGGAAGTAGAATTGAAATATGGCGTATAGGAACTTCAATGCTATTTTTTGTATTGCTGAAAATATTCACCTATTCACTTTACAACAAAAATGTAAATACAACAGTTGTTCAGAATTTAAAAATGCATGCAATAAGGCTCATTTGATTACTTATATGTTAGTATTTTATGATATGTCAATCAAATTAAAATTAATAATACTTAGAAATATTGTAATAGAAGAACGAAAAATATTTGACATATTAGAAAACATATTTAGATTTATTTATTTCAGTGATTTATTATTTTCTGTAGAAATTTCATAGAAGATTGTAAAGATGTATTGACGAATTTGAATAAATAAATCTGAAACTGTTTTATGAAATGCCAAATTTTTTTCATTTTTGTTTTTACACTTTTGCTGTAAAGTGAATAGGTAAAAATTTACAGTAATTAAAAAAAAAATAGCATATGGCACATTTTAATTCTACATTTGTTATATCATAGAGGTTAGTTTTAGTTGCTTTTGGTATTGAAAGTAATTTGGACTAAGTAGTCGTATCGGAAATAGAATGTCAATTAAAATAATCTAATTTACTTTGGTGATATTTTGTAGTTGTTTATTGCAAAGTTGACTCTATAATATTTTTAAAATATATGTAATAAACATTTTTCCCCAATTAATAATTAAAATGCCATTAGAGTTTATGCGCTGTAACAGAGTTTGTGAATGTTCAATGAATGTACATACATAAATTATGTACCGCGGGATTATTTTAATGTAAAACATAGGATTTTTCATATCCATGGTTATAATATTATGAATTTGACAGCAATGTATTAGGAATATGGGAAATAAACTTAAATTAATTATTGTTATAAATTTATTTATTTATTTTGGGTATTAGGGAAGCCAATAGAATAACCCAATAACAGGCTTTCACGATTTAACAAAACATGAATAATTAATAATATACAAAATAAAGTTTTGAATGATTGTCCATAGTGCATTTTTAAACTAATTCAATAATTAAAAGAACAGATCTAAGTGCTAATAACATTATTCTCTTTAATAAAAAAATAAATAAATTTTTAAAATGAAATTTAATATTGTAGTTAGTAATTAATTCTTTATTAAACTATTAAAAGTGCAAATTGAAAACTTCTCTTGACTATTATAGCTGCTCAAATTTCTAAAACTTTATAACCAATTGCAATGTAGTTTAGTCGTAAATTGAGGGATTTTGTATTTATTTATTAGCTATTTTGATTATTATTTTATAAATCTCTTATAATCTTTAAATATATTAATTCATTTAAATGTATTCTCAATGTTTCAATTTAAAAAGGATGCTCTAATCTATTACTCTCAAATTCGTAACTATATAGTTGTGAAAAATCCTATATTTCACGATCAAATATATATTTACGGAATAGCACGCTTTTATCTAAGCCTTTTAAAGCGTAAGCTAATTGTGTGATGAACATTTTCGATGGTCACTATTTAAAAACCAACCTACTGACATAAAAAATATCTTATGGAACACATTTTCCTGCTTAGGTTATAATCAGTAGGGCTTTGTATACTGCCGAAGGTTTTTGGCAAAGTATACCTGACAGTATTCTGCAGAATACGACAGAACAATGAGGTCTTTCAAGAAACAAATTTATATTAATACTGAATCATAAAACTTTATGACTTTATATCATCAAATCTGCGACAGAGATTGCAATCTTATTTTAACCTTTCTCACTCATATATCGCATTTCAAATTCATACTACTATAAAGTTTTAGTATTTTATCTACCAGCAATTTCTCTTTATTACAACGGACCTGTCCAGGTTCGGTCTAGTTATTTCATTTAATAAGCAATGTTATGTATAATGAATGTACTTTTCAATTAATCCCCATAATTCTTTTCTTTGTGCTAACAATTCTTTATTTTTGTTTCAGGTAAGTGGTCCTCTCCATCTTGCGCATCAAAACGTGCTGAATTATACAAGAATTAATCAACGTAAAACCGGAAGAGAAAAGCTCAGGTTGTTTATTAATTTACTCCAATCTACACTTCCGTTACAAATAACGCATTCCACCTCGCGCCACGATTCATTTACGCTGTTCACTGTTTCATTCCTCGGTTTTTAATTGGTCGCTCGTAGGACACTGTTGGTTTTTTCTTAGTAGTAGTAATAATTAATTTTATACGTGCTTCTCGTTGCAAACTGTGCAGGAGATGGTGATTAATGGAGGAGTTGATTCTATTTTACTTTTTGGTAATTTCGAAATTAAGTGTCTATTAAAAAGAATATAAACGGTTTACACGATTTAGAAGACTTTAGACCTTGCTGTTCTTGACTACAGAGTTTCAAAATTAATACCCTACATTGCTTGTACATATAATTGTGTTTAGTATCATTTTTGAAAAATGGGTATTGTATTAAAGCAATTCAGTAAATATATAGTGTTTCAAAAGGCAAGGACAGACGCCAACGCTACACTCTTGAGCGTTCGGATTGGATAAGACGATAGAGAAAGGAGATTCCCCTAAGTGTCAAGAATCAAAAAATATCAAGAAATCTTGAAACAAGACAAGAAATACATTGTCAAGAAATGAGCAAGACAAGAAATGTTAAATTTCTTGTCTTGAAAATCAAGCCCAAG
This sequence comes from Poecilus cupreus, assembly GCA_963942605.1. Classification (NCBI taxonomy): domain Eukaryota; kingdom Metazoa; phylum Arthropoda; class Insecta; order Coleoptera; family Carabidae; genus Poecilus; species Poecilus cupreus. The sequence goes on along the minus strand of OZ012725.1, from coordinate 4,730,527 downwards.
TCAAGAAGTGATCATCAAGACTAATATAACTAATACATTTATATTATTAAAATGGTGATTTATTTTATTTAGCAAAACTCTAAGAACTTCAAATCTACATTGCAATGATTGTTTCTTATCAATTTCAAATATGCAGTGTCCTTTAACTGTTGGTTAGAACGTCTAAGAACTATTAAATTATAGTTTTCGTTCTTAAATGGTTCGAAGTCAAAGACAAATTTGACTCAATAATCAACACATTTGATGTCCGTAAAAATGCCCAACAAGTTGTTAGGGGAGAAAGGACCAAAGTGGTAAATTTGACATGTTACCAAGTAGCTATTTTTATTATATAACAATTTATTATTTACAATCTGAGTTCTATTGAACAATAACCAATATTGTACTTTGAAGAATTTTGCTAATAATATTAATTTTAAACGTTTTACAAAATTAATCAAAAACAAATTTTACTCAATAAAAAACACTTTTTTGAAGTTCAGTAGTCACGTCGCCCATCTCCCCTTCCTCAACGTAGAGTAAGGACCATAGGAGTAAATTTGAAGTGAAAACAATTGGCTGTTGGATTCGTTACCACAGAATTATTTAAAATATGTGAAATATATATATAATGAAAAAAATACGTAGGTACTCAACATAACGGAAAATTTGTACGTCGTAAAATTAGGATAAAACAGGCGATCCAACCGTTAGTTAATTAGAACTCCGGAAATTGTAATTTTTACGCGTAAATGCAAATATCAATTTTAAATACGTCACGTTTAGTATTAGAAACAGTAGAGCTCTGTAATCATCCACAGCCAGTTGAGTCGAAAATTGCATGTTAGCTAAACAATTTTTCTCCTAAGTTAACTCTCCGCTGGTGGTGAGAGTTTAAACCGTTTAGTTTAAATTACAATTTAAGTTCTGTATTTACACAGTTCACTCATAAGTAGCTTTACAGTGGTCGAGTGGACTGCTATTTACTTCAGTGCAACGAACTTTCTCATTTCAAAGAAAAATCCCAACTATCCAGCCAGCATAAAGACGCGTTGGTCACTCACAGTTGACCGCTTCCCTTCTCGATCTTCTTCCAGTTTGTCTCCAGTCGCGGCACAGACGCAGGCTAACACTAATCACTGAACAAACATAACAAACAACGGTAACAGCTTCAAACAGATCGCATCAGTTAGTGCAAACAACGGTCTGAAACCGCCACGCTACAGTTGGCAAGCTGCGGCTGCGTCTGGACTGGGATCAGATAAATGATGTAGTGGATAGAGAGATAGGTGGTCGTCCGTCCTAGACACAAACAACGGGCTGTTATCAACAGTGTGGTTGCCGAGGACGAGATACGAACCTGGCGCACAGACGACAAGGAGCTGTGTGAAATACTGATGTCTTGAGGAGATCTGAAGCTAGTCTTCTAAAAGCCTTCTTTCTTAATTAATATTACCTAATGTATACGCCATTATACAAGGGCGTCGACTCTGGGGATGCTCCAGTGCTCGAGTATCTCCCATAAAAATAGGAGGAGAACAATAAAATAAGAAAAACGAAAAATCTACCAAGACCCGGAACAAAAACCTGAAAATTACCAAAATCTAATCGGCCAATGCCCAAACTAACAGTAAAACTTAGAACTAAAATTCTAAAAACAAATGGTCAACAAGGCCCAAAATAAAAACTTCAAATCTAACATAACCTAATTAACCGAGGCTTAAAACAAAACCTTCAAATACAACATAACCTACTCGATCAAGTTCAAAACGAGTAAAATAGCTTAAAATGAAAAATCCTTACATAATATAATAGATCAAAAATCAAACGAGTAAATAGTCTTAAATTTTATACAAAATAAGGTTTGAATGCAAGCAATAATAGTTATTTACTTTACAAGTGGGCAAAGTAAGGAATTACCCACGAGAGAAATTTTATCGAGACAACAGATAACACTAACAACAATATCACTTCAAATCCTATAAAATGGTGTAGTATAAATCCTTAAACCTAAACACATTCATCCAACAATGAATCTCCTCAAAATATGATAACACGGTACTTTCATATCGTCTACACTTATATAAGAATACCTATTCTTCACATTTGGAATCATTTGTACCTAACCATGTATTTCTTCGTGTAGGTGTTAGTTTTTCCAACTATCGAGTGATATTTCATTTTGGGTTATAGACAAACTGTACATGATTAAAACCCTAGAGTAACATGTAAATTGAAAGCGAATGAATTTCTCTGAAATAAAAAAACATTTGCAAAATTTTATTCGGTTATTGATTGCATTTAAATTTCAAATTCCAGGAAGCCTTTGAAAGCCAATATCAACAAATATCCAGTTTAAAAATTGGTTAGTAATACTTAATGTCCAACATAGTGTCCTCTACATCAATAATTTGTACTAGTTAGCTTTGTGATAACGTATCGGATAGAAGAACATGGAATCCTTAGTTCGAAACCCATAAAAATTGTGGAAACTACACTAGAAAAAAGAACAGTAAAATTTTTCGAACTATTTGGTAAACTGAGGATATGTAAAATTTTCTGAAAATATACCAAACTTTTTAGTAAATAAATAATTCTGTTTAGTTTCTTAATTGTATTGAAATTATCAGAAAATGCATCTTGTATCTTCAGCTTGTCAAATAGTTTGTTAAATTCTACGGTTCCTTGGTTTTCTCATTCTATTTTATCTCTGTAATCTTACCTTCATAAACATCTTTGGCGGGCGTGAATTGACGACTGATTAGCGCATCTTAGACACCTGACATATTTATTTTATCTAAATACATTTAGTATCCAAAATTCGAACTTGAGACTTTTACAAAACAGGAACGTTACCTCTTTGCCACCTAGAACAGTAATACTTCGATTTTGTACCAAATAATCTGTAATTTATGTCATATTTCCATAGCAAAATCATTTGTTTTGATGACCGAAAGGTATTCAAGTTTGTAAGAACGGGTAGTAGTTTCTAACAAAATAAAAAATTTCCTTCGGTTTTCCTGGATAAGTTAGTTGGCTTCTTTAAAATAGTTTCACGCGTTCCAATAAATGTCCCCCATAAATTCCTATTCGGTAATCTCTGGTTGCGCTATTGCTTTTAGTACACTCATACGAAAAATATTTCATTTGCTGATTCGCTTTGTTCGGCGAAACCCATGTTCTTACCCGGTTCTTTTTCTCTCTTGTGCTTATCTTCAATACCAATTATTTAACTTTGACACGTCAGCCATAAATTTTGCGTTGGCCTGGAAAGGAAACCTTTCTGCTCAAGGCACCGGGCACCATTTGGCAACACAGCTGCTTCTGTCCGCTTACCACCACGCACACGTACTCACATGAGACTTGGGTTGAGACTGTACCAAAGTAAGCACTCAAAACCGGCGAAATATGTTGCTTGATTTTAGAGATTTTCGAGGCGTTAAATCAATACACCCCCGCCAAGCAAATAAAACCATTCCTGCCTTTGCCGCCCACAAGAAAAAGTTCTTGCTTCGCTTTAAATATAAATCCTTCAGCAGGCAAACGGGCGGTTCATAATATTAAAAATTCTTTAAAAGTTTGTCCATATGTATATTAAAAGAGTTGAATTCCCTGAAAATAGTAAATACATAAATATATCATCACGCCATTTATCCATCATATTTCCTAGTTAAAATCATACAAAGAATATTGTTTAATTCATCATATTTATACCATAAATTCTATCATTTTTACCTCCTACACATACATATATGTAAGGGAGGTATTATGTTTATGTTATGAATTGATTAGATTTTGGAAACAATTCATCAACAGTAAGTGGTAGATTATTTGAAGGCCTATGTATGTTTGCGATTTTTGTTAATTTATTATTATTTCAGTTATTATTTTTTCTTAAAATATTTAATATACATATAAATTGAGTACAACCATTGTTTGTTTGTAAGATCATAACAATTTTTTTATGTTTTTCTATTACCTAGTTTTAATTGAGCCAAATGATATGATTCTGAGCTCGTATTACTATTGAAAATGAGTAAAGTGGACCGAATAAGTGTTTGGTTATTATTCCAGTCTTGTGCTTGTAACAATCTTCGTGATAGAAGATTTATGAAGCATGAGATTCGGGAACTCAATTTTCTCATTTTGCGCTGTTTGTTACGGATTATGAATATTAGAATATTACTGGCAGCGGTCTACCTATGAGATTAGAATTTCAACTCTCCAGTTTAATCAAATTTCCATTTGCAACTTCCGTGAAATGATCCTTTCAAAACATTTGTGTAGCTTACTAACATCTAATTGCATATATCTTCCAATTAAAGTTGACTTGAGCCCAATATCATATGATATAATTGCATTTCTGTGCAGATCTTTTCGAAATATTTTTATAAAATTGGTTAATAAATATATCGTCACGCCTTTTATCCATTTTGAGTAGAGCACAGTTCCCACCATACATATTTCTGTCTTAAATTTATTTTCTTTTGAATTGAGTGTTTGAGTAAGACTATACTTACGATTGGATTTCAAATTCAATATCTGTTTAAAACTTTAAACAGATTCTTACTGGCAGATTCATGAAAAGAATTAACGCTAATTCCATTTTTTTCAACCTCTGTAACTTTATTTCTAAATTAATTAAATTAACAAAATGTGTCAAATTTTATGGTAACCTATCGTAACTACAACCTTAGTTAACATAAATATGTTTTGAGGATGGTAACTGAAGTACGACTAATAATAAAAATAGGATTAGCGCTAATTCTTTTAAATCGGATGTAAACAAAATAAAATAAATTCTATTTTGCCAGAATACCCCATTATTTATTAGGAATATTTAAAATCTGAAACGAAATGTAAATGAATTCAAATCTTTATTATCAATTTCGTAGTTAGTTTTTATTATGCTGTTTTGAAATTGTAAATTGATCTGATCAAACATAAAAATCGAACTGCGTGTAGCCAATTGTCAAATTATTTGAACATATATTTAAATTTACCCATTTCTAGGTGTGACACTCTGCTGAAAGCAAATCTCGGTATTATGATATTTTTTAAGCATGAAGTGCGGTTACCAGCCGTCAAATCACGACCTCCAAGGATGGTAGTGGTGGAGGAGCCACAGGAGTAATTTATGTGCTGAAAATTTTCGGAATTTTATTTGTCGGGTGTAAGGCTCTAACTGCACCCAAAATATGTAAATGGCGTGATGATATATTTTGATTATGGAACCATGTAAATTAAGCATTAATTCTTATTTGTTGATGTTATCTGCCAATACCTATGCCTGTCAAATATCTGAGTATTTTTTTTCCAAGTTATTTCTCAATTACTAAGCTCTTCATCACGCAAAGCACCCTTGATGATGATGATGTTTTGTGGCCTACATTATGTTCTTTTGTTTTCCAAACTGTCAGATGTAACTGTTAATTAATAATGAATGTATGAAAAATGACCATGCATTTCCTCACAACGAAAAATTAATTTAGTTAATTACACAGCGCTACTGGCTGGATAAGTGGTTCATTAGCTTTATTGGTAACATGATTAGAATAAAACAATATGCGGTAACTGTTACACAGTATTGATTTTATATTTATAATACTCCACTAGTTCATGTTCAACCACTAATTTTATAATATACACGGTATATATGTATGTATATTCGGTTTGTGAAATTTCATTCAATATACGTTACGTTCAACATTTGGAAATATCAATAATATTGATACTCAATAATGTAGTAAGGAAATATTTTAATGGTAAAATCATCTACCTACAAATTGAACGTATTATTTTGCAAATAATGTTTTCAGTTTTCAAATGAAATATCTATATATTCCGTAACACAATGATTTTTCAAGTTTGAAATCGGTTTATTTTTTGATGTAACAAAACATTCATGAATCCAAATAGAATATATTTTTGAATAGGCAAATACTTTCCAAAAAACATTAATATTGAATAATAATCCACGTATAACGTTCATATATATTTTTAAATCATTGTAGTCAATTTAGAATTGTGATATGAAAAACATAACAAATACAAATATGTTTGAATATTTCAATTACAATGATAAAAAAAAAACCGTAATAATATTAACCAAAGAGCACATGATATACCTATGATTTATGCAACATAATTTGTTTGTGAATGTTGAAAATAATTTATTTGTTTTCTAAATTTATTGTTGACCACCAAAACTAATTATTCTACAATATTACAAGTTATTTTTTATAAATAATATATGGTTATTATAATAGTAATTTATTGTACTAGACTGGAATATGACATACTAGTCACGTAAGAAAAAGGTTAGCTACAAACCCGAGGGTGAGTAGCTACTTTTCTTGAGTGACTATTATCCATTCCACACGAGTGCACTACAACGTTTTATTCAACACCACTCTTAAAACGTCTTAAATCGTTTGTATATTTTCGTTTTTTGTTTGACACTGACAAAACATTTGATATGTTATTTTTTTATTGACGACATGAATAAGTGGCCTATTCTGTAACTTACCTGTTAATTTTTAACTGCTAGTTAAAAATTTTAACCAATAAAAATACATATGTCAAATGAAATTTTTAATATATTTTCAGTGACGTCTGTTATCATTGGTTAAAATTTTTAACTGGCTGTTAAAAATTAACTTAAAGATACGGAATAGGCCCCAAAGAAATCAAACTTTCGGACAAAAATGCGACACAGTTATAAAATAGGTCGTTTTACGTGATATATCCTTCGTTGCCTCATCCGGAAATCTTCGTACCGTAAACCCTCATTTACCGGACGTAAATATCTCTTTGATCAAGCCACATAAAATTTGCAAATATGTATCTCGGTTAATACCTACATCAAGTTTCCAACTTAAAGTTAGATATTTGTAGATCTATTGCCAAGCCAGTGAAGAAACAATTACAAATATTCCACACATCCAAGAATTGTTGTATCTTAAACTGTTTTTTTATTAATTTAAAATGCTTTTCTCACTGGGTACAATGCTCGTTGCAATGTAACAATACGAAGCATTTCAATGGTTGCGTATGGTTCACTATCCAGCCTCCAGCTCTCGTTCGGTTGCAGGAGCCTTGGCGTTTTTATCGGCCGTCGCCCACTAGATCCAACCTCCAGCAGTAGTGAACGTTGCTGGCTCCTCGCCTCGCTTGGCCGTTATTGAAGCCCAGGCCTCGAGCTATGCTGACACGAAAGCAATTATCTGTTCGGCTGACAGGGTGGAATTAAAATTGGCAGCATTTCACGACTTTCGACCGGTTTAACACTACTTTGTTTTCGATATAATAGACTCCCGGAAAAAAACGACGGCGAGAGGCTCTGTTAAATTAAAATTAAGCTTCATTTACAATTAGCAGCGTAGAAAATTTATTTTTTCGTCGTGATAGAAAACTGGTGCCAGGGATGTTATTGATTGAAATATTTAATATGAAAACATTGAAAACTTGTTAATTATTTAAAATATATTGCATGCCATCATGAAATATTCAAGAACTCGTTTCAGTAAATTTCTTTTATTGTAAGCTATTAATTTTACATAAAGTGCAAAGTTTCTCCTAAAGTTATAAAATTACAATAAAATGTAACAGTCGGTAAATATTGAAAACAATTACTGTTTCCACTAACATCTATAAATTCTGTAAAAATAATATAAAATGTCTTCAACTCAGTAATGTAATAGTAGTATTCAGTTTACTACTCTAAAATTAATGGATCATAAAATCCTTAATTCGATCAGGTCAGTTGACAAATTTTCAGAAGGAAAATCCAGAAAATTTGCATTACTTTGCAAAATATATCACTTAGTAAAATTTTCTCCAAGCAGTTTGCCATACTTAGATATAAATAAATGGCTTGATGCATAAAAAAATTCTTTACAAAAAATTGAAAAGCGAAAAATAAAATAAAATAATTTTGAGTCGGCACTAGACATTTTTTCAATGTTGTTCAATTTTTTGTTAATTTTTTTAATTTTTTATAAACTTTTTGTGGCTATCTATTTTTTTACCGTTAGGGATGGAATTTTATACATGATATTTTTAGGAATTTGTTAATTGAATATTCTACTCAAAATCATCTTATTCTCATTAATTTTGTTAACCACATCATGGTTCCAACCATAATGAAGTCTGTATCCAAATTAGAATTCTTTTAGATATGATTCCATATTTTTTGAATAAATAAATTATTTATAGTTTGTTAGAAAATAAATTTTAAAAATTGGGAAAAATGATACGTGACGTAGTTTTGGTAGAAGAAAAATGGACATATTTGAAGAAAAAGTTAGATTCGTATGTTTTCTGTTGCAATTTTACAACATTCTGTATATTTAGAGGTAGATAAGTTTCTATGCTTCTACGAGTATATCGCGATTTAAATAATTTATTCATCTAATAGATATTTTTGCTAAAGAATATAAAATAATAGTTCTCATAGTTTATCCAGTATGTTTACACAATTATATCTTAAAAACCACTGTTAATTACATTGAAATTAACTTGTAAAAAACCCAGCTTGAGCTAATTTCAAACAATTACCAGAAATATTTCAAGAGAAAAACTATCAAAAATGTAATTTCTCAAAATCAAATCTTTTATTATATACTATAGTTTTATTAGAAATTTTTTGCATGTCAGTTGTGCGGAAATATACTTATAAAATATAGGATATTTCACTCGATGTTTGACAAACGCCAGTTTCAAAGCACTATGACCTATATCAATTTATTTCTTCTACCTTTATGGCGCGACATGCAATAAATTTAATTTCAAATTGAAAGTTCTATACATTTTTAAGATTATCCTCATCATAACAGTTAAATTAACAAATACATTTAATAGAAAAAAATTATATTGCATGTATTAAAGTGATTAGTGATTATTGCATATGTATGTAGTAAATCAAAATTAAAACATAATTTTTTTTTTATGATCCCATTAGTATTTACAATCTATCTTTGTAGAGATATTGAGTAAATTTTAGTGATTTAAGACTATATGACATGTGAAAGTAACTGCCCATTGGCAGTACTTTACGTACATATACTTAGTTTGCTATAGTTACTATAATTACAGTTGACTAAATTAGATAACATTATAAAAATACTTAAACCTGAGATAACCTTATTTATATCGGTCCGGTAAATCTAGAGGGTTGTGACGTTTTAAACGTTTAAGAAACATAATTTAATTCTTAATTATAAATTATTTATAAATAAAAAATATGTTTTTGTACATAGGGCGAACTGTCCTTATTTTATAATTTGTTTCTATAAATTCAAATATGGTAACATACTCTATTATTACATCAGTTTTACTGTCAAATTTAGTTTATTTACTTTATAGGAAGTTGTCCAGTAAATCTCTTTACGCATTGCCAACTAAAAATTTTGCAATACGTTTTTGTTTCCCGATAATAACGCAGATACTTTGAACAATCATCAAAAGCGAATTTCAAACGAACACAAATCAAGTATCCCGTTTCATATATGTACATTTAGGTAAAGTATATAATGTGGGATTATTGTTTGCAAAATCCGTCTCTGTGCCATGAAGTGCTATCGATACCCGGAGCGGACGGACCGCCGCTCCGGGGCTACGGCTATATTTCACGAGAAAGAGCCGCTTGGCGCTTTATTTACTTTTTTCTGCTCGCTCATTGCAATCGCTAAATCTGTATGGGTTGGTGCTGATGATACCCATTTGAAAATCGCGTAATGGATTTTAATTTATGTCTGCGTCTGAATGTGAATTTTTTCCATAACAATAATTCATTGTTCGATATTTGCCTGCTCTCATATTTTAAATTTTGTTCGTTAGTTTTTGTGCTATATTTACCGGTATTATGTCGATATTTTGGTATGGCCAGAGCTTTATGTGTTTTTAAAAGTGGTGTTATTAATTTTGCATTTGATTGGTCTTTTATTTATTATCTCGAATTTCGATAAAATTTTAACCAAATTTTTTTTACACATTTAAATTTATTTATTCATCATATTTGTGTCTAGATTTTTACTTAAATTACAGGAAAATGAATGTAACTATTTAATTAATACAGCACAACTCATTGTTTTATTATACCGCGAGTTTTAGCGAAGAAACAATATTTACTAATCAAGCAGAAAAGAACTACGAGCCCAGAATCAAATTATTTGGCCCAGTTAAAGTCATGGAAAGGAAAATTGTTTAATTCACCTTATTTATATATTAAATTCATTTATTTTTATCTTCCGCACATACATATATGTAAGCGACGTATTGTTTATGTTACTAATTAATTAGATTTTTTGTACAATTCTTCAACATTAAGTGGTAAATTATTTGAAGCCATGTCAGGGTTCTTGAACATATCTTAATAAATAATTTAAATAGAGTAAATTTAATTGGAATAAAAATATGTTGAATAATATTATTTACAATTTTTATTTATAATAATTTTCTTTATTTTGTTGTCATCAGATTTAAAAATAGTGTTTGTGGAACTAGCTAATACCTTTGGACCAAATTGTTAATTTGTTATTATTTCAATTGTTATTTTTCCTTAAAATGTTCTTAAAAAGAACAGAAATTAAGAGACAAATAAATTGAGTACAATAATGGTCTCTTTGTTAGATCAGAACTTTTATTTAAAGTTATTCTAAAAGTCATAATTGAGCCAAATTATATGATTCAGGGCTCGTACTATAAGTAACATAGATTGTGAAAGGATTTGGTCAGAACGTTCAAGAAATAAATTAGCAAAATATCACAAATATATTTCAAACTAGAAGTTCATTTCACGTTGACATCTTATGTTGTATTTTATCTTGAACAGTACGGTGATATAACAGGTTAGGTTAGTAAGTTAGGAAAAGTAATATTCACTTTAACTTATAGGATGTCGAGATTACAATCTAATTTTCTGAAACATATTTCATCCATTGCTTCAAACGCCTAGTTAGTTCACGTATTTCTCATGTACATAGTACATCTTCAATGTTGTAGTTCCAGCTTTTCATTGGTCTACCTCTTATTCTTATTGTTTTTGTTTTCCGTATTGGATGGTACCACTAGCTCAGTTTTTGTGTGTTTTAAGAAAAACGTTTTAGCTTCAATTTTAGCTCTGCACATTGTTCTAAATTTATTTGACAAAAAAAATACTTCAAATAAAAGTGGTAAATAATATATTTCGCTGTACATTCTATTCGAAGCTTTTTATTTTAAAATGATTTTAAAACATTGTACAACGCTAAAACCGAGGATAAAACACTTATCTTAAAACACTCGAAACAGAGCTCGTTGTGATAGCCATTATGGTCGTTTGGTCGGCGTTTTTATCATGTTACCAAACTGTTTCAACTGTTTCTCTTCTAATAATATTCTAGTAATATTTCTATTTGTACCATAACCGCCAGAACAGTTTTGGTTAATTAAAGGATAATTTGTTTTAAAATTAAAATTCAAAGTACGGTTGCTCTCCAAAATGATGTCATTCTAAAGTAGTCTATTAAATATATTAGGGTAGTTAGCATAAAGAAAAGTAGAAATTAGCGAATACTTCGTCGTGTAATTCGTAGTTCCTTGTGTTATTTCTCCTGTAGACGTAGTCATAGACGGCATAGAAACTTGTTAAAATGTTTAATTAAAAGTTAGAAAACTACTTTAATTACAACGAAACTTTTAAGTATGTTTAATGACAAGGTAATGAATGTTCGAGTACTGTTTATACTAGTAATTAATAATACTATTTATCATGATAAATGTAAGTTTGAAAATCGTATTTATTTTAAATGCACTTTGAATGCATTCAATTTCTTTTTGGAAAAACTATTTACTATTCGTACTGTAAAATTTCTTCAAAACATGTGTGTTAAACCCTAACCTCAAATAGATTAGTCACGTCAAAGAAAACACGAACAACTACTTTACTAAATCCAATAAATCATTGGCTCTATATATCAAATCATTTCTGACTCTACATTGGTCGTATGAATTCTATGTTGTGATTAGGAATAAAAATGTATCTGTGACGTTTTCAAATTGAAATGCAGCGGAGGGAAACAACGATACTCCAGGCGCCATCTTGCGCAAGTGAAACACCTCGCTAAGGGAAAACATAAATATAATCCGTGCACTGATAACGCTTTATGGTCACTTGCATTATGCAAAACTACGAGTTTTAATCTACCTGCACTCATTAATGTTCCAGATTAGTTTCAAACTCGACTTGAATTGGATTAATTAGCATTTTTACTCCCGCGTTATTATCACATTATATTTTATTGCCCGATATATTAACAGATAGTGAATGAAGTTCTTGTGCATTAATAGCTTTCTAAGAACACATAAAATTTTGTATTTTAATTAAATATTATCAGATTATCACTGACTAACATCGTAGTCCTAAAATTTTAATTATTATACCTTAATATACTAAACATTCTTTTATATTAAAATTGGTTGCTGTTTTTTGTTCTGCTGGGTGTACCCTTTTTAATCGTAATAGAGGAAATATCTCGGAAAATAGATATCGAATAACAAAATGTTGCGAACAAAAGCCTAAAGTTTTGGAGGGCCCATAAATTTCGCCGGTTTTAGTTTTTTTTTTGTAACAAAACATTTATTCATCATTGAAATCAGAATTTTTTGTACTTTTAATAAACTATCTTTCTCGATTACAGCGCTATTTTTCAGGAATAAAAAAAATCATCGTAGGTAAATTCTACACATTTTTTACGCCTGCATTGATACATTAAGATTTCTGTTCTCCTCTAAACATTTTGTCTTACGATATCTATTTTTCAAAAAATGTCCCTGTATATACATTTTAATTTCTAAATAAATATATATTAACACTCACTTCATTTACTCAATTTGAGTGTGGCAGTCTGTTTTCACAGATTTCAGTAAATAATATAATATTCCGCCTTAAGTACAATTATGTAGTAACCAGTCGTTAAGTCACTATCTATCCCAAACATATAATTTTTTTCCTAAAATTTAGGTACTTATTATATTAAAACAATTTGGTATGTTTCCGCTAGAGACATGTAACTAAAATATTTGAAAAAATTAAATAAGTTGAATTCTTTTGTTTTATTAATTTAAACAGTCTCAACTGCTGAGATGCTGCTTGGTACCTCGTTTTCTTTGAATGCTTGAAGAATATATTAATTGCTGATCAAAACAATTAACCATAATTTAATTATATTTTCCGTTGTAAATTGTATGAAATTTATATTAAAAATATTTTATAAATTTTTAGCCTTTTTACATTACGTTTCAAATTAAACAATTTTAACTTAATGAACAACATATGTTAGAATTGCGGTTACTAGCCGTCAAATTGCACTCCCCTAAAAGTGTTAGTGGTGGGGTTAAGGATGCGTTAGCACGGAAATATTTACCTCATCAAATTAATTAAATTTTTAACCATATGAAAAAGAGAAAAGTCATCAGTAAGATTAATAGTCGATTATAATTCAAATAACAAGTTGACCTGTCTTTTTTTAAACTTGACACCAACCAAATGAATTAGTTCCTAATGTTCTCGATAAGACAAATGAGCTTATTATGCATATCGAACTGCAAGAAGTATTGTTGATATCATATAATTTATTGTAAACTATAGAAATAATATCGATAGATACCTAATACTCTTTACAATACCCTGCCATATCACAATATATCGCAGAATATAAAATCAAATAATTTGAAATTGTCTATATAAATCTTTATTTATCTGTATGGACATATCTTTGTTTAAATGAAATTTAACAACATTGGATAGGTCTCCAGATTTCCGTTGGCCGCCATTTGTAAACACAGTTCCAGTGCCATCTCGTGGTGGCGTGAGCACTCTATTCTGCACTGCAAATAGCAGCCCTAGCAAGCACGCACAGATAGCACTTAAGTTCTTGACGAGAAGTATGTTCGTACTACTGCAGTGATGATGTTGGCGTAGGGTGCATCGGAACATAAGATGGAGTGAATAGCAAACTGAATGTACGAGTAATGTTTCCAGGGAGAAATTAGTGTCTCAAAATAGAAATGGTTGAATTTCTCTCGCGCTGTTAAACAAATCTAATACTTTATTTTATTACTTGGTCCCTTGGACTTTAGAAGTGCTCAAAATGTAGTTGCCTCGTTTGCTGCAACTTTGTATCTTTGTGAACCTTACTTTATGGTTTATTCAGCTGCGTTCAGAACTACTTAATTAGCAACCGGTTGGACTGATTTAAAATATGAATTATGATTAGAATTTCAACTTAGTGGAAGAGAACGTCTATTGAAATATTGGTGAAGTAATCAGAAACGATTTCAATAACTTTTATACGGTAATAATTATAGTAGTAGTATATTGTATAATCTATATAATGTATATGTAAAAACCACTTTAATAAAATTTCATGTCATATCTCTATTTTGATAAAATTACGGTTAGCTACTATGCTGTTTGTTATTTCTAGCAGAAAATAGTATGATATCCCTATTCGAATGATTTTAAGTGGAAAAGTCCCAAGTTTTTTCATTAACTCTTGTAAATAAACTTCTTAATTTTGTTGTTGTTAATAACAGCATTGGTTCTCATAAACCAAAGCACAATTGTTAATTCTGATTGATAATAACTAAAATAATTTTGAGACAAATATCGTAATTATATGTATGAATTATTCTAATGGTTATTTACATTATTATAGGTCCGGTAAATGCGTTTTTATGATACAAATAAGAAAGAATTTTGAAATGGCTACTGTGAAATTATTACAACGGTTTTTCATTTCTATGTTTTTTGAGGAAATTTGTTTTCCAAATTCCTCTCATTTTTTAAAATTTAAAACAATCATGTCGTATTGGTCTTGATAAAAATATAAAAATTTATATAGCTGGTAGTTGAAAAAATATAGTGGTAGCAACCAATTTTCTGTAAAAATGTGAATCCTATTCAAATATTGCTCAGTTACAATACTAGGTACAATACTGTAAATTCCAATTTCCCGGACTAAAACCAGTCCGGTAAACATAATATGAAATAAAGTAGTATTTGTTGTATGAAGCAAATAATTTCTATGTAAAATTTATTTTAAAAAATCTTGCTATGCTACTTTATTGATAAAATTACGTTTAAATATTATGCTATTAATATTTTCCGACAAAAAAAAAATTAACAGCATAATATCTCTAACCCACTAATTGTAAGTGGAAAGTTTGGAAGCTTCTTCATCAATACTTATAAATTGATGCCTTGATTTTGTTGACGTGCATTGATTTCCATGGGTCAAGCGCAACTGTTAATTTTAAATTGTAAATGATAATTGGGCATCTCTGAAACGCAGCTTTAAGGCTAATCATTGGCAGTTAATCCTACCACCAAACAATTTCATAATTATGTATAATCCTAAAATGTATTGCATATGTTTTTGTAGTCGAATAGTTAAAGTTTCATAGTTACAGTATCTTTATCATAAACAAGTTAACAAATTTTCACATCCTTATGAATAGTTTATCAAAATTGAACAATTATTCAATATTAACAATATAATTATTTACAATAAATATCATACTATACTATGTACACAACTCCACGGTTTGAACCATGTTAAAATTTAACAGTCATCCTTTCGTCCTTCTGCCTCAAACTAGGAGTAATAAACTTTTAATGATTATATGCTTTTGTGAATCGTCATTTCTGAAATTGTTAAAATATCTGCATAACTAAAAGGGAAATTCGATGTAGGGCCGATATTTCCATCTACGAATAAAGTACCAAATAAATTTTTCGCCGAATAAATGAAAAATGTCGCATCGTAATCATAGCTCTAATAATACTTGTTGTTCTAGCTGTCATTTTTTGATTTGTATTTTTTATTTATTCGGCGAATAACTTATTTGGAAGTTTATTGGTAGATGGAAAGACCGCCCCTAGTATATGAAATGTATCCATTGGTTCGTCTAGGTGTCCACGTACAGAAAAGTAATCTGTCAACTATTGCAGTCCTGCAATGGTCTCAGAATCATTTCACCCCACGCACAGTTCAAATACAAGGAGTCGCCTCAGCGAAGTGTCGGTAGGCTGCGTTTGATCTGATGTCCAACTTTCCAGCACCTTTGAAGTGCTCGGTCGAACTGTTTTCTTTCGCTAGCGGCGATTAGACTTCTTACTCTTATTGCGAATCGTCAGCACACAAAGGGTCACGCAAGAGGGTTCACGACGCCTCTGACCCCTTAGCTCTTGCATGCGACGCCGCTGGGATAAATATTACTAGGCGCTTTTAACTTAAATTACATTTTGTATGTCTTCTCTTTTCGTTCTCTTTTGTTGTAATTTCCGCTTAAATATTGCTTTCTGCCATTATGGAAAAGTGACTAAATAAATATAACATCGGATACGAAAATGGGCTTCTTTATTCTTTCTAACTGATTTTAGACGTACCTTTATTGGTTTACTCAGGTTAGACATAAAACACAAATTTGGATACTAATAATATTTTATTAATTAGCAAACAATTGTATCATCTCTTCTATATTTTAAATTAAGGTTATCTGAGTATGTGAGTATCCAGATATCCGATATATCCGTATATTTGGGCATCAGGATAATTCTAAGACCAGATCTCAATTTTTTAATATTTTTGAAGGGAGGGCATATAAGATTTTCGAATACTCTTTTTATACAAATAATTATATTCCTTTGAATATGGACGTTATTTTATTAGTGTACATACATATTTATATTCAAGATCAATTTACTGTTTTGAAATAAATGTAATTAATGACAAATGATTAATAACAAAATGAATAAGAAAACTAAATTACATATATATTATAACATAATACTCCATAGACTAAATAGCTCCGTGGTAACATGTCGGACTGTTCCGAATCAAACATTTATTACCCTACCAAACTCTCCCATTATTCCACCAACGCGAACCAGAGCAGTAGCATGAATCATAATTAACAACTCATCAAGATCAAACCATAATTTATAATAAATCATAACCGCGCTGTAAATAAACCACATCGTCACTCATTAGGTTAAGGTAGTTATAAGGTAAAATTGTTTGAAAATGGTTTTTTGTTAATTTTTTCCATTAGTCAATAAGTCATATCACGTCACTCGCCTCATTTCATTCATGTTCATTAACATTGTATATACCATTGCTTAAATTTTGTTAAATATTATCATCCATAAGACAGATAAGGCAGTGTTGCCAGGAACTGTTTATGTAAAAAATCAAAATGTGTAACATTTATGTAACCCCGAGCCATGTGCGAAGTCAGGCGGCAGCGCGTAACTCTGATATGGTGGCGGATCTCATATCCACAGGATAGAGATTCGTCAACTATACAGGGTGATCGGCTACCGTCTGACCCGGTCGCACATGCGCAGGGGTTAAAATGCTCTCCTGTATTATTAAAATTTAATAAAGATATTTCTATTAAAAAAATGTCGGACTGTGGATCGTGAGATCCTCAGTTCGAATCCCACTGCCGACAGTTACAAATTTAAATTTAAATATCACTTACCGAGATCTGCGTAAGCAGAGTGCCTCACCCATAATGGGTAAAAGGCGTGATGATATATTTATTTATTTGTTTTATAATACTTATAATTCTTTTTAGTCAATTAAGTGTCGATTTGATACAAGAATCTTAGTAAAATCCAGATTCGAAACCGGCTCTGGATATTCGGATATCCGAGATCCGGTTCTGAGATCAGTAAAGTTTCGGATATCCGTAATCCGGGTATCCGGATACATATCAAATCCGGATCCAATTGGCAGCCCTATTTAAAACATGTATCAAGTATATTTATTTGCCATTCAAATTATGAATATTATGCTGGGTATATGAAAAGCGTCAGATATTTTTTATGCCGATATACTTTAATTAGCTATTCAATTTGTCTTTATGAGATATTCTCTGTGAACTGTACTGAAAAATAACTAATGAGGAGTAAAAATTAACTTGTAGAGTATAGTCTGATAAAATGTCTGACTAATTAACCAAAATATGAGCTCGTAGAAGTGAAAAACCTGCGAAGATTAACCAAAAATGAGCTTAGAGCTATTACCATAATATTTAAATACATCTGATTAATCTTAATACAAGCTACATAACTCCAACCACGAAGTTCGGGTCTACAAACATTTTTCGGTAGATGCTTAATTAAAATTTTGCATGAATAAAGATTTACTGAACCATTTGCGGTATACAAAGCTTCTTAAACCCGTATGAACTCTCGTAGCAGCCCCGTAAAAAGTTGGCGCGCGTGGCGGAGTAATGTAAATTTATATGTATTAATTTTAGGATGGAGGCTGAGTTTGCCGTTTTCTTGCCCCGCTGCGCCCCGGAATCATTCCAGACACTGTTTGTAATCAACTGGCGCTTGTTCGTATGACGTATGACTTCTAAGCCATTGTTCTAAAGCTAAGCTCGTTGATCTTCCTCGCTGTTGCACTCTTTTGGAGATACGTGTTTCTTATTTTGTCAAATTGTAGATCTCGTGCTCCACATTCCGATGAGGTACCATGAGTTGTTTACGCCGTACATGTATATTTAAATTATTGTGTTTATTAGAGCAAATCATGGAACTGCTCATATTTGCCTTGTATGGCAACTGATTTCAGTGATTATCGTAGTATCGTACTGGTTTTTGAATTTCAATTTGTTGATGTAATAGTATATTGTACAAGTTCAGTTCAATGTTAAAAATTTCACGTGTGGTGAGGTATTTTTGCATGATAGGTATGATGTAGTTAGTTTTGTATATAGTTTTGTGCAATAACTTAATGCATCGGTGATTGTTAATATTCCGATTATCTATTATTGATATGAATAGCAAATAAAACAGAATTTATTAAAAATGACTTATTATTAAAAAAATTAATAAATGGTTGAAATGAGAACAAAACATGCTATTTAGTGACATCACTATTGGTACCATTTAAAAAAAATCTGATGTGTCCAGCACATACCCTCCCGCCCAATACTACTCTTAAACGGTATAAAATAGTATTTGATGATACAGAAACATACCTTCTTATTTATTTATTTTCTATTTATATTTGAGAAGTTTAATTTTATTTCGTATATTTATTTAATTTTTTCACATATATTTCACTAAGAAAACACCTTCACAATCAACATGACATGTGTCACATTTCGTAAAAATTTTTAATTTTTTAAGTGTTTCCATGGTGTACAAGGAATGCAAGATTAATGAAGTCTAATTTCTTTATATTTTATTATCTCTAAAACTAATGAAAATTAATAAAATTAGTGTAATCAAAATAAATGTAAAATTAAATATTCTACAACTTTAAAAATAACATAAATTGTTGAAAAAGAAAATTTAACCGTGTTTTTCACGAAAAACTGTTAACAAAGTTCTCTTATGATGACCAACTTTTACTTAAGTAAAGCGTGCTTAATTTCGTCAATCAAGCAAACATTAAAATTTTAATAAATTAGTAATATCAGTGTGCGAAATTTAATCGCATATTATTTCACACCGTTTGTAAGCAATACGTAATATTTTGGCTTTGTGTAATATGTGGAAAGTGTAGTGTTGTATAGTAGTCGTAAAAAATTTCAACATAATTTTTTTTTATTTCTGTCAATAAAGAAAAAAATATTGTAAGCCATGAACATTCATGTGGAAATTTAATATTGCTTTGTGAAATTGCTTGATATTTCGCATTTGTAGGTAATCTGTTTCAGAAATAGTTCATATTTCGCATATAATTGTGGTTGGGATTTTCATCTGAACTCCACAATTACTATAAATAAAGCAAATATTTCAAACGCGTAATAATTAAAATAGTTGAAATATTACCGGGCAGACAATACTGAAAAATAAAACAACTAACATTAAATTGGAAAAGTTTTAGTACACGGTACTATGCCATGTAGCAGTCGATTGAACATATTTTCCACAGAACGCATGAAATGTTTGTTAAATAAGTTATTTACGAACGAATTTGACAATAAATTAAAAGCGAACGGAAGTTGTTAATTAATATATTGCTACCTGATATCACAGCCATTGAAAAATGTAGCAAAATTAAAAAATGCGATTTAATTTAAAACTTTCGATAGGTAATTATTGCAGCGCCAAAGGGTTAAATTTGAAATTTAATTAAAAACAGAAATTTATATTCTCATATAAAGTAAACAAAATACTTTGTTCTTCTTCGTTAACAAACTTCGATGATTTAAACTCTGACATTTAATTATACTCCGAGATCAAAATATCAAATTTACATTCAACGTAAAATATTAATTTTAGTTGGCAAGGATGACGGTATAAAATTTTATCACTACTCTCTGCATAAAATATGAAATGAAGTTAAAGTTTTTTAGTTTGGCTCAAGTATTCTTGAATTTTTCAAGCTACATGTAGTTCAGCAGCTCATACATTTTGTAATGTATTGTACAATATTTTATTCATTTAATTTATTAGACCCTAGAGCAACACTGTTATAATATTAAAAGGAAGTCATATAATATAAACTCTATAAAATTTTATCGTCTTCGAGTTTAAGCTCGGAAAATTTTATAAATAATTGGGACACTTCAATAGGGAGCTTGCCATCGAGGAAAAAGATACTTTTATTTTTGACGTCGGTTTTTTGTAAATTGCTCTTTGCACCGTACTGGAGTTACAAGTTAAGTGTAATACATGTTTTTTTTTCTACAATCGTTGCACAATATCGACATTGTTATTCCATTTTTAGTTAGGAAATGTTCAAAATTGTCGCTCTAGGGCGACAAAGTGACATATTGTCGCACTAGTGCGACAAAAATAAAACAAAAATAAATTAGATAAAAGTAAATGATGCATTGGATTTTTCTGGTAATAACCTTGCTATTGCAAATACAGTTGGCATATGCGTACATACACTTCAACTTAATCACCATAAACGTATTTACTCTGTAGACTTTATGTCAAATGTACTCCATATGTCAAATGTACTCCATGTGTCAAATTATGATTTCTTTGAAAATGTTTATTTTGTTCATAAACGTTGTCATGATTACGGTGACATGGGTAACTACAATTTTACTGAATAGTTATAGGCGTGACCAAAGATAATTTTGAAAATTAATTTTTTTCTACAGCTTGACATTGGTCAACGATTGTAGAAAAAATATTGTGTGTATCTCGTCGGATAGAGCTTGTTCGGCGCACTTGTCGAGTTGTTGATCTCGGCTTCGCCTCGATCAACAATTTCTCGCCGCGTGCAACAAACAATGCTCTATCCGCACTTGATACACAAATAACTATTTTTCACAAATCATCAAATTTCTTAAAAACCGGTGATTTCTATGACTTTAGCTATTATAAAATTTATTTGTATCTTGAATCCCGTTATTTTAAAGAATATTTTAATGAAAAATACCAACTGAAATTATAACAAATTAAACAAAAATAATTAACATAAGATTTAAATTGACCCAAAGGTATTTGCTGTTACCACGATCACTGTTTTTGAATCTGAATGTCTAAAATGTTCATTTTTTATCAAAATTGTTTTGATCCGATCTTCAGCTGCTGTAAAAACCTAATTTCGGTAAATATTCAAATGTGATAAGCAAGTACGTAAAGAACATCGACCAAATTTTTCTCGTAGGAAATTGAATTGGGCACCGTTCTTGCAAACTATTTTATATTCCTCAGAAAATAATTTCATCAATACGCTTGAAGTCCTTCAGAAAATCGTTCGAGTGGTATATTCCCGTCTGGTTTTTACCAAAAACAATCATGGTTGGTTGATGGTGGAACAATAGCAGTCGTAGTTGTCCATGACTGCGGGTGCTGCGACGTTGACTGCAGCACGCGCTTCTTGTAATTGAAATTGAAGACAAACAAGGAAAATAGTAAGATAAACACACAACGCCGTTACCGTACTGCAGTGAAGAAGCGCCGTCTTCCTTCTCTTCAAAGCTTCGCATAAATTGGAAACCGACGTGGAAGGTACATTCCCACTTCGCCCGCTCCAAAATCGGGACATTTCATTTCTACGTTTGATAGCTTAAAAGAACTTTTAAGTTTATTAGTTGTAATTTCCTTATTTTAAATTGGCACACCACTTTCGCTTTGTCCACTTTCATACATGCATTTCTATTCTTAACACTCCAAACCATTCGTTTACGCAATGTACCATTAGTCATACCTAATCATTTTTAGTTTGTTTCACCAACCTTCCATTAGACATCCAATCAAGATTACTATTTCACCTCAACTGACTCAATTCCACTTTCTTAATAGTATTCTTGAAAATCTCAGACTCTTCGTACACCAAGATTTACGTATACTTCTCAAATACCTTATTTCAAAAGCAGTTAATGCTTTTTCATCCACACCCAACATTCATTGTAGACACTAACACACTATTACACACACTTATTCTAACATTTCTAGATAAGACATCTAATAATATTATTACAGCCGATCTCGGTGGCGTAGTGGCTATGTCACTAGCCTAGCACGCCAGATGTCATGGGTTCGAATCCCACTGAAGAGCATGGTCGTTTGTGTTCACCTAAATTCATTATCATCCACTCATGAGGCGGCATATGACCATAGTAGTTAGTCCGCCTCTCATCTTCGTAATAAAAAAAAATACTATTATATTATTGGCACATTAAATATCCAATTTATCGAAAGAATTCTGAACAAATATCGACATATAAAACTGATCTACTGATCCAAATTTATATTTTATCTTTATAATTTTGAATGTCGTCTTTAACAAAAGAAATTCAAATAAACAAAAATAAACAAAAATCTATAAATAATTGCAAGATTTAGAACAGGGAACGAAGAGAAAGGAAATAATTACTGGACAAAAGACAGCAAATAAAGCACAATATGTAGGAGAGATTTGAGACAGTAATTCAATTAAGAAGTCCTAAGAAATGACAAATATATAAAACAGATACTACACAACGAAAACCTAGACACTGATTGAATGAAGAGAGTGCACCGAAACAGATTAAATATTTATAATTATTTAGCAATAGTTTTATAAATAAATAAAATTACCAGATGTAAATAAAGATAATATAGAAACTTGAAGAAATAGAAAATAGTTGTACTCTTCGTTAACAAGTATTTTATGATTTTCCACGATTCAAAATTTATTTATTTGGACATTCATTCAAACCTTTCTTAGAAACGGTTTCTTTTCCTTCTGAAATACCTTATGATACTAACTAAGCCTCGATTTTCGTGGTAAAGTATTGAAGTGTCACTATGTTTCTCTTCGTTTCCCTGTCCGAGACGAGACAGGTCGAAATGGCAGATCGCCACGCCATGTCGAAGACCAGAGTGCAGTATCTCACACTGAGGAAGACTGCGGTGCAAATATATTGACGTGAAAATATATACCACGAGGTAGAATGCGAAATTTCATCAGTTATTCGACGGCGGATGGATTTATGCATATCCTATGTTTGCATTGAAAATATATCTGTGGTTAATTTTCTTGCGAAGATTTGTATTGGTGTTCGCTACGTACATGGAGACGGAGACTGAGATAGCCCAAGGGGAGAAAACGAAAAATGTGTTTTGAATTTATCAGATGTTTTTGTAACATAACGTGCATCGTTATATGCACATGTATGAGATGCAATTTCTAACAGATAAACACACGTATATTTCACTATAATATTTATGTGCATAATTTTACTTGATTCCCAATTATTTAAATTGGTAGAATCACATTTTTCATCTTGATGGCATACAATGCGCTAAAATGTTGTTTAATAGTTAATAAATAAATGAGTAAGAATTGTAATTGATCATATCATTCACTTATTTCTTGGTAAGTGATATTTTTCACGGTTACCAGCCGTAAATTCACGGCCCCAAACAAAATTTATTGGATGTGGGAATTGAACTGTTGATCTCATGATTTACTATTATTATATAGGAAGCATAAAAAATCTACAATTTATTTGAAATCTAAAATTAGAAAAAAATGTAAAAACTATTTTAGAGGTTAAGTTTATACATCTGTCAGTTGTCAATTGGAACTGACACTCAGTGTTGCCAACCTTGAACACTGAAGTTATCGTAAATAACACTCATAATAATGTGTTTTGGCCTCAATTTCTTCATCGGAATAAATTAGTGAATCCTTCTTGCACATATTGTTTTATTGTACGTATAAGTTTACTACAATACGTCATATAACTGTCAAAATTATCCTACTTGTACAATAATTATTTTACGGTTGCCAAAACTGCGTTGCAAAAATCGTCGTATAATGGGTTACTTTAGTGACAATTTCTGAGCTTTTAATGACGATTTTTGTACACTTTTGTTCCGATTTCAAATAATAGTTATTTAAGTATATCGTATAATATTTTATCTACGATATAATGAAAAACCCAATAAATATAAAAAAATTACTTTTATTTATGAATTAGGATCACAATATTAATTGAGAAGTTTGCCATGATAACAAAATTTTTGCAAATTTGGCGAATTGACAAATTTTAATCACTCGTTGCTTGGCAACTCCCGACTAATGAGATCGTGTTACTAAATAACCGTTTTACAAATTTAAAATTAACAATTAAATATCAATTTTACACACTATCGTAGATAAAAGATTCATATTTATAATTTTCTTTCTCTTCCAATTTGAGAAAACTATATTGTGTATTGTTTTATTAAATATTTCTAAATCATAATTGTTATGAGAACAAACAAATAACTAATACATCTATTCTATCTGTGTAATAGTGCAAAGCGTGATGACATATTTATTTTAATTAATTTTTTTCTATTAGGTATATATACGTCAAATGTAGGTATAAAACAGATAAATTCAAATTAATACGTATGAGAAAGTCTTGTGGTGGCAGCAATAGTTTTTTTTTTTATACATTTTGTATTTAGTTAATGTAACAAAGATATAAAGGTGTGGGCAAAATTTTCACCATAACATTATGAAATTTAATCCTATCATATTTAAACAATTGATTCAGTGCATTTGTAATTGATACATTTCATACAGAATATATGAATATAGAACTATATAAACAATTAATAATTTTATATAAATATCATGTATAAAATATGACCCGTCAATTAAATATCCAGGTACTGTTTGATCCATGAAAAATCTGATCAAAATATTAGACCGTGCGCAGCCTACAGCCAATCTTTAACTTATCTGACACCGAACTGTAATCTGGTCAAGAATGACATCTTAAACTATAAATTCTAAGGTTAGGTTATCAAATAATGTTTAAGAAAATTGTTATTCGCTGAAAGTGATCGTCAAACCTCAAATATTGATACTTAAGTAAGTTTTGCGGTAAATGTTGTATGAATTGTTGAAGAGCCGACCGCAAGAGCGATGGGAGAGTTTTGTACGGAACATTTATTTTTTAAAATGGCAAGGGATGGAAACGGGTCGTAAGTAAAGTGATTCTGAACAGTGTCTTTTCTGATGTCGTTTATGACACATTTTAACGGATGTGTGGCGGAAAATGTGTTCGGAAGTCTAGCGGACCTTTTAAACTTGAAATACGCACGATAAACAGTCGACGTCGGGGACGTCTACCAGTCTACCGTCTTCATTTACCTGGCTTTTTGTGCTTTCACCGTTTCATCCCGAAACATAACTCAATTTGTGTGCGTGCCGAGGCTGAGAACGCGACCTCCCGGCCTCTTCCACTCTTCTCGTCCTCGGAATCCTCTTCAATCTCGCTCAAAATCTAATCTTCGTGGTCTGTGACTTTTCAAGTGCAGGTGCCCATCACGCAGTCTTACCGGTTCCACCCGCCGCTTTTCTATCCATCTTTTGTAACGCTTTGTATCTGCTTCTGCTTTCTCTCTGCTCCTGGAATATTTCTCATTGTAACTCCAAATTCCTTCGCAGTTGGAAGTTAGAACCATAAACTCTTTTTCTCTGGTTCGGCTTTACCATATTCTCGCACACTTATTGATGCTAATGTGAATTTCATTCTTAAACGATTTTTTTGCATTAAATAATATTTTATCTATGGGTATAGGGTGCTGAGTGCACCAAGTCGCAGTGTGCAGTTTTCCAAGGTCCTTCTGGGTCACCAATCGAGGGTATATCCGCGCTTGACTTCGTCAAACACAACGCTGTCACACCACACGACTGCAATGAATAGTAATTAATAAAAATTTGTAAATAAAAATCCATCAAAAGTGAGATTCACTAACCTATCTATTAATCTATTCAACTGATTATTTTTTGACGTTTATTTAAACCAATCAAATGCTTTATTGTATGTCACGTGTCTGCGTTTTAACCAATCCTGTCATTATTATACTGAGAATAATGCTCTTGTGATTATTCCCGGCAATTTTCTCTGTAGCTTTTTTGTTTTTGTTGACAGATGTCAAATATCAGATAGGTATCATCAACACAAGTAAAAATGAGCAAAGAAGATAGATCTAGTGCTGTCCCTGATAGTGAAATAAAAAAATAATCTAATTAAATATAACTCGCGAGTTCGATAAATTAGAAAATAATTCTCCAGTATCTTTCTCAAACTTGTCGCCATTTGGCAACAAGTTTTCGAAAGATCTGTCAAATTATTTTCAATTTATTCTCACCCTCTTGTTATATTATTACTGAAAATTTTTTGGTTAAAAAAATATTCAATCAAATCCCTGCATTTCTGATCACGTGTGCATAAGTAACCAATCAGGTCACAATTACATAGATAATTTCCCCGGGAAATTATCACTTGTTGCTAAGTAACAGTTGTTGACAGTTGTTTGACAGTTAATTCAATATTTGATTTGTTTATTTCAAAATGTCATTTTTACGGTATGTGAATGATAATAATAATAATTATCGCAAAAAATTTTCTCACCGAGTATCCCTCGACCATTGATAAATACTCATAATTTGATTACAACTACCTCAAGAACGTTGCATAAAGGTAACAGTCCTCCGCCTACGGCGTCGGGCGGTTACCAAGCAACGTTCTTTGGGTAACTAATAAAATTATTTCGAATTATTAATGGCCTAAGGATATTATAGCTGAAAGTTTCTCTTGATAGAAATTGTAAATTATTATTTTCTTACACAACGCCACAGAAGTATAGGAGTCATGAAAGAAATGGATGGCGATATTTTAAGATATATGATGTGACTAAAATAATAATAATTGTAATATACAGGGGCAGGAGAGGGTTTCAAATAAGTCTGTAAAGTTTGGACAACCAGGAGCAAATAATTAGGAAGATTATACTAACTATAAATTTTTTAGCCACTCTTTTGGCTGTATGATTTCTTTGCATATGTTATTTCCTAATTTCATTTTACGTTTAACAATTCTATACTTGAAATTAAAACCCAATAGATTATATTCCTTAATACTATAAAGAACTTTGCATTTTATAATACCGTGGTATTTGATTCGAAACCATTTCGTCCTAGTGCAATCAGAATCTCAATCTGAGTTCTGTACAAGCCTTTGGTTGCTTTGCTAGTTAACCAAAGCAGTATCAGAAAGTTTCTTGAGCGGCCAAAACTACATTTAAGATTAACAAGTGATCAACCTGTAGCACCTACGTGTACTTGAATATATGATACTGCGAAATTTATTAGCATACACAATTGCCGCCGGTAGATTCGAACCCTGACTGAACGGGTGTCGTACAATATATAGCACTTTAACACGCTCGATCACCACTCCCGCTATAAGTCAAATATGCGTTAAGTGTAATAATTACTAAACACACAACCACTGATTTATATGTGTAAGAAAAGCTTTGGTGTTCACATCAGATCTTCATAAAGAAATGAAAGCCAAATAAAGTAAAAAGTGTAAATCATTCATTACAAAAGGCGGTCAAGCACTCGTTTGTTCTTTCTCGTGTTCAAATTTTAAACTCCTGCTTGTATTTTAATTCACAATAAATTTTTAGTTGAACATGCATGCAAAAATAGGATTTAAAAAAGTACGTTTGTTAGGCAGTGTAACTAAACGCTGTGCGCTATCGGTGTGAATTTTAATGGAAATTGTGATCTGACAACTCGCGTTTAGAGTATCATGAATGATAAAGGAAAGGTGAGCGCAGGTCTGCCAAATCTGCCCGTGTATCCGTACGACAAGAACGCGTTTCGCTGACGCTCAATCAGATTACATTTCTTCCATTTTATTTAAATCACAAAGGAATGTGACCCGCCTCGTATTGAATTATTTGCTTAGAAGAATTCCACCTTGTGCGCGTGTTTGGCGTTCGCTCGCTATTGATGTTCTGGTTACGGCGTTAGCGTTACGGAAAGCGTTACGCGTTACGCTATGCACACACCTGGGGATCAACCCCAACAGAACATGCACAGAATTTTTCTTAAGAATCGCAAACTCTGCGTAAGTATGTTAACACTCTTGGAGGAATCGTGTTTATGTTGGAATTATTTCAAAACAAGATTCTCTTGACTACGACTACGACTGCTACTGACAATATTAAGGGTGAATTTATCGAGTACTATATGATAATACATTCTAGTTTTTGGAAAATACATTAAATTTTTCACAATAACATTGGTTATTTTTTAAACTGAGAAATTTATAAATATATGATCACGCCATTTACTCATTTTGAACGCGATACTCTACTTTTGCAAATCTTGAGAAGTGATATATAATAAAGCTGCATTCATAACACGAAATTAGAAGCTGTCGTTAGTGGTTATGGTTGATAGTTAATCTATAAGTTCAAACCTTGAAAAATATCGTTCCTAATGCATCAAATTATTGCTGTCAAAATATTATTTCTGTCAATAAAGAAATGTGAAAAATTGAAACATATAAGGCTTAAAAGAAATTTGTTTTTATATTCATTCTACTTCTATACAAGATGTTTCAGATTTATTCGAACTAACTTAATCTACCGGGGAAATTAATTTAAGCAAATGTCGGAAAATGTTTTTTCCAGAGATATTCGTATTTTTTGTCAATGGAGCAGCGCTACTATGTAAAACCATATCTCCCGAGTAAGGTCACGCAGTATTTTGAACAAATGTTATAAAAAAGTAGTTTTCTTAAATGTTATTACTCTATTTCGAACAATAAGTTTGTTTAAATTTATTGATAGTTTTAATTTTTGATCAGATCACAGTACAAGAAATTTTATTTTAAAATTGTACAATAACCAATTCATTTTTAATTAAAATAAATTATTTTATTGCAAATCAATTACATAATATTTGATATCTCATTAAAGAGTTATTCTTTTAAAGTAGTTCTTACTCCAATAAGAAAAATATGGATATCTTTGGATTAAAGCATTTATTTGCTCAAAATAACTTAATTTGTAAACAATAACTTATTTTTTTCGTAGGATTTATCATTTTAACTAACGAACAACAAATTTCAAAACAAACTGTCTAACTAATAGAGAAAGAAAATAAATTTATCACTTTTCTTCTTCCATTTGTTTGGTCGTAACCTATAACCACTAACCAAAAGTTTGGATTTTGCAATTACCGCAACGTTTATGTATTGAACCAACTTCTAACGCTAACCATACCACTAACAACAACTACTGATTTTTTGGTTTAAATGTACAGTTTTAGGTATGAAATACGGTTACTCTTCGTGAAGTCACGGCCTCTAAAGATGTTGCTGAAGAAGGAACCGTATATTGGTAGTGTAAGAATTGATCTGTAGATAATGAATGTAGCTTTAAGGAAGAATATTTTTATTTCATTTCGGTTAGTTATGAATACTGTATATTTTGTAGTTTTTGTTTCCATGCTATCTCTTCGGAAAAAAAACTCTTACGTTATCTAATAATTCAATTATAGAATATCCTGCAGCTGTGTTAATGAAAATATGTTGACATTTCGTTACTACATCATTGATGTTCCAAATTAATCCTATTTTGTTGATCGGCTTATTCGAATTCCTTACAGTATCTTTCTGCAAATGTATCATAAGTATTACTACAGATGTAAATGTATATTTTACACTGCACGTAGTTTATTACATCAACTCATGAATAATGCAAAAATATTTACAATATATACTGTATGGAAACCAATACATTTATCAGGAAATTTCCATGCAAAAATAGTTTTTAATATATCAAAGCCGTATAGTTAGAGAAAATATTTTCGTTTCACGTACTTTGGACTCTCCAGTCTTGTTGGACTAGTGAAAACACGCGATAAAGTTCTATTTGGAAAGTAGCTATGCAAAGTTTGTTGTATGAAGTTCTTTGGATAACTTCTAGACTGCGTTTTCCATACGTCTGTCGGTCTGTCTCCATATGCTGAGCTGCAGTGCTTTGTAAAAACATACTTTTGTAACTTAAATACGGGGTGTCTTTTAAGTCGCACACTTGTTGAAAACATTATTTTTGTCCGCACTGGGAAACTTTTCAAAGTTGCAGGTTGAAATAATACTCGCATTTCGATATCTTCTTTTCGTCTCTTGTATTGATTTCATGAATAAATATACGAAGCATTTTCTTTGATACTTTCGAATTGCCATTTTTCCTTTTTGTTGTATAAAAATATTCGATGCCCAATTATTTATTTTATTTAACACATTTAGCCAGAATTATTTATCAACGGGTCAATGGTGTCGAATGTAATAATTAATGGAATTATTTATACATATCTAATTAGATAATTTATAAATTTAAATTGGAAATGAGTTATATAAACTAGCCATAAATGTACAAACAATATGCATATTAAAAGTTTTTTAATAGGATTTAATTACAATTAGTAATGCATTTTCCAAACATTATCTAGCATATGAGGTAATGATCCAATGAACACATTTAGCTACTCTAATCCAATTTGTTATAACCGTCCTAAACGTGCATTACACATGGGTATATTGAAAATAAACGTACGTTTTATTAATTCCCAATTACTATTTACAGGGAGCATACAGTTAATTTTTAATACCCAAACATATATTTATGTAAAGAGGTGTTGTGACGAGTCAAAATTTTCGACAGCGAGTTTTTAACAGATAAGTAAATTTTGGAGTCTTTACAATACGATTTCTCGTTTTTTCAACGTCTATATGTGTTTATGAGTAATCCGTTAATCAAAAGTGGTAGTTTATTTGAAGGCTTATCAGGTTTTTTGGTAATACCTCAGTACATAACTGATTTGGAACAAATTTTGTTTTATTAAAAAAAAGTAGATTTATATTTTTGCAGATGCATATTAATAGTACGGGTTTTTTTGACAGCTAACAGTTATGGTATGGTGCTATATTTCCGTAATTAGTATTTTCCAAATAAACACTTGTATCGTGTATCTTACAAATTAAAAAATTTAAAACGTATTAGAAGATATTCTCTTCATTTTATGTTATATGTTGATTAGAAATTTTCACAAATCAACTGAAAATTTTATGAAAATATAAATAACAAATTTGTCTTTACATAGCACCGCTCAATAAACACATAGCAACCGTTCAACATACGGATAGCTACATAATTTGAAACCGATAACTTTCAAAATAGGTAATAACCACCAAATTAATATTAATTCCAAATGTGCAAAAAAATAATGTGTTCAACACGGCCCCAAACATAACTTTACAGATAATCGGCTGGCTCAGTTGTAAATTTGGTATTTTTGTGCCTAGTGCCTACCTATTATTTGAAACTGGTTTGTGATATTTTGTACCGTTTAAAAGATGTTTAGAGGAAATTTAGGTTCTAATTATCGAATTTTTACTTTATAATATCAATCCCACAACTTTCTGCATATTAAATATGGTCACTAGTTTACCGTGCCAGAGATCGTGAGTTCGAATTCTGCTGAAGAGCGGTCGTTTGTATTGTTCACATAAATTCACAATCATCCACTCATTAAACGTCATATTACAAAAAGTAGTTTGTCCGCTTTCCAAAGTAAAATATGTTACTAAATTAATTATATATCATCGTACTAAAGCAGATCACCGATTCAGAAGTGGATGCAGTTAAACAACAAGTAACAAACTTTATCTTTAACGAGCTCTTATGACAATAGCTGACGAAAGCAGTCATTCGGCCCTTCGACGCTTCGACAGCTTCTTCCTCTGTTAATATCCCCCTGCCATTTCCAATTCCGTTGATGTACTTGCAGACCTGCACCACGGAAACGTCTGTTCTAACCGACTTAACGAAAATAGCTTCCCTCTTTCATTTCACACAATCGTCGTTCCCGTTATGATCGGTCATTCCGTTTCTTCCATCGCCGATTTAATACTCCTTGGGTATCTTTTTCGCTCGGTGGTTAGCTTAGGTATGGTTTCCTTATTTGTAAGGTTTTTCACTGATTTCGGTGGAAATGACATGTTTTTCACGCTTTAATATCTCGACGAAGAAGTGCAACATTTATATGACTTAGATTATATTAGGGACCATTAAAATTGGAAGGTCAAGGTTATTTAAGTCATTGATTTTATTTTGTAGACGAGTTAGTATCATCCTCTTATCCTTCTCAGTAGCAAAGGGCACATATTGTCTTTCAATTTAGGACAACAACATCCGTAATGTAAAGATAATATTTGTGATATCTTAGCTGGCAAATGCAACAGCAATTAACTAATTATCACAGTTGACTGTGTCATGTCCTGTGGATCATATGCATATCAGTTGTGTTGCATACAGACAAGCTAACACTAGGACGCGTCCTTGGCGTTAGTAAATATATGCATGGCGAGATACCGGATGCCAACAGACACTGCTGGATTCAATTACCGGAAGCTATGCAGTTAGCCGGAAAACAGACACGGTGGAGTATTTTGGAAGGTGTTAGAAGGAAGAGGATATTCGACAATGATTTTAAATATACTCATTAAATAAAATAAATATATCTTCATGTCCTTTTTCCACTTTGAATGTAGCACTCTGCTTTCACATATCTGCACATTAAATATGTTACCAGCCGCCAAGTTACGGCCCCTGAAGGTGATAATGGATGTAAAACCACAAAGGTGAAGTTAAAAACTATCGTCTGTGGAATTAGAATTAAGAATGTCTAGTCACACTGTCCGATGCGTTATCACGAAGCTAATTATTGAACATAATTTCTAATGAATTCATAATTTGTAGAGCTGTAATGGAACAGCAATAAATTAATACTGTATTACTGTTTTCATAAAAGTAAATAATTTTAAACTGTAGTTAATGGATGTGCCACACCAAGAAAAGGGGAAAAGATGTGATGATATATTTTATATATTTTTGGTAATGATATTAAATGACATTGAAATGATAGCTTCAAAATAATATCTAGAACATCATATAGTTTCTTATGATTCTAGGCGAATCCAGAGATTAGGTACTACACTAATGACTTACGTTTTAGTTTTCGCTTGACAAAAATGAAGATATCGAATATACTGCTGGAACATGAAAGAAACTAGAGTACTAAATGTGAATATGTAGTATGCTTTGTTCAACGTATTATTCAGAGTACAGTTTCTACCTATTATATAATAAATAAATTCAAAATAGAATCTTTAATTTCACAAACTCGCACATAATACTTTTCTTTTTAAAAGTACCTTAAATAACTGAAATTCTCAAGAAATTCCTTCACCATTAAATTTGAACTATCTTTTAAAATATATTTTATAAAATTATTACACGACAGTACTGTTTCCTTTAATTAAATATTTATATATTTAAGTAAGTCAATGTTCTATTTATATTTTATTTTTATATGATTTATTTGTACGATACTTTGTATTTCAGTGTGTATCTAGTGGAACAGTTTTATTATTATTATTATTATTATTAGATAAAGCATACACTGCTGCTATTTATTTAGAACTTTAATTCTTTTTTAAATTTACATAAGAATTATAAATAAAGTAAAACTTTAACAAAATAATAGTGCATAGAGGTATTTATAACTATAAAATTAATACCAGTTAATTGTTTATTAATCAATAGTCTATAAAGCGGAAACTATTAAAAGCTATCTCTCTCAAGTATCATAAAATTGTCAGGTTACATAAATCAGTTTCATATCTGGTTCGGATTCGATTTCAACATCTGAATATAATTTTATTGCTAGAAATTGTATTCTATTTTATGTCATCACGCCAATTTTCCATTTGTGCGCAGGTCTCTGTAAGTTATATGTTATTACTCATGAAATGCGGTTACCAGTCGTCATGTCATGGCCCCTAGAGATGTCAGTTAACAGGGAACCACGGGGGTGTAGTTAAAGCTCTGTTAAAAGTGACGACATTGTAGACTATAGGACTCGAATTGAAGATCTCATGATCTACATTCCGAAGCGTTACTACAGAGCTATTTATTATTATTCCAGTAAAAGAAATAGTTATAGAATTTTGCATTAACCCAGGAGCTAGCTTTGTACCATCTGAATAATGAGTATCACTCCGTTTAACTTCCTATTAAAATATTTACTAATAATTACTAAAGCTTGTAACTCCCATGATGCAGCAACAAATACCAGGCCCTATGATCGTGCTTGCATGAGTGCTCCAGCGATTAGGTTGGTTGTGCACATCCCCGCATAGCACATCCCGGCGCTGCAGTCAGCCTCCTGCTGCCCTTGCGACGCCGACACTTCCCTGCGTTCTGCGCTTGATATACTGAGCCGCGTATAATGCACTGCGGAATAGTTGGAGATAACGCGTGAATATAATTTTCCTGTTTATCTACGGCCACTTAATAATACTCTGCCTGCATGTAATTTAATACGACTAAACAAGACTTGGAGTTCAAGTTTATAGTTGCCACTGCCAGCCATATTAAATTAATGGTAGATTTGTTGGTCTTCATTTTAATTGAGTTTCGGTATAACACAAGAGTTTTGCGACATGTATTTCGACTGAGAAATGTAACTATTTCCAAATTTTGTATTATTTCTTTGCCACCTTTCCTCACTTTACAAAAGAACATTCAGGGAGTTTTTTTTATCCTGTATATATATAGGAATGTATTAGTAATATAATAAAAGTCAAGTGCAGTTACCAGCCGTCAAGTCACGAATGCCAGAGATGTTGATATAGAGAAAATCACAGGATTAAAGTTAAAATGGCATTGTTAGCTGTGGGATTCCAACTGCGGATGTCATGATTTACTTTTAGATACATTATCAGAATACATTGACCACGTTTACACGAATGGCAAAAATGTACTTTGAGTTTAAAAATCTGGTGTGGGCATCACACTACTTTCTTATACAAATAAATTGTTTACTAGAAAATAAATTAAATACTCCTCCAAACTTAACTTGAAATTTATTACTTATGTATAATTTAATCATGCATAAACTCATTGCTGTAGTACGCATCGTAATATGTCTTACATTTATCGAAATATGGCGATTTGTAATATTTTTCAAAAAAAAAAAATAAAATTGTAAATTTTTTTTATTACATTTCTTTATAATATTTGCGCCAGGAAACCCATTGCAGCAGAGCGCATCGTCATATCTGTAATATTTTTCGAGATATGACGATTTTTTATATTTTTCGAAGTGCAACTTTGAGGGGCTGTAACTCGAAAACTGTACAAGATATCGAAAAATATCTCCAGTTTTGTGGTTTTTGTGCCATTTATAATAAATTAGTAAATTTTTAAAATTTTGAAATTTTTTTGAATTTTTTTTCAAAATTTCGATTGGAGATATCTCGAAAAATACGAAAGATACAGACTTGCAGTGTTCACCAATCGATTCAGCACGACGAAATACATAAACCCTGAAAATTTCAGACAATTCGAAAAACCGGTTGAAATGTTAGAGCAAAAAGTCGGAAAATGGCAAAATTCAGGCCAAACGTCAAGGGGTAACCCTTGACTTTCAGGACAAAAAACGCCATTTTTAGGCTTTTTGCTCTAACTTTCCATCCCGTAAAGCGATTTTTATGAAACTTTGCATACTTATGTATTTCGACGAGCTGAATCGATTGGTGAGCACTGCAAATCTGTATCTTTAATATTTCTCGAGTTATCGCCGATCGAAATTTTGAACAAAAATACAAAAAAAATTCTAAATTTTAAAAATTTGCGAATTTGTTATATAAGGCACTAGAAACGCTGAACTGAAGATAATTTTTAAATACCTCGTGCAGTTTTTGAATTACAGGCCCTTAAATTTGCACTTCGAAAAATACCAAAAATCGACGTATTTCGAAAAATATTAAAGATGTGACGATGCGCTCTGCTGCAATGGGTTTCCTGACGCAAATATTATAAAGAAATGTAATAAAAAAAATTTACAATTTTAAGTCATGTTTGGGGAAATTTCCGTATTTTGAAAAATTTTACAAATCGCCATATATCGATAAATATAAGACATATTACGATGCGTACTGCAGCAATGAGTTTATTCATGTTTAAATTATACATAAGTAATAAAATTTCAAGTTGAGTTTGGAGGAGTATAAATTTATTTTCTAGTAAACAATTTATTTGTATAAGAAAGTAGTGTAGTGCCCACACCAGATTTTTAAAGTCAAAGTACATTTTTACATGCTAGGATTTAAAATGTTTAATTTCAAATTACTGTCCATGGTTTTCTATAAATAATATAAATAGTATTAATTGTAATGTTTTACTCAAATAAATTAATTATTTACCTGATAACTTGTCTACAAGTTTTAACATAACCACAAAAATGATTGGCTGTCAACAAGCGGATAAGTGGGAAAAGTCAATAACTGAAAGTAAAGTAATTTTTTCTAAATATGTAAATGCACTAGTAACTTTACTTTTCAAAAGTCGCCTTTTCAAAGTCAAGTCAAATTAAATTTTGGCCGTACGTATAAAAGTAGTCATAATAAATAAATTTTATGTCTGATTCGATAATTATGTAGTAGGTATTGTTCTATATCGATTTTACTTTCTATGTGATACATTCCGCCAAAGAAAACAAAATCATCTTCTAAGGTCTGTCATCCGTTAGAAATATTAGTTTCTATGAATTGCATACGTATCACTTCTGTCCTCTACGTTATTCCATTTCTGTCCTAGGACATATACGAGGACACTCCCGTCGTTGGCCTGAAATGAGTTACTTCCAAAATCCCAAAATAGGAACAGGAAAGCATGTTTTTCGAGCAGGTATTACAAAAAAATAATTTATTTATGATCGTGCGATATATCCTATATATTCCACTCATTTCAGAAAGGTAATGACTTACATTACCACATTAGTGCGTTTTTTTTTTAAATATTCCCGCACTGTTTATTTTGTTGCCATGATTTTCTACTTGTCATCATTTTAAAAACTATCCCGGCCTACCGGCTAAATGCATTTGAAATAAATTCAATTATTATTTCAATAAAAACATAACAATTTAACTATTTTACAAAATTCCAAACGATCATAAATAAAATTATTATTGCACTTATATTATGCACAAACTCGACTTAAGCTTCGTTGTGCAACATTCACATGCGTGCAACAATATTGTTTTTCACTACTAGCCATTATTAACCTTTATTTAGTATGAGAAATCCTTTTTTTACTTTTGCTTCGTAACCATGATAACCTAGATTAATAATAATTTATTATTGACCTAAATCAATAATTGAAACTGTCACAATTTAAAGAAAAATAAGTGAGTGAGCATATTAATTTTGAACCTCCTCTCTTGGAGAAGTGCAATCAACATTTTCACTTTCACTAATCAACAAGAACTACATAGTTACAAAAATTATGGAAACTGAAACGCCAAATATAAAAACAAATGCAGCCTACTTCGATTTTGTAAATATTCAGAAACAATTAATATTCATGACAAAATGTTTTTTATTATCAATATATAAATAAAATTTGAATGTTAGTGGTGAAAAAAAAAACTTATAAAATCACGGTTAAGAAGACCATTATGGACCTTCGCCTTGTATCCCTCAGTTCCCTAGCTCAATAATGATAGTCTTCTCACATTTTGTGTTTAATATATTATTATAGCCCAGTAATTGCGTAATAGTTATTTACTTTACAAGTTGGCAAAGTAAGGAATTACCCACTAGAGAAATTTTAGCACACGAAGCCAAAGGCTGAGTGTGATAATTTTATCGAATGAGTAGTTCCACTTTGCCCACGTGTGAAGTATAACGTTTTATCCAACACCTCTTAATAAATGAAAAATTTCTAAATGAAATATTATTTGACAGTGACATATGCTTTAAATTTTTAAATTAAAATGTCAATCGAAGTAGTTACCAAGGTGTTTTGTGTTATTATTATTGTTATAAATAAAAAAATATTCACTAGAGACTTTCCTCAAAATTATACCCACTAGTGGGTAATCTGTTACTTTGCTTGTTTAATTTGGCCATAGTTATAGAGCATTTATTGAGAGGTGTTGAATAAATAACTTATTTGTCTACAGAACAAGAAACTATTTCCAATAACAGTGCATAGAGCTACTAAAACTAGAAATCTGTATCATTCGTTAAACCTTTATCTTTATCTAGTCTAATATTTAAACAAAGAATTTTAGAGACTTGTCATTCATCTTAATATTCATTATTGTTTAATTGTTAAAACGTAAATGGTCGAACAATTCTCATAGGTAGTATTAATTGGTAGTACGCCCTCGTAGTACTGTTATATCTGAATGATTTGTACGCCGCAATGTTTGATGTGCCATCGATTTGAGAGCTATTGAACAGGAAATGGTGTTGTGCGCTCTTTGTTCCCATACACCGCGCCGTAGTGTAACTGTAGCTGCAGATTCACGAATCTCGAGTTGCAATGAAATTTACTGTGCGAATGCGGCTTGTTACGTCTTTATTTGATTGTCGAACTAATGCATGTAACGCTGCATTGAGTTTCACTGCTCGAACTTAATGTGATGAATCACTTCAAGGGAAGGAATACAATTTGATCGTTGATTCAGACTGTAACTACCTTCAATATATCTCGTTATGATTAACCGCGCTTCATATACATTTATCCAAACGTTCAAGTTTTAACTAATACATGAAAAAAACTGGAAACTAGCGAGACATCGCTTAGAAACTTTTATCAGGTGTTGGGTGATTATCCCATATTTTATAAACATGTTTATGTACTATTAATATTACTCGTGTGCACAAATTTTTAATAAAATTTTAGTTTCCAGGATTAATAGTTATTTGTCAAACTAGAAAGCAAAGCGCTTCTTTTTCCCCCTCGAGTTCGAAGTGGAAGAAAAGCTTTCCTCTCGTGTTAGACACAACATTTTTTTCACGACATGTTTCTAAAAACGATTTGCTCGGACCTAAAATACACTCTGAGAACACAACTGACAGACTGACACTTTAAAAGTTAGGTTATCAGACACAAGGCGGTGTAGCAGTGTTGCCAATGGACCAATCTTAAATAAGTTGTCAAATTGTGATAAAAAAATATAAGACATAATTGTAAGATAATTTAAAGTCTGTATATCACTAAAATATGGATTTTAAATAAAATTAGGGATTTATTTATAATTTTTATAATAAATTTTTGGTAAATAACATTCATATTGGTAACACTTCTATATTTTCCTCTCTAGAGAGGAACAACTCATTTTCCTCACTATTTCTGGAGAAGAAGGGTGGGGTATCCTACCATGTAAAAAAAATTATTTATATCATAATAGAAAAGCTTAGAAACTTCCTCTAAATATACTAAACATAATATTACACAAGATAACGTTTGTATATACGAGTATATCTTTATCGTAATATTCCTATCTTTCTCTTGCCAAAACTACGTCATGTATCTCTCCTCCTAATTTTTAATATTCGATTTTTTGTATACTATAAATAA
Source organism: Poecilus cupreus (assembly GCA_963942605.1). Taxonomy (NCBI): domain Eukaryota; kingdom Metazoa; phylum Arthropoda; class Insecta; order Coleoptera; family Carabidae; genus Poecilus; species Poecilus cupreus. The sequence goes on along the minus strand of OZ012725.1, from coordinate 4,690,790 downwards.
TGCATAGATTTAAACTACTGATATTTTATTTTCTTGTGTAAGATCATATATAAATAAACATTGAATCAAACCCGGATCTTTCGGATTGTAACCTGCAACTTAATACGGTTGACACTAAACGTAGAATGATTATAACTATATAGTTGCATAAATATATTTGGTGATAATTTGTTTTAAATTGTGGTTCAATGAAAGCAGAAGATTTGAAAGTAGCAGGTATTAAAATCTACCAAAGTAAAATATATGAAGACGTGGAGAAACCTAACTAACTACAAGGATTTAAAATAAAAGAAACAGGGATTGATCCACTCCAACAAACGGATATAAAGTGCTTCATAAGAAGCTGCGTTATCCTATGTGGGTGTTAATTCATGTTACTATACTGAATCTTTTTAAATATACATCCTGATCTAACAATATTCCCTATTTAATAAATAGAAAAGGAGAATGAAACAGTGATTTTGTGTTGCAGGTTTCGATTTTCTTGACTGTATAAACGATTCAGGTGTAAATCAAATTGAGTTCTACTAAATGTACATTTATAATTACCCACAAATTTAATAGACACCATTAATGGTAAAGTTACAGCCCTAATTACTGTCATTTCTATTGGAGTTAATTCGCAATCAAACAGTTGTTTTTGCAATGATTTGAACCACGCGTACATTAATCGATATGCTCATCCATGCCAGAAGTTCTCATAACAAACTCCGCTAACTACAACTACGCTTAGCTTTAGATAATGGCTTCCTAAATAATATCTAATTTGCATGCTATTAGTATACTCAACATACAAGTGGTTTAGGTTATAATATATTGGGAACGCCGCGCCGTTCCAATTCGATGCATTTACGTTCTATCTCTGATGTTGCTCTTGGGAGTGAAATCTATATCTGTGTAGAAATTTTGTTATCTGTAGTGATTGTTTCAATGTATATTTGATCTATTGCTTAGTATGCGGTACTAGTAAATGATATTAACTTTCATGTTGCATTGCGTATAATCGGTTGAAACATAGTAATAAACCATGTGAGTGATAAAAAGGAACTTCAGTGCCGAGGTACATATTAAGTTTTATTTGAAATCAAAATTCGAAAAAACAGTAAAAAAATTACAATATAGGTTAAGTTTATACATCTGTCAGTTGTCCATTGAAACTGACAGTCAGTGTTGCCAACCTCGAGAACTGAAGTTATCATAAATAACACTCAAAATTATGTGTTTTGTCCTCAATTTCGTCATCGGAATTAATTAGTTAATTCTTCTTGCAAATTTTGTTTCATGTTACATCAAATTTACTATAGTACTTTAATATATCTGCCAAAATTATCCTAATTGTACAATAATTATTTAACAGTGGCCAACACTGGGTTGCTCAAAATCGTCGTGTAATGGATTACTTTAGAGACGATTTCTGAGCTTTTAATGACGATTTTTGAGCACTTTAGTGCCGATTTCAAATACATATATTTTGCTCTATCCCAGTGGGTTCTAAGCTATAATACATTTTTGGACTGGTCATATTCATCAGTTTAATATAGAGAAAAAAAATTATATTCCATTTCAAAATGAGAGAGAATAAATAAATCAGTCTGTCAGAGATATTTTTACGACAAAGATGTTGGGGGAGAGGAAATGAAAGCACTAAAACTATTTGTTGTGTTGAGGATATCATGATCCACTGTCCGACGCGTTACCACGGATCATATGAATTTAATCTCGCTCTAATCATACCTATAAAACAAGACTTTAACATTGCAACATTGTATTGTTGCTTGGCCACACACTAAAGGACAGAACAAGTTGCGGATAAAGTAACATGTAATATATTCGTAGCCATGCACCATAACGGTACTGGGCGGCAACAGAAGCGTTCTAAGGAAGCTGTAGTAACACCAAGATTGCAGCTTCGGAGCTTGCAAGCTCGCTAGCTTGAGTACTTGACACATGACAAGGTGTTTGGCAACGTGCGCTGTAGTTCTACTCTGCTTCATAGACAGTGTGCTATGGGAACTTTAAAGGGGACCAGACACAATTTTGAAGAGCTTTCTTATTTATTTTGAATGATGATGAAGATGTGTATTAATTATTGCTTAATGCAAAGGAGACCCGAAATAGTTATTTGTCAAATAAGATAGGAAAGGGCTTCTTTTTCCCACTCGAGCACTCATGAGGCAATTCGAGAAGCGCTTTCCTCTCGTGTTAGACACAATATTTTGTTCACGACATGTTTCTAAAAATGATTTGCTCGGACCTTAAATACACTTTGACAACATACAACTGACACATCAAAAGTTTAGTTATCAGACTCAAGGCGGTGTAACAGTGTAGCCAATCTAAATTAAAGTTATCGAACTGTGATTTAATCTAGAAAAATAAAAATATATGACAAAATTAGAAGATAATTTTAAGTATGTCTATCACTAAAATAAGGATTTTCAATAAAATTAGGAATTTATTTATAATTTTTACAATATATTTTTTGTAAACAATATTCTTGCAGATAACACTTCTATATTTTCTTCTTAAGGAAGGAAACGCAAATTTTCCTCACTATTTCGAGAGAAGAAAGGCGGGCTTTCCTGGCATGTCATAAAAATGTAATAAATTATAGTAGATGTCTTATCATTTAGTTTGATATAAAAACGAATTAAAATTACAGAATTTTCCACATCACAATTTATTGTAAACTTGATTATTCTATGTCCAGATACCTCATTTTATTATATTCATTGTTTGTATTGTGAAACGTAACATGAATGTACGATTATTGTTTTTGATTAAAATAATTGCATTAAAAAACCGCATCGCATGCTTTCTATTTTATAGCAAAAACTACTAATAAAATATTGAAAATATTAAAATTTTATTGTAGAGATAATAAAATTTTATGCTTGTAATATGTATAGTGCTAATAAATAGGTTAGTGGTTAGCGGTTTATGTAAATTTATTTTAATATTTATTGAATATTTATGAAGGTTAGGTATTTTACAATATTTATAAATATATATTTTAAAATCGTACAAAAAATTCATGTTAAAATGTCGTTTAACGTGTATGATGATTTTTAACACATTAAAAAAGCATTTTTCTTTAATAATTGTTAGGTGTCAAATTTTTTATTAATTTTCCTGCACACTGAAATATTACACCACAACTTTAATACAAAATATTGGCTAGTACCTACGTATTACAATATAATTAATCTCAGTGTTTAAATAATTAATATAATACTACATTTTCCTGTTCTTATTTGGCGGTTGTGCTGCATCGATTATTGTGTTATAGATGTAAGTATTAAGCCGAAATACATGTTTCTTAAGAAATTACATTTCTCTATCATCTCAATTTGCGGTCGTAGAGAAAGCATATGTCACTCGTTATATGAAAACTTTAAATACTCGTTTTTTATAACTCGTACTCGCTCTTAAAAAATCCGTGACTAAAGAGATGTTTATAAAACTTGATACAAAATGTACTATGTGGATAAATTATACTCGCAAATACAGTCAAAGATCTTTATTTTCTATAAGGTTGACGTTTCGACACTACTTGTGTCTTCTTCAAAGCTAGTAGATAAGTTTATATGATAATATTACATACGCATATTAATAACGCACGTAAGGATTATTATTTATCCTCATCACTTCTCCAGTCGAACAACAATCTCCTCATAATATACTATTATTGTAATATTTTTCTTACAAACAACATTAATATAAAATATTAACGGTACCATCATTATACATATACGAGTTAGCTATCTTTATTAAAAATAACCTTTCTCTGTTTATATTCAATAAAGATGTCTTCTCCAATATGATAAAAAGAAATCGCAATAATTTAAATATACCTAATCATAAGTCTTGTTTGTATGAAAAAGGTACTTACTACAGTGCTACAAAAGTATATAATGCTCTTCCATCGGAAATTAGAAATATTTTAAACGTAAATTGTTTCAAAATTAATCTTAAAGATTTTCTACTTTCCAAATGTTATTACAACTTCCAAGAATATTTTGTAACTGTTTGAAATTACTATCTCTTGACAATGTCTATGCATCTCTGTAGTTGCCTAATTGACAATAAAGATTATTATTATTATTATCAAAACTCTTAAAGTGAAGTAGCACAAACCCTGAAAAATGGTCAACCAACAATTAATCTTCTCTAAACATTCATATCCTGGCGTACCACTTTTGCCTGGTCCACATTCATACATGCACATCTATCTATTCTTCACTCTCGGAATTATTCGTTTCCTAACCGTTTATTCTTTTAGTGCATAATTATATATGTTTATTTTGCTTTCTTGATGGAATTGTGGGTAAATGTTTCACATACATTAAGTTTCATTAGCAAATATGAGAAATGATTACTTTGATACCCATAAAAAGAATGTTGTCCATATCAACAAAAAGCTGTGGAGTCCATTTGGCGCGCACACATGGCGTCAGTGACTCTTAGCTCGTCGCGCTAACGCGGCTGTAGATAATAAACATTTTCTTGTAATGTCTGGGCCGTAATGCGGCCACTCACATGAACGGTAGATTAAGGTCTCATCATTACCACCACAAGGTGTAATCAGCCGGCATTCCTTACGGTTACACCTCACTAACGGCGAGGGTTCGGTTTAGACTTGACTGCTTCTAAAATGAGCCCTCACTCACCCCCTGGTAACTCGACAAGTGATAACCTGCTAACGTCTTGCCAAGCTTCAGACTCCGGAGTAACTTCGCTCTTCGCCTCTGTTCCCTGTTTTCGGTTCGGTTGCCGGGTGCGTCGGGACCTGTTCCAAGGGCTCAAGGCCTTCCTTGCTGTTAATTTGTGAAATGTCCTGGAAATTGGATGGATTCTGTTGCTGTTGTGTTTACTAAAGAAGCCTGAATGAGTGAGAAAGTTTTGGAGATGTCTTCATGGTGACTTGCTTAAGTTCTTACTGCCTATATCCCCAAATTTAAACGCTCTTTAACCGAATTCCTATGAGCAGGAAAATTTACGATATATATAACTCAGTTCCATTTTCACAAATTATTTTAAAATACTTAAATGAGAAAACCTGTTAACTTTTTGTGGCTGACTACGTTGCATAGTATCCTGGATTATAGTTAGTTAATTTATCTTATATTTAGTATTATTTCGAAATATACAAATTAGTGCTTTATTTTTGGTTGTTTTAAGAGAAGTGCTTTATAATATGTATTCGAATCATTTATTTATAATATAATTTCAGAGCATTGTAAAGCGCTAAAACGGAGGATATAACACTTCTCTTAAAACATTCAAAAACAGAGCTCGTAGTACCAGTCATTGTGTTTAAAGCTTAAATTGTTGTCACCTGGATTAGTTAACTACTATTTTAAATCATAATTTGAGAACTGTTCATGCAATAAAACTTCTGCAAATACTGGAATCCTACACAGTAGAAACAGTAGAACTAGAGCACTAGAAAGGATCGGTCAACTTGATGCTTTTTTATTTAAATGGTGTTGATCTAGTCATATGACTCCTTCAACTTGATTGTTAATAAGGTTTTTACTGTATGAGAGTATAAGCATTGATTAATATAAATACAACTTAATCAATGGTATTATTAGTAATTTCTTCTGAGATATTTGTATCAGCAAGTGTAAGCAAAATTATTTGAAAATACACACTGCCGGACAAAATTATTGCACAATTTCGAATTTTGCGATTATATTACAAAGTAGGTATATTTTCTGGATAGTTCTGCGATTTTTATACCTACTACAAGGAGTAAAGAAACATGTAGAAAATAACACAATATTTATTTAATTTAATTGAAAAACTTCAATATTTGTAAAAAATAATACAAAATATTTCATTTTCATTTTAAATGATTTTCAAATTTGTGTAAGTTTAGTTAGTACTTTATATCAACACCTCTTGCATTAATAACAGTTTGTACTCTTCGTCTTATGCTTTGAATATAATTTATTGTGAATCAAATTTTCAGTTGTGTCTTCCCTTTTTTAGTAGCACAGCTTCCTTTAATTTATCTAGAGTACGTAGGTCGGGTATACGACCACTTACCCTTCTTTTCAGCATATCCTATACATACATACTGTTTTGCTTGTGTAACAGGTACCTCGCACTTGGTACCAAGAGGTAACTGACATACGAAAGGGTTTTACTTGATTAAATGAATAACCAAGGGTAGCGTAGTCGCTGGCCACCACGGAATATTTTAACTCGATTCCGAAGAGTATTTCAAAAAAATGACTTCTGATCAAATGGCGGGAAATATGCGCGCAGGCGGGAATCAAACACGTATTCAACAATAACAAAATTATATAATATTTAATCTTGATTAAATGAATAACCAAGGGTAGCGTAGTCGCTGGCCACCACGGAATATTTTAACTCGATTCCGAAGAGTATTTCAAAAAAATGACTTCTGATCAAATGGCGGGAAATATGCGCGCAGGCGGGAATCAAACACGTATTCAACAATAACAAAATTATATAATATTTAATAACGAATAAGCAAAATAAATTATATAAATCAAATACTTTTACGAGCTGAATAATTCGACGCTATATAATCCAAAGTGTCGCTTACTTACTAACTTTTACAATAACTTTCAAAGATCGAAACTGAGATAACATTCGCTATTAACAATACTCATACATAAAACTCAAATCTACTTACATGAACTCACAAAATAAACTTCACAAAAACTATGTATACAATCGAGAGAGGAGCCCTTAAACTGTGTAGTAATTCTTTCAACATTTCACAAGAAAAGCCAAAATGCAAGTGTCTGCTCACTGCCCAAGGTTCGCAATTTATTACTTTAGGGATGGGACAGTGGCACTCAAAATAACTCTAACTGGGCACTACTCTCTCATAAGACTCTGGTTAAATATTTCCTACAACATATTGACTTCCGCTGATAAGACGGGAACTGAACTGAAATACTAAAGGAGTGGAATTTTCCACGAACAACTAACAATGAACCATTTACTTAGTTTGAAATCTCTAAACATCGTTTGCAATCTTTAATCGTAATAAACGCAAATACCCTTTATTACACTTGCATTCAATGAAAAATTCATCCTTCATTCTATTTAAAAACAAATTGAGAAAATGTAAGTGGTACAATAATTTTGTCGAGGAGTGTATATTTGTATCGAAACAAACCAAAAATCGCAATACAAAAACAAAATAGTTTTTTTTTTAATAACATTTGTATCGGTTGACGTATACATGTATTATAAAGAAACTAATAATAATTTTTGTTTCAGGTAAGCAATCATCTTCCCTATCGAGTACAGCAGTTAGCTCTAGAAAAACCGTAAGAAAAATCTATCAAAGTTTGTTGTATAAACAGATGTGAATATGTAAATATTCACATCTGTTTAATATTTTTTCTTGTTACCTGCCTATTAGCTTGAGCTGTCAATATAATTACACCAGTAATTATTATTTATGGACTGCCTATACTCTCCATGCGTAGAAAATAAAAAAGTAGTCAATAGTATATCAGCACCTAATGACCATACATCTTCTTACATCAAACTTGGCGCGCTTTAAATAATCATCTAGATAAAATCATTAATTAGCGTAACTGTAAAGATAAATAATTAGAAAATTATTCATTTTTTGATACAATTTCTACCGTTAATGTCTAGTAGACGGCGCTTGTATCCACCCATTCTGTAGCCTTGTAGACTGCCAAGTTTTTCTTGGGCGTAGATCAACTTTTTTCCTATAATTTTTCTTGTATCGTGTCGCGACATCGTAATTATTACGTGGTAGTTTTATATCCGTTTGTCTGATCGTTAGCTTCTTATCAAAGTATCGTGGCATAGTAATGGGGTTTTATGAAACACTCGGGGAATATTGAAAGAAAATTGCACTTAGGTAAAATTGTGGAAGTAATGCCTGCAATATCCGCCCCGTTTATTATTCTTTTTAGGTTCAGTGTTAGAAGCTAGTTTATGTTTCATAAATAATTCTTTTTGCATACATTGGACGCTAATATAAGTTGAATTGAAAATAAGAATATCGATTTGGTTTAATAATGTGGCTTCACTTTAAAGTAGGTGTAAACCATATTAAAAATGAAACAAAGAAACAAAAATAGCAAAACAGTATATTCTGTGGCAAGGATGGCGAACCTTTTTGGAGACGTGGGTCAAATTTTGTTCATATTTTTTTTTAGTACTAGCTCATGGGTCACTAATGCCCATTTGCACTAGAGTTAAGTTGAAAAATGTTAACTGAGTATTTTTAAAACTAAACATCTTTAACATTCAATTGGCTTAACGTGTAAAAATGGGCGCGGTTTGACGATTTAAAAATTATAGTGGGGTTAAAAATTCTTAAGTGTTTGGTGCAAATGGCAATAATTTTTTGAACGAAAGCAATCATGGGTCAGTTAAAAAGCTTGCGTGGGTCAATGTCTGACCCACGAGTCATAGGTTCGCCATCACTGTTCTATGGCAACTAGAAATGCTGGATAAGACAGAAAGTTTTGGGAATTTTTAATGATTTATAATTTTCTATCTTTGAAGAAAAATAGCATGTTATTCGGAGTAAATATGATACTTTGTGTGCTTAGCATGTAAGTTTGAACGACGATTGAAGCCCCTAAAGTCACATTTACTCCGAATAACACATGCTATTTTTTTTCAAAAAACACAATATACTATTATTACATTTATAGATTGTTTCGAATAATACAATATTAAAATGAATTGTGCAAAATTTTAATGACATTTTATATTTTGCAAAATATCACAAAGTACACAAATAAATTCATAATCAAATATTTATTTTTTACATCAAAATTTGCTATTTTAAATATCAATTGAATAACTCTTTTGTGAAATAATAAAAAATTGTTTTGTTTAGGACACATGATAATTTGTGAATATTGTAAACATGTTTTCATCATGATTTCCATACAAATTTTTGTTTAATTCTGATCCATTATTGCGTAAAATTTAACCTAATAACGTTTCAATTGAACTATCATTTCAGTTGTTTGCGCATATTATTTAACAATTGTTAAATGTGATAGAATTTTAATATAATTAATTTTGATATTTCGTATAGCACTAATGTTTTGCCTATTGCGGCTTCTGCTATTTATATTATTATAATTAATAATCATAACTCTTAATTACTATAAATTTGTATGTATACAACGAGATTGCATCAATTTAATATTTTTCACAAATTGTCGTATAATTGTTGTGTTATTTGCTTCGTTCAATATTTGCAAATGCCATTCATTAAATTAATTCGAAAATTTAAAATAATTGTTTAGTTTCAGCCTAACTTTCAAATAAATATATTATCTCGCAATATGCATAAAGTACACAGCTGTGGTATTGACATATTATAGCCCGTTTGCAATTTTGATGTTGTTCCTGCAAAGCTCAACTTTTGTAAGTAATTATGTATATTAACTCAAGTGATATCTGTTCAGATAATTTGTTGATATCCTCACTCTGTCCTTTATTATAAAAAGATTCAATATGATTTCTAAAATGTATATTAAGCATTAGGTAATTTTTACGATTTTATTAATTTAATTTCTTTTGTGATACCTCCCGCACAAATATGTAAGAAAGATATCGTGACTAATAAAAAAATACGATCGTCAGTTTTCAATAAGGATCTGTAATAGTTATTTGTGTATCTAGAGCAGAAAGTAGTCTATTGCCGCTTGCGCATGGACCATGCAAAAGCGGCAAGGACACTTTCTGCTCGAGAAACACACACTATTTTTTCTACGACCGATTCAATAATGATAAAAAAACTGGATGAAAATATTAAATTTGCCATTTTCTGTTTGAACTTTTATTCCGATCCATTTTACAGTTAGCCATGTTAAACCGTTTCCAAGGTGATGGATACTGTTTCTTCTGTTATTTGTTTGAATCGCATGACAGACACTAATTTTTCAATTCAATTATGGCGTTAAAATTTTGTGAAACATCATAAAATAATGGATAGTGTACTCCACCACACATCAAAGAAGCTGCGGAGAATGTAATATTAAATTAAAATTTTCCATAACAACTGTCCATTTTTCTATTCTACTAGAGAAAAAATCTTATTACCGCTTGGCAAGCGGCAAACGTCAATTTTCTGACTGACAGTTGGAAATGTATAATTTCTGCTCGGTCGTAGAAAAAATACGATTTCACTATTTTCATGATGACAACTGTAACGTTTGTGTATGAGTTTCGAGTTTTACGTCCACAATAATTTTTAAATTACATATTTAGAGAACTTGGATATCCAATTTATGAACTGATTAGATTTTAGCCAGATTTAGTAATTTTCCAGTAGATAAGTCATGTTGAGTAAATTTTATTGTATTCTAAAAAATGTATGGTTACAATTTTTTATTTGAAACTTTTCCTTTTTTACTAACGATGACCACGGTCAGGTGAATACGTCTGCAGACATGGAAGGGCGGCAATCGAAAGAGAATTGCAAATTGAATGGTTTTATGATTAAATCTTAAATTATAAAATTTTCCGCCAAAAAATGAGTAACTGGTTTATTCCTACTTCGAATATTGAATTACGGTCATGAATAATCCTTTCCGGTCATCAAATTTGGCCATCGAAATATACTAGTGACCATTGAAACTTCACTAACCATTGCGGAGAAATAAAAGTGCATGCCTGCACAAAGCACCTAATTGAAACCAAATCCCCAATCACCACCCACTTATTCTACTCTAAATCCCCCAAACATCTAAATCCAGCGTAATTTATCCCAGCGAATATCGAACTTACAGTCCAGTAACAACGGCGTTCAATTAATGGGCAGTGATTAATTATCAGTGGCGAGTGGCGAGACCGTCGTGTTCGTATGATTAGATGATTGAAATCACAGGCAGGCACATCACCAGCCGATGACGGTGATGACACAGGCACGAGATGACCCCAACGACCTGGTAATGGCTGGTACTTGTCACGGTTACTGAGATGTTGGGTGACAGTGATTCTGATGATGTCACAGCAACATGTTGCTGGAAGGACGGGAGAGACTGCCGGAAGGATTACGAAGGAATTTGTAGTATTTTTTCCCTTAGATTTCGGTAGACACATTCGCTGATACCAAGAGCTCTGTTTTTGGGTGGTTTAAGAGAAGTGTTTTAGCCTCGGTTTTAACGCTGTTCAATGTTCTAATAGTTATTTACGATGCAAGTACGTAAAGCTAGTCTTTAGTCACGAATGGGTCAAGACCCCTGAGTGACTAAAGACGCTTTACGTATGTGTATCGTACAAAATTTTATCTACGATATAATGAAAAACCCCAAAAAATATAAAAAAAATAGTTTTATTTATGAACTAGGATCACAATATTAAATGAGAAGTTTGCCATGATAACAAAATTTTTGCAAATTTGGCGTGTTTAAAAATTTTAATCACTCGTTGCTTGGCAACCCGTGACTGCCCGTGACTAATTGGATCGTGTTACTAAATAACCGTTTTACAAACTTGAAACTAACGGTTAAACATCAATTTTACACACTATCGTAGATAAAATAATTTTATAATAAAAAATATGAAAATACTTCCAATGAAATTGGTAGATAAGTACCTAATTTATTGAATATCATTGGTTAGTTTGATACGGTTGTTTGATTCGTTTTAGTGTAAATTTGGTATTACCATTTTTTCCGGTTTTTTTCCATTACCTTTGACCATTTGTAAAATTTGTACTTTGTAAAAAACTACCATAAATATTTACATACAAGATAAATGAAGTACGCTGAATAGGCTCATTAAAACAGATTTGAATAATATCTTTTCATTTTCGAGATATAAGCGCTCAACCATATTTTCACAACTTTTAGTTAATTCCGCGTCGCATAAAATCACTCGTATGACAAAAAATAAGGATTAGATAACGTTAAAACGCTTTATTTTTAAGTTTCTGGTTGAAAATAAAAGGATAGGGTATATAAATTAAAATTCTAAGAGATGAAATTTTTTGGTGAAATTTCAATACATACCCCTTGAGTTTTTCCGGTTTTTAAGTCATTTTCAGACTTTTTGTTGTAATTGTTCTTTCTGTCGAGCGAATTTAAAGAATTTTTCCACACTTATGTATTTCGAAAAGCTGAATACAGTATTGTAGGTTACAGGCTCGTATCTTGATCTATTGTTAAGATATCGACCCTCGAAATTTTTGGTGGAACCAATTTTGGAAAAAAATTCAAAAAAATAAATATTGCTGAAAGGTTGTTTATAATGTAACTAAAGCATGCATGTTTCAAAACTGGAGTCCGTTTTTCAATATCTCGCTTATATCTTGAGTTATAGCCTTGGAAATTTGAGAATTTCATGATTTTTGCCATATTTCAGATATTTGTCAATAAAATTTTTATTGATCAATAAAATAATACAAAAATTACTACGGGCCTTAGTCAAAAGGTTGGTCTATCCTGTAAATTATATAAATAATATATTTGAAACCTGACAGTTGAAAGTAGAGGGTGTGACAAAAATAAATATTTCGGTGAAAATTGGTGGAGGCGCTTACTGAAACTATACGTTACTGTATAAAAAGATTAATTTATTCTATTATTGCAATTGTATATCTGCCATATAAATACGGGATACGGGATTTAATTAGTTTACCTTTAAACACATAAAAATTTTCAATATTTTACGAAATGTGACTCATGTCATTGTGATTGTGAAGCTGTTTTTTTAGTAAAATGTGTGTCAAAAAATTAAATAAATATACGAATTGAATTTAAATTTCTCAAATATAAATAGAAAATAAACCAATTAGAAGCTATGTTTCCATATCATCAAATACTATTTTGTACCGTTTAAGAGAAAAAGTTACCCATGAAAGATGAAACCTAAAATATTAGATCTACTTTATGTTTAATATTAGAAATTTTAGTTTTGTCTCTAAAATGACGTAAGGCGTCATCAACAGAATTGAATATCACGTATAAATTTTAATTATATGAAACCAAATTCCTGAATTCAATATCCACTCAGTATTGCTTCTACCCCGGGCGCGCCGATAAATTAGTCACCCTTGATCAACTTTGACGAATGTGTGACGAAACAAAACCCTTCCATGTAAAAATTAAATTACAAAGAATTCCAGGCCATAAAAGTTTTACTAAAAGTTCCAAGTACGAAAGAAAAAACTAACCAGGTGATTAATATCTAACTTCAAGCGACATGGCTGCAGTTACGTCGTGAAGTTAGCGTGATATGAGGGAATATATTTTTTATTTTTGTTAAAACAAAAATAATTAAGCACTAAAATTTATTTTTGCTGTACGGACTTGCGTGCTGCTAAAGTTGCATACGAAAGCCATTACTTTTGCTGAAAACCAGGGTAAAATATTGCCAATAAACAATGTGCAATGCCATGTTAGTAATTATTATAGTTATTATAATGTGATTATTATCTCACGGAAAGTGTAAAAAATTTATATCGTGTGATAGGACACGCCATGCTCACTCTAATAAGCTTTGTAATTAAATTACTTGCACAAAAAAATGTGCATTTTTCCCTAATACATAAATTTGTTCAATATGAAAATATATATTATTGTTTTCATAGCAGAAAAAACATTTGAATATAAATGGAAAACTAAATAAATAGAATAGAACTTTATGTACTGTGTTGTTCAATAAGCAAATATAGAATATTATTTTTGCGTGGTGAAATAGGTTTGGAATAAATAATTAGTTTAAATTTATTTGCAGCAAAAACTGCAATTTCATTTAGACAGGTACTAAATATAAAGTTTAAAACAGGAAGAAAAATTTTTAAAGTTTTGTATGAACTAAAATAGTTTATGAAAGTAATTCTAAAGTTTCTGGTCGTACAGTAAAAGTCTGGAAACTCTGTTCCAGAAAAAAATCAGCCATTTTAAACTACATAATTGAATTTTTAATACCTAATGTTTTATCTTTTCACACAATAACTTTTACATTCTAAAAAGTCTTGAATTCTTGAACCAAAACGAAAAACAAAGAAAACATCGCAAATGATCACAGGTAACTTTAAGCAAAAGTAATAATTCAAACGGGAATTGTATTATTTTATTTTATATTTTAAACAGATAACAATTTAAATGTAGCAACTCTATCAATAGTAAAAATGCTTTTAAAATTATATATTTTAAATTTTGTTTTTCAAAATAATAAAAAAGAAGTCGTTTTAATTTTAAAACGGTATCATTTATAAATAAATAAAACTACTCCTATTCAAACTACTTCGTCCCCATAATGAGTCTCAGTTGATATGTTCCTTAAAAACTAAATTCATTTTCATACAAGAATATTTATTAAACCTACAAAAGTTTTGCAAAGAAAACGGCAATGGATAGGATTTTTTTTCTGTAGCCCTGTCTTAGATTTTAGAGCGTATAGTTTTGCATACGTCTTTTTAGTAAACTTTGTCAAATTTTCTTCATACATGATTCATTTCTTCTAAACTGTATCATATATTAACTGTAAATCTGACCTAATAAAACTAAATTCTAGTATTTTTTTTATTTAAGTTCAATAACTGCTTTAAAATCTTCTGCTGGATGTACAAACAAAAATGAAACAATTGTCGATTGCAATTCGTAATTGATTCCGTTGTGGTAATGTGAGTATATAAATATTTATACATCCAAAAAAGTAGTATTCATATTCATAAAGAAATTCGTATGCATCTCAAATTCTTCGAAGCCGTATTCACCGAAATAATTTTTCATTACAGAAACTGAACTGGATTAAATGGAATGTTAATTGCGAATTTAGTCTGCGCGGCCCAAGAACAATGGCATAAATTTCCCGCAATCTAACGTAATTGCATTGACCACAATATTTCTGCTTCATAATCCCGTTGGCTGCGAACAAACAAACTAAAAATTAAAGCCTGCGTTGGGTTGTATTCCTCCCGGAACGCGGAATATAAACATGCTGGACACACGGTCACGACAAACTGTTGTCATTAGCTTCAGTGACCTGTGACATTGCTGTTGTGACCCCTTATGCCGGCTCTGCTGGATTAAAGCGAAAACGATGGCTCCGCAATGCGACAGAGAGCAGATGATATTTCAGTTTGATTTTATTAGTTTTATGAGCGCAAACACCACTTTTTGGAAAACCTGTAAATACTCAAAATAAATTAATATTTCACCATGGCATCTACCCATTTTGTGCGTGGCATAAGGTATTTGAGGGGAGTGTGTGGGTATACGAGACGTGATCGTTTCGGAAATACACTATGATGTACTCGGTAAATGTGAGACTGAGAGGAAAGTTGCTAAAAGTAGGAGAGAGTCAGTCAGTGGTTTAGCCATCTTGAACGAATGTCGAATGAAAATAATATAGTTACGATTGGTTGTTTATTGCGTGAACGAATGGTTCCGAGTGTGAAGAATAGACGAGTATGTACGAAATGCACTATGAATGTTGACGAACTGGTGTTCCAGGATAGGAATGTTTGGAGGAGATTGATGTGTTTCAAGTTTCGTGCTACCCCACTTAGTGGGATATGGCGTGACCACTGAAATGTAGTAATACTGGAACGTGCAAAGCTAGCCGATATCTAATACTTCTGGGCCTGCGTAACTATAATTACGTCACGTACATACTGATACAAAAGTTAGTCGCTGTGTTTTAAGAAACTGTACTGTTGACATTTATTATAAATGGTAAAATAAAAATAAGTGTTTTTAGAATAAAAAAATGATGTGACATTGTAGCGCAAAGCTTTGCAAAGCTGTATGGGAACCAAATACACAATTATCCTTTATCCTTTATACTTTAACCTAAAACTTTTGATATTTGTTCAATATTTTCATATAATGTAAAATTGTAATATATTTCACATTATAGTCATTAAAGTGTATATAAATACAATGAGAAACAATGCCATTATTTCTTTCTCTCAGTTTAATTTCAGTTTTCCTATAAATAATTAATGCTACGACACAAACTTTTTGAACGTACTGTACGACAAGGTTAGAGATACTTAAGTATCGCTTTCTCTCTCGACTCGCATTTGCACCGCTAGTGCGCGTTCCAGTATTATTACATTTCGATGGACATGACGTTATGTGTGCGTGTGTATATATGTATGCAAATAAACTTCATTCGCGATCCGTACAGCAAAATGATTAAAGAGAATTCATAAAATGTATTATGTATACATTAGGTATAAAAAAGCAAAAATTATCAATCTATCAAGTAAATGTAACGAAATTCTTTTCCAATTAATTACTTTGAATTTTATATAACTACCCTGTAGTGTATTGATAGTAATCAATTAAATCAAAAATTTAAATTACATGGAGTTAGTATATAATTATAATTAATTAAATTATAAATAACTATTATAAAGGTATCTAATATTAAAATATTTATATAAAAAGTAGGCAGATGATAAATAAAAAATAGTAGAACTGAACGGATGCAAGTATTTTAGTGTCTAAATTGTACAAATAAATGTAAAATAATCGTTGTCATAAAATTTAAATTATTTTGAGTTATTTAAAAATGTTAATTTGCAGTCTATTATGACTACGAGTGAGTGTAGTAGATAGGAAAAGAAATAACTTAAAGAATAATTAAATAAAAGTGAAGAATCCTGTAAGAAACAAAGCCTGGAAGAAATGTTTTAATGATGTTTAGGAAAATAATTCTTAAGTTACTTAATTAAATACCAGCATTGTTTCCAATTACCTTAAATTTTTTATTTTCAATTTTGTTTTTCTGAACTTTTCAGTCTTCTGTATTCCAATCCGCCGAGAAATAATAAAACAAAAAGATGCGAACACACCGCGCATAATTAAATATCTGCAGTTGCTTGAAGACAAACAAATTGGTTTTCCTCTAAACAGTTTTATTTACTTTCTATAAATAAATCGAAAGAGAAGCTTATATTTAATTGGAGTTAATAAAACAATTATTTTTAGCTTGTTTGGGTAGTTAATAATAAATATTTTAAAAGCTTCTTTGTTCTCTTTTTACTCCTAGAATAGGATGATATATTATTCAAGGATCATATTTCATGGAAGTAGTTAAGTAATCAATAAACTTGCCTAGTAATTTAATCAATATATGGATTGAATAATTCTCCTATATATTTTAGAATTTGAAAATATTTGAAAATATTTGAAAAGCAGTAGGTAAAGTTGTGAACAGCTTAATTCCGTCTGTATCAATTAATAGCGTTATATTATCATTGTGTTATTTTCATTTTCTTGACTGTTTTGACAGATCAGTATAGTAATATTACGGTACAGCATATAGTTATGGCATACTTACCCTGCCTACTTTTGTGCATGTAAACATAGGTTTAATCTCTTGAAACCGGTAAAAGTATAAAAATTTAAATCGTACACAGGTAACTATAATAAACTCAAACTTTCCTATGAGTTGTGTAGTCTGTATAATACGGAGTGTAAGCTGATAGCAATTTGTAACGACGAAATATTAAAATAGTAAAAAAGATTTAGAATTCAGGAATCCATTTCAATTTTTTCATGTAAAACATTCCTCTTTACAAGCTCTCTCCCAATTAAACTTCGCTAAATAGTAATCTACCTCCCGCAGTATACAATCAACTTGCCGGAACCGCCATCCTTTCAACCTCTGTAGCGAGTTAATCAGCTGCATTAGCTGCAACGATTATCGTTAGGTGCTACAAGTTATTTCTCCACTTAGTACATAGAGCGTACACACATGTTTGGGTGCGAGGTATGTGTTTAATATGTCGAGCACCAAGCTAGCATCACCGCACATTGCAACCAGGTAGCGCCAGCGTAACCGGTCATTACGGTGGTTGCGAGGAACGCGAGGGACTGGTTGCACAGTTAGGTTGGTACACATTGCAAGCGGTTAAGCGGAAGGTATACGGTAATTAAGTGAGATGTAATAGATGAGCTCAGATGGGGAATAAATATACCTGCTGATTATTGCGTATTGAGTCTTTTACTCCGGGATGATAAATGAATATGAATAGGGGATTCCGGACATGGCGCCACTGCTAGACGTCGACTCAAGGCTGGGTACGGAATAATGAAATGGGAATTCTACTGTACAAAATATAGGTTTTTGTTTTAAAATGGATTCACTTTTTACCTGCATGAAACATTCAACTATATCATCTCATTTTGCGATATAGTTTAGCTATATTGGTTTAATTCAATATAAGTTTCAGGTAGGATACAACATTTAATTTCTTTCATTAATGTTTTACTATGGATACCAATTACATTGCCGTATTGTTCCATATAAAATAGAGTATAGGAAGACAATGATAAATGAATTTGTCATCATGCTTTCAAGAAGCTTACTAACGAAAAACAAAAATCAAATGGTATAATTCTGGTTGTAATCTTTGAAATATATATACTAATTTATTTCTTGAACATTCTAGATAAAATCTATCTACAATTTCAAGAATATTTATACAATTTAAATAATTAGAAAAGGATAATATTAAAAACTGCAACATTGACAGTTTTCGTTGCATTTTACCTGGAACTGTACGGATTTAGAAATAGTATATTACACATCATGATTGATGAGACAATCAATATTGACCCAGTCTCCAAATAACCTGAGAGTGTACTTTGGGTATTATTTTTTTCATTAGTGGTCATAAATCTTATTTAAAGAATTATATACTCAAAAACTAATCAAACAGAAAAAATTCTTTGTTTTAACATTGCATTATTTAATATTTAATTTTGGTAACTGATTCATAATTAATACTTTAATGAGTTACATATATTACATCACGCTATGTCCCAATATTTGGGGTAGCGCAAATCCTTAAGCAGAATCAGCCAACAATAATTCTTCTCCAAACATTTCTACCCTGGCACCACTTTCCTCTCGTCCACATTCATAATATAAGTCATATGCTTATCTATTTTGCACACTTGGACTCATGCTTTCACGCAAGAATCCATCAATCGCACCTTACCTTTCTTTCGAGACCTAAGTAATCGTTCTCTCTCAATCTCATATTAGTTTTACCAATCTTTCCTTCGACATTCGCTCAAGGGGAGCAAACCATTGAGAAACTTTAGTTTCCATAAATAAATTTATTACTCCAAAGGAGGCCAATACTGGTATTTTGCTAAGCATGTAGTGAAAAAATGTATTATCGCTTTTATTTGCAGTATTTTTATCGAAATATTATCAGTGTAAAATAAAATTTACCATTTACCTATTTTGTAGATTTTTATAAATTTTAGCTTTAGTTGTCTCCAAAAATGTTAGTGGAGCTGGAACGATACAAGTAAAATTCAAAATGGCAACTGTCGGTAGTGGGATTCAAACTGAGGATCTCATAATCCACTAAGCTATTTTTTTTTTAACGAAAGTTTTGTAATATTGTATTTGGAGTGGAATGTCCAAGCACACTAAACTCCATCAGAGAAAAAATCCTGGTGTGGTGTAATCTATCGTGTGAAGTAGAACATAATTAAATCCTTCCCTGTTTGTGCTTTATTACTAGCTGGGGTCGGATGTTATCGCGCGGGAAAAAACTCTCCAACTACACAACTAATCTAAATCCGTTTTAATTCGCGACAAGCACCCTACTTAATTTAAGATTATTGTTCTGCCGGAACAATAAACAGAATCTGGAACTGGAATAGATGAAACTGTTACAGAAATGAGAGGATTTGTGATGGGGAAGCAATAAAGTTTTGTGTACTTCACTGGGAACTATAAAAGCTCTGGATTAAACTGCAGAATTATGAACAAACGAAATACAATACGCTTATGAATTTTAGAAACTAAAGAGAAACAAAAATTACAATTATGTGAAACAATATTTTTTATTATAAATAAATAAAATATAATATCACATCTTCTACCTATGTTTTCGTAGATATATTTTTTTCGCACGATCTACAGTTCGATGCGTTACCACGGAGCTATTTACCCCATTATTATATATTATTATGAAGAAACTAGAAGTACGATAAAATAAGAAATTAAAAAATTAGATACCTAAGGAAGAAAAGAAAAAACTTAATCAGAAATGAAATCAACAGAACAGACAAAATCCGTCAAACAAATAGTACAGGAATGAGAACTGAAATGGCTAGGACACTGAAATACAGTAAACACTAAAACAATAACTAATAGATTATTATGAAATTGATAAACGAGCCTGAAACTGGTAGATGTCGTAGGGCTACTCTTCTTTGTCTTGTTTATAGAATGGTTACTATGCGTTTGTTGAGCGGTTGCTATGAAAAACATTTTGCACAGTCTTGTCCAAAAGTGATAAAAAATATTTCAGTATATTTTTCAATTATTTGAATTTTTTTAAATTCACCTACATAAGCAACGACTACAGTACATTTTTCTTGTGGTGCGGTTCACGTTACTATCTTCTTTCTCACTATTACTGATTTGCAATAGTGGGAGAAAGTGAGAAGAAGAAAAATGTACTATAGCTGTCTCTTTCGGCACGCATTTTCAACGCCAGTTGACGTTCCATGATTATTATATTTCGTTGTGCTATGAACATGTATTCAGAATAATAGAAAATGGGCTACTAAAGAAAATATCCGAAGCGATACCAGTAAATAAGAGAAGAAGAGGGCGCCAAAACTGGAATGAAGAGGTCAAAGAAGCAATAGAAGAATACTATGGAATCAAGTGAGAAACTTAACCAAAGACCGAAAGATATAGAGAGAGGTTTCTCGAAAAGGAATGCAATACACTAAATTTTAATTTCACTGAATGAAATAAAATAAATAAATTATTATGAACGAGTTTTAGAATTTGTGTGATTATTTCCGACTTATTAGATTCGGGAGAAATTGATTCGCAGCAATTTCAGCAAATTATCACTGCTGACAAACTCAAAATAAATTTATAGTCATCGCGCACCATAAAATATGAAACACACAAAAAATAATTGCAAAAAACTGTAACAGAAACGTTTCCAATCATATTCGCTGCGCTGGTGCTGGTAGCGGTGCTAATGCTGGCGTCTAGCGCCGACATGAATTGCTACATGAATTCCATATTAACAATTTATCGCGCAAACATACAGCAGTCGAACATAGAGAATTGAATTCGCAGTCGCTGATATACAAGCGTGCCAGCTAAACAAAAAATCACTCTCGCACATTCAATGGCAAGTATATGCGACTATCAACATTAAAAAAGCCCATTATACACGCACCGTGATTTCCACGTCTAGTTTACGACGCCAACGCCGCCAGTGAAATGTTTCAAAAATGGCTTCGTTTAATTCACCACCTCCCAATTTGACATGCTTAACACATACCTGCTCTAAAGGCACACGCAGTTTACTTTAATTTTACCTAATTAAATGAAGTTTTTATAGAAATATCTGTTACCCAAAATTGTAGTACCTACAGGGAGTGATTGACAGCAAAGCAACATATTAAAACGTTTTTACCTCCCGCCACATACTTGTAAGGGAGTTAAAGGAATCAGGCTAGAAATTCGGTAGTGAATTTTCATTGGATGTTCATGAATACGATTTTATTAGTTTCGCTATGATGTCTGTGTGTATGGATCTCTGGAGTTACGGCTTATAAAGAACTTATGTACTAAAAATTCTGATATTTGTATCCCGTTATGAAGAGCTGATTAATTATTGGTGATAATCCGATAACCGAAAGTGACAGTTTACATGAATCCGTATCCAATTGTTTTGAAATATCTTAGTAAACTATGATTTAATTACAATTTTTGTTATTAGAATATTGTTTCAATAGTTATTTATGTATCATGGCATTGAAGTTCAACTTTTTATCAAGAGTATGGAATTTGTTTAAACCATGTGAGTGATAAAAAGGAACTTCAGTGCTGCGGTACATATTAAATTTTATTTGAAATCTAAAATTAGAAAAAACTGTAAAAAAAATTATATATGTTAAGTTTATACATCTGTCAGTTGTCAAATGGAACTGACACTCTTGCCAACCTCGAACATTGAAGTTATCGTAAATAAAACTCAAAATTATGTGTTTTGTCCTCAATTTCTTCATCGGAATTAACTAGATAATTCTTTTTGTATACATATATTGTTTCATTTTACGTATAAATTTACTACAATACGTCATATATCTGTCAAAATTATCCTACTTATACAATAATTATTTTACGGTTGCCAACACTGCGTTGCTCAATACCGTCGTATAATTGATTTCGCCCAGCAAACACAGCTGTAACATTAATGTACCTGGTATGTAATATCTGATACCTAAGTAGTATATCATTTATATACGTACTAATCACGTAATATACATGTACCATGTCGGACATCTATTGAGAGAGCGTAAAATTATATTGTTGGTATGTCCCATTGGTCTTGGACATGGTACATACCTACAACATGTATATGTTGTTACCGTACTTATAACATATTCACAGCTAATTAGAAAGTTTTATATATTTTATATAAAAATATAGCAAAGAAATTTTAAATATTTTATAGTGTACACAGAACAACTGTGAAATATATATAATTTATTTTTCCTAGGTGGTTATATATTTCCGTATCGTAATTTATGTAAAGGAAATTGTTAATTTATAAATAAATAAACATTTTCAAAGAGATCTTACTCAAAAATTTACAAAAACAACTATTCCATTCGTAAATTCAAAGTTGTATATACCAATAGTTTTGTTATGTACCATTAACGTAACGATGTCTACATACATGGGATGTCATGTCTCATAGACCATGTTGCGGACGTAGGTCTATCCATGTTATGTATATATAACGTACTCGCGACATAACTGTGTTGGCTGGGACGGAAGCTTGTTCCTGAGTTGGAGATAAATGTTACACAAATTACAGATGTTAGACAATGATATTGTAGCAGCAATTATTGTATCAAAAACCTTCAGAACCATCTGGGGCTAAACCGGATCGCCCCGAAATTCCGCGGCAACAGGAATGTATTAAAAACGTCGTCGAAAAAGCGTACGAATCAATAATGAACGGTAGTCGCGTCCGACATTCCTGTTTTTATTTCCTGTGCGCTAACAAGTATTCATGCGACGAATATGTAATATAACACCCGTGTCCTGGCTGGGACACTGCTGCCGATGCCGTCTGCATGCAGTTGTAATCCACCAATTATAGCTGGTGTCCGTGAAGCGAACGAGTTTTTGCGATCTGGTGGTGATGCGAATGACGCTTTGTTTGTTGGCGATGGTGAGTCGCAGGTAATTTGTGTTACGGTGAGGTGATCCAGGCAGAGCGTGGTTTTTGAGGGTGATGGTAATTAATAGTCAGGAGGTGTAAAAGGTAAAATGAGAGAGATATGTGAATTTTTTTGAACGATATGGAGGATTTCCGTTCTCCATCTGATGAAGGACCTACGAAATATATGTATCTAGATATTTATTTTCTTACATAGTGTAGCAGCTGCGTATATATGCAAGGATTGTTATTTATTTTTAAAGATAATCAAGATATAATCCGAGATATCTGGATATCCGGATCTCAGATCCGTACATTTGGGTATCCGGATAATTGTAAGATTTTCTAATATTTTTGAAGGGGGCGTATGTAAGATTTTCGAAAATTCTTTTTATACAAATAATAATATTCCTTTGAATATCGACGTTATTTTATTAGTGTACATACATATTTATAATCATGATCAATTTACTGTAAATAATGTAAGTAAATATAATTAATAACAAATATTTAACAACAAAATTAAGATGAAAACGAATTCATATTATATATATATATATATATATATATATATATATATATATATAACATACCTAATACTTATAATTCTACTTAGTCAATTAATTAACGATTTGGTACAAAAATGTTAGTAATATCCAGATTCGGATCCGGATCCAGATACTCGGATCCGGATACTCCATACTTTTTTCCGGATTCGGATACCCGAGATCCGGTTCTGAGATCCGTAGAG
This sequence comes from Poecilus cupreus, assembly GCA_963942605.1. Taxonomy (NCBI): domain Eukaryota; kingdom Metazoa; phylum Arthropoda; class Insecta; order Coleoptera; family Carabidae; genus Poecilus; species Poecilus cupreus. The sequence continues at coordinate 4,666,851 of OZ012725.1, read as the reverse complement.
ATTCGGATATCCGTAATCCGGGTATCCGGATACATATCAAATCCGGATCCAATTGGCAGCTCTAATTTTTACATACCTATCTATTTCCAATTATGACAATTCTAAAACAAATGTTTAATAATATAGCTAACACATCATAGTTACTATGGGAATAAACAAAACAACCACAAAAACATTTATTCTTCATGTTTTCAGTGTAATTATTAAATATTAAAATTCATATTTATATGCAGCACAGAAAATTGTAATTAGTGTTCACTAAAAATCTGTCTTATTAAATATGATTATAGTCCTTCTAAAGTAGCAGACGTATTAATAGTGACAACAAGAATGTTTAATTCAATGGCTACGGAACTTAAATAATTCATTTTTGAAAAACATATTATTGAACGTTCCCTACTATTTCTCCGAGGTCTATATAATTAAGCGGAATGAATTTAATCACAATAATCTAATTCTTGTTGAAAACGAAGCTTAAGGGACGAACCAAAAAGTGTTATTCCGGGCCTGAGCATGACACTTCCGCCAGTACCAACATCATCCCTCAGTCCACTTAGAACACAGATCTCATTAAAACCAACGGCCGTTTTATTTTTTCTCTTATTCCTCCGGTGTCGTACAGCGTTCCTCTATCAAAACTCGTCTCTCGTTAACTCCTTATCTGTTCGGGAGCGTCGCTCGTGCGTTTACCCTCTCCTCTCTATCTCACCCTCCACGCTGCGAGACGGTTGCGGTGACGCCGAGAAAAGAACGGCGTCTGGGTGAAGCTCTTGGCTCTGCTGTGGCCGGGTTGATTTAATATGCATATCGCGTAATTCGCGCAGCTACTGCTGAAGATACTCGGAATTCGAGACACGTGATGTTGTGACGTCACTCACACGAGAGACGCTACAAGGGGCTTAAGTAACGCTGGGTCACACTGCACTTGGGTACTTTATTGAATTTGAGGCCACGAATTATTTTAAATTCTATTCTCTTCGGGCCTTTTGGCTGGATTAATGTAACAAACATGAACATTGAAAGTACCAGCAGCTAGTTCGAATTTAGAATACCAGATTATTTAGTTGATTTCAGAATTCTTACTTAAACGTCAACTTTAATAACTGAAATCAACAATAATTCATCATCATAATGTTTTACCTCGCGCTACAACCTGTGAGAGAAGTATAGGAATCATTTTAAAAAGGTAGTGAGTTTTCATTGGATATGCACGTTTTAACGTCCCTAGAATCCGATTTTACTATTTTCGCGAATCGCGATGATGTCATGAATCTCTTAGGTTAAGGTTTCTCAAAAACTGCTGAACTGAAGGTTTTTATATTTCATATTTTACATTTGTATTCTTTTAAGAAGAGTTGATTAGTTTTTAATGATAATCCAAAAACCGGAAGTTTTAATTTACTAAAAGCGCTATTAAATTTGAAATGTCTTAGTAAATTATTGTTTCGTGGCAATTTGTGTTATTAGAATAATATTTTAAATGTTATTTACTATTTCTGTTCGAAACATTTTTCTCTTACTAAATCTTACAATTAAATCTTCTGCCATGTATATTTATAAAGAAACAAAACAACTTATAAAAATGTTATTTTTTAAATCGTGTCATAATTGAATAGTATATTCTACAACAAGTAATGGAATGGCACATATTCCACGCGAGCAAAAAGTTTACGATTTGCGAAATTATACAAAAAATACGAATATAAAACTGTTGAAAACGTCAAACTCAAATAATTAAATTAAAACAAACAGAAGTAACCATAGTAACTGAATCAAGATATTTCATATATCGCGGCTCTGATTCGTCGAAAATATTCCATACGCGGCGTATGGAATGTTAGTGATTCCTTAACAATTTTTAGTTACAAAACGCGTAGTTTCCAAAACAGTGTTATAGAAAAGTACATTTTAAAGAAGGATAGTGCTTCTTGGTGTACTGTTTGATAAGAAATCTATGATAATGACCAACGTTTATATTTTTGCAAAATTTATATCTTTATTGTATGATACCCATTTTTATTCTAAATGCTGTGTTTTGAATAAAATATATGGTTCAGAAAGGTTATTAACTGTTCAATGTCTTTCTATAAAACTGAACAAATATTCCATAAGTAAAATCCCTAGAAAAATTACATCCAGTAATGGGAAAGAAGTTTATTTTTTTTTGGGATTTCCTAGACTCGAGTGCGAAGTTTGTGTGAATGTGAAATTTGTGTGACTAACCAGGGTTAGTAAAAAACCTACGGCGGAAGGTAATGTGCTTCCCACAGCAGATTGTTTAATATTAGTTTTAAAATTACTTCAGTTAGATTAAACATACCTAGGTATATTTTGGCGCAGTGCGCCGTTAACGTTATGTAAAATGAAGAGCAAAGAAATTAAGGAAGAAAAATCTCATCGTTTAAATATAAGTTTAAAGCAAAGTTTAATACAAAGCACATCTTTTTGTCTATTACCAGAGTATATAAGGAGATTAACTGCAAATTACAGTAAAGCAAACTTTGTCGCTTTGCCCTTTTATTTGAAACTGAAATTTCCCATGGAACTAATAATATAAAATTATAAAACTGCAAAGTAGGTAACGAAAACAGAAAGTTTGTGAAATACGCAAATTGCAACGGGATATCACCGAAGCCGCATCGCTGCATCGCATCAGCACTAGGAGCTACCCCAGCAGCGCCGGCATTGCAGGCACCGCGGCAGTAATGAGTCCGTTCAGACATTCTGGCGCGCGTCATGTTCTTGTCATTCTCCTGCTGTTAGTTCCTACACTCTGCACTTTGACTTTGTGCAGATGACGTCACGCCGTCACGGCGACATTATAAGTTGCGCCATGCGGACTGTCATTTTCTTTTTGTACTCTTTTTTGCCTAGATTTTATGGACTCAAATTACTCTTCCACTGTTATGAAATTTCCAGATTTTGTTTGGCTCCACTTTGAAAACTTTTGTCTCGAAAACTGCAAGGAATTTTAATTTCAGTGAGGTTCACATTCTCCTACTCATATATTTCTGCTCCTTAAATTATTAAATTCTGGTTACCTAATTGTACCTACTAATTCCTAATATTATTTTTGAAGGTAGAAGGAAACAAAGTAGGATTAAAAATAAATGAAGCAAAACAAAAATAATGCTACTTAGAAAAACAGTTTTAAACAGAAATATAAATAGGAGATTTCAAATTCGAGCGTTATGCTAACAAGCAGAAGAGACAGAGGAGAAAAAAATTAAAAAGATAATGCCAAAAATAAAGCAGAAAATTACTAAAAACAATATTTAAACTAAAGTTACAAAAATAAGAATTTACTAAACAAGAATACGAGAAAGATCTCAGCTGAGACTATAACAATGACAAAACTGGATGAAGATGATTTAAGAATAATGGAGCGAAAAATAATAAGAACAATATTTGGATCAATAAACATTAAAAAAAAAACGAATACCGAATTAGAATGAAAATAAAATAGAACAAAAATTGTAAGGAAGAGAAGGAGTGAAAATGATCATGCAACAGAGGGTCAGATGGTTTGGACATACATGGAACATAAGAAAAGGATGTAATTATTCAGTTGTAGAATGGAAACCAGGAGAAAGAAGAAGACGATTCAGATCCAGATCAGCATGGTTAAATGAAGTAGAAGATCTAAAGCAGCAACAAGAGTTAAAAACTGGCAATGTAAAACAAAAGATTCAATCCGTTGAGACCGCTTAATTAAAAAAAAAAACATGCATGCTTATGCCTTAAAATACTAACTCATTATAATAGTGAGTCATCAGATAAAAAAAAAAATAGCAAATAAAAATCCGACATGTATATTTTGATTACCATTTTATTAAGTTTTAACACTTTTTCGCAAAAACAACATGAATTTAAATAAAAAATTATTTATAACATTCTTAAGGTACCATACCTATTAATATATTAGATTAAGAAAAGACACAAAATATAAATAAATGTCATCAAGGCGTTTGTCTATTTTGGATGTGGCACTCTGCTGTCACAGATCTCGGTACCAGTGGTTACCAGCTGTTAAGTCACGGCATCCAAAGATGTTAGTGCAGAGAAAACCACAAGGATAAAGGTAAAAATGGCAGCTGTTGCTTGTGAGAATCGTACTGATGATCTCATGATCTGCTCTTCAATAGTTATTTAATCCACTGCAATGCATGAGAATTGGGATGCCTTCCTCCCCAGATAACAATAAACGATTATACTATGTTCTTCAACAATGCAAACAGAGGATTTTCTTATAGAAACGGCCAGTCCTATCCCTGTCCCGTCACTTTGATGTAGGGTTAATATAATTTGTAGTAGCGACGTAGCGTCTATGGGAAATAGATTCTCGGCGGTACTATTTCAATCTTGAAGTAATTTTTCACTCTTTTTATGTCCATAAATCTTTTGGTATATGCAGGTTTTATCGGATCATCATTTACTTTGTCCACAAATTCTTTTTATCAATCCACTATTAATCATGTGTCGCCCGAAGGAAATATTCTTAATAACATTATCATGTCAATCTAGGATAACATGCAAGTAATGCAAGCCATAATCCATTACAGGATTCGCCCGGATATTATTAGCAAATGGATTTAGTTGATTCTGCGACTGAACCATCTGGAAAGCAGATAATCATAATTGGAAATCCCTGTTAGTGCACTTAAGTATTTGAAAATACAATCAATTATTATTATGGTATTATTTTCTCATTCACAGTATACAGGAATCAAGAAGACATCAATGGCGAGATTTTTGCGGAAATACATGTTTGCCATCCCATGATTATATATTGATGATTTTCTATGTTAGTTCTGTAATAAACGGTATTTGCGTTTATTACGATTAAAGATTGCAAACGATATTTAGAGATTTCAAACTAAGTAATGGTTCATTGTTAGTTGTTCGTGGAAAATTCCACTTCTTTAGTATTGCAGTTCAATTCCCGCCTAAGCAGCGGAAGTCAATATGTTGTAGAAAATATTTAACCAGAGTCTTATGCGAGAGTAGTGCCCAGTTAGAGTTATTTTGAGTGCCACTGTCCCATCCCTTAAGTAATAAATTGCGAACCTTGGGCAGTGAGCAGACACTTGCATTTTGGCTTTTCTTGTGAAATGTTGAAAGAATTTATACACAGTTTTAAGGGCTCCTCTCGATTGTCGATTGTATACATAGTTTTTGTGAAGTTTATTTTGTGAGTTCATGTAAGTAGATTTGAGTTTTATGTATGAGTATTGTTAATAGCGAATGTTATATCAGTTTCGATTTTTGAAAGTTATTGTAAAAGTTAGTGAGTAAGCGATACTTTGGATTATATAGCGTCGAATTATTCAGCTCGTAAAAGTATTTGATTTATATAATTTATTTTGCTTGTTCGTTATTAAATATTATATAATTTTGTTATTGTTGAATACGTGTTTGATTCCCGCCTGCGTGCATATTTCCCGCCATTTGATCAGAAGTCTTTTTCTAAATACTCTTCGGAATCGAGTTTAAATATTCCGTGGTGGCCAGCGACTACGCTACCCTTGGTTATTCATTTAATCAAGTAAAACCCTTTCGTATGTCAGTTACCTCTTGGTACCAAGTGCGAGGTACCTGTTACAGTTCTCTATGATAGATGAATGAATTTGTGTCCGTATATACAATACATAATTCATGATTCATAAAAATTTACTGAATACACAAAACAATAAATTAAATTCAAATGTAAAATCAGTTGCCAAATATTTCAAATCATATGTGAATTACATATTTAATAATATATTGTAATCAACATAGTAGCTATGAGAACAAACAAATAACTATAACATCTGTTTTATATACCAAACATGTTAAGTGCAATATTAAACATTCATTTGTATGCTGTGTATAAGGGCAACATGACTACATAATATTTTAATTCATAAATGGCTGAATATTCTCTCAAAAGTGTTTATTTTTGTGGATAGGATAAGAATGATGCCATTTTTAATTTTTCCATATTATTTTATAGTTTCAAATGTACGACATACACATCATTACTCTATACAGTAGCACGAACCCTAAATCACAATGAAGCAATAATCAGTCTTTAATACTATTTTATTGTTTCAAGCGTATGTGAGAACGTGCATACAAATTTTCATTATGCGATAGTTCATTGCCTATGAATTTTAGAACAAAAATATAAATATAAAAAAATTTTCAGCAACGAAAACTACACCAAATAAGCCTAAATTTATTTATGTGATACATTTCTGTTATGAGATAGATTTATAATTTTAGCTATTTCCAGAGCGACATGGTAAACAAAATATATAAATCACAATCATCCAACAATCAGTCTCCTCCATATTTCTATCGTGGCATGTCACTTTCGCCTCGTTTACATTTATAGTGCGATTCATATACATGCTCGTATATTCATCATACCTAACCACTTATTCCTTGGACGCTCATGTTCTCGTTCACCCTCAATTTCGCCCTCATGTATATTCGATATTCATCACCTGACTCTTTTAAACAACATTTTTCTTAATCTCAGCAGTTATACGTCGTTCATGCTTCTTCGTCCACAGTGCAGTTACTACCTACAACGGAGTTACGACTATATTAATTTCCGGATTAATTTGAGTCAAGTGAATTTTTCGAGATTTTGTTTGTGTCGTAAGTGTTTTATGTTTACATCAATAAGTTTATTAGATATTTGTGGATAAAAAAGAAGTGTGTCACAAAAACAAATTTCTCATTATTATAAAAACGAAAGTTTTTTACACAAGGGGGTGATAAGTGAAGTTGCAGGGTACGAAATGGTCGTAGCAGCGACAGTAACAAACTAGCAGCAGGAGCAGTGAGCAGGAAGGATACGCAGCAGGAAAGAGAGGCGCGTAGCCGAGAGTGGCTGCTTTTATGAGTGGCGCGCCATAAGAGAGACACGGCACGGAAATCGCGCGCAGAGAGAGCAGTCAACTTCGCAACAAACTCGAGTTAGGCTCTAAACCTTTAAGATAAATAAATCCACGGTAAACTTTTATATTCGAGCGATCTGTCTAACGGTTCCTTTTAGTGAAATTGCTCCTTATCCTGCTATTTACATCCATCTTGGTCTATGGCTAATTTAATTAGGCGATAGTAAAAAGGTGGAAAGCGCACAACAAAGAAAAATGGACATCAATGTTAGATTGACGAGTTTACTTTACTGTGAGGCACCGGATCACTTGGATCACTTGGTCACGCCAGCTGCACCTGAACTTTTATCTGTTTCCTTACTCCGTTAATCACATTCTAGTCCCAACAAAACACTCCTCTGAAACAAGCGCTATCGACCGACACTGCTGTTTTGTGTTGGGCTACATTACGACTTCGGGGAGCGGGGCACACAGTAATTGTACAACGACAGGGCTGGATTTGTTCTTAATTCTAAAGTGCCCCAGCCCACAGCCCTCTCTATTCACTCTATTTGCTATCAAACACAACTCTTTTGTTTCTCAATGCGGAATTTTTAACTGCAAAATATATTGAGCTATCCTTAAACTTAAGTTGTATAAAGTAAACTTTTTGTAAAAAGAACATTTTAACTTAAATTATAAGTCAGTTCTCATATTAAGCGGGAGATGGAAAGATGGGTGTTTGAAGGATGCAAGGTACTGGGTGCTCTGGGTACATTTGATCGAAACGTAAACGTATCTAGAGATGCTAGATTTAGTGTGTATGAGTGCTTACATTAATGTATGGCTTTTCACAATATGCACATTACTATTGACACTTAATAACGCTTCTGGGGATGGACGGATGTATAGGTGTGAGTCGATATTTTCCTAAAAGCTATAACTCATGAATTAAGAAAAGTATAGTAATACATAACGTTGCCAAAAAAAATTCAAATTCAAAGATGTTAGCAACAATAAAAAACATTTTTCATTTCTTTTTTTGTATTTGAAAAACTAAATAAGATATTTTTTCACGATCTTGTCGCTTCGTGCTTCAATTTACTCTGAGGGAAAAATCATACACAACACTTCTCTCCCTTAATGTATAATATACTATTAAAATCATAATTTCTACATCAAATAACTGAAAAGTTTGTTTTATATATGGAATATTAATCGAGCCCAATACGAATTCGTTTCCAGCTGATTTCATTTTTGAAATAAATTTAATTTATTGTTTTGTTTGTTCAGTCAATTATAACACAACCAAAATTTAATCGACTTTCTACTAAATTTTATCAAAAAATATAATAATCAGGTTTCGGTACCCTATTACCTCTTGCACATGTACGTAATGGAGATATTGTGCAAGTAAAAATTTTTTATAATGAGTTTTCAACAGATAAACACGTTTACACTATTTTCAGTAATAATATAACAAGAGAGTGAGAATAAATTGAAAATAATTTGACAGATCTTTCGAAAACATGTTGCCAGGCAATAGCCACGAAAGCCCGTAGGGCTTGAGTGGCTATTGCCAAATGGTGACAAGTTTGAGAAAGATACTGGAGAATTATTTTCTAATTTATCGAACTCTCGAGTTGTATTTAATTAGATTATTTTTTGATTTCATCATCAGGCACGTTACAAAATCTATCTTTTTGACTCATTTTACCTTGTGTTGATGATAACTATCTGACATCTGACATCTGTCAACAAAAACAAAAAAGCTACAGAGAAAATTGCCGGGAATAATCACAAGAGCATTATTCTCAGTATAATAATGACAGGATTGGTTAAAACGCAGACACGTGACATACAATAAAGCATTTCATTGGTTTAGAGAAATGTCAAAAAATAATCACGATGAAATCTATATAAAATTTATGAAACTATCAATATCAAACTTCGATTTTGGATTTTCATGTTACAAGCTGATTAGATTTTGAGAGCAATCCATTATCCAAAAGTAGGAGTTTACTTTAAGTAGGAATATAATTTTTGGGCATTTTTGTTTCAATATTTTTTCTATATTTTGTGCCGTTTAGAAATTAAAACTTTCGGAAGGTTATCACATCACAATCTTATGACAATACCATTTTCAATTTATGTATTTGAGTATGATCAAAACGTATATATAAAAACTTCGTATTTTTTCGAGAATCTCGCCATAAAATTTTCCATTATTCCAATACTTACTTGTATATATACAAGAAAGTAAAAAACTTGAGTGCAGATATTGACCTTAATAAAGCCAGGTACAATTTGTATAATGAGGCACAAAATCGCGATAAATCAAATTGAAAATTGGGTTAAGGATATCACAAATGACATGTGCGCTAATTGTGTAAGAAGCCTTTACGGTCGTACCTTTAAATTTTCATGTCATTAAGAATTGCACATGCAATGAAAGCTTTCAACATGTCTGTGGAACTTCCGTTGCGCAACGAAACTTCCTTCACTTAAACGAGTGGTTTCGAGGTCTAATGTCGCAAGAGTGCAATTTACCGACTTTAATCGTCGCACGGCAACAGAGCGCTATCTTCTGCAGAACAGCCCGCTTTTCATTTCATTTAAAAACCATGTATTTAATGAGGTTATTTGCTGCGCAGAAAAACAAGCACTCTGACACGTTGACAAAGTATCCTGAATAAAGAATCAAAATGGCATCTTGTTTTTGTTGCCCTCTGTGGCAGTTATAAAGTTGCTGTTGATTAAAACTCGCCGTTTTTCTTGTTCGCTAACTTGAGTTTCATTTACGCATTATCGGAATTCGCAGAGCGGCAAAGATCTTATTTTCTTTAGCTGCGAACAACAAACTTTACATGTTCGAGTTTATAATTTGTTCCCTTGTCAAACACTTTCTTTCGACTTCCTTTCTTTCTTATACGTAATATAATCGATAGCCAGATTTTTATTTAGAGGTCCCCATGCAGTATATATGTTCAATAACTCACGAGAACGAGATCAGAATTCTTCCTTGGCTATATCTTGTAGTTCCTCTTGTACACTTCCTGCTTCGTACAAATGCAGTAACCCAATTATTGGGACAGACAACTAACACACAAATTACTTCAGTTTCTGTAGCGCCTTCAGTTTTTTTCTCGTGCTCATCTTCATTACTTTCTGTTTTAACAATTTCTGTTTCACTTGCTTGTTTTTCAGTTTCTTTACAAATGCAGTAGTATATCTTCAGGCAATGGATACTCACAAATTTTGTGGGCTCCATCCAACAATCAGCATTTAATTTGTAGATCTATTCTTTTATCTTGAATTTTTAAATCTATGCTGCCTGCCTGGCTTGATGGTTTCAGCCACAATTGAAACATTCGGTTCAATTTTCTGTCGAAGAGAATGAAATGATGACAAAATCGCATCAAAACTTCATATGTAATGGAAAATATTTCATTAACTGTCAAAGAACGATTCATTTTTGTCATAATTAGCAAGTTGTTACGGTATCAACTGTTTTCAAAAATAAACCCGATTGTACAGTACGTCTTCTGTTAATGTAGCAGAATCTTCTTTCTTGAATCATCTCAAAATCTTTACCAAGTTTAGTTTGGCAAATATCACCAGCGTTAACTGCGGTGTCAACCCTTGTAACCAACTAATTTTGGTATCAACAACACATATGTCCTAAGTGAGCAAAATAACTCACAAGTAAACATTATTACTTAGAATATCAAACCTAATTACTCAATAATTTTTGCACTTTGGTGTACGACTTAGACTTGCTATAATTATAAATTCATAGAAAATTCTAAGAACTGCGTTGGTTTTGATCATTGCAAAGCCAGAATTGTAAGTTTATTAGAGACACAAAACAATGTGTTTTGAATACAGAATCGGTTGCTAAAAAATATTTTAAATAAAAGAAAACCTACTTAACAAAATATTTCAAAACCAGACTAAATAAATAACTGAAACATGTATTTTGTATTTGAAACATTTTTTAAACATCCTAATTCAGATTGATATATTTAAGAGGATGGTATGGTTTTTCATTTTAAAACTGGATGTCGTTTTTAACAAAAATATATAGCAGCAACAAAATAGCATTAAACGATAATATTTTACAATTTTCCCGTACAAATTTGTATAAATTTATATCTCATGTAAAATGTAATAATGGCCAGAATATATATTATAATAAACTGTGCATTATTTATGACTTCAACTTGTTTTAATCACTTAAGTTTGCACATAGCTCTGACTGAGGTATGCGGCCAGATATTTCGAGGCCCATACCTTCTTCCCTTCTATGTTTGTTGAAATAATAAATTTTGGCAAAGGAGGTGGCCACCACCACGTACAGACATAAATTTTCCGTTTTAATTTGCGAACCACGGAAACCGGAAACGCCAGAATTCGGGAAAGTTACACGTATGAAGTAATTTGTTTCTGTTCATATCGGTTTGAAAAACACGATTCGAGGGTGGTTTCATAAATTTGTAAGTTTATAATATTTAATATAATAGAAAGTTATAATAAAATAAATAAAAAGTATATTGTTTAACAGTTCTATGAGGTCTACTATTATATGTATAAATACTTTTCCAATTCATGTAACATACATATATAACATCACGCTATATCCCCCATAGTGGGGTAGTACGAACCCTAAAACACAATCAACCAACAATCAATATCCTCTATGCATTCTATTCTATATTTATGAAACAAGTTTGTTTATTCTCAATTAAAAAGAATTTAGTTTCAATAAAATTTATCTGTATATAACTAATTTTTTTTGCAATTGGATTGATCCATATATACAACTCTATTTGCGAAAATCACATTAAATTGATCCTAAGTTTTTTTTTTTAACAATGGTTGACCCATGATTAACCTAACATATTCATTGCGTACCGAATTATTATAGGGAATCAAGATTACAAAAATTTAAATTAGGCTAGGTCTAGACTCATGCTCATAGGATTTAATTTATTTTGTGATATTAGTAGAGCTAAAAATGCAAAAAATTAGAGGTCGCTGTGTACAATTTATGTTTTGCAACAATAGTTAAAATGAATATTTCTTCTGCAGGTTTTTTTCGTTGATAAATGTCAGATAGTTAGGTTAGGTTAGCATAACAATGGCTTATAACACATGTTAAGAGTTATCAAAACATGTTTTGAATTTGTGAATAAAAAATAATCTAATTAAATATAATTCAGAAGTTCGATAAATTCTTCTTCAAACTTTCTTTCTTTTTCAAACTTGTTGCCATTTAGCAATAGCCACTCAAGCCTATGGGCTTTTTTGAATATTGCCTGACAACATATATTCGAAAAATCTTGTTACATTATTCCTGAAATATGTCATTAAGAGCGCATGTACCCATAAATACATTCAACCATCAATCAATCTCTTCCAAACATTCCGATCCTGGTACACTACTTTCGGGTCATCCAGATATAAGTAGATACGTCTATTCCTCTCACTTAATTTCGCCCTGAAATATTTGTTTCGCTAGGTTTCATTCGGCATACAAATCAGACAGTTCTAATTTTGCAGTTTTACAATATGTATAAATTGTATGTTTATAAAATGTATAATAGTTATCATTACTTTAGTTATTCTTCTTTATATTTACTGTCTTGCACTTAAAACAATGTTAAACTAGTGTTTGAGTTGGCTTAAATATTAGATCTAATTTAAACTTGCCCTAAGGTTAAATAGTATCTATTAATAACTTCCGCAACCTGACTAACTAGCACAAAGATATAGTGGATTAAATCTTCTAATTATCTCCACAAATACTACGTTTGAGAATAAATGATTTGTACTTGAACTCGTACATGTATATATGCTAATATTATGTAAGATCGAGTTTTTGTTAGCAGATATTTTTCTAGAAAGAAAATGATTCTAACAGTGTCTCCTTTCAAATGGATGGCTGCAAAAACATAATTCCTTCCATCAAGATGAAATGACATTCGTAACTGGAAAAGAGAAGGCAAATAATCTAGCGAGTAACATAAGATTTCAAACACATTTCCAGCGACAAATCGTATTAATTCCTGTACTCAGCGTTTTAATCTTCACATCCGTTTTGCATTTCAAAGGGACGTACAGAAACCAGATATTTAATCTGAAACACTTCTCGAACATGTCGGATTCCTTGGTCTTTAATTAAACAACACAAGGACAATTCTGTGCGGGTGTCCGCTCCTCACTTCGGGTGGTATCCTCCGAGGAATCTCGTCCTTGACGACGACCAGCAGCCCATAGAAATCCAGCAGGCTGGCTTCGCGTTGACCGGTTGTCGCAATGGGTTGAGTTATAGCTAGAATATAGACAGGGTTTGCTGTTCGTTCTCTCTGTTAGTGTATTTGTAACTACTGGCCAGTGGCGCACCATAGATATCATAGATAGTTTAATTTTATATTTCACATATTGATATTCCTCGAGATTTTCTTGAAAATTTCTTAAAAAGGTTCAGAGATACAGAACTGTTAATAACGTTATCGATTCTACGGATGATAAAAATGATACTCCTATAATAATCTGAAAGGAAAATTAACATCAACAACTATTTCAATACCTGTGTAAAGTCTTATAAAAATTATACATAAAATTTGCCTGCCATAATATTTTTACTGAATTCTAATTGTGTTGAATTGAGTTTGAGTTTTTGAGAAAATACATGTAGGTTCTCTAGGATTTTAGACATTTTGGTAATTTACATATTTTAAGTTATATATCTATTTGTTTTAGTGAATTAAAGGATTTCAGTTATATCCAGTTATTTCTTAGCAGCTAGCAGAGCAATATTTAAAAAATGATCAAAATTAAAATATGTATAAACTATAATTAAACTAATGTAAACTCAACAGAAAACTGCATTTCAGTAACTTTCTTAATTTTTAAATTATGGTCTATCAAAATAATTATTTCGTTCCAATAATTAAAAAATTTGATTTGGTCACCACGCGACTTTCTTATTCATATAAATATAATAAAAATAGAATAGAAGATGAACAGAAATAACGCAAACTTGATGTATAGGTAAAGTTCATTCTGTAATTAGATATTGAAAAGCTTGAATTTCATACTCAATACGAAAGAATTCTAATAAGTAGAAACTATTATAAAATCAGTGTATGACCGATTAAAAGTAATTTTTAATATTTTATTGCACCTCTCCTGTGGGAGATCTTTAATTTGACATCAAGCTTGTCAAGCTTCAATTAACTATTGTAAAACAGTTGACGATCATTCAGAACTAATCTTTGGCATTTACCTCGTCGCCCTGAGACTTTTAATTATGATACCAAACGCAACAAGATTCAAATAACTTGTATAAAAGCAATTGACGATCGTCAAATTGGTACCAAACTCAATAGGATTCCGTAAAATTTTATAAAATACAATTAACAGTCATCATAGAACTCATGTTTCAAGTCAAGTCCTTGAGACCTTCCATTTGATACCAAACTCAATAGGATTTAATCAATATTTATTACATGCCATTCCAGTGTTATGAGTTATGATCGAATAAGTGATCAAAGCGGAATAGAAGTAGTTACCTATTTCGAAACAAATATTTCCTTGAGAAACTTGCGAATTAGGTATAAGAAAGTAGAAATTGGATAATTCCAATATCAAGTACTCAAAGATATCATGTCTGGAAGTAACACTCTCCTTAGAGTAGATTCAGGTTTATGATATATTTTTGTACATGAAATTCGGTTATTAACCTTCAAATCATGCGCCCCAAAAATGTTAATGGTGTTGCAGTCATTTAAATAATTCGTTGTGAACATTAGCCCAAGAATTTGTCGGTTGTAGGGAACGAATTAAGGACCTGGATATTTACAGTCCTATTAACCCCATAAAATTAAACTTCACATACCTCCAACATTTCTATTTTCAATTCGCGAATCTCACATCACTTATGACACGTCACCGCGTCAGCAATTCATTTAATTTCAATTCCACTAACTACGTTCCAACTCCAAGTAGCGACCAACCATTGATTCCGCTTCCTGTGCCTAGTCAGTCTAGTCAGCATGCTCTAGAAACAAACGAACGCGCAGCCATGCGATCACCGTCCGCGGACTAAACAGTGACAAGTGTTTTCCGTCTACTCGTTCCCGACACCATTCAATTCCGCGATTCGGGAATGCAAATTAACCGGAGGCCATCACAAACGCGGCGGTGTCTGAGCAGTGATTAATCTACTGGAGCTGGATTACTTACTCGTCCTACCCTAGCTTCCCACCCGGAGAGGGGGATAGTGCTAGATGCTGCTGGGTTGAAACGCTGTCTTCTTAAGCAAGTGTGGTGTAGTTAGCTCAATTGTCTTTGTTTATTTAATCCAGATAGTTTCATATAAAATTCAGATTTGATGAAATGGCAAAATATCCGAACTTATAATAATCATCTTCATCTACCGACTAAGTTGGCAAATTCAGAATTCTACATGGCCTTTAGTTTTATCCCTGATTAAGGGAAACTCAGGTTCTCGTTTTACCCAATATCTTAGAAGGGTGTATTGAACTTAATTTATCAAATTTTATTAGTTGCCTGATAATGACCATTAAATTATCGAAACCGGTAGCAATTTAATTTGTATTAAAGAACAGTGTGAAGAAGATATAAAGGTTTTATTTTCTTCTTTCTTTTTCCTTATTAAATTTTACATTATGTGATTACGAATTACTAATTAATTCTGGAAATCTACTTTTTTCACTAATTCCTGCAATTTCTATCTAATTCAATTCTAATTCAAGTTCCTACTCTCGCCTCGTTCTCACTAATTTCTTTAATTTTTATATTTTTCAAATAATTTTCACAAATTGAAGCAATTCCCAACTAACTCAAGCCTTTTATCTTGTTTCCTACCAATTCCTGTAATTCTTAGATATTTGAAGTAAATATAACTAATTTCTGTAATATTTATATAAGTGATATATTTTTTCGCATGATGTACGGTTACCAGCCGTCATGTCATGTCCCCAAAAAGTATTAGTGTGTGGGAAATCAAAAGGGTAAATTAAAAAAAGCAACAGTGGGCTGTGCAGTTCAAACTGAGGATTTCATGATCCTAACTCCGATCGTAACCACGGTGCTATTTACACCATAAACTAACTTATTCTGTAATTCCTAACTAATTCAGGTAATTGCCTGTTAATCCTACCGAAATCTGAAAACTAATTTTTGTAAAATTATTATTATTAGTATTAAAAATCTCCAATTTATTACTTAATAATCTCAAAAGAATATTTAAAAAAATTTGAATGTTATGTTTAATATATTTTAAATTGGTGGAAATTTTCATTATGTTAATTTATTATACCGAATTTTAAGTTTTTTTTTCTAATGTTTGAAGTTCTATCCAATTTTTAGTCAATGGATAATAATTTAAGTTAGAACTGAATGAAATAATGTAATGTTGGGTAAATAAGGTTAAAATAGGGTCTAAATAGAGTAAAAAGAGTAAAATTAAATAAAACTGGAAAAGATTAGATTTAATCGATTATTGTAAACTAAAATCATCTTTAGTTCGAAAGACATAAGTTTATGTTAAAAATCTCCATGTCCACAAGGCATACTTTTGTTAGTTATGTCCCTGATTACGAAGTAGTCCGTAATCAGGGATTTTAGCCAGAGGGTCGGCAGATACGAAAAAATCCTTTATACAATTTTCTTGTTCTAAATTCACGAAACGTAGGAAGCTACACGTAGATTTAAATCACATTTGAGCAGAAAATAAAATCCATACTGCTTCCTTATTTACTCAACGTTATTCCTTTCGTTTCCAATCCGTATAGAATTTCGTTCATTTCCCTTGCAGAATCCATCTAAAGTGATCGCAGCGTAAGCGGGTAGCGGGTGGTTCCCGTTTACGCCGTCATGTTGCTGGCGGCGTGGAATTTTTAACACGAAGGTTTTATTGAAGTATATTGCACGTTATTTAACGCAGTCGTTCATTCAATAAGGCTGAGTGTCTAGGAAGTTATAGATCTAATTTTAGTTGCTATTGGAACAAACAAATAACAGAAACATTCGATACAGATTCACATGCCGATTTGAAACTCATGGAATATCCTCACTTAAAATTGTAATATTTTTTTATTATATTTCTTTATAATATAAGCGCTAAGAAACCCATTGTAGCAGAGCGCATCGTCAGATCTCTAATATTTTTCGAGATAAGTCGATTTTTGGTATTTTTCGAAGTGCAACTTTAAGGGTCTATAATTCAAAAACTACACGAGATATCTAAAAATTCTATTTAGTTTAGCGTTTCTGGTGCTTTATATAACAAAGTAGCAAGTTTTTAAAATTTTGAATTTTTTTTGTATTTTTGTTCAAAATTTCGATCGGCGATAACTCGACAAATATTAAAGATACAGATTTGCAGTGTTCACCAATCGATTCAGCTCATCGAAATACATAAGTATGCAATGTTTCATAAAAATCGCTTTACGGGATGAAAAGTTAGAGCAAAAAGCCTGAAAATAGCGTTTTGTGTCCTAAAAGTCAAGGGGTACCCCTTGACGTTTGGCTTGAATTTGGCCATTTTCCGACTTTTTGCTCTAACATTTCAACCGGTTGTCCGAATTTTCTGAAATTTTCAAGGTTTATGTACTTCGTCGAGCTTAATCGATTGGTGATCACTGAAAAACTTTATCTTTCATATTTGTCGAGATATCTCCAATCGAAATTTTGAAAAAAAAATTCAAAAAATTTCAAAATTTTCAAAATTTACTAATTTATTATAAATGGCAAGAAAAACACAATGCTGGAGAAATTTTTCGATATCTTGTATAGTTTTCAAGTTACAGCCCCTCAAATTTGCTCTTCGGAAAATATAAAAAAACGTCATATCTCGAAAAATATCAGAGATATGACTATGCGCTCTGCTGCAATGGGTTTCCTGGCGCGAATATTATAAAGAAATGTAATTAAAAAAATTTACAATTTTAAGTCATATTTGGGGAAATTTCCGTATTTTGAAAAATATGACAAATCGCCATATTTCGATAAATATAAGAAATATGTGTTGTTAAATATTATAAAAGCTATATTTGTATTATTAGTTAGAAAGTTTTAAAGACTAGATATTAATTAACATTTTAAATTAACATCATAGCTGAGAACACAAAATTAAACAGGTATAATATCCATATGTCAAATAAATGTCACAATGTCACGTAAGGAACAAGTCATACATATTCAGTTGGTTTTATTGGTATAAGAAAGTAGTGTAGTGCCCACATCAGATTTTTATTTAAATGTTTAAAATGATTGGGGTTAATGCCTCCATGGTAGCGCATCGAACTGTAGATCATGAGATCATCAGTTTGAATGCACTAACATCTATCACTTACCTACAGAGATCTGCGAAAGCAGATTGCCATACCCGAATTGGATAACTGGCCTAATAATTTATTAATTTTTATTTATTCATTTGTTAATGATTGTTTCGTCGTCGTGTCCTGCTTCTTGTTGGGGCGAATAACTTTTGTCCTCCCAAATATAATTGATGTTGCTTCGTCATTTTCGTGCGCCCCTGAGTGGCGCTAGCGTCGACGGCTCCGAACTGTCACTGATGAATAAAGCCCGATGCGCGCTAGCGAACATTATTATATAATGGCCTATTGACGTGTTCCTGTTCTGTGCTGATGCAGCCTCAATTACTCTCCGGTTCTAGGCGTCTCCGCGGAGACGCCAAAACTTTTCGGTTATTAATAATCTCTGCTCCACAGTGCGCATGTCTGCCAAAATGGACGACCGGCGAAGCCTCAACACGATGATGCTTTGGTTAATGCGCGTAATTCACCAGGATGTGTTAGCTGTCAATGTGTCGCCGACGCTGCCTATGCCCACCAGGGGGCGCAGATTACTTCACCAGTAAGGCCCCAGTTGAACATCGCTTAAATATTGTTTTAATTATGGATACATCAATAGTTTATCGTAATCATAAAAATTGATTTAAATGTATATAGTCTAATATCTTCCTAAAAGTAATAATACATTAATATCCGAAAGGCATATTGAAACATAACCTACAGCTCTGTAAATAGAGTAGAAGAAAAGTTGAATTGGTTCACTCGACAACGCAAGTTGAGCAACACTGCCCGCAGTCATTAGTTGGATGGGTGACCGCTTTGCGAAAACCCAAACCAGCGAACACTATGTGCTGTTGTCATACCACCGAAAACGATGTACCTAGATACAAGGAACTTCAGCAGTATTTCCAGTTTTTTATACAAAATCTAATCAGCTCTTCATTTAAATATAAGAAGCAAAAATTCACATTTTTTTTTTTTTGGTATATTATTTGAGTTATGCGAGACGAAAAAATTGCCACAGACTATACACACACATACATACATACATACATACATACATACATACATACATACATACATACATACATACATACATTCATACATCATGGCGAAAATAGTAAAATCGTTTTGTAGGGACCCTAAAACGTGCTTATTCATTGAAAACTCACTAGCCATTTTTTTCACCAAAAACAATACCTCCCTTACCTTGAGGTAGGCGGGAGGTAAAAAAAGAAGAGTATTTAAGAATAATGAAAAGAAAAGTAATAAGAACAATATTAGGACCAATAAAAATCAGAAAACGAATTCAGAATAAGAAGAATGTATGAAATAGATAACAGAACAAGAGTTGAGAAGAAGAAACATAGTGAAAAACTTACAGCAACGAAGAGTCAGAAGAATGGGTCCTACGAAACATGGAGATCAGAACAAATGGATACAATAAAATAAGTAGTAGAATGGAAACCAGGAGGATGTGAAATACGAAGCAGACCCTTATTAACATGGATAAAGGAAAAGGAAGTAAAAGAAGATTTAAAGCAGCAGAAATAGAGGGTTATACAAAAGCAAATTTCCATGCTGCCATCTATTGATGTTTTCATTGAACTACGATGAAATTCACGTGGACGAAATACAAACAAAACGCTGTCAAGATGACAGTTCTTGAAATGATGCTAAATATCAAAAATAAAGTGTGTGTATGGCTTGTGCAATAGTGACCCCCGTTATTATTATAAATAATTTATGTGCAGTGTTTAATTTATTAAGTTTCCTAAATAATAAACATAGCCTTATTAATACAACATCTCAAATGTCAAAACATAGATGTTTGTATTATGAACTTCCATCTCAACTTTTACCTCATCTTTATTTTTCTTGCCTGTAACGTCAAAATCATAACCCTCCGTTAAAAACTGACAAAGTAAAACAAAAGATAGGAATATGGATAAACCTAACTACAGGGATTTTAAGAAAGAAGAACGGAGATTTATCGACTTCAAAATAGGATCTGAAGCTAAAGAGCTTCATAAGAAGCAGTGTTACCACCTAAGAGTGTTAATCTACTGTTATAAATAAATAAGTAGCGTACATTAAAATACATGTATGTTTCCTACCGTTGTTGATTAACGAAGTAATATATCTGCATTTGTTATACATATTTATTTATGTAAATATTGTGATACACAGGTAATCTATTGTCAAAATAGGTTTTAAAATTGGATTACCAGAACATTTTTAAGTAAATACTAAAAGTTTTAAACTTATTTATTTATTTATCAAATGATTATAAATTTAAAAATAAAGATAACGTATCAACGTAATTGAATAGCTTCGTCTATGCATACGAACGTTGCCGGAAGGTTTCCCGAATGCTCGTTGGATACGCCACTGTCGGCGACGCACGCTAATGATGGCTTCAGCTAGTTTTGTTTTTCGCTGGGTGATTATGACTGTATTGTTTGGCAAATTTTCTGTGGGATTGTTCGTACAGGATTGTTTACATGTAGAGTATGATGGAATTTAATTAGGGGTAGTATTGTGTAATTAAATAAGCAGGGTGAATAACCCACGAGTTCCGGGTTCATTGCAGTCGACGCAAAAACAAATAAGAGCTAAATATCACCCTGGTAATTTATTATTCATTAGTTTGCTATCAGGGTGTTACAAAAATTATCTGTGGAAAATAATATCAGATTTGAGAGACATGGGAGCAAAGCAGATACTTATTTCTTTGAACATAGTAAATTATTTATTTTTAAACACAGAAATATGAATAAATAATATTATGAAATGAAAGTCAACCACTGGTGATCAAAACGTTAAGAGCGTTGACCTTATAATCGGTAATCTGATGGTCGGGGTTCGTGCCCCGTTTGATCTCGAATTATAATATAATCGCGTATATGTAGCAAATTGATTACAGGCGTTCCTCGCTATATCTTTCTCTATTATGGATGTTTTTTTAATCTAAGTCTTCCTTTTCCATTGCTTCGTTAATTCCACTTTTCCCTGTTTTTTTAGATCTTCCCCTTTTTCTTTTTTCAGACGGTACCCATATTTTCTTTTTGTGGAAGCCTCTTGAATCGTCCAAACCATTTTATTCTTCATGCCTGTCTTTATTCTGGGGATGATGTTTTCATCTTCTGTTTTCATCATTTCTTTAATTTTAGTATTCGCGAAATATTCTGCAGCGTTTTCTCAAAATTTTATTTCAAGTGTTTCTAATTTTCTTTTGTTCTTTTTCTGTCCTTTTGCTATACTTTTTTGCATATGCTTTTTCAGTTTCTTTTGTGATATCCTTACTCAATTGTGTGTAATTTAACTTTATTATAAAAAGAGTTCTAAATAATTAAAATTCGTAACTCTGATTTAAGGCCACAGATGGATCTGAGTGATTTGGAAGTCATTATAAACCAAACTTCTCTTTAATTGTCTATTGACTATCAGCAACTTCGTTAATGAAGGAAATTTTTGGTCAAAGAATCAGGTGAAATTCCGAAC
This sequence comes from Poecilus cupreus, assembly GCA_963942605.1. Classification (NCBI taxonomy): domain Eukaryota; kingdom Metazoa; phylum Arthropoda; class Insecta; order Coleoptera; family Carabidae; genus Poecilus; species Poecilus cupreus. Next base: position 4,645,133 of record OZ012725.1, on the reverse strand, counting down.
CTGTGTTAGACGATAGTTGAAACAGTTACCCCACTGCATACTATATTTGATGGCAAGATTTGACAGCTGGTAACCGCATGTAATGCTCACAAATGGGTAAATGTCGAAATAGTGTTTCATGGAACCGTTTTTGCACCTAATTGCAGTGTAATCCTTCTATTATTTACTTATTCAAACTCCCCCACCGTTCCGTATTCACCAGATAGAGAACACCATGTTTCCTATTTGTACATTGAATCCGTCCGAATACCGCTAATTGTATCGATTCGACCTGTGATCGTGAATCGTACATAGAGAGCACGGTTACCGCTTCGCTTCAAAGCTCTGTCCGGAGGAGCAATCACAGCCAGATTATTGACAGGGGCGACAGGATAATTCAAAGGGAAGCATCTCTAGCGACAAATATAATTGGTCATGGTGTGTTATTACTTTGTGGGGATTGGTTATTATTTTCGTATTTGAACCAGAGGTTTTGAAGCTTTGCTTTTATTTTGTATACTCAATAGAGCATTACAGTGTCAATAAGATATTTTCATGCATACATTTGTCATGTACAGATTTACAATATACTGTTGCTTAATACTTTATACCGTGATGAAATATTTACTAATCTATGACTAATATGTTTATGGATACCCGCTACAAATATAATCATGAAGTATGAAAAGAGAAACTACAATGGTTAAAAGAGGATGTAGGAACTACAACTGGAAATTATTTTAATGAAACCTAATTTTTACAGTTAGTAGAATAGTTAAACTAAATTCAGTTAACCAACACTTTTGTTTGAAGTTAAAGTTGGAGTCTTAAAAATGATTAATAAAGCGAAAAATTCATAGAGAAATCGCAAATGTTACAGATGATTTATATTAAAACATAATATACCTAAATTTAAGGATATTAGGTTACTTTGGCATTTTCATTATTTTCTAGCAAAATAATTATACAATAAAGCTTTTGCCAAATGAGGTGAAATATAATCGACAAAGTATAAAAAGGTTGCTCTGCAGATAATTACTGTTCATTTTGTGTTTATTTAAACTAATAGCTGATGGAATTATTATAAATGTGCAAAATAATTCTGTTTGTTGATAATTGATCTAAAATTGATCACATGTGGAAAGCATGTTTTTTATTCATAAATGAAAACTGTCATTTTCATGAATTGTTATCATTTTGACAATATATAGTAATTAGGGGTATATGTGAAATTCAATGATATATTAATAAAATATGAATTCAATTTTGATTTTAATCACTATTAATTTATGTGATATCAACCAGCTGTTTAAAAGCATTGTTACAAATTAGTATTTGCAATTAGAGGAAAATAATGCAATATTAACAACGAAATTTAAATATAAATAATAATTATAATTACGCACAATTTATATTACACTGTATTATGAAATGGATCATGATAAATGCTATATTTGATTAAAATTATAATTCATCACGTCATATATTATTTCACTAGCTGATTTATCCGGCGTTATCCGGGTATATTTCGAAAATATTTCGCATTACCAGTTGTGAGATAACTCTAAAATTAAATCCATAAAACAAAGATTTTTTTTATATATTTATATTCTACATAAAAAACAGAGACAAAATTGTCTGCTTTTTATAAATTACAAAATTGCATCACACTTTTGAATACATTACTGTGTTATATATTTTATTTGACTAAGCGCAATTTTTAATTTTACACAATACAATTTTTTTGTGCAATTTTTGATTTGCTCAAAATACCCTGTTGAACAATATCTATTTTCACTACAGTTTACTATTTCGAATTTTATTTGACTTTTTGCTTTAAGGGTATAGAAAATACAGGGATGAAACAGCTACTTGAGGGCGCATTTTTGACCAAATCGCGATAAACTTCTGAGCAAATTGTTGTGCTGCTTCAGTTTCACAAGCAATATCTCCGATTATTATTCATATCACAATTTTATGTTTAATCAGGGAATATAATGAATAATTATTTGTTATGATGTATTTAAAAGGACAATTGTAACTACAGACATGATACTTTAAGTGATTACGACTAGCTTTCAATTAAGAAAAATTATTGTTAGCAACGGACCAAAACAAGATGATAATTTCATTTGTTTTATCATCGCTGTGATAGACACGTAAGGTGATTTTCAACTTTGATTGAGGGAAATTTCCCTCGTGATATGAATTATGTTCTCACTTTTGTATAGATATTTATGCAATATTTTCGTTAAATTTGTGTTAAATAGTACTTTAATTTTAGTGGTGTGAAGGGTCATTAATATTCATAGCAATTCTTTTGTGCAAAATTTTATAATGTGTAGTTAAGTTTAAATAGTGACATTAACAATTATTTACGCCGCTATTAGCGTAGATGAAGATTGTCCTCAGGTACGTGAACGGGTAAATAGCTCCGCCGTTCCAGCGCCACTTGCGCGGCAATTAATATCGAAAACAGCGTCCAGTTTCACGGAACAACAGCCAGCACCGCGCCCACGCGTCGTTAACAGGCTGGCCGGCGCCGCGGCGCTAGTTTTAATGAAACTCGTAAGTTTTAATCTAAAAAAGCAACATTTATTAAAGTTAAAAACGTCTATTAGAGTGAATTGTCTTCATTTCTTTTCGTTTTCCGCGTTAACTGGCGGTTAATGAGGCGCGAGCTGAAAAGCGTAGCGCGTGAGAGATACCGACGGCTCCGCTTGCCGAGTGACCCGCGAAAGGCGTCGTCGTGCATCGTTTGACCCCGGGGTCGGGCAACACTCATAAATTGACAAAACCATAACAGGAACATTCGCAGACCGTCTCGGCAGAACGCCAGGGCCTCGCACTGCATCGAACGAGCTGGAAATTAGTGCCATGTGTAAGACCCTCCCATCGGCCCCAAGTGCATCTCCGCTCCTGCGTAATGTCTTTATCACGGCGTCGGGTTTTATATTGCTTTTTACGGCTGCTGTTCGCAGATTTACGTTTAACTTTGACTTAACTTCTTGAACGGTTTTTTATCGGCACCGCAAAGTAAATCGCTAAACTTTCAGCACTGGACGGCGGTGGTAGTTATTGACAGTCGCAACTTGCGTCTTGCTCAAACGACGGACAAGACAAAAGAATGCGGCGACCCGAAAACAATGGACGCGTTTCAATTTTCAAGCTGCAAACACACTAGAACATCTCGGATTCTTACCCTCTGAAAACGCTTTGAGAACAATTCAAATTGTCGCGCGATTCTCTGAGATTTACTACTTTAGGGAGGTTCTGCAAATGTGATTCAATTAATTTATAATTGACAAAGTTAACTTCGCCTAGAATTATTATTCAGACGCCGGTCGTTATCGATTCAAATAATAGAAACTAGTTGATTGTTTTTGAATTTTACTTGGAAACGAGGTTAATGGTGTTTAATTAAAATGAACAATAATAAAAAATAAAGAGAAGCTATTGAAGAGAAATGATGGCAGATTAACATCTTTTATTAGAATACCAATCAAAGGAAAAGGTACAATTGAAAATTCTAAACTGGATGGTACGCGACAAGAGAAAGAGTTCAAAAGACGTCATCGCCTGAATAATTAATTAATACTCGTTCACGAAAATACGCCTACCCGTGATTAAAAAAAGACCTGCGAAAAACGAGGACGAGAAAAAAGCAAAACAAAAACGAACAAAAAAGAAGAAATGAAGGGACATAAAACACAAAGCTGCGAGCATTGTCAGCGATCCTTTATATATGTCAGGCTCACGGGTCGCATTGTAAAATACCATCGCTATTAAATATAGAGCGCGGCACTGCAGCATTCAGCAAACAATGTACACGTCAGAATCAATCATGGATTTTAAATAAATGCTGAAGCGGGCACAATCGCTTCTAATAATACCATATATTCCACCGCATCCACGCACTATACACACGCGGCGGAAGCGGAACGGAGCTCTCATTTACTCTAACGTCCATCTCTATCGCCCGCGATTATTACACAAGCCGAAACCAAAATATGCTAAATTTCTACTATTTGCTTCACACTCTCTCGCTGGAGCTTTAATCCATTAAGTGACCTAATTATTGTACTAATGCACAATATTCACTCGACGGTGCTTATGCAGTATTTGATTCTGCCTCATTAGCATGTAATAAACACAAATTTACCAACAACATTTTGTTGCCATTATAGCATCTCATACTATTATGTTTTCAATGGATGGTTCCTGATAGAATCTCTGTTTAACCTACTGCTTGTCCTATTCATTTTCATTAGGTTTACTACCGCGTAAATTCTGTTGCAGTTCAATAACCCAGTTGATGATTTCAAATAACAATTATAAGCACATAATACAGTTATGTAACAAAATACTATTATGTACTGAAAATGAAGAAGACTGGTCGGGATAGTTATGTAACAAAATACTATGGGATATACGGGTATCAAATACTCAGGACTGCAGTCAAGATGTTTTTATTAACCAAAAGCCTCGCCAAAAGCCAGCATATTTGGCGTCTACAGGGCTAGTTTAGTTATTTTCTCTGAATAAGCCAAATGTGTTGGAGAAATTTCGGCTATTGATTAATAAATACAGCAGTACGGAGTATCTTCTACCTCTCATTAATAAGTACTATTTACATATAAGATATAGCGTTAAAAATTGTGCTAATATTCAGGAATTTGAGATTAGCTATCAAGTCTTCTATTCTATTTAATAACAATACTGCCTAATATAATAATAATAATAATCACTTTTATTTCTAGAAACATAGAGAATTCAATGTATAATAGCAAGTCCAAGAATACAGAAAATTATTTACAATAATCATAATTAACTTATGTTTTTTTAATTGTGAACGTTTATTTTAAATTAAAATGCTACATGTCTGCAGTATAAGTTTTTCCATATTTAAGCAATGATATGCAATTGAAACTTTATATTTTTTTAAAGTGTAAAAAATGCTCGAAATCTTAGTCATACAAAATTTATTGTTCTTACATAACCGACGTTTCGGTTTACACTTAAACTTTCTTCAGGGTTAATAAGATCTTACAACAAACTATCATACAAATATATTCGTAAACTATTATTTAGTTTTTTTTTTAAAAAACTTCATACATACAAAAGCAAAGCACATACACATTCATGTTCTCGAAACTGACAATGAAATAATTTCTGCCACACCACTTGTACCACATTTAGTTCTCGTACTAGATATCATTTGTTTATGCAACAAATCATCAAGCATAGGTATTCATTTATTCCTTTCGCGCTCACAAATTCGCTCACCCACTTTCTCATCCTTTATATCCTTAAGATATGCATAACCCGAATGTATATGATAATGAACATAATAATTATTGTTACTTATACTTCTTCCACGTATTTACAAAGTTTTGCACTTTACTTTAACCAACGATAAACTAGGGTTTAGGTGTGTAATATATAAAAGTTTTAAACGGTATCTATTGTATTTGTTGCACTTTCGATCAACTTGTCCAAAATGGCCTAAACTGTGTCACTTCCACTCCGCCAACGTACCCAAGGATAAAAGGGACCATCAAATATACACTCTGTCAGAGTTAACACCCTGTAAAATAATTTCTCTTTGTAGGCTGCAAGTACTTATCATAAGAGAGTTATCTCTGAAAAGTAACCCAATTTTTTGGCCATAATATGATTTGTATGGCTTATAACGCAGTATTTCTATCAACTTGCAAAACCCGGTGATAACGATGTTTCGAATTGGGGAATTTTTACAGCCCCTCGACGTAGAAAAACGATAAAAACACGGTCGGAAATTTGAAATCGCGGTTAAATTTCCTCCCGCGTTCTTCTCTGCGCATGGTTTCGACCGCTGCCGTTGCACGCTAACTGGTTTTTGCTGACGTTTATTGGTTTCGAGCGATGGATATAAAATCAAAATTGTCGTAAAATCAAACATAAAGCTCGGTGAAAAACTATGGCGCTGGTGGTGAAATGTTGGAGAATAAAATTTAATTTATTAGAAGGTTGCACAAACACCCACTGTTGCTTTAAACGGAACGCTGCAGAGTTTGTTTGGAACAAGTTAACTGTATTTGCATTGAAATTGTTTCAACATGATTTGTTTACTTATCGTGTTTACCTATTTTATAACTGGAGGCGCAATGCTTGCTGATCACTTCTCAAACTATCGTATAGGTACCTATTTTCATTTCTATGTACGTACACAAGTACTTCTCGTGGTTATATTGTACACATTATTTATTGTATCTACAGGGTTAGTTTATTTCCAGAACTTTTGCTCGATAAATTCTTGCCTATCGAAATGGAGGATAACTGTTACCTTTCAACTTTAGACTGAATACCAATTTATTATTGATTTAGTTCTCCTCTCAACTAGAAATTATTCCGAATTACTACATGTAGAACCCACAGTTTTATTAAATCAGAAATTGTAATTTAGTTTTTTATTTACTGCAATTTTTTTTCGTTTTGATTGAAAATACATATACAAATTTTCCCATAATTTAGTTTCTCATAAATCGGAAGCGAAACAACGGTAATTATTTGCTTTTTATTGACAAATTGCAAGGTTGGAAAGTGTCCCAAACCTATTAGGGTGCCTTTGTTTTAATTTTTAATCTATCCTTTAATCGCAATTATCTATGTCCGACATAATAGTACTTATATAGAAATATTTAGATGAGATTGATTGTTGCTTGATTATGGGTTTGTACATCTACCTTATACTCGTATAGTGACTTAATACCTCTTTTTCCTTTAAATCCTGGAAGTTAGATTTCTCCTCGTCTTCCTATTTTGTGTGTTTCTTTGCCGGTTTTAAATTCCTGCCGCTTTTAAAAGTTCTTCTACTTTCTTTAGCCATGGACCTGGGTCTGCTTCATCTACTTCTTCTTCCTGGTCTCCATTCTACTACTCAGTTACTGTAAAAGCCCGAGTTACGCTAAATCCTAAGATTTAACAGTAAAACTAAAGATTTAACAACTCTTAATGGTAACAGTTTAACAGTTCTGTGATCATCGTTCATTTCAAATGTTTACCACCATTCCCTTATAAATTCTTAGGATTTACCTCAAAGACATGGTAAATGTAATAACCTAACTAAAGCTGTCAAATCCCATAAATTGATTAATCTGAGGTTTTTACCAGTTTATTAATACATTTACCAACTCATGTCGGTTAATCCTAAGGTTTACTGGTAAAACCTAAGATTAACCAATACACGGGATTTTACAGTAACATATACATTACCTTCTGCTCTCCATATATGTCCAAGCTCTCTAACTATCTGTTTCTTGATCTTTTTCACTATTTATTCTCCTTCCAACTCGTGTTCTATTTCATAAGTCTTTCTTATTCTGTATTCGTTTCCTAATCTTTTTATTGGATTTAATATTGTTCCTAATAACATCTACCCTAAGTTGTTTTTAAAAATTTAGAATAGTATGTCCTGTTGAATTAATAAATTAGATTTGAATCAACTAAGAGTTTTGGAACCACAAATGCAAACATTTGAAATTCAAACCAACATTTATACAGCACTTACACCGCTCACACAATAATGATAATCATAATACCGACAATTAACACAAATTCGCGCCACAAATGCGAAGCTTCTGTAAGCATTTCAGTGTTTTCATATCCGTTATCATAAACTCGCGACAAACAAACAGGCGGTGTCACTGTTCTGCACGGAAGTGTTTAACATTAATCGGTCTTATTTTCAGCATCGCGTCGTGCGTGTAAACTTATGCATCGAACACGTCATTTCAATTAGATTAGTTAGGAACTAGACCGCATCTGGCGCCTTGCGATGATGGTAGGCAGTTGTTTTCTTCCCTCCAGTGCTGTGGTGATGACAGATGCATAGACATATTTCACACGCATTATTATTACATATATACTTGTCGGTAAACTTAACATTACAATAAGCTTGTTTTAAGTGCAAAATGTGCACGTATAAGCTTATAATTTATATATAATTGTTAATGTTGCACTGATTCCCAGGAATTGATAAACCGATATACACATACGTCTCTGAAGATTGTTTCTTTTGAGGCCACTGCTATTCTGGGTTAAAAATATGTTTACTTGTTACTTATTTGTAAACACCATTTACCCAAGCCCTCTATTGGTTTAAATATGAATCTTTACAAGTTACTAATTGACGGCTACATTGTAAATTTTCCACAAGTTAGGAAACAAGGTAAACAATGCACGTTGCCACAGTTATGCTTACAAGGCTTATGCGAAATCATTTAAAATAATTTTTGACAGAACAGTTATGTCTAACTGACAGGACTTGGTTATAATTTAAATTTGATTTACAAATGAGTAACAAGTTAAATGTTGTTCAATACTCGCCGATCATTTCCTCCATTCAGTAGTAAAAACTGGTTTACCTTGCTTGTAATGTAAATAATTATAACATATTAAATTTTTTTAATAATAAACATATTCTTTTTTGCTTCACAATGTTTCTAAAAAATGCTGCAAACATTTACATGCAACATTATTAATTGCACTCGAATACTTTAGTTCTTGTGTTTTGTAAAACTAAAGTTTAGACTTCGAAAGTATTATTTATACTTGTAATGATAACTGTACTTTACAATACAAATGTTAACCACCTAGATTTGCTACTGCAATACTGGTGCAATAAAATTTATTCAAAGAATTAGCACTATAGAATATTTATGTATTTTGTAGTTTTTAAACGACTGGAAATGAAACCTATCAATCATTCTGAAAGTTGCCACCCATTTAGAGTTCAGTATCTGTTCAGATAATTTGACGTATAGCTACACACTTCACACTAACAGATATTTGATTAGATAGAGATACAATTTGATATTTGAGCTATATAGACGACGCAAAATGTAATATTCACAACATACATACTAATGTTCCATACAGTGAAGTGGCATGAAACACAATCAACCAACAATCAATCTTCTCCAAATATTCCCATAACAGCACACCATTTTTGTACCTCGTCTGCATCTAGTCAAGCAGGTCTATTCTTCACACTTGAAGTCGTACGTTCGTGCAATAAACCATCAGTCATACATAGAACTATTTATTTCTTAGACGCCTACATATTCGCTCACCCTTAATCTCAACAACATATATTGCATATTAAAATGGCCAAACTAACTCACCTGAAACTGACTCAATCCTACTTGTTTAACAACATTTTTCTCAATCTGACACTCGTTGTACACCAACATATTCCAGAAACTATCACGTCTAGTATACCCGCACAATTCTTTCAAATACCGCATTTTTACACCAGGTATACGTCGATCATGCATCTTCATGCACACCCAACACTCATTGTAGATACTAACACACTCAATCCAGTATCTCTAGATATATTTACATTTCGAGCACATCTATCCAGAACATCCAATACCTTGCAACAAACACTCGCCTTTGAATCAAGATATTTTAACTTTTTAATTAAAATTATTCTGTTCTTCTTGTGTACCTAGTTACTCCCTAGTCTGTAGCATTTAATTTCATGTTAAAATTGTCTAACGAAATCTAATGTTAGAGATTACAAATATTATAATAAATATTACCCACTCACAATCCAGTTTCTTTGATCAGTTTTTTTAGAAATCCTAACATCTGGTTTGATGTATAAATTTACAAAATATAAATATGTTCAACTTTATAAAAGTTTAAATTCTGTGAATATTATGTTCCAAACATGATGGCAAATTGAAAAATTATATTATTCTCTACTTAGATGAACCGACGAAGATTTTTTTTTGTATGAATAAGATATGAAAAAGTAAAATGATAAATAGGTAATAAGAGAGACGTATTTCGCAACGTTTCAATACTAGGTATATGAAAATAATAGCACAATCATTGAACCAATATACAACAAACAGACAAAAACGAAGGAGATAGCGAAGAAAACGATCGACAGAATTACACTGTCGCGAAACATTTTTTAAAAAGAAACTCTTGTATCGTATATGTGTTCCTGTAGCTGTACCAGTAACATACTGACGGTTTATCGAGTACACAGACAGGAAAGAATTTCTATTACGATTTCTTTCGTTTTAAATTGAGAATTCGGAGTTCGTTCTCGCTGTTTCTGGTTCGCGTCGACAGAGTGTGTTCGTGTGTTCCATTCCCTATAACATGATTCCCCCTCGTCCCTCGACGTCTCGTGCTTGGAAAGACAGATGACTTCAATGTACAGATAATGAAGAAGTGATCAAAGTAGACCACCTTATCAGACGTTCTACAAAATTAAACTCGAATCGCTGATGCATAGTTCCCTTTCCAATATCTAGAAGACAGAATGCATCTTAGCTTCGAGATTGATTGAACAATATTAAAATGAAGGGAGTCTAAAACGTTCACTCGTATTTACGTAATTCAGCGTTGGATTTCTTCATTTGAATTTGAAATATTGTCAAAAATAAATGTTTTATACATACATTTCTGGGTGTAAAATAAAAGCAGAATTTATTTAACAAATTCAAAAGATCATTTTGTAAAATAGGTTTCAGCATATATAATTTATTTCTGTAAAATACGTTACCTGGCAACTAGTTGTTAAAATTTTCTGTAAAAATAAATATTTGTATTTTATAATTATTATTGTAATTATAACATTGCAGAAACATAACATTTACTCATCGAGATGAAATATGTTTTTCATACCTAAGACTGCTTTATCATCTAGCTACAAAAGCTAATACTCTATTCCTTGTAAAATATAATATACATAATGTGTTCATATTTGTAAAATAAATATTATTCTATAAACGATACAATTTTGTATACCTCAACAAATATCAAATATGTTCAAAACCCTAAGAGATGTGACTTTGGAGGCCGCTTGTACATTCAGTGATAAAAGTAGAATTTCGGTATATTTTATTGGATTCGCATAGTACATGAAATTATTACATTTCTCAATTCTTGAAACATAACACATAAATATATAATTTCATATTATCATAATTAGATTTTTGAGTTATGGTTGACGAAAATTGTCACACACACATATGTCATCGTAAAAAAATAGTGTAATAATATTTCAAGGGACACGTGCTTATCTGTTGAATACTCACTATCGAAAATTTTGACCCGTTACAATACATATGTGTGGGAGGTAAAAATCTAAATACACAAAATGGAATACTTCGGGCTACCCATACCAATAAAAAAGTACCCCTTTCCATTTAAGAAAATATAACTCATTTCCCCCCGCTAAATTCCCCTAATAATTTTATTTTACCAACCGTACAATTACATCCCCTTTCTTGCTGTATGAACCGTTGTATTTATTGTTATTAGTTAGCCAGAAAAACTGATTAGTTGCATTAAAAAACTTACCCTTTATAAGTTATAGCTATAATTATTTTAGATCATTTTTATTACAATAAAATTTAATGTTATTTATATATTTTCTGAAATATGTTTGAAAAACCTTGTAGACCTTCAAATACACTACCACTTTTATTTAATAAGTTGCTAGCAAAATCTAATTAGCTCGTAACCTCAATATCCAAATTCAAATATGATTTTGAGTTATCGTGGACGAAAATTGATCATACAGATGCTATGAGCATAGTTAAATCGTGGTTACCAGTTGAAAAACACCCTTACATATAGCAGGAGGTCAAAATTAGCTATATGGATAACAAGACAGAAATAATATATCCACTTGCTGTTTATGACTTCGACTCCCTCTTTCTGTATAAAGGAGTTGTTTCAATCTTGCAGTGTTTCAAATATATAATAAACATTCTAAGGTTACCATGTAGTTTGGCAAAATAAGAATTTTCGTGTTTCTAACAAAAATGGCTTTTGTCAATGGTGCAAAGTCCGGGTTCTATATTTAGAATAATGTGTCTGGGAAAAAGAATAAACTATTTTAAATTTAACCAGCAATAAAGTAGGAAGACACTCCTATCCCATTCAGATAAGGAATTAGATAGGAAGCTTTCCTAGACTCATATAGTAGTACAAGAGTGTTCAGGCTTCTATTATCTTATTTCTTATTCTGCTACATGCTTTAAACTCCGCGCACGGTATAACGATGCAAGAGGCGGTAACTATCTCCCATACTGCGTATGTAAATCGATTTAGCGCCGTCGAGGCATATCCAGGATTACGAAAGTGAGCAACAATACACGGGTAGTGTAAGCTTCGGCCGATATATTTCAACAGCTGCAAGCCGGCGACTCTAGGCCAGAATGTACTGTCTGCAAGGGATTGCAAGTTTGCTCCTTCGGGAATTGTTCGCGCTCAATCGGTTTGGGGACATTTGTGCACGTTCGCAGGGGATTTCACCTTTTTTGTCAATCACTGAGGTGTGATCTATTACGGAAACGATTTTGTTAACTTCTTACTCCATTCGATAGACTGTTTTAATAATAAAAAGATGTTTGTTCGACTGGAGAAGTAATGGGGATAAATAATAATCGGGGATACAGACAACAAATCTTTATTTTCTACATGGTCCACGTTTGGACATTATTTCTGTGTTTATAGAATTAAAGCGCTATTTAGGTATTAGTATACACATATAATATTATTCTATAAACTTATCTACTGTTAATGAAACATGAAACTGTCAAGTCTATTGTTTCATCACAGCAACAATAGGCAGTAGAGGGGCACTTAACATATTGTTAGAAGAATACTGCTTTTAATGTCAGTTTGCAAAAATAATATATTACATGTGAGGTGGGAAATGTTTCATTCCAGTCGAGGGCTTATTATATGAACGAGAGGCTCAGATATAGCGCAAGGCTGTAATGAAACTCCCACTGAACTATGTATACTATTTTATTCACAATCATCCTTAATTATCCAAATTAGCTTCTCATTCTACTCGTATATTCAACAAACAAAGGTGATGTATGGTAGTAGTCTATGAAAACAAATGTTTAAATTTATTTCAATAATTTGACATGTGTCAACAGTTCAGGAAACTAAAATCCTAATAAAACAGCATTATATTAGAATTTTATATTACTTTATAATAAAAATGCTTATGTTGAAAATTAATATTGTAAATATTGAAGTTTTATTGTAATTATAAGGTTTTATCAATATGTTTTGACAGCACTGTTCAACTTACTTTCATAGATTTATGACTGTGTTGCTAGGCATTTCTATATAAACACTTCCCACCCATGGAATAAATTTGTCACTTCCCACCTAAGAGGTTGTCATATTTGTAAGAAATTACGTATTTAACAACCTCTAAAAGTTTTGGAAATGACAAATTATTTTAGTGATTGTGAATAAACGTATTTTTTTTTTTTCAATCACTTTAGGAAAAAAATAGTACAACACACGTATAGTAGGACTATTGCAAAATAAACTACTATTGGAATACGAATGGCATTAACTAGTTTATAATTGAGCCTTTTATAACATGTTTTACAAAATTCTATTACCTTACTTAAACTTTTATGTCAAAATATCTAAATAAAATCATCAGTCAATGTATTTGTCACTGGAATATCGAAAATTATTGCCGCAATATACGTACCTCTTGATCCCCGGGTTCAGGAGTGTTGCTGTTTTCGAAGATATTGTGTTGTAATCTAGTTAACTAGAAGATTTTTACTTCCTTCATTGCTTTGAGGAAAATATTTTTTCTTTGGTTACTAATAAATTGAAACCGAACTGTGTGTCTGATAACTCATCAATTGCAGATCTTTTCGCTGATGAAAAATAGCAGGAACCACAGCGAAAATTTTCGTGGATGAAAAATTCAGTGTGGGCTGTGCTAAAAATATTAATGTAAAAATTATTGCGCGACATTTTTTCACGTCCTAAGTTTGTTGGAATAAGAAAAAGAAAATTCCACAAAAAGTTTCATTTACAACTTCACGTTTAAGATTGTTTCACATTTACGATTCTTCTACACAATAAAACTTTTATCTCTAAACTTCACGGATTCTCATGTCGTTGCCATGGTATTTACATATCGTCAACTATCAAGTCAACACATCTGATTCAGTTTGCATGTCTGATCGCTGTCCTTGTTTTGTTGCAGTGATGCTCAGTGAAGTCCAGGCGGTGGTCGGAGGGGTCGCGAAATTGCCATGCAGTTTGGAGGCCCCCATCGCCAATGACAAGGCCCATTTGGTCATCTGGTACAAGGAGGGGGTCGTATCCCCCATATACAGGTGAGAAACACATGATTTGTTTCAATACAGGGTGTTTCAGGACTAGTGTAACAAACTTTAACAGCTTATTCTTGAGGTAATTTTGAGCCAAAAATGTCATATGAATATAGGTCCTATTCCTTCTAGTTACCAAAATACAAGAGGTTAAATTTCTATAATTAATACGAAATTTTCTAATTTTTGTAATCAAGGTACTTTCGGAAAACAAGAATTTTATTGAAAAGCCATACCTTATTTGTCTTAATTTAAAAATTTTGTACTTTTGATTGTATTTTTGTTTCATAATGGATGGTTATAGTACTGCTGAATATGCAGATTTGATTATTATTTATGGATTATGTAATGGTAATACCCGTTACTCATCTAGAGAATACCGAGACAGATACCCAAACAGACGCCAACCTTCCTATGTTGTTCTGTGTTTAGAATTTATTTATTTGTCTATTTAATTGTGTCATTGTGTGTTTTGTTCTCCAAATTGTATTCGTTAATATTAAAAAATAAAATTAATTAAGACAAATAAGATATGACTTTTCAATAAAACTCTTGTTTTCCGAAAGTACCTTGATTCCAAAAATTAGAAAATTTCGTGTTATTTGTAGAACTTCAACCTCTTGTATTTTGGTAACTAGAAAGAATAGGGCATATGTTCACTTGACATTTTTGGCTCAAATTGACCTCAGGAATAAGCTGTTAAAGTTTGTTACACTAGTCCTGAAACACCCTGTATATATATTCACTGATGACAATTTCATACAGTTACGTTAATTTCTATTGAAAGCAGAATTCTGTTTTTGAAGTACTGCTTTTAAATTTTGTCATTATTAACTGAATTATAAATTTTTAAAATGCAAATCATTTGTGAAACAAAACAAAGAGCGCAAATTGATACATATAATTTTTTCAATGCCCAGAGGCAATAATTAAAAAAAATTGAAATATGGAAATGCGATGAGCATTATTTTAATTGATCCATAACCAATTAAAAAATTTGTATGCGTTTAGATAATAAGCTTTGAGTTATTCTAATTTAAAGTTTAAAAGAAAAATGTGTTATAGAGTTTATAAATGTTATTACAAACCAAAGTTGGGAAGATGAGCATTATTGACCCAGCTACGAGATTGTGAGATGCTCGGTTAATAATTATCTTGTCAACTGTGATTTTTTTACTACTAAGAAGCTCTTAAATCCTTTTGAATGAATTTTCTGTAATAATACGCGTTTTAACGTAAATTCTTATAACTATCTACAAAAATTGAGGAGGCAGGAATTAAATTCATTTGTTTTTAACATTGTTTTTATCATTTTGGTAACAATCAATATTTGGAGAAAGTTCAGTCAATTTCTACTGCAATTAAATAATGATTACTCCCCATGTTTTACGTTTTTTTTCTTTCTACACAGAAATGCAATTATAACCTTTAAAATTATTAAAACAAATACATAATATAATAATGAACATTTATATACCTATTTCGATGGCATATCACTAGCCTAGTACGTCAGAGGTCGTAGGTTCGAATCCCGCTGAAGGGCATGGTCGTTTGTGTTGTTCACATAAATTTGAAATCATTCATATCAAAAGTAGTTAGTCTGTTTACCATCTTCATAAAAGAAATAAGCATTTACTCATTCGAAAATTTAACAATAAATATTTCAATAAATAAATGCAAGAATACAATTGGGAATTGGGGACAATTTTAAATTTATAACTAATACTTTCCTTAAAATTTAAATTAATTACTAATGTTTTATTATTCCAAATTAGTTAATTATTTTAGTTTTAATAAATTCAGAAGGTTGAATTTTTTTTGAGAAGTGACAGTTCTAATTATTGTTCTAGTTCAATAATAATCCATTATTCACCATTACTAAGGAAGCTAATCAATTGTTGCCAATTAATAAAGAAGCGGTGGAGAAATAAAATTCAAGTTTTAAAACAAAGTCAATAATAGCATGTTACTAAGCTTGTAATGAAAAAAAAAATTTACACGCTAAACTATTAGTGAAAGTTAGTAATTTCAATATCACTGATATGAAATCTCGTTAGCCAATCAGATTCACCTGCAAATATGTGATATGATTTTATCACACGCTGCGATAATTGAGCAAATTAACTTAAAAATTTGTATTTAAAAGTTTAACAGTTGCAGATACTTTTTTTTACTTATTTGTGGTCGTCGGAAAAGTGTCGTTTACAACACGTGCTTAAAAGTTATTTCACAATAGTGTAATTAAACCAGTCGCTTTCGACTCGTGGCTCAAACTTCACACTCGTGTGAAATATCCAACTTTCAGCACTAGTTATACAATATACTATATCACAATTATTGACAACTTTTAATGTAGCAAATTTCAGGAAGTAAGGAAATTGCGGAAATTATCTATTAAATCATGGTTCCTATGGAAAAATTTCTCGACTCAAAACGAAGTGAATTATGGCATGTTACTAAGCTAGTAGTGGAAAAAAATATTGTCACTTTCACTGATGTAACAAATTTTAACTAGTAAGGAAATTGCGGAAATTAGCTTTTAAATCGTAGTTTCTATAGAACTTGGTGGAGGCGCCACAGTATGCAATGGCAGTTGAAGGAATTTTATTCAGTTTGAATAAGTGTGCGGTTATATTTCAGCTCTCGAGATACTACTGGGTATGTTTCATTATACAAACAAATTCAGAAATCAGTATATTGGCGGTAAACAATCCCCATTAGATAACAAATCATCCTTTCATAAAATAGCTAGTAATAAATTATAATTGAAATTAATTAAACGCGACGAGAGACACAACGGTCGTAATAGTACGTGACAGCTAATTACACACTAACACGTCAGTGTTGGCGGGCGTCCCTCGTCCCGCTAAAGTGACTTGACTCGGCTCCTCCGGCTCCAACGTACGTACGTTTAATTCCGGGGGAAAGTATCAGGCACAAGGTAAATGGACCCGGGAGCAGAAGCTTTTGTTTTCCCGGCACAATCGCACAATGGCGCCGAGCACTAGCTAACGACGCGCGGGAAAGGAGGGCACTGTCACTTCGTCGAATTGATTGCTGTTCCCCCACTTAGCCAGATGTTTTTCGTTTGTCTTCAATTCGGTTTATTGTATTATTCTCCACTCTTTGGCCGGCTGTGTTCCGTTTCGTTAAAGAAGAAGCCTGCGTCTTTTTTACCGTCACTCTGACCATTCCTAATTTGACTACTCACACATCTTGACCCAGCTATAAGCAACAATCATATCTGATTCACTTCCACTGATTGGGCATAAGCCGCTATGGTGCGTTCCCAAATGAACGCCGCCATGATGATCAAAATTGAGGTTCAATATTTAAAAATCTATCACTCTTTTCTACGGGTAAGACCACAATTCGTGGTATGACCTAAAGAGAGGTGGTGGCGAGCGCAGTGTAGAGAAAGTGAAGACAGAGCTTCAGATTGCGCACTTTGCAAAAGTGTAACAAAACCTCAATTTCACCCTTTCAATTGGGAACGCTCTCAGATGGCAAAATATGGCCTATGCCCAATCTAGTGTTATATAGAAATCAGTGTTCACTACATTAAGAATTTTGTCTTATTTTAATTTTGCAGCCTTTTAATGTGTTTAATGTGTTTGATAAATAAATAAATATTAACACCCCATTATCTATTTTGGTCGTGGTACTATGCTTCACAGGTACAGTTAAAAATGGCGACTGTTTGCTATGGGAATCGAACTAAGGATTTTGTAAAACCACAAATTTTTATTTTGCAATTACAGTGCTTTAGTAAATTTGAATATCATAAATAAATAAATATATAATAACGTTATTTACCTGTTCTGGGCGTGACAATTTGCTTTCGCAGATCTCTCTTTTTGTGAAGATGTTAAAGGAGAGAGAACCACAAAAGTAAAGACAAAAATGATAACTGGAATCCGAGTTGAGCTTCTTTTATCTCGAACCTATGTACCCTGTACTATTAGTAATTATATATAGAAAACCTGTTTTTATGCCGAGAATCCAGGGTTTGAATCCCGACTTCGTTATTAATTTGGTACAAAAACAACTGTATAACTCATTAGTTTCCTCGAAGTAATAATATGTCGAATCTGAAAGCCAATATTTTGAATGCTGCTATAGGCACGGACTAAATTTTAACTACTTCTCTATAGAGAAAGATAATTTAAACGAAATTTAAATATAAGAAATAATAATTATTTTGATGTTAGTCTAAAGTTATATTTAATTTATAACCTGTACTTTTATCTCTTGGTTAATTTATTTATGAAAATACTTAAAAAAGCCGTTTTAAAATAGGGAAATTCGCATTATTTGTCATTTTGACTCTATATTAAATATAAATAAATAAATAAATTTAATTTCTTATGTATTGAATACCAATGACATTTAGGACTTAATAGCTCCGTGGAAACGCATCGGATTGTGCATCTTTTGATCTTCACAGCCGAAAAATCTCTGATAAACTTTCATCACATAAAAATTGTCCTCGAAGTTCTCTTGGGGACCGTCATTTAATGGTAGCAATTCTCACAGCAACGATAAGTAAAATAATACAAGTTTGCCCAGTGGTAGAAACGGGAACGACTAAAATGGGGCCAAGCCTCCGTGTAATGAAGAAGGCTGCGCTTTTTTTCAGGATTATCAGGTTGATTATTTTTCTGTGTCGTGTCTGTATATTTTGTCCAGGAAGTCGCGATGCTTGTAATGAAAATTGTTTTCGATTACTGATTACAAAATAGCATTTTATCATTGTTTTTATCTAACAATTTTTTCTTCAGTAAGCTCAGATATTTTATTCACAATATTCGCTTTTTTATTTTATTATGTAATATATGAAAAGCAACGCAATATGACGAGAACGGAAACGAAAAGAAAAATGCACTGGGAAGCATTCGTATATTGTTATGGAATATTTTCCACAAAAGGGATATATAAATTGCATTTTTGCTGTTTCACAAAACAAAGAAATACTTGTAATATTTTATTGCAGTTAAGCGGGTTATGGCAATCACAATCAGATATGTTTTGCTATATATTCAAATTTCTGTTTTTTTTTTCTAGATAGCCTTGAGAGCTTTTACAGCTACATATTAATTCATAATACTGAATCATTGTAAATAAACACAGATTGATAAAAAAAATTGCGATAATATTATACCGTGTGTCCCACGTAAATGTTGGCATAGGCAGTTAACATGTAAAATCAGTTTTTTGTACATAAAAAGTGACCGGCAAAAAATTATGCATCCAAATTTTATGTCACAATACTTCCAATATTCCTACATCTTATATAATACAGATTACTTTATTTTGATACCGCAATTTAATGAAATTAATAATAAAAATTTATAATTTTCCGCCTACTCTTTTAATTGCTACTGACGTATAGTGCCTGCAATTTGTTTTAAATATTTTAATCAGCCACTGTTAATTTCTGCTGATGGAAACCATCCAGCGTTCATTCCTGTGATGTATTCAGATATTTGTTTGCATTGCGGCCCCATAATATATTCTAATAATACTTACACGGTTCTCGACATTTAATGTATTCTTGATGACAGTGACAGATTAAAATATTTAAAACAAATTGCAAGCACTATACGTCAGTAGCAATAAAAAGAGTAGGCGAAAATTAGGAATTATTATTATTAATTACATTAAATTGCGGTATCAAAATAAAGTAATCTGTATTAAATAAGATGTAGGGATATTGGCATTATTGTGATATAAAATTTGGATGCATAATTTTTTGCCGGACACTTTTTATTTACAAAAAACTGATTTTACATGTTAATTACCTATGCCAACATTTAAGTGGGACACACGGTATATAAAATTTGATACGTGGCACCTACTAATTTATATGCGTAATATTAATCAGATATCAGACAATGTACCAAATAAAAATAAGTGAACCAGGGAATTAATATGCGGCGAAAACTTAAATTATCGGTTGTGAAAATCGATCTGCACGTCTCATAATGACGAAAAAACTGTTCCAGTTGAAATTGAACTAAGCTAGCTTCATTTAGATTAACGTCAAATGGCATTTCATTTATTCTGTTTTTAATGAATCCTTTTTTCAATTGTTTCATCCATCGAAGATACCCATTAATCACGAATTCCCGAGTGTTGTTTAATGCGGCAATTGTTATTGTTGCGGATAGAAGCAATCAGGCCGGGCAGTTTAGGCTTTACCCGACGCCAGAGCCACGTCGCGGATCCAAGCCAAGGCTGCTCATTTAGCCATGCGGTTTGCCAGGGTCCGTAGGTAACCCGACCGTGTTCTCGTAAATTGAATTTCTGTTTATAATTATGCAAAACACATGTATAATTAAGGGAAAACACCGGTTGGTGATGAAAAACATGGGTTAGACATGTACGGCGCAATTGGGGTTTGGGGCGGGGACGCGACTTAAATTACCTGCTATTTTCACTTGATTACCGCTAACGAACCGGACATGGAACTGTTGAAGACTCAACATTACCGGTACGGGACATCTCTCATTATATAATTACTATCATTCATGCTTTGATTTCGCTTTATCATTAATGTCAATTTTACTTCACCAAAATCAATCACTCTAGATATGAAACCCAATAGATTTAATTCTCTACAAGATAGTAACATCAATTTTCAAATATTTTATTTCACAATCTACAAAAGAAAAGCTAATTATTCCTACTTCAATAACTTCTTTATTTGGAATATGGAAACTGCTTCAAAAATACTTTATAATAAAATACAAATTAATTGTTATGTGGCACTCTGCTTTCACAGATTTCGCTTAATGATGTATTTTTGCGCATGAAATGCGATTGCCAAAATTCAATTCATGGTCTGCATTCCACAGGGGTAAATGTAAAATGGCATCTGTCGGCTGAAGGATTTGGACTAGGGATCTTATGATCTATAATCCGATGTGTTATTATGGTGCTATTTACCTACTATGTGAAAAATGTTTTGCATTCAGTTTTAAAATAAACTAACTTATATGTTTAATAACATATTTATATCAATAATCATAGTCTTTATATTCATAAAAGTACATTTAAAATATATATTTTAGATGTCAATTATATGTCCATTGTAATTATTTTTGGATAGTTTTCAACACTCTAAATTATTTACTAAGGTAAGATTGAAACAGAAAGGATTGAAACCCATCCAATTATTTTATTCTTATAACTTCTCCAATCCAATAATATTCAAATTTAAAGTAATTATTTTTCTTGTGATGCTATACAAAGACAGGATAAACTTGACTTTATGACCCAAGGTAGCTGCGGAAAAATAGGGATTTTGACAGATATGGTAGGATCAGTACGAAATAAACCAATCCGAAACGAAAACTAAAATACAACCCGAAATAAAAACCACAACTACACACAAAATAAAGTTGACACTCTGCGCCCAACTTCAGGTTTGCCAAAGAAATCAAATTTACCCCAAATATAGTTAGTAAACACAATACTAGAACTTAAATGAAATGTGAAAGTATTTACCCATTGACTGTACTTTACTTACATTTACTTTAGTACTTTACATAAGTAAATTTGACTACTAAATACAAATGAATTAATCCTAAGAAAAATAATTTATATCAGTCCAGTAAATTTAGGGGTTTGTGATGATTAACTCTACCTTGCAGTGCACGAGTTTCACGGCTAGATTACTTTTGTAGCACTTGAGTCTTTGAATGTATTTACCACTCAGTCTGAGGATTTCTTCTTTAACGGAAGGCATTTGAAGGTCTTGCAGTATAATCCAATTGATAACAAACCATGTAGCAATGACAATCTTGTGAAGGATTTTTAAATAATTTCGATGTTGGAGGCACTTGCTGACCCCGTAGGTCCAAACTAGCTTAATTATTTCTGTGTAATTATTACCATCCAAAAATGTTGTGTATTAAATGAGAAAAATATAATATGTAGGTAACAAAACGAACAAACAAAAGTAGGTACTTGGTTTCCTCTTTTCTGTTAATCTTCTTGATGGTTAGAATTCATTTTGTGAAATCATGCCGTACGCTGTTGTGAAACGATGCGTGCCCTTACAAAATGATTTCCTCGTTTTTATTGTGCGGTGTTTTCCGGAACCCGGCCTGTTTTTCCTAACATATCATGTATTATTCATGACAAATTAATACGTTGTTATTTCGTAAGCAATCTGCGGTATACACGATACGATCCTATATTCATACAAGCTGTTACTCGGGTTATTTTTTTATAAATTCTATAGAATGACTTTAATTCGCTTTTATTCATCCTACTTACTGTAATTAAAATTTGTAATATTATTTATATTAATAACAAAATGCCGCATGCAATTTTAATCGTGGGTGAAAGCATTAACCAATAGTGCTAGATATACTTTTGAATCTTGTCTTGGTCATTTTACTAAATGGGAGGGTCAAGAGCGTTCGGATAGGATAACACGATATAGAAAAGAGAATTCCCTAAAAGAATCAAGAAATATCAAGGATTCTTGAAACAAGACAAGAAATACATTGGCAAGAAATTAAAAATGTATTGTCTTGAAAATCAAGCCCAAGACAAGAAATGATCATCCAAACAAGATTTGTCTTTGTCTTGATGAAACACTATTCACCAAGTACAGAGTGCGATAAATAACGAAAAAAAGTACCGTAGAATTTACCGAACTTTTCTATAAAATGAGGATATACATACATAACGTCACGCTATGTCCCACTTAGTGGGGTAGCACGAACCTAAAATACAGTCAACCAACAATCAATCTCCTCCAAACATACCTATCCTGACACACCACTTTCGCCTCGTCCACATTCATAGTGCGATTCATACATG
Source organism: Poecilus cupreus (assembly GCA_963942605.1). NCBI lineage: Eukaryota > Metazoa > Arthropoda > Insecta > Coleoptera > Carabidae > Poecilus > Poecilus cupreus. The sequence continues at coordinate 4,622,145 of OZ012725.1, read as the reverse complement.
CTCGTCTATTCTTCACACTCAAAATCATTCCTTCAATCAAACCCAACCAGTTATTCCTCAGACGCCCACGCAATCGTTCACCTTCAATCTCACCCACATATATTAGTTTCACCAACCTTCATTCGACATTCGCTCAACATGTCCAAACCACCTCAACTGACTCATTCCCACTTTCTTAACAATATTCTTCTCAAGCTCACGCTCATCATACAAGTATTTACAAAAAGTATGTTAAATTTTCATTTTCTTATATCCCCAGTATACCGAATAATTCGGTGAATTCTACTGCACCCTTTTTTTGTGAAGCTTGTTTTACCGAATGATACATATAGAAATTTAAAAATTGTAATTTTTACATATTCCTGTTTCTTCTTTACAGTTTCGACTCCCGTAGCAAAGCCTTCGAGCACGCTACCCACTGGGCCGACAAGGTTCTTGGACCTCGTGCATTTTTTCGCTATACAGACGAACCCGCCAAATTAACTTTGGACAACGTCCGCGATGAGGACAGCGGCGTCTACCGCTGTCGCGTCGACTTCAAGAAGTCGCCCACCAGGAACACGAAGGTCAACCTCACCGTACTGAGTGAGTAGATGATTCACTTCTTTATCGTACAAATAAAAACGATTTTATTAGTTGTTTCTTGATTCTTTATTTGTTGATCATTTCTGACGGCGTTTCAATGCCGTAAGGTTTATCCAAATTTGGTTCTGCATTGGTTGTCAAATTGTGCCATCCAAATATGTTAGTGGGGGAGAAATCACAGGAGTAGTAGTGTTGATATAGTCACGGCCAAGCCATAAAGGAGTGACGTCATATTACTGTCATTTCAAGATGATTTTAACGCTAAGAATGCTGATGATAGATGATAAAGAATTGAGTATGAAAATTTGAATTTGTAAAGACAAAAATAAAACTTTACAATTACTGACTGTAAAGAACGATTAAATAACAAATACTTAACCTCAAAAATTATGTCCTGAAAAAATGAATTTACCGACTTTACAAGTTATTGTCAGCAGTACTTAAACAGTGGCATAGTTTGTAAAATAATCATCATATACGTATGAGAATAGTATATTCTACAACAAGTAATGGAATGGCACATATTCCACGCGAGCAAAAAGATTGTAGCCCGAGCCAAAGGCGAGGGCTACGGTTTGCGAGCGTGGGATAGGCCATTCCGTTACATGTTGTAGACTATACTTTCTATAAAAAGGTTTTGGAAATTATACAAAAATACAAATATAAAACTGTTGTAAACGTCAAACTCAAATAAATCAAATTAAAACAAACAGACGTAACCATAGTAACTGAATCAAGATACTTCATATGTCGCGCTAATAAGCGGTTCTGATTCGTCGAAAATATTCAATCCGCCGCGTATGGAATGTTAGTGATTCCATAACAATTTTTAGTAGTGGAATGTCCAGTTTCCAAAACAGTGTTATAGAAAATTTATTTACCTACTACATTATGTATGGAAAATATACCGTAGAACTTACCGGACTATTCGGTAAGCTGAGGATATAAGATGTATTTTCTGAAGATTTCTTAACAATTATTTACTAAGTATTTAGAAATGATTACAAAAATTTTTGGTTAATTTTTAGAAGATTCATCTTATATTCTTAGTTTACCGAATAATTCGGTAAATTCTACGGTAGTTTTATATCCGTGTATTTCATATACTTTATTACAATTTGACATGAAAAACTACAATACTCTTCTCTTGTAATTTATATTATTTAAATAATGAATAGTTTATCTATTGTTGGCAACCAGTAATTCAATAAGTTTCGACCCTTAAGACATACAATCTACTATGTACGAGTAAAGTGTGTCCGAGAGAGATAACTTATTTCGTTAATGTCGTTGATTAAATTCACTTATGGCTTGATCCGCCTATATATATTTTCGCTTAAAAATTCTATATTATCTGAAGCTACTTTCCTCATAAATATTTAATTTAATGTTGCTCCGTTTTGTTTAACAAATTGAGGGAAAGTATATTGAGAAAGTGATTATAATGTCGTGAATTTGGCATTCATTAATTTATGAAAAAGTTACGTTTTTTGTTTGAAAAATCTGTAAAGGAAAAGTGATCCTTATAAAAGTAAACAGCGTCAAACGGTGAACACAATCTGGAACAAAAGTAAAGTTGGGTATTTATTAAAGTGTCACAAGATATAATAAGTTTCCGGACATAATTCAAAAACTTCTTTATGACAGCACAAAGTTAAAACAAGAAATTTATTTTTATGCCAATTAATTAAGCAGTATCAAAATTATCATTTAATTGAATTCTCATCAAATTTACAAATAAGTTATCTAAGGAAAGCGAAACGAAGACGAGGCAAGCAAGCCAATCATAAACCGGAAGCAACAAGAGACTCGTTATTAAATTAGCCCGCGGACAAAGGCGACGTGCCGATCTTTGATTACGGAACGAACTTAACTGAAATCCAGTCAGAGTGATTTAATATTTTTTCATCATAAAACTTTTGCCCGGCCGACGAAAGTTTATAATCTTTTAGATTCAACAATTTAAATTCTGAAAACTTTAGACAGCTGTCGGGGAAGCGAATTTCTTTTGTCAGAGATTCCGTTTTTACTCGAGGTTAAATATCAAACAGCACAGACGCAGTGGAAGTAGAGAGGGAGTTCGTCTTCGTCTCTGATGAAACTCTGGGGTGGCCATGGCTATTGGAGGTACGGGGGATTGCTTCGCGAAACAGAGATGACGATTCTAACTTGTTCGACCGGAAATGACATGTACGGGAAACCACTCTGCGAGATGGATTCTGTCGAAACGCGAAAGTGAATGGCGATGCAGCAGAAATAATATTTTAGAAATATCAAAATTGTTCTTTTCTTTCTTGCGTAAACACAACATACTGATAATTCTGATTACTCTCCACCCAGAACTTATACCCATCGAACTAATGTTACTTCCAGATCTTCAGAATACATTGATTGCTTTATTTAAAATGTATTTAATTGTAAAATTCTCACAACCGTCATTTCGAGCAAAATTTTGGGCTTTAGTTTCTCTGAATTGAATTTATATATACATTAATTCAAATAGATACTTATTCTTTCAGCGCAGATTTTCATAGATTTTTCATATTTACGTCAAAAAATAATATAACATAATAATGAATTTTAATTATTTCCCTGATTTGTGTACAGCCACTGCTGTTGAAGTTGGCAGCTTGGTTTCATGGAATAATATAACAAATTAAATTTTCGTAATTAAAATATATAAACGAAATAACATTTCGTGCAGATTTGTACCAGCTTCCATTAAAAATGAAAATATTTATATTCCAGCTACATTATACAATATTTTTACCTGGAACTGAAATTACCTGCGCATTTTCTATAACATGCAGTATATTTTCAATATAATATTAATATTTATTTAGTTTTCTTGTCAAATTTCCTTATTAATTAATTCAAACAACTAGTTAAATATGAAGTCAATATAATTAAATAGTTATTTACATACCAAATGCGGGAACGCTTGGTTCCCGGATGAGTGTTTGGCGGCGCGAGCTTGCAAGATTTTCCTGCATATCTCCGTAAATAATTTATTTATAATGAATTATAAAATAGTACATATAAACATATTAGTTGCATAATAATATTAGCAAAAAAAAATTTTAAGCTTTCATCCTTAACATATACAGTTTACAATCTAGAAGACATTGAATTATCGATAATTTATCATTGTATTCACATACTTTTAATAGGAATTAATGAAAGAATTGATAAAAATATGCCATAAAAATAAAATAATTTGAGAAGCAAACAAGTCGGCAGCCTATTTTATTCATCAGGCTTTTATAAATATTATAACAGATAAATTTTGAGAACCTCTGGAATAATTCTTAAAAGAATTATTTTATTTTATAAATAATATCGTTTTCTTGCAGTCTATAAACTTGTTTTTGCCGAATAATACCGCTGTAGAAAACACGAAAAATTTGGTTTGTTGTCAGTAGTGTATAGACTTTTGCTGTGATCTGTGCGTGTGCTGTGTATGTGATCAATGAAGTCTTTCTATTACAAAATCATCAAAATGTAAGTGTGCTTTAGATACTTTAGTACTATAACTACATACTAACCCAGCAAACACAGCTGTAACATTGATGTACCTGGTATGTAATATTTAAAACCTAAGTAGTATATCATTTATATACGTACTAATAACGTAATATACATATACCATGTGGGATATTTATTGAGAGAGCGTAAAATTATATTGTTGGTATGTCACATTGGTCTTGGATATGGTACATACCTACAACATGTATATGTTATGTTACCGTACTTATAACATATTCACATTTAATTAGAAGGTTTTATGTAGTTTATATAAAAATATAGCAAAGAAATTTTAAATATTTTATAGTGTAAACTGAACAACTTTGAAATACTTTTAATTTAATTTTACTAAGTGGTTACATATTTCCGTAGCGTAATTTATGTAAAAGAAATTGTTAATTTATGAATAAATAAACATTTTCAAAGAGATCTTACTCAAAAATATACAAATCAACTATTCCATTCGTATATTCAAAGTTGTTTATACCAATAGTTTTGTTATGTACCATTAACGTTACGATGCCTACATACATGGGATGTCATGTCTCATAGACCGTGTTGCGGACATAGGTCTATCCATGTTATGTATATATAACGTATTTACGACATAACTGTGTTGGCTGGGAAGTAAAGTAAACTGTGGACACAAGCAATTCATATATCAAAATAGGAATAAATAACCTAAGGTTACAAACAAGTCACTGTAATGAAAATATTTTTTTGGTATAAAAGGTTTTGTTCATCCTGTTAATATGTTCATGTTTCTATTCTGTTACTTAGTTGTATTGCGTTTATAAATAGCTACATACTCGCATGTAAATGCGTTATGTCACGAGGACAAAATCATATTTATTGAAGTATATTAAGCAGAAATTACGTATTCCGTTAGTCTACATCTGCATGTGAGTGTAGTGTAAAGAGAAACGCATTAATTAATATTCACTACTCCGGGTGCGCTCGCGACAAACAGCGAAACATAAGGCATCGCTTGGAAGGAACTATTTAATACGCAAACACAATTAGCGTACATTTCGCGTAGAAAATACAATTTCCAATACGAAGTGTTGCAACCGCGCTCTTAACCAGTGTCTCATTAAGAAAAACAGATGAGCACTGATAATTCAATAGAGAGCAATTCTCTCCGAGGAGTTGAGTCCCTCGCAGTGGAATTGCTGATAGGTGCTGCTAACTGACGCTAATTTGATAGATGCGCGACGTGCTACGTCTTGAAAGCTTTTAAAATGCTCTCAAGGAGCTCCTAAAAGACTACAGTTCCATCCATCTGCCAGCCGATGTAATATATCGTTGCTTCTGTACCGAGAATTAAAAATGTATTAATATTCCTCTGTAGACGTAATGTTCCTATTATGCGCCTTCCTTTACTACAGGTTCTTACGCTTGCCAAATTATTTCTATTTTAGGTGTATTTTCATATTGAACAGATAATTTATTTGCTTAAATACTGTGTATTAGATGAACATTGCGCAATGCCATTTAATGTCGCACTTTAAGTCCGAAATCATGCAGCCATTCTCATTTAATTTTAAATTTTAATTTAACTTTTTTAATGAAAATTAACGCATGCATAAAAGTACGCCTTGAGACATATTTATGTCTGTTAATCTAAAGTATCAAATAACAAATAGTTACGCGATTTATGCTTTACAAACATGGAGTTTTTATAATCATGATACAAGTGATTCAGTTTCTTTCATATCATATTATAATTTAAAAATGAAGAAACGAAGACACCATTATGTCGTTTATCCAACAAACAGATTAAAATATATTATCACACCTTTTACGCATTATGGGTGTGACACTCTGCTAACCTAGAACTCGATCAGTGATATATTTTTGCCTATGAAATGCGGTTACCAGACATCAAATCATAGCATAAAACATGTTTAATATTTATGTGTCAAACGTGTCAAATAATTGTGAAGTATCAAAAATATGTATCTTGCGAAATATTATAAATGTAAGTAATATTTGTATTATTAGTTAGAAAGTTTTGCTGACTAGATATTAAGTGATTTTTATTTTAAAATAAAGTCATACGCAAGGAACAAGTCATATGTGTTCAGTTCGTTTAATTTGTATAAGAGAGTAGTGTGGTGCCCACACCAGATTTTGTTTGCTTCTTTTGTCAAAACTGAATTATATGTTTAATAAACTAATTTGAGTTGTTATGGGAACAAACAAATAACAGAAACTGTAATTATTAATCATTCAATACAGATTCACATACCGACAGAAAAATTTGACTCACGGAATATCCTCACTTAAAATTGTAATATTTTTTTACTACATTTCTTTATAATATAAGCGCTAAGAAACCCATTGTAGCAGAGCGCATCGTCAGATCTCTAATATTTTTCGAGATACATCGATTTTTGGTATTTTTCGAAATGCAATTTTAAGGGCCTGTAATTCAAAAACTACACGAGATATCTAAAAATTCTCTTCATTCTAGCGTTTCTGGTGACTTATATAACAAATTAGCAAATTTTTAAAATTTTGAATTTTTTTTGTATTTTTGGTCAAAATTTTGATCGGCGATAACTCGACAAATATTAACGATACAGATTTACAGTGTTCACCAATCGATTCAGCTCGTCGAAATACATAAGTATGCAAAGTTTCATAAAAATCGCTTTACGGGATGGAAAATTAGAGCAAAAAGCCTGAAAATGGCGTTTTTTGTCCTGAAAGTATGGCCTGAATTTGGCCATTTTAAGACTTTTAGCTCTAACATTTCAACCGGTTGTCCGAATTTTCTGAAATTTTCAGGATTTATGTATTTCGTCGAGCTGAATCGATTGGTGAACACTGCAAGTCTGTATCTTTCATATTTGTCGAGATATCTCCAATCGAAATTTTGAAAAAAATTCAAATAAAAATTCAAAATTTTCAAAATTTACTAATTTATTATAAATAGTACGAAAAACATAAAACTGGAGATATTTTTCGATATCTTGTATAGTTTTTGAGTTACAGCGCCTCAAAATTGCTCTTCAGAAAATACAAAAATTCGTCATATCTCGAAAAATATTAGAGATATGACGATGCGCTCTGCTGCAATGGGTTTCCTGGCGCGAATATTATAAAGAAATGCAATAAAAAAAATTTACAATTTTAAGTCATATTTAGGGAAAATTCCGTATTTTGAAAAATATTACAAATCGCCATATTTCGATAAATATAAGACATATTACGATGCGTACTACAGCAATGAGTTTATTCATGTTTAAATTATACATAAGTAATAAATTTCAAGTTAAGTTTGGAGGAGTATTTAATTTATTTTCTATTAAACAATTTATTTGTATACGAAAGAAGTGTGGTGCCCACACCAGATTTGTACTTTTGTGAATACAATTTATTTTTACAATTAAGTAGTATTGCCGAAATGCCAATCTATATTTCCATTTATCCATACCTGTAATTTTATTATAATTATAAATTTTAGAATATATATTCACAAATTACTGAAACAAATGTAACTTGTTTTCTATAATAAGATCCAAAAAACAATTTATTTATGAGTTAATAATAAACTATTCGAAATCATTTGAAGTGTCAGTTTTAAATGCAACAAAAATTAAGTACAAGAATGAAGCTTTTTAGAAGAGTTGAATCGTACAAAAATTGTGTTTAGATATTAAATATGAAGTAAAATTTTTTTGTCTGAAATAACTGAATTGAAACTCATTGAAATAAATGAAAATAATGCCGCGGACTGTACCGTAATTGTGTTGGAAAATGCACTGAATAAAGAGGTAAATGGAAAATTAGCACGTACATATAAATGCACTTTTAATTAATTTCAATGTAAGTAATTGAAAAGTTAGTATTTTACATAGCAACCCTACTTTTTTCATTATAACTAGGTACTGAATTAAAGTTTGTAGAACATTCTCCGTTTGCAAGATAAGTAAAAGGAAGAAAAAGATTTTTATAAAATTCTAAGTAATGAGAAAGAGGAAACAAATATTTAATCTAAGTTTAACCACAGTGATTGAAAAACTGTTCATTATGGAAAGAAATTGAAAAAAGAACTTGCTAAGAGTTCTCGGAACTTTTAAATAATTAACCTTCCGTTTCCAAGAACTTGATATACATTTCGTTTTCTAAACCTTATACCAATAATTAATAGTAAACAAGTGAAACCTGTTATTTTTTAAGGATCTTAATGAAAGTAACTAATAATAAATTCATCTATTATAACCAGCATATGATGCCAGCATTTAATAACACACTTCCTTTTGAATAAATCATTCATTATTCAGGCAAAATAAAATAAACATAGACTAGTATTTAATATCTGCATAAAATTATAATATTTAATAAATAATATTAAAAAGAGCAAACTTAATACCTATTAAGTGAATATATAATAATTTTCTTCTTCCCTTCATTTCTTCCTTGTTTCTTTAACAACATATTTTATGGTAGAAGGTATCTCTCATATAAATATTAAATTTAATTTGAATAAAAATATTTTACTTGTTGCTCAATTGTAAACACCATTTACCCAAGCCTTCTATTGCCTTTGAAAATGAATCTTTACAAGTTACTAATTGACAGTTGCATTGTAAAATTTTTAGAAGTTAGTAAACAAGGTAAACAATGCACGTTGCCACAGTAATGCTTACAAGGCTTATGTGAAATCATTTCAAATAATTTGTGACAGAACAGTTGTGTGTAACTGAGAGGACTTGGTTATAATTTTAATTTGACTTACAAATGAGTAACAAGTAAAATGTTGTACAATACACACAAGGTATCTGTTTTACTGCTTCAAGGAGGTAACAGACTCGCCGGTCATTTCCTCCATTCAGCAGTAAAAACTGTTTTACCTTGCTTGTAATGTAAATTACTATAACTTAAAGCCTATGGAGTTTTCTCGCTACTTAGAAAGTTCTCTAGATCATGCTGTTGGACTGGGTCAATTTCCGTTTGTTTCCTTTAAAATCTTTCAGTTCGGTTTCATCATATCTCCCCATCGACAATTAATTCATTGAGGGACATTCGATGAGTGCTTAATATCGCGCAGTGTATCAGCGGATAGGCCTTCAAGATCTTATGATTTAACACCTTCGGAATATTTATGTGGAGATATTTGAAGTTACTAGTCTACGCCGATAAACTCGAGATGATGGACGATATGGAGGGCAACATTTGCCACGTAGGCATTGCCGATATACGGCCCCAGCTGCCTGAAAAAGTGATCGAAAATTAGACTTCTAGATTGCGCTTAATTCGAGCCAACCACAACGTCCATCTTTCCGAAATCATATTCAAACACAAATGGCATAAAATTGTTTTTCCAAAAAAGCCAATACATGACCCATACCAAAATTTTAATGTATTGCATTTAATTTTAATGTTCTATACCTCTAAACAACACCCGTTATAAGAAAGTAACAATAAATACCTTTGGTCAAACATAATGATAAGAAGCGCAGCAATGTTATTGTTATAGAAGTGTTTCATTGTGGTCAGCTCCATCTATTAGTAGTAGCAAATCTTAATTTGTACATAGAGGGTCCAGTAGAACCTGCCGGCATTGCCCAATCCAATTCTCCTCTAATTTCATATCCCCACATTCATCGTCCACTCATACGTGTTGTTCTATTTGCTTTCCGGAGTCTTGTGCTCTGAATAACCAACCAAACTTGGCGGCAGGAGCGGGCAAGAGCTCCGGATCGCCTAACCCTGATTTATGTCCGTGTTTTGAGTGGCCACGGAGTCCGGTTGCGCGCTGTGTAGCACGGTAATGAAGTGTAAATAGCCCCGTACACTGGCTGAGGCTCACCGCAGAGATGTCCGCACTTTCAGGAAGGAGGATTTCTACTTGAAACTATTTGCACATTTACAACTCCCTCTGATGCTGATCTGCGGGCGCTTATACGTTTGTTAAGGTGGTAATGGTTTCACTCCAGGGACGACGATTCTTCAGACACTTAAATGTTAAATAGTTTGATGAAACAGTACTAAAAAGGATATAGGTATGTAGATGAGGGCAATGCACCAGTTGCATTGTCTGCACTTCTATTTTACAGAACTAACAGACTTACTTATCGGTAACAATTCGCTCAACAATTCTTATTTAAAACTCCAATCTAGTGCTACAGACTGACAAACAAATTGATAGATGCTTTATGTAAATTGCAAGATTTTTAAATACCAAATTGATAAAAGTGTTATGTTTGAAATTTATCCTGTCAATTTAACGCCCAGTGCCTAAAACCTACATTTTCAAGAATTTCCTTCTTATGTTCCAGTAACACTTCAAATTTAGTTTAAACAAAATGAGGTTTGAATTGCTCGAATAACATTCAAGTTTTAAGCTTAACTGTAAACAAGAAGAAGTAGAGTTATTTACCGTATTTTTCGGACAATAAAATGTAGACGTATGAGAAAATATATACATAATTAACTTTCAAAACTCAGTAAAATTAAACCGTACAACAAATTTAAAGTTTTGTCATTACACATGAGCAAGGCCATATGTCCGAAAAACTAAATTTATTTCCCTTTAGAGACCTTCAAACGACTTGCTTGTATCACATTTGTATCTTTTGCAGTTTTGGACATTTTTAGCGAATTCTTTGACGAATGGAAAGCTTAAGAAGTAATCTTTCAAATGATTATGCGTTTGTCTCATTTTAATCAATAGATGAGAAGTAATGTCATTTGAATGTGGAGTTAAATTGTCGAAAAATTCAGAGTTTATATTTTGACATATTTTTGAATATTTTACAGTACAACAAGAGGCCAAAATATAAACGTACTGTTCAAGTGTAGGTCTAAATAAAAACTCCGCATTTTTCAACAATTTAACTCCACTTTTAGATGGCATTTTACGTCTTATCTATTTATTAGAATGATACAAACTCTTCTGCTTATAGATTTCAAAAACTTCTCTTATGAGTCTGAAATTGGCACATCTCGATTTTGCTATAATTTTTTATTCTTCAAAATTTATTTTGTGCAAAAATTTAATGGCATACTTACTCACAACAGATTGCTCTGGTTAGTTAAGATAAATAGTCCGTTTATGTTCTGTAATTCTTATTTAATATTAATATTAATTGCAATTTCATCTTTACTTTTGGTGGTACTGTCAATCATCTGGGAAATATCATCGGCTATTTTTATTATATTTATATATTATTATATTGTTATTCGCTTCAAAAACTTAATTATCTTTACTTTCTTTATATCACATTATATATCCTGTATTTCCTAAATAGCATCGCTGGATTTTTAATTTGCGTACTTACTAATTTTATTAACATGTTGCGTCAATATATGATCTTCGCTAATACTTTCCGTGCAGTGTATTGATTCGAATTTTATTATTACCTTCGAATCATGAGATACACCCCAATTTTACGTGGACTTTTCTGTATAAATAAATACGACTTATTATCCGAAAAATACGATATATTAATGAAACTTTAGATTTTCAGTTTAAGATATAAGTGCACCCAGAATAGCGTTAGAATTACAATTTTATTTGAGTATTCTTTCAATCAATAAGTACAATTAATTGTTAACAGATTTAGTTTATTCCAGCTCTCTGTATTATTGTCCAAATCGGTGTTACTTAAAACTAGGTCCATTCCATAGAAAGAATAAGCTAAATAATATTTTCTTGTAATTAATTGTTGTTTTTTCGATATATACAAATAAATTATTGCTTTTGTTTCATCTGTATAAGGTAGTATGTTGTGAATTACATATATGCAAGTTGAAATTGTGGTAACATATAAATAATTTAATTAAATTATCTTGTTATCTCTTAACTCTATATTATTGAATGTAAAGACCAGTAACTGTGCAGAATAATTATTTAGAACGCTCTCAAAATATTTTTTTTGTAATTTTATTTGCCAAGAAGCTGTTTCTTTATATAATATAAATTATTCATATACAGAAAATTTCAAAAAACCTTTCTGTGTATTCAAATTAAAATTCATTTCCTTTGTTGTATATTTAGAAGAATTCGTTCCGTTTTTCGAGCACGTTAATTTCAAATTAATGGATCCCACTCATTAAAACAGTGCAATATGTAAAAGAATAAAAATATACAATTATACCCGCGAGGAAAAAATTGTGAATACAATTCCGTGTAAAGAATTATTACACAATCAAATGCTCACTGTATGTAATTGCTTTTTTCATGAGTGCAAATTTGAATGGATTAATTAAACTCTACGCGAATTTTACATCTCTTTGTCAGGATTCTACTTTGAATGTTGCATTTGAACGTGAGGATCATAATCGCGCGAGATACAACTTTGTGAACCACAAAAGGACGACTAGGGAGCATGCCATAGTCCTGTATTTACTTTATTCACAAACTGCATTAACGCGACAACGCTAAAAAGCTTGGTTTTGCCTAATAAAAACTTCAAAGATACGACTTGTAATTTTTAAGTGAAAATTTGCAGAAAGTATTATTCAAGTAGCTCATGTTTCTAATATTATAACCCTGATTTTTTCGTAACATTCGAAAATTACATTACTTTATGTAGTATGCATTAACAGAAGTAAGTTTTTATATATTTTAAATAAACATCCATCTTCTGATTATGAAATTTAAGTCATGTCGTTATTAGATTTTGAGCTATCGGCGACGAAAAATTGTCAGTGTCACACACATTTGTGAAATCGTAATCTAGTGTAATGTATTGTGTCCTGCTTGTAGTCAATAGGAATATATATCCTAGATTATAAGTTGATATGTACATGTTTTCTCTTCTTAACTGTATGTCTAGATCTCTCCGTATAGTTTCGTCACAACAATCTGACCTGCTGAATTTAAAATGTTTCAAAATTAATTTAATAATTTTTTTTTCTATGATCACTACTAAAAATTACTTTCTTTACACTATGCAAAGCTTGAAAATTGTATATTTCTATTTCTACTAAGAATATAATACAGTATGACATTAATATGTCATGTATAATTACATTTATATATCGTACAATAATTAATAATTATTTCAAAGTTTATATAAATCGTTTTCAATATTGAGATTACAAAGAGAATACAATATCAATTTTTAAATAAAATATGTCATTGACTTTTATATTACAATCTATAGATTTATAGTTGGTAACACTACGTATATCTGCGCTTGCGCCGCTTTCATTCTATAATCATAAATGTTAAACAGTTTGAGTTTGAGATGTCATTTCTTCTTTCTGAAGTGTAAGATATATTATTATTAAATCTTGACAAGTCAAAAGTGTGATCGGAGAAAAAGTATAGTGTGCAACTCGTGTAGAACTACTTATTTCACTCTCGTGTGAATTCAGCACCTGACTTCGTCTCGTGCTAAACTCTCACAACTCGCATGAAATATATAATTTTCTGCATTTGTTGCACAATATACTATTTTTAACCATAACTTAGCCCTGAGGATGACAGTTATAACTGTCGAAACGTTGTCGTAGTTTTTTAAATAAATATTTAACTGCTGGTCCGTTTGTTTTAATTTTTCTCATAATTCCGCATTAGTCGACCATCGCATCTTTTTCATCAAGCTGTATCATCTTTATTCCTCTAAGTTCTACAAATAAAGGGTAACTTAATTCGCGAAAATGAATTTAGATATATTTGTTTACTGTTTTATAGCTTAGGTGTTTTGATTTTATATTATTAAATTGCTCACAGAAGATTTATTATAATGTTCTTCCAAAAATGATGGTATAAATTATATATTTATAAATTGTAAAAAATACTCGAAATCTGTCATACAGCATTTGGTCTTCTTACATAACCAACATTTCGATTTACACTTAAATCTTCTTTAGAGTTAGTAAGATATATTTACACACGAGAAAAGCTATTAGGAACAAATATTACTAAACAGATATATCATTTGGCTTTTGAATAACAGTTGCCTAAATTTAAGACTTTTCCTCGATCAAGTACTAGTAACCTATACCCTTAATTATTGTACTTGAACATCAAGGTAAAATGTAAAGTTTTGTTCAACTGCATCTTGTGTTGAGTAAAGTTCCGTGAGTTGCAATAAAAGTGCGTTGCAAACTTCGCCGGATCTTGGCAGCATCTTGTCCGTTGACTTCAGCATCCACTTCAGAGCCGCTACCGCATAATGGCTCCCATCCCAGAGACTTGCGGCCACTCAGATAGCTTTCTTGATATACATGCATTGTTTATGACACGGCGGCGCGCGGGCTCGTGCTCCGCGCACACGTGTGCACGTGCGGAAACCATCCTCACCAGAGGAGAGGAAGCCGCCGCCACCATGGCCAGCATGAAATATCAGTTTCGCTAACTAGTGTTCTAATGTTTTTGTTTAACTAAGATAGCGTTTAAATGGGAAATTTACTGCAGATGTACGGCTACTAGGGTAATGTATGTTTCTCTGTTTGCCCACATGAGCGCTGCGAGCGTTGTATCTACAAATTAAACATAGCCGGAAGAAACTATGTGCGAGGAACATTTGTACGACTGCGAACTGCAATCAGCGGAATGAAACTATCACCCTGAGTTGCGCTTGTTTCTTCCAGATGCTGTTTTGTTTCCAGTTGGGTTCAATTCACGAATAACATGAATAAAATATGTATCTACAATTTCCGTGTTCCACTGCAAATTCCAGAACTTTTCATTTACACTGTAATACTTCGAGTTTTCTTAAAATATAATAAATTGCAATGCAACATTATCTGTGTGCTTTTACTAAGAAATTGAAGGACCAGATGTTGACATCTGTTACGTCCCCACTCACACCAATAGTATTTAAGGGATGTTATGCTACAAATAGGGAGTTGTTCGAGTGTTAGCGTTGTAAATAAATCTTGTAAATAAACGTGTACATTTGCAATACTCATACTTGAAATATACCCAGCTCTCCAATCCTTGAGCTATCGAACAAACTGGTCCTTCGAGCCGGATCAACATCCCACCCAATTTAATTTTATTAATTATCAAATTTGCTGCGTAAAAGTAAAACAACTTAATTAAGTGAATATAAAGATTTGGAGTTAATTTATTACCAAATTAATAACTTACAGTTCAACAAATACCAATAATACCGTACAGAAAAACAGTTAACTAGCTTCAAATTTATAGTTACAGTTATTTTTCAATATTCATTTAGGTATTGCATTATAAAATATGTAAACGAATTATATATTAATTCAATATATTATATTTTTGCCTTTTTAAAACTTGGTTGGTTGATGTGACATTAAGATTGTTTTCTTCTTAAGCCGAAAAAAAAAATATGTTGAACAGGAACAGTGTATGTGAATTATTTTGTTCTATGACGGAAGATTAATTAACAATAAAAATATATATAAAGTTCATTAGAAAATTTTAACTAAAATTGCTGCAATGAATTTTTTGTGGTGAAAATATCGATTGTCGGCTATTGGATTTAAACTTTTATTTGCTATGGCTACAGTTCTATCATTGGGCTATTTGCGTTGTAAAAAAAATTATTGACATTAGGAAAAATAAATACAGTGTGGCATGAAAGTTAAACGTCAATATTTATATTTTTAATATTCGCCGTAGTTCAAATCAAGCATTATTAAATAAAAATTTGAAAACAATTATTTACTGTCTGTAACATTTTGGTACAAATCAGTCAATACCAGATTTAATATTATGCCTTTTTATGTTAATTTGTTTGAATGTTTATAGTATTCAATCATATAAATTGTCATTCGGAAATGAAAATTCTATGTATATAAATTGTAACATACATTCATGTTTTCCGCTGGTTTTGATAAAATTTCATTAAATCGTGATAGAATTACATTTTGAATAACACACAAGTAAACATGAACAAGAGGAAATCATATTGAATTTCATTATTTGAATTTCCATTCAATAATTTGTGAATCACCAATTTTGAAAACATTAAATTAATATCGTAAAAATAAATACGTTATTATATCTTTAAATACTTGATTGTCAATGTTTCAGATAATCGAGATCATTTGATAGTTCACTTTGAAGTCTTTTATTAAAAGCAAATAAAATCAATGTTTTATAATTTAGGTCATTTGGCTGTAAGTTTTAGTTTATTCTTCTAACCTGGAAGCTAAAAATACCACTTGACAATTTGGTTTAATTTATCTTTTGTCTGATAGCTTTAAATGCGTATAACAAGCTCAATAAGTTTTAACATCAACTATAATAATAGAGATTTCTACATTTTACAAAAATAATTCCTTATTCTTTTCCTTATACTTTGACAATATGACCATGAATACACTTATTAGTTTATAATAAAAACATATTATTCTATATATTTTTTATTTCAATAAAATATATTCATCTCATTTATTTACTAAAAACCCTGATAGGCCTTGAAATAATCTACCACTTACTGTTGATAAATTGTTCTAAAAATCTAATCAATTCGTAACATAAACATAATACCTCCCTTACTTATATGTATGTGCGGGAGGTAAAAATGATAGAATTTAAAATATAAATATAGTGAATTAAACAATTTTCCTTTGTATGATTTTAACTTGGTCAAACGATATGATTCTGGGCTCATAGTACTCTACATCTTCTTGAATACAATGAAATTTACTCTAATTCATTTATTTGATATGCCGGAAAAATCCGATACACCTCCAAATAAATTACCACTTTCGATTGATGTATTGCTACCAAAATATAATCAACTAGTAACTTAGTTAAGTTAATCTAAATATGAAATTTCTAAATGGTACCATCGTTAGATTTTGTGTAAAAATAAAAAAATCGTGTTCTAAGTACCACAAAACATGCTTATGCATTGTAAACTCGAAAATTCAGATCCTCACAGTACCCTGTTACTTACTTAAACTTAGATGTTTCTGTGGGAGGCAAAAATTACTGGTAATTGTATTTAATTTTATTTATATCCAGTGCAGAATTATAGTAAAAAATGTATATTACATTCTGAAATTGCTCCTAATTTTTATAGGGCAAATCTAGATACCCATTATATATTTATTCAGACCTAAATCGAGTGATTCGCGCTAAATAAGTAGACATTACTCAACCCTAGTAGAGCGATTCCGCGATGCGGTGGTCGTGTTCAATGATCGAGAGTACAGTCCCTATACAAACTATGTCCCGTCCAAATAAAACCTCACCACATCAAGAGCTGGCGATAAAGCGAATAGATTGAATCAGATTGCACTATTAATTATTACGCGCCCGCCGCTTGTGCAGGGACGAGTAGCAGGCTCCGCAGCAATGTTCCCAACCTGATGAAGTTAAATTGCACACGTTTGATTTGTCCCATAATCACAATTTAGCGACATTAACAGAACTGAATCAAATACCGACCCTAATTAATTGACTTTTACCCCATATTAATTATTTGATTCCTGTATATTGAAATCCAACAAAGGACCCAGAAATTTATCATTTGGAAACTAATCAAATCAATTTAGTAGACTCGTCGATGTTGTGCATGCATTATGCGTATGATTGGGTAAAACATTTTATCCAACACCTCTCAATAAATGCTCTATAACTGTGGTGATTTTAAACAAGGAAAGTAACAGATTACCCACTAGTGGGTATAATTTTGAGAAAAGCCATTTATAACAACAATAATAACACACAACACCTTGGTAACTACTTCGATTGACATTTTAATTTAGAAAATTTAAAGCATATGTCATTAACAAATAATTTTTCTTTAATAAATTTTGCATTTATTAAGAGATGTTGGATAAAACGTTATACTTCACACGTGGGCAAAGTGGAATTACCCACTCGATTAAATTATCACTCAGCCTTCGGCTACGTGTGCTAAAATTTCACTCGTGGGTAATTCCTTACTTTACCCACTTGTAAAGAAAATAACTATTGATCTTCATTGCTTGGGCAATCTTTTCTAATTCTGGGGACGAATTATAATTCTGTCTTTAGTCAGGGGCCGGATCTATTTATTTAATAAAATGAATTACTATTAAATGATTTAAAACAGATTGTTCTTAATTTATATATCTGTATCGTAAATTTTTCTCATCTTCTAAACTTGTACCTGTATGTAAATAGATAGTTGGCAATAAAAATAAGGTAGAATATATTTATCACTCAAAACTAAAGAAAGAGTCCTAGAAAACGGTACATATTGTAGATAAAGATTCAAATAAAATTATAGGTAATATTATTCCAAATCCTTTTTATTATTACTAAATTTAACATTAAACAATTATTTGAGTTATGTTTGATCTCACTTAAACTACTAGATACGGTTAAAGAAATGCTACCGAAATACTAAAATGAAATGACTGAGAAAAATAATAATATTCTAGGGACTTCCAATACGTGCTTATCTGTTGAAAAGCCGCTACAGAAATTTTTGACCCGTCATAATACCTCCCTATCAAAATTCTCTATACTATAAAAAATAATTTTAGAACGTTGGACAACACAAAACAATGTTATCAATATACCCAGAAACAGAGCTTGTATTAGTAGCCAAAGTTTCTATACGGTGATGTTAACAAATTGACCTTGGTCGAGAATTAAATATCAAATCCAATCTGGAATGAATTCGTGGTATATTAATTATATCAACCGTGTGCAGTCCGTATGCAGGAAAGGATTAATCTTCCAATTTAGTGGAACGAAATGGTTAGATTAGATTTATAATTTGGTTTTAGTGATTAATGTAGTTAGACAAACAGATGTTCCATATAAAGTTTGATTAAAATGTACGAAATGAGTCAGTGTGTCACTAGACATATTTCATCTTTAAATTCAATTGAAAACAATTTATTCAAGTGCTGATTCATCTCTTGACCATGATGCTAACATTGTTTACAATTAAAATGTTGAACTATTTTATCGTGCAACAACTAATAAAAATATAGGAAACATTTTTGGGTTTATCAATTTAATTGCAAAGTTTGAATATAGATATTTAAAAACTCACATTTGTGGAATTATAAAAGTTTTCAGGAACCAGATTTTTCAATTTTTTGTGTAAAATAACACAGATATCACATTCATAGTTGCCATCAATCAAATTATCCATGAATAACATTTTTCAATCTGAGCGTAGATTGAAAAATTTTCAATTAAAAATTTCCCCTCGGCAAGGTTTGCAAAACATGGAACCTTTTATCGGTTAATGTAATCTATAAGCCGAAATTTTATTGAAATTCCAAAAATAACTATTTTTATTAATTCAAATTGAAACTGTTACAGAATTTGTTTACTGATTTTATTCACAATATATTGCTGGTTGAAAATATTACTGTGTGTGATGATAAACAATATTTAAAATATACAAAATTTATATTAAAATAAATATTTTCAATCAGTGATACATATATCTGTCACAAATAGTATATTACGTACCGTGAACTGTAAGTGACAGTTTTTAGGTCGAGAATGTAGTTTGGGATGTCGAGACCCGTAGGGTCGAGATTTCCTAAACATTCGAGGCCTAAAAAATCACTTACAGTTCGAGGTTAGTAAGTTATTTTTTGCAATACCTGCGTAAATATAAGAAAAGGAAAAATAGGTTTCAAAATTAACAGCTGACAGATTGTGGTTAGAACTAAAATTTGAATGACATATATTTACTTACCGTCCACCTTGCACGGTAAGTTTCACTTACCATCCACCGTGAACGGTAAGTAAATGATGTAACCATGGAAACCAATTGTGCTATAAAAGTTCCACTTACTGTGTTTAAATTTTGTTATTAATGGGTAACTTACAGTACAGGTATTGCAAAAATATTATTTCTCTCTCTCCTATATACCGGGTGTAGATTTAAAATATGGCGTAAGTTATATAATTTTGCTGTTTACAATTTTTCTAAAAAATACGGGTAGATTTTCTTTACCAGTTTCGTTTAAAATCCTTTCACAATTTTTTATCCTATCCTAACGTGTCAGAAGTTGGCCCAAAGATGACCCAATTTCTCTGAACAGCGGTTAGTTAACAAACTTCTAAAAGATATCTAAATGAAAAATCTATTCCTTCGCCTATAATATACGATTGCATAAACAAATTCTATTTATTTACTTTTATAATCGCAAATGATAAGGAATGGTGAAAAATATCCTTTTATTATTCCATAACATGATAACATGCGATCAGTGTTCACTCTTATATTACTATAGACCTAAAGTATTAATGCCTTTGGAGATATATAAATAAATTACATGTTTGCTTAATAATATATCACGATGTAGATCGAATCGAAAAAATATGTATACACTAGTTCTTTTTGTATCGTGAAGTAACGGCCATAATTAAAATATCGTTAAATAATAAATCACTTTTGATGGACGGCTAGGAGTAAAAGCTTTCTGACGACAACTGACATGAGTCTTAATCTTGATCAGCTGCTTGACGTGCCTAAGAATTTTATATTTTTATTCGTAACATCAGGTAAACATAACTTCCCGGTTTATTGGATGTATTTGTTGGTTTATTTAAAATTTATCAAATTTTAATCTTGATTTAGATAAGAGTGGAAGGAAATTAAATTATTATAGTACTGCGTGTGTTGCAGTTAACAGCAAGTTATAGAGTGAGTCAGTCATTATGTACACATGTTACTATAAATAAATTATAAACTTATGTTTTTTGATAATCGAATATTTTATAGTTTAAATTTTCAAGGGTAACAGCAAAAGGGGTGTAGGTTTTATCGGATGAATGCTTTTTTTTTTACAAAAACAACTGACGAAAGCATTTGACTATTGCTATTTGGTAAAATAATTTAACATATTTATCAAAAGATCTGTTATTTTCAATGAAGAACAAATTTCATAATTGTCGTATTATTTTCTAACAAAATAGTCTTTATACTATTTTGTCTTCTATTTTGGGCCCTTAATGCTCTTTTTAACCCTCGGAGAACATATTGGGCCAATTTGACCTATAATTTTTTTTATTTGAAAGTTTTCATATAAAATTATTTAAAAATTAAAAAGTTACAATATTTTTTGGAAAATTAAATTTCTATCGGATCAGGATTTTTTTAGACCAATCTATCAATTGCAGAATTATGTTTTTCATGATTGAAAAAATATGCGTGTTCTCGGAGGGTTAAATAAGAAATTGTAATTTCAAAATTTAGAAAATTTTGTGTTAGTGATGGTAAGTTCATTCAATTCTTTGAATTTGAATAAGTCAACTTAATTAAAGTAACGATCGGCCCAATTCTATAACGAAGTTGTTACGTAGACATTTGCTAATGGTGACAAAATCGCATCAAAACTTCTTGTTGACCAGGAAATATTTCATTAGCTGTCAAAAAACGATTAATTTGTGTTACAATTAGCAAGTTGTTACGGTAGCAACTTTTTAGGGAATGGACTCAAATGAGTGCAGATATTTTACATTTTTGCTACTATGTTATTTAGGCAGTGTCATCAACTTAAAATTAAACTGCACTCTTACATACTTGAATGAGCTATTAAAGCACTCTTTTGAATACTGTAATAATTTTGTTATAGACCTAAATTAGAAAAGATTATTGAAATTTCAAAGAGTTCTCTTTCTTTTATATCCGATGTCAAACTGACAAAAGTGGTGCTTTCTTTGGGATTTTAATACATGAGCTTAATTATCGAACATATCTCATTACATTATATAGGTCTGTAAAAACAAGATATCATAATGGAAATTGATATAAAAGGGATGGTATATTTATTTATTTTATTTAACGTTAACTAATTATTCAGGAAATGAAGTTATTTACTGTGAATTCTAGCTCAAAAATAAGGCTTGAATTGAAAATTACCTGTGTATCTAATCCTAACCTAATATTTGTGGATGTTGTTATTTTACTATTTACATTTTACAATTAAGAACTGAGAGGTTGTGTACGTACAACGCCCACTAATTTATAAAACACAAAATGATGTATTTATTTAATTAACCCTTGTGTATAACTGCGAATATATATTATTCTCCATATTCTCTTTGTGATGTATTTCAAATATCATGTAGCAATACACAATATGTGTCTCCATTTGGTAGAGATCCAAATTAACAGTAAATTATACCCTGCTAGCCTTGAGGCATAGTACAATATTAATAAAAACCAGCCTGGGCTTCAGTAATTGAAATAATTCCAACAACAGTCGACATTTGCATGGCCATATCCGGAATACCTACCGGATGCAGGACATTCGGATTCGCAGTATTTCGCGGGAGCTCCGGGCTCCGTTAATGTTGTTACCGGAATTCTACTTCGCAGGCGTACCAGGACCAACAAGGATAGTTTTTATTACTTCATTTTAAAACATATTCAATTATTATTTCGTTTTATATATTCCTCAAATCTACAGATTTTTTCTTTATTAAATTTAATACTTCAATTTACTTTTTGTACTCATACATTAAAATGTGTTGTTTAGCGTTGCCTAAGCAACGTCCGAAATGTCCATTTCCCAGGTCTCCACCAGATAGACAACCGGGAAATTTCGACGAAAGCATTCCTATTTCTAAAGCGATTATTAATAAATTATATATAATAAAATAATATATTATTTCAAACATTCCTTTACATAATATCAATACAAACAATGATGGAATAAGAATGAAATTGAATTTAAAAATAACAAATTTAGTGCATTTGGTTACCAATGTTGGCAATAAAATCTGCCCGATATGACAGCTGTAACATACATAACCTACAAATGTTATGTTAGTTATCTCAATACAAATAAGAAATATAATAAATTTACAAGTGAATACGGTAAATATTATAAATATTTTAATTGTTTTCTAATATATTAAACAAATTAATTTTGTGTGTTTATATTTATAGTGCAACTTTGACAATTATCAAAATAACTCCTTGAAGAACTTCATTTCTTTGTATGGATTGTTATTAGTTTTATACTTTTCGTACAAAAAATATTGTACAAACCTCATGCGTGAACTTGGTTCCCGGATTCGTTCTATGGCAGCGCTCGCAAGCTCGCGCCGCCAAACACTCATCCGGGAACCAAGCGTTCCCGCATTTGGTATGTAAATAACTATTACAAGTGGGCAAAGTAAGGAATTACCCATGAAAGAAATTTTAACTCACGAAGTCGAAGGCTGAGTGAGATAATATTATCGAGTGGGTAATTCCACTTTGCCCACGTGTGAAGTATAACGTTTTATCAAACACTTCTTAATAAATAAAAAATTTATTAAAGAAATATTATTTGACAGTGACATATGCTTTAAATTTTTAAATTAAAATGTCAATTGAAGTAGTTACCAAGATGTTGTGTGTTATTATTATTGTAATAAATAAAAAAATACTCACTAGTGGCTTTCCTCAAAATTATACCCACTAGTGGATAATCTGTTACTTTGCTTATTTAAAATCGCCATAGTTATAGAGCATTTATTGAGAGGTGTTGGATAAATAAATATATCATCATGCCAATTATCCATTTTCGCAATTCTTCATTTCGCCCAAATATTATAAAACTTAAAAGTACAGTTTATTTGTAACAAATTTTTATTATCCTTTAAAATCTGTTCATACCCCTACGAGTGTCGAGATTTGTTTTAATATCTATATTGTTAGGTTAGGTTATTATTATTTTTAAAAACAATATTTAAATGCAGAAAACAGAAGATAAATATAATTTATATTCAAAATTAATATTTTTTTTTATTTTTGATCCTAATCATTTTGTAAGAAATAAATTTTTTTTTTCAACGAATGCATACAAAAGGAAAACTGAAAATTTTCTTGAAACAAGAAGTTATTTTTATGAGTGTACTGATTTGTAATATAACCGACAACAATTCAATATAATCCAATATCAACGGGACAAATATTCTCGAATTACACGATCTCACGTCAACCAAACAGCCATTAGCGAGCACACCGATGCGAAAAATCCGCATTTGTTTGGCGAACGGCGAGGGACGCACATTATTCATAATAGTGGTGTTGAAAGCAAGTAAGTACACTAGCCGAGCAATTGCTCCGGTGTGCTAGGCGCTAGGTACACGCCGCCCGGACCCGCGCCGCTGCAGGACAAATGGATGGATTGAGATGAGAAATGGGCCGGAAGCTGGAGAGTTTCAGAGCCACTCGTAAATCAGAATTAATGCCAAGATAAATTCCAACGAACGCCCTGAATCATTTACCTAGGAGGCCATGGCCCACTGCGTCAGAGAATCACTTGCTGTAAGTCGGGACAATTACCACTGCGAACACTGGAATCGCACAAATCCTTTCCGTTTTATTCGCTAACATTTTTACCTCTCACACATA
Organism: Poecilus cupreus; assembly: GCA_963942605.1. NCBI lineage: Eukaryota > Metazoa > Arthropoda > Insecta > Coleoptera > Carabidae > Poecilus > Poecilus cupreus. The sequence continues at coordinate 4,597,768 of OZ012725.1, read as the reverse complement.
TATGTAATGGAGGTATTGTGACGGGTCCAAATTTTCGACAGAGAATATATGACGATATTGTTTTCGAATTTCATATTTAGGATATGGATGTTCAAGTTATGAGTTGATTAGAGTTTGGAAGCAATCGATCAATCTAAAGTTGTGGTTTTCTAATCTAATTTTTTACATCAATGTCAATTACTTCATGTGGCATACATATAACTTCGATTAGCTTTTATTTATTTAAACCAAGTTTAAAATTTAACTAACGTTGGTCCAACCGGGCATTAAAGACCTATCAGGTATTTAACTCCAACACAAATATGCAAGAGAGATATTATAATGGATCAAAATTATCGATAAGTTTGTTTTGAGGTCCCTAGAATATGGTTTCACTATTTTTACGATGATGTCTCCTTGTTAAATATTTTTTGATGATTTTTTGGTCCAGGATAACTTAAAACATATTAACGATTTCGTATCGAAATTCCATATTTAGATTACGAGCTGATAAGATTTTTCTAGAAATCCAGCAATCAGAAGTCGTTATTTACTTTACTTGCTACTCACTTATTAACACCATTTACCGAAGCCCTCTATTGCTTTTGAAAATGAATCTTCACAAGTTAATTGACAGCTACATTGTAAAAATTTTACAAGTTAGTAAACAAGGTAAACAATGCACGTTGCCACAGTAATGCTTACAAGGCTTATGCGAAATCATTTAAAATAATTATTGACAGAACAGTTGTGTGTAACTGACAAAACTTGGTTATAATTTTAATTTGATTTACAAATGAGTAATAAGTAAAATGTTGTACAATACACGCAACGTAACTGTTTTACTGCTTCAAGGAGGTGACAGGCGCTCCGGTCATTTCCTCCATTCAGCAGTAAAAATGTTTTACCTTGCTATCAGGTTTTTATCTCTCGCATGTATTTGTGTAGTAGTAGGAGTTATTGTACTAGGTCTACATTTTCGATAGTAAGTTTTCAACAAAAACATACTTTTTTTCTTCGAACGTCGAAAGTTCAACTTTGTTGCCGCCTGCGTAAAAGTGTCTCCTTGGCAACACTTCTACTCAGTCAGCGGACAAAGTAAAATATTATGGAAAATAGATAGATTGTAATTCAATAATTTGACAACATATTCTATGGTAACTAGAAATATTATTAATGAAGTTTTGGGATTTTTTAAAGATTTATAATTCTATTTCCTATGTTTGACGAAAAAATACTCTCTTCGCTCGTCGTTAAAACTTACATGCTCAGCACACAAAGTATCACATTTACTCCTACTAACACAATATACTATTATGGTCCCAAATATACGATTTTTTGTTTCGTCTACGATAACTTAAATAAATAACGATGTAATATTTTAAATTACATATTTATAATGTGGATGTTTAAGTTAAGAATTGATTCGATTATGGTGGCCATCAATGAAAGTGATAGTTTACTTGAAAGCTCATCAGGGTTTTACCTTCCGCACATAAAGTGCAAAGGAGGTTTTGTGACGGATCAAAAATTTCGATAGCAAGTTATCAACAGATAAGCACGTTTTGAGCTCCCTGGAATATGATTTCACTATTTTACGATGACTTTGATAGGTGACGATTTTGTTCATCAACGGTAACGACGATATCATTTAAAAGTTATATATTTACAATATGGATGTTCAACTGTTCAATTTACGTGCCGTTTAGATTTAGATAGCAATCATTCAGACGGTAGTCATAGTTTACTTGAAGGCTTATCAGGTGTATTATCGTCTACAGTTTTTTGTTTGCAACTTCTTATTTTTGTATAGTTCAAAAGTTGTTTAGGCAGGAGGTAACTTCAGATTTTTTATCTCAAACTTCATTCGATTCACACAATTTTTCTTCCAATATCTCAAACTTAAAATGTAAAATTTATATGTAAAAGTTAGGAACATCAACATTTGGATCTGTATTAAAAATATGGTAAACAAATATATCATTTAGAACGGAAGATGTTGAAGTTATAAGTTGGTTATGAGATAAAAGGGTTCTTGTTACAAGTGCATAATGGCGGATAAATACACAATGCTCTCATCTCACCCTTGTTGACTTTGCAAATGCAACTAGGAAAGAATTTCTCGTAGTAGCAAATTCAAGTTCATTTTTACGTGCTTGTAAAGAATATTATTACGTTTCATTGTAGATACCTCGTCTCGTCTCTTCAAACAGTTCCTTCACTGGACTGATGCATTTACGCTGTATGAATAAGCTTTCATTTTGAATAAAACTGTGGGTATTATGCCGCACTGGAAACGGAAGTCATATCCGTCTATTTCAAAGGCAAAAAAGTAGTTCTGCGGAGGCAAACCAGGATTATGTTGATCATAGGATTTGCACGGAAAAACGAAAAAATCCACTCGTTTAGAAGTAAATGCATTCGAGAGTAGATCCGGCGATACCTCGCTACTCTGTGTTCTGCGGCTGAATCAAAGTTCTTCTAAGCTTATACATGTTTCAGTTGAACTCTACATTCTTACCCTGCTAGCCTTCTTTAAATATATCAAGGAATTCATCCAGCACATTAATTAGCACGGAAAATTCATTAAAGGGATGTTAAAATAAATATAATTAGGTATCTGTTTAATAGAATTATATATACAATCTGATATGGGTAATACATGAATTTATTATCCATATAAGTCTGAATTTAATGGTTTAATAACTACATTTAACACATAATTGATATACGAGTATACACTCATAAAAATAACTTCTTGTTTCAAGAAAATTTTCAGCTTACCTTTTATATGCATTTGTTGAAGAAAATTTTATTTCTTACAAAATGATTAGGTTCAATTCAAAAAATATTAATTTTGAATATAAATTTTATTTATCTTCTTTTTTCTGCTTTGAAAGAAAATGAATATATTTTAAATTTCGTTTTTAAAAATAATGAAAAAGAAGTCGTTCTAATTAAAAAAAATATTTAAAACTAAATTCATTTCCATACAAGAATATTTATTAAATAAAAACGATATCGGATTGACACTATTCATATCAATTTTTATCTTCATTTAAAAGGAATCTGTTTGTTCCCAGAAAATATTTTGATTAATTTTGTGAGCTCGAGCATTTCGAGCGAGAGTGGAAGAAGCATTTTCTTATCGTGTTAGAAACAACATCTTTTTCACGACATGTTTCTAAAAACGATTTGCTCGGACCTGAATTACACTTCAACACGTCAAAAATTATATTATTAGATGCAAAGCTGTGCAACAGTGTTGCCAATTAACCAATTTTAAGTCTTAATTAAAGTTGTCAAATTGTGATTTACTTTAGAAAGAGATAAATATAAGACATAATTTTTATATAATATACTTCTAATTTATACAATACTGTTTTGCAAATAATATTCGTATCTCTAGAGAGAAAAAACGCATTTTGCTCACTATTTCGGGAGAACTGGTGGGTTTCCTGGCATAATGTGAAAAAAAATATGTTTTGTCCATCATTTCAAAATTCTCCTGCCACGTTAATAGTATAAGGATATACGTAAAGATGGGTAAAAATTTAGATTTGAAGTATTTAACAAGAAATCACGTTTAATAGTTTCTAGAATATAATTTCACTATTTTCACGATGTCAATGTTTCTTTATTGGATCTCCTCCTCAAAAGTCAATATATTTTACTTCTGATCCTACTGTACCGCATCTAGTATAATTTAATGAAATGGTGTTATAATACAGCCATTTATTTATAAAAGATGTATTTAATTAAATTATTGTATCTTCTTGGTTTCTTTATACTTTTGGAGATCAAAGCAATATTTATTAAATTTCTTGTTCCTTGATTCAATCAGTAAATTAATTTATTACATTGAGCTATTTTTAAGAAATAATTCTGATATTTTTGCAGTGTTTCTCAATGAATATTATTTATTTATCACTCGCCTGTGAAGCGAGCGTACTATCAAAAGTTCAACAACTCTCCGAGTCAATATAATTATTATGATTTGATTGTTTATAAAGAGTTACTGAATCGAACTATCAAACCAAACTCACATTTCCCCTTTAAAGTAATTTCCCGCAAACAGCGAAGGTTAGAGAATAATATAATTGTTGTTATTCTGCCACAAAGTCTTGCTTAAAGGCCAGCAGGGCATAGAATCATAGATCCTTTCTTGAAGACATAGTTGAATCCCACAAGAAATGCAAATGCCTACAAACGCTCACTTCTCCTTGGCTCGTTTGCTGGTTTACTGGTTCAGCCCCAAGTTCCTGTTCCCCACGGTGCGTGGCCCCAGTTCATAGCCTGGAGATTACATCTGTTTCTGACCCGGACACTTAATCTTTGGGATTGGACCGTCTTATGACAAGGCCATGAATTAACGCTGAGTTTATTACACAAATCGATTATCCTGCTGAGATTACTGGCAAGGGGAAGCACTTCCCGGAGAGGAGGATGATTCATGGCAGAGGGAACACTACTTCCAACACTTTTAATTAAGATTTTCAAGTTTTTCTTGCGGTTCAATCTGCATATTATGCATAATGTTATCGGAGTTGAATGGAAATCTCAACTAGAGTGCAACTAAGCGTTATTAGATTTCATGTCGAATGAACTAGAAAAGAAAGAAATTAGATTAACTGCTAGTATTGCATTTTAGTATGATAGCTTTGTATACTTTTAATCTATCGCACATTTAGGGTGTTTCAGAATATCTCGCGAAATACAAAACGGATTGAGAAACAAAAATCTCTGTCCGAAATCTTTTTAAGATCTATTGAATATCAAATATAAATATCCCTTAACCCACCCGAGGGGAGAGGTGGACAACTTCATAGTCTTAAATAGTTACCTCCAGTTTTTATTACAGATTCGGATTCTGCGCAAAAAAATATGAAGTTTTATCTGCAATAAAAACTGGGAGTTGCTATTTAAGATTATGAAGTTGCACCCTCTTCCCCCCATGAGGTAGGTGAGGGGGGCAATTTACATTTGGTACCGATCTTAGAACGAAAAATAATCAATTGAACGTATTTTTTGGATTCTCAATTCGTTTTGTATTTTCAAGATATTCGTGTGGTAATGGTGGTCTGAAACAGCCTGTATATGTAAAGGAGGTATTGTGACGAATCAAAATTTTCAATAGTAAGTTTCCAACCGATACTGAAAGTTTCGAATTGGCTGATTTCGTTAGTTTCGCTATCATCATTTTAAAATGATGTATTTAGAACTTGGATATTTAAGTTACGAGTTAACTAAATTTTGTTAAACCATCAACCGAAATTGGTAGTTTACTTGAAGGCCTATCAGGTTTTTACATCCCAAAAATATATGTAAGGGAGTTACTGTAACGGGTCAAAATGTGTGGTAATGAGTTTTCAGCAGATAAACATGTTTTGGGGTCTCACGAATGCGATGTCATTAATTTCAAGTCTTTGTGCGACGATTTTTTCATCCACGAAACTTAAAATGTAAGGACGATATCATTTTGAAATTAAATCCTGAAAAAGAGAGTTTACTTGGGGGCCTTTCAAGGAATAATATTAGCTATAATTTTTTTATGAAACTTTTTCACTTTTCGGTACCATTTATTCAAGAGGTTGTTTTGCCCAAGTCAGACTTTTTTAATAAAAATGCAAAATTGGGTACCATATCTACTGTGAATATTAATGTTATTCGGTATTATTTCCTCTTGCACATACGTATATATAAGAGGTAAATATTGTCAAAAATGATAAGTAACGAACAGATTAGATTTTACTAGCAATCTATTAACCAGAAATGGTCGTTTTCTTGAAAGTCTACAAAATTTATCAAATATATCTAAGTATATAACTATTCTACTGTTTCAGAATAGGTCTTTAGGCAAAAGGATATATGCTGTGTATATAATTTTTTTAAGTGTTACTAATAAGTTCTTATTTCATGCCTGGCTGTTAAACTTGAAGCTAAACTTTTCTTATTTTTGTTGCAGTTCCTCCAGAAAAGTTGAGCATCCTAGATGACCAAGGATCTCATATTCCCCATTACATCCTTGGTCCTTACAACGAAGGAGCATCCATAGACATCACCTGCGTTGCCACTGGCGGTAAGTTTCTTAACTATATTCTTCAATATCTCACTTAATAATCTGCACAAAGTAACATGAAATTCATTTTTCCATTTAATGTTTCATTGTTGCAATGCAATTAAATTCCCATTTGGCTTTACTTTGTAAAATTGATTCATGGGAAAAATTTTGCTGCAGCAGAAACATAAAGGGTGCATTCATAATTAGCACTACATCAAAGAAACCTTTGTTTGGAATCATAATTAGCAATAATGGTATTTATATCTACCAACTGTAATTATTATTAAATATAATGAGTTATCGGGTCGATTGGTGTGTATTGTATTTCGTCTCTTGATCAAAGCTATGCTAGTTTCCAATCAATCCACCGGTAATATTACGCTAATTATATGACGATCTGATACACTTGTTCTGCATACATAAATTTGTATTTAACGCACGGTAATTGTTTTTGAAGCTAGCTTTAATAATAATTTAATTAGATATTGTACGCAGGTCCATTTTTTGTTATAAGAAATTAATTAATTAAAGCATTATTGTATGTACACATTAATGGATGTGGCACTATATTTATAACAGATTTTAGTATGTGCGTAAAGTGCTATTACAAGCCGTCAAATTACGGCCTTTTAAGAACTGTAGGGATGAAGAGCAACAAGGGTAACTGTTATAGGTTAATAGATCCTCAGTTCGAATCCCACAGCCTATAATTGCTATTTTTTAGTTACCCCTGTGGTAGCTTCTTCACTAACATCTTTGCGGGCCGTAACTTTACGGCTGGTAGTCATATTTCACACGTAAATAAATTTTACTTACTGAAATCTGTGAAAGCAAAATGTCTCATTAAAAATATGGGTAACTGGTTTGATAATATATTTATTTATAATTTTTTTATTTTGCTTAATGATTGATTTCAACAAATTGAATTCAGTGGACAAATTCAATTCAAACAAAAATTTACTGAAAACAATAAATTAAATTTATTTCAATAATAAATTAAGCTTACAGAATAAGTTTCAAATAAAAGATGTTAGCAATAATATTTGGAATATAAAATGTTATTTGCACTCTTCTTGTAAATGCTTCTCATTTTGAGTAAAACTAAATTATATATGCAAGAATATATTTCAATAATCTTAGTTACAATGGGAAAAAAACTAAAACATTTTTAATATTTATGTATCAAACGTGTCAAATAATTGTGGTGTCAAAAATATGTGTCTTGTGAAATATTATAAATGTAAGTAATATTTGTATTATTAGTTAGAAAGATTTCTATTTTTAAATAAAGTCACACAAGGAACAAGTCATACGTGTTCAGTTGGTTTTATTTGTATAAGAAAGTAGTGTGGTGCCCACACCAGATTTTGTTTGTTTCTTTTGACAAAACTAAATTATATGTTTAATAAACTAATTTTAGTTGCTATGGCAACTAACAAATAACAGAAACTGTAATTATTAATCAATTATTACAGATTCACATACCGATAGGAAAATTTGAAAATCACGGAATATTCTCTATTAAAAATTGTAATATTTTTTTATTACATTTCTTTATAATATAAGCGCTAAGAAATCCATTGTAGCAGAGCGCATCGTCAGATCTCTAATATTTTTCGAGATACATCGATTTTTGGTATTTTTCGAAGTGCAACTTTATGGACCTGTAATTCAAAAACTACACGAGATATCTAAAATTTCTCTTCAGTGTAGCGTTTCTGGTGCCTTATATAACAAATTAGCAAATTTTTAAAATTTTGTATTTTTTTTGTATTTTTGTTCAAAATTTCGGTCGGCGATAACTCGACAAATATTAAAGATACAGATTTGCAGTGTTCACCAATCGATTCAGCTCGTCGAAATACATAAGTATGCAAAGTTTCATAAAAATCGCTTTACGGGATGGAAAGTTAAAGCAAAAAGCCTGAAAATGGCGTTTTTTGTTCTGGAAGTCAAGGCGTTTGGCCTGAATTTTGCCATTTTCAGGCTTTTTGCTCTAATATTTCAACCGGTTGTCCAAATTTTCTGAAATTTTCAGGATTTATGTATTTCGTCGAGCTGAATCGATTGGTGAACACTGCAAGTCTGTATCTTTCATATTTGTCGAGATATCTCCAATCGAAATTTTGAAAGAAAAATTCAAAAAATTTCAAAATTTTCAAAATTTACTAATTTATTATAAATGGCACGAAAAACACAAAACTGGAGATATTTTTCGATATCTTGTATAGTTTTCAAGTTACAGCCCCTCAAAGTTGCTCTTCGGAAAATTTAAAAAATCGTCATATCTCAAAAAATATTAGAGATATAACGATGCACTCTGCTGCAATGGGTTTCCTGGTGCGAATATCATAAAGAAATGTAATAAAAAAAATTACAATTTTGAGTCATATTTGGGAAAATTTCCGTATTTGGAAAAATATTACAAATCGTCATATTTCGATAAATATAAGACATATTACGATGCTTACTACAGCAAGGAGTTTATTCATGTTTAAATTATACATAAGTAATAAATTTCAAGTAAAGTTTGGAGGAGTATTTAATTTATTTTCTAGTAAACAATTTATTTGTATAAGAAAGTAGTGTGGTGCCCACACCAGATTTTTATATTGAAATTAAGGTGATAATTCAAATGATTTTTAAAAATGCTTCTCTTAAAGACGCATTATTGTCCAATTTTATAACAAATTTCGGACTTATAAATATTGTTATAGTTATCCAAATCCAGCTTTTGAGAATTTGCATAATTAGATTATTTAATTTTGTGTGTTATAACTGCAGTATCAATAAGGAAAATGTAATTAAAATCATTCAATTACGAATATAACAATTCATAATAAATTATAATTTTCATTAAAATTTGATCCTCATTTGTCATTCTATTCAATTTGAACACTAAAAGTCATTAAATTCCCTTTAGAAGAATCCAAAGAATCTTTATTGTATCAGCATAAAAGAAAATTTAACAAGAATATTGAAAAATGAAAATAACCTCACAAAAAAAATAATTACAATGTATTTTGTCTCTCGGCGCAAGAGGCAGCACCGGCGCTTCCTCCAGGAGGGCGGCTTCAGGCTTTCAGTTTTTCAGCGGTTTCATAAATATTCGTGTTTCATTTAATTGAACGGCTCGGTGTAAAAGCGGTCCAGGCCAATTAAATTTATTGCGTTGAAAATTGAGCAGCTGTAATTTGTGCGAGTATCTCGAGTGTAAAATGACCAATTACGGTAATTAAAGAGAAGAGGAGAGAAAGACGTTGTAAATTTAAATATTGTGTTCGTTGTTATCGGGAATCGTTCCAGGGAATCATGAATTTTTCTTGCTTTTTAAACTCATGTTGCAGTTTGTTTACATTATTAAAAGTTTGTAATCGATTGTATACACATTGGGCATTAAATTAGCTACCAAGGACTCAATGTAAGGCTTATGGAAACCAGGATCCTGGATTACTTATTAAATGTTTCAATTCCAAATGCTAACAGAATAAATGAATAGTACTAAAACTAGACAAAATAATTATCATTTAACATATTACATTCTTGTAAAGGAAATACTTAAATTTGTTTAATATTTAAGCAAATGCTGAATAAATTTGAATTTTAATGTTTAATAATTGCACTACAATTATATATTTACTCTAATAGTAACTATAATTATTTAACTTATTATTTAACATATCGTGAGTTTCAGATAAAATGCAACATAAGTTGACAATGTGAAATAAAATTGTCATCATAATTTAGATATATTTACCAATGAATAAATCATTCGAATGGTTTCTTGTTACAATTGTTACGACACCAAAAAGAGTTTCGTAACAGCTCAATCGAGTGTTACAACTCTACTGAAATGTCATATATATTAAAAAATATATAATGTCACACTACGTTAAATAAATTGTAATAATGTTATTTTTTGAATGAATAAATAAACTAAAATAAAAATAATGGTAGTAATCTTCAAAATTAATCCGCTTTATGAATCTGCATGAAAATAGGTATTTTTCTAGAATGGATAAAAACAGAAGAACTATCACAGTAATTATTCACTGCACTTTAAACTCTTCATAAATTCATCATGCAGTAATCTGAGTTTTTGAATTTGGATTTAGTGTCCACTAAGGCAAAGTGCGGTAGTAACTAGCAAGTGCGATTTGAACTCGACGACTTAACGTTTATCACATTAAAGCGCGCCATACATCACGCCTGGAAGCCACTGGATTTTCGCTCCAGCGACAGATAAACAAACTGTCAGATTTTATTCAAATCGCCACGCTTAAAAATTTAATTTGTATTTCTGCCCAAAAGATATATCGCTTGTCACCGGGATAAATCCCTAGCCAAAGAGCTTATTACTTTATATTATAACTTTTGATGAAATCGCGTATAATCCTAGATCCAAACTACTCCAAGATCTTAAATCAATCTCGTGGAATCTTCGTTTCCTAGCCGATGTATGTTTGCGTTTGCAAATTGCCACTGTGTATCTCTGTCATGACGGAATATCGAATTGAAACTTTCAAATCTCCGGCATCCGATTCAGCGCACGTACCATCAATTGTATTAGGCGATTAATGCAACAGTATCCGTCGATATGAACTCGCAAAGGGCGAGGAGAGGAAAAGGGTAGTAACGATGAAGGGGTTGTAGAAGTGCGAGTAGCAAATGGAACGACAGATTTATCTGGAAAGTTAGAGATGAACTCAAAGAGACCCGTGCAATAACTTACGTTTTGCACTTTGAACGCGGGCGGAATAGATGCGTTAATGCTGGTTTTCAATTCGATTTATTTTGAGATAGAAGTTTGTAATATATTATACGATTCTGCAGCCGACCATTTTAGTACATTTTAAAACATTGTTTACAGTAGAATAATATGATACTCGTATAAAGTTGATTAGTGCATGATAACGGAATCGAAGAATGATTTAAAAAGCGAGATGAAATCGAACACATCCTCCCGGAAATTATTAAAAAAAAAAACTCACTAAAAATTGGAGCCAATATTATAATAGATGTTTTTGAATATAACAAAATATACCCGAAAACACTTATTTACTGTTATATGCTCAACAAATCTGATAGACCTTCAAGTAATCTATCACTTCCTGATGATGGATTGCTACTAAAATTTAGTTAGTTCTTAATTTTACACTCATATTATTGTGGATTAAATCATAACACATACAGACGTCATTGTAAAAATATTGAAATCGTATTCTAGGGCTTTCAAAATGTGCTCATCTGTTCAAAAAAAGTAATGTGTGATTTATCCCTAAAATTTTATATAGGGGCTAACGCCCCTCTGGGGTAATGTCATTTATTATGAAGCCATATAAATGCTTTCATTGGTATGCATCAATCTTCGGTTCTTTTCCTTTAAATTCTAGTAGTTAGGTTTCTTCTCATCTTCCTATCTTTCCTTTAACTTTGCCAGTTTTTAATTCCTGCTGTTTTTAAATCTTCCTCTACTTCCTTGAGCCAAGTTGCTCTAAGGTTGCTTCATTTTCTTCTTTCTTATGGTGTCTATTTTACTACTGATTTAATTGAATCCTTTTCCGCTTCTCTTCATATATATTCAAGACATCTGACTGTCGATTGCTTGATCTATTTCACTATGTCTTCTCCTCCCATCTCTTGTTCTATTTCAAAGATTTTCTTTGTTATTTTGCATTGATTACTGATATCTTTAATAGTTCTTACTATTTTTCTTACTAATATTCCCAAATCTTTTTCATATTTTTTTCAATCTCAGTAGAAAATATTATTAGTGGTCTTAAAATCGTTCAATAAATTCTCATTTGTGTATCTTTAATTAAAATTTATTTTTTTTAGTAATTTTTTGATTCCGTGGAAGGCTCTTTTTTTATTCTTCTTTCCTTAGATTTCAGCTTCTCTCTTTCTCCAGTGTTCATTAGATAATGCATAAATATTTAAAATTTTCAACTCTTTCGACTATCTTTATTTTTCTGTTGTCAACAGTTTTTCCAAATGACATTATTTTTGTTTTTATTTCTATAATTTTTAATCCATTTTTAATTCATTTTACTTCCAGTAAAATTTCAATAGAATTATATATTTAAATGATGCTTCATTTCATGTTAAATTAACAAAATTCACCTTGTATCTGCGATACATTTTATTTTTAGTCATAATATTAATTAATTATTAAATGGAAATTAATTATCATACTCTACAACTGTCAAAACAATACATCTTTCCTTATATATTTGTATTTACCAATATGTTCCTTATAAAAGTACGTGGATATAAAACACGTAATGAAAATTTAGTTTTACATTTTAGTTTGATAATTTATGTAGTAAAACATTATAGGTTTAAAAACGAAAATTAGCATAGGCTAATTCTCATGATGAAATGTCCTTTCTATATATAATCTTGGTAAAGGTTATATTAAAATTATGTTCTGAATTTCATGTGTTCCAGGTCGTCCAACCCCGCGAGTAACCTGGTGGCAAGAGAACGCTCTCCTGGATGACTCCTTCGAAGTGCTAACAGAACGTCGTGTCCGCAACATCCTGCACATGGAGAAACTTGAGCGCAAGCACCTGCACACCGTTTTCACGTGTCAAGCTTCCAACAACAACTTGGTCACGCCGATTTCTAGCGCTGTCACCCTCGACATGAACTGTAAGTGATTTTTTTTTTTTTATTACTCTCGGAAATATTTTGTGCGTATAATATAACGAATAATATGCAATGAAAACATTCGGAAACTTAAATACATTCCATTTTGTATACAAATTATTTTAAATATTTTTTGGAACGTTTCGATGACAAAGTACACTATCCTCTTCAACTTTCAATGATGTTGATAAAAATAAATGGAATTTTATAATATTACGAGTAATACAACTCCACATTGGAAAAAATAAACTCTTATTCAATTTATTAGCGTTCTTTCTCAAAGTAATTCGTTAATATGTTACGGGATGTCAAAATACCTGGATGATGACAAAATTATATTGAAACAGTACCATTACCAACTTTATCCAGATAATTTCAACATATCCATTAGACGCTATTCAGTGTTGAATAGAACCTACTAATTTGTAATTAGAATTATTTACGAGTGAGTTAATTAAAAGATATTACACTATAATATAAATCTCAAAACAACATGGGGTGCCAATCCTAGCACAGCTAAACTTCTTGATAATGGTCAACCAATTTCCCACCAAAATATAGAGGGAACCTAAAGTTTATAAATAATAACGTTTGTGGCCCTAAGAAAGATATTAATAATGAAAGGAGAAAGGATTACAAATTCTTCAATAAACAGGATGGGGTAAATTATATTTTTATATAATTTTAAACTTCCATAAGACCACATTTTCCAAGTACATAAGAATAATATTATCTGGATATAGAAATGAATATGAGATTATTATATATATTTCTATAACACTGTTTTGGAAACTGGGCATTCCACTACTAAAAATTGTTATGGAATCACTAACATTCCATACGCGGCGTATGGAATATTTTCGACGAATCAGAACCGCTTATTAGCACGACATACGAAGTATCTTGATTCAGTTACTATGGTTACGTCTGTTTGTTTTAATTTGATTTATTTGAGTTTGACGTTTTCAACAGTTTTATATTTGTATTTTTGTATAATTTCCAAAACCTTGTTATAGAAAGTATAGTCTACAACATGTAACTGAATGGTCTATCCCACACTCGCAAACCGTAGCCCTCGCCTTTGGCTCGGGCTACAAACTTTTTGCTCGCGTAGAATATGTGCCATTCCATTACTTGTTGTAGAATATACTATTATTGAACTATATCCTAGTATATTGGATAATACAACAGAATTGGAAAATATTCTTTTGAAGCAAAAAGGAACTATTATACTGAATGGTCCTTACAATGGCTACATTTATAATTTGCACTGAATGGTCCATACAGTGGCCACATTTATAATTAAAAAAAAGTAGAATTGAAAGCACGGTAAAGTTTGGCGAAGCAACTACACGATATTTATGATTTTATATTTCAATTTCCGTGATTGTGCATAAGAACATGGTAGCAGAATTTTCACGCACGACCAGCGCCGAAGATCGACGCTCTTTCATACGATGCTCGCGTTTTAATATGCACACGAATGGCTCTTATCTGAGAAGCAATAATATTGATTTCACGAACATACGCCGCTTTGCTCGCTTCGCATTGCCAGTGTAGAAACGTTTTCGTATTTCCGTTACTTGCACAGCAAAGATCTCGACAAGAAAATGTTCTACACGCTTCAAAAACCTTTGTTCGGCTTTGCGAAATTCCAAATATTTTTACGGCTTCTACTCGCGAACAATTTAATTAAAATAAGTAATCATTTTGAGAAATTATAAATATTTTCTTGCCGGGATTCCAACCATTCCGATTTGAATTGATATATAATTTACAACGGAATTACTTTTCTCTAGAATTAATCAGGCTACTTTGTTGTCTTTAATAATTGGGTATTTTCAAATTTAAATAAGTAACCATTGAAAGAAATTATAAATATTTTGATAGGTACCGAGAATTCCAATTGATAGAAGATTTACGTACATAATAAACGGAATTCGCATTTATTACGATTAAAGATTGCAAATGTAAGAACAATAGGTATTTTCCATATTAAAGTAAGTGAACGATATGCTAAATATTTTGTTAGTGAGACGTGAAAATCCACAATTCCACTATGAATTGTTATAAAATTTACGAGGAATACTTTTCTTGACATAAAATGGTTTAGTGTTGATGCCTTTGAAGATTAGGTGAATCCGTTTTAAAATACGAGAGATAACATTTTATTTTCGATATTTTAGATAACAGCCACGTTCAATTTTTACGATAATCTTTGTTATATTCTGTTCTTCATACTTGATCACATCATTTTTCAATAACCCCGATAATCCGATCACTTTCATATCCATGGCTATTCTTATATTTTTCCGTAATCCCACATAATATCTTTTCCACATACCTGAAACATATTTGACATGATGATTCATCTTTTATCCTCAAAAATATATCTCTCTTGGAAACGAATACAATGGGTAGGATAACATTTGTTTTACTGGCGTTCTTTTATTTTATTATTACAAGGATAAACTCACATATTTTTGTATAAATTCCACAACCAAGTTTAATTCTAAAACTGTACTATTTAACCAACAAAAGATCTAATTACAAACCAGATATCATTTTCTCATTCGTATCCGATGCAAGTATTAAAACATTTTGTATGTTGGCGAGTGTTTATTGCTAATGAAGCGACCGGCCCCACATTGTTAGAGCTTCGCACCCTGGCAACAGAAAGCCAAATGTAACAAAAGAACTCGTTGTCTTGGTCACCGAATCTGATACGCGGACTGCGGCATAAATTTGCCGCCAACAATACCGAGAAACAAAGCCGAATACTACAAATTCTACCGTTCTTCCGCGATTCTTCCACGGGAAATTGCGCAGTTCTCTCACAGGTATTTGGTTAGCAGGATTTTATCGGCATCTTTAAGGATTATATAGCTTAGTTTCTAGTAAAGCGATTTAGTTTTTAATAGTGTAGTACACGTTGTTTTTCTTTTCAATTCTGCTTCTTGTTAAAAACTTAAATTGTATCATATATTATCACGTCATTTGCTCATTGCTGGGTGTTTGTGTTTCTGCTTAAAAGAGATCCCAGTATTAAACATTTGCTTTTCAATATCTTGGCAAATATATTATCCGTCGAATACCTACTACCCATTAGCTTGTCCCAATCTTATACTAGTCAATGAAACAAAATAAAACATACTAAATCTATACAAGGTTTAAATGATCATGCTTCCAAATATCTTGGGTTTAATTTTACTCTTGGATTGCGCACTTCGTGAGTGTGTTAACCCAGTATCTCTGAAAGAATGTCCGGCCATGTTGGCCGTATATCTCACGGTGACCTAACCTCTCTCGCGCCGGAACCGATGCGACAGGTCGGTTAACCCCGCCGCCTGTAATTAAAGTGCCTTTTGCGTTTTATCAGTCGCCACCGCATTCAGCTGTAGCGGCTAAACGCGGGGTAGGACCACCCTCCTCGGTTACGAAAACAAAGTTTATTATGCTTCTCTCCGGGGGAAGAGAGCTGAAGGGTGGCAGTAGGACACTGGTGTGCCCTGTGCCCCCTGTAGAACGACCGAGTTCCACTGACACTTCCGATTCCAACTTTTCGTGGTTGTTTTACCTTTTTTTTTCAAGGATTAAATACGCGGTGTTTTGTTCAAGTAATTTGAGAAATATTTCGTCCACATTATAAAATACTAAATTCGACTAGATTCATATATCGTCAGTTCAAATTAGGATATTTACAGCTCAAAATTAAAGTCACAAAAAGAGTATATTTTGAAACAAATGCAAGAGCGTGGACATTTCACGTGAGGTGTTAGATTTTTTGTGTGAATTGCTAGAATCACACGCAGTAGGCAGTACTACAAATATTCAGAACTATTTGCATAGTTTAACTAGGTATAAAAGTTTAATACGTTTAAATTTCTTTATGGTCGTAATTTATATTCATTCCAGATACTCAGTCAAATGTTGAATTTAAAGATTCCAGAAAAATTGACATGTCTTGCGTAGAATAATAAATTACTGCAGTAAACAACACAGGTACTACAATGACCCATCTATTTTGAGCATACATGTTTAATGTGTTTGTGGAAATTTTAGGAAACTAGAAAGATTAAATTGTACACAGCAAAAAATTTGTAGTCAAAAATGACAAAATTTTAATAAAATTTTTAGTCCCAGACGATCCTCCGTTAATTTTTGTTAATTTAATAAGTTCCAAATTTGTTAGCAAGAAACAAATTATTTTTGTGTATTTCGTAACTAAATATATTTGTGAATATATTAATTATTAACATTTGTTTTTATGTGCTTTTGCCTAAATATTTTAGTAATTATATTTATACCAAATTAAGTTGTTATAAAGGATACAAATTTTAACAATTTCAAATTGATAAGTTAGCTAAATTTACTTGTTATTATTGACGAGTCTATTTGTAAAATTTTATAAATGTAGCAAATAAATAAAAACAATTTATCTTGTTAAAAATTCAAAATTGATAAAATTTTAAATTAATAAATTGTCATATTTGTTCTAATTATATATATATATATATATATATATATATATATATATATATATATATATATATATATATAGCAATATATTTGTCAATATCAACTAAAAATACTTAACAACCGCAAAATTAACAAATTGCAAATCAAATTTTTTACTGTGTACATCCATGGTATGCGAAGTTAGTTCGTTGTCTGTCTGCCACCAAATCGTGTATAAATTGAATATTCAGTAAAATAATATTTAGAAAACCCATCTAGCTCAACATTGAAATAAATAACAACAACGGCAATAAAACTAAATCCTGTGGAAGTCTGTTCATCTCGCGACAACGAACCACCGAAGTCGGCGACCCAGAAACGGATACCAATACCAATACATGCGGCATTTGCCCTCGAGGATTATTTAAATACAAATCCTTTCAGCGGAGTGTGGGCGCGACCCACCCGCGACCCGGCGCCGAATTATTGATATCGGGCTTAACGCCGCCATCGCCGCCACTCGTTACATACCGAGTTATTTTGAAATCGCGGAATGCGATACACAACGCAACGACTACACCCCCGCAGATGACAAATAGACTTTACGTTAATATTTAGGATTTGCATATTAAAATTCCGGGTTTTTAAATTTAAATGGAGTTGGGAGGGCAGAATTATTGCTGAGAGGTTTGTTGAATATTTTATATACAAAAGGAGAAACGGATTTGTAACATTGTGTCTAGAAAATATTAATCGGTTGTAATATCGAAGAACTATTTACTAATCTTTCAGAATATTTACTATAGTCCGCTCGAAAATGAACTGGATTAATAATTCAGTCCGTCAAAGAGATTCCAGTTGCACTTCAATTATTATGCTTTGCTAAGGGAAACTAGAAAATACATCTATATTACCCTCCAAAACGAATTATCTAATAAATAATAATAATAATAATTAAGTTTCACAAGAATGGTTATTTGGTTTTGAATGTTGGGTGAGGATGAAGAAGCTTGAACGATGTATAACTGCTGTAGAAAAGAGATATTTGAGAGGAGAGTGTTGGTTGAAGAGACGTGATCGTATACGGAATATATTGGTGTATGGTGAGTGTGAGATTGAGAAGAATGTTGTTAAGAAGTCAGTTGACTTGGTTTGCACATGTTGAGCGAATGTCGATTGAAAGGTGGGTGAGATTGAAGATTGCGTGGGCGTCCGAGGAATAACTGGTTGGGTATGATTGATGGTTTGTTGCGTGAACGAATGATTCCGAGTGTGAAGAATATACGAGCATGTATGAATCGCACTATGAATGTGGACGAGGCGAAAGTGGTGTGTCAGGATAGGAATATTTGGAGGAGATTGATTGTTGGTTGACTGTGTTTCTGGGTTCGTGCTACCCCACTGAGTGGGATATAGCGTGATGTTATGTATGTATGTAGTGAGTGAAATTAGGTATTATTTATGAGTGAGACTTTTAACAATTAAGCGAGGTGAATAAATAATATTATTCCACTCACATGTGATATACTACATTTTATCTTACAGTAGCAGCTTTTCATGTGATAATAGTTTAAATCTATACTTGTTTTAAATATACTCGTATGAAAATTACATTATATAAAAAAAATTACTCAAGTTATGCTCGGTTTCTAGGATTAAGCAATTTAACTGACAGTTCTTTGTATAATACAGCATTTTAATCACTTGTGAATAATAGTTGGGTTTTTATGACTAAAAACAAATGAATAATGTGTTTTTTATATTCAAGATATACTTACAAACCTATTTCCTATCGTTTAAAATGACATTTTGAAATTAATGGTAATTTTGTCACTCTATAACTTGAGATAAATTATGATTCTGAGAAAATTATATTCAATTATAAATAATGTATCTGGATGCACAAAATGACAAAATATTTTTTTTACATATAAATAATACAAGTAACCATTAAAGATAGTTTTTTTTTCTCCGAGTGACCTAGTGAACGATATGTTTCCGAATGCAAGGTGCGTGCAATAATCAATGCAGATTTCAGTTGATTTAAAGTATTAAGGCAAATCAAATTCCGATAAAATCTCTGCCAAATTAGAGAACGTGACTAATTAGGTCAGTTATCATATTGAACCTGACGAAATAATGTCAACGCTATCAATTTTCATTCCCGCAGCAAAAATGATCGTATAAAGCAGATATGCACAGTTCCATCAAATAAATATAGACAGCAATACAATTTGAAAATATGTTTCATTTTAATTTAAAATTAAAACCTTCATTTTTTAGTTGTATTTGTGAAATGCACTCGTTGATAGAATGAGGTAAATTTGAAAATTTCATTTTGTTTTATTTCACATAACTTCATTAAAAGCTAGTGGTGGTTTATTTAAATTAACGCTCATATTTTCATATGAAAACCCTCCCTTTGCTATTTTTTCCACAATATAGGAAAATATTAGTTTTTTGCAGCTAATATTCTTTATTCTTTGGCTTCATTTAATTGTGATAATTGGGACAAAAACGAGCTAACCTATTAATTTCACTTTATAATTTAGCACGCACCTAATTAAACAGAGCGAAGAAAAAGTTCGGCGAATATTATCCATCCTCCTCCATCAAATGAATGGCGTCTCTCTCCCTCAAGGCCTTTTGTGTTACTCTATTTACGGAAGACAAAGGAATAACTACTTAAAGTATAAACGCATCGAGTTCCCGTTTATTTTCAACAAGCGTTTGAATACTGCGAAGGCAAATCTGCAATTGCGTTTTCTTATTTTATTTGTTCTTCAACAAAACTAACGACGTTTCTTCATTGTAAACGGAGAAGAATTAGAACTTTTGTTATTGTTTCCCATTGCTCTTAAATAATTGTTTTTTAGAATTGTTGATTGTTTTAATGCATCACTTAGGTATTAATAACTATTGAACCGCAATGCAGTTTCTGCAAATCTTCATCACTAACAGTATTCTGATCTTCTTTGAAATATTGAAAAGGATCTCAATACCTGCAATACTATATAGATGTATAGAAATAAACAATTTTTTCTTCAAACCTCATAAAAGTATATTGTTATATATTTATATTCAACAAACAGTAGTTCAATATTGTCGCCACCGGCGTAAGTGTCTCCTTGGCAACACTTTTACTCCCGCAGCGGACAAAGTAAAATATTACGAAAAATAGATAGGTTGTAATTCAATAATTTGACAGTTTAAAATGAAACAAATAAACAAAATAACAAGACAGCATATTCTATGGCAACTAAAAATGCTAGATAAGACAGAATATTTGTTTAAGTTCTATTTTCTATGTTTGAAGAAGAAATAGCATGTGTTATGTGGAGTAAATGAGACTTTGAGTGCTTCGCATGTAATTGTCCGACTCGATCCGCTCGTTTTTCAAATTTACATGCTCAGCACAACAAAGCATCACATTTACTCCTAATAACACAATATACTATTAAAGAATTTTCAATATTATTGCTCATCAGTTTATATATAATACGCCGGCCGATCCAAAAACAACACAAAATATATTTATTTTGAAGGAAATTACATTCATGTTGTAGATATAGAATCTACATGAAATAGTGCATCAAAATAGATAAAAAGTGATATTATTCTATTTCCGGATTAACCGGAATTTACCCCAACATTCTTATTTTATACGGAATATCCGGTACATTTTTCAAAAGTTGGTTTCCACGTGACATTCTGAATTCATTCATGTATAATAAGCAGTATAATGTAGCAACCAAACACCACCAACAATAATTAAATATTTAAAAAAAAATTGAACTGTTCGTACTATACCACAAATGTTACAGAATGTTATGCGAGGAACTATTAGAAGAGTTAATCTGTGTATAGAAGAAAATGGCGTACAATTTGAAAATTTAATTTGAAGCTTGTGTTTAATTCGTTTGTTTTATTTTATGTTTTTTTATCATAAGTAACCTGTTAACTTAGATATTTAAACAAAGAATCTAATTAATATAATTTGGTTGTTGTTTGTGTGGTTTATAATAAAAATGCAGTTATTATAAATAGTTGAATTCAAAATGTGCGTAGAACACATATTTTGAAAAACATTCAAAATAAGTTGATATAACTTACATTTAAACCGGAAATAAATATGTAGTTAGATATGCTTTTTTATGTAGTTTTTAAATCTACAGAATAAATGTAATTGTTTCAAAAATAAATATATCTTGAGAGGTGAGCCTGTTTCTTGGAACACCCGGTATGTATGTTAATCGAATCGAACTAAAGATCTGATGACTCCCCCAAAATTATAATGTCCTGATAAAAATTTTTAATGAATAATGTATTATCACATCAGTATATTTTAGTAATCTGCATATTGGAAATAAATTTTTCCGTTTGGTAGTTTATCACGGTGTAAACTTTAAATAAAGTGAAAGTTGCAAAATCTCGTAATAGAAACGCCCCCATAAATCATAGTTTAAAATGATACACCCCGCATTAAGGCAAATATCATCGAAGAGGCCTAAGAGAAATCGCTCCTCCTCAAAATTTATTTCAAGAAATTCCTTTGCGAAATAAGTAAATCTTTTGGCAGCGCGAGGATTTATACTTTAGGCAAGGCAGGAATGGTATAATCTCTGATGAATTGCCAGAAATATCCGACTGTCAAAGTAACAAATGAGGCAAGAGGGAGTAAACAGCAGGCGCTGTATGGGTCCGGTACAACGCCGGGAGGGAGGGCGGCTGACGCGTTAACGACAATCGATTTAATAAAAACACCCCCGGATGTGTACGACACTTGAGTTTTGACACGCAATGTACGTACCTACATGAAATTGGTTCATTTATATTACGCTTGTTTGTTTCTTACCAGTCACTAATCTCTTAAATAAATCATGGTACTGCGAATTAATTATATTCACACGATAATTTGTTTTTGTTGACATTTCTTTAACACCTGTCACTCTGTGAAATAATAACTTATTTATTTTATAACTACGTCCAACGACGGGACAATAAAGTTAAAAATTACTTTGAAATTGAAGATCTGCAAACCCGTACCCGATGAGTCTAGTAGGTATTTGTTTTGTTTCTTTACCTCTCCCTACATCCTGTAAAGGAGGTATAGTAATCATGCTAAAAATTCAGTAGTGGGTTTTCAGTGGATGAGCATGTTTTAGGGTCACTAGTATACGATTTTAATAGTTTCGCGATGATGTCTGTGTGTGTGTGTCTGTCAGTGGTGTTACGGTTTCTTAAAAACTACTAAACTGAAAATTTTGATAATTTGTATATATCAATTGTATCCCCTTTGGAAGAGCTGATTAGTTTTTGTAATAACTCAATAACCGGATGTGGTAGTTTACTTGAAGCCCTTTCAAGTTATTTTGAAATATCTTAGTTAATTATTGTTAAATGACATTTTTTTTTATCAGAGTAATATTTCAAATATAATTATCCACAATTATTGTGTGGAACATTTATCTCACGACAATATAAATATAAGCATCATTTTTAGTAATGGTAATATTAATTAAATAATTAGAATATTTTAATGCTATTTGAATGATTCTTCCAAGGTGCCCCTTGAATTCTTCTATAAAGCAGGTCAAAATGATTGAGATGTGAAATGACAGCTTGCACATTTTTTTTAAACAATTAATAATTAACAATAAACATCTTGGTAACGAAACTACAGAAAAAAATCACACTTCGAAAGTATTGAAGTAAAAGTAATGTCAACGTCATTTGTCAAATTAAAATGACTTTCTATGCTAAAGAAAATAATCTCCAATACAGTAGAACATAAAATATTTTATGTAACACGTACATAATAAAGTTTTATTGACTTGTAGTTTTATGTACCTCGTCCATAAAACCCTCAATATTTATTTTCTACTCTATCTGTCTTCTATTTTATTTAAAATGATGTCCACATTTCAAGGATACGATTGATTGACTCTTAAAGTTTCTGAAAATTGTGCGAGAGGCATAGAATTAAGCTGCCACTAATTTTTTGTCACATATAATTTAAATAGTCGATCATCGGATCTTTTTCATAAATTTTTATAATTGTACATGATACATATGTACCGTGTGAAGAATTCTTTAAAAGAAAATGTAAGCTTTATTAATAAAGCTGCAAATTTAGATATGCGTCTTTGTTGCTAACGTATTATCTTCATCTTATCTGTCAGGAAAATTTAAGCTGGATTAGATAAATGGACAATTCGCAGAAGCAAGGAACTGTAAACATTTTTACAAAGTGCAAATTTAAATTCAATCTGCGTAATATAATAGTACGCACCATTGCGTCTGACTTCTAGAACAGCATTAAAAGTGTAACTGTTGATGTCAGGAGTGTTAAATTGGCGGCACTTCCGAGGAACAAGTTTTGGGTCATAAAAAAGAATTGTCATCGCTATAAAAAGGTCTTAGCGATACCAGTGCGTAGCGGACTTGGCTCGTGCATTTTTTATTCGATAGAGGGCGAGAGACATACGAGACTGGTAACTTTGTTGCTCTACCGTGAATGCTTCTTTTATGAAAAGGGTTAAGATGAATGAAGTTGTACTAAATTTACTTTAGAAATAAATTTAAATATTTTGTTGCGACCATCACATCACCTTTCCAAAGATTAATGAGTGCTACTTACGATCGAGCTTATAGTTTCATATCTGTTCAAATAATTGATTTATATCTGACCAAATTAAACACTAAAACTGACGGAAGAGATGTTGTTTTTTCATGTATCAATTAACTTTAAATTTAGTGAATAGCAAATAATTATGTTTTTAATTCTCACCAAGAACAACAACTTTACCCTTGAGGCACTCCATCAATTACCATCTTTACACTTAACACCAAGTCTTAGCGTTTGAAGGTTAGCAATTGCGAATTATAGTTAGAATTAACAATTGCGATTTGACTTATTGGAACCAACGCTAGCGTTGAAACATACAAAACTAAAGCATTAATTGTAAGTACTGATTGAGATGCTTGCAAACTCCTAATTTTCCACTAACAATTACTGGGGTAGCATTGAACTTTACCGTACATTTAGAAATAGAAAGTAGCATGACTTTTTTTTACTCTGCTATTGTCGGTATACAAGTATAAATTATTAAATTAACGATTAAGTATTGTACATTTACCAAAAGAACATACGGGTATGTCGAATATTGGAAATGTTACAAATCTCAAAAACACATTTCTTGAACATACAAATGACGAATGTTGGAAATGTTACAAATGTGCAATATTGTGTTAATGGAATTTATCTGTAGGTAAGCTCGCTGGCTCGCACTTTTATCAAAAAACCCCTACACCTATACAACATACGCTTGACAAACTCTAATTACAGTACTTATTTTTATTGGAAATTATAAATAAATAAAATAAATATATCATCACGCTTTTTACCCAGATCTCGGTAGGTTATATATTTTTGTGTATGGAATACGGTTACCAGCCTTCAAGTCATAGCCCTCAAAGTTGTTAGTGGAGGGGGAACCGCAGGGGTAATATTAAATTGGCAACTGTCGACAGTGGGATTTGAACTGAGGATCTCACGATCTACAGTCCGATGCGTTACCACGGAGCTATTTAAATTATCTGTACGTATTATTAGACATTTGTATATTCGAGTTATATACTTTCGAAATTTTTAATATCCTATCGTTTCACATTTGTATTTTCGGTAGACGTAAAATCTCTAAAAGTTATTTTAGACATTTGTACATACGAGAAATGTATTTTCATGCTATGTATATTCGCAAAATGTTTTTTCGAGAAGTGTATGCTTTCCCTTGTACTAGAATCTTAAGTAACTTATAATTCTTCGAAAAATGTTTATAAAATTTACCATGGACCAAAATATTAGTATATTGTACAACTAGCATGGAATAGTACCCATTTCCTACGAGTATGAAAGTTTGCAGCATGAGCCGAAGGTGAATACTGAAAATCATACGAGTATGAAATGGGCATTCCATGCGAGTTGTACACTATCGTAAATTGGGTACTATAATTCATCGAAAAAATTTAAATAATGAGGATATATTTATGTAGGAGTAGATAAAACAATATTTAATTACTTTGTGACTACATTTTTACGTTTTTAGGTCTGATTTTTTTAATGTATGCATGTTTATTAGAAGCAGGTAAATTATTTCTGAACCGCCCATATAATATTGTCATAATGCGAAATTTCTTAATATATAATATAAATACAATCTTAGAAATATATTATTATTAACAATAAAAATATCTTGTTAAAGTTAAATATCAGTCGTCAAATTACCTAAATTTAATTTGATTGTACAGAAACTTGAAGAGATCGTGTCCCTCAAAACATTCTTTGGTAATAAAAAGAGTTGAGCCATTTATTTATTACGCATAAAATTAGTATGAATACAATGCGAGGTATTGTAGTGGAACATTTATTTCTATGACAAACAATGCAACTGTTTAGGAAACACAAACTTTTTCATCGTACAATCCTTTACAAAATTCCGGCATTCATTCGTATTAAATATATTTAACGTCCGTTTCGTTAGCGGAGACCCGGAGCTGGATTCTCGGAGTCGTGGTGCAACGAACAATGCACCCGGAGCAACCGGAGTCCGCAGATCTGCTGTTGTTTTTATCTCTGAATTACAGCCCACTTCCGTTTCAAATTAAACGGGCGCGTAAACAATTTTGAATATCGTAAAAGTTGATTAAAATTACGCTTGTTTGGAAATAAAAGCGTGTTTTATAACAACGTTATTATTGTGTTTGGTGGGCGTACCACAAAGAATCTAATTTAAATTTAATGAATAATTATAAAAATATTTAAGGGTTGAAATTGGAATGGGCTTCGAGCTCTTGCATCAATATTTACATAAGATGTTTTTTTTTAGAATTTTCATTTTTATTGACAAATAAATATTTTAATTTGGAAATGGCAATGTCAATGGCACAGTAGCTATGTCTCTAGCCTAAAACACCAAAGACCGTGGGTTCGAATCCTATTATATAATATACTTTCAATTACCAGATATCTCATTATCAAGAATTTAAACTTGACATGATGTGTAGATTGTATTATAGAAATCATTTAATGAAAAACAAGAACATTAAAAATTCTGATCAGACACATACTAGTGTAATTCAATTAAAACTCTCACCTTACATTGATTTTCTCACGAAATTAATTAATCAAGTTAATTATATGAAACATTCCAACACTGTTTCTTTTACTCTTGGTCCAACACAAACAATTTATCTTCCGTTGTCATCGTCAGAGCCCCGATCTCAACACTACGGGCAGACACAAATTCACTCTAGTGGCCTGAGGCAGGCCATCTTGATTTAAACGCGAATTATCGAGGCGCGGTCCCATTGCACATTGGATTACCCGAATCTGCATAGCGCATAGCAATATAACGTATTTTGATAACAAGTCTAGTCCATTTGTGGATAATAAGCCAGCGCAATCTGAATATATCCGAGAACTTGGGCCAAATGCATGTTATTAAAATGATGATAATAGTAATCGTCTCTGGTGTATTTCACTGTTTATAGGCCCCGCTAAACCAGTGCCGCCGAATTGGGGACGTGAATTATTTATTTTAAGGAGGACGTTAAAATTAAGATTGACGGTTCGAGGAAATTACAACCTCTTCTGAGGACGATACCACTAATTACGTTCATTTTATTCATGTGCACTTTGATTTTACGGCAGAATTAAATGTTAAGTAATTAATTATGTTTTTATTGTCGTTATTATTATTCCTTTCGCTACCTTGAAGCATAGGGCACACTAGAGTATTTTAAGGCATTTGTTTTTCTAAGATTTCCAGCCCGAGTTGTTTAATGTGATACATCTTCTACTAGTATTTTCTATTTAGATTTATTTTTAACTGCCATTTTTAGGTTGTGCCATGCTTTGTTTATGTTTCCAGGGTGCTTGTCTATTTTCTTTTGTCATGTATTTGAAGGTCTTCCCCCCTTTAGTCTTCCCTTTTACTTTATATTGTAGCATTTCTTTGGTAACGTCGTTTTTTCCTTTTCTGAGCGTATGTCTATCAATTTTCAATTTATTTTTTTTTTCCTGTAATTTCTACTGATTCTACATAGCATATTTTCCACAACTCCTCGTTTGAGGTATATGTATTTATTTGCATATAAAGAACGTGTCAATCGTGTGAGAGCGACGAATTATACACAATATCTTTCTGACGAATTATTATAAAAGATAAAACATTTATCTAATTTCATTAAAATAAACGCATGTATTACATTTCTGTCATATATTGTTATAGTTATTCTTTTACTTCGTAGCCATGGTGATGAATTAGTGATAAAAGAAAAACAACAACAACAACAAATTTTCCGCTTTGCGTTGATAAATACAAACGTAAAGGTCAACATCTTTTCAGAGAACGTTGGTTCTAGCGCTGTAGAATTTTCTAAAATTATTTTATAAAAAAAAAGTACTTCAAGTAAAAGTGATAGGTAATATAATTCTCTGGAAATTCTATTCGAAGCATTTTTTTATAAAATATTTTGGGTACATTGTGCAGCTCTAAAACCGAGGCTAAAACACCAAAAATCAGAGTTCGTGGTACCAGCCAATGTTTCTAACAGTTCTTAATTTAATACATTTGATTAATTTTCTCACGGTTTTTTCAACATGTATTACATTCATTATTTATTATTCCAATTCATCTTCTTTTTTTGTAGTTAACAGCGTGATTAACTAATAACACTTTATGAAAAAGGCATTAAAAATGTTAAGTTAACTGGTCTGCCACCTACCAGAATAACGTCGTATTTATAGTATTAGTTACAGCTTCTTCAAAGGTCATAATATTATGTAGTTATCTAGTCATAGTTTAGAATAAAAAGGTATTAATACCAGTAGATAAAATTTATATTATATTTATCCCTAATTTTATGTTGCGAAATTAAATTTCTTGCGCGCCTTGGCAAAATCTTCGTACCCCCTTGAAGACACTTACGTTGTATCGGCCTGCAGCTATCACCAAGTTCGCCACCACTTCATGGGCGTCGCCTCTGCCCCCTTTGTTCCTCGTCCTCCTTGACGACACAGGCGCCTCTGGTTGTTTCCTCCACTTGCTGCATGGCTTTACGCACCACGCCATCAAGGGATGGTTTCTTAGTCGAGTTACGTTCTTGTGCGCGGATCAGTTAATTAGTGGTAAACTTCGCCCTAATGTGATGTTCCAACCCCAGAATGCCTACAAATCTTTATTAGGTTTCTACGTCCTTTGATTTACCGCTGGCGATGCTGTTATTACGTTTTAAATGCAGTGCAGGACGTAAACAGTCGTTAGCGGGAATTTGTTTTTGTAATTATCCCCCTAAACACTGCGAGATGCCCTATCTACTGCACTTTAAGGCGGTTTATTTGCAATGTATCCAGTGCTTCAACTGACATGAAACTTCTGTAGCACTGTTGAATCAAAACTTCATATAAAAAACGTATTTAAATAACTTTTATATTATTTAGGTTGAACTGAGACTTTTATTTTTTATCTAATGATACTACACCCTACCAAAATATACTCAAATGATCCGATAGTTCGGAAAAGGGGGTGTTCAATTCACAGCCCGAATCTGTAGGTATAACAACATGCCATATACTGTAAGAATGAGAAAGAAATCTGGTATAGTAATTTACATTGCAAGACCATTACTCAAATCCTTATTGGCAAGCATGGTATCTAACGAGCGAGCAAGGCAAGCTTGTTATTTGTGCGCGCATATAAAGTTCGGATTACGGTCGACAGTCGAGTAAATAATTTATAAATTTTATATCTATTTGAACTTTCGTCATCAGAGCTGGGAAAGATACTTTTAATAAATATCTAGATACTTTTCTAAGATACATAAATTTGTTAAAGATACTTAAGTATCTAGATACTTTTTATTCCAAGTATCTTAAATACAAATATTTTTTAAATATATCTCATATAAATACTTAAGATACTTCTAAATATTTTAGACACTTTTTAATATCTTAGATACTTTTAGATATTTTAGATACTTTTAAATATCTTAAATACGTTTAAATATCTTAGTTAGGTACTTTTAAGAAATATTTGAGTAAATTTTAACTATTTTTAATAATTGAAAGCTTAAACATTAAAAAAATGTATCAGATATTTGAAAATATTTTACAGACACATATCTTAAATATTTGTAAATAAGATACTTTTTTTAAATAAAATATACCTTTTTGAATAAAAGATACATTTTAAGACAAAAGATACTTTTTTTAAGATGAAAGATACTTTGAAAGATAAAAGATACTTTTTAAGATAAAAGATACAGATACATTTAAAAAGTATTTAAATAAAAGATACATTTTACATAAAATAGAATGTATCTAAGATAAAGTATCTTAGATACTTTTAGTATCTTACTGGCAGATTCATCAAAAGAATTAACGCTAATTCCATTTTTTTCATCCTCTGTAACTTTATTTCTAAATTAATTAAATTAACAAAATGTGTCAAATTTTATGTTAACCTATCGTAACTACAACCTTAGTTAACATAAATATGTTTTGAGGATGGTAACTGAAGTTACGACTAATAATAAAAATAGGATTAGCGCTAATTCTTTTGATGAATCTGCCTGTTAGATACTATCGAATATCTTTTTATGTAAGATACTCCCAGCTCTGTTCGTCATAATATACTCTAAACTATTCAGTCGAAATTATGTTTTAAAACACACAGAATAAATATGTATGTTGCTATATTTTAAGATAATAGACCATAGAAGGATTCTTTATTTCATACTATATCACATTTGCATGTTTACCGGACAGATTTCAATCCGGTAAAGGAATTAAAATAAAATATCGTTTTTCGCATTCATTAAAATAATGTTGATAAGAAATGTCAACAAAATTAAATTGGTTGTTAATATTTTTTTTGTTCTCTAATAAAAGGAAGATTTTATTTACGAAAGAAAAAAGGAAAAAGAAGCAGGCTTTCGTCCAAAAATCCGACATAGATATGAAACGAACTGTTGTATGTACATCATACGTCCGTAAATGATTTTCTCGATACCCATTTGGAAATTCCTGGTTCCTTCATCGCTTTGTCCAGAAACATCGTAAAAGCTCATTTACCTGACTTAAAACGTAAATGACTATTACTACTAGAGATATACCTCAATAGTAGTAGATATATCGTAAATAAATATGTGTATCATTACACCATCTATCCATTTTGGATATCGTACTCTGCTTTCGAAAATCTCGGTATGTGATATATTTTTTACGCATTGAGTATCGGCCGTCATCTTGCTAAGATAAAAGTAACGAAACATAAATTAGTTGTTAACTGAAGTATGTTTGAAAAATCTTATAGGCCTTCAAGAAAACTATCACTTCCAGTTGATGGATGGTTTTAAAATCAAATCAGCTCGTAACTTAA
Source organism: Poecilus cupreus (assembly GCA_963942605.1). NCBI lineage: Eukaryota > Metazoa > Arthropoda > Insecta > Coleoptera > Carabidae > Poecilus > Poecilus cupreus. The sequence continues at coordinate 4,567,177 of OZ012725.1, read as the reverse complement.
ACATCCAAAACTATATACGAAGTTTGAAAGATATCAGCTCTAGATTTTAAATTATCAAGGACGACAAATTGTCACACACCAAAATAAGTGTATATTCTAGGGATTCTAACATATTTGTACGGGAGATAAAAAGGAGTAATCAACATTAAATAAATATATCCACATCTTAGGTATTTGATTACCTAATAAACTTTCGAAGACATGGTGTAGAGCGTCTCAGATTGCTTTCAATCTTCATGCACCAATTAAAAGTATCTGAAAAGTATCTATAAAAATATTTGCGGTAGAAGAATGCAACATTGCAACATCAACATCTTTATCGTCATATTGCAGTAGTTAACTATCGAAAGCAAAATGTGTGTGTATCACATAAAGTCATAATAACAAGTTGCGTGGTTATTAAAAGTTTCGAACGGGAGCAAATTAAAAACTGTGGTTATTTACTCGCTTCCAACTTCCAGACAGACACTTTGAAACTTCTGGAAACTTGTGTACGATAAATTTTTGATTTATGTGCACGAAATTATAAACATACATCAAACACACCGAAGGTACATTTTCATTTTTCTGGTTCTACTAATTTTGGAACAGGACGAAGGTTGAGATGAGCTTGTCACGGAAGTTTACGTCACTACGTGACACAAACTGAATTAATTGCTTACAAGTTATTTTATACCTTTTGGTACAATAATAATATTACTTATACGTATTTCGTTTGAAATATTGTCCAAAATTATTATGTTATGTTTAAAAAAGTAAGATACCTGAGTGTGATCAGACGACATTACTCGTTATGTTTCAAATTTAATCCCATAGAATTCACTTAAATAGTATATTGTACAACAAGCTTGGAATGTTACTCATTTCCAACTAGTATGAAAGTTAGTACCATGAGCCGAAAACGAATGCTGCAAATCATACGAGTATGAAATGGATATTCCACACTACTTTTTGTATGACCACGATATTATTTCCTAATTAATTTATATTTTATTAATACATTTGTCCCGCTTTCACCATTCCAATATTTGACAATTCTAGATAAGTATCCTAATCCTAGGAATGGCATTTATACTGAAATGAAATGACATGTATTTAAATACTCACAAAACAAATTCATTTCTCACGATGCTTGCAATGATTTCCCTAGCAATAACAAACATACCCTGAGCAGATTTCTAAGTGATCCTGCAGTTTTTGGTTTAAATTTCAAAGATATTAAACAATTTGAAATAAAAACAATTTCTGGATTTCAGTCACAAATTAAAAATTTTATTCCATCTACCGGTTTCTACCCCACTTGGGTCTTCTTCAGGAAATACAAATAGTTTTTTTTTTTAAATTCATTTCAGAACAACAGAAAAAAAATGCTTATTTAACATACTCGTATAACAATTACTTACGAGAAAGTCAAAATATTAAAAATAAATTTGTCGAAGATAAAAACATTTTAAAACAATAAATAATTAAAATCGGACATCGTACTTAACATAAATGGAGAAATCTTACTTAAAACTAATTAGCTACAAGGTTACACTTAATTTACATATTACCAAAGTTTGATTAGAATTACATTAGTTTCATTTATTTGACTTTTAGATTTGACTTTAAAATATTATTGTAAATGGTGATTAGATAAGTAATTGTTATATGTTAAATAAGCATTTTTTTCTGTTGTTCTGAAATTTATTGAAAAAAACTATTTGTAGATCCTGAAGAAGACCCAGGTGGGGTAGAAACCGATAGAGGTTGGAATAAAATTTTTAATTTGTGACTGAAATCCAGAAATTGTTTTTATTTCAATACAAAACACAGTCAAGAAGCGTACATATTAAACAATTTATAACTATATTTGTTGAAGAATATGCGTTATCGAATGAACCGGCACCAACGCACTCTGCCATGCCGTTGCCTAAACTCATAATAACAATGCGTGTCTATTGAAGTTGAAGAATTAAAATGTAAAATTATTTTTTATTCTGGAGAGCAATAAATTTCTGAAGGTATTACGTGCGAAATTCAGGAGTTCTTCCTGTGAATGTATGTGTGAAAAAGTGCAGTTCCTAAACTATACTTGTTAATTTTCGGTTGTCAGTTGTGAGTCGCGTCCCCAAGAGGGTGCTTCTTTGCTTCTTACCTTTTTTCTTCTCCCAGAAACCTGACATATTTATTATCTCAGCCAAGAGCGCTGCGGCAGTTTTAAAGGGATATAAAATAGCAACTTTAACATTCTTTGTTATGTTTCACCGGCTTGTTTTATTATAAAGTACAAGATATTTTTTTAAGTGTACGACCTCGTAAAATCGTCGGCGACGATATAACTATTTTTACCGGTTTTAACTCCGAAACCGGAGTCTGTTAATCACATGTTAAGTGAAATTTTAGCAGGTCTTTTTTCAGAAATGATTACAGACGTAAAATGTAAGTCATTACCTGCTGGTTAGCTAAGATATTCCTTTGGCTAATTATATGCAATTAAAAATTAAGCGTCAATTCCATCATTTTCAACCAACTGTATAATTACTTATTTGCATACATTTTTACTTTATTTTTCTGCTTCGAAATGCGCATACTTTCACGCTTAGGGCTCAGAACTCTTTTCTCATTTTGTCTCTCTTCGGACACCTCTACAAATTCGATACTGAATATTAAAAAGATAAATTCGTTTTAGATACCCTATAACAACATCTACTCACTTGAATATAGGAACTGTAAACAACAATTAAATAATTCGTTAACCATAGAGAAACTATGTTGTTGAATTTATTAGATTTACTATAGCAAGTCGATTATTAGAATTATATAAAACCACAGGAAATGTTTGCATAAAGCAGGATCATAGTTACATTTGTTTTGTATCATATTTATAAATAATAGTTTTACTTAAGCGTCAAATGTTTTCATAATGGCTAGATAAAAAGTGGATTTTGGCGATGCTGAGTTACCTGAAAATATTTGGAATGCAGCAGGTGAAGCTCTGAAAAGCTAATTTCTGTGTGTATTAATTAATAGCGTTATATTATCATTGTGTTATTTTTATTTTTTTGACAGTTTTGACAGGTCAGTATGGTAATATTACCGTACAGCATAGTGTTATGGCATACTTACCCTGCCTATTTTTGAGCATGTAAATATAGGTTTAATCTCCTGAAACCGGTAAAATATTTTTATCTAATTCCGTTTTGTAAAGTTGAATTTTACCTAACCATCTGACGTTATGAAATGTCACTTTTTACATAATTTCTATGAAATGAGTTTTGTAAAAATCTTTTTCTAATTTTGACATATAAAGTGTCACTTTTCAAAATTGATTGACGTTACGAAACGTCATATTTTTCGTAACTAGTGATGAAAAGAAAAATATTTCACAACTGGTGATGAAATGAATGAAGCATAAACAAAATTTCAAACAAACAAGCGAAATATGCGTAGCTACTTGATGTCAATAAAAGTTATGAAATTAATAATTTAATAATTAAAAAAAAACTGTTATAATCAAAAATAGAAAAAATCTTGTATGAAACACGATAGGAAATGCGATTTTGTGTAATTCGTGTGATTTTGCGGGAACTCGCTTCGCTCGTCCCGCAAACATCCCACTCGTTACACAAAATGATGCATTTCCTAACTGGTTGCATAAATAGCTATTACGTAACTGAGTTACGTAAAGAATTTTTTCTACGACCACTACTGAAAGTATGTCATTACAGAACAAACTACAATCAATGTAAGTGCGTTGTTACGAATAGTGTTACGTAATGTTCATTCAAGTGTTACGTAATGTTCATTACGTAACACTTGAAAATGAAATTTAAGTTGGCATTACTGACTGTCACATTACCAATATAATTAAAATTTGATGCATCAAATCTTAGATTTAAATGTTATGGTTTCAAAGGCTAACTGTTAAAATTTTATAACTAAATTAATATTTTGCTGGGTTTATTATAAATTATGACACCAATAAATATTTCAATAATATATGTAGAGGGGACTATGTTTCGTCATGTATCCCTACGCTCAATAATTGTCGTTTATTTTTATAAACACAAACAAAGCTTGTTTGACATTTAGGTTATGTGTGTGATTATTACATGTAAACTGGTAATATTTTATAGTCTCCCATCTGCATCTATAGTTTATAATCTGTGTTTTATTGTGAGGTAAATATATGCTACTAAATATTATTATCCTTTACTTATATTTATTAATATTTTAAGTAATAAATGTCAAGCAACAGTGATATTTCAATTGGAACACCACTGGAGATACAAGCTAAAGCTAAAAGTGCAACAAATAATCGTTTGGGGACAAAATCTCGACAACGATACGAATTTGTGTATCAAAAATTCATGGATTAGAGAAAACAAAAAAGTATAATAAATTTCTAACTATTTAAATATTGTTTTTAATTTAGAAATAGTATTGAGTGGTCGTAGAAAAAGTATAGTACAAAACTCGAGATGTAAAGCAATTACGCCCTCGTGAAATTACAAACTCGCCGCTACGCGGCTCGTGTGTCAATTTTTTCACTCGTGCGTAAATTGCTACTTACATCTCTCGTTATGTAATATACTATTACGTAACTGAGTTACGTAAAGAATTTTAAACAACCGATATTCAATTAAATCAAATGCCGAGTAGATGCCTACTTTAATAATAAATAAAATAATTTGTTGCTTGTCAAATATTGACAATGAATAATTTGGAAGGCAGAGGAATGAAATTACGGAATTAGATAAAATATTGTACGTAATACGTTATGAAAAACGTAAATAACTATTACACAACTTTATCCAGGAGTCTTTTATAATTTATTTTGAATTTTTTACATTTGTCACATGGATTTTATATACAACTGGAAGTTCTAACGATATTCAACTGTGAAAAGTGTGCTATCAAGTTAGCCGTTAGTCAATACATTAAATTACAGTGATAAATTGTGACACCGATCATTACGCTAGGGTATTAATTCAACGAATATAGTTTTGCACGTTGTAATTATTATTTACACCTTTTAATTTGATTTCACTCCACTTCAAGCCATAAAATAAATAGTGACAATTCAAATTACAATTAAAATTCCACAGCAAATTCATAACCCCAACCCCGCCTACCTGCAATCCAAACCAGTTCTTTACCATCCAAATAAATAAATTCGCAAAATCCCTCCCTCCCTCTGATAAAACATTCCGATATGCTCATCTCTTCGCGGCGAACCAGATCAGCAGCTCCGCATGCATAATTGAGCTAATGTATTGCAATCCAACTGGGATGGTTCATGGTTCGCTCGCTGGAGGTTGGCGGCGGGTAACGAGAATGTAATACACCCGAAACAGGTTCCAAGTGGCACCGTGAGAGACCGCCGCGGGCGCCTGCAGCCGCCGTGTGATTGGGTGGAGACACGTGTGTGGCTCGTGGAGATCAAGGCCTTGAGAAGGTGCCCGGTGGCTGCTACCAGTTGGAGGTAGATGCAGAGCCTTCAAAACTTTTATTGGATAAATTCAAGATGCTTCGATGTAGGTGAAGCACAACTGCCAAACCCAAAAGATGTTAGTAGTGTAGGAGCTATAATGGTTTCACTTTCAATTATCTTTAATTTGTATGTAGAAGGAGTATAAAATACTTTTGATTATAAAAAAAATCATAGGCGAAATTGGTGGCAGTACAATATGTGTATCTTAAATTTGTTTTAGTTTTATTGATAAGCTTTTAAAGAAGTAAATTATTTTCATTCCGTTTATAGTAAATAAAACAGTAGGAATCAAGATGGCAGTAAAAATAAATGAAGCAACAACAAAAATAATACTACTCAGAAAATACTTTGGAAACAGAAATATAAAGATATGGGATTACAAATTTAGTAACGAGCAAAAGGATAAAGAGAAGCAAGAATCAAAGTAAATGTAATGACAATACATAGAGTTTTCCACGCAAGCAACAAATTACTTAAAAAAACAGATTTAGACTAAAGATACAAAAATGAGGATTTACCAAATGATAATAAGATCAATAACACGAAATAGAATAAGGTTTGGAAGGAGAAGACATAATGAAAAAGATAAAGCAACAGAGTCAGATGGGTTGGACATAGAGATGGGTCAATACCAAATATTTAAAGATACGGGAAAATTCTCAGGACATTCCCCGGATTTTTTTTTTCTGGGAAATTTCCAGGAAACTATCCTTCGGGAAATTTTCCAACGAATTTTAAATGTAAATAAAAATTTAATTCTTTTTCTTGCCACTCATTGTAAAAATTGTTTTTATAATACTCTAAATAATCCAAAGAGCATTAAACCACTGCAGATTTTGTTTAGATATAACTTGTGATACACCGAATACTAAATTGCTTATTACTGGAGCTTATTCGCAAATCATGGCTGAGGGAATTTTCCCGGGGAAAAAACAAATTCTCAACTGGAATTTTTTAGCAGCACATCACTAGTTGGACATATCTGGCAAGCAGAAGGAAAGGGTGCAATTAAGTATCTAGTATAATGGAGATCATCAGAAATAAGAAGAGCCCAAATCAGCATACCTAAAGGAAGTAAAACATGATTTAAAAGTAGTTGAAATTACAAACTGGCAAAGTAAAACAAATGATAGAAGATATGTAGAAACCTAACTGCAGGATTAAAAAGGAAAAGAAGCGAAGATTGATCCAATCCAACAAAAGGATCTAAAGAGCTTCATAAAAAACGGCGTTACCCCATAAGGGTGCTAAGTCAGTGTATTTATACTTCTATTCTAAACGTCTCCAACAAATTCGAAATTATGAATTTATTATTAGGTTTTGGGTAATATATTCTTCTAGCCATTTAGTAGAAAATAGTATTGTATTTTTCAATATATACTAGAAAGAATATATCATTAATGCTATAATTATATATTATTAGTAAATCGTTAAAATGAGTAATCAATATATTTTTGATGGTTATTGAATTTGATAGGTGTAGTAAACGAGCATTTCTGTCTGGGATTAATATTAGTTTGTCGACCTATATTTATTTAATATTGAACTATAAACAACAGCTAGCAAAATTTCTAAATATCTATATCTATCTACGTAATGTTTGAACATAGAAACACCTCCAGAGATCCAGAACCAAATTTTCAATTGTATTCGATTCATATATTGTTTCTGCGAAACATGTGTATTATTTAGGATTATGCTTCTTTACATTCCACATAATTCGATTATATTTCCGGTTGAAAACCACTGGAATGATTATCAGCGCGAGTGCGTATGTATGTTTGTTCCACCTGGACTGATCCGGGTATCGAAACTTATTTCCAACCGGTTATTTGTATTACGGACTGGTTGCTCGTAGGGATGCCATGAATGAACGTGCGGAATACTAAAATATTTATCGAGAATCGTTCCATTAATTTCTGTATCCACTGGAACCCCTAGGAACACATGGAACTTTTAAATGAGATTGAACGTAAAACATCTTTCACATGAACTACAATTTCCACAAAATTTACATTTAAAAGTTTAGGGATTGAATTGTAGAACAAAAATTACATTACATTTAAACATTAAAGGATAATTCCCAATTATTATCATAGTCATAGTTTAAATCGCAAGTCTCTGTCTTAATCATAAACTTGCACAAACCATTAAAGAAACAGTTTTATTTATATTTACTTTGCTACATTTTTTCTATAACATTTAGATTGTAAACAATTTCATTAACATTTTTAAAACAGACAGGGATATATCTATAATATATCGATATCTCATAAATAATGGTTTAGCACCCCTAGAGGGTAACGCTGCTTTTTATGAAGCTCTCTAAATTCTATTGTTGGGGTAGATCAATCTCCGTTTCTTGTCTTTTAAATCCTTGTAGTTAGGTGTCTCCACATCTTCCTATATTTTATTATACTTGGCCAGTCTTTAATTCCTGTTGCTTTTAAATCTTCTTCTACTTCTTTTAGTCATGTTGGTCTGGGTTTGTCTCGTCTTCTTGTTCCTCCTGGTCTCCTTTCTACTACTGATTTAATTTAATCCTTTTCTTCTGCTTTCCATATATGTCCAAGTAATCTGTCTCTTTGTTGCTTTATGTTTTATGCTTTCACCTCATGTTCTATTACATAGTTCATTCTTATTCTGAATTAGTTTTCTGATATTTTTTTTTTGGTCCCAATTATTTTTCATTCCATTATTTTTAAATAACTTTTTTGTCATTCATAGTTTCAGCAGCGTACATTATTATTAGTCATGTTATCATTCGGTAAATACTCATTTTGTATTTTTATTAAAATCTTCTTTTTTAGTAAGTAATTTTTTTGTCTGCATGAAAAGCTCCATTTATTGCCATTATCCTTTCCTCGCAAAAAAGAACTATAATTATGACGTAAACTTGGAATTTGCAAACTTGTGTGATTATGATTACGTCTGAAACCTAAAACCACTGGAAAAGAGCCTTGAGATTGCAACATATTATGTGGCCTTCAACTTGATGGTGTTGATTTCTTTTTGTGAAAATTAAATAAGAGTCGGAGATGTTTTCCAGGCAGAGAATCTGTATTAGCCATGCGAAGTTTCATGTCTAGAATTAACAACAAGCAGATGAGAAAAGTAAAGAAGAAGCAATGACTCTAGTTGCTCGGTACGTTTGTTGGAAACTTTAAATTGTGAAAACATGAAAGTTCCGCGATGATTTGCAAAGAGCTGCCCGTTTTCTACGTGCCGCAGAGATGGATTCTAAAAAGTAACTTCATCGTTTGTGTCGCGAAATATAAATTTATTATGAGATTTCTTTCTGTTCGTTGCGCGGGATGTACGCAGTTATTTCCAACGGAAAAAGAGGAATTATTTTCATTTATGCCCCGCTATACGACTAGAGTTCATTAAAGAAGTTAGCTGAATAAGTGGATTCTTGTGTTTCAAAGAAACTTTGCGTGGCTTGTTATTGAGCTTGTCAGTTTTTGGTTGGATTAGCAAAGCGGTTGCCCCTTCCACTGATGGTGTCGCCGCCCAGGAAGTCATCTCGCTGCGTTAAATTCTGAATTAATAACCGCATTGTTTACTTTGGAATGCATCTTCAAACTTTCTTCACTGAAGACCTCCTCGCGTCTTCAAACTTTTTCTGTTTATTACCTACCTCGATATATAAGTACTTATAATTACTCCTGTGCTTATTAAAACATTGCTCGGCTAGTTTAAATAATACTTCAGGGAATATTACTACTACGTACTTTAATATTTGCTTTAAAATAAGTTTTAATGTTGTTTACATTTTTGTTCTCTTTTCCTTTCCTTTGTTGTTTGATCTGAACAACCAAGCAAAAACCTTTGTTTTCTTTTCGTTTGGAAACATCATTTTTTATCTAAAGAACCTTTTGTAATTAAATGAAGCATTTACTTTTCCCGTATCTCTGTTTTAAATGCAATCATAAAATTTGATTTTTAAAACAAACAGCATAACGAACTTTCTACTTTTGTTCTAATATGAAAACCACTCAGCAAGTTCGTTTGAATCAAATTACATGAATGAAATCAATAAAATTTAATATGACTAAAATAGAAACGTGCAATAATAAATATAGATAATATGTAAGTTGCTAGATAATATCACCTCGTACAATTCCAATTTCAAGGCATTGTATGTGAACTTAATAAGCTTGTTGCGCATTGGTAGTATCCAATGGCTCCCATAATTATACAGGGTGGGGCGTTTTAAGTTGCGTTCAGGAATATCTCGGAAACGAAGCATCGGATGAAAAATCCAAAAAACACGACTAAAATATTTTCGAGGGGGACATCCCATGACACCAAATTCAACCCCCCAGCCCCAACCCTGGTGGGGTGGGGCGGGGGTAAGTTTGAAATCTTAAATGGGAACTCCAAATTTTTTTTTGCAGATTCGCATTCTACGTGAAAAACGGAATTCAGTGACATCAAAATTTTTGCCCCTGCCCACCCCCCCGGGCCAGTTGGGTGGTGGGAAACTTTCAAATTGGTTACGGGAACACCCACTTTTTCTCAAAGATTCGCATTCTACGTTAACAACTACATGCAGCACCATCAAAATTTTCACCCCTGCCCCCACCCCGACCCTGGAAGGTGGGGTGGGGGTGAGTATGAAAACTTAAATCGGAACCCCAAATTTTTTTACAGATTCGCATTCGGCGTGAAAAACTAAATTCAGTAACATCAAAATTTGCGCCCCTGTCCCCCTCCCCCGTGCCAGTGCCGTGCACCCCGTTGGTTAGATGCGAGGGGACTCGAGAATTTGATCGAATCTTCGAGAAAAAGTGGGTGTTGCCGTTTCCATTTCAAATTTTCCCGCCGCCCCACTGGCACGGGGGAGTAGGGCAGGGGCTAAAATTTTGATGTCACTGAATTCCGTTTTTTAAGTAGAATGCGAATCTGTAAAAAAATATTTGGGTTCCCATTTAAGATTTCAAACTTACCCTCGCCCCACCCCACCAGGGTTGGGGCGGGGGGTTGAATTTGGTGTCATGGGATGTCCCCCTCGAAAATATTTTAGTCGTGTTTTTTGGATTTTTCATCCGATGCTTCGTTTCCGAGATATTCCTGAACGCAACTTAAAATGGCCCACCCTGTATAGTATGAAGTATAAATGGAATATTTTCTTGATATTTATTTCGGAATATTAAAACAAATCATCTTTACTCTCTTACAATCGTAAGGCGTTAGGAATAGATGAATTCAGTATTTTGATCATATTCAGCACGTTTTTATTTTTGCTAGCTTTTATTTTCTTATTATCTAGACTTCTCTAGCAATAGTCATTAACTATTAATAGTATAGGCTGTATATAATGAAGACTTTTACTGTTCTGGTTTGTACTGAGTTTTGTAAAAAAAATAATAAAACAAACAAATGGAGGGTTATACAGAAGCAAATTTTCATGCTGCCATCTATTGATGTTTTCATTGAACTACGATGAAATTCACATAGACGAAATACAAACAAAACGCTGTCAAAATGACAGTTTTTAAAATGATGCTAAATATAAAAAATAAAGTGTGTGTATGGTTTGAGCATTAATGATTCCCGTTATTACTATAAAGAATATATGGCCAGTGTTAAATTTATTAAGTTTCGTAAATAATAAACTTCAAAAATAGAAACATAACCTTGTTAAAACACCATCTCAAACGTCAAAACATGGATGTTTGTATTATGAACTTCCATCTCAACTTTTACCTCATCTTTCTCTTTATTGCCTGTGACGTTAAAATCATAACCCTCCATTAAATGAAATCAAACTAGAACTGTTATACAAGTTAGACATATATTTATACTTTTATACATTCAATACCTACAACTTTGTAGTTATGTACTTGCTTATGTAATTTTAACAACAACGTACGTTATTGTTAGTTACTTAATTCTTTTTAAGTGCCGTGCTTGTTGAAATAATGCGAAGCATTTGAACGTAATGAAATTGGAAAGAGCGTCCCTGTATCTTGTAAGAAAATAGGTTAAAGTGCAGTGAGAGAATCCTCCTAGCATTAAGCGTCTTGTAATGTTCAACACAACCATTACCTGCATCGTCTACTAGCTCTACCAGCAACTCGATCGTTTCCTCTTCGATTAACGAGATCGTAACCGTAAACAAGTTATTCAAAACATTATTTCATCGTGGTTGAGTTCCACCTGAAATACGGGATTTACCGGATTTCCTCATGACGATTTGCTCAGCGTAAAACCCGAATCACATTTCTAGGTAATACGAAAAGCAAATATAAACTACTAGACTTTGATGATGGATTTGAAAACCTGGAAATACGTGATTATGTTTCCGGAAGGTTTTAAAGGTTGCGTATTCACTTTCAGAAACAAAATAAATACTGTATTATATAAGACAACAGATTTTAAACTTGATTTATTCGTTCGCATCAAATAGGTTTGACATAACCAGACAATATTGAATCGAATGTTTAACTTTAACTGCAATATTAACCACTTCCTATGACATTTAAATGCGATTCGCTTTTATTTCTGTACAGGTTTGAATGGGGTAAATACATCCATGGTATTGCAATTTAAACTATGCCTCTGAGGGTTTACCTCCCACTAACATAATTAGATGCTGCGAATTGGCTGGTAATTGTATTTTATTGATGTATTTGTGTATAGTGATGAATAGGTTACTAGATATGAGCACAAATATGAAATTTTTCTTTTATAAATTGAATCATTGAATTATGATAACTAGGTTTGAAGTAACGTTTTTCTTCAAACGTCATAAAAGTAGGTTATGTATTTGTATTCAACAAGCAGAAGTTCAATATTGTCGCCGCCGGCGTAAAAGTGTATCCTTGGCAATACATTTACGCCGGCGGCGGACAAAGTAAAATATTATGAAAAATAGTAAGGTTGTAATTCAATAATTTGACAGTTAAAAATGAAACAAATACACAAAAATAATAAAACAGCATATTCTACGGCAACTTGAAATGCTAGATAAGACAGAATATTTTTTTAAGTTTTGAGCATTTTATAATATTTATACTTTTATTTTTTATGTTTGAAGAAAAAATTGCATGTGTTATTCGGAGTAAATGTGTCTTTGGGTGCTTCGCATGTAATTGTTCGACTCGCTTCGCTCGTCGTTCAAACTTACATGCTCAGCACCCAAAGTATCACATTTACTCCTAATGACACAATATACTATTTTTTCACGACCGAGAGAGAAACTCGGTTTCTGTGATACAAATTCATGATTGAAAGAGCAAGTTTCATATCTACGAAAATTTGTGCACTTGCTATTCCGTCGTGAGGTGCTCCAATATGTGAAAAATTAACAAATGAAAGGTAACTATCATAAATTATGTTACAAATATATCAGAAACTATATATAATTATGTTACATTTCAAATAAATTTATAATACATAAAAACCATTATAAATATTAGGATCCAGAAAAAAATAGCACGAGTGAAGTGTATTCTACCTCCCGCACATATATGTAAGCGAGGTATTATGACGGGTCCAAATTTTAGGTAGTGAGGTTTTAACAGATAAGCACGTTTTAGAGTCCCTAGATTATGATTTCACTATTTTTACGATGACGTGTATGCATGTGTGTGTGCGTGTGTGACTTTTTTTATGTTATGTGGTCGCCACATCAAAATATAATAATAATATCATTTTAAAACTTCATATTTAGACCTTGAATGTTCACATTAAAAGCTGATTAGATTTTGGTGGCTGTTCATCAACCTGATGTGGTAGTTAATTCGAAGTACTAAGTGGTATTTTGACCATATCTTTGTAAATAATTGAATGATAAAATAGATGTTAAATAATATTAGCTACAATTTATATTTTTCTATTTTGCACCGCTCAAAAATTGTTTAAGCGGAAGGTTATATTGTTTTTCCTAAGGCAAAACTTTTGTTTCTTTCACTCAAACATAGTTGCTTAGAGGTAAAAATAATCGAGCAATTTCTTATAAACTTCTAATACCCATTTCTTACCGTGACTCAAATCTGTAGAGCAATTCACGGTACATGGTGTATTTTAAGTGCAGTCAGAACTGAGGACCTTATGATACGCAGTCCGCTGCTATTTAATAAAGTAACAATCAATGAAGCACGACGTAAGTTCAGAAGGTTCATAATGGTAGAAAAAGCAATCAGAACATTGAATGCAAGACAACAAAGATAAATGAAATGGGACGGTGGTGATGTCGAGACGAAGCAACCTGAGTCCGGCTCTGCGTCTGAGTGAAACACAATGCCGCGTGCGCTGGAATAAAACAATTCCCTGGAATTTTCCGGGATTTGCTCGTAGGATATTCCGTACAGGATGCGACACTCGCAGTCTGATAAACTCGATTTGTCCCCGGCTCGTATTTATTTACAGATTGGGTCTCGCCTTTTTTGCACATGGCCTTGCGCACCTCACGGTAATTGGAAACGCGCGCCGAGCTCCTTTCGCGCTGGAAATTTTAATTAAAAACGCAGATGAAAAGATACGCGATGCCCGCACTCGCTCCCGCCGCCGACCGTACATAAGAGATGTAAACAGAATAACAGCAATGCGTTTGTTTTGACAATTTCAAATCGAAATTGGCCTTGTGGGCACAAAATGTGCAGGCGACTGGCAATATTAGTTTTGCAACTAAACGATATGGAATTGAAACGGTGCAATATGCAACCAAAAAGAATATGTATGAATTCAGACAAGCTGCTTTTATATTTACGTTAAACGGTTTTCTACAGAAACAGTACTTTTTATTATACAACTATTCTCAAAGTTGTGCATATTACACCAACATTAACAAATGAAACCACACCTTTGTTCTAGAATCTAGAATCTAAGACAGTGCTTCTCAAACTGGAAAGCAGAGCTCAAATGTGCCACAAGATTTTTAATTACTTTCATAAAATTTTATATACCTGTCTTCAAAAATACATCATGTACTGTCATAAGAAAGTTCACGAAATATCACTAAAAATTGGCATATACTTTTATTGTATTTCTATATAATATAAATCCTAAGAAACTCAATGCTGTAGAGCGCATCGTCATATCCCTTAAATTTATAGAGATATGTCAATTTTCGATGTTTTTCGAAGTGCTACTTTGAGTGGCTGCAACTCAAAATCTATTAAAGATATTGAAAAATAGACTCAATTCTGTTCTTTTCATGCACTTTATTACAAATTGGCAAATTTTGAAAATTTTGAAATTTTTCGATTTTTTCCCCCAAATTTTGATAGGCGATAACTCGATAAATATAAAAGATACAGACTCGCAGACAAGACCATTCGATTCAGCTCGTCAAAATACATAAGTATGTAAAATTTCATTAAAATTGCTTTACGCGTTATAGAGTTAGAGTAAAAAGCGTGAAAATAACGTTTTTGGCGAAAAACGTCAAAGGGTACCCCTTGACGTTTGGCCTGAAAAAGACCATTTTCAGACTTTTTGCTCTAAAATTTCAACCCACTATCCGAATGTTCTGAAATTTTTATGGTTTATGTATTTCGATTAGTTGAATCTAATGGTTTAGTCTGCAAGTTCGTATTTCGATATCTTGCGTAATTTTTGAGTTGCAGTTCCTCAAAGTTGCACTTTGAAAAACATCAAAAACCGCCATATCTCGAAAAATTTAAGAGATATGATGATGCGCTCTGCACCAGTGAGTTTTTTAGGGTCTATATTATATAGAAATACAATAAAAGTAGATGCCAATTTTTAGTGATATTTCGTGAAGTACATTATATAGACTGTTTAAATGAGTAAGAAAAATGTTTTACAGAAATAAGAAATATAATAAATTTACAAGTGAATACGGTAAATATTATAAATATTTTAATTGTTTTCTAATATATTAGACGAATTAATTTGTGTGTTTATATTTATAGTGCAACTTTGACAAATATCAAAAGAACTCCTTGAAGAACTTCATTTCTTTGTATGGATTGTTATTAGTTCTATACTTTTCGTACAAAAATATTCTACAAACTTCTTGCGTGAACTCGGTTCCCGCATTTGCTATGTAAATAACTATTGTTACTTGATTTTATGATACCACCATGCAAAAAGATTGAGTACCACTGGTAGAGAATAATATTCATTTTAAACAACCGATTTTTCACGGTATCATGATATGAATCCCATTCTTTGATTGGTTTTCGAGGGAAATGGTGGAGGCGCCACGAAAGTAACTATATGCTCTAGGTTCAATTTAATCCAAATAAGATGGAGTCTACGGCAATAATTTGTATATCGCTTCAAAACATTTGCTGATTTGCTTCTTATTTAATTTATGTCATTTGCGTACAAAACATTTTATTTCAAAAATAAATAATTAAATACACATAAATTTGTAAAACTGAAAAACTAATTACATTAGTATTTTATAAATTTCAAAGTAAGATAGTTTTTATTATATGTACTCTGAAGTAGGTATATTTCTAGTTTGGAATAATATTTCAAGTTGCTTTTTGAATCAATAGAAATATGAAATTGTTAAGCACTTGAAAGTTAATTATTGCTCCATTTCCACTTGAAGTTCCGTATACAACGTAAACATGCGAAACTAGCAATAGTGTGTATGGTTTCTTCGTATTTTGACCATTCCCACTTTAGCCTTTAATGATATTTCTTATCTGCCACAATTATCATATTACCAACTCTTTGAGATAGATATTCAAAACTATGCTTAATTATCTGTTTATATTAATTTAAACAGTATAAATGATCGTCTTTTAATTTTTATGGACTAAAACGAGAGTAGAATATCAAATGATGAACTATCCTTTATTTCACCTTAGATAACAGGTCGGAGTAAGAAGATAGGACGATGATTTATGTTGCTTGTAGCTGATTGGATATAGTTTCTCATTACGCAAAGTGTATCCGATATTTGTCAGTTTTTCAAAGCGTGCAATGAAAATAAACTATTAAAAAGTACAATCACTCTTGTTCGATTTTAAATATTTATCTATTGATGTTTTTTGTGAAAGAGATTGCGTTTTTTCTGCTTTGTAACTCCAAATCTATTATTGTAGGTTTGACTTCAATCATTCAAGTTGGTTGAAGGATCAATCTCATACATTTATTTCCCGGATTGAAAACGCTTTTAAACGTTGAGGTAGATCACATTAGCAACTTGAAATATTAAATATTTTACATTATTTAAAACACCACTTCAGAAACTATCAGTAAAAGAATAGTTATTTAGGCAATAAGTGGAATATAGGGAGATTATCGCACTCATATGAAAGTTGCACAACGAGGCCGTAGGCCCAGTTTCTGTATTCCACATATTGCATACATAATTTGATGTAAGATCGTTCGAAACTTTACAAAATATTTTTCTGTTTATTGAACTGTAAACAACTTTTTCTACGACCACTTAGAAATCTGCTTATTATATGCTTGTTGTTGCTAGGGATAAAAGATACATTGCAAGCATCATGCGAAATGAATTTGTTTTGTGAGTATTTCAATACAGGTCAGCTCATTTAAGTAAAGGTGCCATTGCTAGGATACTTATTTAGAATTGTCAAATATTAGAATGATGAAAGCGAGGCAATTTTTTATTAAAATTAAATGAATTAGGAAATAATATCGTGGTCGTAGAAAAAGTATAGTGTACAACTCGCATGGAATGTCCATTTTATACTCGTATGATTTGCAGCATGAACAAACTTTCATACTCGTAAGAAATGAGTACCATTCCATGCTCGTTGTACAATATACTAATATACCTTCTTAACAACGAGTCCGGTAGGTAAAATTTTATGGTCTTCGCTGGTAGGTATTTGTATCCATAACAGCGTATCACAGCAAACACAACGCTTTTAATTAAATAATAATGCTATATTATTTTTTTTTTAATAACTGTTGAGAATACAGATATATTTTATACGACACACGGCCGGTAGCGGCATTTATGATCTCGCTACTACTAGCTCGTCCGTAAATGCTTAGCTACCGGCCTAATATCGTAAATAGCTATAAATTGGTTCGAGATAATTATAAATAAAACGCGGGTTTTAATCTTCCTGGGCAAAGCGAGATCGCACGACACGGTCATGAAGGGTGTTACCGATTTGCGTCTAGGCGCTGTCTTTGTGTAAACCCAATGTTAGGGAATCTCGTTACAAGCCGTCGCGCGTCGCAGGCGAAATATCGCGCAGATCGCAATTGAAACATTTCCATTTCCATACCGTGGATGAGGGGTAGCTTACAATAAGTTTCTCCAGCCAATTACAGTAATGGTACCCCGGCGAGCCAGATTTCGCGAATGCATTTAAATGCGTTTGTTTCAATCATGCTGGCTGCTCCACATGCAGATACATTTATGAATTCTCCGCGCTGCAATCTCGCGGAAAGAACGCGGTTGTGCGTCGCGAACGAACCGACTCTTCAATCAACTTGAAGCCAGTTTGTGCATATCGTACATACAAAGCGCACTTCTCAGTCTGAACTACGAACTACGAATGCGTTTCGTTTTGACTTCGGTTCGTTCATTTTTCATGTGACTGGGATAATAACTAAGTGACATTGCTGTTTTGCAAGTATAATTTATGGACTTGAATTACAGCGACGAAGAATAGCAAATTAATTTTTTGCTCGTTACAATGACGGCGGAATTGCTACTATAAGAAAGAAATTGTAAGAAATAAATACTGCATTTGCTTCTACTGAAACAAATTCTGATTCCAATGTATTTACTCTAACTAACATACAACACAAAAAGTTAAAGAGTAGCTTGTTAATTATTTTAGATATTTTGTACTCGTAAAATAACACGCAGTTTATAAACAAACTAACAAACAGTTGCCAGTTACATAAAGCGTTGTTCATGAAATTCGTACGTATTAAAAGTTTACTAACTGACACCATATTATACGTTTTGATATTTTAATTCTATAATTCATAATTTACAGTTTAAAATTATGCACTTTTAGGTGAACAATTATATTACAATAATACGTCACAACCAAAAACTTTCAATTCCAACTTGATAGTAGCGAGATTATTTTATTAACTATTATTACCATATCAAGATACGATACACTTTTTTCAATTCAATTTTATTGTAAATAACAAAATTCGTTGATTTTTCGGTAAAACAAAAAAAAACCCAATGTAAAAAATGTCATGGCTTACTATGACCTCCATATGAAGTTGATATCAGTTAGTCGTAAATGATTAGATATAAAGCTAATTGTGTGCAAATTCACCATTAAAATGATCCATAAGAAAATGTAAACAAGAATCTCTAATTATTTCATGACAAAGTTATAAGTAAAAAAAGAAAAATGCTAAATTTATATTTAGGCCATTATCTAGTAAACTATGCATTCAATGGTCAAACTAATGGTAACTTTTATCAAATTTAACTAACCTCATAATTCTAAAGCGTGGAATAGAAAATGAAGTTTATCTTTTCAATTGGCTTTGAAATGTCATTTTAAAATCACTCGAATAGAAAAACTTCATCGTGTAATCCACCCTTTATAGTTCTCGAGATTCTAATGCATTCGTATCTTAAAAAGGACATCCTGTTTTATATATTGGCGTACAGGAACAGGATCTACACAAAAAATTTATTAAAAAGTTATTTGCAAATTATATCCTAATTTTAAAGATACTGGTACATGCGAGAGATTTGGATTACACTATAAAATCCTATTAAAATTTACTTCTTGTTTTGCACATTATCAAATATGTTGATAAATGGATAAATAAAATATTTTAAATTGCAGAAAACATTTCATTATTAGTAGTTCTAAAGATTTTTCACTTGAGTATCATTTACACATATAAATAGCTTCATCTTGTTAAGTTTTTATGATCCTTGTTTAAGTGTGTGTACCATAATTTTTGAATAAATTCCTTTAATTAATACGGATGCATAAATTAAATTAACATTTATCTCAACTTATAACTTGCGGAGTAATTAAAAGAATATCTGCAAGAACTTGACTTAAATTAATGTGTCAATAAATTAATGACAGAGATAAGCTAATGAACAAACCAGTTTTTTGATCAGCCGCAAAAAATAAACCACACACAGTTTCCTTTCGTAATTAAGAGAATTAGAAAAATTGTAACCTATATTTTAAGTAATAAAATAATGAAATTGAAGTTTTATCGCCTGGCTTCGATGTGCAAAAGGAAGAAATTACTCAGGACTGCAGTAAAGATGTATTTAGTAATCAAATAGCAGACGTTTTGCCAACACTTTTAGCTTCTTCAAGGCATACATACATAACAACACGCTATATCCCACTTAGTGGGGTAGCACGAACCCAGAATTACGGTCAACCAACAATCAATCTCCTCCAAACATTCCTATCCTGACACACCACTTTCGTCTCGTCCACATTCATAGTGTGATTCATAATGCTCGTATATTCTTCAGACTCGGAATCATTCGTTCACGCAACAAACCATCAATCATACCCAACCAGTTATTCCTCGGACGCCCACGCAATCGTTCACATTCAATCTCTTCTACATATATTAGTTTCACCAACCTTTCATTCGACATTTGCTCAACATGTCCTGACTCATGTCCTGACTCATCTTAACAACATTTTTCTCAATCTCACACTCACCATACACCAATGTATTATATACGATTACGTCTCGTATACCCACAAAGTCTTCTCAAATATCTCATTATTATAGCAGATATACGTCGTTCATGCTTCTTCATCCACACCCAACATTCAGAATCATACATCAATGTAGGCACTAATACACCATTGCAAATATCTAAATTAGTTAGTAACGTATTTCAACCCCTGCTGATACCAAAAGTGTTGTCGAAACGTCAGCAATTTAATTAATAAAGACATCCTGAATACTTTCTACCTAATAAAATAATGTTCAATAGAAATAAAAAGAATCCGTTTATGATGTAAAGAAGAAGCCATTCATCCCGTAATTAACTTGAAGTCTTAACCAAAATTGTTTGATCAAATAACTTCCTCCTGACAAAATTGTGGAAGAAAACGCGAAAATTATATTCATTACTCCAAACAAAATAATTACAAACTTGAACGGGAAATCCTTGCGAAAATTTCCAGGAGTTATTAAATACTCTCGCGGGTATCAAAACATCCATCGTCTACGGAAGCGAGTGGAACCGCTGAATGTTTGTTCTACGTGTCTCGGCGGTCTCCGTGTGTATTTCAACCCCCCTGCCCCCTGGAAAAAAACCCCACTCCGCCGCGGCGTCGTGACATCCGGCGCCCTCGCACAGAACAAACAAATCACGTTCTACGATAAATAAAACTCGAAGCACGATACTTCTAAGTTTGCTCTGGTATTAAACACTCGCCACCAGCCGCTGATATGAACTATGGAGGCAGAGAAAATAACCGCTATGAATCTCGTTCAGTCGTTGCTAAGGCCGCGTTGGTTGCGATGGTTGTTCGTCATTTTATTTTTATAAATAGTTTTGCATTTGTTCGGCAAATTTCATTTCTTTTTGTGTAATCAGATTTGTTGGTTTCGCCAGTCAAATTAGTTCATGTTCTGAATTTTTTACGTGAACTTTCAGTTATTCGATGTTAAATCCAGTATCCATTTCGTATTAATCACGATGGTATAAACCTGGTCGTCAGCTGCAACTGGCCAAAGCCAACAGCAGCAAAAGAAAAAGCTTACACCGAACGAGAACGTCATTGTGCTATGCTTGTCATCGCTGAGAATGATATATTTATATGATGAAAGCAAAAACCTCGTAGTATTCTCGTGATGTCCATGAGTTCTGCAGCTATATAGCAGTGTTTACACTGGCCACCACCGTACTGCAAAATGACAGTGCTGCTCTCTCGAGAGGTTAAATGACACTAGTGAAACTTTGACAGACGGATTCATCACTATATTTCATTACCTCTTAGAAAATAGCGTTGAGTATAATGGCACCATTATATTCGTGCAGCTGATTGATCGAGATTCAAGGTGGATTAACTTTTGAAGCTTTTAAAAAAGTACAATCCTATGTGTTCGATTTTCATACGACATTTTCTTCTTCAATTGGGAAACACCTGAATGTAGGTGGTGAGTCGGATAGTGGCAAAATGGAGTTGAAACGGAGACATCAAACTATCTGCCATGGTGTTTTCTTTTTTCCAAAAAATAACTGTCAATTAAACGATCTAATATAATATTATTGCTTTTGTTGTTGAGTTAGAATATTCTTAGTTCGAATTGTAATCATATTTAGTTACATTTTTTTGTGAAAATATGGAGAAAGTATGGGGACTTTTTGTGATGGTACAACCCTAGTTTTCAAATACCTCTTTGTTGGACATAGTTGAAATGACATCAATGTTATTTATAAATTCCTGTAAAAATAATAACTTCTACTAAACTAACCTAAGAGTGATCGGAACAAACAAATACATTTATGCTCTTTGGGATAGGCTTTAAAATTTCAATAGTAATTGCTTATTTTTTCGATAATAATGGATATAATAGCTCCCTTTTTACCTAAACAATTCGTTAGTCCTTATAAATCAAGCTCAGTAACCGAAGTTGTAATAATTTATTGATAGTGATATTTTGCTAAATTATAATACAAGTTGTGAAATGCCTTCATTGCAAAACGAGTAGGAAAGTCATTATGTGTTATACAATATTTTTTCTAACATCAAATGTGAAATATTGTTCATATTTTGTATAAATTAAAGGAGCTTTTTTAGAAATTTGCAAAACTTTTTCTTGGCCTTACAACTTTCACTTCTAAATTTTGTTACTCATTTCATTTCCACAAGTAATGTTAAAAAAACAATTATATATGTTTCTAGGAACCGCATAATTTTTGTTGCAAAAAAAGTTTCGTTGTTCATTTAAATTATTCCCGCTTAAATATCGCAACCAGTGACGTAGGTATCACCACCAGCAGTAGTGATCGTCGTGGTGACCTCTTCTCACCTCAACCACCCGCGAATTCGACCCGTGACGCCCGCGCCGAGTTGTGATAAAATAATTTAAAAATTAAAAATTCCATGCATACATAAAACGCAGATGAAAATATCGCTTCAACATAGACGGGCCTTTGAAATATAATCGCCCGTTCATGCCAGATGCATTTATAATAGCAAATACGAGAATCCGAAAGCGAAAGAAGTCGAATGCTGTGTGTAAATCAGTTTTTATTCGATTGTTACAATTGCAAAACACAAAACATGATTGGGCGAGGATTTACAATTTTTATGTGTCAATGGGTACTAACAAATTGGAATGGGAATTATTTCCATTATTTTAATTGATTAGGTTTTGTGATTACAAAAAAACAAGGAACGTTAATTGTAAATGGTGATATGAAGGACCTGATTATTAAATCGGTAACTGTTTGAATCCTTGAGTTCTTGTAAATTCGGGAAAATTCGATCGTGGATGAAAATCTAATTGTAATATTATATTTTGTTTTTATTATCATTATACATTACGATCAGTTAATTTATTTTATAATTTATTAATAATTCGACTACGGCCTTAAAACCCTTTAAATATAAAACAAATCGTAAATTACAGCTCAGATGTAATATTTATTTTTTTATCAATGTTATGAGTATTAGTTTAATATATGTACCGAACTTTAATTTGATGTAGCTTTTTATTATAGAGTTTTGTCAAAATTTTACTAAGAAAAGCTATTATTTCCGTCCCCCTAGTTACACTTTCAATCTTTTTTCTATGTTAAGATTCACCATGTATAATGTCTGATTTGTTTCATTCAATTATTCCATTTTGAAACTAGATTTAATATCTGTGCATAGATTTGATGTAATATAAAATATAAAATCGTGTTTGATTAATCGTCAAATTAATTATACAGATACATGTCTACAGATTTGAATAAAGTTGTAATACCCCTATCATTTAGGCCTACAACCCATGTAATGTAGTTACTAATGCTAAAATAATTCAATCCCACAAAAATGATTGAAATTAACATTTGGTACAGATACTTTTCCGCTCAAAAAATTTAATCTGTCAATATTTGTAAATATAAAACTGCTTTCACGTCTCAGAGAGTTGAAAAGAGTGCTGGTTCAAAATAAATTCTTAATTTATCAATATAAGTTTCAGTCTACGTTAATTGCCTGGGCGATCTAATTTTATTTTACTACCAATAAATAATTTCTAATCAATTAAAAACCTATGAATCTATTTCAAGCCCGCTGACAAAATATAAAAATAACTACAACAATGGTAGCAATTAAAAATAATTGGCTGAGCACTAATAAAGTAGTTTCATTCCCTGTTATACTTTTTCTTAAAACGTTTCAACTTTGCAACCAGCCTGTCTGTCTGGACATCTGAAGGTTGTCGTGTAATTTGTTGGGTAGTTTCGTTTTTTAGTGGTAGCTAATTGGTTTTACGTTTTATGGTTAATTAAACATCCTGTTTAACAAAGAAATTGTTCTGAATTTAATTATACGGTGTAATTGAAACTCTTTGATATCTGTTTTTGCCAATGAATCAAATTTGATTATTTTACTATTCATAGCAATATTCAATTTATAGATACATGCAAAACAACTGCATTGGAATGTAATTATTTTTAGTAATCAGTGAATGGTTCAATCAAAACGGAATTATAGCAGTTATCAAAACATTTTATTGTCACAGACTTGCACTTGTAATTAGAAAAAGCACTGACAATAACTTTTTATTTCAATTAATCGACGAACAAAAGGAGGTTCTCCAGTCTAGATGTATATTTTTATGTATAACCACGCATAACTTTTTACAGAGCAGTCCAATATTAGTGATTATTTTTATTGCATAGGGTATGCGTAGAAGTTGATCCGATTAAAATTTAAAAAAATATATTCCATTAAGGGTTGGATAATAGGGAATGCTTGATTGTTGCACGACTTAATTTTTACCTATTAATCTATTTTACCATGCATAACTTTGTACTGGGTTTTCCGATTTCGATGATACTTTTTTTATTAAATAGGGTATACCTCGAAGTGGTTCCATTTATATTTTTAGAAAATTAAATCTATTTATCAAAAAATTATACCGATGAAAAACGAAACTGAAAAGCGAAAATTGAACTAAACCTTTTTCTACAATTGTTATAAAATCGGAAATTTTTATGATGAATTATTTCAATGCGCGAATTGTAACATTCTTAGCAGCATCATCTTTTTTGTTATGTTACCATGATATTCTATTTTTTCGCACGGATCGGGAAAACGTTTTTACACGTTTAGGAAATATATTTGATCGGAAATAGTATATTGTACAACGAGCATGGAATGGTACTCATTTCCTACGAGTATGAAAGTTTGTAGCATGAGCCGAAGGCGAATGCTGCAAATCATACAAGTATGAAATGGACATTCCGTGCGTGTTGTACACTATACTTTTTCTACGACCACGATATTATTTCCTAATTAATTAAATTTTGATAATAAATTTGTCCCGCTTTTACTATTAGAATATTTAACAATTCAAAATATGTATCCTAGCAATGGCACCTGTACTTAAATGAGCTGACCTGTATCGATATTCGCACAAAACAAATTCATTTCGCACGATGTTGGCAGTGTACCTCATATCCCTAACAACAACGAACATACAATGAGCAGATTTCTAAGTGGTCGTAGAAAAACAAAATTGCCAACAACAACTGTCACTCTTTCTTAGTTACCAAAATATAACAAATTATGGTGTACTAAATTTATTTGGTTTTTCTCATCATTTTCAGTGAATTTAATACACGGAGCTATTTACTCCATTAAATAATAAATATGTAGTAATAAAAATGTCGCGCTATGCTTGGTTTTTCGTTTATAAATTAGCATTGCGCCAATCTCAATTTTTAAATGTGTTTCATATGAGTCCATGAGAAAATATATCTAAATTGTAAGATAATTCGATTGGCCAGCAATTCTCCTCTTAATACGGTCCTGCGCCGCCGGCGCACCAATTTAACTCCGACGCGGTTTAGTGGCCGCAGGACGACGGCGTCGACCGACGACATTGCGACTGAATTATTCCTTCCATCGTTGTATTCATTTTCGCCAATATGTCACCGCTTATGTACGCGGCAAAATGAAGATTTATAACTCGGCAATGATGCAGTGCGGCTCCGGGCGGCTCCGGAGCGAGTCCGGAGGAAATTAAGTGTCGCAGGCTCCGCTTTAATGCAGCCGAGGTAGGGAGTAGGCGGACGATTGCGATTTAAACACATTTGGGATGGCTTTTGGTTGATTTTAGATGCGATGAATAATAGCATTATAAATGGTTTCTGCTTGGGTGCACTGGGCTTTCAAATTCTTATTTTTATTATAACTTTAAAGAACGGAATTGTAACTGCAAAACAAACTGTATTCATAGCGAATATTGGTTTTAAACACTGAGTTCTATATTATACAATAGATTGGGCATAGACCATATTCTGCCATCTGGGAGTGTTCCCAATTGAACGGATGAAATTGAGGTTTTGTGACACTTTCGTAAAGTAAAGTGCGCAATCTGAAGCTTTGCCTTCACTCTCTCTATACTGCGCTCGCCACCACCTCTCTTTAGGTCATACCACGAAGTATGGTCATACTCATACACAAGAGAGATAGATTTTTAAATATATAAGTATCACAAAACCTCAATTTGGACCATCATGACTGCGATCAATGGGGTCTTTCACCATTTTTTTTTATTTTTTTTTTTATGAAACTTTATCTATACTGAAGACTACCTATACTTTTAAAAGTCTTAATTGTTATTCATTAAGCCACAATGATTTTTTAAAAAATGTTGTGACGTCATAGTAGAGGTGTTGCTGGATCTAAAACAGTACAGATTGTAAATAACTGTAGTCATATATTTTTTACTTATTTTATTATTATTATTACAATAAAATAGAACATTTATGTAACAAAAATTATTTAAATCTCTACTGTTTTAGATCTCTACTATGACGTCACAACATTTTTAAAAAAATCATTGTGGTTTAATGAATAACAATTAAGACTTTTTAAAAGTGTAGATAGTCTTCATTATAGATAAAGTTTCATAAAAAAATATAATTAAAAATGGTGAAAGACCCCATTGGGAACGCACCGCAGCGGATTATGCCCAATCTAGTGTTATACATAGAAATCTGTTGTTTTAAATTAGAGTTGGTAGAGAGGTACATTGCAAGCATTGTGCAAAATGACTTTGTTTTGTGAGTATTTCAACACAGGTCACTCCATTTCAGTATAGGTACATTGCTAGGATACTTATTTAGATTGTCAAATATTGAAATAGTGAAAGCGGGACAAATTTATTATTAAAATTAAATTAATTAGGAAATAATATCGTGGTCGTAGAAAAAGTATAGTATAAAACTCATATGGAATGACCATTTCACATACTTGCCAATATCGGTTAAACAATCCATCATCAAATATTTTGTAACATGCTGTAAACTCTAGTTGAAGTGCCGAAACAATCATAAGTATTATGTTGTCTTATTATAAATGTATTAATAATGTTTTTCTTTTGTTTTAGGTAAGTACATCAGTCATCTCTATACCTTATAACCACCCTTGTTGTAAGTAAAAACGATCATAATTTATTATAATATCTTTAGTATCAAATCATTGGCACAAATTATGGAATATGGAGAATTAAACAAACAAAAAATAGTTTTCCTTAATTCATTTTTTGAATGTAAGGTTGTAGAAAAAAATTAGTAATTTGCTAGTTGCATACACGAAAAAAGGAAAGTATAATTTACTATCATTTAAAATAGAAAACATCATTTCCTTCATAGCTATTAATTTATACCTATAGCATGTAAGCTATAACGTATGCGCAATAACCAGGACATGTACTTTTATGAACTTGGTTTAAAAACAATTACAATTTCCACTGTGATTAACCTACAGTTTAATATTTCAACTGTAAATTTTCAATGTTACATTGAGTAAATTGCTTTCAGGAGTCTTTTGAACAGGTTGAGTAAATTTTACATCTTCGTAGGTATTTTTATTATTCCATATTACTTTTCCACGAGTAACAAACTTATCTCTGAAAAAAGCCAGTACTTCATGCTTTTTATATTTTATTTTATCAACTTTCTCAACTTGACTGAAGGAATCTTTCCTTTTTGTGAATTTTTTCTGTCTTCCATAAAGCGAAAAGCACTGTAGAAGAAATGTAGCAACTTATCATATTTCGCTTAATATTAATGTTAGCGCGGTACATTAATTCAGCTAAAGCAAAATTTCAATATCAAACAGGAATTTTTAGCGAATATTCAGGACGCATCAATCGAGATGATAATTAGAAGACAAAAAAGATGGAATTTAATTAATTGCGCAGCGTTTTAATTACAAATTCCCACTTGGTCAAATATTTATGTTGGAGGAAGATCGATGAATTCTATTCGCAGCGTGTGTAGTGTGCAGGCATGCAGTTCTATATGCATTTTCGACCCTGAAATGCCATTCATTGATTTTTACCTCCAATTTTAATTAATCGTTAAAGTTAAATTCCGTTAAAACATTTTAGCTACTAATAACTTCATACTAACAACCTTTTTGGTCCTAAAATATGAATATGCAACAAGTACCTTTTATATTTCTCAGAACAAAAATTCTACTTATCTTATAATTTCAAAACAAATATCTGACGATATGTTGTGGATAAAGTATAGTATTCTACTTGCATGTAATAGCTATTACTCATTCAAATGAGTAATAGCATCATTACAAGCTCATTGAATAACATGCTATTATTTATATCTTCAAATATTCTGTATTTTATACTTAAAAAAGAAATCAATAGGTTTATTCAGATATTATACCTGGTTTAAATTTATATACTATACTAAAAATACCTTTATGAATATGTTTTGCTAAAACTATATACTACCGTTATTTATATCTTCTATGAATAGCGATTTTCAAAGGGGATTTTACATACAATCCTATAGTATATTGTTTTATTAAGAGTAAATGTACTTCGTCTGTAACTGCCCGACTCGCTTCGCTCGTCGTTCAAACTTACATGCAGCTCTACTCCTAATAACATAATCTACTATTGGATAGTTTGTAAAAACCCATTTTTTTGCGACCTTTATCGCTGTTGCGGTACCAGTTCCTCCCTTTTAAATGAAAATTTTGAGTTGGTTTCCCTTACTTTTATAAAATTTAAGATCGTTTTATGAGGTAGGTTAAAAAAAATTCATTCATACTCGATTTATGAAAAGAGTCCGTTTTGTTCTAGCATAATTTATCGAATAAAACCTAATAATGTGTAATATAATATAAATATTTCAAAATTTGCTGTTAATATTATGGACAGTATTCAATTTGAGAACCATAATTGATATTTAATTATTCCAAATATCAGTAATTACATTTAAAATTAATATAACTATTTGCATTCAGAAATTTTCATAATACTACTAAATAATGTTTGATTCCACTTCCTGCTCTTTAATTTAACTGATAATTAAAATGATAATACTGCTATTATTAAATTGAAACAGTTGTGGAAGCTGAAAATTTCACATTGATTCCTCTTCATTTTCAATTTAATCGAGACACTCTCGTAATATTTTCTTTGATGTTGTCCATTATTGGGTTTTATTTCTGTAATGATTAAAAATAAATTGAACATGTAAAATTGCAATTTATCATGCTCCATTTCACTTTTTGTGTTTCTACTTTGTTAATGTCCATTGTAATATATTATTACTTTGCACTAAATGCGAACTGAAAAGCTAATAAGTATCATTTAAAATAGTAATTTGTATACCTACGTACTAATGGATTTTCTTCGTTAATTCAATTTTTATTTAGTTGTAAATTACATTTTAGAAAAAAGTTCATTGGGTCTGGAAACATTTATGAAAATGCAACTATGAATTTCTTTATAATTGTGAACGTATAAATCTAGTGGATAAATAGGCTTTTAAAATTATAATTAAATTTTCATGTACATATGTTTGAAAATAGGGACATTAAAATTTGAATTTTTTTGAATCGGGAAACGACGGTGACTTATTTTTAGTAGAACACATTAAATTAAATTGAGCATAAAATGAATAAATATTTTTCATCTCCCCATTTACCCATTTTGAGTGTGGCACTCAACTTTCGCAGTTCACTATAACTGATATATTTTTGAGCGAGAGGTACACTTACCAACCGTCAATTCACGATCCTCAAACATGTCAGTAAAAGTTAAACCAAAGGGTTAACTGAAGTTTTGTGCAGATACAGCAAGAAATTATGAATTAATTTCAGATCTGTAGAGTAAAAACTTCAGTAGGGAAATGAGGAGGAACGAATACTAACTAATACTTGCCTGAATTTCTCGTATATTATAAAGTAGGTACACGAATTTTGTCTCAAATACATGGCTACGGAACTGTTTCGTGTATGAATATACCTTAATTTCTAGAAATTTGAGGGTGCTACCCCACTCTAATCCTAAAACACATCTCCCCCAAACAACAGTTTCGTCTTGTCCACATTCATTTCAAGTGCCCTCAAAATCATTCGTCCATTTGTATACAAAAAAATACCCTCCAGAATATTCTAAATTATTACCTGTAAGAAAGTATTTAATTTGTCATTTATGTCGGGTATAAAATTATGCACCACTTTCGTATGAAAAGGTTAAAAATTTAATGTTTCCTACGTCTTCAAGGATTAAGATCATCCTACTGGATAGGTTCGCAGTATGACTCTGTTGGGGTGTCGCTTTCTCACTGTAATAAAAGTCTCCGTACTGTACAAAGATCCTTGCCGCTTCCCTTAAATAAAGCGTAAAACGACGCAGCGGACTTACAAGAACGTTAAACATATACGACGGTAATAAATTTGAAATAATAGCCCAGAAAATGAAGCTACAAAAGGCATTTGTACTGTATCTGTTGGATTTTAAATTACTTGAATTAAAATACCTAGGGGTTTAATTTGAAAACAAGACAAACGGTGTCGACGGGGATCTTAAACACGCCTTTAAGAGCTTCTAACTGTTTGCCACGATTTTTCAGATGATATTTTATAGATAGAGGAATACAGGATGTCTCCAATAGGAAAACCACTTTGCTGGTCTCTAAATCTATAATAATTAATTACTATTTTAGATGAATTATACCAGATTTCACAGCATTAGGTCATCCTTAATATATGTATACTTTACTAAATATCAGATAGAGTATAAATTATAAAATATAGTTATTTATGTATCAAGGCACTGAAGTTCAATTTTTTATCAGGAATATGGAATTTAGTAGGGCCGAGGAAAATAAACCATGTGAGTGATAAAAAGGAACTTCAGTACCGAGGTACATATTAAGTTTTATTTGAAATCTAAAATTCGAAAAAAACTGTAAAAAAATACAATATAGGTTAAATATATACTGTCAGTTGTCAATTGAAACTGACAATCAGTATTGCCAATCTCGAGAAGTGAAGTTATTGTAAATAACAATGAAAATTATGTGTTTTGTCCTCAATTTCGTCATCGGAATTAATTAGTTAATTCTTCTTGCAAATTTTGTTTCACGTCCAAATTTACTATAGTACGTTAATATATCTGCCAAAATTATACTAATTGTACAATAATTATTTAACGGTTGCCAACACTGGGTTGCTCAAAATCGTCGTATAATGGGTTACTTTAGTGACGATTTCTGAGCTTTTAATGATGATTTTAGAGCACTTTAATGCCGATTTCAAATAAAGGTAATTTTGTTTCAAATTATAGGTTCTATTCTCAATCAGACTTAAACTAGAAAAATTTAAATTCAAGCTTCGTATTGTACATAGTCATGAGAAATCGTACGTTATTTTTTTTAAAACTACATAAATTGACAAATACTTCTAATAGTTTTATTCTGGATATTCTTACCCCATTTTGAAATTCTGTTGAGTCAATTCTTAGATCTGTAAATCTATTGAAATATTTGGGATAATCTTTTAAAAACTGTTTTGGCCAAAGCAATTGGATGGGACTGCAAATTTGACTGCAAAACTTACAAAATTCCTAATGACATTTTAAGAGACTTCTTGGTTAATTTCTGTAAAATTATTTTATTGAAATACAACGTTTCCAGGAAATTTTATTAAATAAAAATCAAACATTAAGCCGGTTTTATAAAGAAATTTAATCTCAACTTAATTTACTTCCATACTAAATTAAACATCAAGTTATCCAAATGACAATCAAATTTTTGACGGTAATATAAAGTAAGTCATGAAAGAATTTTAAATGATTTCACAAATAAAATTACTTTTAAAGTAAATTTAAATGACAGTTAAATATCTTTATCAAACCGATTATTATTAGTGTTTCAAATGAATATTTTTGTGACATAATTTGGAATAAAAATGAATATAAACCGTTGTTATGGCTGAAAAAATATTTTCAGATGTGATATAAATTGAACTTATTTCTTATTTGTGAGTATCTATATTTTTACACATAGCTAATACAGAAGCCTAAAAGTAGTAGGTCTGAATAATGCCAACAATAAATCAGTGAACTTTCTTGCCAAATTAACCTTCATTATTCCATACTTCACAGTTTCTTAACTTAATTGGGTCTCGCACCATGCATACCCCCGCTTTTTGCGAAGTAATTCGTAATTCTTGCACTTGACGGTTTATTATTATATTGTGTTTTCTTCGTTGGAGTCCAGAGTTTTTTCATTTGAAAGTCTTCGTCCTTTCCGCCCACCCCTCTATGTCTGGGACACCGTAGCCGAAGCCTGAATAAGAAAGACAGACGAAAAAGATAAATGAAACAGAGGGAAGGTAAATTACTGCTCTGCTTCTAGCCGGAAATTAGTTCACATGACAAAAGTCAAACCGCACTAAATCGATTTAAACCTTGCGAACTGTAAAAAGTGGGGTATATTCTTTTACCTTACAGTTTAATATAACATTTATAAAATATCAAAATATTATAGGTACATAACTACACCATATCGGCGATGTGTATTGATATCTCTCATTTAATTTAATTAACATTCCAATGAAAAAATATCAAAATTATTTTTAAAAGAATAAATTGTAAATAACAATATTGGGAAAATTTAATGAAAATTAAAAAACATTAAAATTTTTGTTTGGCATTTATTTATTTATATGTTTGCAAATAACAATATTTAAATGAATTGTTGATTTTGGTGGAATTGTATTACATATTGTTTATTTATCATTAGGAGTTGTTTATCAATATTTATTACAATTTGAAACAACAGTGAATCAACTGTACAAGAATAATTGCTATTTATTATACATCTAGCTAAATTATTATTTTGAAATAGTTTCATATTGTGTTATTTTTGTACCCTGAACTGAGGATGAAGATAAATTGTCTTGTGATTACGGATATATATATATATATATATATATATATATATATATATGTGTGTGTGTGTGTGTGTGTGTGTGTGTGTGTGTGTGTGTTACTGTGAAAACCCGAGTTGTGGTAAAATAAAAGGTTTAACAACCGTTCTGTGAACATCGTTCATTTGAAATTTTTAGCAGCAACCCTTGTTAAATCTTTGAATTTACCTCGAAGACACGATAAATAACTTAACCTAACCTGACAACGCCCATAAATTGGTTAATCTGTGGTTTTTACCAGTAAATCATTACATTTACCAACTCATGTCAGTTAACCCTAAGATTTACTGGTAAAACCTAAGATAAAATAAATAAACGTGCTTTTACCGTAACATATACCGTGCACCGGTAATGTTACGAATGCGGCTCAAACGTATTATTTGCTGTGCAAACAAATGAGACCCGAAATAGTTTGAAATTTTAGCGGCACAGGTAGCTTATGTACACAGTACAGTTGGTAATATCGAAATATCATCGGTAACTGAAGTTTGACGTTTGACAGTTCAATTTAACGGTTATATTGTTTTGATTGTTTAGTTTTTAACATCATCATAATAGTGGCATAATGAGTGGCAGAAAACAAAAAGGAGTAATTGGGGAGGGACAGAGAATCTTGTTTCTTATATTTCCTTTGGATTGCACAAACAAGTACCTGTATCCGACTTATCTTAGACTATCAGATAATATAGGTCACATATAGGCCCGGACAATCTCAGGCCATAATGTGTAAACTAAGCAAGTTGGCTATTAGTTGACTGTGTTTCAGGGTTCGTGCCACCCTATTTTCTGGAATATAGCGTGGTGTTAACTATGTACATTTAGCAGTTAGTTGAATGATAGTAAATCGCCCATGATCGGCCGTTCATACGGCGGTCAATGTCAGTGGGTAAAACAGCCGATGATAAATTCCTCCGGGGGTCTGATTTTAGTGCGGTCACAAATTTGAAAAGCAAATTCAGTTTCCGTAAATGTAGTACAGCAGGCGCCAAAATTATCCCCGGGCGAACAGAGTCATTTTTCAATCCTAGATTTTGGGGCAAACATATCGAACACGACCACACGTTGTCGAACATAAGTTTTGATTAACATGTGGCAAATTACCCCGGCGGACTGACTGATGTCGGCAGTCGACTCGTTGGTTGCTGATATTCGTGAAACGAGCGCTGGGGAGAGCCGACCCATTTCCAACTCGGCTGAACTAAATAAATTGTCAGTTCTATGGCTGTGAAGGGTGTGCGCTTCGACGTATTTATAGACATAATGGCAAAGGAAAATAAATGGCGGCTAATGATCATACGACTAGCTCCACAACATTTCAGAAATACCAAGTCACGTTGGATATATCATAACGAGGACTAATGCAGTTTTATTGACACAAGTTTTTACCGTTGCGCGCTGCAACGAAGTTTTAAATTATAGCAAAAGAAACATACTTTATATTTATTTAGTCTTTCAAGTTCTTTATATTTGAATAGATGGTCAGTATTTTAATGAGGATCGTGAGGTACTCAGATCGATCCCAATTCCTAATAATTTTCATCACAAAAATTGTTACTGCACATTTTAACATATAATATATAGAAACCTATTTTTGAAGATCTGATAAAATAGCAGACTACGTGTGGATAATTGTTGTATTATATAAATGGAACTATTTGAAAGAAACGATATAAAATAGTGATAAAATTATAGGCATTTGTACCGTGAGGTATAGAGTGTAACAAGTTTCTTATTTCTTATTAATTGCCAACCTTCCAGCCTTCGTGCATCCTGCAATGTTACGTTCCTCTTCTTCCGATTTGATTTTAGGTTCCTTTTGGTCTTCCACGATTTCTCTTTTGTCATCCAAGTTTGCCGAACCGGTCTCGATTCATTCGTCCTTATCATGTGTCCCACCAAGCTAATTGTCTTGTTTCTATGAAGTCTAGTAATGGTTTGAATTGCAGTTGTTCTCTCATTTTTTCGTTTCTTATTCTGTACAGCATTGTTACTCCTTGTACTTTTCTTAGATATTTCAGTTCCAGCTTCTGAGTTTTGCTTTTCAAACAGTATTCATAACACACAACCGTGTGTCTATATAGATCTGTATATTCGTATAGCGTTATGTTATGTTTCTTTTGTTTTTAATAGTAATATAATAAGAGAGTGAGAACAAATTGAAAATAATTTGACAGGTTTTTCGAAAGTATGAGAAAGAAATAATTATGGAAGTCTCGAATTATATTTAGTAGATTATTTTTTGCCGTTTCTTAAAACCAATTAAATACTTCATTGTAAGTCACGTGTCTTTGTTTTATTGTTTTAACCAATCCTGTCATTATTATACTGTAAATAAATCTCTGGTGATTATTCCCGGGAATAATTGTTGTAGCTTTTTTGTTTTTATTGACGAAGGTCAGTTGTCAGATAGTTATCATCGACACAAGTAAACAATGAGTAAAAAAAGATAGATTTTGTGTCGTGCCTGATGATGAAATAAAAAAATAATCTAATTAAATATAACTCGAGAGTTCGTTAAATTAGATAATAATTCTCTAGTATCTTTCTCAAACTTATTGCCATTTGGCAATAGCCACTCAAGCCGTATGGGCTTTCGTGGGCTCTTGCCTGGCAATAAGTTTTCGAAAGATCTGTCAAATTATTTTCACTCTCTTGTTATATTTGTACTGAATATTTTTGATCTACCAATTCAATATTAAATTAGAAAAGACACTTAACTTTTAACTATGCTAAGTGACATTTGTCAAGAAAAACAAAAGCTACAGAGATTATCGCCGGGAATAATCTCTAGAGCTTTATGCCACTATAATAATGACAATGTGTTAAAACGTGACAAACAATGACACAATGATTTCATTTTCCTTATTGTGTTTCATAGCATGTAAGATTCTTGCCGTTTAGTCTATTCTTTCATTTATGTCAGAGTAGCAGATGAACAGATACAAATAATTTATATTAAGCTGGATGATCTCGGTTGTGTGGGTATATCTTTCAGGTCCGTTCATAAAAAATGCGAATAAAACTGATCCCCTTTTTCACAAGTGAACGAATTCTAAAGCCCTTTACGTGCGTGAATTTTACGAGTTAGTATGTTGTTCCGCTCCTTTCGAATACGTAAAAAGTTGAGTGGAGACGAAATATCGGATATCAAAAAATAGCAAAGTGGCTTGTCAAAAGTTATTCGTCAGGAAACGCGGAATCGGATGGCCTCCGGCGCCATGCAGCGTGCCCCGATTTCGCAATGCGCCGCTGGTGATGATGCCGCTGTCATGTCTCGCCCGTCACGATAGCATTTGTCATCGTATTTTCCTATTCCGCCTTCTATGAATCCCTCTTTATTAAATTTTTGCTCATATCCGACAGACGTAATTAAATTATGAATGACAACCAAATGATTTAGATTAATTAAGCCTCTAAAATAATATCGAGTAATCGTTGTTCGATTTCCACAACCTACAATAATAAACACAAGATGAAAAATTATCAGCTATAATATCCCTAGGCCATTGATAATTCGAAATAATTTTATCACAGTTACTGAAAGAACGTTGCTTGGTAACCGTCCGACGCCGCAGGCGGAGGGCTGTTACCTTCAAGTATTTATCCAACACCTCTCAATAAATGCTCCATAACTATGGCGATTTTAAACAAGCAAAGTAACAGATTATCCACTAGTGGGTATAATTTTGAGGAAATCCACTAGTGAGTATTTTTTTATTTATAACAATAATAATAACACACAACACCTTGGTAACTACTTCGATTGACATTTTAATTTAAAAATTTAAAGCATATGTGACTGTTTAATAATATTTCATTAATAAATTTTTCATTTATTAAGAAGTGTTGGATAAAACGTTATACTTCACACGTGGGCAAAGTGGAATTACCCACTCAATAAAATTATCACACTCAGCCTTCGGCTTCGTGAGCTAAAATTTCTCTCGTGGGTAATTCCTTACTTTGCCCACTTGTTAAGTAAATAACTTTTTTCTACAATCGTTGCACAATATCGACATTGTTATTCCATTTTTAGTTAGGAAATGTTCAAAATTGTCGCTCTAGGGCGACAAAGTGACATATTGTCGCACTAGTGCGACAAAAATAAAACAAAAATAAATTAGATAAAAGTAAATAATGCATTGGATTTTTCTGGTAATAACCTTGCTATTGCAAATACAGTTGGCATATACGTACATACACTTCAACTTAATCACCATAAACGTATTCACTCTGTAGACTTTATGTCAAATGTACTCCATATGTCAAATGTACTCCATGTGTCAAATTATGATTTCTTTGAAAATTTTTATTTTGTTCATAAACGTTGTCATGATTACGGTGACATGGGTAACTACAATTTTACTGAATTGTTATAGGCGGTACCAAAGATAATTTTGAAAATTAATTTTTTTCTACAGCTTGACATTGGTCAACGATTGTAGAAAAAATATTGTGTGTATCTCGTCGGATAGAGCTTGTTCGGTGCACTTGTCGAGTTGTTGATCTCGGCTTCGCCTCGATCAACAATTTCTCGCCGCGTGCAACAAACAATGCTCTATCCGCACTTGATACACAAATAACTATTATCAATGGTCGAGGGATATTCGGTGAGAAAATTTTTTGCGATTATTATTATTATTTTCATTTTCTAACCACAAAAATAACATTTTGAAATAAACAAATTAAATATTGAATTAACTGTCAACCAGCTGTCAACGACTGTTTCTTAGCAACATGTGATAATTTCCCGGGGAAATTATCAGTGTAATTGTTACCTGATTGGTTACTTTTGCACACGTGATCAGAAATACAGGGATTCGATTGGATATTTCTTTAACCAAAAAATTTTCTCTTTAAGTACCCC
Source organism: Poecilus cupreus (assembly GCA_963942605.1). NCBI lineage: Eukaryota > Metazoa > Arthropoda > Insecta > Coleoptera > Carabidae > Poecilus > Poecilus cupreus. The sequence goes on along the minus strand of OZ012725.1, from coordinate 4,529,460 downwards.
TACACTAATATCTTTTTTCGTAGATAGATTTTCTTTTTATATTATATTTTTCATTTGCCTTGCTACAAATGTATCATATAAAGTTGTCAATACTAGTTATTTATTTATCAAGGCATTGAAGTTGAAGTTGTACTTTTTATTACGGGCTTCGGCAAATAAACCATATGAGTAATAAAAAAGAACTTCAGTGCCGCGGTTCATATTAAATTTTATTTGAAATATAAAATGAAAACAATCTTTAAAAAAAAAAATATGTCAATACTCAGTTAAGTCAATCATTGGGACTAGCACTTAGTGTTGCCAACCTCAGACATGGAAGTTACCTTAAAAAACACTCAAAATTTTGTGTTTTGTCCCCAATTTTTCAACGGTAAAGTGCGGTTACCGTTTATTAAGTCACGGTCCCCAAAAATGTTAAAGTTCAAAAGGGCGACTAATATTATATTTCCATGCAACTGCACATTTTGATAAAGCGTAGTGCAGGAACTCACGTCAAATATTACCAGAAATAAAATAAGAATTTGTAAAAAATTGTTGAATCCATGCTTTTGGCGTTTAATAATCCCAGAGGAAAAGAAACACGAAGAGTAGAACCGGGCCACATGAAATCATCATGAAATCCCAGAAGACTCACAATTCCTTTTTTGCAGGAAGTGAATATTAAAAATAAAAGACGACTGACGGCTTGTTCATTTGTCAGGCACAGATAAAATCTCACTGAAACCAGAACGTCGAATGAGAAACAAATAAGAAAATGATTTCGATCTGCAGTGTGTAAGGGTTTCGGTCATTAATATACATCGTTATTTCTTTAAGAGGGGATGAAATATGCTAACGAGACTGACCTGCAAGAAGTGAAAAGAGCCTGCTGGTCATTAAATTAATATTCGGCGGTATAATTACATATGGTTTCTTTCTTTAACACCTATATGAAAAATAAAATATGGTTACAGTAAATTGATTTTGGTTGCGTTCTTTTTCGGCATTTCTTTTCATTTGAATATAATGAATTTTAATACGCAAAAATAATTTTCTGTATAACAAGCAAAAGAGAAACAAAATTTTGAATGTAAATGTCACAATATATGCGAGTACATGATTAATTACTGGCAATGTATTCAACATATTCTGTAACAAAAGTTATTATTGTAAAGGGTAAAGGTAGATGTACAAAAATAATTTAAATAAAAATATTTATCTCTTTTTGTTTAAATTATAAAGCCTTTGGTAGAGTACAGACATTGAAAAGCAGTAAAATTATAATATTCGCGTTCTAGGTTAAAAACAATAATATACTTTCTAGCCTTCACCATGCGCTTAAAATGGAAAATAAAATATCTCTTTTTTACCTCCCGCCTACCTCTAGGTAAGGGAGGTATTGTTTTTGGTCAAAAATTTGGGTAGTGAGTTTTCAATGAATAAGCACGTTTTAGGGTCCCTACAATACGATTTTACTATTTTCGCGATGATGTCTGTATGTATGTATGTGTGTGTGTAGTCTGTGGCAATTTTTTCGTCTCGCATAACTCAAATACTATAATACCAAAAAATACAATTTTGTGAATTCTTGCTTCTTATATTTAAATGAAGAGCTGATTAGATTTTGGATATAATTGGTCAACCGGAAGTAGCAGTTTACTTGAAGCCCTTAACAGTTTTTCGTGAAAAACATGGTTAAATTTCCTTTTTCAACAATTTATGTTATTTTGAAAGTTGTAGAATATTTAATTTTACATGTGTTTTGATTACACTAATTTTATTAATTTTCATTAGATTTAGAGATAATAAAATTATAGAGAAATTAGATTTCACAAATCTTGCACTCCTAGTACACCATGGAAACATTTAAAAATTTTCAATTTTTTTACGAAATTTGACACATGTCATTGTGATTGTGAAGCTGTTTTCTTAGTGATATATATGTCAAAAAATTAAATAAATATATGAAAGAAAATTAAAATTCTCAAATATAAATAGAAAATAACAAATAAGAAGGTATGTTTCTGTATCATCAAATACTATTTTGTATCGTTTTAAGAGTAGTATTGGGCGGGAGGTTATGTGCTGGCCACATCAGATTTTTTATTTAATTTCTTCGAATAAAAACTGGTATATGCAATATGTAGGAACAGTAAACATTTCTGTTATCTATGGTTGCATTTTTTTTTAATTACCTTTAGTTCGTATCCCAAAAAACTGTTGCGATTTGCAACATTTCAAAATGTATCATACAAATGGCATGATCGATTTATTTATTTTTTAATAGTTGGTCATTTATATATTTAAGATATGTAAGTTCTATAAACATTTTTCAAAATTGAATTCATTTGTAAAGAACTAACCTATTCCAATATTCATCACTTAACAATTCTTAAAAAAAAAATATCATTGTTTTAGACATCTTTCTTATTTACCCTGGTATAAACAATCCACGTTATAGTTAATTGTGATTAAGTGTAAAATATAGTAAATTTTAGGAAGTAGGTAATAGTTTTGAAATAATTACAATTCTTATATTTGCTATTCATTGTACTAAATTTAGCCTACTTTTAAGACAAACTACAAATAATTGTAATTATTTTTTAAATTTTAGTCTCGATTTTGTTTAAAATTTGAGATGATAAAATAACTTTTTGTTGAAAACTTTCAGTACTCATATGTATAAAACCCATTTGGATTATAGTTCTGTAATAGATATTTATACAACAAGCACAGAATTTAGGGTTTTATATATTATTTTTCTTAGGTTAGAATGACAATTATTACATTTGAGACTTGACGTCGATATAATAAAATTTAATAATTTCGAAGCGTGCTTTTATTTTTATTTATTGCGTGTTATTATTTTTACTTTACCGGACTAGTCCATAAACTGGCACTTTATGGACGCTAAGCAATTATGCGATTATAATTCAGTCGTAAATGCATATATTTATTTAATAAATACAATGTTTCGAATTAAAAAAAAAACCTTATCTGTAACTTAACTTGCTTTATGTTTATACTATGAATAAGTTACGTTAGTCTGGGTTTAAGTCATATTAAACTTGCTCTGGTACGGCTACAAAAGCTTTATTGCGAAGCTGAATTAGTTTTTGAATAAAAGCAAGTAAACTATCTGATTCCTGTGATTGCGCTGTAATAAAATTAAAGTGGAACAATGTATATCGTAAAAGAAGCAAAATTCTTCATATTAAAGAAGTATCAGTGTACAACTTTCGGCATTTAATTAAACTAGCAATATAGTTGTGTACCTCCATCCTCCTTTCTGTGTTTATTCAACAATGGCGTCATCGCTCAAATTACCGCGCGAACAGAATGTTTCAGCGTTCGTACACTGAATTTGCCCCGTTTATTAAATTTGCCGCACAAATCCCAATTAAATTATGCATTTATGTTCTGAATTATCCCAAACTATATGCATGAATGTGTGCGGGTGCACCGGCGTTGGTTCTCAGCGAGCGTCGCGGCGCCCTCTCAGGAGATTTACTCACTTTGTACCTCCTCACTGCCTCATTCGTCCTCATGTGAGGAAGGCTCAACTTTGTATGCTGAAATAGTAAATTGTGTTCTTTACACTTTCTTAACGGTCGCTCTTTGAAATATTGCACTGGGGATTATAGTCGCTCGACGTTCACTCTCTATTATTCCTTTGCTTTGTGTTAGTTTTATAACTAATTACGTTTATTACTTCTAATTTACTCTTAGTTCATTAGTGTGTGTAGCTACTTATATAAATTAATTGTATCTGCATTGTTGATAAACTTAAACTAAGTTATATTCATTTCTAACTATCTAAAAGCGTACTAATTTACCATTCCTAGGAAATCGTGCGTTTTTGATCTAAAACTTTTTACAAATTCTGTTATGAGGAGCATAAAATTTAAAAAAAAGTAATAATTATCACTTACACCTCACACTTATAGTCAATATCTGTTCATATATGAAAAGTATTATTTTAACATTATCAGATATATTCGGCAGAAATCTGACATTCTCTCGGAAAAACTATACATTCCACGTCAAATTTCTTTTTACTAGCCTCAACAAATCAGGATTGAAATTGAATACCATACTGTATAAAATATTGAAGGAAACTTTTTAATCTCATAGGTTTATTTATATCTATAACGTTTTAAAATTAGATTTAATCTCTAGCCATAGATGTAATCAAATAATAGCGATCGCAATAAGTTAGTTTTGACAATTCTATTTCGTTGAAAAGTGTATATTTATAAAATTAAAAAATCTTTTGGATATAACGGGTGTTATTTTTTTTTTAGAGGTTTGTTTTTCAAATTGGCAACACTTTTGATTCACTTCGGTTTGGTTTCCTATTTCACCATGAATAGACTTACACCAAAATCAAGGGGAATTTCCGAAATATTATTCAAACACTATAATGACATTATTATAATTTTTATGTGTTTTTTTTTTTCATTTTAAAGTTGTATTCCTCTAAATAAAAACACCCGTAAGTTCTATATTAATATTGTTTCCTGATAAAGAATTTGTTCAATAAGTCGAAACATGGAGTTTAAGTACATATATTTACAGAACTATATTAAAAAGTCTTTTTCATTTTACAATATAAGTTCTGAAAGTTTTTTCAACTTATGTATACATATACTCGTCATCATTGTACACCATGCTATTTTTAACAGTTTTATTAGGAAAGATTTTTATAACATAAACAACTATTATACCATCACATTTGCATAGGCTAAATGCATAATTTCAAATCAGAAATATCATATATCATCATCATCACGCCTTTTACCCATTATGGGTTTGGCACTCTGCTTACGCAGATCTCGGTAGGTGATATATTTTTGCATATGAAATGCGGTTACCAGTCGTCAAGTCATAGCCCCCAAAGTTGTTAGTGGAGGGGGAACCACAGGGGTAAATGTAAATTGGCAACTGTCAGCTGTGGGATTCGAACTGAGGATCTCACGATCCACAGTCCGACACAATACCACGGAGCTATTTACTCCATATCGCAATATTAAAATTGCATTTCTGTCTTTAAGACTGAGAACTTGAATTGTAAATGTATCGTAAGATATTCCAGACAGTAGGGTCGCGCTAGAGAAAGAAACTTTTCCAGCAAATTAATTAACGATTGGCTTTAAAAGGAAAAAGGTCTGTAATTAGAGCGACTGTCATCGTATTTACATGTCAATTACAACCCGGAGTATCGTAGTGATAATGAATTAATTAACTCGCACAAATGGCGACGGCTGGTGTAAAATTAACATTCAATAATGCTTCAAATCACAGCGCAATAATGAGTAATTTTAACTGAAATGTTTACAGTTCGAGTTGAATTTAAGGCTACTGTTTGCACTGACGGCTCTTCGTACACGTTCTCGTTCGTGTTGGCAGCTATACTTAATTGTGTCGCACTCGTTAATTGTACACAGCAAATAAAACACTTTACTACCTCGCAGATATACATAATTAATATTTTAATTAACTGCCTCTTTTGCTAAGTGCTGTTGGAACAGCAGCATAATGAAATAAAATCATAACTGCCCTAGTTCACATTAGCTTCAATCAACACTACTAATTTAAATACGTTTTATTTCTTGACTAGAATTATAATAAAACATTTTTCTAGTAGGAGAAACGAATTTGTCAGAAAATTATTTTTAACAATACAGATTTCTATTTGTTGTAGTTTTTTTAAATATTGGCCAATTATTTTTTGTGAATATTCTAGTGTTTCGAGTACATTTCAAAAATGGAAAAAGCTGCTAAAATGTGGATTTCACCATTCAGTTCTACAAAAAAAAAAGATATACATAAATATGATTATTTTTGTTAGGATTGATTTAAATAACCTAATTTAATCCATTAATTAAATACTTAAAAATAAGGTGACAAGTTCATTTGAGTATTTATAATTATCCTATTGGAATAGTGCTACTTCAAAAATCAACTTTATAACTTATAATTTCTTATTTGTAATTCCGTTTTATAGTTATATAAAATATTTATTAGTTTTGCAGATCTTGGTGATATAATGGCTGTGTCACTAGCCTATCACGTCAGAGGTCGTGGGTTCGAATCCCAATGAAGAATATGGTTGTATGTATTCACATAAATAAATCATCCACTCATTAAGCTTTATATGACTTACCATCTTCTAAAATAAATAATGAGTTTCAGGAAAATAGAAAATTATTAATGAACGTGTATTGATGGATTTTATCAGAATGGATAAAAGCCATTACACGCGAATGAAATTTTATACTTTTTGGTGTAGTGTAAAATTCTAAATTGGTACTATGACTAAAAAAATCATAATTGCGCATAATAAAATTCTGCTTTCTTCTTACTTGTACCAAATATTGTTATGTACTTGAGAAAGTATAAGATCAAATCATAATACTGTCATTTATGCATTTAAAATGACAGACGAATGGTTAAAGACTTGATAGATAAGTGAGTAAAAACAAAGCAGTTGTTCCTATTGGTCGATTTAGGATACGCCCCCAGTGAGTAAAGTATATTATTATTTATGTACAAGAAATGAACTCATTATTCTATAGTTGCAGGAAAAAATAATAATAATGTTCTTTCTTTCTTACAATTTGTATTTATTTATTTATTTAGCGAAGTGCGACATTTGATATTTTTTGACATATGACATTTTAATACAAATACCAACCTTGAAAATATCAATTGTACTGCTCTATTATAACACTCGATTGAGCTGTTACGAAACTCCTTTGTTATAAAAACAAAATATATAAAATCTTTGTAATCTAATTACCTATCTACTATTAAAAAAACGGCGCTCTCAATCCCCAAGTTAGCTTATGCGAGTATTTTATCGTACGTATCCAATAAGTTAGGAAACATAAATTTCTTCAAGCTGTAATTAAATCTAGTAAAAATTTATTAGACATTTCAATCTAGAAATTCTGAGCAGTTAATCAGAAATCTTAATAAATTTAATTACTTAGTTAAAACGTTCAGTGCGGAGAAAATAAAGAAGTATCAACGTCCAATTGTCTATTAAATGAAACTACCCTTGAGTAGTGGTAACTAGCATCCGTCGCAAGATCGATAATCGTCTGATTAAGTAGGCCCGTCGTCTGAAATGGATTGCAGTCGATTGAAATCAAAATGAGATTTCGGCTAACGTTCCAATCGGTGTGATTTTAATTGGCTCCCTCTCGACAATAAGTCACGGCAGCCACGAAGCTTGATTTTTAAACTGATCTGTCTGTCCGGTCGTCGCCCCCTGCGCCCTACCCCAGTCGCTGCCACTGGGGATGGATTTATTAGCCGCGCGGAATCTCGAAGATTAATCGAAGCCCACTTTGTTTCACTGTCGACTTCGAAAAGTATCGGCGTTTCTAGGCGACCACTGGCTTTAACAATCGACGTTTTACCGAACGTTGGACTCCTTTAGTTCTTCCTTCACAACAAAATTACTCTCCTTGTTGATAGGCTACACTTTCGAAACCTATTATTTGACAAGTTTAGATCCTTTATACAAGTTCACTTGAATTTTCAACAGAAAATTGCACCTACACATCACAATGAACAATGATAGTTCATTTGTTTATTTTATAAAATGCAAAAGTAATATCAATTAAATCAAATGCAACGTGCATCATATAATGGCATACGATACTCTCAGACTCTGCTTTATTTTAGATCTAGAATATAAATTATTCAAGTTTAGCTTGTCAAATGAGAATTATACCAAAGTACATCTAAATTGCTATCAAATTATATTTAATCCAGGGTAATATCACAAGACCTTCTGATTTTATCGATAAATGCATGGTAAATTCCGACTCCGAAGGAGGAGGGGTTTTACCTAATGTCAGTTTGCTTGAGAGGTTTTGCTTAAAAGCAAAAAAAAATTAGTGCTTAAAAATAAAAATTTATCTGAGAAAATCAGAGAGGTCGCGTGGTATTTGATAAGATAGATTCCAAAGACGAAGTAAGATGTAACTTGAAATATTAATTAACTGTCACGCTGACAGTGATTGACAGTAACAATTATTTATTTCCTTGGTAGCGGGAATTTTATCGGTGTAACCCGGGCAACGGGGTTTTACCGCGGTAAAACTCCCGTTACCCGGGCAACGGGGTTTTATCAGTATAAAACTGTTCCTATTGGTTGAATTTTCAAGTGTTTTGCATTATGATTGATTAAAAACTAGTCGTGGGAATTTATCTTTGTAAAATTTTAGCAGTGTCCTACATAATTAGGACACATGAATTGGACCGAAGTTACATTCAATTAATTTTTATTTTCCTTAGTTAAAATTATTTATAGAATGACAAGTAATAAGTGTATGTTTCTTACAATGCCTTGATAAATTCTCAAATTAGCAAGTCCATCATCAATGTCAGGTTCCGGGTGAAATTTAAATCCTGTATATACCAAACTCCTTAATTCTCGCCTTGTTCATCAATAAACTCATAAGTACAACAAATGTTGAGGCTAATTTATGCACGAAATAATTTGCAGCATTCGATAACTTGAAATTTTTACGCCAAACCATTTGACTGACCGGCGAGACGAAACAAACAATAATAAATTAATAAATATATCTTATATGATCACGTTATTCACCCAGTTCACGTCTAGTGTAATTATCAGCCACAGGAGTAAAGTTAAAATATATCTCAAACCAGGAAGCAATTTCCCTATGCATGTTCGTTGGAGACAGTAAAATGATTTGTGCACAAATAGCTTAGCCAAATGTCAATAAACCTCCCCTGCGGAGGGTGTAAACCTGTAAACTCAAACCAAACTCTGCCGTGTGGTAACACACTCATGTCTGTTAACTTCAGACAACCATTTACAAATTGCTCGGTGGAAAACTGAATTGCCATCAAGCGTACGTTAATTCAGCCAATCATTATTACCGTCAGTATCGCACATCGCACACAGAACGAGAAATTTCCTGTTCCTGTTCGCATTTCATCTCGTCCGGAGTTTGTAATCCGGAGCACGGAGCTTTCGTGCCATCGCGAAAAATACCAATAACCTGCTTCATTTATCAATCACTGTATCCGTCAGTTTTAATTTGAATTCAGATTTAACCATGACGACGCAAAGTGAAATCATAAGCGGGTAGCGGATTTTAGACCAGCGCGCTCTGAAATTACTTTTTTATTTGTTAATAGTCACCTTGAAATAATCCTTTCGGTAGTAAATCATTCATGCAAAGTTTATGCTTTAGTTTCTCATATTGTAAAATTTTAATCCTTCGTTCTTCTAGGCCGCTAGTTTCCATTTGTTATCGTATTGTTCCTGTCTTATAAATAATTAAATATTTTATAACTCTGCTTTCGTAGATCTCTGTAAGTTTCGTATATTTGCCCGTGAAGTTTCTACCATTACATTGCCAAATAATAAATACTGGAATTACTACTCAATGTAGCACAGGACTTCTAAATTGCAGAGAGAGAAATATTTTAGCCCCTCTTCACGCACAATTTTAGTTGACCAATTAAAAATTAATTTTGCCCGTTTTCTCAATGATGACTATGAATTTGTGAATGAATGGATGTGTGTTATCATGTGCAATAATTCAAGAAGAACTGAGTTGATATACACATAAATATATCATCATGCCATTTACCCATGTCTGGTGTGGTACTCTGCTTTCGTAGTTATCCCACATTAATCTAGTCTGAATGTCATACATATGTCAAGTGTAATTTCTAAGCATTCAAATACAAATTTGTATAGGAAAGTCGAATTCAGATTCTGTATAGCTACAATTCCATTGCCTCTAAACTTTTTATTGCAATTGTAAAGTTTTTAAAAGTACAAACAATTTTTCATGAATCTGTATCATGAATCAATCAATCTTTATAGCTTTCCATCAAGGAATTAGTATCTGTATTATTCTCCGAGGTAAATAAAGCCCATAGTACGGCACTGGCAGTACCTCCGGTTATTAATGTTGAACGAAGTTGGTATTAGCATGTATGCGTTTACAGCGCTGTCGACCAATTTCTCAATTACAGTCGGATGAGTGTCAGTAAATAAACATGTATGTATATTCAGTGCCTGGCGATTACCTTTGCTTGCGGAACATTGTAAAGTCCAGGAATATGAACGGAGAACGGTTGTGATAGGCTTATATCGTCGGATCGTTAGTCCTCGATGGCAATATTACTCCTGGGAGGTTCTGTTTGATTTTTACAAAGCGTGAATTATTGCTAACGATCTGTACATGGAACACAGAAAGATTTCATGTTTGGAAATGGTGCTGTAATAAACTGGAAACTGTTTTGTTTGCTCATTCCTTCACCCAAAAATAGTATATATCTAATGTTTAAATATTACAGAATAACGTGTGCTGTTTTACTCTATTCACATATTTTAGTGGGGTTATAGACTACATACATAACAACACTCTTTGTCCCACCAAAGTGGGGTAGTGCTAACAAGCAATCTCTTCGAAACATTTCTATCCTCTACACTACTTCTGCCTCGTCAAAGTCTATTATTCACATTGAGAATCATTCATTGATACAGCCAACCATGAATCATATCTAACAACTTTTTTTTTCATTGACATAGTTTCACCAACAATTCATCCTTTTGAGATGACCAAACCAACTCAACACATTCTCAATAACATTATTATTAATTTCATACTCATCATACCCCTACATATCTCAGACGAGATCGCTCTCCTTTCAAATATATCATTTTCACAGCAGTTATACTTATTCATGCTTCTTCATCAACACCCAACATTCAGGCACTAACACTCCATTATGGACACTCAATGTTTTATATTTCGTTCTACCGTGATATTCTACAAGTTTCTGTGTTAGTTCTCTTCCCTGCTCGGAAATTTGAAAATTTAGATAATCCCGTTTACAACAGGAAATTGTTTATAATACCCGTTTAATAATTTGGCGCATAATCAAACTGTAATTTGCAATGGTTTAGATTATTATGCATTATTTGTTCCATTAACTAGAATTATTGAAGATTATTTCAAATTTTTTGTCATATTATTTTGCCATTTATGGAATAATTAAATACATATCAATTTTGCATACACTCGTTTTAAATGAACGTAGCATTTTAAAATTCCACTTGTTACAGCGTCATCTTGAAGAACACTGTTTTCTAATGGAATTTTTGTATCTAATAATAAATATTAAAAACATATATTTCAATAGGACATCCAATAATCAATCAAGTTGCTTTTGTCAACTACTTTTCAACTCTAGAAAGAGTTGTACAAAACTCGCTATTGAGTTCTCGAGAACTTACAAATTCTGCTTCAGTTAAATTTTACAAATAATAAAATATAGAGAGACCATTTTAGGGATGGGTTTTCTATTTCTTAGAGAAATAAATATATTTATCTATAAATACAAATAAATGTTTTTCAATCAAAGGTATTTAAGAAAGATTTAATCTAGAAAAAGAAAAATATGACATAATAGTAGGGCAATTTAAAGTATGTACCTATATCACTAAAATAAGGATTTACAATAATATTAGGCATTTATTTATAGTTTTTAAATATATTGATAACACTTCTATAGTTTCCTCGCTAGAAAGGAAAAACACATTTTCCTCCCTATTTTGGGAGAAGAACGGTGGGGTTTCCTGGCATGTCGTGAAAAAACTAAATTTATCGGATTCCTTTAAAATATGTTAATTCTTGCGGTTGCAGATCGAAAAAGTATCAAATACCAAAACTATCTTTACACTTTGAACAGGTGTAGCGTTAAATAAATATATCACCAGTACTTTATTATTTTAAAATTTGCGTAATGGATGCAAATAAACAAATATTTATTTCGGGGATTTGTTTAAAATTCAAAGTAAAGTTTTAGAAAAAATATAGATGAAAACGTGGAGAGCAAATAACAAATTAATCCTATCGAATATCAGAAGCAAATCTTCGTAAGTACATCAGTTCTACACCATAAAGCATCTCGCATCCTTGCACACGATACGTGTTAGTCGGCATTATTACGCACAGAATCCTGAATCCCACACCGCACAACAGCACTAACACTGGAGCAGTTCATATCGAGGCCGCGCACGCCGCTTGCATTTTGTATCACGATGATAATCGACCCAAAATAGGGCAGATTTGTGGTCGGTTGGTTAATCCGGCTATCCAGCGACGTTGCTCCTGAGCGCTCAGCGCGAATCGAAATTGCGAAATTGGTATTGTATGAAGGTGATTGTGATATTTACTTGCTGATATAGAAGGGGATCCGGTTTATCTGATTATTTTGTACTGCTGATTGGACTACGAAGTATTCAGATTAGTAAATGGGCGCATGAAAGGAATCCTTTTAGGGATGAACGGCAGATTACAGATTTAGCATGTTATGCATGTATGCATATAATTTTTTAGTATTATGTATTACAGCAGAATCTAAAGGAAAGTTACAAACATTTTGGGTGCCAGTTAGTTTGACAATACATCACAGTTCGACAACACTATTCAAGTTGATGTTTATATTATTTTGTGGTACTGGTTTTATAACAATCAAACTCTGGTCCAGAAAATATGACAAATGTAGGAAAGTTGGTGGTTAAAATATATGGTCTGGGTGTTTTAACTTCGATTTTGCAACTGTACAAGAAAATTATTATATAAAAAATGTACTTCAAATAAAAGTGGTAGATAATAATTTTCTATAACACTGTTTTAGAAACTGGGCATTCCACTACTAAAAACTGTTATGGAATCACTAACATTCCATACGCTGCGTATGGAATATTTTCGACGAATCAGAACCGCTTATTAGCGCGACATATGAAGTATCTTGATTCAGTTACTATGGTTACGTCTGTTTGTTTTAATTTGATTTATTTGAGTTTGGCATTTTCATCAGTTTTATATTTGTATTTTTGTATAATTTCCAAAACCTTTTTATAGAAAGTATAGTCTACAACATGTAACGGAATGGCCTATCCCACGCTCGCAAACCATAGCCCTCGCCTTTGGCTCGGGCTACAAACTTTTTGCTCGCGTGGAATATGTGCCATTCCATTACTTGTTGTAGAATATACTATTCTCTGCAAGTTCTATCCAAAAAAATTTTTTATAACAGTATATTGTGTTATTAGAAGTAAATGTGATACTTTGTGCACTGAGCATGTAAGTTTGAACGACGAGCGAAGCGAGTCGGACAATTACATGCGAAGCACCTAAAGTCACATTTACTCCGAATAACAGATGCTATTTTTTCTTCAAACCTAGAATATATAATTATAAATCATTAAAAATGCCTAAAACTTCAAACATTTTTTGTCTAATCCAGCATTTTTAGTTACCATAGAAAATGCTGTTTTGTTATAAAACATTATTCATTTGTTTCCTGATGAAGGATTATATTCAATGTAGCTATCGAAACTTGGGCATAGTTTAAATAAATAATTGATAGCTAGTCCGTATTTTTTTTTTTCTTTCCATATTTTCTGATCAGCCGATCATCATATCTATTTCAACGAGTTGTAAAATTGAAGGAGTACATATTGTAAATTTTATATATTAATTTTTATTCTTTATCAATTCCTTTGTGAATATTTTTTTGCAACAATACATTTGATGTATACAAATGCCTAGTTAGTGAAAAGGTAAAACCTGAGGTAGATTATCTGGCTTTGTGAATATTCTGTAAAATTTTACAAACACGATCCATTTCTGTTCATAGATATGTTTATGAGTGTGTAAACGAACAGTTAATATGGCTTTTAAACAGACTTCAAACGCGATGGAAGTTGTAGGTTTCATCATAGATGAATATCCGAGTCTGCTGGTGGCCATACATTATTAAATTACTAACTATAGCAACAAAGCGATGAATAGTATAATCCCATTTCAGTGTTTGCATATCACATTTCTTATCCATGATTCTCCACGCCACCGCATTCCAGCTCACTTCCGAATAAATCAGAGCTGTCATCGCACAACTTACTACTGCATCCTGCATTCTCCACTAGCCCGGGATCGCTCCAGCACTATACGGCAATATAGCCCGAAAATAGAATTTCATAATTACTGTCCAGTGGACTTTAATGGCTTAAGGGCAGTGGAAGTTATATTACGTTGGCGTGGGCGCCTCCTTGCGCTACATGAATATTCAGCAGTGGTCGGCTCGCTGAATGCATGTTTGCTCACGCGGACGCCTGCGAGTCCGGGCGACCGGACTCACGACTCCGAGCACCGGAGTTTGTGCCTTGTGATTGGATTAGTCATTAGGCGAGCCAGATGCCACTGGATTGTTTACTTTGTGAGAACTGCCGATGAGATCATTTAGTTTTGGTTTTCTAAAATTCTTCACAGCAGAAAAATGAAGCCACAAACACGTAGCTCTAGCAGGTGGCAGGTGCTCAGATGAAAATATAAATAAAATATATGTTACACGCCGTTTACTATTTTATATTTAGTAGAAGCAAGTATAGGAATCATCAATCAACAATCAATGACGATATTTTCGCGGAAGTGCATGACAATTTTTTTAGAAAAGTATATATTTTGTACAAGAAAAGATAGAGTATTATAAGTTTCATGGCAAAACGGAGAAATTAATTTATTTTGAATATAAAAGTGTCAGTTTACTCTAGACAAGACAGTAATTTTTTGTATGTCCTTCCAATTTTGATATAATCTGGATTATGTATATTAATTGTTTTAATAATCATTGTTTCCATAAGAACAAACAAATAACTTATAAATAAATAAATAATGATTAAAGTGGTACTATATAAGGGTAGGCACACACACACACGCACACGGAAAATTCTAGTTAGTAAAAGTTACACAAAAATAAATCAGTTAAAAAAATAGTACAGTTATTTTAACTGAAATAGTTATTTGTAGTATTTCAAGGCACTAAAGTATAATTTTTTATTAGGAATATAAAGCATATGAGTAATAAAAAAATACTTTAGTGTCGAGGTACACATTATATTTTTTTCCGAAATCGTTATTATTAATTAAAAACATAAATAAATAGCATTATGTATTTGTAAAATGTCAGCTAGCTGTTAAAACAGGAAAGGCTTTGATAATAAAAGTACTGACAAAGTGTCAAATTTGGTTATAATTTTCACTATTTTTTATATGTTCTTAAACGCATTCTGCATGTGATCTGCATTATATCCAATGAATTATTGTCTAAGGTAATAAATAAATTCACCAATAGTATTATAAAATAATTAGTTTGTTAATTTAGGTTTGAAATTCAAGTTTGACATAAGAGTCTGAAAATTAAACTTTAGCTACTATTTTGGCTAACGTCGCGTAGTAATATCGTGTACTATAGTATCGATTTCAGAAAAAAATCTTTTATTTTAGTTATTCGAGAAAAAACAAATTATTGTTGAAATTCAGTTTAACTGCCGGTCTCAGTTCAATCAACTAATAGTTAATTACGAATAAATTGACATAATTACATTTTATGACAAGGTAACTTAATATTATTCGCAAATATTCAGTTTATACAGATTTTTAATTGTTACTCCTAAAATATTTTATATCAAATTTTCAAAATGTTTTAATATCTATTAAAATATAAAATTAGCTTTTTCTTGAAAAATATAACCTAGATATAATTTTGTCATATTAAAGAAAAGGAATTTTTTTCTCAGCTTATTACACTTTATTGAATAATTGTAGCAATTGTTTTTTCTTTCACTTAAGGCCTTTGGACTATTATCTTTGGAGATAAATCAAGAGTTTAGTTTCAAATACCGTACCCGGGATGAATATATTCCTAATACTCGTATTATCCATGCGATCCGAACATGATTCAGATAGACGGGGGGCATTTTAAACAATTACATTAGCACTTAACCTTGTGTTAAACGTAAATAAATAAATAAATTACAGTGTAATCATGGCCAGCTCTATGTTGAAAATATAATTTTAGTATAAAAACAGAATTCACGAGTGTGTTTAGGTATAATTTTCCGTTGATTATTTTTGAAGATAATTAAGAATATTTAGAACAATGTAGAATTTAAATAGTGTGACTAGAGATAATTTAATTCTGCAACATAATACGTGTAATAAACGTAAGGCTAATGTTCTGCATGGTATAGTTGGCGTGTCGTGTATCTTGGACTTTTCCTCTCACATCTCTTATTAGATTACAAAACGGTCCCGCAGGGTTCTCCATCCAGAATTAGCATTTCGCGAATTAAAATTACCTGGCGTCTCACTGGAAAAACTCTTTCAACAAATAGAATAACCCAATTAAGTGTTTTTGCAAGTGGGCGCGATTCCACGATTGTCTGTCGCCGTTCGGATTTTTTTCGGAGACAAAACAATGGCTCGTCGCGTTTGTTTTGTATTTCACAATTAAATAAGTTGGGATTGTTTTGTTTAGGATGCGCCAGACTTTAACGAAGGTTTATGCCAGCATTGCTGAGCTGTGCTCTGTTAACTAAAACGGTTCGTTTTGCCTCGAACCCTTCCAGTGCTAAAGCGGGCATTGTCTCCCTGCCGGGTTGTAAAAAACTCGCTCCGCTGGAATTAGACACCTACTACACCTAAATTAGAACTATATTGTTATTTTTTGTAATTACTTGCATAGAAACTCGCCGTTTTCACGCAAAAAATTCCTACGTCCACTGAATTCAATTATAACATTGTTTATGCGTTATTACGCTACGATGAATTTTATTTAGACAGGTATTACAAACCCACGAATATTTAAAATCATACTTGCTTTAAATCAACAACTAAAACTAGTTTTTAGGTGGTACTAACACATTGTCCATTTTCCTACATACACACCTAAAAGTGTTTCATTTTTCGTATCCTTAATTAATCATTATATTGAAATCTACATATATGCTTATAGTTTTAAGGTATTTTCAATTTGAATTTCAAATAATGCACTTGTGCTTTAACGGGACGTACAATAGTGGAACTAATCAAGGAGTCGATAGTGTCATTGGCCAGAGCATTTATATTGAGGTATGTCAAAACGCAAAGCTGACGTATATCAGATACCAAATAGTATAACGTATAACCTACACAATACATGTGCAGAGCAAAGTGACATTTGTGTCAATCTGTTGAAATATGTCTATCTCTCTTTTACCGAAATTACGTCACGTATTCCTTCTCCTAGTTTTTAATAATTTATTTCTCGTAAGCTATGGATAATTTATTCGATTTAAATAAATGCTACTATTATATTTTCTTGTCTAGTATCATATTTAAGAAAATAAAAAATTTGGTCACAGACCCCATTCTTTTGTTAGATTTTTTGTCAATCTTTCGCCGTTACGCAGTTTTCTCTTTTAGCACCTAAGATCTTAGCCTTCTCTTAGTTTGGTCAAACGTTTTCTGGTGCTGGGGATTTAATGGTTTGTAATTACACTGCGCCTGAAAAATAAATATCTTTATTCAGATTTGCAAACAGCAGAGTGCATCATCTAATATTGAGTAGAACTGGTAATATACGCGATTCCGAAATACTTTGGTCATATATTCTAGCATTCATTTCAAATTAACGGTGGGTTAATTCGTCGCCTTTGTACTGTCTTGGTAACTGAGAATATTTGGCTAAAAACTCTCTAAACATGAACGAGTACAAGACCTTGTCTCCATCAAACATTGAACCTTTGTAGAAAATGTATGATGGGGTACATTAAGATTTTGATATCATCAACGATATTCTGCATCTATAACAAGTCTACTCCTATTATAAAGACCATGTAAATATATTTCGTATTCGTAAAAGATTTCGACATAGATGAAATAATTACACCCTAAAACGTTAATAAAGCAATCAGTAAATAATTCCCTCTAGAATAAGTTTTTAAATTATTAAATATTTTATGTTTCTTCTTTACATATCTCTACAAAGAGAAAAGAGTTTATATGAACTTTTTTTTCAAACTTATTACTAGATCCACCCACACAGACCATACTGTATTTATTCCTTTCTTTTCATAATATATTTATTTATCATCATAATCGTTTAACCCTTTTATCTTTCGAATTAGGGTACTGGGCGCACTGAGCCACAGTGTAGTATATTTTTTGAGTTCTTTTGGGGTCATAGATCTAACTTGTAAATTCAACTTTAAATGTGAAGCATAGTGGGGAATAACTATTCATATTGGTGGACTGAGTTCAAAATGAGTACCTTTAGCTTGCAGCCATCACTTTAATAATGCAAAAAGTATCAAATCCATAATGAAAACTGTGTGTACGCTGACAGATCACTCCCGTCTATCTGGTCTTATTGGGGACTTGAAAGTTGCTCATCGTTAGAGGTTCCCCGATAAAAACACGACTAACATAAAAAACTAATTAAACTTTTTTTAATCCTAAATCTGTAACCTTATGAATATGCAGGTTTTATTACCACATTTAATCAGAATATTATTTGTAGAGCCAACAAATTGCTTCGCGATGAAACCTCATTTAGTGTACGATGTAGAATGTTGTAGTTTGCGTAGACTTCTAATTTTTAAATCTGCTGCATGTATGGATTTAAGCTGTAAAATGCTTTTATTTTTATACGTGCAAAAGGTTTTAATTAATGAATTATTTTTTAATGAGTAATAATAGGAAACACTAGCTCAAACAAAAACACGATATAGTTATTTACATACCAAATGCGGGAACTGAGTTCACGCAAGAGGTTTGTACAATATTTTTTGTACGAAAAGTATAGAACTAATAATTTATTATATTTCTCATATCCGTAAAACATTCTTCTTACTCATTTAAAAACAGTTCATATGATGTACTTCACGAAATATCACTAAAAATTGGCATACACTTTTATTGTATTTCTATATAATATAGACCCTAAAAAACTCACTGGTGCAGAGCGCATCATAATATCTCTTAAATTTTTCGATATATGGCGGTTTTTGATGTTTTTCGAAGTGCAACTTTGAGGAACTGCAACTCAAAAATTACGCAAGATATCGAAGAATACTCTTCAGTTTTGTGTTATTCGTGCATATTATAGCAAAATAACAAATTTTTTTTAAATTGAAAATTTTGGAATTTTTTTTTTCAAAATTTCGATCAGCAATATCTCAAATAATAAACGAGATAAGAACTTGCAGACTAAACCATTGGATTCAGCTCATCGAAATACATAAACCCTAAAAATTTCAGAACATTCGGATTGTGGGTTGAAATTTTAGAGCAAAAAATCTGAAAATGGCGTTTTTCAGGCCAAACGTCAAGAGGTACCCTTTGACGTTTTTCGTCAAAAACGTCATTTTCACGCTTTTTGCTCTAACTTTATAACGCGCAAAGCAATTTTAATGAAATTTTACATACTTATGTATTTTGATGAGCTGAACCGAATGGTCCAGTTTGCGAGACTATATCTTTTATATTTATCGAGTTATCGCCTATTAAAATTTGGGGGGAAAAATCGAAAAATTTCAAAATTTTCAAAATTTGCTAATTTGTAATAAAATGCATGAAACGCACAGAACTGAGTCTATTTTTCAATATCTTTAATAGATTTTGAGTTGCAGCCACTCAAAGTAGCATTTCGAAAAACATCGAAAATTGGCATATCTTTATAAATTTAAGAGATATGACGATGCGCTCTACAGCATTGAGTTTCTTAGGATTTATATTATGTAGAAATACAATAAAAGTATATGCCAATTTTTAGTGATATTTCGTGTAATCTGAAATTGTGCAGTACTTTCTTAACATGTATTTGTTGTCAATGGAAAATGAACTTGTATTAAATATTCTTACTTGTACAGATATTATTTAATATGTTCAATGTTTCAAATTTAGATTATATACTAAGTTCCCAGTCCAATTTTTTTAAATTTAATGTTAAAGAAATGCAATATAAAGTTTCAAGGTTTGAAACTTGCTGGAGTATACGAATATCTTGCGAAATAACCTAAAAATATTTACATTTAAACCCAAAATATAAGAATGATGTGCAAGAAAAATTCTTCCGCAATATTTGACGTCATAAACAAAGTCTAGAGCAGGAGCAACGCAGCAGATCTAACCCTGTGTTTTATATCCATATCATGTTTTTTTATTAACTGGAACACGGCGTGCTTCCACGCATGGGGGGAATTGAAACAGGGCGGCCAAGTGATAACGGGGGGATTTGCTTTCTTATGTTGCCACCCTACACAAGATATAGCGCTGGATTCAAGGACAGGTGGAATTTAGTTTGTGGTGTGATAATATTGGGCCACTGAATTATTTTAGAAAATTTCCTACTAGAAAAATTCCGTATAGCTTAGTTTTTATACTAAGCGACTAAGAATAACTAAATATTTGCTAAATTTATTTTACTTTGTCGTACATTTCAAAATAAAAGCCGAAATATGTTACACTTAAAAATATATTTATGTTACAAAACCTCGACCTCTTTGGCTCCTCCACCAAATGTGCTTGAGGTATAAATTATAAACTTAAAACTTATCTTAAATCTACCACATTCCTCAATTATTTTATTTACAAATACGTTCCTATCTATACAATAATTACTATGATACAAAATATGTTCGATACAAAAAGTGAAATGTAATTAATTTAGTTTTAGCATTTTGTATTGTAATGGACTGTATTACCATACTCAATAGTATATTACGTACCGTGAACTGTAAATGATAGTTTTTCTGTCGAAAATGTAGTTTGGGATGTTGAAACCCGTAGGGTCGAGATTTCCTAAACATTCGAGACCTAAAAAATCACTTACAATTCGAGGATAGTAAGTTATTTTTTGCAATACCTGCGTAAATATAAGAAATGGAAAAATAGGTATCAAAATTAACAGCTGTCAAATTGAGATTAAAAGTTTCACTTACCATCCACCGTGGACGGTAAGTAAATGATGTAACCATGAAAACCAATTGTGCAATAAAAGTTCCACTTACTGTGTTTAAATTTTTTTTTATTAATGGGTAACTTACAGTGCAGGTATTGCACAAAATCATTTACTAACGTAGTGCTTTATAGAATAGGAACCATTACTACATAGTAATGAATTTCGACTCATTTTACCTTTTAAATAGATTATAACACTTATTACATCTTTCTATCGATTTTTCTGAGAGCAAACCAGAATATGCTTCTATAGAAAATCTTCTCCAAAAAACAATAAACTTTCTGATTGATTTTCGTGCTCTTTCATTCTGTAATATTTAAATTATTTTTTGTTTTTTAGAAATGTACAATGTAAAAGTAGCTTATTAAAAAAAATATATCATCACGCCTTTTACCCATTATGGATGTGACATTCTGCTTACGCAGATCTCGGTAAGTGATATATTTTTGCTTATGAAATGCGGTTACCAGCCGTCAAGTCATAGCCCCCAAAGTTGTTAGTGTAGGAGGAACCACAGGGGTAAATTGACAACTGTCAGTAGTGGGATTCGAACTGAGGATCTCACGATCCACAGTCCAATGCGTTACCACGGAGCTATTTACCCCATAGCTTATTAAACATGGTTGTATTCAGAATTTTATGTAGAATCAAAATCTTAAAAAAATATATGCTTTGTTTTATTTAAAATAAGGAAGTTGATAATAAAAACTCATTATTTATGTAGTTCAATGCGCCTTTGAATGTAGCTTATAAATCTATAATATTAATCTAATTTACTTAAAAATACAATTCTTTTGAGAGGTTTCAGGAAACGTCCGGCATTTATTTTATAAATTAGTTACTTTATGAATTATTTCTAAATCAAGGTTCTATATGCGATGATTGGATCATAGTTTTAGTGATATTCGTCGCTTAGGGAAATGCTAGTAAAAATGAGATTAATTAAAATGTTCATAATCGAGTTTGATGCACTCAGCAGTTCATTAGAGCGCTTTAATGTAGCAGCTCTACAGGGATGAAAGTTTTTGTATCGGAAAGTCCAAGTTTGGCGTCAGTTTGACCAATAACTATTAATTTCCGATAAATTCCCATCATTAGCAGCGACATGAGCAGGCTGAGCGCTCAGCACTAAACCAGAGCGGACGCCTTGGATAGTTCCCGAACAACTGATCGAATTCATTACCCGAATTAACGTCTGAAGATAACGTGATATGTCAGTTCACTACCTACTTAATGTTTAAGTTTTGGGGTCCCCGTATAATTTCGAGGACAGTCAAGCTTTTAATTAAGTAAAGTTTCATTTGTTGATAGTTACCAAAGTTTAAGTTTCATTATGAAAATCGATTTTGTTTGTTTTGGCGTAAGTAGTGCGGGAAACTACATGGCAACTTGCATACTCCTCGCGTGAAAAGAAAACGCCATTTACATAAAACTGCAGGCCGCGGTGATATTAACATTTTAATTAAACAACTTGCGTTTTAATTATTCCTTCTTAACTGCGACGACAAAAAATCGCCTTCCTAAAATTTCAACGAGCGGTCGCTAGATTGTAATTTATTCCGAAACTCTTTCGATATGAATATCTATAATCCTTCCATTAATTCTTCCGCCGAGCGACTCTTCGTAAGTGTATTAAAAGTTTTTGTCTTTCGTTATTATTCTTCCCAAGTCCGATAATTATTTTAGATTCTTTCCAATCGTGAAGCTTATTTAATGAACAGTTCAATTATGCGGGACTTAAGTCGATTTCAATTTTCGATCGGAAGTTTCGTTTTCTTATCGCTGATTTTCGAACCGCCTGGATTAAAGGGATTGCTGAAATTTAGTTGACTTTTCAGCTTAGCAAGCCTAAAATATCGATTCATAAAAATATGCTGAGTTCACTGATTCAAAAATTTATATATCCCGTTTGTAAATATGGATAAACTGCTCCAGCCTCCCCACATCGGGAACGCGGGGTCGCGAACTCTTCCAGCGGCTTCCAGCAAATTCGACCCTGGAGGGAAATCACGTCGAATTAGGAATGCCATAGTTTTAAATTTAAATAACGAATTTTATACAGATGTGAACGATTGCTTACAAAGCAGGTTTCCTCCTTTACTGGTTTACATTCATTTCTATGCCTTTCATGCAACTGTATCTTGTAATAAAAATGTTGAACAGTGGTTTGCTGCTCTCATTAAAGAAACACACAATGAGTAATGAAATAATTTACCTTTGTCGGTAGGTTTAATTAAAGCAAAGAAAGACATTGTACTTATTTCTAAACTAATTAACCTCAAAATATAATTTTACTTCAATATTTTAATTTGAAATACTACGCGAGTTTCAGCTAAATGTAATATTTTAATTTGTCATTAATTTATTACCAATTATACTCGTATATATCACCGTATTGTTCCAGATAAAATGCAACATAGATTGTCAATGTTAAATCAACTTGTCATTATAATTTAGTGATTTATAAACATAAACATGTCATAAACATTTTTCAAATTAAAACCACAATTATATCATGTTACCATTCCAATTATTTCTTCTTTAGTAAACATCTTTAAATATTATGACAAGTTGGTTTAACATATAGACACAATGTTGCAGTTTATCTGAAACAGAATCATAGTATAAGAATTTATAAATCAACAACACTAGCGTTAACATTTTTGAATTTTTTGTCGCATCGATCGATAACCTTTAGCCGACCGGCCATTTTAGCAGTAGCTAAATAGGTAGGTAAAGTTGAATAGCTGTCAATTGCAAATGGGATAAAATCTAAAAATATTATTTCAGTTGTAATATAAAAGTTCCTACCGTACAAATAAGTTTATTTCTGTGTTTTTTACTCATTTTTCATTACAATAAAAATGAACTAAACATGCTTGATATTTGACAGATGGAATAACGTTACTTACATACTATACTCTCTTTTATATGGTCACGAAGATATCAGTATCGACGCACACTGAGCAGCCATCTTGTCAGTAGCACACTGAGACTCGAACATTAAAATATTGGAATCATGAAATATTTGAAGTGTCGATACTGTATTAATACTTATAGGAAAGGAAAAATAATGGATACACCAGCCTTGTGTTCGTTCATAAAGGTCGACGTTTTGGCTTTATTTGAGCCTTCTTCAAATGCCAAATGAAATTCATATAATATAGACTATATTGGTAACACTTTTACTCCGGCGACAGAAAGAGTAAAATATTATGAAATATACTAAGGTTATAATTCATTAATTTGATAGTGGTGAAGAACGAAAAATAAGGAACTAAAATAACAAAACAATATATTCTAAGGCTAAATGCTGGATAAGACAGAATATTTTTTGAAGTTTGATTATTTTCTAATGATTTCTACTTTCTATATATGAAGAAAAAATAACTTGTATTATTCATTTTCTCCTAGTAAAACAATATACTATAACGAATAGAATTGATAGTTTGTTGTGAGTTTTTTCTATAACTATAACTAATTTGGAGTAAATATATGTTTTTAAATGCAACAATATACGGATGATTTTCTCAAAACTAAACTTATATGTAATATGTAAAAATTTGTAAAGAGTTTAAGCTTGCTTTGTTGAAGTAAATATGTTATTTTTTTCATTGTGTCTCTCTGAGCTAGGCATCCCTGTTCCAAGTGGTCAATAGGTCACATGAAAACAACAAACTGTCCAAAGTTAAAAACATCAATTCGATGTCTTCCCTCGTCAACAACTCCCAACTTTTGACAGGTCGCTTTTCACAAAACCACAGTTATTGATTTCCTTTTACAAATTCATCATTTTCATTATAATCACTGAAATGTTAATAATAAACTCATTTAACTTTTATGAGGCTCTATTCATCATATTTTTTCTCCCGTTTCAACATGGAAATATGCAAATGTCTCCGTAAAAAATTTAATAAAGAATTATTGTGGCGGCTGCTATAACATTAAAATTTTGGGCTTAATTTGCTTTTGTAAAATTTATTTTGTAGAATGCTTTGTTCTCGTTTGTTTTGCTGTGTAACGAAACAAAAAATTCTTACTAGAAATGTTTACAGTTTTATATTGCATGTAATGGAAATTTATTATCATAAAAACATATCTTTCTTCACACCAGGAATATTTACACTATCAAGCTTTTCAGTCTCACGGAGACAAATTATATAAATATTCAGCACGCCATTCTACTTCTAGCTGTGGGCTCTCTGCATTTTGTGGTCTACATATTTTTTATTTAGAATAGCGACGCAATTATTAGTACCTACTCTATTAACAAAATATCTGAGCCATTCATAAAAAATATTTCCATTAATCGCCAGTTACAGTCTTAAGACTATGATATGATATATTCATTAGGCGAACTTTTTGGGAGTGAATAGGTAAAAAGATGCAGCAGTATAAAAAATAGCATTTTAAGCTCTATACGTCACATTTCATTTCTACACCAGGTATGTGCATACATACCTCTATAAAAGTTACATTTTTTGTATACTTGCATTTTTCTGATAATTTAATAACACATACAGCAAATTAATTTCAAACATACATATTTTTTAAAACAAAAAAATTAAACATTTGCTGGTTGAAATTTTGTTACATAACAAAGCAAATATACATAACAATAACAATAGTTATTTGTCAAACTAGAGAGGAAAACACTTCTTTTTCCCACTCTAGTTCGAAGGGTTTTCCTTTCGTATTAGACATAACATTTTTTTCACGACATGTTTCTAAAAACGATTTGCTTGGATCTAAAATACAATTTGAGAACACAACTGACACGTTAAAAGTTAGGTGATGCAAGGCGGGGTAGCAGTGTTGCCAATGAACCTATTTTAAATATTAATTAAAGTTGTAAAATTGTGATTTAATCTAGAAAAAGGAAAATATAAAACATAATTGTAAGATAATTTAAAGTATGTATATCACTAAAATAAGGATTTTCAATAAAATTTTGTAAATAACATTCATATTGGTAACACTGTTATATTTTCCTCACTAGAGAGGAAAAACACATTTACTTATTATACATTTGTAAACACCATTTACTCAAGCCTTCTATTGCTTTTGAAAATGAATCTTTACAAATTACTGATTGACAGCTTCATTGTTAAATTTTTACAAGTTAGTATAAAAGATAAACAATGAACGTTGCCACAGTAATGCTTACAAGGCTTATGCGAAATCATTTAAAACAATTTTTGATAGAACAGTTGTGTGTAGCTGACAGGACTAGGTTATAATTTTAATTTGATTTACAAATGAGTAACAAGTAAAATGTTGTACAATACACGCAAGCTTCAAGGAGGTGACAGGCTCGCCGGTCATTTCCTCCATTCATCAGTAAAAACTGTTTTACCTTACTTGTAATGTAAATAACTATTTCCTCACTATTTCGAGAGAAGAACAGTGGGGTTTCCTGACTTGTCGTGAAAAAATTACATTTGATTTGCTTTATATTTTTTGTTTCAACATCCTCCTCCCTGATATTTTGGTGTTTTTCTGTCACGTTTGCCTTCGAAAGTCATGGCTTATTTGAACCTTAAAAACCATTCAAAGCCGAGATTGTATTTCTACAATCCTATTGAAAATTTTTGAAAACTACTAAAAATATTTCAGGCTGCAATGTGGAGATTATAAGATTTGTTTGAAATAGGAGTTGAATTTAATTAAAGCGACAACTATTATAAAAGTCTGACAACAATGAAAATTTCCATCTGTCTGATTACAAAGGACTCATAATTAATCCTCCAATTGATCAAATTTCACAATTCCTGTCATTACCAAATTCGAACGTTATTAGTATTCTTCCGTCGTTTTGATATTATATTTAATTAAGTAGAAAAGGGAAAAGAAATTGAATCGGCGAATGACAAAACGTCGCTATATCTCATTTCGTTTTTTGCGTGACTTTTTGCGTGGAACAAAAGGACTTGTAATTCAAGTCGTTGAGACTCTCATTAGGTTCGCGAAAGTCTTCGAGGGGCAACTTCATTACGACGGACTAAGAGCTACATTAGCCCGGGCGCAGCGCACCGCTCGACGCTCGCTAACGGGCGCAGCGCGTTCTCTGAGCTGTGAGCTCCACCTTTGTATTGTGAATGTGTTAATCACTAACGTACTCGCCCCGTTGCAAAAGAGCCGCTTCCCAAGTTTTTTGATGAATGAAACACAAGTTGGGATTAATTCACAGCCTAGTGGAAAATTTAATTCTGCTTTTTATAGTTTTTAGTTAATCTTCAAAGATGACTACGTACAATGAATTGTGATCAGAGTTCTATCCCACATGACCATCAACAAATTAGTTTATAAACCGCTATAATAAGAACTACAGTTCGATATCTGTTCTACTTCTCTGAACTAATTTTTCAACAAAGCTCTGAATGATAGATATCGCCTTTTCCCTGGATAACCATTACTAATCTAAAAATTTAGTTAATTCTACGTAAAAAAACATTGGTGTAAATAAATTGACATATTTATCAAAAAGTGCGTTTTTTGGTATATTTTTATTTGTTTCTCAAAAACTGTAAATTCAAATTGAAAATAAACTTATTATGTTATAGAATATAGATGATCATATTTATAAATATACGAATTATTTTCATTACTGGAGTCGTTAATGAGAATGAGAAATACAGTATTAAAATTCTGAATTTTTGACCAACTAGACTTCAACGAATATTTTTTTATAGTTTAATGTTTTAGCTATCCTTTTCATCCACATATATAAATACTAGAATGTTGAAAGACCTTACTGTAATAATTGTTTTGTTTTTCGATAAGAATAATTGTAAGAAATAATTTATTCAAATTTGAATTTCCAAAACGAAATTCATGGGAGTGAACGAACCCAACGAAAATATGTACTTCATCTGATATAGCAATATACAAGTCACTGTAAAAAATCCATGAAATTTTGACGGTTGAGGTTGTTGGACCATAAAAAACATAAAAATAAATGAAGAATACAGAATTTGCTGTTTAAAAAAAATAAAGGATTCGTCATTCGACGCGTATATGTTTGACCTTAAAGGAAGAGAAGCAAAGATTGATTCATTCCAACAAAATTAAGAGTATCTAGATAGTTTTATAAAAAGCTTCATTACCCCATAAAGATTTTTAACCAGTATATTAAACATGAAGCTGCGTTCAAAGCGATACAATTATCTATCACAATTAGCGCTAAACTACCAATTTCAAATCTAAATTACACGTTTATTTTAATATTATTGAAGTAATTAGAAACTATTTAATTAATTTAATTATAAAGTGAAATTAAAGTACTATTTGTTGTATAAACTACGGGTATATAAAGTGTATGTAAGACTTATTAAGAAAACATTCATGTCTGTTTGACAGTAATGGTAAGTGGAAAGTTTTCAAGCTTTTTGATCAGTACTTATCTATTAAGGCCTTAATGTTTGCTGGTGCGGATTACAGTGCAACTTTTAATTTTAATTGCTAATCGGAAATGATAATTGGGTAACTCTGAACGCAACTTTCAAAAGATGCATGTACGTTTCAGTGTGTTTAGTTGTTTAGATAATAAAAATACCCGTCCGAAACGACTGCATCCACTTGGGTCAAGTAAATGTTGTTGTATAGAATTTATATTCCGCATTTCCGCAGTGAAATAATATCTACCTTAGTTCGTATATCTATTCGAGTACACTCATGTGTAATCGTGCATGTTGTATTATTAATCGGTTCGTAGCAACAGCAGAACAGGAGCATATATGATGCTAGATGCTAGAGCAGTCATGAGCTGGATAACATATGTATGTATCATATAATATTAATCTAGTTTTACTGTTATGTACACCTGATAACTTGTAATTTGCATAGGGATTCGTTTACAAATCAAATTAAGTTCCAGTTTTGGCTTGCGTTGCATCAGGAGCAGGATAACTGCACAAGTGCATGCTGAGCAATTATCCTTGTTATGAATAAATTTAACTATTACCAACCAAATCAAATTAGATATAATTTATTATCGTGCAGCTTACACCACCTTCTAAACTAACAAACTAACTATATTATTTAGTCGTTTTTCTTTTATATATAATATTACAGAACACTGTTATTTCTTTGCTCTTATTTGGACATACGAGAGAAAATGCACTACATATTCTATACCAAATAAATGATTATGGTATTCTCATGGAAAATAATCTCCTTTCAAAGAGTTTATTCTATCGCAGATAGGTGTATTGATATATTGATTTTAAAGTCTTCTTTCAAATACTAAAATATTTGATAGTTTAATATAATCTTATAACGGCTGTTTTTTAATAGAGGTTTGTTTTTCGAATTCGTAACACTTTTCTCAGCGACAGCCAATCTGATAACTGTCAGCTGTTTTGTGCTCAGTTTGATTTGGCATTTTACTCTAGATTTAAGTCAGATCTACGCTTGCAAACTGTGCAAATTTACCTATTTCGAAAATTTTATACAACAATAAGGGCTCTTTTTTTATTAAATGGCAACGTCAACAAGCCAAATTGCCGCCTTTGGAGTGAAGAAAATCCACAATCCATTATCTTCTAGAAAGCGTTACATAAACAAAAGTCATTGTTTGGTTTGCTTTACGGGCTGTTGGAATCATTGGTCCATATTCTTCAAAAAATGATACCAGTCAGAACGTTACAGTCAATGAAGACTGTTATAGAACCATGATTACTAAATTTTTTGTTGTCCAATTGAAAAGGGTTAATGTAGAAGAGCGGTGGTTTCAAGAAGACGGCGCAACATGTCACACAGCGCCTTTCAATCTATTTATTAAGGAATGAGTGCATAATACCGTACAATAAACCTGTGTATTCACCTCCAAGATCTTGTGATTCAACATCTTTGGATCATTTTATGGGCGGATATTTGAAGTCGCTTGTCTACGCCGATAAATCAGGGACGATGGCCGACATAAAATCCAACTGGCTTGGAAAACAAGTTAATCTTGATTAATTCCAATTAGTTCTATTGTTGATGATAACTTAGTTATCGGAGTATGTACATATTTAAATTTTATAATTAACATGATTTTATTAAGTTGAAAAAACTTTCAGGACTAATAATAAATATATAAAAGAATATTAGATTAAATTTTTTAATAAAAAATATTAAATTACAACGTTTCAAAATACTCTACGCAATTATCCATCAACGAAACAAAGGAATAACATAAACTCATGAAGAATTACATTCATTAATTCTAAACGTTATATTTTAATAAAAAAATACAGAACTTAATCCAAAACTCTTTTATATAAAATCATAAGTACTTGTTTCTCTTTCATATATCGTAAATCACAGAAATGTCATTTTAGAAAAGCGTTGTAAGTATGTTATGTATTGTCTAATCTGACTGGAATGACAGAAATTAATATCACAAATGAAATTTCCGGTGTAATTTGGTATATTTTAATTTTGTATCCACAATCCAGAGCAAGCCGTGGCCCAGTTATGCGCATAATTGTCCAATGGGTCGCACTGATGGAGTGGCCGTTGTCGCGTTGTCCCAACCTCGCCGCACAAATATTAACCGTGGATTATAAATGATCGCTGATTGAATTTCAATTTTTGTCTGTTTGTTTTGTCGTGTACACGTGCGGGGGCGCATACGATTACCCTACTTGATTAAAAATAAATAACGTGAATTTATTTCCGAAATGATGTGCGCAAACTGGAAGCAGGTAAATAGTTCCTGGCTTTATCACGCAATTCAATTGGACTTTATTTGTTGTGGAAATATTTACAATGAAATTATGGTCAGCACACTTGGATCATCTCGTTGTATTCCGCTTACAAATGTAATGATGTTTCCTTTTGTGATGTGGAAACATGGACAATACCTAATTAACAACCTGTTTTGTTAAAAGTACATATTTACTAATTATACATACGTACATTTAAACAATAAGGTCTATCATTGTTTTTGATATGACTAATGTAATATGAATATCCTAGAATGTAATGATTCGGCATGTACTATGTATTTCAATATTATCCCAAATAATATTATTATCAGCATCACAGCAAAGTAATATTGAATTAATAAATATTTTTCATTATATTCTCAATTGTCAATAAAGGTATCTCGACAGTTGAA
Source organism: Poecilus cupreus (assembly GCA_963942605.1). Taxonomy (NCBI): domain Eukaryota; kingdom Metazoa; phylum Arthropoda; class Insecta; order Coleoptera; family Carabidae; genus Poecilus; species Poecilus cupreus. Next base: position 4,498,523 of record OZ012725.1, on the reverse strand, counting down.
GTCCCTCAAGTTCAATCAATCTCTTCCGAATCTCCAAATAAAAGAAATATTGATATTTCAAGTACACCGAAACCATCAAGTCAAACATATAAAAAATATATTTGACTTCAACCCTAATAAACAATCATGCTTCAAATAATACATGTACGCATGATATTAACTTGTTTCAAGAAATTTTTCAGTTTTCTTTTTGTTTGCATTCGTTGAAGAAAATTTTATTTTTTACAAAATGATTAAATTCAATTAAGAAAAATATTAATTTTGAATATAATCTTGATTTATCTTTTTTTATGCACTGAAAGAACATTAATATATTTAAATTTTGTTTTCAAAAGTTATGAAAATTCCTATTTCGGTCCCATAATGAGTCTCAGTTGTATACTTTGAAATGTTCCTTCAAAACTAGATTAATTTCCATACAAGAATATTTGTTAAACCTACAAAGGTTTTCAATGAAAACGATATCGGATTGGCACTATTCAAATCAATTTTACTCTTCATTTAAGAGGAATCTGTTTGTTCCAAGAAAACCTTTTTATCGGTGATACCCATATTAAAACTACCTTTCCCAAGTCATGTAATCTTTTATGGTTAAAATTTAATAAATATCTTAGTACAGATAGATTGCAAAAATGAATAGGTATTGAAATTTACTCAAAACGTTATTCTATTTTGCCAAAAACATTTCTCCAAGTTGCTGCCTCTACCCTTTATTTTCTACACCCTTGAAGTAAAAATTCTGACTAAATTCAGCATAATAGGGTGTAGTGGGAATAGAAATAATTCAAAAGGAGCAGAACACCGGGTATATCAGCTAGTGGTCGATATGAATTGAAAGAAAACAAACAGACTTCACCCTCTTTTCACAAACAGAAATTTAAAAATGTGTCATACATATTTACCGCAATGTTCAATAATAATATTACATTATCGGTAATTGTCAAAATATACACTAACCAGTAACCTAATATTGATTGGCGTAGAGCAGAATTAGACGCTGTTGTTATCAAACATTTAGTCGCGATACAGTAAACAGTGGGTAACCAGCAAAGTTTAACATCTACCAATGGTGTGCTCCAAACCTAATTAATTAGCTAACTAAATGTTTGAGTGACGATATTGGCTTTCATTACCGCGAACAGGTTCATCAAATTATTTTTTTATCGTTTGATTAACGTGATGTAGTGTAATCCTCTAAATTAGTTGTATCCTACACAAAATCAACGAGAGATACGTAGCGAATAATGGAGATACTTTCAGGGTTGAACCTACCCTAATCTAAAGCCGTCTTTAATCTTATATAAAAATTCCGCCTCCATTTTCTTATTTCAACTACTTTATATAGTACTACATAATTGTACAGGTAGTTACTGGAATTGTAATTATACTGAAATGATCTTTATAAAAATTTCAAAAAAGTAACTTATACAAAAATTTTTATAATTGTAACCTAATTTATATACGTTTTTAATTTCTCTGATAGAATAGGTAGCAAATTTGTTGCGAAATATTGGAATAAATAAAATTTAAGTAAAATCGGGCAATTATTAAAGAACGGTAGAAATGGAACAATTTTTATTTTTTTAATTTATCTAAAAAAAAAAAAAAGAAATAAAATGCAGCGATATAATAAAAATGACCTCCTTGTAACTGTTTTAGACATGAAAAACTTGATATTTGACCTTTTTGCTGACAATATAATATACATAAATAACGATTGAGTTAAAATTGATAATATTACAGTCATTTAAAAAATTATTTCGTTTCTTACACATTTAGTAAACAAGATGTTTTGGAAAACTGTTGCCCTTGTGAAACTGTTTTTATTCATCCAAATCACTTAATAGAGTCACACAAATATATATATATATATATATATATATATATATATATATATATATGTATATATATATATATATATATATATATATATATATATATATGTTAAATTATTAAATATATTAATTTAATTAGCACTGGCGAAATATATATATTTTTTTAGTAAACTTTAAGAATCTAAATATGCATTTGAAATTTGAAAATATACTTAGTTTTTTTTTTTTTTTATAAAATAAGCTATGTATTTATATTAGATATGTTAGCAGTAATTATGTATTTAAGAGAATAATTCCTTAATTTTTTTTCTATAAAAAGTTAGAGCAGCAAAATATTTCAATTGACTGAATACTGGATTAATTAGATTACAACACCAAAATATTTTATACAACGCTCTGGTTTTCTAATCTATATAAGTATTTAAAGTAAGTAGCGACTGAATTCTCGGCATGAAATGAAATTCTAGTTGTAAAGAATGAAAGAGTAAGACATCCAAAGTGTCATTTCGTCACGCATAAACTGAGAACAGGAAAGAAGCCAGTGCCACATTAAATCTAGCGTTCCACCCATCGCGCGCTTGTAAATACATCATGAATACGAAAGTACGTACTGTAAAATAAAAACCAACAAGGCTTGTTCAGTGCAGCTGCCAGCACATCAACGGGAAACAAATCAGAGCTGGTTTACGATGCAGGGAAACTATTGCAATATATCGGATGTTCGCGGGAGAGATGCAGAGGGGGCCGGGCTGCAGGGCGACTGGAATTTGTAATAACCGACAGAATAAGCAATAAGAAAGAGCGGAGAAGAAACGATATCGACGCGTTGTGCAGCGGAGCGGAGGAATCCGCAGATTGCGCGGACCGGAAGTGGAGGATTCCGCAGGATTCAGATTTTGCAAAAGCAGGCGCGATCAAACTACACATATTGCAGCGCACATTAATTACAACGAATTAATTACAAAATTTTTAATTTTTTTTATACAAGACCTTTTAAACTTACTCGCACTCATATTATAACGTTAGTTTAAGTGCAAAATATAGTAAATTTGCAAAAGTGAATGTAAAGAAATGATAATTGTGTATGCTAGGATTTTATGATCCAACTATGTAGCTATTTAACCTTACTTAAATTAATGTTTTTTGTCAATCTAATTTCGTTTTTGTTTAAAATTTGCAAATAATTACATGTTAAATTCACAAAATCATTTTATGTAATTAACAAAACATAAATATTGTAGAGAATATTCAAATTATTTAGTGAAACATCTGCGTTAAAATTAGCGTACGACTTGCTCAAAAATTAGTTTATGTGCAGCTGAAATAAACCAAACATAGATCATTATAACCAAGTTGCATTCGTCTAGTTTTAAATCTGAATTAGTTTATAAAATAGTTCGTTTCCCACAGGAGCGCTAAAACCGAGCTGAAAACACTGCTCTTAAAACATCCAAAAACAGAGCTCGTGGTACCAACCAATATGTCCACTTTTAAGTTTACCACTGTGGTTTCTTCTGAACCAGTATCTTTGGAAGTCGTGGCTTTACGTTTGGTAATCGCATTTTATTTGTTGAGAACTGCGAAATGGATAATAATATTCCAAAGATATTAGTTGAAGCATTTAGCACCAAGCGAAAAGCAGGTCCCAAGTTATCAACCTCATCGTGAATGCTGTTGTGTGTCAGCACCGTCATTATCCTGCCAAGGATATTCCCAAGATGAGCAGAACAGATTGTGTGTTTGTAATTGAAAACTACTTACCCAACAATTCATCGAATCCAGCGATACATATTTCTCATGAATTTATGTATGCTATCAATATACATCATGTTAGATGAGATATGAATTTAGAAATATTTTACGATTTATCGAAAAGGTATGCATATATTTCTTGTGACAAGATTGTCAGAATGAAGCAGAACTGAGAAATAGATGGATTGACATGGATCGTATATTTTATAGCTGTCTGGATTTGACTTTTGTATGTTATTTATTTTTGAAGATATGAATTTCATACTTGTATAATGTATCAAACGGATTCGTGCTGTTGTCAAGTATTGGACAGATCGCCTATTAATCAAAAATGTTTTCGAAATTTTGTGAAATAAACGACATGAATTACGAAGGTTTTACTTGGTATTCTTTCAATACTACAGGTGCTTGCTTTTCGCCTACAAAATCATATTTGGGTAGCAACTCAATTTTCTTTCAATATATTCCAATATTACTAAAGAAGTTTATTCATCATTTTAGTGTTGCCCCCTCTGTAGCTATACATAATGTAAGAAATATGTTATAATTCATAAAGTTTATCGAAAAAAATATTATAGTAGATAGAATTTTGAGAATATGAGAATAAACATTATTCTTTTCATTAACGAACTTGTTTGAAACCTATTAATTAACAACGATGCTGCAAAACGCACGAAAAATTAGGCTTGCTATCAGTAGTGCAGGGACTTTCACAGTGTTTTGAGTCGTGTGTGTGTGTTCCAATGGAGTATTTCTGCAGCAGAATCGTCGAAATGTAAGTGCACTTAATCATTTAGTACTTTAAGGATATACTAAATAAAGTAAGCGGTAGGTACATAACAGGATAGCTGATAGATGATAGTACACAGTACCTATACAGTTTGAACATTTCTAGGCTATCTACACTCACCAATCTCTTAATCCGACTCTTTTTAATGGGAGGTTATTTGGTACAGAGCCCACTAAGAAATTAACTACGCTCTAGCAAATATAACTAAAGTTTATTTTAAGCATTAATTGCGTACTGTTACAAATTATTTCTAACCTAACTGACATTTTTTTGTCATCGGTATTAATTGCCTATAAAAATAGAGCAAAATAAATAATTGAATTTAGGATGAATATTCTGAGATTATGTATTCGTTATACAAAATAATATTTGTTAATGATCTTTAAAACCTTATTTAATTTACAAAAATAATATTGTATTATTACCTCCCGCCTACCTCTAGGTAAGGGAGGTATTGTTTTTGGTCAAAAAATTGGGTAGTGAGTTTTCAATGAATAAGCACGTTTTAGGGTCCCTACAATACGATTTTACTATTTTCGCAATGATGTCTGTATGTATGTATGTATGTATGTATGTATGTGTGTGTGTGTGTAGTCTGTGGCAATTTTTTCGTCTCGCATAACTCAAATACTATAATACCAAAAAATACAATTTTGTGAATTATTGCTTCTTATATTTAAATGAAGAGCTGATTAGATTTTGGATAAAATTGGTCAACCGGAAGTAGCAGTTTGCATAAAGCCCTTAACAGTTTTTCGTGAAAAACACGGTTAAATTTCCTTTTTCAACAATTTATGTTATTTTGAAAGTTGAAGAATATTTAATTTTACATGTGTTTTGATTACACTAATTTTATTAATTTTCATTAGATTTAGAGATAATAAAATATAAAGAAATTAGATTTTACAAATTTTGCATTCCTAGTACACCATGAAAACATTTAAAAATTTTCAATTTTTTACGAAATGTGACACATGTCATTGTGATTGTGAAGCTGTTTTCTTAGTGAAATATATGTCATAAAATTAAATAAATATACAAAAGAAAATGAAAATTCTCAAATATAAAAATAATAAACAAATAAGAAGGTATGTTTCTGTAACATTTAATACCGTTTAAGAGTAGTATTGGGCGGGAGGTTATGTGCTGGCCACATCAGATATTTTGATAAATATTGCAGTTTTAAATTCACAAAACTAAATTCAAATTTGTCCAGTAGTGCATTTTATACTCCTTTTTAGCAACACTTAGTATATCCGGTTCGCGGTTTTAGAATAATTAAAAATTAAATTCGTCACAGAAGCAAATTTTGAAAGTGACATAACCCCATTTGAGCAGCGGTTAGTTCCTGACACAGTCTAACTTGCCGACTTCGTCTTTCGCCGTTCGTTCCTCAACCTCAGCGTGGAGTAGTAGAGCCGCGAGGTACGCTTCAGCTTCCCTCATGCCGTAACTCCTCTGTAAATGTACAGATCGAACAGCCAACAACACCGTAACATCGAATAACTAAACTTGGTATTCCGTTCATTATGCAAGTTTGGGGTTCGCTAATCAACCAGAGGTTGGAAGCAATTTCAGCGGCTGGAATGGATGTCTCTGCTGGAATCCGCGAGAATTTGCTCCCATATAACTAAATTTGATTTGCAATAATAATTTAAGGGTATACAAACATGTCTGTCTAACACTGCCAAGTGGAACCTTCTCGGTAATGACTCGTGCAAACGCCAAGGAATGGGACTTATGGTTCGGGGAATTCACTAACAAGTTTCTTATTCATTTGTTACGTAAATGCTGGAACATGCCTTTTTAAATATCTGCCTATCGCATTATTTAATTACAAAGGTTTGTGGTCCTTGCTTTGTTTATTTAGTTCTAGAATTTCTGCGGCAATTTTCATAACTTATTTAATATAACTGAAATGCGGACCACAATACAACAAATTAAAACATTATTTAGTCTTATTTAAAATAAATTTAAATATATAATATCATGTACCAATTTTGAGTATGAAATTCTGCTCCTCCAACCCTCTGGTGGTGGTTTGTCATTACTATTAATTTTTTATTACCAGTCTATTCATCTACCTGTTTTGTATCATCGTTAAATATTCATATTTAACTTATTGTTGTGTGTGTAAAATTGTTATTCGTCTCATTTATAATAAAACTTTTAAACAAAGTGATGTTTGAATAACATCCGATCCTTCGAATAATTCTTTCCCTCGAAACCAATACAATCTACAATCATACAATGTATCTTTTTATCTATTCACTTTATAAGAAAAGTTTACTACAAATGTTGTGCAGAATTAAAAATGCATGCATTAAAACTCATTCATCAGAAATTAATACAACTCTGTCATAAATAAATCTAAAACTGTTTTATGAAATGTCAAATATTTCTCATTTTTCTTTAATTTTTCCATGGCCGCGTTAAAATTTTTCTAATATGTGTAAATTATATCGCAATTGGTATATCGTGAAATATTAATATATAAGCCTTAATGCATGCATTTTTTAATTCTGAACAACTTTTGTATTTACATTTTTGCTACAATAGTGAATAAGTAAAAATATATAGCAATATAAGATAAATAACATTGAAACCCCTATACCCCATATTTTATTTGTACATCCTGTACATACATATATACATATCATTAATCTCTATCCCATAAAGTGGAGTAGCATGAACCCTGAAACACAGTCAAATTGACAGGCACACATTCCTATCCTGTACAACACTTTTGCCTCGTCCACATTCATACGAGCACGTCTATTTTTCACACTCACAATCATTCGTGCACGTAATAAACCACATATCATACTTAACCATTTATTCTTCGGACGCCCATGCAATCGTTTACAATTAATCTCGACCGCATATATTAGTTTCACCACCTTTTCATTGAACTTCCGTTCAAACCATATCAATTAACTCATTGCCAATTTCTTAGAACATACTTGTTAATCTCACACATATGAGTTCATCAACCTAACATTAACACACCCTTAATTACACTCATTCAATCATCCCTAAATATATTTTGAGCAAACAGTAGTTCTACAAATATATCATCGCACCATGTAACAATTTATAGATGTGGCACTCTGAAGAGCAGAACGTGGTATATGTTATATTTTTATTGGGATGGCAATTTTCGATGGAACTATTGAACAATTTTCGTCCCAATCCCAATAATTTAATAATAATAATAATACTTATAATTTTCTGGGCGAAATAAAAAAGAAAAATGTTTTATTTTCTTCAAGAATGGTAATTAAAATCGCCACATTTCTTAACAATGTCAATTAATATGCAAACCAACTGTCGAAATTACCGAACAGCTTCTTTGTAATCCTTTGACGCGCTCATTTTTTTTTTTCGGTTTGGCAAGCTTGGTCATTAAACCGCGTCTGATGGAATTTAAATAATTCAATCGAAGCGTTCCAAAGTAATGAAGTTGCCTTCAATGTACCCGCTCGGTGGTTTGATGCATGTCAAAGAAGCAAATTACCCAGGCTTCATAAAAGGTGATAAAAATTTTGGATTACTTCATCATATTATTTATGAACAAATTTCCGTGATCACTTGGCAGTCGTTATTTTCTTGCATCATTCCCAACTTTCGAAAAATCCTCTGTCCAAATAAAACCACATACCACTACGTCTTTAAAGAACAAGACGGCAAGTCGCTTTTCCGTCCCTCGAAGAACCCAACTGGAGTGGAGTGAGGATTGTCAATTGGCTGATTTCCTCCGTTGTTGAAAGTACCAGCGAGTGCGACCATCCTTAGCCTAGTCGGAAATATTACCTACAGAACATCGCCACTCGCCAGCCGAAGAAACGCAACCCTACAGATATTTGTCGCTGGAAACTGGTCGCAAATTGACCGTCAACAACGTGGTTGGAAATCTTTTGCGTCGAATTGCCTCGAGATATTGTATTGAAAACGCCATATCTACTCGATAGCTTTTGAATCGAATCAAATAGGTATTATTTATCGCCAGGAAATCGTTAAGGAATCATCACATTTACATCATAGTACATTTTCCTTAACTTTATTTTGTTTACAATTTTAATGACGGATTATGATAGTCATTATTTATGTAGCCATAGGCAAGTGTTGCAAATCATCCCAATGAATATTGACCATAATTCCGAATATAATACTACACTTTTTCACTTTTGTACATTCGGAAATCACCATTGAAAATGATCGAAATTCGTTAAAAACACTCGTTGAAACACGTCGACGAAGTTCAAATTGCTGACTTGTGCTTTTTGAAAAAAAAAACTTGTATGTATAAAAAATGTCCTTTTTGATTGTCATAATATTGAAAAGTGACTTTTAATAGGTATAGGTATTTTTGTCACAATTTTTATTCTAAATAGGTATTTTGGTGCTTTCTAGAATCTAGAACATTACAAAATGTAAAATACACCATTCTCCTTTCGAACAAGTTAATGGTTGATAGATGCTTATTGGTATATAATTTATAAAAGTCTGCGGTGCAAGGAAATGTGCTAGCATTATATTTTTTCTAAGACCAAAACGATCTGATTGTTTTTTTAAGTACTTTTGTCCAATAATACGACACAGTAAACCGTTGCACATCATACATCCGTTAATGATTTTCACGGTACTCATTTCGAAATTCTTGACATGGCTCTTTCATCACCTCGTCCGGCAACTTCATCAAACCGTAAAAGCTCTTTTAGCGGACTTATAATGTAAATAAGTAGTTATTTACATGCTAGTGTTATAGATTACTAATTTAGCGTCACATAGATGAGGTTACATCTTGATAATTTTGATGATTGTAATAGTTTGTATTGTATTGTATCTAATCAAGATATCATTCAGAAATTACATAAATATTTAGAATTAATTAGATTTTGGTAGCATTCTATCAACCGGAAGTGGTAGTTTTTCACCTATTGTAGTAAATAATTAACTTTTAGAGTAAATTTTGATATGTCTAAAATTTTCTGCCTTTTGAAAATTGTTTTGGTGGGAGGCCATGTGTTGCTAACATCAGATTTCTTATGCATTGATATCTGGTAGCTTATATTGTCGAATGTTCGTGCGCTGTACGAAATGATAATAGCCTGGCAGTGTATTTATTTTAGCTATAATTACCTCGCTATATTTTGTTGAAAATAAGGTAGATCTGGGGATTGTTGGGAAGGTTGTTATCCTAAAAGAATAAAGACGTCCGTCCAGCGCTCTCTTAATAAATTTCAGAATCAATAACGAGCGCGTATAAATCTCCCGCCAGAGGCACCGTCCGTGTGCGGAGTCGGCGGCGGCGGCGGCCCTCATGAACTCTGACCCGCTCGGCGCCCGCGGCTCCGAATGAGGGTTCCTTCCGTATGATTACCGCAATTCTAAGGGGGCCGATTCCTTCAGCCATCGCCGCATTGTGCCTTGAATGGATCCGAGAGCACACATAACAAAGGATATTGCAGATACCGCAGCAGATTCAGAATGAATCAGGAAGAAATAACGTTTACTGTTGCGAGCTGCCGACGAAAATATCGCGACGCAATAAACGGCCGTGTTAAAGACGCGAGTATTACGTGCCTGGGTTAGCGCTGGCCATTCTCGCCAAGCGCCATAATTACTACCGCCCTGCTTTATATTTCCTATAAATGTCAGAGTTGCCCAAGGACCCCAGGCCATGATAACTCATGAAAGAATCGGAGAAATGTGTCGAGGTTCGATTTTTTATGACGGACCGCGGGACCCGCCTAATTTTATACGCCGTTAAAAAAGTTCGGAACCATTAACACGTACAACAGTTTCCACGTTTTTATTGTTATTCATAAATTCGACCATCATGAATTCCGGAAGGAATTCCACTTCGGAAATTAAACAATTACGCACACAAAGCCTGGGGTAGGTATTCGTCTACCGCCAACACGCAACTTACAATAATTTTTACGCTTCCGTCTGAAAACACTAACTTTACACATCTCCAAATTGTCCAGAAACTGCTTGTTTTTCGGCCTAGGTACGGAAAACCTTGCGACTTTAATAAGGTTAAGGTTAGCATTAACTGCCTGTCAATTCACAACTTTATAAATAGTTCATATTCTTTGCAATATAGAGTCGAGGATTTTCCTGGCAATAAATTGTTGCTAACATTCTCGACAACATCTTTTATATGTATTGGAGTATCCATTATACGATAAAATATCAGCTAAATAAATGTCTTCGAATTAAAAAAAAAAACAAATTCATTGTTCATGAATGAATATCTATATGGTTGTAAAGAGTACATACATTAAATATATGTGATTATATAGTGAGTTTGTACGAATATTAAATTAAATAAAAGGAATTTGATGCGTGAGTATTAAAGATGAAGTTATTAAAATTGATACAAACTTATAAGAAAGAAACATAAACATGAATTAGCTCTAAAAGACATAATAAAGAGTAGAAAAACAGTCTCAGAGACAAGAGTTCCATGTTAAATATATTCAAGAGGGTAACTTCGATGTAACTATAAATCTAACGACAATATCATTTTCAAATTTCATATTTAGATTTTGGATATACAAGTTACGAACTTAATGGATTTTAGTAGCATCATACCACGTAAATGGTAGTTTACTTGAAGGCCTATAAGATTTTTCAAACATCATATTTTGTGCCGTTTTCAAGTTGCATAATTCCTAATAGTCTCAATACCATTCTCCTTTAAGTAATGCCTAGTTATCTAAATAGATATATGATAAAAATTGATGTTTGTATTATGTTTAAAATAACGATTCACCGGAAATACTAGTTCACTTGAAGGTCTGTAAGATACTTTGAGCATATTTCAGTAAAGAATTAATTTTATTATACTCGGAATATTCTAGAATAATACTTGCTAAATTTTTTATTTGTACAATTTTTCTATATTTTTTACTGTTTAATAGTTGTTTACTCGCACTCTGTGGGTGTATGTTAATATTCGAGTAAATCTTTGTGTTTTAAACGAACATATGAAAATGAAGGTTGTCGGAATGTGTGTTGAAAAGGAACGAAAATCCCTTCTTTGTGGTTATTTATGCAAGCGTAAAATACAGCGTGAAAATTGTTATCCAAAGTTGCGTAATAATCCCAAAAGAGAAGCAGATGAAATAAAAATTTTGAAAATTAATTTAAATACATTATACTGAAGAAAAACAAAGTCAAAGAGACGAAAGCGGTTTACGAAATTTAAGAATATAATCTCTTGTAAAAAACTTCTTCAGATTAAATTATCCCAGACAAAAATCTCTTAACCATATTTTTACTTTTATTCCTAGAATAAATTTGCTTTCCAGCTTCGCAGAAACAATGAGATATTTATTTAAATTTTGTTTGTTTCAATGACATGAAAACTTGGCAAAAATGATTAATTTATTTGTGCTAAAAGTCAAACAAAACTCTTAGGTATTCCAACAATTAATCTGAAGAATAAACAATAAATTATCTTGGAGAAGACTCTGAAATTCCTGCAGGTGAAAGAATGACGATAAATTATCCGTGTACTAATTCAGAGATCGCGACAAAAGTTATTTGTTAGCAGGATTTAATAAGAACAGTTTGTACGCACAACGGCTTAAATATTTTAACAAATTGTTCTGTTTTTATCACGCATAAGGTCCAATTTCTTGCTGTTATATTTTACATCGGACCAGTGGCGCGCCAGGAGTTTCCCGGAGAGCGCTAAAGAATGATTGTCAATGTAGAAACAACTTAATTGTCTATAACTTCGTTGAAGCTTTTAAAAAACGTTGACGCCGTCCCTGCTACGCTCTGTTCACTATAGTTGCTCCCTTTAGATTTATTGTTACTGTAAAACATTTTATAAATGATCGCACTTTATAAAGTACCTTCGCTGCAGTACCTGCTGTTCTTTCCCTCTGGGAATGTGCAATCAAGAACAGAAATTATTACTGACGTTTTATATAAATCAGGTTTAGTGTCCGCTGTGATGGTTTGATTTCATTACAAATACAGGATTAGATAAATTGTTGATTTCTGTTTGTAGTTAAACATCAACACATTTGTTATTTGTTTGTCTTAATTTCCATATCCTGGCAAATGTCATTCTTGTGTAATTGGTCTGAAATATGATAGCGCTAATATTTAACAAATTATTTAATACAATTGTCAACAGCTATTATTTGTTAACGGGGTCAAAAGACAACTTTGAATATAAAGCTGACTCTGTGAATGTCCGGTGGAAATTAGAACTTTGAGAAATTGTTAGCTGTTAGTTAACTAAACGGTACATCGAAATACCATGTTCACCTCTATTTCGGATGATTAGATAATCTATGGATGCCTCTCACAGGCAGATTTACATGTGTGAACAAATTTCAGATTTCTGATTAAAATAGATATGGTGGTACACTTAAGTTGAACATCTTGTAACCCGAGTAACGAGGCTTTATCAATAGTTATAACACGAGTGCTAAGAATTTAATTTGACATGTCTAGCTTATGCATAAAATTTTGCTTAAAAATCTGGTGTGGGCACCACACTACTTTCTTATATAAATAAATTGTTTACTAGAAAATAAATTAATTACTCCTTCAAACTTAACTTGAAATTTATTACTTATGTATAATTTAAACATGAATAAACTCATTGCTGTAGTACTCATCGTAATATGTGTTATATTTATCGAAATATGGCGATTTGTAATATTTTTCAAAATACGGAAATTTCCCCAAATATGACTTAAAATTGTAAATTTTTTTTATTACATTTCTTTATAATTTTCGCGCCAGGAAACCCACTGCAGCAGAGCGCATCGTTAAATCTCTAATATTTTTCGAGATATGACGATTTTTTATATTTTCCGAAGAGAAACTTTGAGGGGCTGTAACTCGAAAACTATAGAAGATATCGAAAAATATCTTCAGTTTTGTGTTTTTCGTGGTATTTATAATAAATTAGTAAATTTTGAAAATTTTGAAATTTTTTTGAATTTTTATTCAAAATTTCGATTTGATATATCTCGACAAATATGACAGATACAGACTTGCAGTGTTCACCAATCGATTCAGTTCGACGAAATGCATAAACCCTGAAAATTTCAGAAAATTCGGACAACCGGTTGAAATGTTAGAACAAAAAGTCAGAAAATGGCCAAATTCAAGCCAAACGTCAAGGGGTACCCCTTGACTTTCAGGACAAAAAACGCCATTTTCAGGCTTTTTGCTCTAACTTTCCATTCCGTAAAGCGATTTTTATGAAACTTTGCATACTTATGTATTTCGACGAGCTGAATCGATTGGTAATCACTGCAAATCTGTATCTTTTATATTTGTCGAGTTATCGCCGATCAAAATTTTGAACAAAAATACAAAAAAATTTCAAAATTTTTAAAATTTGCTAATTTGTTATATAAGGCACCAGAAACCTAAAACTGAAGATAATTTTTAGATATCTCGTGTAGTTTTTGAATTACAGGCCCTTAAATTTGCACTTCGAAAAATACCAAAAATCGACGTATCTCGAAAAATATTAGAGATCTGACGATGCGCTCTGCTACATTGCGTTTCTTATCGCTTATATTATAAAGAAATGTAATAAAAAAATATTACAATTTTAAGTGAGGATATTCCGTGAGTTCCAAATTTTTCTATCGGTTTGTGAATCTGTATTGAATGATTAATAATTACAGTTTCTGTTATATGTTTGTTCTCATAGCAACTAAAATTAGTTTATTAAACATATAATAGCGAGCTAATGTTTCTACCATTTAATTATTAGTTTAATGCATTTTATTGAATTTATACTGGTTTGATTATTGTACTGTCAATTTACATTTATGATTTGTTCTGTTATCATTACAATTCAACTTTTTCCGCAGTTAACAATATGATTAGTTTGATGAAACGATTGTGAATTCAGTTGTTAATAGAAATGTTTTGTGACAATATGTTTAAAACTGTTGTACTAGTTTATTTATAATTCAAACACAATTGAATACATTACAACGCCGAGCTATTATTATCAAAATACTATTTCAACACAAACAAGTCGCATGTATACAAAACTGTCTGAAATACCATACTACACACTCGACAACTTCTGGCACAACTGGCGTTGCCAGCATCCATTGCACTTAGTAACACACATAACATGCAGCAGTTCCGTCCGCATCGCCACTTGGTCACTTGTTGTGTTGATGGTTATAGAGAAAGTACTTGTGTAAAACGTTATGGGAACGAAGCGAGGGTTTGCATTTAATAAGACACGGTCAACGGCGTCGGGGCGCGGAAGAGAACCACCACGAAGCGTTTGTCTTGTGCCGCGTGCGTCGGACAGCAGCGGATGTGTAGTGCTGAATGGGTGTTATTGTGATATAGACGAGGGTGGAATTGTGAGAACTGTCCGCTTTCGATTAATGCGGTTTTCAAATTACCAACACTTTGTATTTATTTACTTCGACGGGGGAAATATGCTATATTATACGAGTAGGTCGACAAGTATTTTATATTTGGGGTTTCTTTTGAAAGGCTTTTATAGGAGTTTTCTCTTCCTCCCTAAGGTACCTAAAAGATAAAAGATTGTTAAGTTTTGTCTACCAAAATCAAGTCACCAATTCATTTTATAACCACATATTATATTATTTTTATTTTGATACATTTGCCTGTAACTTTATTAGTGATTACATTAAGGTTATTACAGTAATTGCAATGGTAAATGATTACAAAAAAGCAACGATTACAATGAAGGAAGGATTGTTATCTAAACGAAACAAAAAATAAATTTCTTAAGGTTCATCATACACTTGATGTCTTTGAGGCAAAAAATTAAAACAATGCTCCAAGACTCCAAGAAGGAAAACTCACAGCGAATTTTCAGAACCAAAAAGCGTGAGTTTCAGAAAAGATACAATATTTAGTTACTAATCTGTCATTAATGTATTTCTATGGATTCCTGTTATATAGGTACCCGTATATCATTGTACTGTTCCAGATAAAATGCAACATAGATAATAATCAATATTAAATTAATTTTTCATCTGTTTTTTTTTTCCCTTAGATCTATATGTAAACATATATCACTTTTAAATTTTTGAAAAAGGTAAGGCTTTTACAGTATATAAACATTTCGAGATTCTAATAAAACGAGGATTCTGAAAGCCTTAGCTTTTCGAACATTTGATTTCTGGATCCTAAAACTTAACATATACCTACTTTTAATTTTATAAATATCCTCGAAACTGTTGAAGGATTTGGTCTTGGACTTTCAAGAAATAAATTAACTAAATTCCACATTTTTCAAACTATATCCAGAATTGTATCAAGTTGATAACCATTCAAATTTTCTCTTCATTAGTAAACATCTTTGATGTATGATGTTTAGTTCATTTAATGTTGCATTTTATTTGGAACAGTAGGTTGATTTAAAATAAATAGTATTTATAGTAATACCTTAATAAAAGAAAAGTAAATATTTCACCTTATGTGAAACTCATGGTATAGCATGTCTGAAGTAATTTTTATGTAGTATGTAGATTATTGTAACCAGGAAGTTAAAAAAGTTAAAATTAACATTTCCATAAATTGTAAAATACAGTCATATGTATATAGTAGAATTTTGTCGGTTTGATAATTAATTGATCCTACTTAGTTACAGTATTACGAATATTAATTAGATTTGATTGATTGTTATGAAACCAAGTATGAAACCTAGATACAAAAGGTTAATTTCAATCACCCTTCACTTGTTATATTAAAATGTCAATTCTGAACCCCTGTCAAATTTATATTGAACATTGGAATAATAACTGGCAAATTAAAATATATAAAATCGTTATTATTTGTGCGTATTTCAAATAAATTGTTGTGTATTATGTATAAACGGTTGTGATCAAATATTTGCATTTAAAGAGAAAGGCAACCGAACAATCTTTATAAGTATAGGTAAATTATGATTGAGGAAAAGCAGAGGTAACATATTTATCACTGAAGTTTGATTTAATTCTGGGTTACAATCTTATAATAAATTACCTTCAGAAATAAATTCCCTGATGAGAGAAGATTTCTACTCAGTGTCACACATTTCCCCTCATTTCATAAAATTCAGACGTCGACAGCGCAAGATGAAAGCTTGTGAGATATAATTTTAATCGTCTTTATCACCATCCATCAAAACCGCTGCCTACGTACTACGTTCTTGTTTCCTTTAGATTTAGATATTTTTCCTTCCCCCAAATAGGATGAAGATGAAGCAAACTTAATCCTGTAATCTCTAATCCAATCATATTTAGGTGAAAACGTTTACTGCAAGTGTCAATCCATATAAAAGTTTCCCTCATTTAGAACAGAAAGTAACAAAGCGAGGAAAAATTCAACAAGGAAGCCATTAAAAATTAAACATTTTAATTTCCAAGTGATGATGTTATAAAATTCTGACGTAAATGAAACGTAGAATTTCCTGTCGTCGTTGGGTTAAACCGAAACACGACAGATGGCAGCAGCGCTGCGGGTCGCAGGAGCCGTAGATGCTCATTAAAATTGCAGGATCGTGGAGATTTTTATATCGATCGTGGTGAATAATTGATTGGCGCCCGGTGAATTACCGCTCGCATGTAAGTTTTATCAGCAGCCTAATGGCCTGGACGCGGAAACTTCCCGTTAATTCGTGTGCGGAAATCAGGGAACAAAAGTGTGCGTCCATCAGGAACCGGACGTCGGAATGCTCGCTCGGATTACCTACAATTGCGTTGATAAACCTTTCTAACTTTTAGGTCTTGTTGCCGAAGGCTTACGTGACGTGCTACTACTATCGCTGTTTCGTTAATTCGATTTATGAAGATTTCTTTTTTCCTTAACTACTATAATTATATACCTTCCTTTTTACTTTGCTGCCCCAAACTGTAATTGGTACATGTTTAACGGTAACTCTTATTCAATTATGAATTGCTTCCAAACTACGACATGCAATGGGCATAATGGACCCTGTGAAAAAACAGAATTTTTTCTACCATTCTAGATACAACAATAAAATAAGTACCCGTATTTTTAAATATTCAAAATTACTACAAGTAATCCGTATACAATGAGAAATATATACAAATATCATATGTCATATTTGCGAAGTTATTTGAATTGATGTATATTGATTAATACCTGAGGTTATTTATTTTTAATCAAAATTGTAATATGAACGTAGGTTTTATCCCTTCTCGTTTCCAAAATACAATAATAGGTCGTATCAAGAAAAATCTAAAGTAAAATACAAGCACTAGAAATGAAATACTTGAAAAGATTTAAAGGGATAACGATGCGAAACAAAATAATTAACGAAGACGTAACAAAAAAACAGAGAGCGAAATAGGTAGAAGAATACATGGAGTAACTGAGTTGGGGAGACGAAGAGGAAGACCGAGATATGAATTGAACGATATCGTGATGAAGATACTAAAGAAGAAAGGAATTATAATACAAGAAGCAAAAACTCGAGCTATAGACAAAAAACAGTAGGCTAAGTTCGTACATGTATAAAAAATAAAACTCTATACTTAGCTGTAAAACGGTGCTGACTACTATTAAAGCAATAAAATAAATGGATATATTATATCAGTTACTTTTCAGTTATGCTAGACTTTTGTAACGGCCTGTAAATGGTGCGACTAAAATGAAAAATACTTATGATATATTATGGTTAATTTTCTTTCTATTGAACCTAACCTATCATTGAGTATGTGGACCCCAAGGATGGGGGCGCGTAATTACAATAGCACTCGTATTTTAATATACTATTGTTTCCCAGATTTCATTATAGAGCAATCTCATAACTGTTAATGGGAAACATGTACGAATTGCATTCGGGTAACGCTGAATACATCAGCTAGTACCTTATATCTATTAAATAATAGATGCAAAAGACATGTTCCTTGCACCCTGTAGTATGTTGAGCAAATACAGATTCCTTGCTTTTAAATATAAATAAATAAATAAATAAATCTTTATTTAACATAAATAGTTACTACATGATCAAAGAAAAAAGAAATTACATTCTATATATAATTTTTCACATATGTAATACATTTCTTTTTAAATAGCGATATTCTTTTTGCATTCCTAATACTTATATCTAATGAATTATATATTTTAAATCCGTTGTAATATAGAGAATTCTGTGTTGAAGTTTTTGATGCGAATCTTATATTGAAATCATACTTATTTCTTAAATTGTATTTTATCATTTCATGTTTAAATGTACATTCTTTGCTTAAATAACTAGGTAATAAATTGTTTGTGATTTTATATATAAATACTAATGTTAAATAATTTATTCTTTGTTCAACATTTAACCAATACAGTGCATCTATCATCCTATCTATACTGGTGTATTTGTTTACTTTCAAGATACAACGCATAGCTCTATTTATGCAAATATAATACGGAGCTAAATGGTGGTGCATGTCTTCATCGACTTTGTAGCGAATTTCTCGCGCTTATGCAATGGAATAATGTAGGACGCATCGGCCGTACATCTTTCAGATAAAACGAAAGTTATACTCTAAGTTATTTCAGCGCTCTGCGATGTTGTAAAGACTTTTGCGAGCAACGAGCAGTCCCCGCGCGAAGTTAACTTTAAAACAAACAGCATACAAGGCGGCTGTTTAGAAGTTTATCAAGCACCATCCGACCTAACAAGGTTGCGCATAGTTTCACCAAAAATTTGTAATAAACTGTGCATATAATTTAATTTGCCAGCGTAGTGGGTCGGGTCGTGAAAACTGCCGAACTTGCCCGAGTGTGCACGAGTGGTTTGAGGTTAACCCTTGTGCTGGAGACACTTTGTCTTAGTAAAACTCTTGTGTAATTAAAACTGTCGGCTATTTCATTTTCGCAACACTACTGCTGCATTAGTATTAGTACTAGTAGATAAATATACATGAAACAGCCACTATATGAACGTTGACACCTAACGTGATGCTTTTTTTAACTACATGGAAGCGTTAATTCGTTGCAAAGAGCTTATGTCGTTCGTTTAATTTTTCATCCACTGCTGTGTTGAATAATGTATGTGCAAGATGTTTGCGCTGCTCTTATGCTCACGGTTAAATTATCCGTGAACTTATGAATGAACAACGCGACGGAATGTGCAATTTTAATAGTTGGACTAAACTATTTTGCGATTTCTTCATTCGTTCGCTCTTTAACATCATACATTATGAAAATTGGAGCAGTTAACTCTACCAATAATAATGGAATTTATTATCGTACATATTTTTTCAATAGTTATATCACGAGTGCTAAGAATTTAATCGAATAAATTTGACATGTCTAGCTTATGCAAAAAATTTTGCTTAAAAAGTGTTTGAGTACATAATAATTTGAAAAAATCGCGAGACCGCAGGTCGAGGGATTTTATCTTAAATTATTATGTACGATAACACCTTTTTAAAAGCAAAATTTTGTAAATAAGCTAGACATCAAATTTAATCGATTAGATTCTTTAGCACGAGGAGTGTATGTCAAGATTATTTCATGAATTCATAGCATAAACTTTAATTTTTGCCGAAGAAATTGTACTAAAACGTTGATTTTGACACATTTTCACATAAATAAATCGGTACACACATAAACAAAAAGCACCACAAAATTATGTTGTTATAGTGTAACTTTAGCAAATTGATTGTTTTTCTTTTCATTTGTCAAATAAATGTCAAAAATTTGTAAATAATAATAGCTTGAATTGAGTAATTCAGCATGTTTAAAGACATAGAATACCAGTAAAGGTAAAAAACCTGTAAGTATTTTGCTTCTGCAACTAATTATCCGGCTAAATATGCCTTCAAAATGTTAAAAATTTGCATATAAAAGCTAGCTTAAATTTAATCAGGAATAAACAGCATGGTGCTGTTTAATCACTTATCTAAAATGTACAACAATGGAAAATGAGACATTCTGATTGGTCAAATTTGTAATGAGTGAAATAATCAATAATATATCTTGTTTTCATTCTTGAAATTAAAGTATGCATTTCCTCTCTGAAAATTAACAATCACAAACAGATCCTTTTAATTTTAGAGAAAAATGCAAAGAGGGCAAAGATGTAGCGCGGAAAATTTTCAATCGACATGATGTTCATAAAAAAAATTAATTTATTAATTATAAAAGATCTGTGCCATTTTTAATTTACCCGTGTGCTTTCTGATTTTCTCTGCTGTTACACATTTAAATTTATATTTTGGCTTCATGGTAACGTGTTACTCATATATTTGTTTTTCATTATATTAAAAATAAAATGTATCATATTTAATTCTTTTTATAATTATTTTTACGCTGAAAAAATTCATATTTATTCTTTACTTATTTAGGTGAAAAGAAAAATAGCTTTATAATTATTTTTTGAGAGAATAATTTACAAATTTTGTAAACATTTTCTAATTTAATTTTAATTATGAGCAAAATATTAATATTAAAAATATAAAATTCATGTGCTAATATTTCCGTTCATTTTTATCTGCAATACATAATTTTAAATGTTTCCTTTGTACTGCTGGAAAGTTAATTAAATTAATATGGAACAATGAACACAGAGCTTCCAGTTTTTGAAAACTCATTTGATGTTCGTTTCCACGTCGAAAGTTCGTTGACTGATGTTCTACATTTATATTCTCTTTACGTCGATTGAAGTCTCTAACATTTCTTAAACGAGATGAAGAAGAATTTTGTTAAAGACGAGCATGTTGAAGATAAACGTTCCTTCGACTTTAACATTAATGTATTTATTATCAAAAAGTACTACATATATACAGTCAGCTTTTCTCAAGTCAAATTCTCAAGGGACTTAGAAAGCTCTTTTTGTTGGAAGTTATTAAATAAAACGTCCCAAAAATTGTATTACTATGTAAAAAACTTAACAGTCTGATTAGCAGATTATGAAACATACTTGATATTATTAATAACTTTGAACGAAAGACTCATGTTTCTTTATTTATATTTTGAATTACCCTGTAATCAAAATAAGACGTAGTATGAATATTGGGCGTTGAACTTCTTGTCATGCTTGTAAGACATTACTGATAAAACAGATTATCTTTATAGCTTTGAATTACAGCATGTCTATATAAACAATCATGATTACGTTCTATAATTGCTATATTTACTTTCAAATTCACATTAATAGTTTTCTAATTTATACAGAGTACTTATTTGGTTGCTGTTCTTTTCATTCTCATTTTTTGTCTGCGAAAGTAGAAAGAACAATAACGATTACTGAAACGGTGTGGATGTACTATAATTGCAATGCGAGAAAACCTTTGTAAAAGTCTTGTTTTTAAACTTTTTCCGAAATTTATTTGGCTTAATAGTCACTTAGTTAGCATTTTAGTACTTTTATAGTCTTATGGGGCAGTTTCCGACTTTGTTTTAATGAATTAATTTAAAGGGTTTTTTCATTCGCTATTGATCGTAGAAATGGTTACGAACACTGAAATATAATAATATCTACTGGTAAGCTAACTGACGTAAAAAATGCGAACTGAGAAAGACAGCTAGTTTTGGTCTATCTGTCTTTTTTGTACATTGTTTTACATAGCAACCGCTCTACAAATAAATGTTAGACAAATAAGGAAGACCTTACAACATTTATCTGTCTCGCGCACGTTTACCGCTTTCATGAAAGCCTACAAGTTAACATTCCAGTATTACTATATTTCAGTGGTTATGAAAGATATCAACTCGCTACTTTATTATATTTACATTTTGTATAAAAAAATTAGGGTTTTGAAAGCATTCTGTCAAATGTATAGCATTTTGCCATATACCAAGCATTGAATGGTTCTTTCTTACTTTTAATATGTGATGTGCTGAATAGTTTTATTACAATCCCTCGAGTTTGGATGGACTGAAGTATATATAGAGGAGTTTCTGCGAAGAATTCACTGCAAATAAAAACAACATATATCTCTTTATTCTACATTACACTTTATGTATTTATTGAGCTACGAATGTGAGCACAGCAGAGTGATTTATACAGGGAAGAATGTAGAGTTCCACGTAAGCTAAAACTGGTCTAAATTCAGGATCCATGTTTATGAGTCCCAAGTTCTCCAATACAAACAATTATGACTGGCAATTCCGTTCCCGCCAAGTCGTTTGTTATTGCGGAATCGAAAGTTTTTATGTTTGTTTTATTGTTTTATTTTCTTATTGCATTTTATGGTTTAGTATTAAAAGAAATGATAAATGGAGATGTTTATGATTTTGCTACCCTTAGACAATAGTAAAAACTTTGGATTTCTTTCTTTTAATATTGTTTCCACATCAGCATTGAAGTGGCTTTAATAAATTTTCGTTTATTCTTATTTTATTCGCGACTCCTGTAATCGTGTACAAAGTAAAAGTTTATTATTCGGCACGATTAAGCTATAAAACGGGCAAGTTAAAAGTTTTCAGTCATGTAACCGGCTCAAATTTGAGCATTCCAAATACAGTTACGTGACTTTGGTTAGAATTCCGCCCTTAAGAGTCAACAACACATGATCACACGGTGCCTTGTAAAATTTACATAAAAATTGCGATGCCTATCGGAAAGAAACAAGAGTTATGGATCGCGTATTAAACGGTTGTGATAATGCAGTCAATAAAGCAGATAAGGACGCGTGCATCAACGTATTTTCGAGCTTATCGCAATGTAACTGCTTTTTCCTTAGTTGATGTAAAATATAAAACCAGCATTAAGTCTGTACAGTGTAGTAAAACGCGATTAATGTGCTAGGTGGTCATTATTGTGGGATTTCACGAACGCCAAATACGTGTAACCGCGCAGCGACATACAATGTTCTAGTTACTGGAGGAATTTTTATTGCCAGCACGCAAGAAAGCGTGTTTTATTGTAAATTGTTGTGTAACGCGAAATCAATAACATATTTTATACAATTTTAAAATATTTTACTACATTTTAACCCTATTTTATACATACTTTTCTCAGAAGTAAATCGGTGTAATACTGTGCCCATTGGTTGAATTTTCAAGTGTTTTGCATCATGATTGATTGGTTTGAAGCCAGTCGTAGGAATTTATCATATATAATATCCCAAGTGCATGTCAAATTTATTATTATCGACAATTACATGCACGAAGGATATTCGAAGGACTATTTCTCGATTAAAATTTAGCCAAACGCTGTTTCTCACATAAAAAATAAAGCAAAAGTTAAAAATTTCATATGACAGCAACTTCATTTGACATTGGTAATTATCGATAATTTGCACTAGTGCGTTAATTGGACGACATTCAGAAATGTCAGAATTCTGATAGACTTAAATTTTATGGGGGAAATAGTCAGTATAATACTGTTCCCATTCGTTGAATTTTTAAATGTTTTACGTCAGGATTGGTTAAAAACTAGTAGTAATAAATTATCACCAAGATTAGGTGATAATATCATTGTTTTTTTTTTCATCACTATAATAGACTTGTAAGTAAGAAGATTATCCATGTTGATTGGCGGAAATTATATCACGTGACATACGAAATAAATTCTCTGAACAATATGTCTCTTTCGCAAATTTTACTTCCTGCTACAAGTTCACCTTTATCAAAAACCTTACTAAAACCTTTAGTCTGATTAAATAGAGTTAAAATGATGGAAATTTCATTGCCAGCAGACATTTCGTATATAGTTTAATTACAACAGATAATTTTAATTCTGTTCCATTTCCATTTTTTTCAGCAGAAATTGCACCACTTTTGGTAATTTTAACCTGAATAAAATATAAATCTACAGTTGAATATTTACTTCCAGTAATTTTACCTCTTTAAATTAGATAAAGTTAAGTAATAATATGTGATTTCACTTATACATATTTCTTCCTGTGATAATTCCTTCACATACAGGGTGTTTCAGGACTAGTGTAACAAACTTTAACAGCTTATTCCTGAGGTCATTTTGAGCCAAAAATGTCATATGAACATATGTCCTATTCCTTCTAGTTACCAAAATACAAGAGGTTGAAGTTCTACAAATAACACGAAATTTTCTAATTTTTGTAATCAAGGTACTTTCGGAAAACAAGAGTTTTATTGAAAAGTCATACATTATTTGTCTTAATTAATTTTATTTATTAATATTAACGAATACAATTTATAGAACAAAACACACAATGACACAATTAAATAGACAAATAATTAAATTCTAAACACAGAACAACATGGGAAGGTTGGCGTCTGTTTGGGTATATATTTTGGTATTCTCTAGACGCGTAACGGGTATTACCATTACATAATCCATAAATAAAAATCATATCTGCATATTCAGCAGTACTATAACCATCCATTATGAAACAAAAATACAATCCAAAGTACAACAATTT
This sequence comes from Poecilus cupreus, assembly GCA_963942605.1. Lineage (NCBI taxonomy): Eukaryota > Metazoa > Arthropoda > Insecta > Coleoptera > Carabidae > Poecilus > Poecilus cupreus. The sequence continues at coordinate 4,473,804 of OZ012725.1, read as the reverse complement.
TTAATGAAGACAAATAAGGTATGACTTTTCAATAAAACTTGTTTTCCGAAAGTACCTTGATTACAAAAATTAGAAAATTTCGTGTTATTTATAGAACTTCAACCTCTTGTATTTTGGTAACTAGAAGGAATAGGACCTATATTCATATGACATTTTTGGCTCAAAATGATCTCAAGAATAAACTGTTAAAGTTTGTTACACTAGTCCTGAAACACCCTGTATATGTAAAATATTCACTCCCAGATTAAATTGAATCTAATTTAACTTTATGTAAATCAAATATACAGTGAATATTCCCTATTTCGCAGATTTCACTAGAAGAGACTGCATATGAAATTACCGGAAGTGAAGTTTTTATGTAACTAAAATAATAAGAAGCGGATGGAAATTTTTGTATTAAAATTTTAGAAAATGAAATGAACCCATTACATCAAGCCTCACATCAATTATATCCATAAAAATAATGTTTTTCGAGTGGTGTAAACTTAATTGAATTAAATTTCGTCAAATTTCCCATTAATTTCTATTGGAACTCCGCTGCGATCGTATTTCTCTAGGTTAACATTTAGTAAACATAAACAACCATAGTTCTACTTTTTCCCATTAGTTATGACATATCTAGTATGAGAAAAGTTGGTTTGCTTTCTGATGTACGAGGCCCTCATGTTTTCCGGAAGCGGAGTCCGGCATCGCCCCCGGAATCGTCGCAGCGCTCCCTTCGCAAACTTCATCCCCTCCCGCAATAAATGTTCCGGTCAGTTTGCAAAGTAACGCGGACCGCGGCGGACCAGCAGTGCTGTGTGTTTTATGGGCGAACCCGCTTCGTCGCGGACTTTTCATATTTTTCCATAAAAAAAATTCTATCGCGGAAAGGGCACGGATGATTTGTGCGCCACAAAATGGAGGGGACAGATAGTCAAATGCCAGGAAAATATTTTGAACATGTTTCGAACAAGAAATGCTCGAATGCTGCATTGATTTTCAGAATGGACTTTTTATTTATTGTCGATGGATGTTTTTTAGTGTCACGAAAATGTTGAGTGTGAATTTTTGTCCCTCTTATTATTATATTTTTATGGCTGTTTTCTTTATTACCTCTTTTTCGTTATTTATTTTATTTGTAAACTTTTTTCGGTTTCCTTTTGATCACTATTTATGTTCCAGTGATATGCCAAGATTACATTGCAGTAAAATATATTTCTAATGGCCGTTCATAAATAAGAGGGTTTAAACCAGTGCTATCTTAAACCTAAGTATAATCGTTTTTTCTTAGCACAAACTGAAACCAAATCTTACGTATTAAACCTAAGAGTAAATAGCTTCATGGTAACGCATCCTCAGTTCGATTCTAACAACCCACAAATTTGCACTACTAAAATTATCACTGTGGCTCTTTGTCCAAACATCTTCGGAGAACAGGACTGACAACTAGTAACCGCAAATATAGGTATATACTGAGTTCTGTCTAAATTGATTCCATACCCAATAATAGATAAATGGCTTGATGATGTATTTATATATGATATTTACTATTGATTCCAATTTATATCTTGCTTAAAATTAGAAAATTATTACATATTAGTCTATAAAATAAATTAACGTTCAAAATATCGAAACACTACTACTTTTTTAAAATTTCTGTCAATAACATTGTTTTTATTGTAATTTTAATTAGAGAATTTCATCCAGGCACCAAAATATCTTCTATCTGAACACTCCAAAATCAAATATGTTACCTATCTAAATCACATGTTCATCAAATGATAAATTCTTTCAATATCATCTAGAATGAAATTGATATATTTCATAACACCATTAACGAGTTAAAAAAATATATTTCATTTTATTGAATACGTTTCATCTCTTACCCTTTATTTGGGCATTTGCCTGTTGGGTAATGTATTAATAATAATAATAATAAACTTTTCGTGTTTTACGATTCAATGGATAATTAAGATGTAGAAAAAATAGCTTGCTGAACATATCAGTTTATTTAATGGACAATAATAATCGGAAATTAAATTTAAAGATTTGCAATAGTTAGAGCTAGAGGAGGCAACATGAAGTACTGAAACTTATTCAAGGCTATTTTAGTATTATTTAATCTTTGTTAAGTTTATTTGGGAAGAATTTTCTTATTTCATCTAAATTTCAATTTCTATTTATATTGTTCATTAAATAAAGCAATGAATAACATTATGCTGCTTTATCTGTACATTAGTAATAACTTGTTTCTTAAAGAAACAAACGCTTTATTTAAGTACTATAAAAACGATGACGTTAATAAGTAACTTTTAAAAAATTCTGTCGCAGTTTCTTTGTTCGCCAGTTAATAAGTTAATAAGTTATCAAAATATTTTGTTCACACTTCAAATCATTTACCTCAGTACCTAGTTTACCTATCAGTTTTTAAATTCTAATACTTTTCTTTAAAAAATTAAGGTAAACAATTCAACATTGAATATTCTATTCCTTAATGCGTTCACTTACGAATATTCTATATTGCTGCTATATCATTTTTAAAATGATCTTTATTCTTTTAGGCACGTTTTCAATTTGTGTTGAATTATTTTATATATGCATAAAATTATATTTAATAGTCTACATTTAAAACCAAACCTTACACTTGGTAGATAGAATAGACTAACACAGAAAATAACATTAAGATAAGACTCCAATATGCATTTAGAAAAGAAGTGCAAATAAGGGGTTGCGTGCTCCTGCATTTACTAACACTCATTGAATATATTTATTGTTATTGTGCTTTTTGTTGCCACTCAAGTATCTCGTATGATCTCACGATATTATTTTCTATTTTGCTGGCACGACATTACCTGCAATAACATTTTGTAGATATGCAAATAACACAGAAAAAGTTAACATAGTCAAAGAAAAACATAGTGACAAACAACTATCAAATTTATTAATTAACCTTAGCGATTGGTTAGTACAATCTTGAACAATATCTACCATGGGGGAACAGCCCTTACACAAATATGAAAAATTGTGGTTCACTTTAATAGTAGTCCAGTTGACTGGTTGGTTCCTACGACCCTAGATCAGATTTATAGTTGAATACCTTTTTAAATATCTGAACGGGAATTGTGTGATCATAATTTAACATAATATCTTCTCACAATATTATACGATCTAATGAAAGTAACTCGGTATAAGAATTTTCATTTTCACTCATCAACTAATGTCCGATTTATCCTTTTACTCTATGACTATGGCAAATCGCGCATCAATTGTTATTTAAACATCAAATTTAGAGTTTGAGAACTGTTACGTTATGTGGTAGATTAACTTCCGAGTATATTTATAATACATGATATTCCACGTTGCTTATTATATTTTTCCCACTGTCGAATAATAACAAAATATTTGTAAAATGTGGGGTGGGACATTTCACAGCTTTTTTTCTACATTTGTAAACTTCTAAGGATATCTTTGCCTGTTGCTATACTACGAGTTGTAAAATTAAGTTACTGAAATATATGAGTATTCTCATCCACCATTTATGCTCAGGTTCTATAAATAAAACAAGTTATAGAAATCGAGTTAGGTAAAATGAGCAAACTACTACAAATGCTTCATTTTTAGAACTATTTATCGTGCGAAAAATGAAACTTTAATTTTTACATTATTTATAAACAAATACTTGTTTCTATAGAAATTGTTATTTAGCCTACTTGTATCAACTCATATTCCTATTAATTTTTGAAAATTTCTGTTAATAAATATAATAATTTAACAACTTTAGTAACCCGTATGAAATAAAATTTTGTATGTACCTCGAACGAAAAGTAACTTTAGGTCCTAGCAAGTAATTTCTGCCAATTTTACAATTAGAATATACTACACCGTTTTAAAATAAAATTGAATCTCTATACTTAGATCTAATCAAAGATTTGTGCAGATATTGATCTGAAATTCTTTACAGATTTGTAAAAGCAACAAGATCTATTGAGCTTTGAAACTAAAGGCAGATTATATTTGTATTTTTCGAGGTATTTTTCTTCCCTGTCTTCTATAATAATAGAGTTATTTGCGGTTCTGCTTGAAGTTAGATTTAAAGTTGTCCCTTGTTCAATTATCATGTGTTAGGGGTTAGGTTGGAAAGAAATGGCGGCCGGATAGAAATTTCATTACCGAAAAAGCGTCAGTCCATTTAAATTCCTCTAACAGAACAGTTTGAATCATGTGAGTTCTTCAAAGGAAAGAGAAAGTCCCAGAAGTGTTCCAAATCTCTGGGAATTGAGCTGGCAATTTCATTTGATGAATTTAGTTTTCCATCTTTTCTAATAAGACCGCGTTCTGCGCCCCAGTTTGCAGAAGGGTAAAAAAGAGAGGGGGAGAGCAGCGCCAGACAAAAGAGTAATTTCTACCTATCAATCAACCTGCGCCGATGCTGGCCGTCTGCGTCTGGCCGGGGTGTATTTCAAATATTCTGCACAAAGCACACTTTATCGAGTGGAGAGTGTATTGTCTAGACCAATTCTACCGTGAAACGCCGCTTCATCTTTGCCTGGTTTCGTCTTCGCAATTAATTTCCGCACCGAAAAATTCCCATCACGTTCGATGTTCGGCCTGAAATGATTTCTTTGTTTTTTTGTGTTTTTTTTTCTGTTCTCCTCTTTCTTTGAAGCGTAAATAGAAATCAGTTTTCATTTAGGAACAAGACAACTATGGGCCAATCCAAACGCAAATTATTTCTTTCGAACTGATATCTCAATTGCAAACGTGTCTTTGAACGAAACTAATGTTAACAAGGAGATGTTCTGTGCGTTTTATGTACATTTTTGCGTGGAGTTAAACAGCAAGAACAGAATGGTTTTTGTAGGGCGGTATAAAATAAATTGCGGGCTTTTTCCTACCTTAATAGCTCGTACGATTTTAGTTGTTGTTTAATGTTTATGGTCCCCACAGTAATTATTATTCTCGTAAATTTTTACTGCAATTTCTGGTCATAATTTGCTTCATTACATTTCAGGAGATTAATGTTTATTTGGCCGTTTTTACTCATTTGCTTTACATGTAAATGTAATTAATAGAAATTAATAGGTTATTTTCACATTGTAATGTCGTACTGGCGCGCTGTAGAGAATCCCGTAAATGGTTGATGAAAATACACGACTTCTAATAAATTAACTTGGTTATGGAAGTACAGCATTTTTATAATTTTTCCGTCTGACAACTTGGGCATTCAGTAAGTTTATTAATTTTAAAATGCTGCAAAATTTTTTCAATATTAAATCAGAAAATTTTCACGAAGTTTTGATTGATTCCCCATTCAACAATACGGGAGAAAATATTTTTTCCAGCGCTCATCTTCGAACAGCTGGCATTTTATTTTTAAAAGTAGTCAACTCGGTCCTCCTCGTATATTTTCTAAATGGAAATTACAAATATTTTAAACTATTAATGACAGAAAATTAAATGTTACATTTTAGATGAAACTCATGGTATATAAAAAATTAGAAGAAGGTTTAGTTCACGTACTTTTGGTAGTAGAAAGATAATAGTTATTTACTTTACAAGTGAGCAAAGTCAGGAATTACCCACGAGAGAAATTTTACCACACGAAGCCGAAGGCTGAGTGTGATAATTTTGTCGAGTGGGTAATTCCACTTTGTCCACGTGTGAAGTATAACGTTTTATCCAACAAGAAATATTATTTAACAGTGACATATGCTTTAAATTTTTTAATTAAAATGTCAATCGAACTGGTTACCGAGTTTTTGTGTTATTATTATTGTTATAAATAATAAAATACTCACTAGTGACTTTTCTCAAAATTATAGCCACTAGTGGATAATCTGTTACTTTCCTTGTTTAAAATTGCCATAGTTATAGAGCATTTATTGAGAGGTGTTGGATGTTTGAAAAGAAAGAAATACAAATATCATCAGTTTTAGTTTATTATATTAATTGTTCGTCAATATGCTTGCAAAATGTAGGTTATATTATGCGATGTCAATTTCAAAGCACTATAACCTGCTTTAATTTATGCTCTACCAATTTGACGTCACGTTAAATGGTTCTACTTGCAATAAATTTGGTTTCAAATTGAAAATGCCTTAAAATCATAAAATGATATGCATTTTTATTATGAAATGAAATATCATGCTTATTTAGTAATACGTTTCTCTAATTCAACTATAGTCACTTCATTTTATAAAATAAAAATTATATTGTTTAATTCTTGTGTTCTAATTTGACCACACCTTCCTAGAGTGAATATTGTTTTGTAGTTTTACATATATGACATACAATGAACACAATTTTGATATGATTAAATGTGTGATTTATTCTAGCAAAACATCAAAAGTACTTTGAACATACCCAAATTTCTTTTCGTTATTAATTCGTGCCATTTCCATATCAACAAAAGAAAAAACTGTAATATTCTTTTCACTATTAAAATTAAAGAATTGTCTAAAACAGGGGTGGGCAACCTTTTGTATAACAGGGGCCAGAATAAGATTTATGTTTCGTACGCGGGCCGTAGTAGTTAATTGACACATTTTTGTTACTTATGTTTTTTTTTTAATATAAAAATTAATATTAAAACAAAATGAACTAAGTACTACATTTATTTCTTAATATAAACAAAACGAATTATATCGGAAAATAAACTGTAAATCTCTCCTTTTCCTTTATGTTGGGTATTAACATAATTCATAATTTTGTTTTTAAAAATGTATGTTTATTATTTCTTCTAAGGATCTCGCGGGCCGGATTGGAACATTCCACGGGCCGGAGGTTGCCCATCCTTAGTCCAAAACATGTACCGCTGTAGTATTAATTGTTGTCAAACGTGCATCACAAAAGTGTGTCTAAAACGAATTTGCTTGTCGTAATAAATAATTCCGCCTCAGCAAAAAACATCACTAAGTGTTTTCTCGTCCACCCCGTCCGCGATGATTCCGTAACCCGATCATTCTCCCATCACCGAACACTTTCCGTCTTAGCGGGCGTGTCGCTCACGCGTGCATCCTTTACATAACGACGGATCGTTTTTTACCGGGTGCTGCGGCTGCTGGGCGTGCGACGCGCCGTATTTACATTGTAGATGTCACGGACAATCGCCCGCGCCGGCCGTGCGGTCACATAATAGCCGCGGATGCGATATTTTCCCCTGTGATTTATCGCGATACGCGATTCCGTTCATTTATCACGGCGAGCTGGCCGGACGAAATGATGACGTTCGCGCGGAAACCGAACAAGACACGGGGAGATGATGTAACCTGCTGATTTGTCCTTGGTCTTTATCCGTCTTACTTCTTATATACAAGCCTAAATGTTTTATAAAAGTTTCAAAACACAAGTTGAATGCACGGTGTCTTATATTTTTTAAAGCTGTATATTTTTTTGTAATCCCATTCAAATTTACAATCTATGCATTCAGAGATATTCAATATATTTGAGTGATTAAATATTATATGACATGGAAAAGTAACTGCCCATTGACAGTACTTTACTTAAATTTACTTAGTTACTGTAGTTACTATAATTACAATTGAGTAATTAGATAATATTATAAAAATACTCATTCCTAAGATAAACTTATTTATATCGGTAGGTTGTAGAAGTGCATATTTCACTTTATCATAAATTCAGCTAAACTAAGGCGCATCCACCATTTAATTTCTCATTTGTACCGAGGATATTCCGTGAGATTCAGCTAGGATGCAATATTTACTATAAAATGTCATTTATGTATACCTATGGATATAAAATATATCACCGTAAAATACAACATTCGAGTAGTTTTCAATGCAAAACGAAATTTTAACTTTGTCCTTTACTGAAGATTCATATTAAAACATCCATCACTTTTTACCTCGAGCCACATACCTGGAAGGAAAGTACAGAAATCATGCTAAAAAATTCGGCAGTGAGTTTACGGTAGATGAGCAAGTTTCAGGGTTCCTAAAATACGTGATCATACATGTGTGTGTCTGTCGGTCTATGTGGATCTCTGGAGTTACGGTTTCTCAAAAACTACTAAAATAAAAACTTTTATATTATCTATATATTAATCGAATCCCCTTGAAAAGAGTTAATTAGTTTTTGGTGATAATTCAATATCCGGAAGTGGTAGTTTACTTGAAGTCCTATCTAGTTATCTTGAAATATCTCATTAAATTGTAGTTTCGTGACAATTTTTGTTATTAATGTTTTAAAAGTCATTTTTTGACATGTGTTATAATTGAAAACTAAATTTTTTGAAGAGATGGGCGTTTCTTGATAGCGGTAGTCCATGTTCCTGTATTTTTTGTTAAGAAATCTATGGCGGGAAGTATTGTGGAACCCAGAACAGATCTTCAGTTCTAGAAACTTTGGTCTAAGATATTTAGGGAAAAAAATTAGAAATCATATCGCCAACATATCTAAAACTATAACCAGAATTACACCTGCTAAACATTCGAATTGTTTCTTCATAAGTAAACATCTTTCAAGTATGATGACAAGTTCATTTGATGTTGACATGTATTTTATCGTACTACATATAACTAATATACATAGTACCATATTAATGACAAAAAGTAAATATAACATCTAAGCTGAAACATACGGTATAAAAAAATTCAAGTAATGTATCATTTCGGACAAGCTCTTGTAAGATTTCGTGACGGGAGAAACAGCACTCGTCCGAATAAGAGCCCAGCCACCTTAGTGAAGACAGATTCTCGATTACGCGTAGGTTTTATCAATGAACTGTGGAGAAGGATTGAGGACGAAGGAATCTTGTTTTAAAAGTGTTTTCGTGTGCTTTTATTTCATGATTGATTAAATGGGTTTCTCTTTCTCGAAGTGGGTGAGAGATTAAGATGTGAAACAGGTGAAATTGATAAATTTATCATCGTCAGTCAAATTTAATTAATGTTTTCAATTTAATTTTGGGGGATTTGTCACTTTGACTTAATTCGGAACAAAATGTCTGTTAAGACGCGAAGATTTTCTTTAAAAAGTAGTAGACTAGCAAAGTATCAAAAGGAAAAATTTAAACAATTTACTATTTATTTAAATATAAAATAATTGTATAAATGTCAAAATTTTCAATATCAACAAACAGTTACCTATTATCGTTTATGGTGCAGAGATTTTATCAAAATTGTATCTCTGTTAAATCGTCCTCCTGGTGCAAATGAAGCATTCTGATTGGCTCATAATATAATGAAGTAAATAAGCAAATAAATATTGAAATAATATGAAATAGAAATATCCACTTAGTTCTTAATTTTACCGTGTGGCATCGCACGTTTCAGATGTAATAGTTCACGGGTTTAAATCTCATACACCCCAACCACTGATTTCCATATAATACTAGATTGGGCATAAACCGTTACGGTGCGTTCCCAATTGAACGCCGCCATAATGGTCAAAATTTAGGTTTTGCCATATTTAAAAATCTATCTCTCTTGTCTCTGGGTATGAACATAGTTCGTGATATGACCTAAAGAGAGGTGGTGGCGAGCGCGGTGTAGAAAGAGTGATTGCGTACTTTACTTTACAAAAGTGTCACAAAACATCAATTTCACCCGTTCAATTGGGAACGCTCTCAGATGGCAGAATATGGCCTATGCCCAATCTAGTATTATATAGAAATCAATGACTCCAACATTATAAATACATGCTTTCTGTGCCAACAAAATCAATGCGAAATACTAATCACCTGTAAATCTAATATTTATAAGAATTTTGCCTTTTGATCTTCTGAATTCAATTCTTAATCAAATGCAAAATTAACCGAGGAAAACTTATTTGCAATTTCAAGTATTAATACTGTATATAATTTAGTTTTACATGTACAGAATTAATATGTATCTTTAATTCCCGCTTCGTGTATATTCCGTGGATATGGATATGCGTTAGCTTCCCTTATATTTATAAATAAATAAGTAGCTGTGTAGGTTAAAATAAATAATGAAGGAGCCAAGCATGTGTAAAGCTGAAATATGTTTGTTGGTGTAGCAATCAATATGATATCCTTATTTTATTATCTTACAAGAAAAAATATTATGAATAAAAGAATTATCTGGGTCAAAAGATACCATTTATTTCCCTTAATCATTCATGAGGAATATCACGCTGAGATGATTCCAAAATTGAAGAGAGTCCAGCAGCAAAAGCAGAGTAACCTACTTTCTTCTTCCAAACGAGTTCGTTCGCCCATGGCCCCATATGCTGGTTTGCACACTCCGCTTTTTCTTCTTCGCATCGGTCCGGTTCCGGGGTGCAGGAACTCATGTGTCATCCGTGGTAAACGTTCGAGAACGAGAGATCGTCCCTCGCCCTCCCACGCTCACACTGGACCTCCCACAGCGCTACAAATCATACTGCTTGACGGGGAATCGAACGATGAGCCATGATGCGTGTTATCATTAGTTCGAGCTGTAAGTGATTTCGCAGAGATATTGGGCTGTTGTTTTTGCGGAATATTATGGTTATGAGCGAATATTTTCTAAGGAAGTTTCTATTTTGTTTTAATCAGTATTTCAAGATCCTATTTTTAATAAAAAACAGGACTTCTGATTTCCTGGAGTTGGTCATCAATATGAACAGAATAATGTACGATATTTATTTCCTATTTTCGTTTAGTGAAATAATTCATTTTAATCACATTTTTCTTTAAAAACCCCAACTTTTTGTTATTATTTTTCTTATATATAAAACATCCTCACGTATCACATCGAGAGCTTTCTAAAAAGTCCTCTAGGTGGATATCAACTTGTTATTTGAAGTTGCTCATTGTCAATTGTTTCTATCTTGGATTCCAATAAATTTGTATGTGTTATTTTTGTTATTTTTTTTGTTTTTTTATGGGGTAAATAGCTCCGTGGTAATGCGTCGGGTTGTGGATCGTGAGATCCTCAGTGTGAATCCCACAGCTTACAGTTGCCAATTTAAATTTACCCCTGTGGTTTCACTTATGTAGTGCGGAAGGTAAAAAGTTTCCTTAATTACGACATCTATAAAAATTAGGTGGGGACAAGCCTGCACTCATGTGCATAATATCCTATTATTAATATCCGTAGCTCCAAATATCTTTTGAATTCTGTATAGGTTTGCATTTTAATTTTCCATCAGAAGTAATCAGAAACGATTACAATTCCATTCACTCATCAAACTACTCTCCTCTGACAGTTTGACGCAACCCAATTCCATACATCCACATTTGTTATTCCGAACTAATTTTACCCGATAGCATTCTAACTACACTACTAATCTAATTGCTTTGTACACATTTACAGCGTATGTCATGTGTCCATGTGTTGACTATTGTTGTTGACGTCGTCTCTCTTTGTTACAGTGCGTCCACTCTGGGTGAAGCTGCAGGGAGAAAACAGACCAATGTCTGCGGATGCCACGTATGAATTGTCCTGTGAGGTTGTTGGTTCGAGACCCACTCCGGCGATCACCTGGTGGAAGGGGAGCGTGCCCATGCGCAACACGAGGGAGACGGTAAGTGTTTTCATTTTATTTATTTTTTAATTTAAGTTGATGCTCCCATCTGCACGTTTTAATTTTTGAGTATTTTACCCGAACCAAAGGAAGGTTTTAGTCTTAGGTACTTTGTTTCTTGTGATTTGAAGTTTGGAAAACGGATTTTTTTACGATATCCTGTACATAAAGGTGATATTGACTAGAGGCGTTAATATAAATATATTTTGAGTTTAAATAAATCTAGATTTGATTCTTTAATAATTTAAGCTGTCCCTTAAATTACACTTTGATATGTAGACTAAATCATTTAGTTATTTGTTTGTTCTCATATATTAAATTTATTGAACATTTTTCTCACTTCACAACGCTTTAATGATTTACCGGTCCAATATAAATTAGATTATCTCAGGATTAAGTATTTTATTAGTATATTAGTTAATTGTAATTATTGTTATAAAGTTCTAATCTTCTATTATCATTAAAATTTCCAGAAAATCTATGTACAGATAGAATAAACATATGAGTGGAATAAAAAAAACCCAAAGTAGGAAAAAATGAAATTAAAAAGTTATTTCTAGTATCTTTCATTTGAAACTTTTATTTATTGTTTATGCGTTCACATTTTCAATTATAACCAAAATTCTCTCAGTTCTGCAAATTGTCAGGAAACGTATAATTATGAAATTTCCTTAAACTGTCTTTTCTCGTTCATATGCGTTATTAAATATACGAATATACATCCATTCATACACACAGACGTATCTGAGATAATGTCAAGAAGGATACAGAGAATTTTAAACAATTTTTTTTTTTTGCTGCTGCACATTTAAATTAATATTGATTACAACAATATAATAAATACAACAATGTGAAGGTTACAAAAATCAATGATTACAACAATATAAAAATAAAACTATATGATTATATCAATAATTGTAAAATTGTTCAAATAAAAAAGTTGCTACCATCATCAATGAATGCGAAAATAAAATTTTACCATAAGTTAATGTTTTATAAATGACAAAAACTCTGTATCACAAAAACTAAATATTTAAAATAATGTAAGATTTTTTAAAATATGCAAAACAAATCCACTTATTATTATTAAGCACTTAATATTTAACAACTTCGATGAATAATCCATAACCTAACATCGGTATAATCATCAAACTGACCCATCGTCATGTTCAGACGACAGACTTTGGTCAAAATTCTTCCTGGCTGTCATTACTAGATAGCAAACGCGTCCTCGTTCTAGAGCGACTGAAATATAACGTTACGTGTCCAAACTCTGTTTATCTGAATTCAATATATCACCCTCGCGGTGGACGTTTGTCAAAAGAAATATTACGACGATAACTTACCCGGTACTTGCACTCGACGAAGAGTTTCGTCAAACGATGACGTCTTGTGAAAAATTCAACAAATTAATTTTTTTAGAAGCGATGAAGTACTCTTTATATTCGTAAACAATGATGAATGTTTTAACTTGAAGTTGGTGTTGAAAAATTGTAGGAATTTTGTTTTGTATTTCTTGACTTATTTGAATTTTAAAGTAACTGCCTGTTTAGAATATGGCTGGAGTATCTTTTTAAGTGTTTTTCTGTTTTATTTTCGTAACACAAAGGAATTAATAAGTTCACATAATTTATGCATACTAACTTCTTTAATATTTGAATTGAAAACGAATTCAATTTCCTTTTTCCAACAATCTCAATAATAGGCAGAATACATTTCATGTTCTTTCTTTATGATTAAACTACTTATGTATATACTTTGTTTGAATTTATTATATACTGCATCATCGTTAAAAAAATATATTAATATTATTGTGATTTCTTTGGATGATTTCAACATGGTGATCATTACACAACTTTCTTTTATATACAAATCTGTATTTAAATATGAAATTATTACATTTATCATAAATAGCTCCGTGGTAACGCGCCTGACTGTGGATTGTGAGATCCTCAGTTCGAATCCCACAGGTGACAATTGCCAATTTAAATTTACCCTTGTGGTTCCCCCTCCACTAACATCTTTATGGGCTAAGATTTGTCGGCTGGTAACCGCACTTCATACGCAAAAATATATCACTTACCAAGATCTGCGTAAGCAGAGTGCTACACCCATAATGGATAAAAGGCGTGATGATATATTTATTTATTTATTTTATTTTATTAATAGGAACTGTAGTTTTGAAGTATTTATTAAATATATTTTAGTTTTTTCCAAAATTAGAAGCAGCATACTATAAAATAGCAAATAACTTTTTTGATTCCCAAAATGATTGCTAACTTCTTTTATATGAAACATTTTTCACTGGTGGTTCCATATTTAGTAAATTTCTACTTCCAGTCTTATAACTGTGTTCAAAATAAACTCAAATCTTCATATTGTCATGAAACTCATAATTCTTAAGTTTCGTTACTCTATCTTTCTACTTTCATGAGTTATTGAATGCATCCATCTACATCTTACACAGATGCCATTGAGAAAATGAAAAGAAAGTGATACCAAAAATCTCATACACCACATGCCTCCTGTATATTTTATGTGGTACATTTTGATATTTTCCAATCTAATTGTATAGCCATTGAGATCTGCAATTACAGATTCAGTATAGGCAGATTTCAATAGGGCTGCTTTAGTTGAATTGTTCGTATGTTCCGTTTATGAATCACTGGTAGAAAATTTAAGACGTAACAAAAAATTGTTGCTAAAACTAAAACTGAGTAGTATGATATACGAGATATAGATTTTAAGAACCCATTGGCTGAAGAAAAAACAACAGAAATAGCTAGGACATATATGGAGAACAGATGAAAGTGCCACTACTATAGTGGAAACCAGGAGCTAGGGCATATAGAAGACTCAAGTTAGAATACTTTAAAGAAATAGAAGAGGACCTAATAAGAGCAGGAATTAGAAACAGTAGAGTAAAGACAACAGACAGGAAAATGTGGGGAGAACATATGTAAGAAAATCTTAAATAAGAGATTTGGGGATTGATTAACCCGAAGAAAGGAACTAGAGAGTTTTGTAAAGAAATGACGCAACACCTTGAAGGTGTTTATGACAATAATGATAATGCAATTATTGTAATTTGTATTTAATCATTAACTTAATAACTATATACAAATAACGTTCCAACCATTCAATACTTTTTACCAAAATTCAGTTATATACTGTACACTTATGTTAAGAGAAATTGTTTTGATTTATGTTTTGGTAAAAGTATGTAGTCTTTTGAGGCACAGCTGTCTTCTTTGAATACCTAGATTGCATTAAATATTTTATAACTGGCGCAAAAATAAGAAGTACGTCCACCTGCATAGTGTCTTCACTGCAGAGTCATCTACAGTCCTTGCCCCCCCCCCCTCTTCTTGTGTTTCCATTTCATGATGTGTCGGCCACAGTGCTCGTCGCGTCACAAACACGTACATACATACATGCGGTGTTTACTCTGCAGAGTTAATTTGCCAGTCATACGCCAGTGCATAAATATGCATTACCATGCACTGGTAACGCCGCCCGCCTCCGCTGGTGCTGGTGTCGCCACTGTCGCACTACGTGGCGGTTATAGTGGTTGTGTTGTGTAGCACTGGAGCAGATGTGAGATGTGTGTGACGTATGCTCTTTCAGTTGTTTTTGGAAAGAATCATTTGGTATGAAGAGCTGGTGTTGCTGTTAGTTTTTTGCTTTGAAATTTAATTTACATTTCTTTGTGTTAAAATAAATGCTGGTGCTATGAATGATAAGTTTCTGACCCTATCTTGCATAATGAAATCAATTCGATTTCCAAAGTATACAATTTTTCGTAAATTTTTACTTCTTGTACGTAGTAAGGAAACTTCATAATTATGAGTTTCATGAAAATGCGCTGAGTTTTGACCGTAATTGCAAATCCGGAAGTGGAAGTTTACTGGAAACAAAACAATAAGTTCAATTTAATTTAAATGTATCCCGCACAGTGGGGTAGCACGAACCCTGAAACACAGTCAATCAACAATCAACCTCCAAACATTGCTTCATACAGGTTCGTCTATTTTCGATTCTTGGAATCATTCGTTTACTTAACAAACCATCAATCATACCTAACCATTTATTCTTTGAACGCCCACACAATCGTGCACCCTCAATCTCGACAACATATCACCAACCTTTCGTTCGACATCCTTACGGCAGAGCCAAACCACCTCAATTGACTCACTCTCACTTTTTTAATAACAATTTTCCCAATCTTACACTCACCGAACGCAAACTATTGCCATACACTCCTCTCAAAAACCTCATTTCCAGAGCAGTTACACGTTATTCATGCTTCTTCATCTGCACCCAACATTCAGAACCATTCATCAATGTAGGTACTAACTTACCATTATACATATTCAATCGAGCATCTCTAGATACATTCAGGTTTCGCGCAAATGTAGAAAGAGCATCCTGTAAACATCCACCTTTTAGTCTCCCGATCCTTCTCCACATAGTCTACATCTTCTCTCTTCGTCTGGTTTCCAGTAGTCGTTAACTTTCTCTTCATTTCCGCTCCTGTACCTTGCTATCTTCCTGAGGTTTTCGATTTTTTCAAATATCTAGGTATGCCGAGAGTTGTTATGTTATTATATTTTGGGTTATATATGGAGGATTCGATGTTACTTAATCATTCCTGGTTTTGGATGTCTATGCTTCTTTGTTTTATTCTCTCTTTTATATCCTGTCCTCTTCCTCTTTCATTGTCTATATCTATCGGTGCGTATCCTTTGCTTTCAAAGAATTTTCTTCTCTTGCTCATCCCACCTCTTTCTTCATCTCTTTTTCTGATTTCTTTGTAGCATTCTTCCATTATCCTTCCTTTTTGTCCTATCAAAAGATATGGTTATTTAGAATAAATTCAATTCCAACCAATTTACATTTACCCCTGTGGTTCTTCCTCCACTTACATGATTGGGGGCTATGATTTGACGGCTGGTAACCGCACTTCATATGCAAAAATATATATCTTACCGAAATCTGTGTAAGCTGTAAATGGTGTGATGATATATTTATTATTCATTTCATGTGCAACGAACTAGCTGGTAAGAACATTTAATGTCAATATTCCAGAACAATACGGGTTAAAATAAATGGGTCATTCCTCAATTTTGAGCACAAGCGAACATCGAGTCATGGTCCCGTCGATAATAGGCGCCTATCGGCTATCCGAGTTTATTCGGCACTTATTTTCTGCGAATCGCACGGCCGATTTACTATTTCGACGCCGCTGCTGCATTTGTCAGATATATTAGAGCGGATATGTCGCGTTGCATGCGGCTTTTGTTTTTGTGGATCATGTGCGGAAAAACGGCCACGATAGCAACATGCGAATGATGATAGCGGCCATTCTATGTGAAAATCACTCTGTTTAGTGGAAAATTCTATTTGAATAGTTCTCATTGTATCAAAGGAGCTCTGTGAAAATTGTCATCATGAAATTTAAAACGATTTAAATAAAATTCGTTTTTGCTCTTTTGTTATTTGAGTGCGATGTAGGTTACAAAATAATGCTGATTTTATTTTTCAATGGTTGGAATGCTAAAACAAAAGCAAGTTTTTTGTAATAAAATTTTCAGGGCCACCTAGAGAATTTTGAATTAAACAGTATAATTGAATGCTGTTATGATCTTTTTGTTAATTTTATTCAACGGCAACTTATTTTCTATTTCTTTTAAAAAGAATTATCGTTATTCACAGCTCGTTACTAAGTATTTTAAAATTTAATACTGTGGCTTTGAAGAATAATTAAATCTCCTACTAGAATGATAATAGTAGATTTTAAAATATTACTTGTGACTTCAATTTAATCGTACATCTAGTTAACCGATTAACCTTAAAACCTTTGAAGTTATATTATAGAAACATAATTTTTAATAAAGAATTGTTCACCTGATGCACTCATAAAGTGTATTCTACGCCAAATTATATACTGCTTTTTTTATTTTACCTCGCACAATATAAATTCGATGGAAAGTAATTAATATTTAACAGACTTACAACAATTATTTTTAAAAATAAAGATCTTAAGATGGGTTAAAGTTAATCATAATCATTATTATAAAAGTTTTCAATAAAAATGTATTCAAAATTAAACTGGAAAATGTAAAAAAAAAAATACGAATTTCTCGAGCAATCGATCATCTTCAAATAAAAAAAAATTGCTAACTTATGTACAAAATCTGTACACTCCCAATAATGAACAGCAAGAAAAAAACACCTATTTCTTTTTTTTTTAAACATTCAACTATACGAACATAAATAATATATTTTGTAATATAATTTATACACTTAATAGTTAATGTAAATATACTGTACCAGGGTTCCAAAAACCACAGAAGTTGAAGAACCATAATAAATATTTTTTAAAAATCTGTAAAAGAAAAGCAATACAAAGGTGAATTTCCATCTCAGAACTTTTCTAATAATGCTGTACTAATTATATGCTACTATGCTGTCCAGCCCAAAGTGAACTTACTAGAGAGAAACCCAGACTACACAAAGATGTTTTCTAATTCCGTTAGTGTTAATAGCTTTAGCATTCTAAAATTTGGGCGTTTGCTGAAATAAATATTGGTTTATATACCAGAAACAATTAAGTGAAATTTTGCCGGAACAATGTGGGTGAGAGCGAAGTTAAATAATTAAAATAAAATGAGATAAAACCGCGCAACTCTTCCTTATTGTCAAGTTAGACAATACAAATAAAAGCTTTCCGAGTAAACATATCACGTTAATGAAGAATGTTGAGCTAAATTTGCCAAGGGAATCTTAAATAATTAAAAGCAAGTGACGACAGTTGTATATTGGAGAGAAGTGCGGAAATTGTGGCAGGAAGACCAACAATTCGCGTTAAACTTCACGAAATTGAAATGAACCCAACTTCAAAGACACGACCTTGCGGATTATAACAGATGAAAGTAGTCCTGGGAGAAAGGAGCAGACAGAACAGCGAACAGGGTCAGGACTGAGGCTGAGGACACAACTGAAGCTATGACGCATCGTCCCACAAAACTTTCACTGAATTGAAAATCTTCCTTTGTCCGGCCACCTTCAAAGTATGCGATACAAATATTACACACTGGAACTTTCCTCTCTGGATGCTAAAATATAGAGAGGAACAGGAAATGGAAAGTTAACTTCTTCCCATCCCTACATTATTACATTTTCAATTTTTCATCACATTATTATGCAAATCGTAAATACTTCCGTGGATACGCAACGGACTGTGAATCATGTGACACTCGCAGATGAAAATTTTTAAAACAGTTTTTGTAATTTTTCCTCCATTAAAATCTTTTCGAGGTATGATTTAACGGCTGGTAAATGCACTTCACGTGTAAATATATTTCAGGTAACCAGATTTGCTTGAAGCACCACGCTCAAAAATATTAACAAAATAAATAAATATATCATTCTTTTGCAGAAAAACCGATAAATTATATATTTTTCCTCACATCAACAATGAAAGTTTAATTTTCGTCACGAGAAATCATGTTGAAAGTTATACATTTTTACATTTTTCATTCGTAGTTACGGAAATACATATATGATGTACCCTCAATCCGTTATGACTATTTCCCATATTGACGTCTGTCTGGATGGATGGATGTCTGTCCGAATGTTCAATATCTCAATAACGAGGAAAGCTATAGTCATGAAACTTCACACTGTGTAGAAATAGTCAGATTTTAGTCATAATTGTTAACCGGACGTGGACGTTTTTAAGTCAAACAAAGTAATAATAGTTATTTATGTATCAAGGCACTGAAGTTCAATTTACTATAGTAAGTCAATATATCTGCCAAAATTATCCTAGTTGTACAATAATTATTTAACGGTTGCCAACACTGGGTTGCTCAAAATCGTCGTATAATGGGTTACTTTAGTAACGATTTCTGAGCTTTTAATGGCGATTTTTGAACACTAACAAGTTATGCAAAAATATATACCCATATCCAACTTTAAATCTTCCTAGATCATTTATTCCAGACTTATCTCACTCATACATAATTAATTAATAAAAATACAGGAACAATAAAATACCTGCCAATACTCTTGTAAAAACTAAATCGTTCCAGTAAGTATCCTTTCGCGGGATACCAATCAGGTCGTTTTGACCACATCCGGTGCGGGATCCCCCGGTAAATCTAGATGGATTTAAGCTTAATTTGTTGCAAGATTAGACAGAAATCCACCTGGGTAATTAATATGTGACGTCTCGTTATTTATTAAAGCCCGCACACAAAAGACTTGTCTCGGAATAATTGTTTCACGGTAAATTCAAACCTGTCCGCCGCATCGAAGCGTTCTAGCCGCATTTCGGATTTCGGCAGCCGCAGGTGCTCCTGGAATTAAACAGTGACTAAGACAGTTTCTTTTGATCAAGATACAAGTGAAATTGGTTTATTTAGAAGGGTTCAAGGAAGAGTTTTCGCCAATTTTAAGCATCGGCGATTTGAAATATACCGTCGTTATTCAGCGGATTGAACGCATTTATTTACTAAGGAATCTTTCTTTCATTTTCATTTGCTTGTTTGAAATAAAAATATTTTGAGTATACCGTTTTCCAGTCTTGAGCATGAAAGCTTTGTAGTTAATACATCATCAATTATTGAGCTATCTGAAATGGTTCCCCAAGATGTTTGGTGGAGAAGCCACGGTTTCGAATATTTCTATTATTTTCATTTGCGAATTTCGAAATAAAAATATTTTTAGCATTTCATTTACCAGTCTAGAGCATAGGAACTCTGCAGACAGTATATCCTAAATTATTGAGCTATCTTAACCCTCAAAGATTTTCTAAATTACAAATAAAAATATTTTTTCTACGACCACTTAGAAATCTGCTCATTGTATGTTTGTTGTTGATAGTATATGAGGTGCATTACAAGCATCATGCAAAATAGAATTTGTTTTGTGAGTATTTCCATACAGGTCAGTTCATTTCAGTACAGGTGGCATTGCTAGGATATTTATTTAGAATTGTCAAATATAGGAATGCTGAAAGCGGGACAAATTTATTATTAAAATTAAATTAATTAGGAAATAATATCGTAGTCGTAGAAAAAGTATAGTGTACAACTCGCATTGAATGTCCGTTTCATACTTGTAAGAAATGAGTACCATTCCATGCTCGTTGTACAATATACCTACTATTGACCACTCCGTTTACCAATCTTGATTAAAAATTGTTGAGCAAGTAAACACGCTCACGAAGATATATGGTGGAGTAGCTAAAAGTACATCTTCAATCAAAACGGTTTTAGAGTCATCACTTTTTCATTTTCAGTTCGGTTCAATCTCTACCCGATTACATAAAAAAATATACTATCAGGAATTTTAGCAATAAACTGAAAAGTTTCTTCCTTGTGGTTCCTAATATGTTCATTTATTTTCGTATATTTTTTCTCTTTCTACTTTTACCAGTTTTTGAACTCTTGCAAATTTCTAATTATTTATTATTAAAACTTGTTAATATTTTATCAATTATTGTCCATTTGTAAAATTGTTTCACTTTGCATTTCTGTATAAATTTTTATGGTGAAGAAATGGTTAAGTGGAAGACCTGTAATATCTTTGTCAATATAATTTTCTTATTAACAATTTGTTTCGCTTGTAATCGCTTCGCTCTTCGTTAAAACTTACATGCTCAGCACAGAAAGTACGAGTATCAAAATTTACTCCTAATAACACAAAATATTTTTTTTAGTGCAATGGAAACCAATACGTTCAATGACATTTTATACCAGTGGTAATAAAATAAACAATTCATATACAAGTACTACATTTATAATTCGTAAAATTATTCCTAGTTTGTAAATATTGTTGAAAATGTGCATGGTGCAATTTTATACGTATAGAAGTGCATCAGTAAGAGTTCGAGAAAAAAGTCAGAATCTCCTCATTAAGAATTCTCTTGAAACTTTGTAATAAAACAAAACAATTTTAATGACGGCACACGTAATGAAAATCATTACTCGCAGACGAAAGACAAGACATGTAAAAAGTCCCATATATCAAAACAATACTCACAATCTTCATTCCGGTGTTTTGTGCGCATGTGTAGCTGGTAGGTACTTTAGCTCTCGGGAGCTGAGAGGGCAGATTTCTTTTCATTTATCTTGTTACCGTGGGCAAAAGCGCAGACGGTGTAAATTATGTCATTGTTCCGACAAATGGCCACTTTATAACTGCTACTGCTTTCTGTTATTGCGAAAAGTTGCCGCACGCCGCACTTGTGATTCCTAGCTACGCGACTACGCGTTCAAATATTAAAAACTCTTTCCTGTCGTTTTGCATAGCGCGATCACGATACTTTTCTACTCTCTCCGCCCACAAATGGAGGACATAAACCGCCCTCATGTTTTGTTTGCTTTCAATGGGGATAACAATAATGCCAGACGTTCCTATTCATCCTTTAAAATGGAGACGAATCGCATCCTTTGCGAACTATTTGATAACAATTACTTTCAAAATTGCTCCTTTAACTTTATTTCCAACAAGCTCTACTGGATGAGTTTTTTAAAGCAACCAATTAGTTTTGATGGCTAACTAATAACTTAAGAGAAGAAATAAATGCATAGGCTTATACAGCAAGCAGGAGAACATAATTGTATAATTGATAAAGTAAATTATTAGGGTGATGTGGCGAGGGGGGATGAAAGTTATATTTTCTTAAATTGAAAGGATTACTTTGTTTTATTAAAATGGATAACTAGTAGTATTCCCTATTCAACGATATAACATATTCCGATGCCTAAGGACACAAATTTCAAAAATACTTCAACATTTTTAATATGGAAAATATAACTTTAGGTAGGCTATTGAACAAAACAACTTATTGTTTTTATTATTAATACTCCTGTCAACAATTTGTCAATTGTTGTTGATATAAACCCATTGTTGACAGAAGTATTAATGTTTCTTTGAACTTTGTAATCTTAATTTTATTTTTGGTATAGGAACATGTTATATCGTTGAAAAGGGAATACTTCGGGCTATCCATTCCAATAAAAAAGTTCCCATTTCCCTTTAAGAAAATATAACTTGCATCTAAATTTTGATACTTTGGAAATTGGTCGCACACAAGCCAATATTTAATCAGACCTAAAAAGTTAATTTGATTCAATGTTAAAATGATTTTGGATCATTATTGAGTGTAGATTATAAAATCCTCACTTTTAATCACACAACTGGCAGTTACCCTTTTTAACTTTATCATGGATCGAACTTCACACGCAATAAAAACTTTTTAACAAATAATTAAACCGACAAAAAGGAAACTGAGAACGAAAAATAAAATAAACCTTTTTAATCTTAATAACTAAGCTCCTCTAAACTAATTTAAGTAACTAATTTAGAGTCCCCCTATTTTCCTAACCGTGGGAATTTTTTTTATTGATACTTTGTATGAATTTTGAAAATATTTTCTTTAGATATTTAAATGGCGTTGATTGTAAAATAATCGATCGCCCAGATCAATATGAAAATAATAATTAAGGATAAGCAGCAATAGGAAATCATTCTTCTTGGTTTTTGTAGGATTCCGAGTATTTTTTGCGGACGTGCAGGAAGTAAAAAAGCCAATGTAGCTAGTTTTACACTTGGAATAACAGATGTGTTCCCGGGGTCGCAGAAATAGATACTGCGGGCGACACCTGACCTAGCGAATCATGAAATATGTAGTAATACGGACAGTTTTGAATAATAATATAACCGATAAGAATAACAGTCCGAGATATATCACTTTTTTCCTCCACTCGATGAATAAAAACCGCTGTATATGTGAATAAGACAAAATATGTTTCCGTCTGGGGTAAAGTCAAAAAACTGATTTCTCGAACAACGGCTAAAAACGTCGGGTTTAAAACATGGCAGATAAAACATCTTGTAAAATATTTCCAAGTAAACTATCACATGAACATGAATGATGAAACTACTTCTGATGTTTCTTATAAAATCGTCTTTCGCTGGGAGAGGACTTTGATATATTATTTCATCTTGAAATGTTTCTTATTCATTCGTAAACAACAAAGAATAAACAGAACAACGCCACTATAGGCAAAAATAGTTATTTACTTTACACGTGGGCAAAGTAAGGAATTACCCACGAGAAAAATTTTAGCTCACGAAGCCGAAGTCTGAGTGAGATAATTTTATCGAGTGGGTAATTCCATTTTGCCCACGTGTGAAGTATAACGTTTTATCCAACACTTCTTAATAAATGAAAAATTTATTAAAGATATATTATTTGACAGTGACATATGCTTTAAATTTTTAAATTAAAATGTAGTTACCAAGGTGTTGTGTGTTATTATTATTGTTATAAATAAAAAAATACTCACTAGTGGCTTTCCTCAAAATTATACCCACTAGTGGATAATCTGTTACTTTGCTTGTTTAAAATCGTCATAGTAATAGAGCATTTATTGAGAGGTGTTGGATAAAAATTATTTATTCATTTGAATTTTGCCCTGTGCGAACTATGATTCTCTGATTGGAAAAATATTTACTTTGATTACTCCATTATCTGTATGTGAGCAACACATAACCTCCCGATAACTTTTAAACTGTACAAAATATAAGCAAATTATTGTCGAGGATCAATATTTAGATAGTGTGTTTTCAATATTTTGGGGTTCCTAGTATTATTCTCTGCGAAAGCAGATTGTCACTCTTAAAATTGATAAATGGCATGATTAATTATTTATTTTGCCTGTTTTACACGATGCAATTTATTATGGTTAATACGATTTTTTAGGGCGTATTCTGTAACTTATCTGTTAATTTTTAACAAGCCGTCAAAAATTGTAGCCAATAGAAATATATGCCTATTTATTGACGCATTTTCGACAATTTATTAGGGAGTTCAATTTTAGTCATTGCTAATCAGGCAAACTTTTTTATGCTTAGGTTAGTTGCCATGTTTGTGCTTGAACCAAAAATATTAGCAGCATAGGTGACAATTGATAACATGTTGATAGTATTAAAATTATAACAATAAATTAACGAAAAACTTACGTGTATGAAACAAACGATAATATTTTTGTTCATAGCAATTTATTGACAAGAAAACTTGACCAATATATTGCGTCGTATAAAACAGACATTAGAACATATAAGTACAATTCCATGGCTAGTCGTTAGAAGAATACCAATTTACAGACTAAGTTTAATTAAATTTGTTTCTTTTTTGTGGGGTAGCAAGAACCCTAAAACATAGTTAACCAACAATCTATCTCTTCCTAATTTTCCTATCCTCAGAGCTGGGGAAAGATACTTTTAATAAATATCTCGATAATTTTCTAAGATACTTACATAAATTTGTTAAAGATACTTAAGTATCTAGATACTTTTTATTCTAAGTATCTTAAGATACAAATATTTCTAAAAGTATCTAATATAAATACTTAAGATACTTTTAAATATTTTAGATACTTTTTAATATCTTAGATACTTTGAGATGTTTTAGATACTTTAAAATATCTTAGTTAGGTACTTTTAAGAAATATTTCAGTATTTTTTAAATATTTATACTAACTGTAAGCTTAAATTTTTAAAAAATATATCAGATATTTCAAAATATTTCATTGGCACATACCTTAAATATTTGCAAATAAGATAATTTTTTTTTAATAAAAGATACTTTTTAAGATAAAAGATACTTTTTAAGACAAAAGATACTTTTTTTAAGATAAAAGATACTTTATAAGATGAAAGATACTTTTTTAAGATAAAAGATACAGATACTTTTAAAAAGTATTTAAATAAAAGATACATTTTACATAAAATAGAATGTATCCAAGATAAAGTATCTTAGATACTTTTAGTATCTTAGATACTGTCGAATATCTTTTTATGTAAGATACTCCCAGCTCTGCAGCATAACATTTTCGCCTCGTCCACATTTAGATCCAGTATTTAATTGTATGTACTGATATGTCTTCTCTAAATACAGTCTGCAAATAATTACATTGTACTTATATTTTAAGATCATAATGTCTTTATGTTTTAATAAACCTAAGTAAATCTAGTTCTAATAACAGCTAAAAACAAATTTATATAAATTAATTCTGAACATTTCAACATTTGCAATTTGCGTCCGCTGACTTAGAAGAATAATATAAAAATTAAAAATTTAATATTAACTTAATGAATTTCAGACAAGCCCAGATGGAAATACGACGGTGAGTGTGCTGACCTTTGTTCCGACGATTGACGACGGAGGCAAATATTTGTCCTGTCGCGGAGTCCAACCCCTCATCGCAGACAGCGGCATCGAAGACGGCTGGAAGCTCGACATCCACCGTAAGTAGTTCTTTTCTTCCTCTTCCTCGTAAAATATAATTCATTCCCGAGAGTATCCGTTATATAAATAACAATTATAATAGTAGTTAAAAGTTACGATAAACTTTATTTGCCCGTTGATGCTACGTCAGCAGTTTGACGGTAATATTCAGCATCATTGTTTTCAAACGAGACATTTCCATCTGAATGGCATTTAAATGCAGCGATATGATGCTGCATAAATTTTAACGTGCCGTATTGGTGGTTTATTGTAACATACGGTTTTTAAATTGGATGTAAATTGTACTGATTGCTATCCCAATTCAAATTATGCCAGTAGTCATAAAAGTACTCCAATTATTAACATATTGCTGTTGAAAATATTTAAATGTGATTGAAATCTGAATTTGAACACACTCTAACTTATTCAGTTGGTTACTATGAAAACTATGAATGTGTCTAGGGAGAGTTTCATAAAGTGGTGTTAATAATATTGTTAGTTAAAAATGCATTAAAAGTTAACAGTGGCCAAGATGATTTCCAACACATTTTTGGGCTATTATACCGCGATAATGTTTCTAACAATTAATTATTAGTTTATTGAATTTATATAAAAAAAAAAGATTTTGGGTAATAAAATTTAATATAAAATAGTTATTTGTAGTAGAGAAGAAAGCGCTTCTTTTTCCCACTATCCCACTAGAGCTCTAAGTCGCTGCGCTCATGCGGCAATGGGGTCTTTCACCATTTTTTTTTTATTTTTTTTATGAAACTTTATCTATACTGAAGACTATCTACACTTTTAAAAAGTCTTAATTGTTATTCATTAAGCCACAATGATTTTTTTAAAAATGTTGTGACGTCATAGTAGAGGTGTTGCTGGATCTAAAACAGTACAAATTGTAAATAACTGTAGTCATATATTTTTTTACTTATTTTATTATTATTATTACAATAAAATAGAACATTTATGTAACAAAAATTATTTAAATCTTTACTGTTTTAGATCTCTACTATGACGTCACAACATTTTTAAAAAATCATTGTGGTTTAATGAATAACAATTAAGACTTTTTAAAAGTGTAGATAGTCTTCATTATAGATAAAGTTTCATAAAAAAATATAAAAAAAAAATGGTGAAAGACCCCATTCGAGCAAGAGTGGAAGAAGTGCTTTCCTTTCGTGTTAGCCACATTTCTAAAATTTGCTCCGACCTTAAATACATTTTGACAACACAACTGACACGTCAAAAGTTAGGTTATAAAACGCACGGCGGTGTCGCAGTGTTGCCAATGAACCAATCTTAAATCCAAATTAAAGGTTTCAAATTGAAAAAGAAAAATATAAGACATAATTGTAAGATAAGTTAAAGTATGTACGATATATCACTAAAATAAGGATTTTCGATAAAATTAGGAATTTATTGATTGTTTTTACAATATATTTTTTATAAATAACAATCATATTGGTAACACTTCTAATTTTCCTCTCTGGAGAGGAAAACAGATTTTCCTCACTATTTCGGGAGAAGAAAGGTGGGCTTTCCTGACATGTTGTGAAAAGTTTTTGTATCTGTTTCTAATTTAATTGCAACCTTACAAGTATTTGACTAATATGAGATTGAGAAGAATGTTGTTAAAAAATTAAGAGTGAGTCAGTTGAATTGGTTTGACCATCTTGAGCGAATATCGAATGAAAGGTTGCTGAAACTAATATATGCAGGTGAACGATTGCGTGGGCGTTCAGGGAATAAGTGGTTAGGTATGATTAATGGTTTGTTACATGAACTAATGCAATGATTCCGAATATGAAGAATACACGAGCTTCTATGAATCGTACTATATATGTGGACAAGGCCAAAGTGGTGTGCCAAGATATGAATGTTGGAAGGAGATTGATAGTAAGTTCGTGCTACCTCACTGAGTGGGATATAGGTTGACGTTATGTATGTATTTGGAGAATGATATTTAATAAAAATGGGTTCAACTCTGTCGAACTGGGTATCAAATTAGAGATCTCGAGGAGAATATTTGAACTTAAAGAGTACTTCTAGTAAAACTAATTTTGGGTGATCATCAATTGTTTCTTATGAGAGTTACTACCAAGTTAAATATAAAATGAAAGATTTCATGGAGGGGAAATAAACTGAACTATAAAAAAATTAATGTTCAACGATCGTCAAATGTATTTTATAATGGTTAATTAAATCTTGTTGAATTTACTGCCAAAGGTCTCACAGAGGCGACATGAACTTAAATATCAAGACTTGCTTTTGAATCAAACAAAAAAGTGAATCATTTTTCCAATAAATCAAACTTGTGTCAAGTGTAATTATTAAACAATTGAATATAGATTTATACGTATAAGAAAGTTATTGGG
This sequence comes from Poecilus cupreus, assembly GCA_963942605.1. Taxonomy (NCBI): domain Eukaryota; kingdom Metazoa; phylum Arthropoda; class Insecta; order Coleoptera; family Carabidae; genus Poecilus; species Poecilus cupreus. The sequence continues at coordinate 4,445,649 of OZ012725.1, read as the reverse complement.
GTCCACACCAACGCTTAATGCAACCGGGAATTAGAGACATCTAAGTGTACCTTAAAGTGTTTTAAAGTTTAAGTTTTTCTAGTTCTTTTTCTTGAAAGTAGGTGTTGAGGAAAGTTATCGGCCGTGCGGGAAATTGTGTAAATATGAAAAATAAATGTTCCTAGAGTAGATACTAGTCTTCAAATTCATCTGATTTGAATTTTGTTATTACGTTAGTATGCTCATACATATTTCACAATTTTCAAAATGATATTTTCATATTTTATGCTAATGTTTTCTTCGCGTCTGTTAAAGATGTCCCCATGGTTACGTTGGAGCTTGGAAGCAACTTGAACGGCAGCACGATTCGCGAAGGCGTGGATGTTTATTTCGAGTGCAACATTAAATCCAACCCCTGGGTATACAAAGTCAGCTGGAGGCACAATGTAAGTAAATACACCGTCTTCACCTTACATGAATCTCATCATTTCCAACATAGTTATCTTTTAATCTCAAAGGGGAATTAAACAATTAAATAATTAATTCACTGTAGGGTAAAATGCTCTACAACAATGCAGCAACGGGCACCATCGTCAGCAACCAGAGTCTCGTCCTGCAGAGCGTAACTCGAGCACGTTCCGGGCTTTACACCTGCGTTGGAAGTAATCAAGAAGGAGATGGAGAAAGCAACCCAGTTCAGCTTGATGTTAAATGTGAGTTACTCCATTTATTTCGTATTTACTGTAGCGCCAGCTCATGATTTAGTATTTTGCCTATAAATGTAATAATAAAAGCCTCATAAATCATGTCAAAATATATCACATCTTTTAAAGTTTTGGAAAAACGCTGGCAGTTTGTAAATTCGCCTGGTAGTAAAATGTTGGGATAAACTCTTACCGAAATCATGTACACAACATTTTATAGATACAAGCTGACCCAAACATTATTTAGTATGATTATTCTGCATAGTAATTTGATTGGCAAATAGTAAATATTTCCCGTGAAATGGTTAAATTTCTGGTAAATGTGGTATTTGACATTTTGAGGGTCGCCGGCCGAAGGTCTCGTTTGTAGTCGTCATAGCGCAAAACGTCAAACTGACTGGGGAAACTTGAAATACAGTTCACACATGCCACCCTAAAAGCAGTTTATTTTCACCCCACAATTCGCTGCGAAAGAAGTTTGTCTGAATATCAATATTTGCTTCAGCCGCGTAGGAAATGGAAACGGGCGGCGGTGTGGCTGAGGTCGCTCTGTATATGTGAAAACATTCATGTCTGCGCTGTCCGCGCCTGTGATGGATTGCAACGGCGCTGCGAGGCGCGTGTTCGTGATTTATAACCGCTGCAAGCGGCAAGCGACCACCCAAACTCAAACCACTCGCGATTGAGAGATGATGAATCAGATACTTCTTCATTTTATTGTTTTTACATTACTTAACCTTCTGGAAGTCTGCTGGTTAAATGGACAACATCATTCTGATGGGGTTTATCGGATTTCATTGACTGGTGTAGTCCGGACGATGCAACGTGGCGAGTTGAAGTAATTTGGAATTTTCTGTTTATCATTTTTTTCTTGCTGCCGAAATCTAATGTTCTAGATTCTAAAATATACAATGTAATAAGCTGTAAGCATATCAGGCCCCACCAGATTACTGTAAGGTTAAAAACATTTTAAAGATTCTAATTAAACTTCTCCCTGTTTAGTTGCGCCAGTTTGCCGTCCAGGACAACCGAAAGTTTTTGGAGTTGCGCGCCAAGAAACTGCTCGAATTCCATGCGAGCTGGAGGCGAATCCACAAGATGTACAATTCACCTGGAAGTTTAACAACAGTGCTGAAACTGTGGATATTCCACAATCGCAAATTGCCACTGATCGTACTCGAGGAATCGCCGCATATACACCTATGACAGAACTAGACTACGGAACTATGTTATGCTGGGGCAAAAATGAAATTGGTGCACAGAAGGAACCCTGTGTCTTCTTCGTCAACCCCGCTGGTAAGACGAAATATCAAATATTTTAATAGCTTAATAATTTGATTTGCGCCATGTTCATCAATTAACTTTTTAATGTCCGCTTAATTGACTTGTGAAATGTATGCTCTGTTGAATTTGTGCCAAATTAGATAAATAACGTGACTATTTAGGTAAGCCAGATCCTCTACAAAACTGTACAATTCTGAATCAAACGGCTGAATCGTTGAATGTGGAATGCATCGACGGGTTCGACGGCGGTCTACCGCAGGAATTCGTGATGGAAGTGTACGACACGCAGTCGCGAAAGCTCGTGAGCAACGTGACCTCTCGCGTGCCCGTGTTCACCGTTGGCGGCCTAGAATCCGGGCTCGGCTTCGACATCGGTTTGTACGCCGCCAACAAGAAAGGACGCAGTGATACCGCCCGGCTTCAAGCCTTCACACTGAAGTCTGCCGAGAAACACACAGGTAGAATATTTGTTCCTACAATACTTTTCTTTATATTTAGAGGTAATTTGAAAGTATAGTTAATGTTTAAAGTAGTAGAGATGTTGTCGTGCAGAGTGGTCAATGTGATGTAGTGGAGCAGTAACGGAGCACTGAGTGTGTATGATGGTGTGTAGATAGCGGTTCCGGCCTGCCCGGGGCGCCCGAGAACTGTACGTTGTTGATGCGGACGGCGCACGCGGTTCGCGTGAGCTGCGCGGTGCCGGAGTCGTTGCGGGGGGTCGCGGCCACGTATTTGTTGCAAGTGTACGATGCCAGGAGTCGGCTGCTGCTCGGCAGCACGACCGGAGACCCGGCCGACCTGGGCATCGACGAGCTGCCCAACGAGCCGGGCGCCAGCGGCGAGCTGCTGCTGCTCGTTCGTACCATGACGCGGGCGGCCACCAGCGACGCCGCCGTTCTGTATACTCGCCCGGCGTCCGCGTCCGCCCCCCACGTCGGCGGTAAGACGCCACCCAAACCACCCGCCCGCCTCTACCATCCACACACGACACACGCACACGATCCACACTCACACTCACTCTACCCTCAACCTCCTCACACTGGTTATGGAGCATGATGGCGGTGGACTGTGGTGCTAACCAATGGTGATGGCTATACAGACGATGGGCCCTGGTTCATGGTGTATGTTTCCTCGTGTGCGCGTCCGCATGCATCCATCAGTCACATTCGTACGATGTGATCTTCTCTAACAGCTGTTGTAGGATGATGTCATGTTCTGTGATGCTCTGTAGCTTTTACATCGCTCATCTGTACCTCACATAACCTTCATTCGTATGTTGCAGCTTCTACTCCGGTCTTACTGCAAATCACGCCAATCCTGGGTGCTCTCATCGGCGTCGTCTCTGCTTTGGTGATGGTCGCCATCGTCATAGTAGTTGTGATCCGATTGCGAGGAGGTGGTGACTCGGATGATAAAGATTGCGACGATGGAGGTGGTCTAGGCCTTTCTTCATCTGGAAGACGTTGTGTTGCTACTTCCGGGGATAAAGCAAGTACCGAACCACTCAACAAGGATCTAAACGACAGCGTTGATAGTTTGGAAGAAAAGAATCCGGATATAATTCCACAAAATAATGCAGATGATGATTATCAAGATGAGGAACGAGCGTTTGAAAGACTGAATAATGCACCTCTCCGTACTTACACAAGACTGCAATCACCCAGTACTCTAGGAAGGAATGGATCTTATGATACTTATAAGTCACAGAAATCAGTAAGTTGTTTAGTGACGGCTGTCCTGTCTTTAGTATTGTAAATAGGTTTCGTTTCAGAATGACGAGATAACGTACGCGGAGCTGTCTCTGCCGTCCCAGCAGATGCCCCATGTGATTTACAACCAGCAGGCCATCCCGATGTCGGTGATGCGGCGCCAGGAGCCGATCGTGTACGCGCAGATCGACGTGACAAAGCGCATGCCGTGCCTGCAGCCGCTGTCGCCGCCGCACCCGTCCACGCTGGCCAGCCTGCACCACGGCCACCACGGCTTCCTGGCGCCGCGCGGCATGCACGACGCGATGGACGCGGGCGTCGCCGGCGGCCCGGACACGCCGCTCATCGCTGCGCGGGACCGGGACGCCGCAGTGAGTAGTAGTAGCCGCAGCTCGCACGCCTACTCCGGCCCCGGCCGCAGCTACCCGCACGACACGTGCCTCTAAACTGGTAAGCGGCCTGGCCGGAGAGAAAGCCTTCTAGATTAGTTGCTAAGATTCGTGTAGCCCTGAAAACTTATTCCCGTTGTGTGAAAAATACAAGTTGCTGCTCTGCTTTTCAGTTCTTGAAAAATGTAATTGTCTAATATACAATTCTAAATAAATCGTACCATAATGCAGTGAAATCTCGAACTGAACAACTTTTATATGAGGGGTGCTTATTCGTTTTATTACGATCTTTTAGGTTTTGGTGTGGCATACTTTACCTCCAAGTGGTTGTGTACACTAGTTGACTGAGTCATTTGAAGAGTTAAGTTTTTCAAAACTGGATTTGAGCGAATTAAAAGTTTTCTCAAGTACCTACAGCGCTAAGCCGAATCGTGTGACAATAACTTTTGAATCATTTTTGTATGCGTACTTTAAGAATCGTTAATGTATGTAATAAATACAAATAATAAGAATATTTTTCTTAAAATTGGAATAAGTCTTCTGCTACTTGTATGTATATATTTTATCTACTTAATCGTATTTTTTATTTATAATTATTTAGGGTTAATAAACGAGCAATTAAAATAAAATAAATAAGTGTTAGTTTATAATTTACTTGAATGTTTAAGTCAAATCTATTTTTGTAAAATGTGTGTGTAATAAAGTTATCTAAGATAATAATAGATGTTAAGTAAATTATATTGTGAATGTAATGTAAAACGTATGTGCTTGTATTGTTGAAAGCATAGAACTAGAATGACTATTAATTTGAAATGGTGCTTGCAGTCTGTGGTGGATGGATCCGGCAGCCGAACTTCAACCCCCCGCGCAGTGACAGCCACCCGCTTTTGACCGGATGGTTACGTGTACTTCGAACAATGAACCGAGAACCTCCAATTCTAATCACTGTTGGAGCCAAATCAACGACCCCATGAACAATTCAGTGCGGTAAGTGCGCGATCCCCAGAGAAAACTGAACCCTTCGGTCATCGGTGCTTAACTAAGACAAGTGACAATGAGTTCTGTGTTTGTACATTCCTAAGATAAGCTACAGCCTGAGTGTTCATTATTTTTAACTAAGCGAGGCTGTGTGTCATCTACGAACTGTCAAATCAGACCAAGTTCACACGTCGCTCTCAAGAGGGAATTTGAAAGTTTTAAAACATGTATTCATATAAATGTGGATGTTTCAATGCAGTTTCTCTATCCGAATTCTCAATTTATACCTATGATTATGACATAATAATATGTAAAACAGCTGTGCTGTGATTTAAGGATTTTGTTGATGTTGAGATGAATTGTTCGGTGTGCATCACTTGTGATAATCGATACTAGTAATCGATTCGTTATTTTCATTTCATTTCCTTAGAACGGACGTGAGATACTATACCTCCACATTAAACAGATATACTTAAAATAATTAATTCGAGTTTGCCATCTTAATTATTTACTTTAGTTTAATAACCGTCCATGAGTAAGTCAAGTGATGCAAGAAACCAATAAAGTAAAATTATTGTAATGTATATACTGTAAATAATACGGCTCAAATGTACGATTTTTCTTGAAAAGGAAAGTGCGTTATTAATTAAAAAGTATTGTTAGATTTTTTTTATAATATAAAATATTTATTTTGATTGTCATACTTTCCTTTTAAAAGAACCTACATTTACATACTCTAATATAATCTAGTTATAATAATTATATGTTTACTATGTAACATTTATTCATTAATATATTGACAATAAAGTGATACGTTATTTGTTTAATGTATTTTTACAAAATTATTATTCTTTAAGTTTTTATACTGTCTTAAACTATGAAAGTGAATAAGTGTTAATACTGTAAGTAAAATTAAATTTGTACAATTACAGTTAAACTTCTACATCAGTAGAAAGAGTACGATTCATTCTAGGTTTTGGCGCATGTTGTACTTCCTTGACCGTTACTTCTTTATTTCTATACATAATAAACAGCCCTGCAGCAGAAAAGATCAAGAAAACTGCTCCACAGATGCCAAGCGGCTGCAATAACAGAAAATGTAAGTTATGTATCGTATTGTAAATAATTCAACAGTTACAAATAATTTTGTTTTGTTTCAGATCTTGTAAGAAGCAGATATATAACTGAACTTTTATGTAAGTAAAAATGGTTATAATAAATAAATGTCTTACCCCTGGTATATCATGCGTAGAATTCGTTGATGTACATTCTGTCATTGTTATAACAGATGTACTAATTATAAATATTGCTAAAACAACACATGCTCCAATATCAGTAACAAACCAAAAGTCTGGGTATTTAACAGCCAGTCCAAGAGTAAAAATGGCATAAAAAATAATTGTTATAATTGCTCCAGAACTTGTAGCTGATGGTAGAAGCCAAACATACCAATCTTCAGTTTTTGGGCAGGTTGTTATCGACAAAAAGCTAACAGCAGCACTTAATAAAAATATCTACAATTATTGTTGTTAGTTTTTTCAATAGAAACATACAAGTATAATTAAAATACTTACTATTGCAATAATTTGAATGACACCAACACTAGAAGCAGGAAATTTTCCTGGTTGAATTCTTTTTCGAATTACTGAACTGTGAGTGAGTTCTAATTGTATTCTTTGAAAAATTGTGCTTCTACGTTTTGCCACTAATTGCGGATCCATATTTAAATAATATTAACACTTAGCAGTGATCATTTTATTGTATTTTAGAGTTTGCACTACATAATATATTGTGAACCTTTGCATTATTACTTTTGTTGTGTACTGATTACAATCGTGTAAAAATTAAGAATATTGATACAAAGATTATGTTTATCGGTTTCTTTGAGAGATATAAAGATAATTTGATTAGATTATTTTTTATTACTTAGTGGCAAAAAATTTATGTAGGTATATATTTATTTGTTTTGATAACATACTTACAAATTTTATTTATCAATAAATAGTTATGTGATAGTGAGGAAAAAATATTAGTATTTGTATTTCTACTAGAACTCTGATTACATATTAATGTGTTTATATTAATCAATATAATCTAGAAATGCTAAAAATATTTCTTCCTTTATCTTATTATATTTTCGTTTCGTCCACATGATAATTCGTTTCTTAGTAACATGAATTCTAAATTTAATTCTTTTAATCCACGAAAAGGAAATGGTTTTATCTGGATTATTTTTAAAATAATAAAACCATCTAATTTCGGCTAAAAGCACACATGCTAAAAAATAAAACCTTATTAATCTTTAAGGATTTAATTCATTTGATAAAAATAATTGTTTATTATTCATTAATCAATTATTTTTTATTGAATTGATTCATTGTCTTTCTCACCAGCAAGTGCGTGACCTAGAAGAAGAACAAAAAATGCTCCTTGAAGTGTTTTAATATTAATAGCCCGAATTCCTTCATTTTCTTCTGCATCTCTCTTAACTTTTTGTTTACTTTTCTCGGGGTCAGTTTGACCTGCTGTTTTTCCTGGTTCTACAATAACAGTTCCGATATCGTCTATAGGTGTTTGTGATTTACCTAGTAATTCGTATTCATCTTCAGTCATTTTTGTTAATATACCAGCTTCAAATATACCCATTAATCTAAAAGAGACTTTTTTATTATTATTTATTGATTGGTATATGTTTAAATTGTTTACACTCTGTTAATGTTTTCTAAATAAGGACAACCTATTTGAAGAGCTATTGCTGAATAAGCAGTATTAAGTTTTTCACTTAAATGAAAGTTAGACGCACCTGTAATATCAATAATAATTTAATGATGTATTAAGCTAACTTATCGTGTAAAATACCAAAGCGTTGAACGTCGAAATATAAAGTTTCTCTGCCTGCAATCACAGCAACATTTCTTTCATCTCTTATCATCTTTACACCATTTTCTACAGAATCTATAATATATTCTGGTTGCTGTTTCATTAGATTCCACAATCGGCCATATATACCAGTTCCATTCTAAATTAAAATTATTATTATTTGTTAACATTTATTTTTATTTGTTTTACCTGTAGTAAATCATTGTATGAACTGTGATCTTCAACAAATAATTTGTATTCTTTATTTTGCATCACGTATTCTAATTGTGCCAAATTATCTATTGGTTTCTCTGTAAATATATTATTATAAAATGTGTACAAAATAAATTTATTGAACTACCTCTTCCTGGTCTGGCTAACATAGAAGTTAGATTAGCTGAATAAACGTTTCCAATAACATAAGTTGCTGCAATTGATATAGTTACTATAAATATTCTAACTTTGTCGCTTTGTGCTGGATCTTTTCCCACTGAAACAAAATAATAAACTTGTTTTTTTTTTAATAATTGTTATAAAATACATACTTTGTTTTAGGTACAAACAAACTGTGAACCACACACAATTGGAGAACAATTTGGAGTGAGATTTAATGCCTGATTTGTGTCTCCAACGGTCAGGCAAAGCAATTAAAGCATAGAGAAAGGGCCCAGAAAGAATTGTAGTCAAAATTAGTGGAGGCCACACCTGGACAACAATAATATTATTGGTATCATGAATCAAATAATGCCCACAATGCGTACTCGCCAATGGAAAGGCCGTATAAGAACTAAGGCCTCATTTAAGCGACTTGGCGAATGAGTTAGGAACGCTCCACTATCTGCTAAAGTCAAGAAAGAAAACTCAACCATACTGCGGCGTTCTAAAGTTAAGGTAACATCTCCTAAGAAAAAATCTGCTTCCTAAAAATTGATTAGAAAGTCTTATATTGTTTTACAGATTAATATTCATACTCGTTTCCAAACTAAGCCCAGAGCACTTTGAAAAGAATTATTGGAACCAACCGTTCCTTGTCCGAGTTCAGCAGGGTCAACATATTCATATCGAAAATTCAAAGTGTGTGCAATCACTGCTAATAGTTTGTCATCTCTACCTCCTTGGATTTCAATGCTCTCATTGGTGATTTTTACAAAATGCCACGGAGGTTTCTAAGGTAAATAATTATTTGAACTATTACACAAATATAAAAGTACCAAACTTTTATACATGCACAACTGGTATGTAGAATATTTTTCCCTTGAAATCTTTATACACATCTGTAGCTCTTGGTAGAGTTGGACGACGAAATAGACCTGCAGATTCAGACCACCAATTAACTAAAGATAAATGATGTTTCCTATGAGACACTGCTTGATTATAATATAATCTATACCTACAAGCACAATAGAAATTCAATAGTTGACTGATGAAAGAAATATTTCAATTTCAAAACGTTGACATGACTTACGTATTATTTCGAGGGGTTGTTATTACTATTGTACTGACCGATTCATGCAATGAACGGATAAAATATCTTTTAAAGGGTTCAGTTCCCCAATAAAATATAAATAGCATGTTTCTGTGTATTATGTTATTTTCTTTCAACTGAAATATTTAATATATTATGAAAATGCTATTCTTATTATATTATTATATTATATAGCGAATACCTCTATTAAAATATGTTCATAAAATCTTCTTGAACAGAAAAATAAACAATTCGCATAATCATACTGTTCCATAATTTCCAACAAGAAACTGAAAAACTATGAATTACAATTACTGAGTTTATATGTTCTTAAACAATAACTTCAATCACCTGATCTTGATGTTGTGTTTCAGTAAAATTAAATATTCTTGTTGCTATGTCTTCTGCTTGTATTTTTTTCTGAAATATGTTTATAAATGTAGAATCTGAAACACATTGTTAAAACTTTTTATTTGGTCAAGTAAATTATTTGTTTTAATTTTTACCTGTATGATTATCATAAACAATGTTTAAGTGGTTAGCAGGCAAACCCTTGACTAAATCAATTACTGCTTTTGATATATTTCCGCTATACATATCTATAAATTCGTTATCTTCTTGTACATAAGTACATAAATAGTAAATTTTCAGTTTTAGATTCGTTTAATATTTTAAAAACCCTTACCTATAGCCAATTGTGTTTTATATGTAATTTGATATTGAAAACTTTCATAAAATAAGGAGATGTATTCTATTATATAAATATACGTTCTAATGTTCATATTGTTGAACTGATTTGTGAACTATTAATAAATGTTACCCTTAGTATCGGCATATGGTACAATATAAAATGCGAAACATGTCAAAAATAAGACACTTCGAAGAATTACTTTAATAATAAATAAATATCAAATCACTCATGTTATGCGGAGGGGTATATTGATTCTAAGACCTATTGTTTGCTTCCTATACTTACATATCATAGATAGATGTTTCAAAAACAAGTTTTATTGTTAACACGTGAACTAAATTGTATTTAAAATAATTCATTTGTAATTTTTTTTCTGTCATAGAATTTTCAATCAAATTGGGATCCAGTTTTTCACTGCAAGATCAGAAAGACATGCTGCTACCCTGTTTCGTTCAAGAACCAGGTTTTGACGATGTCGCCCACAGAAGGATAGCGTGGACCTTGTGGTGCAATTCGAAGTTCATCAATTTGATGTTCAACTAAGTAAAGAATGTTCCTATCATTTATCATGACTTTCATGTTTGTATTTCGATGAAACGGAAGAAAGAAATCTTATTTACTTTACATTTCATTAGTTTATTTAATATTTAAATTATTGCGTTAATGGTAAACATTGCTTGATCATCGGAATATCACTATTACATCCATTATTATATCTGGTATTGTTGTGTTATTAAAATTAGCACGAACTCTGAAACACACTCAACCACATCACTTTCGTCTCATCCATATTCATACATGCTCGTTTATTCTTTGTACTCTGAATCATTTCAATAAAACATCAATCATTCCTAACTGCTTATTCCTCGGACGCCCAAGAAATCGTTCACCAACCTTTCCGCTCAAGGTTATTATTATTTATTTAATAGATATACTTAATTTTATAGTGCAGGGTGCAAGGTATTGTTTGCTCTGATGCTCTGGGTATATTTGCTCCAAACGTGAATGTATCTGGAGATGCTCGATTGAGTATTTATAATGGTATGTTAGTGCCTACATTGATGTATGGTTCTGAATGTTGGGTGTGGATGAAGAAGCATGAATGACGTATATCTGCTGTAGAAATGAGATTCATTTTATTTTGCAGTTTCTTATTTGTTGTTTATTTCAGTCAAGAGTCTACGGCTGGGAGATGCAGTTGAAGAGTCTTCAAGAGAACTTCACTTCTTGTAGTCAACACCCTACGACCAGGAGATACAGATACAGAACCTTCAAGGGAGTCTTCAACATAGTTCGCCGTTCCCAACATAAATGTAAGTTTATTTAATTAATTTATTACTTTATTTAATGATTTACTAATATATTTGTGTTTGTTTAGTGGACGGCGACACCACTTCTCTGTCCCAGGGTTTTGGGAGTTTCTCTGGGATATCAGGCAAATGCCAGAGGAGTTTCAGTCTCTTGCTTCCAAAGTTAATTCAAGAGATCTGAAAATTCACAACTTTGTGAAAAATCAGATAAAACTTATCAACATCTACTCTTATGTTTAATTCAAATAAACAACTTAAGGAAATAATACATTTTTAAGTCATTTTGTTTTTCTTTATTGTTTTTTTGCAGCTAGAGCAATTTTGTAGCATTCTGTTTAGATTTATTTAATACTATCTTGTAAAATACAATGATATGTAAATAATAAATTGTATTATTCTGATTGAAAATATTAATAAATGTGTTTAAAATATTTATTTTGTTTTATTTATACAAGTAGAAAATAGCATAGCATTTTGCGGTGTTTTTACGATTAAATTTTGGGATACAAAAATCAGATAAGGGCGCTACACCCTTCATTAGGGCTCATGGATCCCGACTATGTGATTAAAAATGTTCTAGATTTTGTATTTCTTGGGTAATTCGCATTTCAAATATGTCAGAAGGCCCTGAATAAAGTATTAATGTAATTGCATTACTATAAAACACTAGTATTCGATTTCAAATGCTGTCCATGAATACTTCCCTACATAATAGTTTACAAATTTGCTAAGAGATGGCAGCACTATCGGATGTGATTTTGTAAAATTTGTCGATTTGTTCACCAACTGAAGACACAAATTTTAATTGATAAGGGCATGCCCTACGCCCTTGTCCTTCTAATATGTTGTAGATGGGGTTATATTAGACAGAGTTTATATGTTTCGGTAAAGTTTCGTTATTTTTGCGATATCTCTAACCGATTTCGAGTTATAAGGGTTTAAAGTTTTTAAAAGCAACCCTTAAAAAACTACCCTATTTTCAACTTTTCGAGAGTTTTTTCTCGCTGATCAGATAGAGCAACGCTGTATCTCGGGACGGTTTTTTTCAGAGCCGCGATATATCTTACCATTTCAGAGATACAGCCCTTATAAAATTAAATAGAGCAGTATGTATTTTTATTTATTTTGCATAAATCCCTTCATAATGATTCATGCATTTACTAAGAGATGGCAACACTATCGGATGTGAATGCGACAATTTGTCGATTTTATCACATTTGAAACAAAAAAATTTAATTGATAAGGGCATGCCCTACGCCCTTGTCCTTCTAATATGTTGCAGAGGGGGTTATATTAGACAGACTTTATATGTTTCGGTAAAGTTTCGTTATTTTTGCGATATCTCTTACCGTTTTCGAGTTATAAGGGTTTAAAGTTTTTAAAAGCAACCCTTAAAAAACTACCCTATTTTCAACTTTTCGAGAGTTTTTTCTCGCTGATCAGATAGAGCAACGCTGTATCTCGGGACGGTTTTTTTCAGAGCCGTGATATCTCTTACCATTTCAGAGATACAGCCCTTATAAAATTAAATAGAGCAGTATGTACTTTATTTATTTTGAATAAATCCCTTCATAATGGTTCATGCATTTACTAAGAGATGGCAACACTATCGGATGTGAATGCGACAATTTGTCGATTTTATCACATTTGAAACACAAAAATTTAATTGATAAGGGCATGCCCTACGCCCTTGTCCTTCTAATATGTTGCAGAGGGGGTTATAGTAGACAGACTTTATATGTTTCGGTAAAGTTTCGTTATTTTTGCGATATCTCTTACCGTTTTCGAGTTATAAGGGTTTAAAGTTTTTAAAAGCAACCCTTAAAAAACTACCCTATTTTCAACTTTTCGAGAGTTTTTTCTCGCTGATCAGATAGAGCAACGCTGTATCTCGGGACGGTTTTTTTCAGAGCCGCGATATCTCTTACCATTTCAGAGATACAGCCCTTATAAAATTAAATAGAGCAGTATGTACTTTATTTATTTTGAATAAATCCCTTCATAATGGTTCATGCATTTACTAAGAGATGGCAACACTATCGGATGTGAATGCGACAATTTGTCGATTTTATCACATTTGAAACACAAAAATTTAATTGATAAGGGCATGCCCTACGCCCTTGTCCTTCTAATATGTTGCAGAGGGGGTTATAGTAGACAGACTTTATATGTTTCGGTAAAGTTTCGTTATTTTTGCGATATCTCTTACCGTTTTCAAGTTATAAGGGTGTAAAGTTTTTAAAAGCAACCCCTAAAAAACTACCCTATTTTCAACTTTTCGAGAGTTTTTTCTCGCTGATCAGATAGAGCAACGCTGTATCTCGGGACGGTTTTTTTCAGAGCCGTGATATCTCTTACCATTTCAGAGATACAGCCCTTATAAAATTAAATAGAGCAGTATGTACTTTATTTTGAATAAATCCCTTCATAATGGTTCATGCATTTACTAAGAGATGGCAACACTATCGGATGTGAATGCGACAATTTGTCGATTTTATCACATTTGAAACACAAAAATTTAATTGATAAGGGCATGCCCTACGCCCTTGTCCTTCTAATATGTTGCAGAGGGGGTTATAGTAGACAGACTTTATATGTTTCGGTAAAGTTTCGTTAGTTTTGCGATATCTCTTACCGTTTTCGAGTTATAAGGGTTTAAAGTTTTTAAAAGCAACCCCTAAAAACTACCCTATTTTCAACTTTTCGAGAGTTTTTTCTCGCTGATCAGATAGAGCAACGCTGTATCTCGGGACGGTTTTTTTCAGAGCCGTGATATCTCTTACCATTTCAGAGATACAGCCCTTATAAAATTAAATAGAGCAGTATGTACTTTATTTATTTTGAATAAATCCCTTCATAATGGTTCATGCATTTACTAAGAGATGGCAACACTATCGGATGTGAATGCGACAATTTGTCGATTTTATCACATTTGAAACACAAAAATTTAATTGATAAGGGCATGCCCTACGCCCTTGTCCTTCTAATATGTTGCAGAGGGGGTTATAGTAGACAGACTTTATATGTTTCGGTAAAGTTTCGTTATTTTTGCGATATCTCTTACCGTTTTCGAGTTATAAGGGTTTAAAGTTTTTAAAAGCAACCCTTAAAAAACTACCCTATTTTCAACTTTTCGAGAGTTTTTTCTCGCTGATCAGATAGAGCAACGCTGTATCTCGGGACGGTTTTTTTCAGAGCCGCGATATCTCTTACCATTTCAGAGATACAGCCCTTATAAAATTAAATAGAGCAGTATGTACTTTATTTATTTTGAATAAATCCCTTCATAATGGTTCATGCATTTACTAAGAGATGGCAACACTATCGGATGTGAATGCGACAATTTGTCGATTTTATCACATTTGAAACACAAAAATTTAATTGATAAGGGCATGCCCTACGCCCTTGTCCTTCTAATATGTTGCAGAGGGGGTTATAGTAGACAGACTTTATATGTTTCGGTAAAGTTTCGTTATTTTTGCGATATCTCTTACCGTTTTCAAGTTATAAGGGTTTAAAGTTTTTAAAAGCAACCCCTAAAAAACTACCCTATTTTCAACTTTTCGAGAGTTTTTTCTCGCTGATCAGATAGAGCAACGCTGTATCTCGGGACGGTTTTTTTCAGAGCCGTGATATCTCTTACCATTTCAGAGATACAGCCCTTATAAAATTAAATAGAGCAGTATGTACTTTATTTTGAATAAATCCCTTCATAATGGTTCATGCATTTACTAAGAGATGGCAACACTATCGGATGTGAATGCGACAATTTGTCGATTTTATCACATTTGAAACACAAAAATTTAATTGATAAGGGCATGCCCTACGCCCTTGTCCTTCTAATATGTTGCAGAGGGGGTTATAGTAGACAGACTTTATATGTTTCGGTAAAGTTTCGTTATTTTTGCGATATCTCTTACCGTTTTCGAGTTATAAGGGTTTAAAGTTTTTAAAAGCAACCCCTAAAAAACTACCCTATTTTCAACTTTTCGAGAGTTTTTTCTCGCTGATCAGATAGAGCAACGCTGTATCTCGGGACGGTTTTTTTCAGAGCCGTGATATCTCTTACCATTTCAGAGATACAGCCCTTATAAAATTAAATAGAGCAGTATGTACTTTATTTATTTTGAATAAATCCCTTCATAATGGTTCATGCATTTACTAAGAGATGGCAACACTATCGGATGTGAATGCGACAATTTGTCGATTTTATCACATTTGAAACACAAAAATTTAATTGATAAGGGCATGCCCTACGCCCTTGTCCTTCTAATATGTTGCAGAGGGGGTTATAGTAGACAGACTTTATATGTTTCGGTAAAGTTTCGTTATTTTTGCGATATCTCTTACCGTTTTCGAGTTATAAGGGTTTAAAGTTTTTAAAAGCAACCCTTAAAAAACTACCCTATTTTCAACTTTTCGAGAGTTTTTTCTCGCTGATCAGATAGAGCAACGCTGTATCTCGAGACGGTTTTTTTCAGAGCCGCGATATATCTTACCATTTCAGAGATACAGCCCTTATAAAATTAAATAGAGCAGTATGTACTTTATTTATTTTGAAAAAATCCCTTCATAATGGTTCATGCATTTACTAAGAGATGGCAACACTATCGGATGTGAATGCGACAATTTGTCGATTTTATCACATTTGAAACACAAAAATTTAATTGATAAGGCTATGCCCTACGCCCTTGTCCTTCTAATATGTTGCAGAGGGGGTTATAGTAGACAGACTTTATATGTTTCGGTAAAGTTTCGTTATTTTTGCGATATCTCTTACCGTTTTCGAGTTATAAGGGTTTAAAGTTTTTAAAAGCAACCCTTAAAAAACTACCCTATTTTCAACTTTTCGAGAGTTTTTTCTCGCTGATCAGATAGAGCAACGCTGTATCTCGGGACGGTTTTTTTCAGAGCCGCGATATCTCTTACCATTTCAGAGATACAGCCCTTATAAAATTAAATAGAGCAGTATGTACTTTATTTATTTTGAATAAATCCCTTCATAATGGTTCATGCATTTACTAAGAGATGGCAACACTATCGGATGTGAATGCGACAATTTGTCGATTTTATCACATTTGAAACACAAAAATTTAATTGATAAGGGCATGCCCTACGCCCTTGTCCTTCTAATATGTTGCAGAGGGGGTTATAGTAGACAGACTTTATATGTTTCGGTAAAGTTTCGTTATTTTTGCGATATCTCTTACCGTTTTCGAGTTATAAGGGTTTAAAATTTTTAAAAGCAACCCTTAAAAAACTACCCTATTTTCAACTTTTCGAGAGTTTTTTCTCGCTGATCAGATAGAGCAACGCTGTATCTCGGGACGGTTTTTTTCAGAGCCGCGATATCTCTTACCATTTCAGAGATACAGCCCTTATAAAATTAAATAGAGCAGTATGTACTTTATTTATTTTGAATAAATCCCTTCATAATGGTTCATGCATTTACTAAGAGATGGCAACACTATCGGATGTGAATGCGACAATTTGTCGATTTTATCACATTTGAAACACAAAAATTTAATTGATAAGGGCATGCCCTACGCCCTTGTCCTTCTAATATGTTGCAGAGGGGGTTATAGTAGACAGACTTTATATGTTTCGGTAAAGTTTCGTTATTTTTGCGATATCTCTTACCGTTTTCGAGTTATAAGGGTTTAAAGTTTTTAAAAGCAACCCTTAAAAAACTACCCTATTTTCAACTTTTCAAGAGTTTTTTCTCGCTGATCAGATAGAGCAACGCTGTATCTCGGGACGGTTTTTTTCAGAGCCTCGATATCTCTTACCATTTCAGAGATACAGCCCTTATAAAATTAAATAGAGCAGTATGTACTTTATTTATTTTGAATAAATCCCTTCATAATGGTTCATGCATTTACTAAGAGATGGCAACACTATCGGATGTGAATGCGACAATTTGTCGATTTTATCACATTTGAAACACAAAAATTTAATTGATAAGGGCATGCCCTACGCCCTTATCCTTCTAATATGTTGCAGAGGGGGTTATAGTAGACAGACTTTATATGTTTCGGTAAAGTTTCGTTATTTTTGCGATATCTCTTACCGTTTTCGAGTTATAAGGGTTTAAAGTTTTTAAAAAACTACCCTATTTTCAACTTTTCGAGAGTTTTTTCTCGCTGATCAGATAGAGCAACGCTGTATCTCGGGACGGTTTTTTTCAGAGCCGCGATATCTCTTACCATTTCAGAGATACAGCCCTTATAAAATTAAATAGAGCAGTATGTACTTTATTTATTTTGAATAAATCCCTTCATAATGGTTCATGCATTTACTAAGAGATGGCAACACTATCGGATGTGAATGCGACAATTTGTCGATTTTATCACATTTGAAACACAAAAATTTAATTGATAAGGGCATGCCCTACGCCCTTGTCCTTCTAATATGTTGCAGAGGGGGTTATAGTAGACAGACTTTATATGTTTCGGTAAAGTTTCGTTATTTTTGCGATATCTCTTACCGTTTTCGAGTTATAAGGGTTTAAAGTTTTTAAAAGCAACCCTTAAAAAACTACCCTATTTTCAACTTTTCGAGAGTTTTTTCTCGCTGATCAGATAGAGCAACGCTGTATCTCGAGACGGTTTTTTTCAGAGCCGCGATATATCTTACCATTTCAGAGATACAGCCCTTATAAAATTAAATAGAGCAGTATGTACTTTATTTATTTTGAAAAAATCCCTTCATAATGGTTCATGCATTTACTAAGAGATGGCAACACTATCGGATGTGAATGCGACAATTTGTCGATTTTATCACATTTGAAACACAAAAATTTAATTGATAAGGGCATGCCCTACGCCCTTATCCTTCTAATATGTTGCAGAGGGGGTTATAGTAGACAGACTTTATATGTTTCGGTAAAGTTTCGTTATTTTTGCGATATCTCTTACCGTTTTCGAGTTATAAGGGTTTAAAGTTTTTAAAAAACTACCCTATTTTCAACTTTTCGAGAGTTTTTTCTCGCTGATCAGATAGAGCAACGCTGTATCTCGGGACGGTTTTTTTCAGAGCCGCGATATCTCTTACCATTTCAGAGATACAGCCCTTATAAAATTAAATAGAGCAGTATGTACTTTATTTATTTTGAATAAATCCCTTCATAATGGTTCATGCATTTACTAAGAGATGGCAACACTATCGGATGTGAATGCGACAATTTGTCGATTTTATCACATTTGAAACACAAAAATTTAATTGATAAGGGCATGCCCTACGCCCTTGTCCTTCTAATATGTTGCAGAGGGGGTTATAGTAGACAGACTTTATATGTTTCGGTAAAGTTTCGTTATTTTTGCGATATCTCTTACCGTTTTCGAGTTATAAGGGTTTAAAGTTTTTAAAAGCAACCCTTAAAAAACTACCCTATTTTCAACTTTTCGAGAGTTTTTTCTCGCTGATCAGATAGAGCAACGCTGTATCTCGAGACGGTTTTTTTCAGAGCCGCGATATATCTTACCATTTCAGAGATACAGCCCTTATAAAATTAAATAGAGCAGTATGTACTTTATTTATTTTGAAAAAATCCCTTCATAATGGTTCATGCATTTACTAAGAGATGGCAACACTATCGGATGTGAATGCGACAATTTGTCGATTTTATCACATTTGAAACACAAAAATTTAATTGATAAGGGCATGCCCTACGCCCTTATCCTTCTAATATGTTGCAGAGGGGGTTATAGTAGACAGACTTTATATGTTTCGGTAAAGTTTCGTTATTTTTGCGATATCTCTTACCGTTTTCGAGTTATAAGGGTTTAAAGTTTTTAAAAAACTACCCTATTTTCAACTTTTCGAGAGTTTTTTCTCGCTGATCAGATAGAGCAACGCTGTATCTCGGGACGGTTTTTTTCAGAGCCGCGATATCTCTTACCATTTCAGAGATACAGCCCTTATAAAATTAAATAGAGCAGTATGTACTTTATTTATTTTGAATAAATCCCTTCATAATGGTTCATGCATTTACTAAGAGATGGCAACACTATCGGATGTGAATGCGACAATTTGTCGATTTTATCACATTTGAAACACAAAAATTTAATTGATAAGGGCATGCCCTACGCCCTTGTCCTTCTAATATGTTGCAGAGGGGGTTATAGTAGACAGACTTTATATGTTTCGGTAAAGTTTCGTTATTTTTGCGATATCTCTTACCGTTTTCGAGTTATAAGGGTTTAAAGTTTTTAAAAGCAACCCTTAAAAAACTACCCTATTTTCAACTTTTCGAGAGTTTTTTCTCGCTGATCAGATAGAGCAACGCTGTATCTCGAGACGGTTTTTTTCAGAGCCGCGATATATCTTACCATTTCAGAGATACAGCCCTTATAAAATTAAATAGAGCAGTATGTACTTTATTTATTTTGAAAAAATCCCTTCATAATGGTTCATGCATTTACTAAGAGATGGCAACACTATCGGATGTGAATGCGACAATTTGTCGATTTTATCACATTTGAAACACAAAAATTTAATTGATAAGGCTATGCCCTACGCCCTTGTCCTTCTAATATGTTGCAGAGGGGGTTATAGTAGACAGACTTTATATGTTTCGGTAAAGATTCGTTATTTTTGCGATATCTCTTACCGTTTTCGAGTTATAAGGGTTTAAAGTTTTTAAAAGCAACCCTTAAAAAACTACCCTATTTTCAACTTTTCGAGAGTTTTTTCTCGCTGATCAGATAGAGCAACGCTGTATCTCGGGACGGTTTTTTTCAGAGCCGCGATATCTCTTACCATTTCAGAGATACAGCCCTTATAAAATTAAATAGAGCAGTATGTACTTTATTTATTTTGAATAAATCCCTTCATAATGGTTCATGCATTTACTAAGAGATGGCAACACTATCGGATGTGAATGCGACAATTTGTCGATTTTATCACATTTGAAACACAAAAATTTAATTGATAAGGGCATGCCCTACGCCCTTGTCCTTCTAATATGTTGCAGAGGGGGTTATAGTAGACAGACTTTATATGTTTCGGTAAAGTTTCGTTATTTTTGCGATATCTCTTACCGTTTTCGAGTTATAAGGGTTTAAAATTTTTAAAAGCAACCCTTAAAAAACTACCCTATTTTCAACTTTTCGAGAGTTTTTTCTCGCTGATCAGATAGAGCAACGCTGTATCTCGGGACGGTTTTTTTCAGAGCCGCGATATCTCTTACCATTTCAGAGATACAGCCCTTATAAAATTAAATAGAGCAGTATGTACTTTATTTATTTTGAATAAATCCCTTCATAATGGTTCATGCATTTACTAAGAGATGGCAACACTATCGGATGTGAATGCGACAATTTGTCGATTTTATCACATTTGAAACACAAAAATTTAATTGATAAGGGCATGCCCTACGCCCTTGTCCTTCTAATATGTTGCAGAGGGGGTTATAGTAGACAGACTTTATATGTTTCGGTAAAGTTTCGTTATTTTTGCGATATCTCTTACCGTTTTCGAGTTATAAGGGTTTAAAGTTTTTAAAAGCAACCCTTAAAAAACTACCCTATTTTCAACTTTTCAAGAGTTTTTTCTCGCTGATCAGATAGAGCAACGCTGTATCTCGGGACGGTTTTTTTCAGAGCCGCGATATATCTTACCATTTCAGAGATACAGCCCTTATAAAATTAAATAGAGCAGTATGTACTTTATTTATTTTGAATAAATCCCTTCATAATGGTTCATGCATTTACTAAGAGATGGCAACACTATCGGATGTGAATGCGACAATTTGTCGATTTTATCACATTTGAAACACAAAAATTTAATTGATAAGGGCATGCCCTACGCCCTTGTCCTTCTAATATGATGCAGAGGGGGTTATAGTAGACAGACTTTATATGTTTCGGTAAAGTTTCGTTATTTTTGCGATATCTCTTACCGTTTTCGAGTTATAAGGGTTTAAAGTTTTTAAAAGCAACCCTTAAAAAACTACCCTATTTTCAACTTTTCGAGAGTTTTTTCTCGCTGATCAGATAGAGCAACGCTGTATCTCGGGACGGTTTTTTTCAGAGCCTCGATATCTCTTACCATTTCAGAGATACAGCCCTTATAAAATTAAATAGAGCAGTATGTACTTTATTTATTTTGAATAAATCCCTTCATAATGGTTCATGCATTTACTAAGAGATGGCAACACTATCGGATGTGAATGCGACAATTTGTCGATTTTATCACATTTGAAACACAAAAATTTAATTGATAAGGGCATGCCCTACGCCCTTATCCTTCTAATATGTTGCAGAGGGGGTTATAGTAGACAGACTTTATATGTTTCGGTAAAGTTTCGTTATTTTTGCGATATCTCTTACCGTTTTCGAGTTATAAGGGTTTAAAGTTTTTAAAAAACTACCCTATTTTCAACTTTTCGAGAGTTTTTTCTCGCTGATCAGATAGAGCAACGCTGTATCTCGGGACGGTTTTTTTCAGAGCCGCGATATCTCTTACCATTTCAGAGATACAGCCCTTATAAAATTAAATAGAGCAGTATGTACTTTATTTATTTTGAATAAATCCCTTCATAATGGTTCATGCATTTACTAAGAGATGGCAACACTATCGGATGTGAATGCGACAATTTGTCGATTTTATCACATTTGAAACACAAAAATTTAATTGATAAGGGCATGCCCTACGCCCTTGTCCTTCTAATATGTTGCAGAGGGGGTTATAGTAGACAGACTTTATATGTTTCGGTAAAGTTTCGTTATTTTTGCGATATCTCTTACCGTTTTCGAGTTATAAGGGTTTAAAGTTTTTAAAAAACTACCCTATTTTCAACTTTTCGAGAGTTTTTTCTCGCTGATCAGATAGAGCAACGCTGTATCTCGGGACGGTTTTTTTCAGAGCCGCGATATCTCTTACCATTTCAGAGATACAGCCCTTATAAAATTAAATAGAGCAGTATGTACTTTATTTATTTTGAATAAATCCCTTCATAATGGTTCATGCATTTACTAAGAGATGGCAACACTATCGGATGTGAATGCGACAATTTGTCGATTTTATCACATTTGAAACACAAAAATTTAATTGATAAGGGCATGCCCTACGCCCTTGTCCTTCTAATATGTTGCAGAGGGGGTTATAGTAGACAGACTTTATATGTTTCGGTAAAGTTTCGTTATTTTTGCGATATCTCTTACCGTTTTCGAGTTATAAGGGTTTAAAGTTTTTAAAAAACTACCCTATTTTCAACTTTTCGAGAGTTTTTTCTCGCTGATCAGATAGAGCAACGCTGTATCTCGGGACGGTTTTTTTCAGAGCCGCGATATCTCTTACCATTTCAGAGATACAGCCCTTATAAAATTAAATAGAGCAGTATGTACTTTATTTATTTTGAATAAATCCCTTCATAATGGTTCATGCATTTACTAAGAGATGGCAACACTATCGGATGTGAATGCGACAATTTGTCGATTTTATCACATTTGAAACACAAAAATTTAATTGATAAGGGCATGCCCTACGCCCTTGTCCTTCTAATATGTTGCAGAGGGGGTTATAGTAGACAGACTTTATATGTTTCGGTAAAGTTTCGTTATTTTTGCGATATCTCTTACCGTTTTCGAGTTATAAGGGTTTAAAGTTTTTAAAAAACTACCCTATTTTCAACTTTTCGAGAGTTTTTTCTCGCTGATCAGATAGAGCAACGCTGTATCTCGGGACGGTTTTTTTCAGAGCCGCGATATCTCTTACCATTTCAGAGATACAGCCCTTATAAAATTAAATAGAGCAGTATGTACTTTATTTATTTTGAATAAATCCCTTCATAATGGTTCATGCATTTACTAAGAGATGGCAACACTATCGGATGTGAATGCGACAATTTGTCGATTTTATCACATTTGAAACACAAAAATTTAATTGATAAGGGCATGCCCTACGCCCTTGTCCTTCTAATATGTTGCAGAGGGGGTTATAGTAGACAGACTTTATATGTTTCGGTAAAGTTTCGTTATTTTTGCGATATCTCTTACCGTTTTCGAGTTATAAGGGTTTAAAGTTTTTAAAAGCAACCCTTATAAAACTACCCTATTTTCAACTTTTCGAGAGTTTTTTCTCGCTGATCAGATAGAGCAACGCTGTATCTCGGGACGGTTTTTTTCAGAGCCGCGATATCTCTTACCATTTCAGAGATACAGCCCTTATAAAATTAAATAGAGCAGTATGTACTTTATTTATTTTGAATAAATCCCTTCATAATGGTTCATACATTTACTAAGAGATGGCAACACTATCGGATGTGAATGCGACAATTTGTCGATTTTATCACATTTGAAACAAAAAAATTTAATTGATAAGGGCATGCCCTACGCCCTTGTCCTTCTAATATGTTGCAGAGGGGGTTATATTAGACAGACTTTATATGTTTCGGTAAAGTTTCGTTATTTTTGCGATATCTCTTACCGTTTTCGAGTTATAGGGGTTTAAAGTTTTTAAAAGCAACCCTTAAAAAACTACCCTATTTTCAACTTTTCGAGAGTTTTTTCTCGCTGATCAGATAGAGCAACGCTGTATCTCGGAACGGTTTTTTTCAGAGCCGCGATATCTCTTACCATTTCAGAGATACAGCCCTTATAAAATTAAATAGAGCAGTATGTACTTTATTTATTTTGAATAAATCCCTTCATAATGGTTCATGCATTTACTAAGAGATGGCAACACTATCGGATGTGAATGCGACAATTTGTCGATTTGATCACATTTGAAACACAAAAATTTAATTGATAAGGGCATGCCCTACGCCCTTGTCCTTCTAATATGTTACAGAGGGGGTTATATTAGACAGAGTTTATATGTTTCGGTAAAGTTTCGTTATTTTTGCGATATCTCTTACCGTTTTCGAGTTATAAGGGTTTAAAGTTTTTAAAAGCAACCCTTAAAAAACTACCCTATTTTCAACTTTTCGAGAGTTTTTTCTCGCTGATCAGATAGAGCAACGCTGTATCTCGGGACGGTTTTTTTCAGAGCCGCGATATCTCTTACCATTTCAGAGATACAGCCCTTATAAAATTAAATAGAGCAGTATGTACTTTATTTATTTTGAATAAAAATAATAATTCAAAGGATAATTCCATAAAACAAGGATGAGGAAGGATAAATATATGAAACACAAGCTTAATTTTAATTATTTATTGCAATAAATATAATATTTTAACAAAATAAACAATAAATATAACAATACAATTTGAATAATAAATTAACAAATGTGATATTTCTTAACTCTACGACTAATTTATGGAGGAGGATTTCAAACTAGTCAATTGTAGCTAATATTGTTTAAGAATAATCAACAAAAAAAAAAATATCCGCCATGACAGATAGACGAGCATTTTTATATAGTCTATATCTTATTAATTAACAATAATAAGTTAACAAATGTGATATTTCCTAAGTCTACGACTAACTAAGGGATGAAAATGTCAAACTGGACAGTTGTAGCTCAAATTGTTTAAGAATTATCAACAATAGAAATATGACCGCCATGACAGGTAGACGAGCATTTTTATATTGTCTGTATCTTGTTAATTAACAATAATAAATTAACAAATGTGATATTTTCTAGCTCTACGACTAATTAAGGGCTGAAAATTTCAAACTGGATAATTTTAGCTCAAATTTTTTAAGAATTATAAACAATCGAAAAATGTCAGCCATGACAGGTAGATGAGCATTTTTATATTCCTGTATCTTGTTAATAAACAATAATAAATTAACAAATGTGATATTTCCTACCTCTACAACTAATTTAGGGATGATAATTTCAGTCTTGACAATTTTCGCTCAAGTAGTTCGCAAGAAATTAGCAAAACAAAAATTTCAAAATGGCGCCATACACAAAAATTTTATATTGCCAATAAGTCAGTAAGGTTTGCAAAATTCTGACAAATCTACTAATTCGTAATACAAGACACCGTGTTCCATCCAAATTTGTCATAATTGATGCCATAGCTTTAAAACTTTTTGAAATATTAACAAAATAAAAAGTTTAGTACGACGTCAACTCGTACATTTTTATTTCTCAATATCTCAAGTATTTTTTACATAATAATAATAAATCTAACAATTCTTAATGCTGAAATAATCAAGGAATCCATAATTTCAATCATTGAAATGATAACTTAAATAGTGAGTTATAAACAACTGAAGATATTCTTCCAGGTGTGCAGGCGCTGAATCTTGGCGAAGATGCTGCAGCTGTTTACCTCGGGCCCGCAGGTGCGTCGTCTGTTCTAGAAGTTGATCGCTTGGGGATAGTTGTATCACCAGAACTCACCAGAATCCCGGGTAATCCAGCGAGCAATGTTGTCATCATTGTACCTTGAAAAATATAAATCAAATGTTAATAAATACTTGAAAACAATTATAAAGAAATATGTTTTATTAATAAATATTTAAATAAGTCAATTACAAAATTTTGAAGTACGAAGAAATTGCAGAAGGGTTTTCAAATTTGACAGCTGCTACTAGTGACGATTCCAAGTTGATACAGAATGATCATCACGGCCAGAGGAGATCTACCAGATGACACCGCGTTCTAGAAACTAGAAGAGAACAAAAAATTAGTTTGTCAGTTCCATTTACCAATCTGTTGGGATCTTAGATCTCGCTGAGCCAGTCAATCGGTGCCACTGCCTCAGGGCAGTTGGCGGGTTACACTACATCGATGAGTTTCAATAATAACGAAACACGTCTGTAGTTACCGATTGATTGGATTGGCCGGTCTCTTAGACACTAATAATTTTGTTATTATTGAGAGACTGTATTTTATGAAACAGTTGACAATTTTATTGTTTTTATATTTTATATATATGTTTTATAGACAGTTTTTTATTTTTGAAAATACCTGAGACTTCCTAGACGATCGCATATTACGTAATGAACAGCAATGGAATTATTGTAATATATGTTGATTCTAATAACCGTTGTCAGTGTCGAATTGGAAATAAATGTTACAATCCTGTGAACCAAAAAAAATTAGATTAGTATTTTGAAGAATCATGTTTGTTATTCGTATTTTTTCTTCCAGAGTTAAGTGTAACAGTAGAATTGTTGAAACTGAAAACCATTAAAGTTCTATCGGTAGTTGAGCATAATCTATGTAACATAAATAATATAAAACACATGCTTAAATATAAGTACAACTTCATATTTTATTGTGCATACAATACAATAATACAAGTATATACATATACACTTCATTTAATCATATTTATATAATAAGTTTGGAAATCTTTGGACAGAATTTAACAACAAATATTGTTTAGAAAAACAAACAAAATAGAATAATAATGAATGTATTATTAAAATACACTGTGAAAGATATTTGATTACGAATCACAAAAGTATGTAAAAGAGTATAAATTATTATTTTATATAGCACACTGAAGACTTGTTCACAGTAAAACATGTATTGGGAATTTCAAGGGTCAGGGTACAAGCAATTTACACCGGTGATTCGTACATTTTGATTGATACTTTTGATTGATTGGATAACAAACAGTTACAATGGACAAACCTTCAGGAGCTAGTTGAACACACGCGCCAATGGCAATCATGGCTATAGTCCTACATATTATATTATCAAGTCAAAAAAATATAGAAACATTTTGAGCTAGTGTTTTTGTTACTTTTTAAATGTATTGACATTTGATTAAAGACAATTACTTGTTTGATACAAAAATGAGCACATGAAGAAATTACTATAATAAATTCTCGTGAAGCATTCTCACACACAAACTCCCCGGTCGGTGTGCTCCCATGCTGACGGCGACAATCGGAAGAGCATAAAACATCCAACATGAGCTCTCTCTTCCTCTGGATGCCTCGTGTCTGTGCAATGTCTTACACAAATATTAAAAGATACATCTATTATCGCCTACAGACAAAATACAATTATGACATTCATATCTCGAAACAGATTTAGGTAACTAGATGGGAAATCAAGTAGCAGTGTAGAGCTCCAGCACAATGATATAGAGAAGATTTGGGAAGAATACGAAAAGGCATTGAGCGCCGAGACACAATCGCCCGTCAGCATGGACGTACACATCGGTACCCCCTTTTTATTTGATTTATTATTTAAGTATTAACAACACATAACCAATTAATGAAAGGTAAAAAACACTACAAATATTACTTTCATAGGTAACAGTATAATGCTCAGGTACGAGGGTGTCTAAAGGGTAAAGTTACAAGATAATATTCACGTTTTAATGGCTGCGAAATCATGGCAAATCGAACACACAAGAAGAGCAATAACGTGTTATGTTAACAAAAGAACGGATGAAAGCGCGGGAGAATCGGTGCGACACTGAGTGGTGTCGGCCTGTGGAACTGCGAAATGAGAACTCTGAAGTCGGCAACATCAACTGTGTTGCTGTCACATTGAGTTTTATATTCACTAGGTATAGCTTATTGCATACTACACGTCCCCTACGAATTCACGCATATGGCAGGGTCAAATCAGTTTGGCAAAATACTTTCTACTAATCAAAATTTAAACATTTACAAATCACAGTTCATCAAAATGAATATTTCCGAGTCGAAATCTGAAACTTTGTATAAGTATGAGAAAATATATATTATTTACTTTTTATATTGGTTATCTGGTTAAGTTTTCACATTTTTACAATGTTTTTTTACGTTGATTCAATTTACATTCGGCGCGGTTCAAGTGGAACACGCACCGATGAGTATGCACGTCGTATTAGATTGGAAACGATTACGAACGAAACATTTCAACGAATGATACTATTAGTTTAATTTTCGCATATATATCTCTATATAATGTATACAAGTAAATATTTATTATGCTAGTTACAAGTTCAAATTTTCCAACTCAAAAATGATCAGTTCGACGAAAGTGCTTTAAGAATTGGGTAACATCAGCAATATGTACAAATATACAAGCTATTATTCTAAAATATATTACACACTTTCTAAGCTCAGCTTCGAATACAAACAGCTGCTATCTTAAAAGATTTGATATTCTGAATGTTGGCACAAATGAAACAGTACAGGCACACATTTACAACGATCTCATTGTTGGAATTTCTTCAGACAGAAAAGTAATTACCTACACCTCGCATGAAGACTGATGACGAACTGAAGGCTAACGAACGTTTTGAGTATTCGAAAACGGATTTGGACATTCAGGTATGTATTGTTATTCAGTTTTGTTTTGAAAGACCACAGCAACATTATAGTAGATTATTCATCATTATCTTACAAGAATGATTGTTCTCAGATTCAAATCACACTTAAAATATTACTATCGTAAATTTACATGTACATATAATAAGTTAAGTAAGAAACATAATGAATTGTTGAATGATTTGGCGGCCACCGTTACGAACTCTCAATCACTCTTTCGATTTCGATCTCGATCTCTCTGATCTGTCTGTCTGTCTGCAATTACAATTGAATTAACTACCAGCTGTCTTCCGCGTTCAACTTACACGTAACTAATCGATCCTTATATATTTCACTAGTTATAGCATCTAGTCATATCACATTGTTTACGGGAACACAGACTTTTTGTAAATTCATCCCTAATTTCAATTTGTACGTAACACTTAGAGAGAATCATTATTTACTTTAGGCTATGTACAAAGTCGTTGAAGAATACTGAGGCCCATTCGCTATCGTTCCATTGGAGCGCCGAGCGCGTGGCCGCCAGCCCACGAGAACGAGGTACACACAGTTTCATAACAAGACATACTTAATAATTGATAGGTCGATGAGCAACGAACGAACGAACCAACGTTTCCGTATTTCGCCTTCGCGGACCACACGTATCGGGAGAGATCAGCAGAGGAATCTGAGCAACCAACTATGTGTCCACGTGTACGTGTACTTCAGTTAATCAATTAGTATCATTATAAACCTAAGAACGCATTTATTCTCATTTCCGTATGAGCATTAAAAACATACAACCAGCCTCATTTGGGGGATTACAAAACAGTGTTAACATTCAACAAGTAACATGATATAACATTAGCAATCTTAACATCTAAGTTTAATGTCTATCTGAGACACTTATAAAATACACCGATACATAAACACTAATAAATTAATAAGGATTGTCATTTTTATTTTATGGAAATTATGCAAAGATTCCTCTGTCCGTTGGAGAGTAGACATAACCGACCGCCCTTCGCCTTTATCCCTTTCACGTCCCTTTACCAGACAAGTACTACGTACGTACGGCACGTACATACATGACATGTAGGTACGAATATCGTTAAAAGTAGATAATAATTAATAAATTAATAATAATAATATAGATAATATCGTATTAATATAATAATATATAGATAGATTCATAGTAATAGACTTTTAAAAAGATCACAACACAGAGTAAACAGTACAGACCGCGTTCTGAGCGGTGCCCGATGGCATCAACTATTAAGGGCGCGTCCATCTTCAGCTCCAGCTGTTACATACATACGTCACACACATGACGATGTAATAGAACAGGCGGAGCTCTAGACACGCACGCTGTACGTATATTTCTAAATTTATTTATGGCCGTTAATGATATTTGATTATTTATTTGAATAAATTCATATCTATTGCTCGCAGATAATACAACATCTCATTACCACATACGCAATCATTTCATTGCATCTTAATAGTAACGGATCACTGAATGTTTATCTAATCTGATTTTTAATGAAAATGATATACATCTCGTTGCTTTCGACGGTTTCTTTAATGTATCACGTGTATTTCTAAGTCGCTTTTAGTTCATTGCGCAATCGGAAGAAAGCAATAAGATGTACGTAATTTTTGTCTCACTCGACAATTTTTAAAGGCACTTCATTAAGTTGACTTGCAACACATACACTCACAAACCCTACATGGCAGTACAAATCAATATAAAACCAAATTATATGAGAAATCTCTGTAATAAATGCTAGTGTATGAAAACTATTTATATTTCTCTTTGTTTGATTTGGCATATTTTGGTATTAAAATTTGATTCGTCGTTATTTTGTATCTATAAAAAATAGAGTGCTGAACACTCAAAAATAATAAGTAAACAAATATGAGTCACTAAATTAAGAATTATTAAAAATTAATTACTTTTAAGATTAATGTACATTTAATTTATTAAACCTTATCTGTCATCTCTCAAACGACTGAGTTTCATTAATTTTTAAAATACTGATTTTACAAATGACTTGTACTGTTATCCATAAAATACTAATAAATATTCGTAGGCACTAATGCACATAAATATTGTATTAAATAATACTGTGTTTGATTACTGTTATTTTGAGCTTTTGGTAACTACAATGAGTATTCAAAGTTGATTGAGAGTGTTTTGTATAATTTTAAAAGTAATTTATTACCCTGCGCGAAATACGTTCGAGCTATTATTTCATTAAATACTAACTCATAAATTAATTTAACACCTCTCACTAATATCAAACAGACAATATTCTTAAGTACACATTCTGCGGAAGTAGAAAATCTAATTTCGTGATAAAATACTCTGTAAAAGAAATCAACAACTCTTTGTCTGTTTGACAGTTACTGTGAGGTGTATCTTTCACCAATAAAGATACATCTTAACACTGACTTAATTGAAGGAGACGAAACAGTTGTGGCAACAAACGAACGAAGTGTAAACTAGCAGGCGTGATGGTAGACAGTTTGGTTGGTACCAACCGTGAGGGTTCATGGCGGGTTTCACGGTGCATGCGCGGCTGGACTTGATATGGTCGTGTCAGGAACTAGGCCAGGCAGATACTCGGTGCTCTTCTTCTTCTGGTCCACGTCTGGTGGTCGATGGGACTTCATATGCGCGCTTCTGCTTTTTATCTTACTGAACACTCTGCAAGAAACACCAACAAATTAATTACTATTATTTAATGCCACACTGCAACACGAAAACTTAAATTCATAAGAAATATATTATATATTTTATTTTAATCAGACTTATAATTTAAGTTTTGTTGGTGCAATTGACCGTAAGCTGAAATCAATAATAATTTTCAGTGTAGCTTTTTTTTTTATATTGTTTATACGAAATTTATGTACAATTTCCTTAATAAAGAAAAGTTTGATAATGTAACAAAATATTTATTAAAATGTAGGATCATGCAATGAAAGATACATGCACGACCGAAATTAAAATAAAAGTTTAAGATTTCCGGTCGTTACATATTAATCAAAAGATATATCATGCATAATATATTTATAAATTATATTACTTATAGCTATTTGTCTACAAATAGTAAATAAGTTTAATAATCTCAGTCACTACTTAGATTCATTTGTAGTGTAGTTTGTGAATCAAAAATTGATAGTCGAGAACTAAAGTTGTGAAAATACCTCCGTGTCCGCCCACTGGATGTTCAATGTCACTCTAGTCAAACCATCAAACAGTGGAAAATGAACACTAATCATTTACCTTATCTACGCTAGACGTTATGGAGTGGTAGAAGGAAGAGGCACTTACTTCCCGCATATTTTGCAGGGGAACTCTTCCGAAAGTTCCGCCGTGACGGGCGTGGGCGTGAGACTGTTTACTCGCCTCTCTAAGTGGGAGGTTGGAGTCGGTGATCGACGAACCGCGCCACCGTGAATTCGAATGTGACCCGTCAAAGCTGCCCGAGAGTTGAAACTCTGCAAGATTTTTTGATATGAATCATGCTTGAATATCTAAAACGGTTTCAAATGGATTAAACACAATTCATACACAGGAAAATCAATTTAAAAAAGAAATGTTCAAACATTAATTATTAACAAAATAAAAAGATATTTGAACAAACTTCTTTCGTAACAATTTTAATATTACTTACAGCTGAACAATCAGAATAATCGCAGCTAAAATGCCTGTGATCTGCCACGGACATGGGAGACTCTGTTTCAGCAATCTAAAACGCAAAACAATTAGTATTGCCCACAATTGCGTTCATTTGTGAATGACTTACACCAAGTAATTTGGTATCTAAACAGGGCTTCTCTTCAAAGTCGACATCAGCATTTGATTTACCACTCACATAACCTCTTTGTTCCCGATTTAACCGGAGCCGTCTGTATTCATCCACACAAACTTTCTTCCAGACATAGTAGAATTGTATACATTGTTTTACAGTTTTTGAACCAATCTACAACGAATTTATCAATTAATATCAATTTGTATTTCGACTGATGTGTCACTTACCTCTTGAGCAATGCTGAAGAAGTCTTTATCATGTTTCTGAATGGCTTGGTGGAAAGCTTCTGTTTCTGCTATCGTCCACTGATCACTCTCGGAGTAATGATAGTGTAGAAGCGGGTGATCAGGTGGTAACGTAGGCGTTGGTTGCATTAACTTCAGCATTGCCTCCTTTACAATATGATTAATTTAATATTTATAAAATGTAAATTGTAGAGAAAAACTTACATGGATGTTTCCACCACACATGTGAAGCAAATGTAAAGCGTACTCTTTATTTCGGCCGCCACCGGGAACTGCCGCGCAGCACGCGAAATCCAAGTACATGTCAACTAAATATAATAAATATTAATTAGTTGTTAAACTGTTTGTATCCAAACAATAATGTTATTTATCATCATAAATAAAATTATTAAAAACTAATTTATATAATCCCAGAGCTTAATTTACAAATAATTAGTATAAATCTCATTATAATAACATTTAAGAAAGCGAGGAGGTCGCGATTTGACGGCCGGTAACCACAGTAATATATTATAATATCGAGATCTGCTTTGAGCAGAGTGCCACACCCAGAAATGGGTAAATGTCGTGATGTATTTATTCATTTTTATTTGTTCAATTATTTGAAAATTACAGTAAATTGAACTCATTATCTCTTAATGTATTGTTTAATTTTTATTTCAATATCATTGAATGTTAATATGTTTATTCTTTCTTATCAACTTTCTAAACGGATTCTACAACTAAGACAGAAGGCCCAACGACTGGCTGTCTCTCTTGGCTTGCATTTTCAACGTCAGTAAGTGCTCCAGTATTATATTTCAGTGGCAGAAGGTGTTTTAATTATTTTATTTTCTTACGCATCATGTTAATTTGAGAAATAAGATTACAGTAAGAATATTGAAACAAAGAATGTTTACCTTCATTATCCGTGCAATAATTGTTGATACCAGGGTCCCAAAGAAGGTGCTCGTACGTCGGTTCCCTATCATCTCTATCTCTTCCTAACTTACATGGAGGTACTGTACATTGATACTGAGAACCAACGTTTATATGAGGGGTTGAATCACTCTCTGGGATTGATTCACAGGTCGATGATATAGAACTATCATCTTGGTTATCTGCAAAATAATATCACATTAGAACATATTGTCACTGACTTAATGATTAAATATTGACTTAGAGAATTGGCTGCAATTGTGTTTTTAAGTTTGGCATTCCAGTAAAGTCCGGGCCCGTGCCGCGAAGGATTTAACATCGGCAAAGGGGTGTAAGGAGCTGCACCAGGCGGTCGCCCTCGTGCTGCTCGAAGACGCGATTGATGGACAACTGGAAGTTGAAGTGGTTCCGATCGCGGCCTCTTCCGTGATATTCTATTCGGACTTGCCGGAATGCTACACATAATAAACATTATTAGAAGTTTGTTGTGAAACAAAACAGGTTTACTTACGTTGTTGGACTGAGAAAAACATCATCCGCCTCTTCAGTTTTGACATTGTCGACTGCAACATGCAGCTTAGGCCTCTGAATATTATTCTTGTTCGCTGGTATTGTACACTGCGTTGTTTTACTAATTTTCTGCAACCTTTGCAGAGGAACATTTTTAATTTCTTCCTTAATCGTTGTATTTGGAGATGTTATATTTGATGTAACTATAAGATTCTTTGCTTGAATAGGACTTCCTGAAGTCTGAATAAATTTCAACTCGCCATTATTGTCTACGAGTATTCCAGCAAGATTGGGGTTTCCAAAATCGATGTATCCATTTCCTACAATCTTCAAAGATTGTAAACTACCGAATTCGAACCGTTTCCTTGTTGAGAAGTCCTTAGGACTACTGGATAACAACGGATCATCCGAGTTAGGCATCATTTGAGACTGTAATGTATAATGAGGTGACATTGGAAACGTGATGTTTGTTGAAACCGGCGTGAACGACGCAGGCGGCCTTGGAGAAGATACGGAAGTCGTAGAGGTAGGTATACTTGATAATGGAGATGGAACGGGAGTCATTGCGACAGAGATGGGTGATTGTGGAGGCGGTGAGTTTGATAAAGAAGGGTAGATATCATCAGGTGCTATACTTTCACCAGGCAATACTTCTTCTAAAGCCTCTTCTACAGCCGCTGCACTCGACATCGTTGATGTGAAGAATGCTGCCGAGAGTGGTGATGACGCTTGTGGAGGTTCCTCCGGATCTCTCGTTGTGCTGACATTCTGTACGAAGTCAGACGTTTGCTGTGGAGAAATCATCGGTAATAGCGATGTCTGTACGAACGATGGACTTTGTCCCTCGTGGCTCGCCGGCGGGGTGGGGTACGCGAACCCGGGGGAGTCGTGCCGGATCAGCGGCGACTGCAGTGGAGACTGCGCTGCTAGAGACGTGTGCGGCGAGTTCGTAAACTGCTGCGCTGGTGATTGTGTCTGGTATGAAGGCGACGGCATGTCCAGGTTGCTGGTGTGGAAAGTACTGAACTCCGCTAAACTCTCTGGCAACGGTGAATCCAGCACCGCTTGCAGCTCTTGGTTCACTACTTGTCTGGCTTGATATGTCGCAGAATCAACCACGGTCTCTTGTAAACTAGCTGTCACCGTCGCGTAATCCTCCAACGAAGCAATATCCTGCAATTGTTCATCTTGCTCTTGTAGCAAGGACGCTTGAAACTGAACAAGTTGCTGTGCATCGACTCCCTGCAACAGCATAGTATCCTGCACCTGGTGAAACACATCCTCTTGGAGACTGGGCGAGAGGTATCCCACATCTTCAGCTTGGTACGTGACGCCAGCGAGCGCGAAGGCATCGCCGGGCTGGAACTGAAGCTGTATCTGCTGCGAGGATCTGCCCGGGTCGGAGATGGCGCGCTTGACGGACACTTTGCCGCCGCGCTTGAGGATCATGTCGGCGAGGGCCTCGGCCTCCTGCTGCACAGCGGCGGTGGCGGGCGCGCGGGGAACCGTGAACTCGGCGTCGGAATGTCTGCGCGCGGCGGCGGGCGCGGGGGCGGCGGCAGCTGCGGCGGGCTGGGGGGCAGGCGGCGCGGGCACCACGAACGACGTCACCTTGGCGCTGGCGTCCGCATCGCCCGTGGAATGCATGGAGAGTGGATAGAGCGGCGGCGCGGTGCTCTCGGTGGGCGTGGTGGCCGGCGCGCCGCCTCCGCTGCCGCTCGCCGCCGCAGCGGGGCCACTGCCGCTCGACTGCTGCGTCACGGCTGGGTTCGTTGTTCTTTTGCTGATGATCTTCTCCTCGATGAGGGCGCGGACGCTCACGCTGGCTGTCTGCAGTGGTGGACCTGTGCTTTCTTTCTTCTCACACTTCTTGTTCTCCGCGTCCTTCTTGAAGTAGCCGCCATGCAGCCGCATGTGTCCGTTGAGCGCGGGGATGTTCTTGAACTTTCTATGACACAGGTTGCACTCGACGGGTTTAAGCTCGGGCTTGGCGACAGCGGCGGCAGCAGTGGTGCTGGAGGTGGAGGTGGGTCCAGATGACGCGGCCGCCACGGTCGCGCCGCTGGACGTCGCATTTGTCGACTTCACCTGCGAAGGATTAGATCCGCTGCTGCTTGTGTTACTCTTTGTTGATGATGTTTGTTGCGACTGTAAAAAAAAAAAAAACATTGCGATAAATGTCCCTTGAAATATAAATTGATTTTAAAGTAATATTGTTATAGCATTTCTTGGCCTGTAAATGTTAAACATTTATCAATACACAATCAGACCATCGATATTTTACAGTTATTATTCCTCCTTTTTATTATTACCGTATATAGTCCTTAATATGCTATTATAAAGCAATAAATCGTATCATAAAATGTTTGAAAATTAGGTAACGAAAATATATCCAGTGATTGTATGACAGGTAAACAAAAAAGATATATGTTAGACTGTTTATGTCGATTTAACATTGCTACAAGTTTCCGATACAAATGGATATTAGATTGCATTTTAATAACACTTTTATTGAAAAATCAATATATCTAAATAATTCACTTTAACTATAAATAGAACAACAGTAATTTTATGTTACATTTCGTGCCATACTAAAATGAGTTAAGTGTTGCCATTATTGTAATCAAATCCTAATTGTTTATTTTGATAGAAATAATTACACAATAACCACTTAAAAATGAATCAAAATATACAGAAAATACCTGATAAAATCGATAATAATACGGTATCCATTGATCCATCTTAAACCTCCCTTGTAATTCTCAGTTGCACAAAATAAAAACCAATCAACACAACACCGATCAGCTTGCAACGTTAGCATGTTTACAACTAAACACCAACTATCCAAGTGATCCCGGGGGATCGCCGGGAAAACAGAACAACACACGTGGTTTATCCAGGGAGAGTCTAACCGGATTGTCAGACTTCTAGAGACCAACAATAATACATTGTCGTACCATTTAATCAGAGAAGGGGATGCGAGTCATAGGGAATTCACTATTAGTTTTACACTGGAGCCGGAACTTTGAAAATGACGCATCTTCAACTTCAATGCAATAAGAAGGAATTCTGCAAGCCATTGTTATGTTGTTTAGGGTATGTGTACAGCTAAAATGAAAATTTTGATTTGTATTAATATTTAAATTAGTAGCACAAAACTACGACTCGTATTGTAATATTTATTATAGTTTCAATATGAACATTTTTAGAAATTATACATTTCAACAGGAATTATTAATGTTATAATTTTAATTTTAAATTGATTTAATAAATAATTAAAGTAGGTTATTGTACACGTGTATTGAAAAAAGTTTGCAGAATGTTTAATTAAAATTTATGCAATTATTTTTCATATTCCAGAATATCTAAATATAAAATTTTGTTAATAACTATTGAATCTGTAATAAAATTATACAGGTATTTATTTTGTAAGCTATTCACATGAAATTAAATACTTGTGGATTGCTTTTAATTACAAATAAATAAACAAATAATTTATTTACTATCATCAAAATAAATATTTTGTTCTGTATTTTATTTCATTGATATTAATAATTTTCCTCGAAAACTGATTGCAAATTAATTAGTTATATGAGGGTATAGATTGCGGATTTAATATAAATTATAATTACTTTGATAGTCAATTTAAAATTAAACTATAGAACCAGCAAAATTAAATTGGACTTATATTTCAACGATTTCAATGGAGATATACGAACAATCAGTAATTAAAAAGCATTCATTTGGATTCGTATTAATTACGAAATAATGCGTGCATTCATATAGGTATTATTTTTATAATGTACAGTTAAATCGTTTTTTCAGGCTGTAAAATCAATACCTACGGAATTATAAAAGCTTCTGAAATTCTGTTCATCTGAAAATATTGTTGTAGCTTTTTTTCATACTATATTTGTTCTAAATATAGTGCAATAAAAGGTCCACAAACTAATATCCGTCTCAGATAGAAAAGCGCGTTAACTCGACTTGTACAAGTTTAAATTGAATATTCAATATCATAAATTCATTATTATTTAGCACAAGAAAAAATTTCGAGTACTTTATGAACAGTGCATTTTTAACAAATGTATGAAGTAGAAACGAATTTTCTTATCTTTTCTATTGTGTTATTCTGAATTGAAATTTGAACGGAAAATGAATAGTGGACACTAGCCGAACCACACCTTCAAATGCTGAATATCACTTTGTCAACCTATAGTTTTTCAAACGTAACATTGTTTCGTATTTTTAGATTTTCCTCTTGTACTTTATAAACTGCCTTAAGTTATCACATGTTTATATGTAGTAAAACAAAACTTTATTCTTAATGACATCTTTGTGAATGGATGAATGAATGTATGTTCATACCAACAAAAAAAGAAGTCACCAAGCTTCATAATTACAAGTTGCAAGACAATGCGCAGAACTAAGTTGATTTTAGTCGCAAATGCCATACCGGAATTAGAAGTTTACTGAAAGTATAAAGCAATAAATTTAATTTATTTCAAATATAGAAACAGACAAAAAAAATGTTTCAAATGAAAACAGTAATATTGTTGAAAATAAAAAGTGATTACATATTATTATTATTATTATCAATTTCGAATGTGGTATTTTGCCTTTCCAGATCTTTGTATGTACGCAGCCCAAAGATGTTAATGGAGAGGGAACCATAAGGTTAAAGTTAAAATGGCAACTGTATGCTGTCGATAATAGTATATTATACACCGATGTTATAATAGCCATTATAGCGAGTTGTAAACTATACTTTGTTTACGACTTATTTATTTCATACTAGGTTTTTTATATCTTAATAAAATGGAAAAATATTTACATATCAAAATAGCTATTATTCCCTGCGGAATTAATATCATTATGTAAAAAAGGCCACATTTATTATACATATTATAGACTAATCGTAAATAAAAAATATTATTTGCATTTTTCTCATATCTGCTGTTTAATAATGTATTTTAATAATCATAGTTGATACAACCACAAACGAATAAGAGAAACACCTATTCTATAATTTATTAAACATAATTGCTATGCAAAATTATTAAATTTTCTTTTTTTCTTTTCAATTAAATAAGAATTCAAACTGTTGTTGAGCGACCTTTTTCGCTTCCTTTCAAAATAATATTTCAATCTAGATAAAATGATAAAAAATATTCATATACAAATAAAAAGAAATATAATACTCGGTAGATCAATCAAATGAATAAACTATAAAAAGTTGTAAACTCGTTCACCCTAGCAGCAATATGCAAAATTCCAGTGTCCGTCCAGTTCTAAGGTCAGTTATATTTTGCATTTCTCCTAACATTAATCACATCCCCATACGTCCATTTGTCAATGAACATTTTTGGCGCCGAGCGCACTTAGAGCGAACCCCATAACGGAACATTCACCCCGCAAGTAAAGGGTAGTTCTCGGGGTGGGGGAACAGAGATGCAGCATCATTTAGGATGACCAGGCGATGTCCACGTCACGAGGTCAAGGGTCAGACGGTTCTCACAGCCAGAATCCCTTCACCGGATCTCTTAAACGATAGAGTTGGACCCCTAGAGTAACTTTAGGGAAGTTAGCGCGACTAGTTTCGAACTGAACATATGATTTCGTGGATGTCTATTTCTACTTTGCTAAATTTATACTGCTTCTTTAAAGAGACCGTAGTCTCTTTCACAGATTGTGCATTGTGTCAGGAATCTTTTTTGCGGATAGAAAACTTTGATTACAACAATTATAATATTTTTATATTAGATATAACGTATTATACTTTGATCATAAGAATCTTTTTTGTGGAAAAAAGAGTTTGATTACAATTATAACATTTTCATATAAGATTCGTAGGACATTATAATGCATTACACTTTAATCCTAGGAATATTTTTGTGGATAAAAGAGTTTGATTACAACAATTATAATATTTTTATATTAGATGTAACGTATTATACTTTGATCATAAGAATCTTTTTTGTGGAAAGAAGAGTTTGATTACAACAATTATAATATTTTCATATAAGATTCGTAGGACATTATAATGTATTACACTTTAATCCTAGGAATCTTTTTTGCGGATAGAAAACTTTGATTACAACAATTATAATATTTTTATATTAGATGTAACGTATTATACTTTGATCATAAGAATCTTTTTTATGGAAAAAAGAGTTTGATTAAAACAATTATAATATTTTCATATAAGATTTGTAGGACATTATAATGTATTACACTTTAATCCTTGGAATATTTTTTGTGGATAAAAGAGTTTGATTACAATAATTATAATATTTTTATATTAGATATAACGTATTATACTTTGATCATAAGAATCTTTTTTGTGGAAAGAAGAGTTTGATTACAACAATTATAATATTTTCATATAAGATTTGTAGGACATTGTAATGTATTACCTACACTTTAATCCAAGGAATATTTTTGTGGATAAAAGAGTTTGATTACAACAATTATAATATTTTTATATTAGATATAACGTATTATACTTTGGTCATAAGAATTTTTTTTGTGGAAAAAAGAGTTTGATTACAACAATTATAATATTTTTATATAAGATTCGTAGGACATTATAATGTATTACACTTTAATCCTAGGAATATTATTTGTGGATAAAAAAATTTGATTACAACAATTATAATATTTTTATATTAGATTCGTAGGGCGTTAAAACGTATTACACATTGATCCTAGGCATAAGTGGTTAAATATGATTGATGATTTGTTGAGTGAACGAATGATTCCAAGTATGAAGAATACTTAGACGTTCATCTATAATTAAGTAGACAATACGATAAAAAAATGTTTCTTAGAATGTACCGAATTATTCGGTTCCTATCTAAATATATGATGTATTTTTTGAAAATTTAGGTACGTAACTTTTTTGTAAATACATACTTCTAATTATTTATTAAATAATCGTGTTTATTTTTTTTCTCAGTTTACGGAATACTTTTGTAAATTCTACTGTGTTTTTTCCTTTTCGTGTAGGCAAAAATGGCGTGTCAGGATAGGAATATATGAAGGAAATTGAATGTTCTTATTGTTGATTATGTTCAGGGTATTAATGTGTGGGATACAGCGATATAGTTTTGAGAAATCTGTGCTGTGATTAATTAAAATTATAGAAAGTAAACTATACTACTTCATCCAGTTTTGTGAATAGTCATAATGTCATTAATTATAATTGATGATTGATGAATTTTCGTATAACATATAAAGTAACTTTAAAATGATGGTTTTCCAAAGGTAGCTTACAGATTAATTTTCATTTGGGTTAATAACACAGAACAAGCATTTGAGAATAAAAAATGAAATAAACCTCGAATAACAGCAAATTATATTCTGCCTGAAAACCCTTTGAACCAAAACAAAGCAAATAAAATCAATATATTTGTAATTTTTACGGCTATTATTCGGGATTACAAAAATTTGGTTCAGAATTTATGTCATAAAACAAAAATAACTGAAATATAAATTGGTTTTAAGCAACAGTAATTCAAAATCTCATAATTTATTGCACTCTAAATTATTGAGCATAACAAATCACGAACGGAAAAACATTTATTATTTATGTGAAGTAAGGCTATGTCATAATTCTGTGGATGACATCAAAAATTTCCATTAGAGATCAGTAAACAAAGGTTGGATTTCTAAAACGAAGTTTCACTCATAAATTACAAAAATTGGAATCGTAAATAACACAAATGTTGGTCAAACTAAAAATACGCAAACTCCTAATTTGAGTGTGTAATTAACAGTAAAAGTTAACTAGGGTATATTTTTAATTAGAACGCATGTACAACGCTCTTAAATCAACAAAAGTCCATCGATCAGGGCCTAGCTGATTTGCATGCGTAATTTAATTGATATGATCAAAGAGAATTCGTGGCCGACAAATCCTAAATTGCTGAACGCAAATTATCGATTTAGTTCAACAAGCAAATCATTTGGTCTGCTGAACAAATACAACGAATCTTCAGCTGGCGTAGGCGGCCAGTTCGCTACCCGTGCACTGAATAAGCCAAATGCAAAGAGATTACAAGTTAGGGGTGAGTTTTCACTGCACTGGACTGAAACTCGAGCTTTGGGTAACGACCGAGATGATTTAATAACTATAGAATCAAACTGGAGAACATTCACGAATACACGAACATTCTTTAACTTCTTAAAACCGTTTAACGTTGCTTTATAGATTCCAACATCCTTAGTTAATCAATATATTGTACAGAACTTTGATTCTAAATTTTTACAGAAATATAATTCTTTTCACTCGTTTCTACGTATTTTGCAACTTTAGTTTCCAATGGAGTTTTAGACAAAATTTTGATTTATTTATATAATAATTCTAAACAAGAAAATAAAATATATGTACCTATTATTTATAATTTACGAAAAAAATAAGTATTAAAAATTTGGAGAAGGAATTCGTCACGTAGTAGACAAGACAGATAACAGAATAGAAAGAGGTAGCTACAAATGTCATCTGTTGATCTGTTGTACCTAATGGAATATAGATGTAACTAGTATTATATAAATAATTCTTAATTCTGGAAACTATAGTTTTATTTGAAATTATTGTATGATATCAATTCGAAAAACGTCAGTTTCAAAGTGCTATGATCTTCCCCAATGTATGCTCTACCAATTTTACGTCACGTCAAAGGCGCAACTTGCAATAAATTTGATTTCAAATTGAAAATACCATTATAAGATTTACTTATTGAATAATTGATTTTTTTAAAATTTGATTATAGTCACTGTAATATCTTGAAGTATAAATTTAAAATTACCGCCACATTTTAGGAACTAAGAAAGAGGACTTGTAAGTTGAAAAACGAAAAAAGTTAGTGAGTTACAAAAGCAATCTGAAAAACAGTGTGATTTTTGATATGCTTGTTGTTTTATAAATAATTTGATACTAAAATAAATATATTGATTAAGATAACCAGAAAATCATTGGAACCCTGAAACAACAAAACATTACAGTCACAGGCCTCATTGTCTAATTTTAGTTCTTCACTATTTTGATAATTCAACTATTTTCCACACGCGGTATAATATTTGATCAGTTCTATTAGCAGAGATTCAATCCGTATTAAAACAGAAGTCAGATTTCACACATGGGATTTTCACCAATTTATTTATTTATTTTGTGGTGTATCCAAAACAATTATTTGATAATATAACATCACTATGTTTGATGGAACAACGAGATCATGGATCGTTACTTTTATATCATTATCATTGATTACAATAATCACAATTCCATGATGGCAAATAATGCAAGGAATACAAGCTAAGAAGAATTTGTACAAAACAACATAGGTTTTCGTAAAATTGTAATTTGAAGACTTGAGACTTTTGACGTGGTTGTCAGCCAGGAAATGAATCATTTCTTGAAATGAATCTCTGTGATAAAAATCGCAGATCGAAACATAAGTACGATTAATTTTTAAATTTTAATTAGTCAGCCAGTGAAAATTTAAGGAGATTTGGCTTGTAATTGCTTCGGGTTCTAATAGAAGTGACCATTGGGCTCAGCACACCCATCCCCCTGGCTCTGGGTTCGTAATTGTACGAACTCCAAAGTGAGAGCAGAATTTTAATCCAACCGCAAGCCCCAATTAGTAAAATTGTACAGCGGCGAGTCCAGTGTTAATTTGCAACGTGGTTATGCGAGTGACTGAGGGACCGACGGAAGTCGAACGGTTTTTAATCCCGCGTGGTAATTAATTCTACTTGGGCCGAAATAATGCACAAATAATGTTCAAGCTGAACTGTGAGAGTAGAGCAAGTAGTTTTTACCTCCCGCCTACCTCTAGGTAAGAGAGGTATTGTTTTTGGTCAAAAATTGTGAATTTTCGCTTCTTATATTTAAATGAAGAGCTGATTAGATTTTCGATAAAATTTGTCAACCGGAAGTAGCAGTTTACTTGAAGCCCTTAACAGT
The DNA here is from genome assembly GCA_963942605.1 of Poecilus cupreus. Lineage (NCBI taxonomy): Eukaryota > Metazoa > Arthropoda > Insecta > Coleoptera > Carabidae > Poecilus > Poecilus cupreus. The sequence continues at coordinate 4,401,663 of OZ012725.1, read as the reverse complement.
TTTTCGTGAAAAACACGGTTAAATTTATGTTATTTTGAAAGTTGTAGAATATATAATTTTATATTTGTTTTGATTACACTAAGTTTATTAATTTTAATAAGATTTAGAGATTTTCATTAGATTTAGAGATAATAAAATATAAAGAAATTAGATTTCATTAATCTTGCATTCCTTGTACACCATGGGAACACTTAAAAATTTTCCATTTTTTACGAAATGTGACACATGTCATTTTGATTGTGAAGCTGTTTTCTCAGTGAAATATATGTCAAAAATTTAAATAAATATACGAAATAAAATTAAATTTCTCAAATATAAATAGAAAATAAACAAATAAGAAGGTATGTTTCTATATCATCAAATACTATTTTGTACCGTTTAAGAGTAGTGTTGGGCGGGAGGTTATGTGTTGGACACATCAGATTTTTTTATTTATATAAATATGCATCAATGTAGTAAACGATCCGTAGTAACGCATCAATGCTTTAGATACAGTTGCCATTTCAACTGCCTTTTTCGCTAACATCTTTGGGGGCAGTAATTTGACGGCATATAACCGAATTTCACAAGTAAAAATATATCAGATACCTAGGTCTGCGAAAGCGGAATGTCACGCTAAAAATTGTCAAATGGCGTGATGATAAATTTATTTCACGATTATTGCCAGTTGCAAATAATAAATTCAATTTCGTTCAATACATTAAATGAATTGAATATACGTGCATACCATTAAAAACAACGGCTAGACTTCAACGCATTTATATATTTTTTTGATGAAAAGCATTTAAAATTAAAATATTAATAGTGCAAAAACCAGAAAATATAAAAGCAATAAACTAAAAAAAAGTTAATGCATTTATTTGAATAGTTAAAACAGTGACAAAAAACATAAAATAAATTTATAATCTGTTGCATCATTTATTTATGAAAATTGAAATATTAAATAAAATAATAGCAAAATTTTAGTATTCAACCTGCTCGTAGTAGATAAAATGGTTTTAAAACCACAGATTATAAATTATACTGGTTAGAAAATATGTCAACTAACTAAATATATTTAATAATAACTACTACTACAGTTTCTGCATAATAGAGTATAGGTCAGCAAAGCGAGATGCTTTTCTGCCCAGAATGTACGTAGATATATGTGTAAGTTTCTTTTTAAATAGTACATTCCGAGGCAAAAGCTTATTATGTACTCCTATATTTTCTGGGTTTACAAGAATTAAAAAAAATGAATTTTATCCTGGAACAACTGAAATACTATTTTCAACTGTTAAATATTTAAAACTGATTATTTACGATTAATAATTTTGCCTTAAAATTTTGATACATACGTTATAAAGAGTATAGAATATAAAAGTGTATACAATAAGGCCCATTTTACAGAAAATAAGAGAAATGTAATAAATAAATCCAAATCCGTATTACGAAATATCAAATAGTTTTGGTTTTTGTTTCATTTTTCATGGCCTTGTTACAATTTATTTAATAAATATTAATTTAATTAATATACGTGTTTATTTCATATGATGTTGCAAATATTTTTGGAAATATTTCGTACCCATAATTTTATAGGGCAGAAATTAATTAATTAATTACGTATTTCGTGGCAGTACAAGCAATATTAGCGATCTCCGAAAATATACCTGTCTGATTTGCATATTTTGTCGTTCAAATATATTTTACCAGATTTTAATTTGTCGGGAAGCAACACATTTAGGGCGATATACCCCTCTGTCAATCTGAGGAGTTACACTTCATTTGTTTCATTTTAATAATTAATGCTTTGACCGTAGATTTTTATATTTTAATGATTTTTATTTTCTTACCGTAGATGTCCAGACCCTTTGCACCTTGGAAGGCTGCTTAGCTGTAGGTTTAGCAGCAGTCTTCGCTGGAGACTTGGTGACAGGTTGCGATTGTCTCTGCGTCTGCTCCATGATTTGGTGGATCAAGTCCAACTGCTGCTTCGTTAGGCCATCGTTGTTTCCTCCTGATCCACCCTACAACACAAACAAAATAAAATTAAGATTCTAACAGCCTCAAAACAACTGAATTGGACACAAAATAAAATATGGTAATCATTTGCAGGCAGATTCATAAAAGCGATTAGCAGTAACTCCATTTTTTCTTCATCTGTAATTTTGTTTCTAAATTAATTATATTTTCAAAATGTATCAAATTGTATACTAACCAATCCTGATTACAACCTTAGTTAAAGTTATTATGTTCTAAGAATAGAACACCTCAAACCTTTTATGAATCTGCCTGTTAGAGTTGTGATTAGGAATAAAGCAAGTATCAGGCTTGATATATTTTAAAGGGTTACGGTCAAAAGTGAGGATATTATGATGCACAGTCTGATGTGTTGCCTGGGATGTTTAGTAAATTAATTTTTGTTAGTACACGGATACAAACACCTTAAAAATTTGCAGCATTGTTAATTTCACTTAGTTGTACTCGTACAGAGAAACGAAGTAATTTTTCTTCTTTAGCAGTAAGCACGGTAGAAGCTGGGTGTAATAAGTAGATTTGTATGAGTAATGGGTAGTGTTTCGCTTATTGTTATCAGCGCTAATTCCGGGCCGCGTACAGAATCTCTCGCAGCGTTCCGCAAACCACACTGCACCGCTCGTTCACACAGATCATACATTATGTTTGACAGTTTATTAAGATGGCCGCCGCTGAGCAGCTGATTTATTACAACCTCAACCGAGACATTATTATCAGGATTACTGTGGAATTGAGGTCCCACGTGACATTATACTGCTCCTAAGTAAAACAAATTACAATTTTGCGCCACGGAATGTTTTATGCCGCGCTAATTTATAGCTCTGCGTTTATCATCGATTTATTGTTAAATAAGACGCACCTGAGCGCAGCGCTGCTCACCACTACCTGACACTTTTATATTACGCTCTTTTAACAGAAATTACCCCATTTCTCACAGTAGTTTTAAGTTTCTATTATACTTTTACACCGCATTAAATCCTAGTTTTATTAATACTGGTCTCAAATCTAAACTACCGTAACATATTCATGACGTAAAGTAGAATTATGTACTCGCAGTTAAAATCAGGGTTAAATATAAATTGAGTTTAGTCTGGTCAGATGTGACAGTTGAAGTCATCTCGCTATTAATTTATTTTGGATGCCTGTTGCTACTTTGATTTGAAATTAATTAAATTTTTATTTTAATAATACATACCAATTAAAAAAAAATCTGGTGTGGGCGCCACACTACTTTCTTATACATATAAAACCAACTGAACACGTATGACTTGTTCCTTGCGTATGACTTCTGACAAATTGGTCGTAACGGATTCAGTGGACGTCAAAATATATATTTCCGCAAAAATTTCAACGATATTTTTTACATGATTTCAATAATTCCTTATACTTTGTATAAGAAAGTAAAAAGAAAAAGGTGCAGACTGCGGAAAACGTAGGAAGAAGATGTCAAAACAATAATACAAAACAGACAAAAACCCAAAAAGATTACGAAATATTAAACCTGAGAAGACTTTTAAAAATGAAATCCAACGGAAGAAGAAATTATATCAAAGCTTTTATGCTGAAAGGAAAATAGGTTTCAGGAATAAGTAAGTATAAAATTTATATTTTGTGAATCATGTATAACAAAGATAAGGTTTGTTCCAAGTGGTCATTTCTGACAAGTTTGTGACAAATTTCAGTGTGCCTGCGAAAAATGTAAACAAGTTAAGTTAGAAACATAGACTGGAACGGCGAATGGAATGAAGCGCATGTGCATGCTCATATTTTGTTTTGACAGCTAACCTTAAATATAAATATAAATAAAGAAATTCATACATTTTTCGCCATAAAAAAGAAATGTTTCAAAGTTAACTTGTTTACATTTTTCGCAGGCGCACTGAAATTTGTCACAAACATGTCACAAACTTGTCAGAAATGACCACTTGGAACAAACTTAAAGATAAAATCCCCAACAGGATCTGAAACGAGAAATGAGAAGAATTGAACATGATCTGAATAAAAATTAAACGTACAGGACAAATCTAAATGTGAGATGTGATATTAATATTATGTAAGAGACAATTGATGAGCAAAAAAGAAAAAAAAAAAACAGACCAATAAAAGCATGGGGAGAAGACGACATAAGAACAATAGAAGACAGAGGTACAACCTGTCAAGAAGCTAAAAACATGAAAAAAAAAACCTGGGGAAGATGAAAGAATAAAATAAATCAAGGCTTTACGTTGATAAAAAAATAAAACTTCAAGAGTACACAGAAGAAATAATTTCACTTCAAAATCCTTCTCCTTACCTTGACAGGTTCCGTGGCAAGCAGCTGCTGCAACTGGCTCTTCCCGGGGCTAGTGGTGGTGGTGGGCGTCGTGGCCGTGGCCGTGGTGGTGGGCGGCGGTGCGTACTGTATGCACGAGGAGCCATGCGGACTGGCCGCGTCGCCCGCCGCCGCGCCCTGGGCTGGAGACATGCTCGTCGTGGCCGACACCGTCGCCGTGCTGCTGCTGGTGGCCGTGCTGGCGGCCGCCGCTGCTCCCGTTGCGCTGTGGTGGTTCTCTGTGTGCCGCCGGAGCGACCGCGCGTCGCAGTAGGACTTACCGCAGCCTTCTGCTTTGCATTCGTACGGTTTCTTGTTGCGGTGGGTTAGCATGTGACCGTTCCTGGGAAGATAGAAGAGTTATTGTATAGAAAGGTTATATTACTAGCCATGTTGTACAGTACTAGGACAATTAACAGTATATTGTGGTATTAGGAGTAAATGTGATAATCTGTGTGCTGAGAATACAATAATTAATAATGCTAAACACTTCAAAAAAATATTCTGTCTTATCCAGCATTTTTAGTTGTCTTAGAATAGGTTGTTTCATTATTTTTGTTTATTTGTTTATTCCTTATATTCTGAACAGTTAAATTATGATCTTACTTTTTTTTATAATATTTTACTTTGTCTGCTGCTGGAGTAAAAGTGTTACCAAGGAGATACTATGCTTGCCTCGAAGAAAATGAACTTGTGCTAGTTGAATACAAATATATAGTATACTTTTACGACGTTTGAAGAAAAAAGTTTATTTTTACTTTCTTATAAGTATAAAATAGTAAAGCAATCATTAAAAAAATTGTTTGCGAGAATGTCTGTGTAAATGGATGGTGTATGGTGAATGGATGAATAAATGAATGAGTGACTGCATGGATGGATGGTTGTGTCCGCATGTTCAATAATTTATGGAGAAAAGTAACGAAACTTCATAATTATAAATTTCATGACAATTCGAAGAACTGAATAGCTTTTAGTATTAATTATAAAACTAGAACTGAAGTTTAACTTGACAAGCAAACCCTTAAATTCTATTTATTTCGAATATAAAGCCAACTACAAAATAATCTTCAAATAAAATTATTTGAAATTTTCGCGTATATACTTTTAGTTATGATGTTTAATAATATTACATCCTGTCGATTTTAATATCAAATTAACTATCTAACACGGAGAAAACTTGAACTCAAATGTCAAAAATTAATTTTTGACGACCGTCAACTGTTTCTATTTTAAATATATTTAATTGAATCTTATCGAGTTTGGTGTCGAATTAAAGGTATCATTAAAATATGAAAAATTATATTTGACTGATCAATAATTGTAGTTTATAATACTTATTAGAATCCTTTCATATTTGGTATCAAATAGAAGATTTCTTGAGGTGGTAAATATATTATTCGATCATGTATTTATGTGTAAGAAATTTGTGTTTTTTAGTTTTGGTTTAGATACAATACTTACAAGTGGTCCTGCCGCTTGAAGGCTTTTCCGCACATGGTGCAGACGTATTTCCGCTCGTCGCTGTGCGTCAACTTGTGTTTCGCTAATGCTGATGCGTTCCCGAACACCTTGGCACACACCTGCGCAGTGAAGACAATCCAATTACTTACATTGACACATTCACTCTTACAAAAATATAAAATACAACGCAAAAGTTGAATATCGTGCTTCTTGTAATAAATAATCAATGAGAAAACATTATTCTTTGTATGTATGAAACGAAATATTAATTATAGTTACAGTATACATAAAGTTTATTATTATAAAAATAATGACTAATTATTTCTTGAAGAAGTACTAGCTAATAAAGGTATACATAGTTACTTGTACAGTAAAATCAAACAAGAATTATTATTACTGGCGAAGGAAAGAATCTATATACAGGGTGTTATTTTCAAATAGATCCAGCAAATATTTTGTTGAAAAATAAGCCCTGTTAGGTAGTTGTATCAAGTGGACCCAATATCAAAAAGTCCAAGTTCAAATTCTTTAAGTTTATGTACTAATATTGCTCTCCCACATTCTTAAATGAAGAAACCAAACATTTATGTATAGTTTTTGTCTATATTAATCGAAAATGCATTTGCATCTCCGTTTGCAGTGTGCATTTCCGCTCCAGTTCGCGTAATATATTGAATAATCGAATGTTGCATAAGACTGTCAAACAGTGCAATAAATCAGAGGTAAAGAGGCAGAATGCACTTCTCCCAAGTCGAAATGAAAACCTTACACAATAAAGTAGATTTACGAGCGACTAGTCGGCAATAAAGAAAATATCCTCCCCCACAAATATTCAGTTTTATTGAAAATACACTGTGAACACATTTGGTGCAGTAGTGAGTGCTGACGAACCATAAATACCCGCAAAATAAAACCAACATATAAATATTAATGCTAGTATAAAAACTTCGTTGCATGGCGAATTTTTTTGCGTGAATTAATTTCGCGTATAAATTTTGAATCAATGGAATAAAAACAGTTTGAATAAAAACCGTGATTGGCAGACATGAATTTAAAACAGACAATGATATTTTTAATCGTCCTGAGAGGTTTTCCAATAGGTATGTCAAATATGTTTGGTTTCAATGCAGATCGAATACTCCCACGCCAAGCATCTCGGTAAAAATATGCAATTTTGAGTGCATTTTTCAGTTCTAATGGGCACATATTTTTCTTAAATTTTACTTGTTTCAATAGGCAAACTTTTCGTCGTAACAAATTATTTGAACGTAGTTGTTTGAGTTAGTTTTAAACCAAGGAACAATCGCTTATCAGACGTTCATTATATCCAAAAACCACGACTGCATATTTTTAAAAAATTTGATAGCTGAAATTTGTTTACTGCAGTACGTTTGACAGAGGAAAATATAATGTTGTCAAATTCAATCACCCGTATTATTCACCTTACTGTTTCGAGAATGATTTCGGAGTATCGATAATTCACTATGTATTGTTATATGACGAAATAGCGCTACTAGAAATCAGACGAACAAAAGTTAATCGAATTATTTTCATGTAGGGTATTATTAGAGATACACAAAGTAATACATCATTAAAATAAGAAGAAAATAAACTTTGTTACTATGATATTTTTATCTATGTAATGGAGGTATTGTGACAGATCAGAATTTTCGATAGTGAGTTTTCAACGAATACGCGAGTTTTGGGGTACCCAGAATACAATTTCACTATTTCACGATGACGTCTGGGTGGAGAGTATACAGAATAATGTTATTTACAATTTTTATATTGTCCATATTATTAATATCAATAAATTGGTCTACTAGAATGGCACTAGAAAAAAAAAATGAGAAACATTGGAGTTATTTTTATCATGCGCCTATTTTGATGGTCGCTCCTTAAAAGGCGCCTTTATCAGATTGTAATGAAATGATTATAGTATATTGAACAACTAGTGTTACAATTAGACATTGTAATACGAGTTGTTCATACTACTTTTCCTATTTCACGTTCTTAAATTCAATAAAAATAAAAATAAAATAAAATTGTACGGCATGTTTGATATACCACTGGTCACCAAGGGGCTTTGCCCGCGGGGCCTATCGGGTCCCAGGGCGCAACCCCGACGCAGGGGCTCCGATTCAATAATTTTACGTGAGCAAATACAGCCCCAAGTTTGACAGACTGTTAATTTTGCAAGTAATAAGTTCCCCAAAAACAGTTGCATAAAAATTCAATTTTGTAGCATTGTTTTGGGAAAAACAGTATCACAAAATTGACTTTGTGAACGTGAAATAGAAAAAATATGTTGTAATGTATTACATTTTTAACTTGGTATAGATAATAATCAAAGGTGAACTTTGACTACGTATGGTTAAGTACCTAGTTCATGGTGGCACTATAAAAATTTTGCCCCGTTTTTCGCGTGGATCGATCGATTCAAATCCCATCGCTTGGGACAGAAAATCAGCCCGTTCCGGCTGCGGAGCCCGCGCGGCCGTGTTTATAAAACCAGCCCGATGCGTTTGTCCATTTATCAGATTTACATCGAACCGATTCGCTGGCCATTCTCCACATTCACACACAGCGCAGCACAGTGCTCGCCCGCGGTGCCGCGGTCCGTAATCTAAAACGCAAACACACGTTGACATTTCCATAATCAGATTATATTACTGATGATAAAATTCTGGCGATTGTTCCGTGAATGCCATAAACATTGGAATCGCGATATGGAGAGCACCGCAAATATGATTACCCACGGCAAAAACAAATGAGTTTAGCGTTTCAATTGTTTTGGAAATTTCAAACGTTTTGCAGATTACGTCGCAAGGCCGTCATCGTATGTGTGATACGCGGAAATCGCTCGTGTACGATAAATTGGTTCGGTGCTCAACAGAATACAAGTCGTCAAAGTGCTGGATTGGATAATAAAACTTCTACTTGCTAAAACGCAATCACAATACATTGTACAAATTACAAATTGAAAAACATTATGTCCCTTTCCATCACAGAGAATACACCAATCCCCAACAAATGGATGAAACACGCGACTAATGTCGAAAAATATGTAGTTTATATATTTACAACAAACACACAACAATTTTCTTCAATTTCGAAACGAATAACGATATCGTTATTGGGAGAACTAAGTTCACGTAAGAGGTTAGTACAGTATTTTTTGCATGAAAAGTATTAAATTAATAATTAACACAGTCCATACAACGAAACGAATTATTATATATTTATATTTTCTATAACATTGTTTTGTAAACTAAGCATTGCACAACTAAAAATTGTATTGGAATAGCTATCATTCCATACGCAGCGTATGGAATAAATTCGACGAATCAGAACCGCATATTAGCGCGATATATGAAGTATCTTGATTCAGTTACTATGGTTACGTTTGTTTGTTTTAATTTTATTTATTTGAGTTTGACGTTCTCAACAGTTTTGTATTTGTATTTTTTGTATAATTCCCAAAATCTTGTTATAGAAAGTATAGTCTACAAGTCTACATTCTACAACATGTAACAGAATGGCATATACCACATTGGCAAACCGTAGTCCGCGTCTTCGGCTCTGACTACAAACTTTTTGCTCGTGTGGAATATGTGCCATTCCATTACTAGTTTTATAATATACTATTCCACAGCAAGATTTTACAAAAAATACAAATACGTCATACTCAAATAAATAAAATTAAAACAAACAGACGTAACCATAGTAAATGAATCAAGATACTTCATATATCGCGCTAATATGCGACTCTGATTAGTCGAATTTATTCCGTACGCGGAGTATGGAATGATAGTTATTGTAATACAATTTTTAGTTGTGTAATGCGTAGTTTCCAAAACAGTGTTTTAGAAAATATCTTCCAGTACGCTGCAACTTTCGCCAAATGTTTCTCCAAAGCAATAGGTCTCCATTTCTTCAAAAATATTCTAGTTCTTTTTAAAAATCTTTCTCAGAAAAACTTTCTTTCTGTTAACTATATATCGGTGTGCGTGATAACTGTTTTGCAAAACACAGTCCAGTAGTTTCTAATTGTACTTTCAAATCACACTTGATATTACCAATGTACTGATATGCTTTTCAATATATTAATGGCGAAATAGCGTAATGCCATACTTATTTTTATACTCCCCTACGTATATATGTATGTAGATTGAATTAGGTGTTTGTCAGGGCAAAATTCGTGCATAATACGAATTTTCACACCTCACGGCGCGGTACAAAAATAACTCAAATTAGAGTTGTAGAAAACCTTGAACCACTTTGTCCGCGGTTAGACACTGGAATAATTGTTTGAAAATTTCTCGAGCAGAGTTCTCCACACGCAAGTTGTCGTAACGTGGTAACGCAACGCGAATTTAACCGGATTAGTCCGGTTAGTCCGGTACATGCACGCAAGTCTTAGGGAAAGTTCCGCAACTTCTGGCGGACATGAAAGCCGCCCTGGTTACAATTAAAACTTCATGCAATCCCCAACGAGGCGGGGAGCGTTCAACGGGGAGCGCTCAACGTCTCACTACAACGCTCAATTAATCAATAATTAATTCTCTGCAGCCGGCGAGGCACAAAGCAAACACGATTCAAATAAGACCACAATTTATTTCCGTTTCATTCTGATAAGTAATCGTTCGTAGTTTGCTTTGTTTTCTCTAAACTGTTTAATTAATTACTGCTTCTTTGTTTTATTAATTTACTTCTTAATTGTACCATTCACGAATTTAATTTTTATATTGATAAGACATTACAGATAAGATCTCTACTTGAACAGACACTAGGCAAATAAATAATATATTCCTAAATATGTATATGATATTTTTTATGCGTAAAATATTGTTACCAATCGTAAAAATAAGCCACTCAAGAGGAGGAGGTGACACGGGAGTAATTTTATCGTGACAAGCTATTTTTTTGTGAATAATAAGTATAGGTCATTTTTAGTGAATTTATTTTTCGGTTAGCATCAAATAACGAAATTAGCAGAGATTTATACTAAATTTCGCAGATTTGAAAAGCTTAAAACAAATGAAATATACACAGAAATTTAAATTCAAATATCTTTACATTCACACATTTTTCCAAATAAATTTCTAAATAATTGCAAAGAAGAAATTGCACATTTGCTGAATATACTAAATAAGACAATACTTAAATATAACCCCTACTAGTATCTAATAGCGACCTCTATTGGGGAAAATTCCTATTTCCTTATTCAGAAGTCAAATAAATTCACTAGATATAAAAATTCTCTAAATTTTGCAGTCAATCTAGCATGTATTTAAAGACATGATATTATTTCTTTATAATAATAATATAGTATTTCCTAAAAGGAAATCTTATTTCTTATTTTGAAGGTAATTGACATCAACTAATCTGAACAAAATATGCTTCTTTTTTATAGATTTAAAATCACAAATTTCAATTTTTTAAATTATTATTAAAGCGGTCTCAACTGTTTAGGTTATATGCCGTCTCGGTTCCTCATTTTCGGTGATGTGACAACGGCGTGAAGATTTTTTTCAAAGCGGTCACCCATCCCACTACTAACATCGGGTAGTATTGCTTAACTTGCGTTATCGAATGAACCGGCATCAACGTACCCTACCAAGCCGTTGCCCCGATAAAATTAAAAAAAAAAAAACGATTTAACTGCACCCGCTCAAAATAAAATAATTACAGTAGGTAAATAAATAGCACATACAAAAAAAGCTATCAAAATCATAGAAGACGCCTCTAGAAAGTTTAGAATCAATGATATCTTTAGAGTAGTCAAAATATTTGAGAAGAGAGAAAGTTGTGAAATTTTTTTTTAAAAACTCACAAAAAACAAAATGATTTCTTTGTAGAAAAAACTTCTTACTGACCTGGCACTGCTGAGGGCCCTGGCGATTGGGTGAAGTAGCCTTCGGTCGCGCCCTCTTAACGGTGAGTTTCACCACTTCCGCCGCCCCGTTTCCGTTCTTCTTTTGTTCCTCGGCGACGAGCACTGCAACATGCAAGCAAACGTTCGCAGATCAATTCGAGAACTTCGCCATTTCATTAATTAACTTCAATGTTTGTGGAAGTCTCTACGTGATTAATTGTTACTCGAATGAATTGTATCTTTTAATAGTTCTTTTCTTGTTTGGAATGTTTGGATTCATTTGAGCGCAGCTCTGCTTTTCAGCAAACAAAGGGATTTTCTTTGGAGAAGAATATTGTTTATGAAGACTTATTAATTAGTATTTGAATGTTTAATAATTACACTGGGCACAAGTTTGACATATAGAATAGGTGTTTCTCACGCATGTTTCAATGCAATTGTGATTTTGAAATATTTTATTAAACATAATTCAGAAGAAAGATGCAAGAAATATTGCGCTGCCACCAAATTTCACACGACTCAGTTCAGTAATTAAAAGCTCTTTATAGAATATGTTCATTTGAACTGTGACATCATTGATATCTCGAAAACTTTAAGAGCTACTAGTCTATTAAAAAAGTATCAATTTTTTGACCAGTGCTCCTCAAAATACGGAGTAGTGTTAAATTATTTTAAATAAAAACACATTTTTTTCGGAAGGGAATTTTATCCTGAATTCAAGGAATACAAAAAGCAAATAAATAAAATTTATCATCATGCTTTTTATCCAATGTGGGTATGGCACACTGTTTACGCAGATCCCTAAATGTATTAGTGGAGGGGCAAACCACAGAGGTAAATTTAAAATGGCAACTGTTGGCTGTGGGATTCGAACTGAGGATCTCAAAATCCACAGTTCGATGTGCTACCACGGAGCTATTTATCCAAAAAAAAAAAATAAATAAATAAAGATCTGTACCCTTAAATTATAAAATTATAACTTTTTTGTAGTTTTATTTTCTAAAATAATATAAAAAGAACAGTTCTCTTAGTAAACCCAAAATAAAAAATATCCTCCTCTGTTGATAATACTTCCACGATCTTACAGTAACATAATTATTAAATGTAGTACGATAGTCAATTGTCAATTATTACACTAGTAGTTTTTTAGATCCTCCCTATTATCAGTTTTAAATACTGGTCTACTTTCTCTACATTTCAGCGTACAAGGGTGCTCTATTCATCCCTCATCGCCATCTTCCAAAACTCCGGCGAACAAGTGAACAAGTAACATGCATTGTCCTAGAATCTATTCCATGCTCGTGTTTAGAACTCTACATGAGTACGTACACGTACACTGTACAGCAGCACGAACTGGGAGGAACCCAGGAACGTCAGACTACGTTTCACGTTCGTGTGAATTTAGAATAATTACAGTGCCTGAAGTCTGCACGATGCTAGGTAGGATATTAGCGTAGGTGAGGGATTTCTCTGGTTTCTATGAATTGAGTGACTGCAACGACTTTAGTTAGATGGAACTGGGTGGAAAATGTGGGGATGGACTCAAAACGCTTCGAAGTTTAGAGATAAATAGTGAGGTAGATAGAGTTTAGTTACACGCGCACAAAATGGATGAACTAATTTTTAAAACATATTTAGTTTATCGAACAACAAAAAATAAATAGTTAAATAACGTTAAAAGTCTTTTTGTGACAAAAAATGCAGTATCGCTTGAAAGTAATAAAAATCTGCTTATGAGATATTCAGTATTTTTTTCTTAAACTGTGAATATGATTACTTGGCTCTCTCGTAATTAGAATTAATAATAAAGAAGTTTGAAGTAGTAATTTCTGGGAAGCAGCGATGTATATTGAATGCATGAACGTGCTAAAAGTTCCTGGAAATCACATGTGAGTGTGCAACGGAAAGTTGTTAATAATTGACGAGAGAAATGCTTTGACGAAGTCGAGAGGTGCCACATCGCTGTTCGTACTGCTTTTGTTAAAAGGTGGGCTGTGTAATTAAACTGCGTCAAATCAAAAACGAGTACGTAGATACTAAATTTTAAAATAAAAATAGGACGTTTAGTTTTTGAGAGCTCTTTCAAACAGGGATAGGTGTTTCTCTGCAAGTTTTAATTTACATTCATTTATGAATATTTCTCGTTAATCATTCGTTTGTAATCATTATTGAAGAAAATATCTTTTTCTAATACTTCTGACAAAATGAGTTGCCTAATAATTTTACATGTTACAGTTTAGTTTCAGTTAATTATGATAGACCAATGTTTCAGCGCATCTCCTGATGAAAGGTGTCGTCGAGTTCTATAAAGGCGATTAGCAAAAAAGGATCACAATAAATAAAAGTGCGCTATATATTATAGAGCAGGCGTCGGTAATCTTTTTTAGCCGCGGGTCAAAGACAATCAAAATGTGAATATTTTAGGGGGCAGTAAAAAATATGCAATATTATAATTATAATTATTAAGTATAAAAATAATGTTTCAGTTAGTTTAATTTTATGTATTACGCTTTCTTGTAAATCAAAATATATACAAATGCTAACATATAATTATTGCCAAATTTTGCAAGACAAAATCGCATCGAAACTTCTTGTTTTGGAGAATATTACATTGGCTGTCAAAAAACGATTTATTTTTGTCACAGTTAGCAAGTTGTTACGTAGCAACTTTTTTAAAGAATAGGCTAGATTATCTGTTACAATTTTATTTTGTTAATGTTTACTTATTTGACTGTTCATTAGGATCCGATCTAAATTCTCCAAAATGCCTCATTCAATACCAAATTATCTTCATTTTGGAATAATCCAGTTTAAGTACTATAATCTCCGCATTGCCTTAGAGAATTTTGTTCTTTCTTAGGAACCATGTGAAGACGAGAGAAACCGGCGATGATGAAACTTTACAAATCCCAATTTTTTATTTAATCATATTATCTGTCACTATTCTAGCATACCAGAGGTTGTGAGTTCGAATCACAGCGCATGTTCGTTTGTGTTGTTCATAAAATTTATGATCATCCACTCATGAGGCAACATATGTCCTATGTGCTTGCTCCGTCTTCCATCTTCTTATAAAAGGAAGAATTATATTATCGAATTCTTCCTTAGCAACATCAATTTCTTTGAGGTATGAAATGGGTAAGAGGAAATATGATAAAAAAAATAGTAATAATTTAAATAAAATCCTAGTAGTACAGATGTGATGCAAATACAGTGCTCAGAATGTATTAATCAAAAGACTAATTGATTATTGTACAAAGTACTATGTTTCCTTGGCATATAAAATAAGTTTTCTTCATATAAAAACACAGTATGTATGCAACGCAAGTCAGATGTTAGAACAACATATTAAATATCCATTCCATTCATGGCGTCCATTGCAGTATTGCAGTATTATCTATAATAACAATAACAGCAGCACGTGTTTGAACTGTACAATACCACATTGTCCATAATTTCCATTAATGTAATTATTTGCTTCCTGAATAACATACTGATTACCAAATGAAACTCACAGTAGATTAATCAATCAGGCTCTATCCAAACCACACCAATATTCAAATAGTAAACGTCAATAATACCAAATAACAATTTGGCTCGCGTAGATTTTTCTACGAACTTTTGACGCGGATTTTACCTGCAGCGAACAAAACTGGTAAAATTTTAACGCACAGCAAACATAAACAGCTTTCAACTTTACAGTCGCAAAATGTTTGGATGGATTTAGAGCTGCGATGAAAAACAAATTGTAATTTTGCAGATTATTCCTGGACGGCCATTTTGCACTTTTGTTGCTATTGCTACATGTGTACACTAGGATTTTGTTATTTTTAATTTATTCTCTATGGAATACAAATCAGTGAACTGTATTTTGCTTTCAGATGGCAAAACACGAAATACGTGCACTTTGATTAAGCCTTAAGCTAGCTATAAAATAAATAGAATACCCCGAAACTTGTTTGTTTGTTTGTTTTAATTTAATGTATTGGATTGGATTGCAAATTTAAATTGCACATTATGTACATAAAGTGACCGCATATTAGATATAGTCAACATAGAGTAATTAGGCTCGAAAATTAATATTGGTTTCAGTTAAACAATTAATTACGTTTACCATGGATTTACTTACAAATTATTATAGAACCACAAATTGTACATATTTATATTTTGAAATTTAGTGTTTCGGTATATATTTCATATGTAAACATGTATGAGGTACAATTTTAAATATATGTAAGACTAAAATTTGATTGCAACGTTTGGGGTATAACAATATAATAAATTTTCTGTTTACAAACGTTAATTTTAAATATTTTAGAATAAATAAATATTGCGTTACGCATACTTTTCAAACATTTTTTATTGGCGCAGCTCTGCAATTGCAGATCACTCAAAAGGCATATTCACATCATGAAAAGCGATAATTAATTCTTACAATCTATACTTCATGTTAGAGAAAAGATATGCGCTTACAATTCGATTCAGATATTACAGTTTGCTATTAAATTATTTATAAATAATATAATAAATAATCACGTGACTTCGTTTTAAACAATTCTGTAATTACTATAGTGAGAATAATGCTCTAGAGATTATACACAGGAATAATTTCCGTAGACAAATGTACAATAGTTAGTACCTATTTTTTAAATTTATGGATAAAAAATAATTTAATTAAACATAAATCGAGAGTCCGATAAATTAGAAAAAAAAATTAAGTTTCTTTGTCAAACTTGTTGCCACTTGGCAATAGCAACTCATATTCGAAAAATATGTGAAATTATTTTCAGTTTATTCTCACTCTCTTGTTATATTATTATTGACTATAAAACAGTTATAATATATATTGAACAAAAGACACTCGACAATGAAACAGCAATTTTTGTAATAAGTGCGTAAAATGTCTGTTTAGCGCAATGTGGATTTCGCACACAATAAGTGTAATATAATAATAATGGCTTACTAAAATTAGTTGTGGAAAATAAAAACGGTTTCCCATAGACTGTCGAAGTAACAACATGAACTTCGTCAGCATAATGAAAAATTGACTGCTGTAAATAAAGTACATAAATGTTGGAATATACAATACTTTTGTCCGTTGTGTGTTTGATACATTCATTTGGTAAATGATTTGAATAATAAATGAAAAGATGTGGGAGTTTCTCTTTGGCGAATTTAAATGACAATTAAATGACGAACGAAAGACGGAAGTGGCTCTTCGCAGAATTTTCCCCGCGATATGTTTACGTCATAAATTCTGAAGCTTAACACATTACGAAAATAAAAGCAACACTCAAGAGACTTGAAAAGAACTTATCAAACGACACATTCACGAAATCTTACGTCATAATGCAGAATAAAATACTTTTTTAACGAGTTTTTGAAGGAGCCGAGACAAGTACATTTCTTATTTACTTATTCTTTTCGCTGGATGTTTCCGATGCAGGTTAGGACGTGCCGTGCTCACTTTATCTCGAATGCATAGCAGTTTATATGTATTGACATATGTCGGTTCTTTGGTCGGAGGCGTAATGGAGTGTTGGAGTTAGCGCAAACAACTTATTTCCACTGGGAATTGTCAACAGAAGACTTCATCTCATAACTCAGTTTTTGTAGCGCACGCGCGTGCTAGAAGTTGCTGTTGCTATCAGTGCCGTAGGGGAGATCTGACTTTCTGGGGCACGACTATTTTTATTGTTATTTCTCCACTAACTCTAATAGTTTTATATATTTTCTTATTCGACATTTTTTGGTGGCAGCGCAATTAAATACTAAATACATCATCGTGCCATTTACTCTTTTTTGCAAGTGGCTCTATGCTTAGCAGATCTAGGTGCATGGTATATTTCTAAACGTGTAGTTTAGTTACCAGCCGTCGAATTATGCCTCCGGCGAGTTGTTAGTGGAGAAGGAAATTTTGTGTTTACAGATTTTAATTTATATAAACAATTACAAAATATGTCAACCGTAACATTAAAGACTCTGTACTTATTATTTAGATGCTTAAAATAAAAAATGTTTATCAAAAACTGCATCAAATGAGCCTAAACTTATTGAAATAATATATTTCTGTTATGAGATATAATATTAGCTATTTACAGAGTGCTAAAGAAAACAAAACATATAATTATTTGACGATGACAACAGATGAGATTTGACACATTCTACAAAGAGGACAACACTCCTGTTTCATTAAATAGCTTCGTAATTTCATTAATTTCCCACATGCTGGAATCTATTTAAAAACGAAATCCTATCCTAATTTATGATATTAGTTTTGCGATAACTTTGAATTCAAGTTTAAATCTTTTGTTCTAAGTCGAAGGTTATAATAATCGAACGATGTTTCTTGCATCTTGCGATTGCAAACTGCATCACGCTCTTTTGTCAAATAGATAAAAAAATCCGGTCAATATATCATGGGTATAGTATCCAGATCAGGTCTCCTTTGTTCTACACAGTAGCATTGTTTTCCTTCAATGGAGCATCGGAGCTATCCAACATAGTATGTCAAGCAGAATACGACCTCTATAGTCGACTATAATATGATTTCTATTGGCTTCACTTTGAATCAATAGTGCAACGGAACACTTTGGCACTAATGAATAATTGATTGTTCTTCGAACTAGTAAAAAATATAAAGTTTTCTTGCTCTTTGTTATTTTCGCACATATAAATTTGAAACTGGTGCAGTCATTTATATTAAAACTAAACTTTTAACTTTGTTAAAATATCAGTTTTTAATACCATATCTACGTCAAGAATCACGTCCTCTTTAAGGTCAAACATACGCGTCGAAGAACAAATCCATTATTTTTTTTAAACAGCAAATTCTGTATTCTTTATTTATTTTCATGTTCTTTATGGTCCAGCAACCTCCATCCGTCAAAATTTCATGGATTTTTTACAGTGACTTGTACATTGCAATATCAGATGAAGTACATATTTTCGTTGGGTTTGTTCATTCCCATGAATTTTGTTTTGTAAATTCAAATTAGAATAAATTATTTCTTACAATTATTCGTATGAAAAAATAAAACAATTATTACTGTGAAGTCTTTGAACATTCTAGTATTTATATATGTGGATGAAAAGGATAGCTATAACATTAAACTATAAAAAAATATTAGTTGAAGTCTAATTGGTCAAATATTCAGAACTTTGATACTGTATTTCTCATTTCCATGAACGACTACAGTAATGAAAATAATTCGTATATTTATATATATATATGGTCATCTATAACATCCTAAGTTTATTTTCAATTTGAATTTACAGTTTTTGAGAAACAAATAAAAATATACCAAAAAACATCCTTTTTGCAATAGCTGTACTGTAAGTTACCCATTAATAACAAAATTTAAACACAGTAAGTGGAACTTTTATTGCACAATTGGTTTCTATGGTTACAACATTTACTTACCGTCCACGGTGGATGGTAAGTGAAACTTACCGTTCACGGTGGACGGTAAGTAAATATATATCATTCAAATTTTATTTTTAACCTCAATCTGACAGCTGTTAATTTTGATACCTATTATTCTTTTTCTTATATTTACGCAGGTATTGCAAAAAATATCTTACTAACCTCGAACTGTAAGTGATTTTTTAGGTCTCGAATGTTTAGGAAATCTCGACCCTACGGGTCTCGACATCCCAAACTACATTCTCGACCTAAAAACTATCACTTACAGTTCACGGTACGTAATATACTATTTTTACATATATTTGTGGAAGGTAAAAATGTAGGAACATTTAATTAAGTGCAGGGTACAAAGGCAAGAATTTAATTTGAATAATGCAGCAATGTCGCAGCAGTATTCATATTATTGCAATATCTGAGTTCACATGTTATTTTACAATAATTAATTTCAGCGTAGAAAGAAACGGAATAGCTAATTAATTAAATTTTATGAATAGAAGTAGCGGCGTAAAAGGCGAAAAGAAAGAGCAAAGAAAAGCTACGCTCTGAAGTTTTATGCATATTTAAATGAATATGCAGGAGTCTCTGTGGCGTCTGCGGCTTCCATATTATTCAGCAGACTCGCACACACTCACACAAGTCTTTCATCAATTATAAAATTAATTTGCGATGAAACTGGAGAGAAAATCCCAACTTCTGAAGTAAGACATCTCGGAGAAGAAAAGAATAATGTTTGTGAGGGTAAAGTCTTGTCGTAAATTAAAAATTTAAGTAACATTTTCGCGTACAGCAAGCAATGTGCCCACGGCGAGCACGTATTTCATTTTTTATACTCGTGAATAGAATATATTTTGAACGTAATTACTACTGTTTAATTTTCTTCTTCACTGCATAACAACTTTGAACTCGCAACACTGGATAAATGAATTTGTTCATTTTACTTCATATTCATGAATTAAAACTTTACAAAGAACAATATTGTCTGACATGCAATTATTTTACAAATTCTATTCAGGATGAATTATGCTTTATAATAGTTCCGACTAACACTTTAATCTTCTGTTTCATTTTATAATCAATTATTTCTCTACTCTTCAATATAACTACTTTATACAAAATTTAATACATTCTAAAAGTACAGTAGAATAACGGAAGAAATAATATACATATTTTATTATTTAAGTTTGTGACCATATTTAGATTTTTATGTATGTAAATACCGGTATTTTTTATTTTAAATCAATGAATTATTTACATTTTAAGAGGTATTATGTATTACAATTTAGTCAAAGAAATATGTGACGTATTTTTGGTAGAAGAAACATGAGTTTGAAAAAAGAGATAAATTATTTACTTAAATTTATGCTGAACTATACGTCAGTAGCAATAAAAAGAGTAGGCGGAAAATTTAGAATTATTATTATTAATTTCATTCAATTACAATATCAAAATAAATTAATCTGTATTAAATAAGATGTAGGGATATTGGCAGTATGCTGATATAAAATTTAGATGCATAATTTTTTGCCGGACACTTTTTATTTACAAAAAACTGATTTCACATGTTAACTGCCT
This sequence comes from Poecilus cupreus, assembly GCA_963942605.1. Lineage (NCBI taxonomy): Eukaryota > Metazoa > Arthropoda > Insecta > Coleoptera > Carabidae > Poecilus > Poecilus cupreus. The sequence continues at coordinate 4,380,999 of OZ012725.1, read as the reverse complement.
ATGCCAACATTTACGTGGGATACACGGTATATAGTATACATTTATAAAGATTGAAAAAAAATTACATTTATTACTTGCGTTTTTTTTATTCCAATCCAACTTTTTCCGTAATTAACTACATTGTTAACTAAGAAAGTTTTAAAAGTATAGTACCCAAGTTGGCTGGCACCATACTTTTAGACATTTTGTTATTATAATTCTACTGTAAATTCTACAATGTTTGAAACAATTAATCAATTGTTTAATGCATCTTATTGATTCAGGTTTATATAGTGAAAAAATTCAATTTTAATATTAATTGTATTCGTTGTTGTTTAGTCCAATTCAACTTTGCGTCGTGAATATCGTGATTAGCTGAAACGTTTTATGATTTTGGACTAGATTTGCGAGAGAGAGGATAAATGAAAATTGTTATATCTGACGTAGATACTCGATTCATTTAGGTAAGGCACAACTGTAAATGGGTGATTAAAATGGCGACTCATAAATTTGCGTTGAAGTGCGCTGAAGACACGGGATCTGCGAGTAAGTCAATAAGACAGTGAATAAAATAATTTTCCAAAACCGTCTGTTCCATGAAATATGAAGTTAGAACTTTTTATGAAGAAAAAATAAAAGAAGAAATCAGCAGAGTGTCGAGAACGGAAAGTTAATACAGAAAGATAGTTATAAAGTCGGGTCACAGAGGGGGCCTTGCAGCGTGGCAACAGCTGTCATTATTCCGGTCAGGAAGTGACGTGTGCGGCGGGCGCTTTATTTCCGGCCGAACGGGGCCGAGGCGACCCGAGCCGTCATTAGGGAGCTACAGAGCACGAATTTCGAATCACAGCCAGGGATTTCGTTTATTGAATTGTGTAGTCGGTGCCTTGTGCCGTCGCCGTCACTGTTACTACTGCTGATCAGGTGCTGCTGATTTGATGACGTCGGCACTTGCCGCGTACGGAGATATTGAGGTTGACACGCACTGTATGTATGCGAGGTTAAGAAGTTTATATAACGCTACCAATCAAATTTGAGTAAGAAAACTTAGACGAAGCTAGGATTTGTAGCCGAGATCTTATGCCTCACTATTCGACTGTATTTTTGCTGTTTCTGCTTCGATGCTTTGGCTCTAAACATAAAGTCTTGTCATGGGGTCAGTCTACGACATCACTTGTTTCAAAAAGAATGTATCCAATGGGATTTGTGTTGTCAAAAATTTAAAAATGTACTGCCATGGGGACAATTAAATAAAACTTACAATGAAAGAAATGGATATTCTGCTATACAAATACAGAGTTTACGCGGAAACGGCGGAAATATCGTTTATACTACTGAACATAGAAAACAACAGGATAGCGCAGTGGTAAGAATGCTTTCCATTGGAAACAGAAGTCGTGAGTTCGAATCCCGGTCAAGTTAGAAAAATTTTCATGATCTAAATTGGATCGGTACTCGCTCTTGTTACTATTCCAAGTTGGGATAAAATTAACTTGGCAACTACAAAGATATCGGGCTTCGGCTAGTAGTTGTAACAAGGGTTTGTACCGGCTGAGCAACACACATGGCATCAGTGTGAAGTAAGTGACAATTTAAAGTAAAAATTAATATGTTGTGTGTTTTGGTTCTTCCTAGGGATATAAACCTAAGGTTTTTTACAATCCCAAAAAAGATACTTTGGAACAAAGAGATGAGGATATACAGAGACAAGAACGGCAAAATATAATAGACGAATGAAAAGTAATAAAAGATTTAAACATAAATTAACAATATACAATTAATTGCGCCGTTCAGATGTACGGGTACAAATGAAGAAAGAGACAATAAACATTGGTTAACAGGACAAAATATAAGATGCAGATTATGAGGAATAGAATTTTTTAAGAACATAATGTATATTAACAAAATAAAAATAATTGTAGCTAATATTATTTTACATGTTCATTATTATAACAACTTAATTATTTACTACGATATGCTCAAAATACCTTAAAGGCTTTCATGTAAACTACCACTTCCGGTTAACATCAAATTTAAATTATTAAAATAATATTTTCTTTAGAATCTGTTTTCCTTTACATACCTTTCCGAAGATTATAATTCCTAAACGGTACATAAAATACAATAGAAATTTCAAATAAACATTTACATCTTTTTTAATATGACAAAATTTACTGTAACTCAATTTTTACTGAGACTTGCCCAAGAAATTTGATAGGTCTTCAAATAAACTACCACTTTAAATGGATGGATAAGTACCAAAATCTTATCAAGTCGTATCTTATACTATTGAAAACTAGACAAATCTGAGGGATGGGGGAATATGAAAAATATTGTTACACAAGCACAAAAAATAAACAAAAGGTCTTGTTCCCTCGTGTGACAGGGTCATAGCGACGCACCCGCAGTGACCACTGCCCCCGCCACTCTTGTCGCATGTCGTGTCGGTAATGGTGGCAGCGTCCGCCGAAACGGCCACCCGTCGCGCTTTACTTTCAGTTCGTGAACAATTTAGTCGCCATTTAGCCCAATTACACATCGTTATGTTCATTTCATGAAAGCAAATAGCCAATTAGGCCCGTAAAATTATATCGGTATTAAGTTTTAACATGGAAATTTTGTCTTGGTTTGGAATTGGAAAAGACGGTTATTTTACATATTTAATATCACGTGATTTTCGTGAACAGAAAGTGGAATGAAGCGGACCACTCGTTTTAATTACTGTGTGCATTTAAGCAGGGACTGATTTGGTACTTTAATTATTCTCAATTCATTTATTACTTAACCGCAAGTGGCAAACTGGGTTAATGCATTGGCCTGAGACTTCCAAGTTTATAGTTTATAGTGAACCCCAATTTATTGGAGCCACGAATCGAGATTACAGATTATGAATATTTTTGCTATCTTTCATTTGAAACAGTTTTTCGCAGCTGATTTGGTATTTGAAATAAATTTAATTTATTGGCTGGTATCAAGAGCTCTGTTTTTGGGTGTTTCAAGAGAAGTGTTTAAACAACGGTTTTAGCGCTGTGCAATGTTCTAAAATTATTTTATAAAAAATGCTTCCAATAGAAGTTACAGAGAAATTTATTATCTACCACTTTTATTTGAAGTACTGTTTTATAAAATAATTTGCAAATATTGTACAGCGCTAAAACACTTCTCTTGAAACACCCAAAAATAGAGCTCGTGGTACCGGTCATAGTTTTGTGTGTCCAATAAACTTCCACTTCCAGTTTTGTAAATATGACCAAAACCGACTCCATACTGTTCATTGTTATGAAACCAATAATGATGTAGTTTTCATTTTATATTTTCTTCTTCATACATCTGCATTAACGTCATTGAAAAAGTAGACAAAAACGGATTCAGGGATCTCAAAACATGTATACATAAAGAATACGAAAATGTTGGAGTTGATCTGAGTCTACTATATTCAGAAGACCAGAATAATTTTCTGTTAGTATTAATTAACAACATCAAACAGAAATAAATAAGTGAAAGAAGACTGCAAGCAGATTACTCCGGTGATAAAGGATGCATTAATTAATTGCACCTATTCGCAACATTCATAAACATCCAATTACAATAATTAGTCTGTGATATGCGAGGCCGTCATTAACCAAGTCCTATACACGTACACATCTCCCAAATCTTGATTTGGACATGCGGTTAGAGCACGGGGTCGTTTGTTATCAAGTAGCGTTTATTACTGACCGTGCTTGCGTCACCATGGCAACAGGAACATTTACATGTTCATTACCGCGAGCCGCGTCCGCAGTAGAATCAGCCACCGAGGCGCCACCGGCCACCAAATGCCACAACCGGCTGTACCCAGGGATGTAGCACACCCAGGTGGTGTTAGGGTGGTCGTGCGTAATCAGCGATGTATTCCGCAAGATGCATGTTGCGATGCTATTTATAGAGGAACGCGGGGATCAGTGGCGCGGGGGCAGATTTTTTACAGGGCAAACACATATTGAAAATAAAAAGATAAAATAATGATGACCTACTAAATAACTTAACTTTTTTTGTTTTGTTAAAGCGGTATCAATGGGTGCATAAACCATAAACGAAATATGACAAATTTATATCAAAATCGTGTAATACTTACGGAATAATTAGTAGTAAACTATTTTTTTTTGTTTTAAATATTCAGCAGTAAAGCGATATAACAAATTGAACATATTTTGTCGTCACGGGTACTCTCATTGATTCTATTGGCTAGAAATATGAAAAGAGCAAAACGCGCGTCTGCCGTTGCGCCTAACGACTATTGTGGGCTAAAATAGAACTACGAAATGTCATTTCATTAGTATTATTTGTTAGTATTTAAGATTATATTTGTTGGGCTTCTATTACTTGTTTCATAATTTCACTGTTTTATTGTGCTTTGTTGAAAATCTATTGTATAAAATTGTGTGTTGAGGTTAGGTTATATCACTACTAGCGCCACTTTTCTTGAACTTTCGTATGATGTTTACTCGAATATAAAGTAAAATAGTCTAAAGTTGCCAAAGAAATTTTATCTTTATTTATATTGAGTTTAATTGTTGCAATTTAAGACTTATAATATGTAAATATTATTTTTATATTAAAAAATATATAATATCTACTATCATGAAAAATCGTTGTTTTAGTGCCACTGGAGGAGTACCAGTGACGTCACACAAACTTTTAAAAATCATATCTCGAGTAATATATGAAATTTTCACATCGGGTTTTCACTAATCGTCATATATTCTAATGAAGTTTCATAATTTTTTTTAATTGGTAGGGATATATGGTATATGCCGTCTAGGTTTCTGGTTTTCGTTGAGCGACAACGGCACACAGTGTTCGTTGGTATGGTTTTTGCAAAGCGGTCACCCATCCAACTACTGACCACGGGTAGTGCTGCTTAAATTGCGTTATCAAGTGAACCGGAATCAACGCAAGACATCTTAACCTAACATAAAATAATCTCAGATTGTACCTAGTGCCAACAAGGAGTTTTAGGAGACACTTTCCAGAACGAAAAAGAAGAAAATGTTTCTGGAACATAGGGGCTCTGCATCTCGTAAGAAAGATTTTGGGAAAAGTTAATAACTTCATACTTCATATACAGTAGGTAAAGTATTGGTATATACAGGATGATTTATCGGTTTGTTCTTTTTTTAATACTTTTATTTCAAGTTATAATAAGTAAAATTCTTCAAATAAAATCTGATATATCTTTATCTTTCTACTTACCAAACAAATTAGTATACAGCTCAAGTTGAGCGTAACCATATGCAACTTCTGTTTTAAATTATTATTATTTTTTACTATAACATATTATTTTATGAACATGAATAACTTCTTAATTCATAATTTCAGGTACTTTATCGTATTATGCTTTTTTTGATGGGAATATAATTTGCTATCAAAATCAGCAAATATTTGTAAGATGTTCTCTTAAAAAATATCAAGTTGCATATTGTTGTGCTTAGATGAAACACCCTATCTGTATTCAAATGTTTATGATATGTGAAATAGACACTTAATTATAGGTCCACACTTTACCCAAATGGTTTTTACCATCTGGGTACCATTTTAAAAAAATTGTTAATTTACAAAATAACATGGGTACTATTATTAAAAAATCGTTAATTTGGAAAACAAAGTACCAAATCTGATATAATTTTGGCGGAATTGTTTTGACACTGGAGTCGCCATTATCATTTAACTTGTTTCAGGTTATTACTTAAACAATTCCGAAATTAGAGAACCAATATTTGAATTTATACGACAGTTTTGATATAGAAAGTCAACATTTGAACTAATTCAGCAAACAAATTTGGAAATTAAAACACTATAATTAGTATTAAATTAACCCCTGTTATATAATAGAAGTATTGAAATATAATGAAATTGCAATAAAAGATTGTATTTTTATAATTCGACTGCAGAATTTCTGTCTCTTTGTGCGGCACTGGGCGAGTCTCAAATTCACGCACACAAACAAACGTGACGCAAGTGAGTGAGAGACCGACAGAGTTGAATAGAGGATCCAGTGGCTTGTGAGTTGTATAGTGGTATGCGTAGTCACGTAGCAGAGACGTAGCAGCACAAATTTAATCATTTTATTTATTTGATTTGTTCCTTGACGTTTAAAATTTACGACCTCGGGGCAACGCTGCAATTTTATATAAAAAATCAACACGGGTTTTGGTGAAATGAAATAAAGACAAAAATAAAGTAAATACGTGTTGCTGCTTTATAGCTGCTTGGGTTGTACTGTAACAGGTGATGCTACACGATTAATGTGGTGATAAATTTCTATGTGAAAAGGAACATCCTGCAATGTTATATTAAATTTACTAACCCTTTTTGACATAGTTTTTACTCATTTCAAATAAGAAATACGATTGTGTCCACATGTTGGCGCTGCCACCAAATTTCATAATTCATGTTGGTTGAATTATTTAAAACATTTTTAATGAGCTAGTTAGCTACCTCGTGAGATATTGCGAGCTCTAACTTTATTTTTGTACGATATAAGCATTATTATAAACTATTAATAATATAAATATTTCTATATTCAGTAACAATTTTAGAATATATTCATGTAATGCAGCAATTTGGGAAAGATAAATATTATTGTAAGCAAATACGGTAAAATATCTGAGAGCTAAATGCTTAGACAGCAGTAGTTTATAGTAATTTAATTAGCATATCTTAGTTGCATAGTATCTCAATCAAAAATTATTGTGGAAATATTTACTGTAAAAGAGTAAATACAAATGTTGTTCAGAATTTAAAGATGCGTACAATAAGGCCCATTTGGTTACCGAAATATTAGTATTTTGCGATATATCAATCAAATTAAAATCAATTGGCCAAATTCTCAAGCGATGGCGTTGATCAGAATTCGCATAAGATACATGTCAAATTCATTTTGTATGATATCTTATGATAGCGAATGCGTGCTTTAGTATTGGTAGTATGTTTTTATTGGCAGCAGAACTGTTGCCATACACACTGCAAATTTCCCTATTTTTATAGGTTTCTTTGGAGAAAATTCAATCTTAACCTATAATCCACAAATACAATGTACCTTTCATTTTTACGTTTTATTTAAATAATACGGTTTAAACCAATGTAATACTTACACTCTTAAAATGACTACTATTGTTATTAATTTTTAAAAAATAACAATTAATTTCAAAATACAATTAATTTTATGTACTGTATGGTTAGTTTAGCTTTCTACCACTAGTTTTGAATGGCCAATATTTATTACGAAAATTGTAACACTGTCATGGAAAATTGATAAATCACGTTTGACATTTCATACGTAGTTAAAAGGTAATTTATTTTTTTGCCATAAGGAAATGGAACAAAATTAACTTGAAATTCGCTATTATATCAAGAGAATCTTCCATGAATTTTCTACAGAAAATAATAGAAAACTTCCATAAATAAATATAAATCTCTGAAGTGTCAAATGTCCAATTTTTGTCCAGCACTGTATAATTCATTTTAGAGGTAAATATTTTCATGATAAATCATTGTTCTAAAGAACAAGAGATCCTCCATTCGTCTGCAAATTTCAACTTCGCCTTTATGGTCTCCCTGTCATTAATATCTTAAGGAACCTTTACTTGAAGCCTGGTAAATGCAGTTCAGGCGAAAAATATATAATTATGATCTATGAACGCAGACTGTAGTACTAAAAATTGACAAGTGGAGTTATGATACATTAATTTATTTTAGACTAATTTTTACCATTTATAGTTAAAGGTTTTACCACGTGGAGATTGTGGTATCAAACTATTTTATTTATTAATAATATTTGTAATACGAATACATATCTCATTTGTAAACAACATTCCAAATGGCAAAAGTTATCAGAATTTGCGCCGGGACAGAACGTGCAATAGGTCCGATCAGCACATACCAACCAAACCGCTAACCACTTCATCAGTCTATCATCCGCACGTTCTAGTGCATGTAACCAGGTCGCGGCACCCGACCAGTTTTCAAAACACCACACACTCGCCGCAGAATCGCAGTATCGCGTATCGATTCGCTCGTATTAATATTGAGCGACCGCTGCGATTTTGATTGACATTTTATTAATTTCAATTTGATAGGATTCTCCGCTTCCGTCTGTAATACATCAGGACCATTTCAAATATCTGCTGCGGAGTACATTAATATTAAATTGAACGGCGCTGGTTGGAACGATAGCGGGAGAGGAAACCAGTGCCGTAGGATACAGGGGAAATGTGGTTCGCCGTGATTTATTATCTATTAATTCTCACTGCAGAATTCCGATTCCAGTTCTGGATAAATCTCTTCCGAGATGAAGCATTACTCCCTGATAAAATGCTGCTTTACTTTGTTGTTTTGTTTTCGAACCAAATGTAGATAAAAATCCAACCATTCAATTATTCAACTTCCATTTTAACTCTGTCTTCTTCTAAACGGTGCTCTCACGTCCCAGATTTACAGTTCAATCCATTCAAATCTCTAAAGAAATATCTGATCAGAGAAACTGGTTCATGTGTGTGTAACAATGTGAACATTCAGAATACGATTTATTGTTTTACTGTCAAAACGATTTTAAAATATCAAGTTTCAAACTGCGTTTGTACTTAAATGCAACAAAAATTGTCTTGGCAGGAGTTAATATTATTGCCATACATGTGTGTGAGAAACTTTGTTAGATATTAATTTTCATAAATAGTCTTTGAGATTATCGCGGCAAATATTCTGAAATATCGGCTTGAGATGCCATCTGGGGTTGACAGATTTATGGATAGGCCTGGGTGAACCCTTTTTATACAATTTTTGTGTTGGTCCTACAAGAGGTTCCCTGCCCCGCACCTACCCGATTATGGGGTAATTGCGTGTGTTTGGTCAACACAAGACAGATTTTGAAACTAGCAGACTTCTCACGTCTGCAGTGTACTACAAGATGTAGAATTCAAGTAATTGGTACTTGAAAAATGTTTTGGTATCTGCAACTACTTGGTATATTCGTAAGTTGTCGTCAATTGTAAGATTTTTATTTGTTTTGTCATTCTGTTTAATACATCGTTTTAACCTTTCTATTAAAATATAATTATTATCAACCTAAAAGTGTTTACGTTTTGTTAACCCTAATTTTCAGTTTCTCAGCCCCCTATGTTACATGTGAAAGGTAAATAGCCATGGCAAAGGAATACAAACTGCACAAGATTTAAATTAAAACAGATCGTGAAACTATTAAATTATGTAAGTTTTATTTAAATATTGTATACAAAAGCCTAATCAAATACTAGATCATGTGTGATTAAACCCCAAATTATTTGAACAGAGATTAGTTGAGCATACCATGTTAATGAATGAATGATCACGAGTGAGAAGAATAGACGAGTGAGAAGAATAGAATAGGATGGAAATGTTTGGAGGAGATTGAATATTCAGGGTTCGTGCTACTCTCCTTTGTGGAATATAGTGTATTGTTATATTATGTACCTATATACCGTGAGTTTTAGTTTTAGATAAGATTAAATATTTACTTTTCTGTCAATAATAGATTACTATGGATACAAGGTATACGTAGTATTGGTCCAGATAAAATGTAACACAGTTAAATAAACTTGATATCATACTTTAATGATATTTACTAATGAAGAAAGAAATTGTTAGTTGGTAAAATTCTGGTTGTAGTTTGAGTAATATGATGTTTGCTAAATTATTTATTAATGTTATAAGTTCAATGAACATTTTGGCATCCTATTTCGCATTTTACCTCCAATACTGGGTGGTATGCAGTGAGTTTCAGCTAAGATGCAATTTTTACTAATCTATCATTGATGATGTATTACTATGGGTACTAATCTGATCCAGATAAAATGCAATATAGGTTGTCAATGTCAATTTTTGTAAATATTCTCGACATTGTGGAATAATTTGTTCTACAATTTTCAAAGTATTGTCCTCCATTATGAACGCTGATTATGGTGAAAATCTCACATCTCTTATGAAATGGGCAACATTGTGCACTTGTAGCAGAAGCTGCGATTGTTAAAATATCTAGATAACTTTAATCCAGAAACCAATATCATGTTTTTCCAATGTGCTTTGACTGCTATTGCTATACTTAATATTAAGAAAAGAAAATAAATGTGGTACTTACCGGTGTCGGTGTCAGCGGGCACCCCTAGACTGTTGGAGTTGTCGTTGATGAAGGCCTCTGCTGAATTGGTAAACGTCTGCGGAGAGAGTGTCAAGTCGTGGCCACTCGACGAGTCGAACAGGTCAAAGGTTGCCGTCACGGCTTCCGTCGCACCTACAAACAAATGAACACATCATTACACTGTTCACATTCGATAAATGATAGTCATACTTAAAACAGTATGTTGTTAGTTCACACTTTTCAATGACAAAGGAATACATATTTGAATATCGATTATGGTTGACTAATATTTTATTAAATTTATTTTACATCACAGTAAATAGTTTGATTTTTAATGAACGTGTATGGTGGTAGACGCCTAAAAATAATTATATTCAAAATTATATAATTTTAGCAAATTAATAAATGTGTTGTTTCCAATAATGTAGTAGGTAAATTAATATTTAATAATCATTCGTCCATTATATTTGTAAATTTGGGACAAAGACAAATTAATATGAAAGCTAAATTTGAATAATTTATCATATTCAATGTTTTAATAAATATAAAATATCCAATAGGAAAATATTTATATCAATGGGAATTAAAAACAATTTATAATTACGAATACCGTTGCAGACAAATTTAATAGTTTTTATTTACATATGCATTATGCAAATTTGGATTTTGATCCATAATTTACGTAATTAATGATGAAAATAAAATAAATATTAATTTAATAAAAACAAATATCCTATGTTTTATAAAATTATATTTAATTATCGGCTTGCATAAACATTTTCAATTCAATTAATCCCATGTACGCATGTATGTCTGTATCTATACAGCCATTATTTTTAATCATACATACAGTAAAATTATTTTATCTCGTCGGCTTAAAATCATTAAGTTTTATTATGTAATTGGTGAAGCAAAATATAGTTTTCGGCGTTAAGCCACGAGTTCTGCCCGAAAAGACCTGGAAGATCTATTTTAATTCAAATAACAAATTGATCTCTTTTGTAGGTATCCATCTAGCGATAATTTTGAATGTTTTCCATATAGTAAGGTGAACTTGTTATGCCCTTCAAGGCAGATTGAGGTATTGTTACGATTATTATAATATAATTATGACTATAATTTAAAATATAAGTGATTGTTTCTGTTTAATCTGTACCACATTGCAATTTAAAAAATAGTAGATGGCAAACGTTCAAAAGAATGAAGAGATGATTGTTTGACGGAAGAAGTGATGTGGCTAAATAGTGATCGAGGATACAGTCAAAGATATATTTTTTTTTCTATAATTCCCAAGTTTCGAGACCATTTTTTCTATTTGCATTGAAGAAGACACATTGTAGAAAATAAAGATCTTTGACTGTATCCCCGATCATTATTTACCCACTTTCAAAACGATATTTAAGACTATATAAAACATCGAATTGGAAAAAAAATGCCAAATCAAAATAGTACACTTACAATTGTATTTATTTTATTTTTTCGCTCACACAAGGTGCCAGCTAAGTGGACAAAGACACTTAAGTGAGCGAATTAGTTTCTTTACGAGTGTTGTATAGCGTTTTGTTCAATCCTGCTATTGTAAGTACGCGCCCCCACCCTTGTGGTCCACATACTCAATGTTACGAATCAGTCAATTTGGTAATGACAGATGAGTGGGCGAAAGTAGTTAGCGAAAGAACTTTCGCCCACTCACCTGTCATTGCCCATCTCGTTGCCATAGGAATGAGTTGAGTGGACAAAGCAGTAGGTTTTGAGCTCTGTATCCAAGTAAGAGACAACAAGTTTCAATAGCAGAATTGAGAAAATTCCTATTTCTTAATAAAATTTAAAATAAATATATTATGACGCCATTTATCCTTTTGGGTGTGGCACTCTACTTTCTAAGATCTTGGTAAGTGATATATGTTTATGTTTGAGCGGATAGCACTTATCGTCTGACGAACTCCAAAGGTACAATTAAAATGACAACCGTCGATAGTAGGATTTGAACTGAGGATCGCCATGAGAAATAAATGTTGCCATGACTTAGAATAGGTCTTCGGAGTTGAATTCCATCTTTCAATATCACACAGGGTTATTTCATTGTGTTGTTGCATTTATTATTATTAGCTTCAGTTTTGTGACCTAATTCCTTAGCATCCTCCCCGCGTTCGCAATTGATTCCAACTTTAATAAACAGCCCATGTTCTAATATTATAGTCGACCACAGCAACCGCCAGCGGCGCCGGTACACCCGGGCGGAAGGGGCTCCATCCCCATCTCCTGAGGCCATAATGTTGAATGATTAGCCCAGCCGTTCAACATGACTGTATTTCAAGTCACGTAGTGTTTGCAGAGGACGGGCAAACATTGTCTTAATTAGGGCGGATAAGATACATGCTAAACACACAGCAATGCGACAACCTACATGTAGGAGCTCCGTTGTTCACGTGTGTTCTACATTCCCCCGCCCCCACGACTGGGACCAACAAAACAAGAAGCTTAAGATTCAACCAAGCGAGATTAAATTAAACCTGTGTGGTTTTTTTGGTTTGGTTTGTTTTAATTAAATGCATGTAAAACTTGCTGCCTGTAATTAAACATGCAGTATGAACTACACATTTCTTTTTCACAAAATAAAATCTGGAAAAAGTCTGGAATTATTGAGTAAACAAGTTTATTTAATAATTAACATTCGCAACTCAACAGCGATAGCAGATTTTGTACCATATTAACAAGAATTTGATGAGTCAATTTTATATTTATAAACTTTAAATTTCAATCGCAATAAAATAAAAATTATCACATTTGTTAATTAGAGAAGGATGAATTAAACATTCGTATTGAAATCATGAGATCATCAATTTAAATCCACAACCAACAGTTGCCATTTAATCTTTACTCTTGTAGTTTCCGTCCAGTTACATTTTAGGGGGGTAAAATATATCACTTAACAGAGATCTGCGAAAATAAAGTTCCACACAAAAAATGAGTACATGTGAAAATATATGTTTTTTTACTTTTTTATACAAAGTATAAGGAAGTATTGGAAAAATGAAAAAAATCGCTGATTTATAAATTTCATGAAAATATGAAGAACTGAGTGGATTTTGAATGAAATTGAAAAACCGGAAGAGGAAGTTTACTGGACACAAAAACAATAAATTTAATTTTTCTCGAAATTAGAATCAGCTGTGAAAAAAGCTTCAAATGAAAGATGTTAGCAAAAAATATTTGCAATATAAAATGTTATTTGTTTTTTTTCTACTACATGTTTCTAATTTTGAGAAAAACTAAACTATATATTTAATAATATATTTCAATAATCTTAGTCACAATGGAAATAAAAACTAAAACATTTTAAACGTCTATATGTCAAATAATTTTGAAGTGTTAAAAATCACAAGACCTTCTGATTTTATCGATAGATTTTAATTTTGAACTAATTTTTTTGCTTAGCAACAAACACGAAAGTAACCTGTATGGTAAATCCTGACTTCGACTTAATATCAGCTTGAGTGATTTTGCTTAAAAGCAAAAAAATGAATGCTTAAAAATAAAAATCTGAGGTCGCGTGGTACCTATTTGATGGATAAACAATGCATAATGTATCTTGAAATATTATTTTAACTGTCACACTTGCAGTTATAAACAGTAACAACTGATATTTGTTTATTTGGTAGCGGGATTTTTCCAGGGTAACGCGATTTTATCGGGGTTACGGGGATTTATTGGGGTAACGGAATTTTATCAGTATAATACTGTTCCCATTGGTTGATTTTCATGTGTTTTCCATCATGTTTGGTTAAAAACTAGTCGTAGGAATTTATCGGTATAATTTTTGTAATTCCATAATTAAAAGCAGGTACAAAAATATTATAAACATTTTTTTGCGTTTGTTTACAGTTTTGTGTCCAGTAGATTTCCACTTCTGTTTTTTGCAATTAAACAAAAATTAATTGAAAATTTAACATATCTGTATACACCTACAGACGTCATGGAGAAAACGGCAAAAACGAAGTTAGAGATCTTTTTATGATTTTATATTTTAGAACTTCGTCAAGCTATAAATAATTCTCTTACTGCAAGCGTTTGCTTTGCTAAACAGATAGGATAAATTTGTAGTATTTTGAAGATCCAAAAGCCTAATACGGGTATAGTGTACTTGTACAGAAACTTCCGAATGTCGAATAACACGTAGCTAAGAAAGCAACAAAACTTGAACCATAAAGAGATAAACCACCGAAACCAAACCGTCGGCGCATTCGAAACTCAACAACTGAAGATGCGCTGCGGCAATGCGGGGCCAGCATCTCGAGTTCGAGTGCCAGATGCAGATTGTTTTCCTGTTAGCAAGAGCAGCCGCAGCCGCGCGTTTTACGAGGAAAGTTTCCGTTTCCGCGAAATACAAATTTGCATCATTTGTAACCGAACGACAGAGGTGCGCACTGCTGTTGAATTTATCACGGATACATGACGCGTGACGTGACTTCCACGCGACTCATGCAGATTTTAACTGAACTTTAGTGTTGTTTTAAATTTGTTTAACTTGTAGTTACTCACGCGCAGACCCAGGTTTTATTGTTTTCGCGCTAAGTTATTCAATACTAACTTTAAGCTTTTACGGCGCCGATTTGGAAACAGTTTACATGCTTCTTTCAGGTAGGGCTTTTTCTGATCATATCGGAATTTCAACTTTTTTTGAAGATGGTAAACGGACTAACTATTTTACGACGTATGCTTCTTAATAGGTGGATGATTGTGAATTTATGTGAACAACATAAAAGACTATGCTATTCAGTGGGGTTTGAACTCACGACCTTTGGTGTGCTAGGATAGTGACATAGCCAATAAGACTATGACACCGAGATCAGCTGGAGTTTCATTTAAATGATTTCACTCTATCTTAAAAATATTATAATTATCATTACAAATATGAAGGAAATGTTCTCGACTGGATCCATATAATAAATCGAAGATGCTGTCAATATATTTAAAATAAAATAACATCGACGTTTCGATTGTTATGCAGTCTTCATCAGGACGATAATTAATAAATTATAAGGAATACATATAATAAAATTCAACGCATACAAACGTCTTGTTCTACATACTAATAGTTATTTACTTTACAAGTGGGCAAAGTAAGGAATTACCCACGAGAGAAATTTTAGCTCACGAAGCCGAAGGCTGAGTGAGATAATTTTATCGAGTGGATAATTCCACTTTGCCCACGTGTGAAGTATAACGTTTTATCCAACACTTCTTAATAAATGAAAAATTTATTAAAGAAATATTATTTAACAGTGACATATGCTTTAAATTTTTAAATTAAAATGTCAATCGAAGTAGTTACCAAGGTGTTGTGTGTTATTATTATTGTTATAAATAAAAAATACTCACTAGCGATTTTCCTCAAAATTATACCCACTAGTGGGTAATCTGTTACTTTCCTTGTTTAAAATCGCCATAGTTATAGAGCATTTATTGAGATGTGTTGGATAAAATCATTTTCTTAACTGTTTTACAATAAATTACTGTAAAAATTATTACATGTATTTCTCAAAATATATTAATCATCACCCTGATGAATACTGAATAACAGTCCGAACGTCAGTGTTTAATTAATTTTAACTATATTGACTGCATCTCCGATTAGTTGTTTTATTTATTTAAAAATACGTATTTCGCTTTTACAAAGTAATTGCCAAGAACAGTGCTATAAAGTTTAACTTTCCTTAGTGAAGTTGTCAAGTTATCTTGTTGTCAAACTTGGTTTAAACAGTTTTACATACATCACCCCACACAGTGGGGTAGCCTTGTGCTATGTTTTCGCGGTCACCCATTCAAACTTATAACTTCAGTAAACCGTCAATCAGAACGTTGTCACGTTTACCACACTCTCGTACTGTTGGTTCAAATTGGAAGAGAAACAAATTACTAAAAAAAGTTTCACAAATATTTGCAACGTCAATAATTCATTCCAATATTAATTCTTGTGTGTTACAATAATGAAATATTAACCCGGAATATGCAAGTAAGTAAGGAAAAGAGGTTGATGAAATTTTGGGGATGCGGCAAATAAATTCACAAGATAAATGAGATATAACTTTACTGATGATCATAGAATGCCACTTGCTTTATACTTGGAATAATACTTACTTTTCTAACAACAGCCACAATAAACGTTTAATATCTTCCGAATGGTAACATAGACGTAAATATATATTTTAGAGGGATCCAAAACGATCGATGTCTTTCGAATTTAGTCTTTTCAAGTATCCTTAGCAAAACAATTATTGGCAAACCACTGGAATCACTTTGATGGTTACTTTATTACCTCAACTAATTTCAAAAGGGACTACACCGTATTATTTTGAAAGTTCCCGATGTTACTCATATCAAGATCAATTGTGTTATTGATATGGACAAAATAAGGTGATGTATTTAAAATAATGATTGTTTAGTTTGTATATTCGCTTACACGTCCACTCAGTATACAAACATGTACTTGTAAATCTTTCTCATTGTTAAAAATATATAACAGCTTTGCATGACATCAAGTACTATCAATATTTTCATCAACCATATTTAGGAATAACTTACATTGTGCAATATTTATACTCTTTGTAGGGAGGTAATTCCCGATAGAATTTACAACAAACACAACTGTTTGCAAATAGTTAGCAATAAATAAATAATTCCATTTTATGAACGAAGCAGCACAGCAGATTTTACGATTGAAACTATTCCTGGACTGTATAATCATATTTGTATACTCTCATAGAAATTGTTACATTTTACAGTTGCTAGTGGCACATTATTACATTACGCGCAGAAGTAGCGCAGTAAGCAAATAACTACATACATCATACATACCTACATTGCCAGAAGCCAACAGGTAAGTTCATACAAAGATTAAGTTAGATTATATCGTGTTAGTTAATAAAGTACCCATTATTACAACTTCTCCGTCTGTTTAGATGATGTTGTGTTCGGGATAACTTTGCTACGAATTAATTGAGAACATAACATTACATTATTTGTTAAGATTATACTGAAGATTAGATGCGAAATAAAAACGTTTCATATGAAAATAGGCAAGGGAAATTACAAGTGTTTAGAACTTCCATCCTTTGTAACAACTTAATTTGTTATAATAACTATGATTTATTGTTCTGTTTCAATATAATTACTAAAATACTTATTCAAAAGCACATAAAAATAAATGTTAAATTACTATATTCACAAATATATTTAGTTAGCACAAAAAAATAATTTGTTACTTGCTAATAAATTTGAAACTTGTTAAATTAACAAAAAATTTCGGTGGTTCGTCTGGTACTAAAAATTTTGTTAAAATTTTGTAAATTTGGACAATAAAATTTTTACTGTGTAAGGGAACATTATTTAGCGGTAATATTTCATTGCAAATGATATGATCAAATATGATTTTGTCATTGAATTGGTCGAGGAATTTGACACAAAAAATAATAACAAAATTGTAAACAAAAATACAAAAAGCAATCAATACTTTGACACCCATGGTAATTATGAATATGTAACGTGCATTTTATTAATTAAAAATTCTCTAGTACGTTTATACAAATTTTGCTGCTGGCTGGGACGAAATTAAACCAAATGATTGGAATAGTCAACATAACATAATAATTCGAAAACACCACTTCGTTTCAATGAAACTAAAAGATCGTCGGATCTCTACCACGTTCTCTCCATTTATTCCGCTATTTTTCCGTGTATGAATAATCGACGCCACCAATTTCTCTATGCAAGTTAGTATTCAAGGAGCCGTGCAGCTGGTATTGATACAATCTGGCTGTCGCGGCCCGTGCATCTCTACTTTATGGCCGTGGCGCTCGGGGGAGCACTCCATCATCTCAGCGTGACCACTGGCTCCCCATTGCCCCTCCGGCCGCCCCTGCGCCGTCCCTGGCGAGCAGGGCCGTGTCCAGTCCAAATTACCCCATACATCAACAGCGCGAGTGCAGCGCGATTTGCTTTCCCGCTGTTTAATTCTCTTTCCCTCCGCAGGAGAGAGGGAGATAAAGGGAGGAGATGTCTGGTTGTGATGTCAACTGTTTTAGGGATGTTTAGGGAGATTTAGTGAGGGTGTGTTGTGGTTATTAAGTGATTTTTTCAACGTTAGGGCGATGAGAGGGTTGAATATATTTTCGGGGCTATTCATCGTAAAATTTAATTTCAACTTGACTGTTGGACATTGAAAGGACTTTCCTTTGGCAAGTTCTGGGTGTTGCAAATGACATCAGCAATTTTTGCCATGCAGAAATGATATCTGTGGCTCCTCCACCATTAAAGGTTGTCATTCACCATCAGATTTACGGTTCGATGTCTGTTTCAATCTCTCAACAAATATCTGATCATATAACAGACGGCAAATACATTTACAAATGCAATTCCAATAATATTTCGAACACGACAAGAGCTACGATGATCAATTTTATGACTATTACAATATATTGGATGCAGAATTGAAATATGGCGTACAGAAGTTTCAATGCTACTTTATTATATTGCTGTATCTTTCTACCAATTTACTAAAAAAAAATGTAAATACAACAGTTGTTCAGAATTAAAAAATGCATACAATAAGATCCATTCTATAGACATTAATACAACACTCTACTAAATAAATCTAACTTTATTTTATAAAATGTTAAATATTTTTCAGATTAGCTTAGTTTCCCTTGGGTGTGTTACAATATTTCCAATAAATACTAATTTTAATTTTATTGATATATCGCGAAATAAAACTATTTAGGTAACCAAATGTTCCTTATTGCATGCATTTTTAAATTCTGAACAACTTTCATGTATACAATTTTGCTGTAAAGTGAATGGGCAAAAAAATAAAGCAATATGAAAAAATAGCTGTGAAACCTCTTTTTTCCACATTTCAATTTTACAGCCTGTATATTTTCAACCAGTGAATTTCAAAATATAGGATACAACTCTCTTATATGAAATAGGAACCTATTATTCAATTTAGTATTTTCTTCTGAAAACAACGATTAAATATATCATATCCTATTATGCAACAAAAAAACTGAAAAAATACAAATGAAATTTATATGTATTATATTTATATCTGGTTGAAGTGAGTGCTTTGAATAGAAAACAACTGAACATATTATTCTGGCTAACATTGTTTCATTGTTTGTCATTGATTGTTATGTGCTTTTATGGGCAAGTTTCAGAAGAAAATTATTAATTCTATTGTTTAATTTGTTTATTTTTCAATCGTATGTATAACTTCAGACTTCTTTGTTTTGGTAGACAGCCATAACAAGTTGTGTATCATATGTAATTTACATGTCATTGCCTAAGAAATGATAAATGTTCACAATAAATATTACACTACGAAAATTCAGACACTGATTGGATAAAGAAAGAAACAGATTTAATATTCGACTTTTAAAATAGTTTTTTCGTATCAAAAATAAATGAAATTACCACATGATAATGTAAATAATAATAATATAGAAATTTGCGTACTACTACTAATTAAGTGGTTCACGAATATGTAGTCGAATTATAATTTTAACATGTACAACAGTTTTGGTAGTCCTAATTAAAATAAAGGTAAAAGTGCAGTATATGATCGAAAAAAAAATAAACCGAAATAAATTTGTTCATTAGATATTTCAGTAAAAATATAAACGTACTAGACAATGTATATATTGCAATATACAATTACTAGTCAGTGATGGTAGCGCAACGTAGAAACAGAAAAGAATGTGCTGTGTTGAAAGGAAAGAATGGCGGAGTATTTCAATTTGCAAGAGAGTTCGCGGGCACAAGAAAAGTTCTAACTTAATTGTCAAATAGAAAATCTATTTCAGTTCTAGATTACTTTCCAAACCAGACTTATATGGTCAAAACTGAAACAATGGAACGAAATAAGAAAGAAAGAAAAAAATAAATATATATTTTCGCCAATATCCGTTTCTCTTTGTTTCTTGTTTTGCTCGTTCAATTCCGAGACAGAATGACAACTTAAAATGGAATCGATCACAAGATGTTTTGTGGAGCAACGACGGACGTCCGTCAGTAAATAAGAAATGTATTTGTTCTGCGAAGCCGAAGCGTTACGATTCCCAATATTATAAATAAGTTCGTGTGTTTCCGGTGAATTATTTAAGTAGCGAGACTTGCTGGCGAGGAGGACTGAAATGCCGCTGCTGGATATTTGTGCATGTTTGCCGATCTGATTGATGTCAACCAATCACTTCGATCGATAACTTATTTTCAGAAGTGCTTCATACACGAATCCAAGCGCCACCAAATATTTAATGATGCTATAACCAGACACAGTCAAATTATCCAAAAACCTTCGTTTTCAATTCCAGAAATGTATAAAGAAGATTAAATATACCGGACCCGTCTTATAATTTTTCAAAAATATAACTTTTTGAATTTTCTAATTTACTCGAATTTAATTATTTACTGAGACCTGATAGGTCTTTCTGTGATCTTTGCTCGTCCACATTCATAATGCGATTCATACATGCTCATCTATTCTTCACATTTGGAATCATTCGTTCAAGCAACGAACCATCATCCCTAACCATTTATTCCTCGGACACCCACTCAAACGTTCACCTTCAATCTCACCCACGTATATTAGTTTCACCAACCTTTCATTCAACATTCGCTCAAGATGTCCAAACCACCTCAACTGACTCACTCCCACTTTCTTAACAAAATTCTTCTCAATCTTACACTCACCATGCATCAATGTATTCCGGATGCGATCACGTCTCGTATACCCGCACACTCCTTTTAAATATGCCTGTTTTATAAAAAAAAAAAAAAACTCTATAATACAATGCTGTCAAACATTTTAACTTTAACACATACCCTCCTCCTCATATATTTGGCTGTTCAAGGGTATTTTAACAGGTTCTTACACTTTCTAAAATTTCAGTGTTGAACATGTATTGATAAGGATGCAGATTATTATACGAAGAAGTTTTTGTTTTGTGTTACAGTAAGCAAGTAGTTAGACAAACAGCTGACACTTAAAACTTTAGCATCGTCGTGATAAGA
The DNA here is from genome assembly GCA_963942605.1 of Poecilus cupreus. Classification (NCBI taxonomy): domain Eukaryota; kingdom Metazoa; phylum Arthropoda; class Insecta; order Coleoptera; family Carabidae; genus Poecilus; species Poecilus cupreus. The sequence continues at coordinate 4,359,803 of OZ012725.1, read as the reverse complement.
ATTAATTCCTGTTTAGAAACTCTAAAAATAGTCTGTAAGTAAACGGAATAGCTTATTTTTGTTCTTAGTTAATCTAACAATGTTGGCAACCTTATAAAAGTTGCAGTGATGCCAAAGAAAAGTCCCTAAGGAGGTGGAACTGAGATGCATAATTTATCAACATTCCAAAATAAACAGGAAATTCCCCATGGAAATATTCATCATGAGCTATTCGTCGAATGGCATTATTTGGCAGATTGGAATTAAATTGATGCATACCACTCAACCCAGAGGAAAATTTCCGTGAAGGAATTATTCTTTTCCGATTCATAAATCCCGTCAAATTATTAAAATCATCGTAACGGAAGGCGTTTTAGGGTACGCGGGCATTTTTCAGCGATCCAAACACGCACGATGGCGTTGCCTTCGCGTTAATGTCTGCGAAGAACGAACAACACTTTCATTCAGCTGCTGCTGGAGAATCACGCACGCTCTCGGTTATAAATCGCACGAATTTTCAATTCCTACGTTGATAAATTAATTCTGAGGTGGCAAAAAATACATTAGTAATATTTCATGCCACTGGAGGGATGGAAAGTGATTGAAGACAAGTGGGAGAGCCCGAGAGCAGCCATTGCCCCAGAGGGATGAAAGTTATGGATTAGTTGTTTTTCACAAAGTTATGAAAATATTTTTCCTCGAATACACAAGTCTCATTTTACACCAATACGATGATATAGGCACTGCTGACAGATATTTTACTGTATTTGTCTTATTTTAAATGAATAAATATATTTCGCAATATGGGATAAGTAGCTCACACTATATCCTACTCTGTGGGGTAGCACGAATCCAGAAATACAGTTCTCCAAACATTCCTATCGCGGCACACCACTTTCGCTTCGTTACATTCATAGTGTGATTCATACATGCTCGTCTATTCTTCACACTCGGAATTATTCGTTCACGCAACAAACCATCAATCATACCTAAACATTTATTCCTCGAACGTCCATCAAACGTTCACCTCAATTTTATCCGTCATTCGATATCCTCTCAAGATGACCAAACCATTTCAACTAACTCACTTTCACTTTCTTAACTACATTTTTCTCAATCTCACACTTAGAGTATACACCAATGTATACTGGACACTATCACATCCTGTATACCCACACATTCCTCTCAAATACCTAATTTTTACAGTAGTTATGTCATTTATGCTTCTTCATTCACATGCAACATTTAGAACCATATATCAATGTAGCCAGTAACACACCATTATAAACACTCCATCGAGTATCTCTAGATACATTCACTTTTCGAAAAAATGTACCCAGTGCGCCCAATATGACCTGCAGACACCCGCAATCCAATCTCCTGGTCAGTACTCCCATCCCTCGAAACAATACTACTCAAATATACAAATTCACTTCATCATACTTCTCAAATACCAACACTTTACATTTATTGACATTCAATAACAGATTTAAACCTTTCCTTTCTTCATTTATGCTCACAATCATTCTTCTCAATTGCTCCTCAGTTTCTTCCAACATTTCATCCGAATAAGCTAACGTAGGCACTATACATCACATTACAGTTGGCAACTTTACTTTACCCCTATTGTACTCCATCCAGCAGTTTATGTTTAAACCAACATTCAAATCAATAGGGGTAACTAAATATCATTTGTAAAATGAAAGAGTTTTGAAAGATTTTAAAGAAATTTCGGCGGTAAATTGATTAAACTCAAAAGTCTGGAGCTAGGTTATGATCTCGTTGAACTCAAATAAAAACTGAATTTATGAATCTATAAAAATTAGAACGCGAAGTAGAGTTGAGATTAGATGAAAGTATGAAAAATGGGATTTGAAATTGCGAATCGAAATGCAGTTAGAGAAAAATCTATGCCTGCATTATAACGCGGTTCGAACCTCAAATAATAAATATGTAAATGTGAGGAAAAACTATTCATAGAACATTTTTCAATTTAATGTCACCGTAGGTAAATCTAGTTTTCGTTTCAGCGATTTTCCATGGCAATAGCTCCATAACAACAACGTGTAAATGTGGATCGTAACAATTTCCCTGTTTGGCAGAATGCCCGAAAAGCTGGGCAAACATTTTCACGTGCGGCATAACCTCTAATGCCAACAATGGTTGGATGGTACGTTTGGCTGGTCACCGCACATCATAACTTACACTCGGTCACTAAAATAATTAAACTATTTAAAGCCTTCATACCATTTAAAATAATATAAGTTAAAACAGATTTTCTTCACCAATAAATTGGTATGCTTATATATTTTACATTTAAGACTAACACTAGTTACAACGATATCTGCAATTAAAAATTAACAGATTTCTTTTTATGAATTGGCAACATGAGCAATTCTACAGTTATACTTCTAAAAATTATTACCAACAGAATTAATATATTCTTCATTCATTTAAATATTTTATAATAGCTCCGTGTTATTGTATCGGACTTGCGGATCATTAATTTCTTAGTTCGAAACCCACAGCTAACAGATATTATTTTAACTTTTTTCCTATAATAACATCTTTGGGGGTCGCGATTAAATAGCTGGAATCCGCACTTCAAGCGCAAAAAGCCAAAAATAATGTATTTATTTTTGATAATTTTAAAATATGGCATCTAGTTATAACAATCAGAATCTGGGAAAATATATTCTATAATACTGTTTTGGAAACTACAAATTCTACAACTATAAACTGTATTGGAAAAACTATCTTTCTATACTCAGCGTATGAAACAATTTCGACGAATCAGAGCAGCATATTAGCGCGATATCTTGACTCAGTTACTATGGTTACGTCTGTTTGTTTTAATTTTATTTGTAAGAGTTTGACGTTCTCAACAGGTTTATATTTGTATTTTTTGTATAATTTCCAAAATCTTGTTATAGAAAGTATAGTCAACAATATGTAACGGAATGGCAAATCCCACATTGGCAAACCGTAGTCCTCGTCTTCGGCTCGGACTACAAACATTTTGCTCGTGTGGAATATGTGCCATTCTCCATTCCATCACTTGTTGTAGAATATACTCTTCTACGGTAAAAGTATTGAAATATTTTAATTAACCTACTATATCTGCGAAGTATCTGTACTAAATGGATAAATCGCGGATAACATATTTATTTTTGTTATTTAAATTTGATAAACATTTTCGTGTGGTTCTGAATCACCTGTTATTAGAATTTTATTTGGATATGTCTGTGGAAAGATTTGAATGATTCTTGGCCAGCAATTTTAATATATTTTTGATTCATTCAAAAGTTCTCCTCAATTAAATTTAGAATTAAATTTTAATAAAAGTTTTGTGATGAATTTGTAAAGCTTGAATATATTTGAATGTAGCGAAAAAGCCTGCAATATTTTTAATTGAATCGCCCCAACAAAGCCAAGCACACCCAATGTGCTACATGATTAAAAATTTATGCCATCCGCTTTTATGAGCGATTATCAATGATGTGTAATCAAAATCAGTCCTCCATTTTATATAATTTTTGATTAACGTTTACCAGACTGGCTTTCAGCCAGTCAAATCCATTTAATCTCTCGTTTGTCGGATGAAATAGCCAGTCAGTCTCTAATCCTAGAAACGAAATAATATTCACAAATTACTCAGTGCAAATTGCCGTCCATTTACAACAAAAAAAAAACAGCTCTGAATGCACGGAGCGCACAATTGCACCGATGCGGATCAGCGAGTGCCGTGGAAGAGAAAGGGTAGGTGACCAATTGGCGGGACGTGTACTAATGGAACGCGTGTATAATTTCGTTCGCTTTGATGTTCTGTGTTTCAAATTGACTTTTTAGAACGTGCGTAATGGATCAGAACACCACATACGTTTCTCGTTTTCCTCTCTTGCAATTCTCTCATTTTCTTTTATGTTCTTTCTCCCTGTTTTCATTACTTTACACTCAGATTCCATGAAGCTTTCATTATTATTCAATTGATTGCTGGTTTCTACTCAGATTGCTTTTGAAAATCTACCCCATCACAAGAACGAGGAGCACTATGTTTCTCCAAGTGATTTTAAAATTGCTAAACATTCAACGAATTGCTATTATTTATACTTGCTTACATTATCTTTTGCTTTTTATAATAAATACTATAAATATATCATCGTCCCTTCTCCCCGTATTTGGTGTAGCTTTATAAAACCTCTTTCAATAATTTCAATGTCCGTATAATTAACAAAATTAAAATATATTCCCATCAAAAATATACTTGGATATTTAAATTTAAATCCATTTTTAGAAAGATGGGGATATTAAATATATACAAAACAATCAAATGCAGGAATATCAGCTAAAAGGGCAAATAAAAATGGGGTACCTAAATAATGCTAATTACTACTAAGTATCCTATGTACCGTTGTCTAATACTATAAAAGGTAATACGAGTAGATTTTTTTTATCGATCAGACGAAAACTGACTCCTTATTTGTATGTTATCGAACCGCAAAGTGCGTTAATCCGGTATTTTAGTGTCGTTGCTAGGTTACGATAAATAACAGTACGGGAATATCTTTTTTATAACACTGTTTTAAAACCTATACATTCTTCAACCAAAAATTGTATTGGAATAACTATTATTCCATACGCCGCGTAAGAAATAAATTCGACGAATCAGAGCCGCATATTAGCGCGATATATGAAGTATCTTGATTCAGTTACTATGGTTACATCTGCTTGTTTTAATTTTATTTATTTGAGGTTGACGTTGTTAGCAGTTTTATATTTGTATTTCTTGTATAATTTCCAAAATTTTGTTATAGAAAGTATAATCTACAACATGTAACGGAATGGCACATCCCACACTCGCACACCGTAGCCCTCGCCTTCGGCTCGGGGTACAAACTGTTTGCTCGCGTGGAATATGTGCCATTCTATTACTTGTTGTAGAATATATTATTCTATAATACTGTTGTAGAAACTATACATTCTTCAACTAAAAATTTTATTGGAATAACTATCATTCCATCGTATGGAATAAATTCGACGAATCAGAGCCGCATATTAGCGCGATATATGAAGTATCTTGATGATTCAGTTACTATGGTTACATCTGTTTGTTTTAATTTTATTTATTTGAGTTTGACGCTTTCAGCAGTTTTGTATTTGTATTTCTTGTATAATTTCCAAAATCTTGTTAAAGAAAGTGTAGTATACAACAGGTATCGGAATATGTGCCATTCCATTACTTGTTTTAGAATATACTATTCCCGGGTACTTTTAAAAAAACATCATCAAAATTGAAGTCTTGTCTCCATGTACTGGACGCATGAATAACAATAATATAGGTACGATTTTTGGTGGCAGAGCACTTGGATGATCTACGAGAATACTTAATATAAAACAGTCGTATTGTCAATATTGGCTTTAGATCGTCAAATCAAAAATTAGGTCCATCGACCTGGTTGTCTATGCGCTGAATATATCCAAAATAAATATGAAAATTAAATGAAATTTTATACTTTTACTTACCACTGAAATAAAAGAATGAGATAATCTGCTCAAAACTACAATAAGACTATTCTTGTTCTAGTCAAATAAAGAGAAGTCTTAGAGAAAACGATTGGGCAAGTTCTGAACAGTGTACATTACTTTGCAGAGTATAGATAACAATAACAATTGCATAAATATCTTCCGTATTATAAGAAACCCCCGTAGTCTATAATCTAGATGATCAATATACTGCGTGGGCGGCCGAAGTTTTTGCATACCGAAGCAAAAGTTTTGGCAGCGGGTAAAATTATTGAATGGTTCGTATTCCCTCATTACGAATTCCCCGGGGGTTCGTAAACTTTATAGCACTGCAGGCGGCGGTGGCGTCGCGGCGGAAACGCGGCGAACGCGCTACGAAATAGACCAATTTACACCCGCAGTCAATGGGCCGGTGCTGACATTGTATGTGGCATAACGTAGAATGTAGCGTAGGTTACGGAACCAGAACGTAAGCGGTAGAGTATAGTGTTGGTGTTATGGCTGCTTCAAGTAGGGGTAGTTCTTTTTTAGGAAGCCAGCAAAAACATTAAAGTCATATTTGCAACATATACTCAGCGAAAAGTCATTAAGAATTTTCTAATTATTTTTAGCATCGGATGGATGGTCATACGTTGTTTCATTACAAATTAAATTTTAGTTTTTGATATCCATCTGCTAGTTTCAGCCATATCACGTAAATATAGTGTATCTGAATAATGGAAGTTTAAAGAATTTTTTTTTATAGTCAGGTTTACATGATACGATTATCAACTTTTATTTTTCAAATTATTTTACTAAAATAAAAACCGCCATTTTTTTCTGTTTTCAACAATTTTGTGTCCTTCTTTTGACAAAACTGAATTATATGTTTAATAAACTAATTTTAGGTGCTATGGGAAGAAACAAATAACAGAAACTGTAATTATTAATCATTCAATACAGATTCACATACCGAAAGAAAAATTTGAAACTCAATGAATATTCTCACTTAAAATTGTAATATTTTTTTATTATATTTCTTTATAATATAAGCGCTAAGAAACCCATTGGAGCAGAGCGCAACGTCAGATCTCTAATATTTTTCGAGATACGTCGATTTTTGGTATTTTTCGAGGTGCAACTTTAAGGGCCAGTAATTCAAAAACTACACGAGATATCTAAAAATTCTCTTCAGTTTAGCGTTTCTGATGCCTTATATAACAAATTAGCAAAAAATTTTAAAATTTTGAAATTTTTTGTATTTTTGTTCAAAATTTCGATCGGCGATAACTCGACAAATATTAAAGATACAGATTTGCAGTGTTCACCAATCGATTCAGCTCGTCGAAATACATAAGTATGCAAAGTTACACAAAAATCGCTTTACGGGATGGAAAGTTAGAGCAAAAAGCCTGAAAATGGCGTTTTTCGTCCTGAAAGTCAAGGGGTACCCCTTGACGTTTGGCTTGAATTTGGCCATTTTACGACTTTTTGCTCTAACATTTCAACCGGTTGTCCGAATTTTCTGAAATTTTCAGGGTTTATGTATTTCGTCGAGCTGAATCGATTGGTGAACACTACAAGTCTGTATCTTTCATATTTGTCGAGATATCTCTAATCGAAATTTTGAAAAAAAATTCAAAAAAATTTCAAAATTTTCAAAATTTACTAATTTATTATAAATGGCACGAAAAACACAAAACTGGAGATATTTTTCGATATCTTGTATAGTTTTCGAGTTACAGCCCCTCAAAGTTGCTCTTCGGAAAATATAAAAAATCGTCATATCTCGAAAAATATTAGAGATATGACGATGCGCTCTGCTGCAATGGGTTTCCTGGCGCGAATATTATAAAGAAATGTAATAAAAAAATTTTACCATTTTAAGTCATATTTGGGGAAATTTCCGTATTTTGAAAAATATTACAAATCGCCATATTTTGATAAATATAAGACATATTACGATGCGTACTACAGCAATGAGTTCATTAATGTTTAAATTATACATAAGTAATAAATTTCAAGTTAAGTTTGGAGGAGTAATTAATTTATTTTCTAGTAAACAATTTATTTGTATAAGAAAGTAGTGTGGTGCTCACACCAGAATTTTTTTTTAAAGCTGTATATTTGCGAAATATATTTTGAGATAAAATAATAGTTAAAATATTTTATCTAAATTAATGGCTTCGTAGATATAATTCTTATTCCCGTGTTCCGTCAGAAAAATAACAATAAAATTTAGAATGAACTTAGTATAATGAACATGCTGACAAACCAAATATACCCTACTAATTTATAGTATAAACTGTCAGGAATGAAAAACAAAAACAAATAAATAATGAAGATTTATATAACGGCATCAGTTATAAATGGATCACAAATGATTGGAATGGGTTATAAAAATAAATATTAGTTAGATACGCATGTCTGAATTAATACTGAAACTTTTAATCTGCAAGTTAGTTATTTGCGCTAACGAACCTAGCGAGTAACTAACTTTATTTATCGTTTTCCGATAATCCTCGAAATTGGCTGCATGAATGCTAACGCTCTGCATAATTCAGCCCTGGACTGCGTGTTTTTATAACGCTCTGAATTGCAGTCCGTCGTTCGATCTTACTCAGAAAGGGTTACGAATCGATTTAAGGTTTTTTACTTCGCTTTTATACGTCTTTATTAATTCCTAGAAAAACTGGACAGTTTTATCTTTATTCAGTATATTTTTCAATCCCTAGAGCGGGAGAAAATTAAATGTTCTTTCTAAACGAATTTGTGAAGAGGACGTCAGTTGTAGTTTTGAACTTTTTGATGATTATTTATTATTTTTCTAAATAGGATTATTATTATACAATGCAAATTTTATGTATTCATATTACCTATATTATAAAATATAGTTTTAAATTAATGAATAATCTGTGGAAAATAATTAATTACGTTCTATTTTCTAAAGTAAATACAATCATACAAATGTAATAAAAATCAGATTAATTTAATAATACTAGATTAATTAGTCCATATCCACAGCATATCAATCGTATTATTTAAATGTAAATTTAATGAAACTGGTTAAAATAAAATATACCCTACGTTCATTTCAAATTAATTATGAAATCCGCAGCGTGAATTTCTGTCTCATTTGTAGAGCACTGGAATGCTGACGTGGGCTGACGTACGCATAGCAGACATCCAGTGTCTCTCAAAGTTATGACATTTGTGGACATTTTCCTGGATGATGAAAACCATGTTAAAATGTATACATACTACCATAATAAATCATGCAAGATTATTTATGTATAAAAAATAGTCACACATTATTTATTATTACTTTTACATTATCTATTTTTGAAATCATTCCAACGCGACTAATTTGACAGTCTAATCCGCAACGATTTTTAAACCGTACAAAAATAAATTCAAATAAAAATTGTAATTAATATTATTGCTCATCTTCATACTTTTACTTTAGATTAATAATTAATTACACTTACGGTTTGTGGGTTGCTACCAAAATCACCTCGAAATTTGAAACTTAATTTTTTTGTAATTTCAAAAGTATATACTTGTAGTCATTAAATTTTGAAATTACAAAAAAATTAAGTTTCAAATTTCGAGGTGATTCTTTACACATATCTGCAGGAGATGTTTAACTTTCTTATTAACGTATAGGAACAAATCAAACCTGTAAATTTATTTACTGTGTTCTTTGGGCGTTAGTGTCATGTAGGATAATGTAAGAATAAAGTTTTCATCCTTTCCCTAATAGTCAAAAACTATTTCACAAAAATAAAGTTTGAAATCTGTGGTTGCTACCACAAGATTTGTTTTGGGTATACTAAGAGAAGTGTTTTAGTTATGAACAATGTTTTAAATTATTATTTTTTAAATACTTTAAAAGTTTTAGACAGTATGTTTTGGATTTGTACTTACTCTCGTTACCTTTCCAAGTTGGGATACAATTTACTTGACATCAACAAAGCTATTGGGCATCGGCTAGTAGTTGTTATTGCCGGGCGGGCAATACGCAAGACATAAAGTATGTGGCAATATAAAATAAAATTAAGATGTGTGTTATAGTTCATCCTAGAGATATAAACAGTATGGTTTCACAATTCCGAAACTACTGCTATACTAAACCACTACTACATATTTTTTATAAAATAATTTTTAAACATTATATATCGTTAAAACACTTGTCTTAATATACACAGTATATATGTTTAGAATACAGAATTATTTTACATGAAATTTGTGAACTTGTCTGGTAAATATTTCCAATAATGAGTCACCTTGCGAAGTACTACAACTACTCTTTGAGAAACACTGGCATAGGCCATTGCAGAAGTGAACAAAAACTTTAGAGTTCATCTGCGACCCGCGCATAAACACAAGCTGTTGAAAATTTAATATCACCCTGTTGCCATCTGAGAACAACGGCAAACAGGCAAACGGCAATGGCAAAAACTGCGTTCGCTACCGTACCATTGAAAAACCAAATGGCATGGCCTGTATGGTACATACGCAAGTAATTATGTTTGTATTTTGACTGCAATGGCACTATTAGAGGTTTTTACTTAAAATGAGACTAGGAGCGGAGTAATTACATTTGCATGTTTGTTGAGATATTGAGATTGTTTTAGGGTGCGCAAGAATATTGCACAAAAAGCAGGGAACATATTGCAGGAATGCCAATAATTTGAATAATTTTATATCAGTTTCCCTCAGTTTTCATTGCAAGACAATCTGAATAGAAACTGAAATATAAAACTTTTCTAATAAAATATTGGTTGGGTTCAATCACTGAATCATTTTTATAGAACTACAATATTGTTCTGTTATGTTAACCAAATGCAAACTGATTTAGAAACTTAATCAATAATACCAAAAGAGATTATCACGGGACTTGACAGTATCTAATTCAGCCCACCAAAACTCGAAGGATCGTAACAAAACGATAAAACACCCTTCAATTATGTTTAAAAAGAAGCCTTAAATTATACCTGTCATAAATAAATACTGCCGCTGGTTTCTTAAGTTTAGAACAGAGTTTGTTCTAATAAAAATAATAGGAAATAAATAGGTAACAATATTACATTTATACTTACAACTTTCACATCAATGTTTATTACCTTGCTGACGCATTTCAGTATTATAAATATTATAGTTATTTACACAAAATTTAATTAGAGATTATAACATTAACAATAATTATTGTAATAACGAGTATAATTCATACAGATAACGAGGAAGGTATCATAATAAAATTACTCATCAGTTTCAGTAATTAAACTATCGTTTCATGTAGGTATTTATTGTAAATTATTTAAACAAATACTAACAGGATGCTTTAATCCGATTTAATTTTTTAATGAAAATTAATTTCTAATTTGTTAAGTACCTAATAGGTACTCAAATAGGTAGATATTGGCTTTTGCAAATGAAATTTAAATTGGAAATTTTAATCCAGTATTAATATTTACATTCGAACAATGATAATATAAGGATAATAAGTACAATATTTATGTACTTATAATAATCCAAATTATATAATATTATTCAAAGCAAACTTGTTGCCATTTGGCAATAGCCACTCAAGCCCTATGGGCTTTTGTGGCTATTGCCTGACAACAAGTTTTCGAAAGATCTGTAAAATTATTTTCAATTTATTCTCACTCTCTTGTTATACTATTACTGGCAAATTCATTTAACATTGACAATGTATGTTGGAGTTTATTTGTAATAGTACGGTAAGAGCAAATATCCTAGTAACAGATTAATGACAGAAAAGTAAATATTGCATTTAGCTGAAACTCACAATATATTTTTTTAAAGCAGAAATCTAACAGTTTTACAGTTAAGTTTATGCTAGATTTTTTGTTAAATTAAGCTACTGTATCCTTTAAAACAGTTACTGACAACATTTCCTAAATCTTATATCTTTCTGTCTCTGGGTCAAGGGCCAGACCAAATTATTACTAAAATAAATACTGTAACATATTGTTATTTCTTATTTAATTCAGTTATGTTGTAATATAATGTTCAGGTATAAAGTTCTTTGTTGGTAGGAGCCTTAAAGCAGGTGGAAAAGTCTTGATTATTGGTATCATAAAAATGGCCATCAGTTATTTCATGAAAATGAATGGATTGGAGCCGGATAAAAAAGTAGAAGGCTTTTACCAGATCTGCTTTAAAACAACGAGCAATAATTTGTATCATGATAATCGTGATATTTTACGTATGTCCGCAGGAAAATCGAATATTTGTTGATAATTTGAACTACGCTTCTAATTCTGACTTTAACAGAAAATATATTATTCCCAATGGTGATGTGTCATCCAAGGAGAGTTGTGGAGTACAGATACAAGTAATTTATGGAGACAGTACTGATTATAATATTTATAACGCAGCGCAGTACAATAATGTATGCTTGTATGCGATGCAGTTTTCCATGTTCAAGAGAGAAAATAATGAAAATTTAATTTGTGAGACAAGATATTATTTTCCACTTGGGACATGTTTAAAATTCTACATAAATATATCAATTTAGGGAAGCTCACATCCGCGCTATGAATGACAATAAAAAAGCAAGCTGCGTAGAGCGTCGCGGCGACCACAACGAGCAATAAAAATGCGGGACAATCCAATTTTTAGCGCATAAGCAACAACAGTTATACAACAGCTTCGTCGGCGCCCCTCACACTAAGAGACACGCTCCAGGGCCCATGCACAGTTCAACGTGAAAACAAAAGCAATTATCAACAACGAAAACATTTGTTTCCCTTTGTGCTTTGTAAAAAAACGAAGAAAAAGAAAAACTCCACCATTAATGGATTAAAGAAGAAGAATTTTCGCTCAGGGTTTAAACTTTTCTTTTTGTCGTCTTGCTTAAAAAGTATATCGTCTGTTCCGACCATGGCGCCGACAACAAAAGCCCGATGAATAGACAGTCAACTCTATCTGAATTTTTGACAAATAGTTTTCACACAATAGAACTATTCCGCGATGAATTATCGCCCGCGACGTTGCGATCCATTATTTAGAAATGCGTCAAAAACCATTTTCAGTGACAAATTCACACTTTCCTGGAAATGACAGTGCCGAAATGCATAGATCAGGCACAAAAAATCGCAAACGAAATTGTTTTCGATGGAGTGGTTGTTTGACATTTGAATGGCTGCCGCCATAATGGTTCAGTGAATGCGTTTTTCGCGGATTCATTGCATGACGGCGCATTGTTTTTGCCGCTGTGAAACAGAAACAGTGGTCGCTCGGTCGCTCCACATGCGTAAACATATACCCAACAAAAAATTACAAATGAATTTTCATCCGCTCACGAGGTTCAACATTCTACTGGGAGCTGCGCTGTACAGCAATTATGCGACGTGCGTCCAAAATTTTTATTTAGTTGGTCTATATTTATCACTAAACTGATGAACAATATTATTGAACCTTTTACATTTTTTGGATTTATATTTAAATACGAGTACATAGAATTAAGTGAACTTTTCTTTTAACGTAATTAGCAGTATGTACATATTAATGACATTTTCTGTCATGAAAAGAAGGGTAAAAGGTCATTTATCTGCTCCCACGTAGGTACTCTAGAGCTAGATGAACTAGAGCAGGGTTCTTCAACCTTTCATTGCCTTCGGAAATTTTATGATTCGTGGTCTATTCTAAAGGAACCCTCGTGATTTGAGATCTTTTTAAATAGACTAAAATAAAGAGGTATTTTTTATAAACCCCTTGATTTAAATACATTCCAAAAGATTCGCAAAAACTAAGTGATGAATGTAATAGTGCACCTTTGCATTGAATTTTGTTACAAACTAACAGTCTTGTCCTATGCACCCTACTGTACTACGGATATAATTTCTTAGTGGTCATTTTAAAATTCACTGGTAATTTTCCGCGGAACCCTTCGAAAATTTACCAAAATCAAAGAGTTCTGTGAAATCCTGGCTAAAGGACCCTAAACTAGACAACTAGAAGAAGCTGTGATATAAGAGACATACTTCAAAATGGAATTCAAATTGTATTCGAAGTGTTAAACGAACAAGAGGTACTTATACAAAGAACTAACTAAAATTTTTAATAAACTACAAAATCTGATTTGTTTTTTATATTGTAGTTTTTTCAATTAAATGTTAAATATTATGCAATTTTGCTATATGTTGCTTTACTTTTTGTAATATATACCGAAAATATGCCTACATTGTAAAATAAATGCAAAATTCAAAATGGTGCAATAATTTTGTCCAGCAGTACATATTCACTTGAATGGGAGATGCTAGGTGTCTTTTTGGAATATATATTTTTTTTCTATTCTTATTTTAAAAAAGCTGTTGTAGTATATGTATATAGTACATAATGGTTAAATTATAACGTATTCGGTAGGAATGTAATAATTGGATAGACCATAAATATTATAATAAAAAATAAAGTAGATTTTGATAAAAACATATTACATATTTAGGGGATGTAATTTGACGGTCAGTAACCGCACTTAGCGTGCCAAGTGCCACATTAATTTAATAAACATAGTCTCGAACTCCTAGTTGTAGAGAAAGGTTAATCAATTAATTATTCGCATTTTTTAATTGTAACACTGTTTACCAACTTTTTAGTACTATTAGAATCTGAGTGATTAGTACTACAATGATTTTGTTTCTAAATTATGTAATAGGAAAATGATATAAACAAAGCAGAGAAGTAGATTATCTACAATTATTATTTGAATCATTTTTAACTAAAGTAATCCAGAAAATTATCACACACTCACACAACTAAACCGTTTCTCGTAAAATATTCCAAAACAGGCTCGTAGTGTGAGGAATATTTGTTCTTGTATGAATTGGACTATAAATGTGGAAGAGATATGTCAAGAAAACAATATTTTGCTAGATTGATTGTTGGTTAAATGTGTTTATGACTCGTTTGGAACTTTCAACAATTTGAGGAATAAATTTACATCGTCTAACGAACCGAGCATTCATCTAGAACTTTGGCTCTAAAGTACAGAATTATTCAGTGAAAAGTTCGGATTGGGGGTAAGACCGAGACTAACATATTATTTTATTTCAATGTACTGCCCACGTCCAGTTTTTTATTTAATCTTAAAAAGGAACACAAAAAACACAACACAACAATACATTTTCTTGACAGGCTAAAAATACGACAGACCTTTTCTTCGCGAGGACCAGACAGAATCATTCCAGGACTTAGACGCGGGCGAGTGGTTCACGAACATTCCGACAGAGAGCGCGCAGATCGTGTGTTTGATATATTAAGGGTAAGAGGGTTAATGATTAGTATGCGGCAGCGGTGGTGGATGGCCACCTGCCCTACTAATTAGGCACGCTCAAGTATGCGAGCGGCGTCGCTTTGTTTTCCAGTTTCACAGCTGGGGGAGAGCGATGTCCGGCGTGACATGGCGTGACGGTGACACCAACTTGTGATATCTCATATGGAAGATTGTGTATCTTCATAACTCAAATTCTAATATTAATTGTAGTGGTGTACATAAAATAACCTAAAAGCAATTATTCTATTATGTCGCATTTAAATGTTGTAGTGAAATTGGATAAATACAAGGTGCTATTTTTTAAACGTATACGCAACACAAAACAGCGTACTTTTGTTCATGTCCGTTCGCACATATCAAATTTCAAAAGTAGTTGAAAAACGATTTTAACAACAATTACATCGGAAAACCATTTGTAGCAGCTTAAATATACCAATCCATACAATGAAATTATAATTATTGTCATTTTACATTTACTAAACTAATCAGAGTTGTACGAAACACTTTTTAAAATCATAAACAGTTTTTGTTTATTTTCATACTATATTTTAAAAACTCAGTTGTTAAGTATTACCCACTTGCTAAGATTTTAATCCAATGAAAATTCTTAACACTCAAGAAAAAATCAAATTATCAATCACTTGCAACATTTATTTCTATTTGCCAAAAATATTAGCAAGTGGTTAAAAGTTAGCAACTGAGATAGAGAATTGGGCCGAATATCGTATTAGATCGGATATTCATACAATTTTTTAACCACTAGCCTAGCAACATTCCATTATTAATCTGTAATGGAGTTTGTTTCTCACTACCAGTTGCTTTATGATACTGTAATGTTTCACTCATTATTCGGGTTAATTTAAACTAACAAAAACTTATTTATTTCCACTTGTTTATTTAACATTATCAACTACATTTATTTTCTTCATCACATGTCCAATCTTTATCTAAACATATGCGGACTGTTTATCACAGACTTACGGTCTATCACAGATTGACTGTCTGCCGTTAGCCCGGCAGCCCCTTAGGTACATATTTGTATGTTGCGGGTTCTCGAACGTTCTACGCTTCTCTCGATGCCACGAGAAACGCTACTGCGTACTGATTGAAGGTGACATCTTTCCGATAGGTTTCAACAAATCTGTATTCGTTAAAATACCGCAAGAGCTTAATAATGAATTTATTAGCTACAAAATATCACTTTATAAGGAAATGAAAGTTTCTGTATTACTCTGATATACTATAAACTAGAAGCATATTTTCGGAGATTTTAGTCACATGTTTTGTTAGACTCCATTCTTTAAAACTATAAATTATCAAGTATTTAGGCCGCAATTGATCAAATAGCACATTTTGTATCCCATAATTGTATAAATCGCACCCTAAAATATGGTGGAGGAGCTACAAAGATAAATTTTATGCAGAGAAAGTTATACGAATTAGTATTTTAAACATCAAGGTCGTTTCAAACAATAATAAAACTGCAATTGCTATAGGGTATTAGTTTTTGATACACAATCAAAAGGCCTTTGATATGCAGACAAATTTTGTGTTATTTTGAGAGGCACTGAACATGAAAACCGAACCCAAATTCAAACCGGTAATACGTCGCTGGCAGCAGTGCAAATTACGCGAAACGAGGGTGGAATGTGCAAAAAAGAGCCACGCGTGCAAAACAGAAAATCAGAAGCGGAACAATTGGATTACTAAAACAACAAACATACATTGAAACTCAAAGAACTGTTTAGCCATCAAAAGCTGAAGAATCTCCTAGGAATTAATCACCAAACGCTAAAACTTCAAATGTGTAAACACGAGTATTAAAGAATCCACGCAGAATAATTTTGAGCGGAAATTTAAAACAATAAACTTTCAATATTTTACAAAACATTTTATTATTTAAACTTTTGAATGAGTGAAAATATTTTTGTAACAAGATCAAAACCTTTTCCATGCTTGGAAGCTAATGTTTTACAACAGAAAGTATATTTCTGTTCTCCCCAATGTAAATATTGTATTGTATTCAATTAACAAAGCGATTCAAAAATTCTCAAACACAAATTTTGCATATTTAGTAGCCCGAGGATTGTTTTAAAATTCTTAGCAAAATTCCGCAGTTCCGAAAAAGACCCGGGAGGCCGACATCAGCACGAAAAATTGTTGTTCGAAAAATGTTCTTTCTCTTCTTCTTACTTCTATGGCAAATACTGGCGAAAGCATGCATTTAAAGATCCCTATTACATGGTTTTAATGAAAGTATGGCAGCATCATAGTTAAGCATTTAATGTTTGCTCTTAAACTGTTTTATCGGGCCATTGGGAATACTTAAGATAGGTAGTGAGGAACTAATTACTTTTGTTCGATAATTATCTAATTATAGTTGCGCGGTGCGCTCACTTATTAATGCCACGGAACCAATTTCCTACTTGAATTAGGGTATATTGAATGAGTAGTACGAAAACCGAGACAATTTTTTTATTATGTATATATATTATTTGTTAAGTAAATACAATATGTGCTACCTGTACGCCAATTACCCGTTTTGGGTGTGACACTCTGCTTTCGCAGATCTCTGCAGGATATATAGTTTTGCATAAGAAGTGTGATTACTACTCAACAAGTCTTAGTATACAGAAATTTTAGTGGAGGAGGAATTACAACGGAAAGATAAAAATGCGTACAGTTTTTGTTGGTTGTACTGAATCAACAAATGAATCGCTTCTGATTTAGAAACTTAAATATTTGTTATAAGCTTTCAATTATTTGTATTCCTTTTAGATCCGGTCGTTCCATCTACGAATAAACTTCCCAATAAGTTATACGTCGAATAAAAAATTAATACGCATAAAAAATGACAGCTAGAACAATTACTATCTTGAGTTAAGATTTCGATGCGACATTTTTATCTATTTCGCGAATAATTTATTTGGAATTTTATACGTAGATGGAAAGCTCGGTCCCAAAATAAAAAATTTGTGTTATCACCATTATCTTACACATATAATAAACATAAAATAGATATTCTAGTTATTTATTATTCTCATAGTAATTATGATTATTGAAATATAAATAGATACACAAACGATATGGAGAAAATTTTCCTCTAAATTAGTTAAATTTGCTACCAAATAAGACAGGGTTTAATAGATATTTATTAAATTATTAAACATCAAAACTTGGAGTAGATACAAAAAAATTGCAATGAATATTATATATCATTTCGATGTGTATTTGACTGTGTTTATTGTAATGTGTAAAAAATACTAGAAATCTCCAAAATACAGCATTCATTCATTAACCTGCTTCCTTACTAACCCTGAAGAAATTTTAAGTGTAAACCGAAACGTCGGTTATGTAATAAGAATAAATGCTGTATGAGATTTAGAATATTATTTACACTTTAAAATTATATTTTTTATCCGCAACTAATTTCATATTTGAAATAAACTGAATTTATTGTTTTGTGGATCAAGTAAACTTCTACTACCGGTTTTGCAATTGTTATTAAAATATACCTACTAAGTACTTAACATTTTCATGAAATTTACAATTATGAAGTTTTCTACTTTATTTTTTCTCGTGCGGAATTTATGCAACACAGGAAAACACATTCATAC
This sequence comes from Poecilus cupreus, assembly GCA_963942605.1. Lineage (NCBI taxonomy): Eukaryota > Metazoa > Arthropoda > Insecta > Coleoptera > Carabidae > Poecilus > Poecilus cupreus. The sequence goes on along the minus strand of OZ012725.1, from coordinate 4,341,404 downwards.
ATCCATCCATGTATCCATCTATCTACATAGATATCATTAAGAAAACAGTCAAAACGGAATCAGGAGACTTCTACATGCAACAGTCAATTAATATTGAAATTTGTACTTCTGGTATGCATACAAAACGTTTGATAGCTTTATACATCTTTCAAATATATCAGAAGATCCAGCCATTTGACACTGAGTTTCTAGATGCATATGCTTTATTCGGTAAAAACAATTATATTTAATTTTATTAAAAATTCTAATAAAATAGTTTTACTGTCAAGGTTTCCTAAACTATTTTAGATAAAATTGCAGAGAATTTAAGTTTCTAAAACTTTTATTTGAAGAACGTCGCGGTAACTTTGGTATTAAATTGCTCTTATGCGACCGGTTACTACACATTTGGATGTTAGTATAATCCTTATCAGAGTGTTATTAAATCAGTATAAAAAATGTACAGAAGCTCGTACAACAGATGGAATTGACGGAGGCGATTTAAAGAAATAAGTAGTAAAATTGCTGAGAGACGTTACCGAGGAAGAAGGCAGCGGGGCGAGGCGAGGAGGCGTGATGAAAGAAACGAAGGAAAAACTTCATTTCCGTCGAATAACGTAGTTAGGAACTTCGCAGGGAGCGACATTTTATTAAAATGTCGAACGTCGCGTGATAATCCCAGGAAGTAGCAGGTATCTCAGACTTGCAAATCGCACTAGGAAATTGTATCGCTATATATAGATGCACGCCCTCGTGCACACGGGGCGGCTCGGCGGCGGACACATTTACATATTTCCACGTCACGAAATGAACTCGCCGGATTAATTTTCAAAATTTCCTCTTCTTCAGCTCGATTCCATTCTCACATCGACAGCGGGGTAATTGTGTCACCTGCCTTCGACGCCTGGCGTTGGCACCCGACGCCGACGACTGTTTGCGAATATTAAGTTTCGACAAGAGGATATTTTCCACTCTAGCGCCGAACCTATTGCGAAAGATTTATTGGAATTCATTTAGTTCACTTTGGAAATAAAGACGTAGCTGGGCATATGAAATTGGATCGTTTTTAGCTGTCCTAACTTAAATATTCAATTTTGCTTTCCTACCGCCATTACCAAAAACTACTTTTGATATACTGTATAAATTATATTTACAAAACAAAATTAGATTAAAGTGTTAACTTACATCTTCAACAGTCATTTTCAACGTCAATACTTGTTGAAGTCCTAACAAATATTCTTCCGAAATAAGAAAATAAGATCTATGATTATTGAAGGATGCCACTGTTCAACTGTTTAAATTTCTGAACAAATTTTTAAATAAGAGCAAACTTAGATTAAAAATTAAACAAGCAATTGCGTAGTAATATATATATTTAACGTTAAATTTAATAATTGTGGTAGTCTACCTCGGGATTTTGGGTGTTCGGGATTTTGCTTATTCGGGATTATGGGATTCGGGTTCTTGAGATTCTGGATTTTGGGATTCGGGATTTTGGGCCGCTCCCAAAAGAATGATATTCATAGAAACTTTATACAAGTAAAAAAATCAAGTGTGGTTAGCATATAACTGTCTCATACACCTTGGAAGCTATGACTTGACGGCTGGTAACCGCATTTCATACGCAAAAATATATCACCTACCGAGATCTGCGTTAGCAGAGTGCCACATCCTTAATGGGTAAAAGGCGTGATGATATTTCATTTATTTTATACACCCCAATTTTCGTGAATCAATGCATTGTGGGAAAAAGCAACATTCAACATCATTGGAAGACAACAAAAACGAAACTTTCTCTGTTGTAGATTAGATAACAACTCCGTTCCATCTCTGGAAGTGGTAACAAGAGGGCGTGGATGATTCCAGAGCCGAGTTTGCTAAGGAAAGTTTGAAAACTGTACTCGAGATGTGCAGACTTGTATGAAGTATTGCTGGAGATTCACCAGCTCACCAACAGGATCGTGGGCGGCGAGTTTCAAGTGGAAGGAGGGATGAAGTTGCTTTACAACGCACCAACAACTTCGTATCGGATATACTATCGGAAGGATATTCGATGTAGTGTATACAGAATATGGAAAGATGCATTAAAGACTTATATATTCTTGGAAGGAGAGATTTCATTGGCTGCACTGAAAAAGCAGCAAATTTTTAATATGGTGCACTTTGATTTTGATTCTGAAAACTTCAAAGGAAGTATAGATTCAGGTGTGTTGCAAACTATATATTTGATATCAATCTTAATTTGGTTTGAAACAATCAGAAGCATTGAATATATAAGAAACAGGTGCTTGTCAGTAAAACTGAATGACATTTATTTTATCATGGAATAAAATTGCACCGAAATTGCTAGTAACCGAAAATATTAATGTAGCTCTCGACAGCCAATTGTTTTCATGTTTCTAAAGATATATAGAACGTTTTTAATTCCAGTGAATTCACTTTGAAAAAAAAAATAAGAAATACAGTAGCCTATCAGTGGAGAGTTATTCAAAAACTTGCTACTTCAAAATTCTTAAAAGAAAAGAACTGTATTAATAAATTTTAAAGTTTGTGTGCAACAACAAATATCTTCTGTTTGACTTTATAACTAAATGCGAATCAGAAATTATATGCAGTAATATTCATTGCTGTTAAATATTCAATTGTAAAATTGACAATTTGTCAAACTATCGCTATTCTAAAATTTCCTCTGTGGCTCGTCCACCACTAACTTCTTTGGAGGCAGCGATTTTACTGTTGGTAAAGATATATAATAGTTTTACCAAGACTTTCTCTAAATATTAAGGTCAGTTTCTTAAAGTATTATTAACTATATTGTAAATTTGAGAAACGAGCAAAATTTTTCACAAATCACAGACATAATACCTAATTATGCCTGTTTAATTTAGAGCATTAAGAAATTTGTCTAAATTCAACCCCTACTAGTGATTAGTACCACTACTACTGAAAGAGTTCCACCCATTAAAAAATCCTGTGAATTTATTCGAAATATAAATTATCTTTATTTAAATTTAAGTTCTTTTTAAAAATTTATTTCTATTATATTGACACAATTCGGAAACGGTTTTGAAATATTTTTTTATCGACAACATAAATAAATAGTTAAGGAATAAAGTATGGTGTTGTTATTTTACTGCTGATATACTTTTGTGGGCAATAGACGTCAAATTTCCGTCCCCAAAGATGATAATGAAGGGGGAACCACAGGGGTAAAGTTAAAATGGCAAATATCAATGGAGAGATTCTGTTTTGTAAATAGTAAAATTTAAATATTTAATTAACTCTGATTTTTCCATTTTTCAGTAAAAACAAAACTTTTAGAAAAAATCTAGTTACGTCTGAAAAAATTGTGTTTATGATTGTTGACTTAAAAGTTAGCCAATCCAGTTATCCAAAATAAAAAAGCAACTGTAGGGTTAGACTGTGTAAATAGTGAGTTACAAATTGTGTATGATGTGGGAGATAATGAGGTTTAATATGTGGAGTGAATGATAGTGGAGTATGTAAAGGATTTACGTTTGTAATTAAATACCATTGGGTTCTTGCGCATAGTAAGGAATCCTCCCGCCCACATTTCCCAATGTTTTGCATCACATAAGAGCAAAACGTGCTTGGGATTGTATACACAAGAATGCTTATTGTGTAAACACTCACTTGAATATGTACATACAAGATGCCAACTAGCGTTGTCAGAAATATAATGCATGCATAATTATGTACTAAATTTTAAAGATGTTTGTGTTTCTGTCTTGGCACCGCTTGCGGATTTAAACAATTAAACTTTCATGTGTAAAGTTTGTTAAAGTGGAAAACGTTTCCAAGTTTTGAATGCAAGAAATTTCCTCAAGTGTCAACTGGAATGGATAAAAAGAAAACGATACACGGGAAATTTATACAACTTTTGTGTCGTTTGTAACTGACCAGATCGCAGGTGAGAACTGACAAAGAATTGGACTTTTCAAACCAAAACAAACTGAAAAATTCATACATCAGTTCCGGGGAATTTATTCTCCACAACACTTTGTCTGCACACTTTCTGATAAATGTTCCTACTTCTCAGACATTTATATCCAACTATCAAAAACAACTTCAAGGAAATTCAACTACTGTAATAAATTTGTACAAACTATTTCAAAACAATATAATTGCACAATAAAAACTGGTACACTTAAAGCGGACTTATCATTTACACAATAGTAAAGCAATTAATGGGACCTGGCTACATATAGAGACAAAATGGACTGAGGATCTTGGGGCCTATATGCTTGTACTGCTTGTAGAGCCCTTAAATGTGGAAGGCCACGTCGTGTCCGAAAAACGTTGGTGAATGATGACTGTGAGCTCGAGAATAATATTCTTAGAAAAGTAAAGGTGAGTGATTGAGTAAACGTTCGAGGAAAAAATGGATACTTATATATTTGGGGTGGTTGTTGCCTGAACGGATGATTCTAAGAGTGAGAAATAAACGAGCTTAAATGAATCGAATTACGAATGTGGATAAAGCGAAAATAATGTCCCAGGATATGAATGTAAAGTACTTGAATTCAAATGCTATTGAATTATGATATACCGGGAGTTTTTTTTATCAGTATACATAGGGATGTCTTATTAACCATAGTTACAGTTAAAGTAACTGACAGCAATGTATTAAAGCGTTTTTTTTATGAGTGAACATAGGGATAATTTACATTGATTATTAATAATAATTAATCATAATGACACAAGCAATGCAAGTTTAAACAAATAAGAAATTAGTTTTAATTGCTTTAGTACTTAATAAATTACATTGAATTGATAGGAATTATTATTTTTAATGACTGTAGGTTAGCAGTTACATCATATATGTTTTTCTACCCCTGTATAAATATATCCCATTACTTTAATTTTTTCGATGAATTTATAGTACTCATAATTCACGATTTTGAATTATGATTCATAATTTACTCTTCTCGACCAATCACAGAACCAGAAATCCATAATTTATGGTTTTTTAAAGACGTGATGTGGATTACCAAACAACGAACGGTCGTCTGATAGTTGACATAAAGTCAGTTGTCATTGTGTATTTTTATGTTTACGTTTAGCATAGAATTTGAATGTTTGTTGTGAGCTGATTAGATTAGAAATCTATGAACCGAAAGTGATAGGTAGTTTACTTGAATGTCTATCAGTGTTTTCATACATGCCTCGGTAATTAATTTATTTATATTAAAAAGGATGTAGTATTAGTAGCAACAATTTTTATTTCAACCTTTTTCGTATAGTACAATACAAATGATTCAGTATTTTAAATATCCAAAAAATTTTAATTTAATAAAAAATTTTAAAAGTTTTTTCAACTTAAACATTTTTGTTTATATTTGTTGTGCTATTGTTTCAAGAAATACAAATGTCTTAAAATGCCATCTGTCATAAAAATTTAAAGATTAAACAATGACCTATTGTTGGGAAGGTTATGTGCTGTGCGTATCAGATTCATTGCAAAAGATTAAGCTAAAATGTGCATTTAATTTCTTTTAGCACGGCTAATTGAAATGGAAGATTTGAACATACAATATGAGGAAAAGCATGTTTGTGAAATTATTTGATGATTAGCTTTGCGCGACATTCCGTACGAGCTTAATAATTTATAAATAAAGTAATATAGAAGCAATGTGCATTCCATTTTAGTTAGTACCACATTTCTCGCAATTCTCAGTTGTCGGTAATGGAATCGGAATTTAAAAAAGAAATAAAATACAGAGCAAAAAGAAAACCTGCCTTATATTGGTTCATATGATCGCGCGGCACGTGAAATGCCAGAAATATGTCGTCAGAATTCCGAGAAGTTCCCCCTGCACCCTGCTGTTCCCGCCACAGAACATCTTAGGTTTCCGTAAGTAAATATTTTTTCGACGTGCGAACGAAGGTACAACGTGGCCGTACTAACGTCTTGAGATGCAAATTTTAAGAAAACACAATTTTTATTCGGTGCAAATCGAATGGGATTCAAACGTGAATCCAGACACGACAGATGCGTAAGAAGAAGAATACGCACGCGCGAAACACATGGTGTCGAATGGACGTGATTTCGTTACTGTAATAAATGGAAATATGAAATACGATTTACTTCAACTACTCAGATGGAACAAGATATTTTTGAAAAGAAATGTTTCATTTCAGAAAAAATACAATTGAATATTTTATCGTAGGAAGAAATGTATTGTGTGTCAAATGTCTGAATTTAAATTTAACGGAAGTATATTCATCAAAAGTTATTTCCAGTTCAAATATTTTGTATGAAATGGAAATTATTAATGGGAATATAAAACCATATTTGTTTGACAGCGTACGTTGAAACTCTATAATGAAGTTATTAATAATATTGTATATTATTTTGACATTATATATTATTCATATTGTCAGATATTTTAACCACAAAACATAAAATAACAATTTATAAAGCTCTATACAAAACTCTACCAGCCTTTCCAATTTAGCACAGAAATAAATAACCCCCATTTTCGCGGAAATTAAACACAGGAATAAACTGTGACATATGCTGTCTCGCCCATACACACATCAGTGTTTATGCTTATGGAACGGTGCATCATATTCTGTTTAAAAATAAAACGCAACACAATAGATGCAATGCAAAATAACTGCCACCTTATTGAGTTACTTCTTCTATTGCATGCGTCATCCCAATTAGTAAGCACTTTAAAACTACATTGCAGGAAGCGTTATTATCGATATGTGTACTTGTGTCTACCAAGTAATATTTATTTATCAGTTTAAAGATGTTACAAACTATTTTTGTGTGATTATTTATTTTTAAGAACACGAATACTTTCTGAATCGTAAAACAGAATATGCGGTACTTTTTCTTAAAATTTCCTAAAAAATTTGGCCGTGCACTTACATTGCTGTTTTACCGCATTACCATCTAACTGCTTGTTTTTCAGTAGCCGAATTAGCTATCAAATGTCATTTTAAAATCACTTGAGAAGAAAAACTTCATCGTGTTATCCACGTTTAAGAACTATTTTAAAAAGAAACAAGATATTTGAAAAATTTTGTATAAATATAAAGGATGGTTTATTAAAAAACATAAAACTGCATATTATTGCACAAAAATGGAACATCCACTAGAAAAAAATTCATTCATTGTCGAAAGACCCTTTTTACATTTTGGTATGGGGGTTTTAAACTTATACTGCAGATATGGGGACATTTTAATTGAAACATACTTTCTTAAAAAAAAAAATCGGTAATATTTTAAATAATTGCATAAAATTTACAACGGGGTATAGGCTCCGCCAAATGACCACCAATATTACGCCATACCAAGACGCAACTCATATTAATTGAATTTCAAGTTTAAAACACCATAAAACTATAAGATATATAGCTTTTCTCATTATTATTAAACAAAATAATAGTTAATTTTCACTCACTAATTTAATACTTGATTTCTCTAAATTCAATTACAGACTCCATTATACCATCTGGTCAATGGAACAATGAATTTAACAAATAGAATTTACAACATATGTGAACTCCCTAATATTTACATATAAATCAGTGTTTGGTATCCATTGTAACCTAAATATTACGTACCTACTCTCTAAAAATGTAATAGTTAACATAACCTAAAACTCTTTCTTTGTGTAGTACAAACGTCCAATTTATACTTACTACTGACGAAGAAATACGTGCTTTCAATGACTGCAAGCAGCCATTTTTCGCTTCTTTCTTTATATACCTTGCTTCCAATGTCAAAAATCCACTGGGTCTATTCTTATAGGTTGTTTTTGTTTGTTTGATGAACACTATTAATTAAATAATTCACAGTTTCATTAAATTGCAAGTACACATTTCATTTCGAAATTGTACATTCACATAAATACATAGTAAAATATGAATAAATGTATTGGTTAATTTTGCTAATTACACCTCATACTAAGAAGTAATAGCATATCATCCCCTGCTGGGAAGTCACCCGAATTCACTACAGATAAAAACGGGCTGTATTCTCAACGATTAATGATATTTCCATTACTGCAAAAGTGCAAGTACGTTGTGTACCACAGAAAAATAACAACAAAAAAACTTATTTGAACAATGTCGTCATCTTGCACTGTCGTAGGACAAAAAAACAAATGTTTCGCGGGATTTCCTTTTGGAAGGAAGATAAATATGATTCTATTTTTGTGGCCACGCGAGGAAGTAGCAGCAGAATAGGTTTTTGTCACTGTTAATACATCATATTTCATTCCATTGCGGTGCGCAGCGTTCTGGGCGGAATAAGCGGGTCAAACGGCCATGGCAGAAGGGCATTAGGAACATCCATCAAGCTAAACGCTCCCGATTATGTTTTGTTATCAATTTAATCACTCTGATCGTGCAGCGGATGCTTGGAATGGCGCAGGCTTTCACTTTGCGATTTACTAACACTGCTCAAGCCAATTCGACCACATTTTTTTGTTACTGTCCACGTAATTACAAGAGCGACGCCATTTTGTTCATGTAATTTGATATTTCAATATGCACAGTTCAATACTTCAAAATATGTAGCTAGATTGTTACATATATTCTTATTCATTGAAATATAGCAATAGTGGAACGTGTATTTATAGATTCAAGACTGACACATATTGGAAAGCAACATTTGTTTGTGAGTTTTTTAGGGTTTATATTATATAGAAATACAATAAAAGTATATGCAAATTTTTAGTGATATTTCGTGAAATCTAAAATTGTACAGTACTTTCTTAACATGTATTTGTTGTCAATGGTAGATAAATGAACTTGTATTAAATTTTCTGATGCTATATTTATTTGTGTATTATATTTTCAAGATCATTCCTCATACAATCCACAATGTACCTATATGTAAATCTGATTTCAGATTGTACAGTTCTGAGAACAAATAATTTAATTTCTCTAAACATAGGTCTGTTAAGACATCTGATCGAGGGAGACTGCCGAGGAATGTTTCCCGTATTCAGAGTTCTTTCCCGATCTCATTGGAAGTTAAGCCGAACGCTATAAAATTCACTTAGGCCTCGAAAAATTTTTGTTCTTAGGGTGAACTTTTTGAGACGAAGGCGAAAGTGTATTTAGAAAAGTAGGTCAACCGGAAATGAAGCTCAGGTGCTATGTGGACGGTTGGATAACACCATAATCAGATTTGTTCTCGGGAAATTTTCAGACAAAGGAAGACAGAAGTTTGGTTAGGAATTGTAAGGAAATTTTACTCGTTATTAGCACGTGCTATTGTTGAATTTAATAAACGTGGACGACGTGACCCCTGCGCCTCGCCAATTCATTCCCGAATAAATTTGTACCAATAAAATGTAAGAAACGAAATTAGGTTTGATCCTTCTGGAGGACGGAGAAAAGAAGGGCATTACTACAAATTTGGCAATTGTTAGAAGTAAGCTTCAATTCTTTTTAAAATTAATTCATTGTGTTACATTGTTCTCAAGGGCAAAGAGATATTAAAAGATCATTGAAGCACATACTTCATACAGCATCATGCTTCAAAATTATTGCTAAAAAATAAAACTTTTTAAAATTTCCATCCATCCATGTAATTGACATATTGTTTGCTTCATTTGAGATTAACAATGGCGGGTAAATATAAAACGTGGGATGCTATGAAAATGTGCAAGTTTTCCGTTCATGTGTACGACGCGACATCTATTCGTATGAATGTAATGTACCTAATATTTTTCATACATTGATTTTGATTTAGAGGACAACAAATGGTTATATGCGAAGATGCTTTTTCTATTAACTCTAGGAGATTATAAGAAAACTCGCTGTCACTATTTTCCATAAAGTGGATTTATCAAAACGTGTTTATATTAAAAAAATAGCTAATTGAGCAAATAGCATTCCATAATGAATTCTTATCTTATCATATACAAAAGTAGTGTATTATTAGAGTCTTTTATTCGTGGTAGCAAGGTTAAATTTTTTTTAAATTATGTGGCAGCCGTAGGTTTTTAACGACGATGAAGTTGCTGTAAACAATAGTTCTAGTGATAATGTTCAAAATGTTTAACAAGAAAATACGACAAAAGTGGATAATGGTAACATTTTTAATTTCATTGTGTGTAAATAATTTCTTGCAGGATTTGTCTTTTTTTTATCAACTTACAATGTCTGTTTCCAAGGCATTATTTTGTTTTACCTGGTTCTAGATTAAACAGAAATTTGTCTAAAACATTTTTTCGGGTACTATTGCTAAATATCGTATACTCTACGATTCTTCTTTGTCTAATTTCTCATTGTCGAAATTGCTTATTGCAATAATATTTTTATTGTTTTTCAAAAAGAACAGCATAAATTACACCACGACATTAAATTACTGCTAGTTATATAAATGCATAAGCAGTTTTGTTTATATCTTTAATAAACAATAGTAAATACAGAAAAGCCACGTAATATATTTGGGATTAGCATTGTTAATAACGAAGAAATTTATCTGCATATTTTCAAATAAATTTTGCTTGAAATACCAATTCATTTTGTATTAGTTTTATTAGGACAAAGTGTTAAACTTGAAAAATTAGCAACAGTGTTCACATTGTGGGGTTTTTAGTTTCATTGCGATCCTTCGCGATTTGGTAGGCTCCACTATTGGGCTGCCAAATTATCAAGAGATGGCGTTGATCACAATTCACGAAAGATGCATATCAAATGCATTTTGAATGATATCTTATGATGACGACTGCGTACTTTAGTATTGGTGTAGTTTGCTTTTATTGGCAACAGAATTGTAACCATACACATTGCAAATTTTCCTGTTTTTATAGGTTTTTTTGGAGAAAATTCAATCTTAATCTATAATCTACAAATACAATGGCTGGTACCACGAGCTCTGTTTTTGGGTGTTTTAAGAGCAGTGTTTTAAGCTCGGTTTTAGCGCTGTACAATATTATAAAATTATTTTATAAAAAAATAGTTCATATAAAATTGGTAGATAATACATTTCTCTGTAACTTCTATTTGAAGCATTTTTTTATAAAATAATTTTAGAACATTATACAGCGCTAAAACCGAGCTTAAAGCACTGCCCTTAAAATACCCAAAAACCAGAGCTCGTGGTACCAGCCATTGTACTTTCTTTTTTACATCTTATTCAAATAATACGGTTTAAACAAATGTAATAGTTACATTAGAATACTACTAAAATAACTACTATTGTTATTAATTAAAAAAAAAAACAATTTATTTTAAAACATAATGAAATGTTTGTACCTTACGGTTCGTTCAGCTTTCTACCACTAGTTAGCGCTGTTCCGCGTTGGTTTTGCTGCAGATTTTTTTTTTTTTTTTGTTGTTGGCTCGTTGAATTCTACAGAACGAGACATTCAATTACAAATCCAAAAACAAGGTAAAAACAATATTTCCGCTGTTCGTTTATTAGCACGTAGTCCCCCTTTGCGAAGCACCAGAGACAGCCGGCAGCAGCGGTGAGGCAACCAAGCAACGAGATCCTCACAACCGCCAATTAATTGAACGGCTCGTTACTACAGCACGTCCTGCCGCCCCGTGCCCTGCCCACACCCTCACTGCCACCCTGGCCATTTCCACCAAGCTGACGAAGTTAACGCCGACGAAGAAGAACGAACACGCACGTTTAAATATAATTAACAGGTTGAAATTGTCTGAGAATGCGGCCGACTACCCGGCCGTGCTGCCGTTTATTTGCATCCCCCTTGCCTCGCGCCCGAAACCAACACCGCACGTAATCGATACGGGAATTGTTTAAAGCGAGAATTAATGAAGAAGAATCGTTCGTACTTCCTGTTCTGTTTAGCGCTATTTACCGAGAGCTATTTGGCTACTGATGCCCGCAAACAATGAGCATGTCTCGATTTAACGCTCCGCTGTTATATATTAGAGGCGACTCTTAAACAATGCTACCAGCGAATTACATTCTATTATGCCACAGTCCCTTTTGTAATTTTTATTTGTATTTTACAAGTTAATACGAACCCGAGAACTTCCGCTTCGAGCGCTGCAGGCCATGTTATCTCAAGTTAAAATAAATACAATATACTTTATTTATAAACTTGCATGGTTTATGTATTACAAATCTAGAGCTAGTTCATTTATTGGCCGGATAACATTCTCCTGTATTGTATTGTACAGTCGAACGCCTGATTGGTTATCAAAAGATATCAGTTTCGAAAACCAACATCATTATTTTTTCACTCTGGAACTACATATCTGAGTAATGTCTTTTCAACAAGATCAATTTATATTTGGGAGAATCAAACTGATCCGTGTATCAACATTTATTCTAATTGACCAACTTGATAACTGCGATCTACTGATTCATATATTAAATTAGTTTTTTGACAGTTCATATAATTTACTTATGTACAGGACTCTTTTTATCCAATATAATTATAAAGTAATACATATAAATTTAATTTATTTGATATCGACACTAAAGTGCTCAAAAATCGTCTTTAAAAGCTCAGAAATCGTCACTAAAGTAACCCATTATATAACGGTTTTGAGCAATGCAGTGTAGGCAACAGTAAAATAATTACTGTACAAGATGGATAATTTTGACAGATATATGACATATTGCAGTAAATTTATAAATAAAATGAAACAATAGGAACATGAAGAAATAACTAATTAATTCCGATTAAGAAATTGAGGAAAAAACACATAATTTTTTAGTGTTATTTACGATAACTTCAATGTTCGTGGATGGCAACAATGAGTGTCAGTTCCAATTGACAACTGACAAATGTATAAACTTAACTTATATAATAATTTTTTTACAGTTGTGTCTAATTTTAGATTTAAAATAAAATTTAATATGTACCGCGGCACTGAAGTACCTTTTTATTACTTACATGGTTTATTTTCCTCGGCACTACGGGCCTCGGAAATAAATTCCATATTTGTAATAAAAAGTTAAACTTCAGTATCTTAATAAATAAATAACTATTAAATTAATAATAGGTAAATATATCAGACCTTAGAGTAATATTACCTGCAATTTTTATTTGCATTTTCTTTATAAAATAAAAAAATGAACATTTAATTCAAAAGAGAATTTACTGTTTTGAATTCATAAAATTATTGTTGCAAGTGAAAAATTAAAAGGAAACGTGACAATATCTCTTCCTTTTTTTCCTTCCTTTCCTTTTCTGGTGAATTCCAATATTTTCAAGAAAAATAATAACAATTCTATTTCTATTGCTATAGCAGTTCGTTACAATTTCCTTCCTCATCACTGCAGAGTAACGAGTGCAACGTACTCGACAAAATCGCCAACGTGCGATGACAACTTTGACCTTGCTGACACGACAAAGTGTGTTCCGGTCCGATCAGTTGCACAGTGACACCAACATTCTCGGCGAGAATCCCCTGCGCTCCGCTGATGAAAGAAACGAAGCGCAACCGAATTTCGCGCGGACAAACGAATTTAGAGATTCTTCGGATTCCCGACACGCCTCAACAGTTTCAGGATGAAAGTAAATATAACCTGGAATTGTTTGGCTATACGAGCTTTTATTTATTTATTTCGTTTGTTCATTACTCAACCGGAAGGTTTAATTTGGACTGTATTGTTGTCGGATGACGCAAATAAATAATCGATTGGGTTTTATTTTCTATTTGCTGATTCTCATTTTTCTTTTATAACATTTTTGTTAATAATACAAACATTCTGACCGATCTCGGTGGCTTAGTTGCTATGTCACTAATCTACCACGTCACACGTCGCTGAGTTCGAATCCCACTTAAAATTATGGTTATACTTATAAAGTTCACAATCATCCAATCAAGAGGAAGCATATGACTTAAATAGTTAGTGTGCTTTTCATTTTCTTGAAAAAAATTACAAATATTACAATTTATATCTTTGGAGACCGCGAATAGATAAAAGGGTGATGATATATTTGTACATTTTGTTTATTTAAAAAAATCCATTAAGTTTAAACTGTTTATCCAAATTTTAATTGAAAAATTAATTAACTTTTCATAAAACTTTTGATTGGTACTCCCCTCAAATACCTGTAGGGTTCTTTATAATAACCAATATTTCAAAACATAATTTAATTATTCAGGAATGAAACAGAAATATAGAAATATTCTACCATTAATTATAATTTCCGTTATGAATCGCTACTATATTGAAATATATACTAATAAATACGTGGGTATACGAGACGTGATCGTATACGGATACGGAATACATTGGTATATGGTGAGTGTGAGATTGAGAAGAATGTTGTTAAGAAAGTGGGAGTGAGTCAGGACATGTTGAGCGAATGTCGAATGAAAGGTTGGTGAAACTAATATATGTGGGTGAGATTAAAGGTGAACGATTGCGGGGGCGTCCGAGGAATAACTGGTTGAGTAAGATTTATGGTTTGTTGCGCGAACGAATGATTCCGAGTGTGAAGAATAAACGAGCATGTATAAATCGCACTATGAATGTGGACGAGGCGAAAGAGGTGTGTCAGGATAAGAATGTTTGGAGAAGATTGATTGTTGGTGGACTGTGTCTCTGGGTTCGTGCTACCCTACTGAGTGGGATATATCGTGATGTTATGTATGTATGTATAAATACGAGCTCTGCAATTTAAGATACGCTAATGATACACAATGTACTTATTTGAAACAGCAAAGCAAGTTATTGGCTCATCCACCTCATGCATTTTTTGACAGTTACTATTAGTTTGTTGAGCGGTTGCTATATAATTTTTTTTTATTTTCTATTCAGTAAAAGTGACACTTTAAGACAGTTATCAGTCTGTCAAATATCACCTTAAATGTCAATCCGCTAAAAAATATTTTTAGGTTTAACAATATTTGATTTTATTCTATATTTTTGCAATTAATGAAAATATAATATTTCTCTATTGACTGTAGTTTCATAATTTTGATAGCTAATATTTCTAATCTTACTAATATTTAACTGTATAAATTAAAGTGAACGAGGATTGAACTCGCAAACTTTCTCTTGAAGCAAGCGTGTTTTTCAAAGTCCCAAAACAGGTCGTTCTGCTAAATTAATACTCCCAACAATAAATGGCTTCTTGTAAAAGCGCATCAAAAATTCTCCTCCACTCCACATAGCGCAGAGCACCTACTCATTACCCCTGCGTTCAAAACAAAGCAAACAAAAGAACCGCACACAATTCCGTCAATACCAACTGACAAATGGCATCTAAGTGAAGTGAGCTACACTTCACTTCATTGCGACATTCTCATCAGCGCCCCGGCGTCCTTTGTTTCACTGACATGCGAATTCGGGAAATGTGTCAGTGTCATTAATATTGTCATTGTTAATGCGCCCCGCTAATGGTACTAGAACCATGCGCTGCTCCACGCTTCGGCCGATTAAAGGGAATGCTAATCATTTGGGGATTTTTGCCGTTATTAGCTTGTCAAATTGAATATTAATTGTGAAAGCTTCAACTCCTACTAGGGATCTGCTAGTTTTACTCGCGCGGTGGAATTACTATCCTCTGCGCAGGATGTTTTTATGGGCTAACTTGGAAATATGTTTGAGTTTATAAAATAGTTTTGTAGTTCTAACAAACAGATTCATATACATAAAATAGTTTGTTTTTTTACATGAATTTACATATTAGTGGTTGCAAAGGAGACATAATTCTAATTCTATTCGAAATAGGATCAAAATTATATACTATACCGATCCGTATTCCTAAGTTTTAAAACGAATTCCATTTTATTATACTACTATAATGTGAAAGGTTTTGTTAAATTTTTTACGTATAAAACTATCAAATAAATTGTATGAAAATTCCTGCTAAGTATAAAATTACAGTAGGTCGTAATTTACGAACATTCTTTAACGTTTATATAACCAAGTCTATTATAATTTTTAAAGTTGGAAAACTGTAATATAAGGAGTTTTACAAACTTTATCTAGTCTAGTCAGACTTATTTAGAAAGTTCTATCTTGAATACCCAACTATATATAAAAGAAAAAGGAACATTTTAAAATTTTATATCGTGACGACGACGGGAATTTTCTCTTTAATTTACTCATACTTAGAATACTTCCACATAATTTATTTTCGCAAAATAAAGAAATTAATGTTTTTATAAGAATTTAATATAGCGTTTATCATGATTTCAAAAAACGAAATCTGAATAGAAATTTTGTTATGAAATTAATATGCCAGATTCTGATTACTGTATGCAACAAGCAAAAAAGAAATAATATATGCACTCATTAAAAATACCCATGAAAATGAATTATGCGCCAAGAAAAAATGCATGATATATTTGAATCTTGTACTTATTAAAAACAAATTTTTATAAGGGTGTCACATACGATCAGATCTACAGATCGATATCTGCTCAAATATCTGACGTTGTTTGTGAAAATAATTTAATAGAAAATCCAATAAAATCTAACGTCAGGTTCTTGTATTAAAATCATTGGACAGGTTTAGCTGAAACTTCTGTACCTATCGTATCACACGTGATTACTCGTTAAATTATCTGAATACAGATTGGAAAATATTTCAAAATCTGATCGTCAGAGGTGCTCTTTATGAATTTTATAAAAAAATTATTAGAATTTAAATACTTGTAGATCTCTTTGTCCAGGGACCTGCTGGGCCTATATTAATATTATGTATTTCTCTTTTAATTATTTTTGTCTTTTCTGTTTCTTTTACATTATTGTTCTTTTCTATAATCTACGGATGTTGGTTAATCTACGGATATCTCTAGCTGCCGCTATTTTAGCAGTGACAAAAACTGATTAATTCCCTAGCAGGAAATGCAAGTTCCTTCCGGTAGTCATTGATGACATAAATTTATCTTGCAACTTCGCTAAATATGTATAATAAAGTTATTTATGCCAGGTAATTCAGTAGAGCACATAGTTTGTAAATTCGGAAAGTATATTTAATCAGCTTGTCTGGCACGTCAGAATCAATCATTAGTTAATCAATTTCCAATCCCGTTAATATCTTCCACGTCAACATCATCATTTTCAATCAGCGAGTTTGCAAACTTGGAGACGCTTTGAAGAATTAGACAGGTAGATTATCGCGAGTATTATTAAGTTAACGAACCGCTTTTAATATTTCATTGATTAGATTAGGTTTTTAATTGATTGATAACCACGAAGTTAGGTTGATTGAACTTGATTTTAGTTCCCGAAGGATTTTACATTTTCAAAACTATTTAACTATTCAAGAAAATGTTCAAAAACTTACCGACTGACACTCAATCATAATTTAATCCTTAATATGATAATTAGGAACTCGACTCACCTGAAAAGAACGAGAAACATGATTAGTTACATTTATTTCTAATGGAAAAAGATTTTGTAACTTGTACACGAAATATGGTGGCAGCGCGAAATCAGTAAAAACGGTAACAATATTCACAGTGAAATTAATTTTTAAATCAGTATATTTTGGGAACTAAGTTAGACAAGATAGCATTTTAGTAGATGCAGGTTTAAGTTTTAACCACGTTCAATATTTAATTCAGCCAACACGTTAACTCTGAATATTTGGATAAATTCAAACAGATAAATGACAATTACTATATTTGATATACGTTCTATAACACACAAGTTACGAAAAATGTATGTACTATACAGCCATTAAAATGTACAATGCTCTACCCAAGCATATTAAAAATTTAAGTACAGAGAGAGCACTTCAGCTTGTTAAAACTATTCTTTTAAAAAAGGAATATTATACAGTCAACGAATATTATACAGATTGTAGTAAAAATTTATTTGTATAGTTAATTATGAATTTGTATCGCCTAGTTTGTGATTATTATCTTATAAATTATATTTAAAATTATTTCATTTGAATTATAATTATTTCATAATTTTCTTTGCAATTATTATCGTACACATCTCTACTTCAATTTTGTAATTCATTTCTGTCTACACTTACTAGTGAGTGTAACAATAGGATTATTATTAACGAGTAATATATTGTTAATTTTTAGTATTTTTTCGTATATTTAAAATATATCTCTACAACAATTTTATAATTTGTTTCTGCTAATTTTTTCTGTCTACATTTTCTATAATATGTATATTTGTTTACTTTCCGCATGTCCGTATAGACCTTAGGAAATAAAGATTATTATTATTATTATACCTATAATAAGAATACAGTTTGTGTCAATACTTCAGGAAAAGAATAAATAAATGGCAGATACTGCACGATATGCTGATCACAGAACAAATATTACACAATAGATTAGGTGCACATATTAGAATTAAAATTAAATAAACTCACTTCAGCTGATGGCATATTATTTCTTGGATATATAAAAAAATTTTGAATATTACATTGTATTTAATTAGGTTATTTTAGTTTAGAAATAATTAAATGTATACAGCTGCGAAATATTTTATGATTGTTCAAAACGGGAAATGAGAGTATCAGAAATTAATAAGTTATGGGAGTGTGGAAGAATTATAGAGCAGAGAACAGTAAAAAGGATAGATAAAGGTATGGCAAAATATGTTGAGCGAATCCAAAATTTTAATTTCATGCTCTTCTGATTTTAGCATATCCAAGTTTTCCCTATTCACCGCCCCACAAAGCATGATTCAGAATTTACTATTCTATGAATACAAATAAAGCGAAAGTTATGTTCAGCACACTCCGAAAACCAAATACAATTTCACGTAAGCTGCCATTCACGAACAGCGCTTATGCACCGCAGAGAAGTAACAATAATAAACCACAATCCAATATTTGGCTTCTCGTTTCACAGGCGGGAGAATCAAAAGAAATCCAATAATTTCCACCGCGGAAAATCGCGGAGAATTATCCCACCGCACGCTGAAGGACGGGGTCCCACTTCGGGCGTTCCCATTTTGGCTGTTGAAAATTAACCCCTAAACAACTCCCTTCAAAAATTTGTGACAACTTTCCATAATTTAAAAAACTATTCAAGATAAGAGAATACTGTTTGAACATTTAAATTCTTCCTAATTTTTTTTATAAGCGTGCCTTGTTAATTTTTTTTTTTTTATTACGAAGAAGGGATCCGGACTGCTTTGGTCAAATGCCGCCTCATGAGTGAATTTTATAAACAACACAAACGACCAAGCTCTTTAGTGGGATTCGAACGAGGAAATATAAAATAATGAAACTTCAAAATTATAAATTGAAAAAATTCCAAAGTCGACATTTCAATACTACATGTATGGTAACTACTTCACGCAAAAAGAAATCCCTTGCCTACTTTACGGAAGCAAAGTGCAACACCCGAAATGAGTAAATGGCGTGATGAATGTATACATAGTTACGAAAAATAATTAATGCCGAAATGAGCCTGTCCGAAATGGGAAGAAACCAAAATATCAGGCCGAAGAAGAAGAAGAGAGAAAAATGGCGGAATAAAAATCAGGAGGAGAACCATCAATATCTTATATTAAACTCAATGGAGACTGGAATTTACGGAGTCCCAAATTTTCCATTTTATGGTTGGTGTGGCTTTATCAGGAAGGAGGGAACCTGGGAGCCTGGGAACCACCCCGCACTTTGAAAGGGTGAGAGGGTGAACGTGACGTTACGCGCCATGCATCGAGTTTACGCGCGAGAAGTCAGTTTATGACCACATCGTTGCCAGATGTTACTGTGGGGACGTATATAATACGTTAGAGTGCGAGCGTTTGCTGTTGTTGATCAGACCCGGACTTGGGCTTGTTACACCGCTACAGTGTTGCATTCTTGCATGAAAAACATATGCGAGAATACTCTGCACGTTCGTTGAATATTAAGTGAAATTGACCTTTTTATTTTGCAGGAATTGCTACAGGAACGACAAAGAGCACAGTCGCGCTGGAAATCAGCAAAACTAAATAGTACTTTGTAAAGGGAGCCTCATGCCTTTTACATTATCCGAAGCATATATTATGAATAGTATAAAGTTTTTTTTATTGTTATTGTTCTATTCCAATAATAAGTTGGTTTGAATATTTACAGGTCAACATCTCCATGTATTTTTTCTGAAAATTAATGTCATATTTGACTTTGATTTCACCCATAAGTGTACGATGTTTGTGAGGTTGAGAAAATTGCTGTTACAAGATTGAAAGTGAGCCGGTTGAGGTAAAAGATTGTGGACGAGATTGAGTGTGAGGAATAGACGAGCATGTATGAATCGCACTGTGAATGAGGACGAGGCAAAATGGTGTATCAGGATCGGAATACTTGACTGTTTTTTAGGGTTCGTGTTACCCCACTAAACGGAATATAACGTGATGATATGAATATTTGTATATATAAGACTAAGGGTGAGTGATTGTGTGGATACTCGAGGAATGATAGATAGGTATGATTGATTGTTCGATGAGAGAACGAATGATACCGAGTATAAGGAATAGGCGTGTTTGAATAAATATGGACGAGGCGAACGTTATTAGCTATAGGATAGAAATATTTAGAGGAGATTGATTATTGGTTGAATGTGTTTAAGGGTTAGTAGGATATATAGCCACTGAAATAGTTATACTTTCGCAGATTTGAAACATTTCAAACTGAGGATATATCTATAGATGGACACTTTATCATTAATTTGGCCAAAGCGTTTGTCTCCATATCAAATAGTTTCATGATTAATTACCTGAAATGTTTTTTTCATACTGTGTCACTCATTGAATTTTGTCACCTGTTGGTGAAATAACAACTGATATTTATATACTAGTTTTGGAAATACTTTTACTAATTGAAGTACGATATTTCTGACATTTATTTTTATATTATTTTAATACCCATTAGCAAAGAAGTAGCAGCCTCAGCAGAGGCGAAAGCGATAAAGAAATATTTTTATTTCCGAATGTCTCCGAATACGTGCCTGAATTTCAGCGGTGTTAGTGCGATGACCTGACCATTTCGCACCAGGACGTGTGCTGAAATATAAACCGCCTGTCACCTCTGCCCTATGCACTGCTTCCCCATCACAAGCTCTCTATCTCTTTCTCCTCATACATTTGTGTACCATTCCGACGCATTTTTTCGACACTTTCAGCCAATAACCGGAAAAAATATCCCTTTCAGGACCTATACATCAATTCCTTGACTAGAGTTTATTTTTGTGATACGATTGAGACAAATTTCAAACAAATAGTTATGTCATAAAAAGATTAAAATGTGATCACAGACCTCATTTGAGAGTTGTTATATGTATGTAAAGAGCGTTGCAATATTTAGGGAGAAACTTCAAAGATGCGAGTTGTAAAAATCCCCCTAATATCTTTGTTCCCATTAACTCTATTAAATAAACGCCCCGCAGTTATTTTACAGCACCATAAAGTCACAGTTCAGTTAAATTAATTAACAAATTAGTCACGTTCTTGTTTCTAAGCTACAAGGTTCCTCCCACCCTCGAAAAGGGGTGCGTTCGACGCAGGAATCAGAACGCAAACGACAGAACGCCATCTTGCAGTGTGCGTGAGTGCGTTCTACACTCGTTCCGGTACATATGCTCCCTCACCCTTCGCTGATTACCGCACGGAATTATATCCAGGCCGCGCATGTGCGAACTACGAAGTTAAATTACTAATTGACGCATGATTATTATAGTTTCCTTCGCAGTGATTAATGGAGAGGAGATATTTGGTTCTAAACTATTATAAGCAGCCCATGTTAAATGGGATAAATTCGTCTGCAGACGTAGGCGGATATAGACAAGAAATTTAATATACTAATATAATGTTGGGTTTAAGGGATTTGCTCGGTTGGCAAATTTATAGCGCGTCGTTGAGTTTGTAATTTGCCCAGGCAAAAAATTAATTCGGTGCGAATGGCATAAAATTTAACATTTCGGCAATATTAACAATTTTAATGGAATTAACTAGATTTTGAGTACTCCAAGGGCGACAAGAAGAGAAATAAATTAATTCCTCTTGAATTTTATTGCAATATTGTTCCCACCATATGTACCAAAGGCCATTAACATGCTAAATTTGTTTCTACCACCGACATAGCTTCATTTACAATATAAGAGTTAATAGAAATTGTAGACAATAATGAAATACTTAAAACAATTAAAAAATAATTTATATTAACCACAGGTAGACAAATTAAGTTTGATATTTAGAAAAAGCACAAAAAAATGTGAAGATCTGTTAATTAGTTAATGTCTGGCCGTTACGTATCTAGTATAATTTTACGTAATGAGTCAATTTCCCAATCATACTTTTCTACACAAAAACAAATATCGCATTCGTCATCTACTGTTGATGCAACTTCAAAGTACACTCAAGCTCAGCTAACACGCTGATGGCAAGTTTTCACATATGAATCTGTTTGTGAGACCGAGTCGTTAAAGCAGTGACACATTATAATGATTAATTGTTCAAACGACGCCCTATTGATTTCAGCTGACCTGGTTTGGACGAAAATGTAATTTTTCCGTCCGGTGAAACGTCGTAGTTGATGGAAAATATTTTTTGTAGGTGTTGAAATGAATAGATGCAATGGTAAACAACTTCTGAAATGATTTATCCTTCAAAAATAGCAATAATTTAAAGATACTTCTCTGTAGATTTTGTATGTTTTTTTCTTTATATATCCACGGTATTTGATTTTAGAAACAGTATACGCAATTTCAGATCTCATTTGGTGGAGTTTCTAACAAAGTTAGGTAAATTAATATTAGACAGTGTCTCTCGCGTAAAATGAAGGTTCAATTAAATTTACTCGCCAATTTTCACCTGTGGCTCTGCGTCTCTTCCATTCTAGAAGCCCAGATGTGTGTAACTCATGTATTTCAACATTATCACTAAATTTTCTCTTCGTCAATTTGATTATTCTCTCCACACATCACTTGTTATACTTCTCTCTTTTATATACCCATAAATTTGAACCACACACAAAGAATAATTCAAAATAATTGAGAAACAATTTTGCGCAATTCATTATAATTATTTTCTCACTCAGCATCGAAATTCTTAACTCGTTACCATACCTCTCTTACATACTCGTATATGTGCGGGAGGTAATAAATTTATCATCACCCCGCTAACATATTTAGCTGGATGTTTTAATTAATTGTTGCATAATTAATTTGTATGAGTATCATAATTAAATCTAGAGCAATGCTCGAGCGTTTTAAAGTGCAATAAACTGCATTCTGTCAAGTATCAGTACATGATTTGATCCTGGTATGACTACCGTATCAAATGATGATCACGTTTAAAATTTGATCAGTCTACTGCATCGTATTTAAATCAAAATGAAATTTATAAGTAGGTTGTTCATGGATTATTTGAATATTGAAACGTGAGTGATCAAGTGTCAAATTTCAAGAGATTTCTTAAAAGACATGAACCGATATCGAACTGTAAATCTGATCCCGATTGATACCGATTAGTGAGCAGATAAAACTTCGTTCATAGATCATACGAATACCGGACCTTGTGTGATCAATTGTTGGATTTCCAAACATTTCTTGAGAAATATCGAACTGTGAATTATATTGTAAGTGGCATCAATTAGTGAGCAGAACAAGGAAGGAATGGGAAATTGCGAAAAGATGAAAATTTGTGTGAAGATTCACAGTTGAGGAAAATATTTGTGTAATCTGCGCATTTGCATCGTGTGTACAATAACCCCGTGTTTCATAACAAGTTGGAAACATTGGAGGCGAGCTTTTATCTGCGCCAAGACAGCGCAGAAACAAGAAAAAGAAATACGAGAAAAGTTCAGGCAAGACCGACGAGATTTACACTCGACAAATCATTTTCACTTCAAATAATCCTTTTAAAACTTTAAACTTTGTACTACTTACCGCCAACTCGCCGAGACATTTCTCAAAATTGATCCGAGCGCAAAAAATTATGACCGTGTCACGGTGTAATGGTTTCCCGGTGGCGCTGTGGCCTAATGCACAAGTTTCAAAGCCTCGCGCGCCTTTGTGACGTTGTAAAAGCTCTTTTGTGACTTTCGATGTCCTGCATCTCTTTCCGGTTCAATGAGTGGACCATCGATTAGTCGAGCCGTGGACTGCGAATCGGAGATGAACCGAGATACAGCGGCGAGAGCAAGAACTAAATATTCCGTGCGGACAGGCGTGAACGTAAATGGCCGGCAATGGAAGAGAACGTTGAACGTTGAACGCTGGCATTGCTATCGTCGCTTGCTTGCTTGCCGTACACGATTGTTTCCGATTTGGAATTTATACACTCCATGTGAAATGAACTTCTAGAATGCGCGGAATTCTTGAGAACGCCATGATTTTATACTTGTCCCTTCAATCGATACCCCACTGCTACATCGCCATCCCAACAAGTTAATGTCCATGCATTCTTTCCAAGGATTCAAACATCCATTACACAAAGACACAGTACTATATCTTTACCGTAGGTTTCAGTTAAGGTGCAATATATACTAATCTGTCATCAATGCATTGCTATGGATACCAGTTTATATTTCACCTTACTGTTCCAGATAAAATTCAACACAGGTTGTCAATGATGTTGTCTATTTTCTTATGATTTATTTTTAAACATTGCTCTCATTTAAATTTTTTAAATAATTTCAAACCTACAGAATGTCTTGGTCTAGCTAGATTAGCTAGAACGTTCGGGAAATAAATTAACAACCATATTAAAAATATTTCTCAAGCTATAACCAGAAATGCACCAACTAAGTATTCGTATATTTTTCTCATTAGTTAACCCCATAGAGTTTTCGTGGCTATTGCCAAATTCTAATTTATCGAACTCTTGATTTACATTTGATTTGATTATTTTTTTATATCATCATCAGGCACGACACTAAATCTATATTTTCAGCTCATTTTTTACGTGTATTGATGATAACTTTCTGACATGTGACATTTGTTAACAAAAACAAAAAAGCTACAGAGATTATTCTGGGGAATAATCACTGGAGCTTTATTTTCAGTATAATAATGACAGGATTAGTTAAAGCGCAGGTACGTGGCATACAACGAAGCATTTGTTTTAAGAAACGTCTAAAAATAATCATTTGATTTTTTTTTATCTTTTTCTACCATTTGCTTATATGGTTATAAGTAGAAAATTCAGGAGAATCTTGTTTAGATAGGAAAATGAATCAACTAAGATGGTTTGAATATATTAAGAGGATGCATAATGGAAAGTTGATGAAATAGATAGATGAGAGCGTTGTACAGGATGAGCAATATATTGGCATTCGTAATTAATAACAAGAACGAATTATTCCAAGTATGCAGGATGGGCGTGCTGTTAGTGTTACCCATGGAGGGAGTATGTTTGTATTGAAATAAAAATTAATAAACATATAATTACAAATATCAATGTAGGGTGTCGTACTCTGCTATCGCAGATTTCAGTAAGTAAAATATTTTTCTTTCGAAATTGGATTACCAGTCAAGTTACTAGCTCCATGGCATAGATGATAGTGATGGAGTAACTACATGAGAAATATACTTATTGTGTGAAAGGGTAGTCGCTTTAGTAGTACCTATTAACTAGACCAATAAGTTAAGATTAATATAACCAAAATTAATAGCGAATTGTCACATATTTTTGTCGAAAAGTCGACATAAATTAATACTATTGAATCCACAAATCAAGTCACCAACTTGTGCCAAAACAATATCTGAAGTTCGGGTACTATTTTTGGACGACCTGTACCAGACAGTAAAATTTATTTTTATATAAAGATGAGGCAACAAAAAATGTTCTTTAGAAGAGAGGAATTCTTTTCACCCCTGCAGTTGCTTCGGATACAAAGTATCTAACCGTTGTAAACATTTTAAACGAGCTTATTTATCATATTACGCTTTAATTAATCACTTAACGTGGAACAGAAGCGTCTCACGTCATCAGTACAAAAGTTTTAATGAGAAACTAAAAATGAAAAAAAGGAGCAGGATTTTTTCTTCGTACACAAATTCTTTCATGGCCAGTGGACATGAAAAGGGTCCGCACGTTCTAAAAGCCTTTGATCCGGTCTGGTAAATTTTAAGCGCGCTGAAAATTATCGACATTGTGAGTACGACGCGGAGATTTTCAAAAGAACTTGTCTCTTTTGAAAGTATCGAAGAAAGAAATAATTGTGCCCTCTCCAATATAACACATCGACCGAAAGGATTCGTGTTCGTGACACGACCCAAGATTTGATGTCTGCTCCGTTGATTTGCTTCAGAGCCGGCCCTGCATTTTAGTGGATTCCTCTTCACAGCTGGATTCACTAATGACTAGCTTAACTCAAGTACAAATTAAAAATATCGAATTCGCGTATTTTTTCCTTTTACGTCTATCATCATTATCACCAATTGATTCGTTTCCAGCTCCTACTGTTTTAATTACGTTTCCACTCAACCTACATTCGCAAATCTTTACAAAATCTTCACTTCTTTTAAGTTGCTACTGCTTAAATATTGTAATACTTCTTTTCGGTAGCCTATAGTTGTACATTTTGATTGATTTCAAATAAATCATTTACCGAAATCTGTTCTCAGCAAAGTGTCGCACCTTCAAATGGGTGAACTGCAAATATTTCATATCACTTTTACTTATTTAGTTTATTTTTTCTGAAATCGGAGCGAAAGTACTCTTTTCGTGCCAAAAGTGCGAAGCGAAATAGTATTTCCCTGACTAGTCACGAAAACGTTTTAAATGTTCTGTTATCTTAGAAACGTACCCAGAAAACTTTGAAACAATCTATTACTTTAGAATATAAAGAAACGCGCTGCTAGATACATATAGAAATCAGATTTAATTTTTAAATTTAAAACAAATTTTTATTATTATCAATAGTTTCAGAAAAAAATTAATACATATATAACTCGTCAGTAAAATGTCTTTACTGGACTCGGAGCCAAAATGTCTCGTATTTCAATATGGCTTCTCAACATTAATGTAACATATTCTTGACTCTTATGTAAATAACTATATTCATGCCTTTCGGTCTAAAACCCACAAAAATATTACAAATCATTATTACGGTATTTGTATTAAATAAGTTAGCATAAAAAGATTATATTATCAGTTTCATTTTATCTAATATTTTGTCGATCCAGGTTTTTCCTATTCCCAGGTCATTTGGTAAGTAAATTTCATATCTTCTTTCTCTTTCCATCTTTTTTTTATGAATAAAAATTAGATAAAGGGATATTTGACGAAGTTTTGCTGAAATACAGATGAACATATTTGGACAGAAAGAGATAGATGTGTATTGTGTTGGTTATACTACCTGGAATCTGATATCAATCAGTTCTGTAGCGTTTCGGCTTCTTGATTGGAAAAGTACGTCAAATGTAACTTGCATTATTTAAATTTCACATGGAAAATATCGTTAAAACTATAAAATGATATGCAGTTTTTTTATTATTATGAAATCTGTTCCCACAAATTCATAAACTTCCATTCATGAGGCGACATATGACTAGTATAGTAGTTAGTCCGCTTCATTCATCTAAGATCACCGACTTCATTCTAGGGCCACTATGTAGAAGTTATGCCAAATTGAAATATTCCACCAGATTCCTTCATCACGATAGTACATTTCATTCTATTCAGTTTATCTCAAAAAAAAACTCAATACACTGAAGAAGTTGATGTCCATATCAACCTGCTATCTTCCAAATTAATTAAACAGTTAATGATGATTCGAACATCCTCTTTCTTTACATTGTAGCAGAATCCTCATTACTCAAAACAAAGCATCTTCGTGGAACCTTCCATCAG
Organism: Poecilus cupreus; assembly: GCA_963942605.1. NCBI lineage: Eukaryota > Metazoa > Arthropoda > Insecta > Coleoptera > Carabidae > Poecilus > Poecilus cupreus. Next base: position 4,313,731 of record OZ012725.1, on the reverse strand, counting down.
TATGTTTTTCTCGGAATAATTTATCAGTTCTGTAGCTACATCACGCGATAGTTTATCTACCCGGGAACAATTCCAAGTTGGAACACAGAACACATTGTCTATTTTCACGCTACAGTCTGCTGGTGCTGCACTCTAGCTGACGTCTTCAAACTAAACGCTGCAAGATGAGAATAATGTTCCAGTGCCTGTTGTGGGTCTGTGTTTTCACTCCACTGAGGCATTTAGCAGAGTATACGTTAGGGTTTGGTTGACATATGCGTAGCGATTTATACGCGTTAAGGACGAGGCAATATGGAAACATATGTGTCAGAATTAATTAGTTACAAGGAATAGGGGGGATTTGTTATGCCTAGAAGTAAATGCACTTGAAAAGGGATGCTTGATAATATTGGAAGTTTACTGAATTATATAAATCGTCTCAAAACTTGCATATTTATTATTTCCTTAACAATAACAACTGAAGCATTGAAGGTATTAGGTACCCTTGGTACATTTTCACGAAACGTAAATGTATCTAGAGATTTTCGATTGATTGTGTTCAATGGTGTGTTAGTTTCTACATTGATGTGTGGTTCGGAATGTTGGGTGTTGATGAAATGAAATGAGGTATTTGCGAGGAACGTGATCGTGTATGAGATAATGACAAAAAGTTGTTAAAAAAGTGGAAGTAACCATCTCAAGCAAGCATTACACGATGAAGTTTTTCTTTTCAAGTGATTTTAAAATGAGATTTGATACCTAATCCGCTTACTGCAAAACATGCGGCTAGAGGGTAATGTGGTAAAGCAGTAATGTGCAAATGTATGGGCAATTTTTTAAGGAAATTTTAAGAAAAACTACGTGTATTCTTTTTGTCGATTCATCTATTTCTTTAGTCGGACAAAATGGCTCACGTCACATATTTAAAGCTGATAATTAATTGTGCAGTGTACTGTACTAATAAAAGCTAAGAATTTAATTTGGTCATGATTAAAATTAGTAATATTCTGCATTCTAGTTGACGTTGAAGTTGCTGCATATATTAAATATTTTGCGTAGAATTCCAATAATTTTGTTCACCAAAATTAGCTATTTATTCATATTAAATAATTTACAGTTTAATAAATAAGTTTGAGGAAGAAATTCCAACGCAAACAAAACGACCTCTGTGGCTATTCGAAGCGCAAATCTCCTCCCGAAGAAAAACAAGAGGACTCAATTAATGCAACTTTCGCGAAAGTTCGGGAAACATCGCAGGAGTGTTCAGTGCGCATGCGCCAAGGTTGTTTAATTTCCTATTCATAAATATAAGGTATTAGACGAAACGTGGCACTTTGCATGCATATTGAGGATTCTTGCACCTTAATATAAACAGACATTAGCATATTCCCTGTCTACGTTGAGTAATGGAAATAAACTCTGTACCGCGACACTCCTGAAGATGGCTTCGCGTTCGTCTTCAAATCTGAGTGCTGCCAACCGCTTCAGCGGCACCCAAACTTTCAATAGTGTAACAATGCTTTTTTGCCTATCGGCTCCTCCACCAATAAATTGAGCATTTCAATAGTTTTCATTTGATTACATCGTAATAGCTACCTACTTCTATTGGCTTTACAGAAGCTGAGAAGTTAATAAAAATAGGTATTATAAAAAAATTAAAGAAATAAAATAGTTGAATGATTCCGTTTAACTGAAAATAATTATAGATGCAATTATTTTCAGCATTTTTATAAAATTACAATATACAGTTTGATGTCTGATCATAAAATAAAGAAAACCTATGCAGAAGAATTTTGATCTTCTAATATATTTAGGCTGATTAATTTCAAACTTCGTTGAATATTCATTGACGTTGCTGGTAAATTTTGTTGTGAAAATATCGATGGCTTTAGATTTATAATTTCGTGCATAATTTTTCAATTGATGTTCCAATAATGAGGATGTATGTTGGTGGATAAATTAACTTTTTCATTGAAATTAACGGTATATTCTGATACCATAATTACAGATTAATAAAATTTCATAACATAACATGTTTTGTTAATTAATAAATGTGAATAATATTTGCAGTAACAATATCTATAATAATCAAATCTGCATTTAATTCTGCTCTTCATTAATATTTTTGTCAAACGCCTAGTGAGATAGGATTGAGCAATAGGTCATTTACTACTTTCACTTGGTTTTGTTGCAATAACAGAAGCGTATGCTTTAGAAATTGTGGCAGTCTTGAAATATAAAAATTACAGCTATTTGTCGACGTTTCGTTCGCCATTATATGAACGTCTTCAGGTCCATAAGAAAAATGAAAGTGTTTCTTTAGCCTCTGAGGTCAGCAGTTTACTATAATCGAAAAGCACTTTCGTCAGGAATAAAATATGGAAGCTAGATGACTCCGCACGTTTTAAAAATCATCGCCAAGTTGAAACATAAATAAAATAAACACATCAACACGCCACTCAAGTACATTCATTTTCCTTTAAATGTTACTAAATAATTCCATCATAAATAAATAATTAACAATCTGAATGTGGCACTTTAGCAGATATCGATATGTGATATATTTTGTGCAAGCAATGCGGTTACCAGCCGTCAAGTCACGGTCCTCGAAGATGTTAGCAGAGGAAGTAAACTTAAAGTGGCAATTATCAGCTGTGGAATTCAAACCGAGGATATCATAATCCACATAGCCCGATGAATTACCACAGAGCTATCTACTCTTTATACGGAGATTGCATATAAAATAAAAAATAAGAGACATACTCGTAAAAATTCAGTTTTATATTAAACTTTATAAGGAATCAGGTAGATTTGTTGTATTGTTTCTGTATTGTAAGCATAAATATCGTAGTTATTTACATATCGAGTACGGGAAGACATTTTTCCCGCATGAGTGCTTATTTGCGCGAATACGTCAATGATGTCTTCCCGTAAGAGGTTTACGATGAGTTTTGTAAGGTAACAAAATTATTTTTAACGGAATTAAACTCGTTAATTTACAAATTCAACCGCAGTAAAGTCACGAAAATAACCGGTAAATGAGAGTTCAAAAAACATATTCTTCTTTAAATTATTGACAATTATTAATAGCTTTTGCAGGTTTTGATAAACGAAAGTTGAAAATACTTTCAGATCTCATATTTATAAAATTATAAATATTGTAGAATGAAGTACTGCAAAAATATATTTTTGAAATACGTTTCGAATTGAATAATAACTATTTGATTTCCTGATGAAGAATTATGTTCAATTATTCAAAACATTTATTTAAATATAAAATATAATATTTTTACAGATCTTAATACAAAAGTATTTTATAATTTTTATGATGATTTGGCTGTAAAATATTTGGGTAAAGCCAGGGTTTTAGTATATTTTACCCCTAGAGTGCGCGAATTAAAACTTTTTGCTTGTCAGTAACGTGCGTCAATTATTGGGTCCAAGGTTGTTAATAAAAATAATTTTTACGTACAGCAATTTTTGATGTTATAAATTGTGTTTAAATATTATTAAATTTGTACATGTTAAGTATGTATTAATATATGGGATACATATAAACGAGGATAAATTGCTAAATAAAAAATAGTTTTTATTTTTTTGTTTCTAAAGAATTGTAATTACATGCACAGAGTGAACAAAAATGTGGTCGTATAAAAGAACAGTGGGTACCTATTTTCCAGCCCTATTAATAGCTTAGCATACAATACATTATTTTGCGCGTGAAATATAATCACGGTCCTCAATATCATTAGAAAAGGGGTGCCTACGGGAATTTGTTATCGGTTGTTGAAATCGAATTGACAATTCATGTTCCACAGTTCAATACGTTACCTCGGAGCAATTTAAATTTAAAAATTGTAAAAAAATATTGTCAACATCTGGCGATCATGAAAGAACTAATTAAAATGCGAATTTTGTGAAACAGCAAAAATTGAAATTGGAAACACAGTCAATACTCATAAAATATTTCAAGCAGTCATTCAAAAATAATAAAAAATCCTTTGAAATGGAAAACAATACTACACATACAAATTAATTACAGTTCAAACTATTGTTAATTGTTTCACAGTTTCATTTTGGATGCAATCAAAATATCGTTTCGATTTTAATTTAATCGTGAGTACTTTAACAAAAACTCTTCCTGCCAAAATAAAATTTTAACTAGCTACTAGTGTACTATACCATTTATTTATTTAAAACTGTAACACTCCAAACTAAATACGCTGCCTATAAAAAACAAATCCTGAGAAAAACGCGTAGTTGGGAATTGTGATTCCACTCCCACATCCAGAGTTCTTAGCCCTTGAAACATTTGAAACACTGCAGCACAGATTCGGCCGATAAATATTAATGGGAGTGCGCTGTGAAAATATTGACAGAGTGCCTCATTGGTCGTCTACAGCTCGCAGCTGCAGCGTAGTCGCTGTTTGCTCAACTGAAAACCATTTATTTCGCAAAAATAATCTTTCCGATTTGAAACAATTATTTCGCGCCCGACGGCGTTGGATACGCGAGGTGAAATTAGCGTTCAACTTCCTGTGAGTGCTATTGTACTGTAGGGGAACTCGTGAACTGAGGCAAGTTAATATTAAAACTGTTTGGGAACGTCAAATTTGAAACTTCGATTCGAGAGTAATTATTGTTGGCTTTTAAAGAATTATTCGGACGATTTAAGTTTGTGTACTTTGTTGGGAAAATAGAGGGGTATTCTAATTATAATTACAATCTCCACTTTGCTTTACAAATTAATCTTAATATTTCTGAATTTAATTTCATAAATATAAAATGTACATATGAGAATACTTTTAACCAATTTATATGTGAAAATATATACATTCATTGCTTGCCACTACATATTTCATACCTACATTGCTTACACTGATAAAAATGTTTGTTTGAAATCGGCCTAAAGTGCTCAAAAATCGTTATTAAAAGCTCAGAAATCGTCGCTAAAGATACCCATTATACGATTTTGAGCAACCCAGTGTTAACCGTTAAATAATTATTGTACAATTAGGATAATTTTGGCAGATATATGACGTACTTTAGTAAATTTGGACGTAACATGAAACAAAATTTGCAAAACTAATTAATTTCGATGACGAAATTGAGGAAAACTATATTTCATATTCGTGATAAAAAATTGAACTTCAGTGCATTGATACATAAATAACTATTTCTTGGAACAAACAGATTCCTTTTAAATGAAGAGAAAAATTGATTTGAATAGTGCCAATCCGATTTCGTTTTCATTGAAAACATTTGTAGGTTTAATAAATATTCTTGAATGAAAATTAATTTAGTTTTGAAGGAACATATTAAAGTACACAGCTGAGACTCATTATGGAGACGAAGTAGTTTTGAATAGAAGTAGTATTAATTCAAAATGATATCGTTTAAATAAAATTTTTCATTATTTTCAAAAACAAAATTTAAAATATATTAATTATCTTTCAATGAAGAGAAAAGAAGATAAATTAAATAAAAAGATTCAATTCATTTGAAGGTCCTACTAATCTATATATATATATATATATATATATATATATATATATATATATATATATATATATATATATATATATATATATATATATATATATATATATATATATATAAATTGACTGTTAACTTAAAAGCCGTAATGTAATAAAAATTAGCGTCCTTCCTAAATGACTTGTCATTTGATACCAAATACATATAGGTTTCTAAAGACTTTTAGTCAAAACAATTGACAATCTCTTGACAGTCATTTTAACAGGTCTGTCCCGTCATTCTAGTCTCTAGATTACAATAAATTGCATTTCAATCGTTATAACTCATTCTACAAACCGTCTCAGTATAATAGACCGCAAACAAGAAATGAAAATAAAAATTAGTTTAATACAACTTGTATGGATAGCTAAGCTCAGGATAGAAGATCGGTGTGCTTGGCTTCAGCTGAAGGGAAATTATTGACAGTTTTGTGAAACGAGTCGTATTTGTATCGATTGATCGTATTTAATATACGTCGGTGGTAATGGATTTCTACACTAGTGTTCACTTTGAATAGTAATTCCTCGTGTGCCGTTTTAGCGTGTGCGGTGGCTCTAACGATCCTCTAATCCTTTTGAAGTTTTAAGCGCTAAGTTCCTTCCCGAGTGTGGGGATTCGTCCTTGTCGAAGTGATTTGCATTTGGAGATTGTCGGTCGACAAGAAACTTTCGACTAAGATGAAGAGAAGTGTTGTTATCTTTACGCTTTTTTCGGGAACGCTTTTATCGAAATTATTCAGGGATTTTTTAAGCAGTTTACTTACTTTTCTACTTAGACCCTCTCTGTTTTTAATGTATATTCGTTTACGCAAAAACGCTTAATCCCTCCTACACTATCTATACTTTTTTAGGCTCGACTTTATAATTAATAAGGATTACTTTTTCTTGGTTTATTTGTTTGATACTCTATAAGAAGTAATTCTCAATAATCCAAGAAAATTTGATAAAAATAGGATTAGTGCAAAATATTTATTATAACCCGGAGATGAACTAAAGAACTTCGTGTATTGTAACATGCTTATAACTCTTTAAAACGCAGTGATATAACAAAATTTCTATTTCACGCATTTAGATGTATCTAATCTGGTTTAGGCTCTATACATCTTTCTTGTACATATAAATCTGAATATGAATATTTAACAAAAGATGATGAAAATTGGTGAGATTGAGGGTGAACGAATTCGTGGGCATCTGAGGTTAACTTTAGACGAACATGTATAAATCTCTGAATGTGGGCGATGCGAAAGTGGAGTACCAGGATAAGAATGTTTGGAGGAGACCGATTGTTGGTTGATTATGTATCAGGGTTCGTGCTGCCTCACTGAATAGGATATAGCATGATTTAATATATGTATGTAATAGTTTCTCTTGACATTTGGTAGATATATAGAATAAATATTTTAGTAATTTAATTTGTTTTTACTCACAGCCACTATGATTTGGAAATATGTTATTAAGAAAATTTCAAAACATAATTTTATTCAAATTATTATTGCAAGATTTGTAACAGTTTATCGTAGCCGATTCAATTTTGAAATAAATTGAATTTATTGCTTCAAGTGTAAGTAAAGTTCCAGTTCCGGTTTTGCAACTTTGATTAAAACCAACTCAGTTGTGCGAATTGTCATGAAACTTATAATTCTGAAGTTTTATTACACCATCTTCACTGTTGTTTTTTTTTTCATAGCATCTATAATATAAGTGAGCGTGATATAAACTCAAGAACTCCCGCTTAAAAGGCCAGCGCTTTATTTGTCGTTATCTAGCATAGTAATTGTAGAAGAGCAATATTTGAGTCATTATATTTAAAAATATTCTTGTGTAAGAAGGTAAATCTCCCCTACCTGATCCCTGTAGCGTGCCAGTCCCCTGCGCAGTTGCCGCAGCCGTCGCGGTGCCCAGCAGCACGTCTATGCTGCCGTCGGACAGGATGTCGGCGTCCTGGTAGCTGATGGACAGCGTGGCGTCGTCTTGGAGGCGCGCCAGCATCGCCGCCAGCCCACTACGGTCCAGGTCGTCCGAGTCGCGTAGCTGAAGCGTCACGTTGCCATCCGCAGCGGTGCTGTACATGAATACAGCGTGACCGCCCGCGTAAGGCTGAAGAGGCAGGCGGACTCCCGCCAACTCATGCACGCCCTGAAAAAGAAGACGTTTATTTATTCATCGCTCTGCAGGAAATTAAAGTATACGAAAAACTCTTAGAGCTTGTTAAGGAAATACCACCGGTCAAATATTTTCGCAAAAAGGTAAGATTAAGTTAATTCTGTAGCACCTAAATCTTGCGAAATACAATGCAGCCTTCTAAATCCGTGCAACCTATAGGGTTAATCAGGCCCTGTCAATACTTTAAGGATTCATTTATCGAACTGAACCCAATCTAGTTAACATTCAAATGTTATACACTAGAAAATAAATATACTTCCCAAGATCTGCGAAGGCAGTGTGTCACATTGAACCATTGTGGCATAATAAATTTAATTTTCAGCGTCAATAAGATTTGAAGAATAAAATTAGTAATCAAATAAGTATTATTCATTTTGAAATTACTACATAAAATCAGAATAATTTACTTGTATAAATTGCAAAACGAACGATTTAATCCTACATAAATGAATGGTTAGTGGAAGTTCTATAAAAAATGTATAATAATTCTTTTCCTAGAAGCAAAAACATCAATGTCTTTATCCGTTTACCAACAATATTCCTTCACATTCCCTGTCACATATGTAACCACATATCTACAAGCTCTGCGAAGCAAACTACATGAAAGGCAGCCAACGCGGGGGTGTCCGAAACAACAGCAAACAATGGCCGACGGGGCGAGGGGTCGTGCATTGTCTGAACATACACGGTATGCAAATTATAAATGCTTTAGGGATTAACATAGCAGTATCAGATTATCCAAACCTAGGCTGCATTAATGTCTGCTATATTTGAAACTAGGATGCATGATAACGTTATCCTGACATATCCTCGCAGAGATAGGACACTACATATGCGGAGGACGGGATTCGGATCTATAGATATATTGTATCCATCCTATTGGATGATACAAGTGTCAATCATTAGTTTGCAAAGTGTTGGAAACATGGGTAGGATGATAAAGGTACTGGTAGTGCGTCGTCCCTTTTGGTATCTTGTTTCAAGGCTGCGTTTGTTTAGCAAATAGAACCCAGTGAAATTTTAGTGGAAAATCAATATCGAAAGTTTTGACACAATTATGAAATGATATACTTCAACTAACGCCGAAGTATTTCTATTTATATAATAGGAAAGCATAGAAGGCCCACATAGAATAATTGTATTAACTATTCTTGAAAATAAATTAGGATGGCTCTTTTGGGAAATAAAAAACCATGGAGTTCCTTTTACGGTAAATTCTATGATCCAATTAATCGATAATCTAAATTTTTAATTTAAGACCAAAATTAATACAATTTTTGCGTTGAGAGGTAAAATGATCGGGTTTATATTGAGTAAAACAATGAGAAGATAAAAAAGAAATTTTATGTTATACAAATTTTCCTTTTAAAAAGAAAATAAACATAAAGCTAATTTTGTTTATTTCTCAGTACTTTCACGGATGATGATTAACGCGTATTTCCTTAATAATTTTTTTGGACTTAATGCTTTTCCATAAAGCCTACATAATCCAGTGAAATGAAAAATAACAAGAATTAAATACAAAAAATGGAATGGAACGAAAACAAAATTTTAATTACGGTTGAATGAAATAAAGCATTGAGATATAAAAATATTTCATGCGGAAAATAGAGAAACAAAAATTTTGAGAGGTCGAAATATGAGGCGTAATATAAAAAAGCAAACATTTTATGTGACTCGTATATTATATCAAATTATATAATTTACATAATATATGTCAGCAATGGGGTAAATAGCTCCGTGGTAACGTGTCGGGCTGTGTATCGTGAGATCATCAGTTCGAATCCCACAGCGGACAGTTGCCAATTTAAATTTACCCCTGTGGTACCCCCTCCACTAACATCTTTGGGGCTTTGACTTGACGGCTGATAACCGCACTTCATACGAAAAAATATATCACTTACCGAGATCTGCGTAAGCAGAGTGCCACACCCATAATGGGTAAAAGGCGTGATCATATATTTATTTATTCATATATTTATATCAATCAAAAATTGTAACTAATATTATTTATCTTCACAAGAATAAAAAGAATTAACTTTGCAATTTATTATTTACTGGAATACGCGAGAGAATCCGAATAGGCCTTCAAGTAAACTATTTCCGATTTATGGATAGGTAATAAAATCAAATCAGATCATAAATTGTATACTTAAATTTTAAATCAGATATCGTGGAGAACTCGTTGCACACATATACACACATAACCTGGCAAACACAAACACTTACAGATACAACATGCAGATAAATTCAAAGACATAAGATATAGCTACATGGCCATAAAACTAGTAAAATCGTATTCTAGGGACCCTAAGTTGTGCTTATCTCTTTAAAATTCCATATTGAATATTCTGTCTGTCACAATACATTCGTTAAATATTTTGTCGAACTAGATAGATATTCTGGCCTATTCTCTAAAAAGTTGCTACCGTAACAACTTTCTAATTATGACAAAAATGAATCGTTTTTGACAACTAATGAAATATTTTCCAATAAACATGAAGTTTTGATGCGATTTTGTCACCATTAGCAAGTTGTTATGGTAGCAACTTCGTTAGAGAATTGGGCCGATTGTATCATATTATATTCATTATCCTGTTATATTAATATAGTATGTACTCCAAGTACTAAATAACCAAGTTCACTTACATATTAATAATTTTGCTATAAAAATATTGCATTTAAACACAGCACTCGGCACAAGTCACTGCAAAGGTTCCCGCACTACTGAATGTAAAAAAAATTTTTCGTGTATTTTGCAGTAGTTTGCTAATTAATAGGTTTGAAACAAGTTTGTAGGCAGCAAGAACAAATGCTTATTTCTAGAATAAAACATTTCTTTTAGATATTATTACAGAAGTTCTCAAAATTTTATCAATTATAACTTCTTTTCGTTCAGACGAAAACTGACTTATTTCCGGTGTGTTTTCGAACCGCAAAGTGCACTAATCCGGTATTTTAGTGTCGTTGCCAGGTTACGATAAATAACAGTACGGGAATATCTTTTCCGGAACTGGCAAAGTATTCCCGTACGATTTAGCTTTTCAAATAAATTTTACGGTTGTTTAAATAAATAAACAAACCATGGATACGCTATCCTCATATATTTTTATCAAAACAACTCAATATTTGTATGCTTTGTTGGTTATTTTTCCTACTAATGTTTAATGTCATTATATTTAAATACGACGTTTTTGTCTTGAATAAGGCATAGAATAGAAATTGTATGCAAGGATGCCTAATTACCGACTGTTACAGTGTCTTCTGGATTTTAAATGACAAAACTGAATTATATGTTTAATAAACTAATTTTAGTTGCTATGGGAACAAACAAATAACAGAAACTGTAATTATTAATCATTCAATACAGATTCACACCCCGATAGAAAAATTTTATACTCACGGAATATCCTCACTTAAAATTGTAATATTTTTTTATTACATTTCTTTATAATATAAGCGCTAAGAATCCCATTGTAGCAGAGCGCATCGTCAGATCTCCAATATTTTTCGAGATACGTCGTTTTTTGGTATTTTTCGAAGTGCAACTTCAAGGGCCTGTAATTCAAAAATTACACAAGATATCTAAAAATTCTCTTCAGTTTAGCGTTTTTGGTGCCTTATATAACAAATTAGCAATTTTTTAAAATTTTGAATTTTTTTTGTATTTTTGTTCAAAATTTCGATCGGCGATAACTCGACAAATATTAAAGATACAGATTTGCAGTGTTCACCAATCGATTCAGCACGTCGAAATACATAAGTATGCAAAGTTTCATAAAAATCGCTTTACAGGATGGAAAGTTAGAGCAAAAAGCCTGAAAATGGCGTTTTTTGTCCTAAAAGTCAAGGGGTACCCCTTGACGTTTGGCCTGGATTTGGCCATTTTCAGACTTTTTGCTCTAACATTTCAACCGGTTGTCCGAATTTTCTGAAATTTTCAGTGTTTATGTATTTCGTCGAGATAAATCGATTGGTGAACACTGCAAGTCTGTATCTTACATATTTGTCGAGATATCTCCAATCGAAATTTTGAAAAAAAAATCAAAAAAATTTCAAAATTTTTAAAATTTACCAATTTATTATAAATGGCACGAAAAACACAAAACTGGAGATATTTTTCGATATCTTGTATAGTTTTCGAGTTACAGCCCCTCAAAATTGCTCTTCGGAAAATATAAAAAATCGTCATATCTCGAAAAATATTAGAGATATGACGATGCGCTCTGCTACAATGGGTTTCCTGGCGCGAATATTATAAAGAAATGTAATAAAAAAAATTTACAATTTTAAGTCATATTTGGGGAAATTTCCGAATTTTGAAAAATATTACAAATCGCCATATTTCGATAAATATAAAATATATTACGATGCGTACTACTGCAATGATTTTATTCATGTTTAATTTATACATAAGTAATAAATTTCAAGTTAAATTTGGAGGAGTATTTAATTTATTTTCTAGTAAAAAGTTTTTCTCTTCATTTAAACGGAATCTGCTTGTGGAATTGTTCTTTTGCATATCTAATAAGTAAGTGATACATTTTTGATCGTGAAATTCGGTAACCAGTCACCTAATCACGGCATGTAAACATATTAGTGTAGTGGAAACACCAGGGATAAAGTTAAATGGCAGTTAACGGTTGAAAGATGCGAATTGAAGATTTTACGATCCATATTCGTTACCATGATGCCATTTACCAAAAGTAAACATTCATGATTAATTCAACATATTCTGATTGAACCAAATAAAATGAAAACCAACATGACATGTCATTAAGAACGTAAAATGCGCCATCTCCAGTAAAAACCCTTCCTGCTCGCTGCACGTGTCTTGCTGAGTTGGCGTTTGTAATATGGAACTCGCTGTAAATCTGCCGAGCTCCAACGTCATTTTCGTTAATCCATTCGGACGTTATCGCCGTTTAGAAGCCCGATCAATCCTTGCACGTTATAAAAACGATGTGAAATATTAATTAAAAAAGTTGAAACCCACCCGCTCATGTAATTCTGTCAGTCGGGTGGACAAATGATTCAGCAGCCACGTCAGAGTTTTTAATCAGATCATACTATGGATCGCAAAACGAAGAAATGAGAAGCGTGGACAAAGAGGTAATAATTGCCGAGTTACTTTTACATTCAAATCAAATTCATCGCGTATGCCATGTTAAAATATGCTTTGTGCTGTTCATTGTTGTCGAGCATTAGTTTTCAAATGTCATTCAGTATTAGAGAGGCTAGTTTATTTTGCGTGACGAATAACAACAACGTTCTTATATTAGAAATTATATGATGAGAGACAAACTATTTTAAGACATAACAAAACATATTCTTTATATTTTGTTTTACTAGATATTTTAAGACCTCGTTCGTTCTTTACTTAATTCTTTTCTATAAATAAGAACATGATATTTTTTTCCCGTTCTATAATAATTAGGCACAATAGACCAGTACACATTTTGGCAAATATGAATCTACAAGGGTTCTCAACAATAAGATTTACAGATCGACATCTGTTTAAATATCTAAATAAATCTTTGCAAAAATTACACCAAATATATTGAAGTATCACCCACAAAAATGCATCACTTACCGAGATCTGATCTAAAGTAGTAAATACTATATTATGGAAATTATTATAATAATAATAATAATAATAATAATAATATTTATTTAGTTTTACTAATACATTACAATAATATTACAATAGAATAAACAGTTATGTAAGTGTGGTAAATAGTAAATAAATTAAGTACATTCATAAATTTGCCTTAATTTTGTTTTAAATTCTCTTATCGTTGTAGCATCTTTTACTGTTTTACATAAGTTATTGTATGTAATCAGGCCTTTGTGGTAAATTGACTTACAAGTGCTAGTTTTATTAGTTCGTGTAACATAAAAATTTTGCATATTTCTTGTGACATATGTATGTACATCATTATTATATTTTATATTTTTTACTAAATATTCTGGTAGTTTTCCCAATAACATTTTATGTATAAAAATAAGCACATTAAATTCTACATATTGTTTAACATTTAACCAACCTAACTTATCTAACATTGTTTGTATACTTGTATATCTACTACATTTTAAAATAATTCTCATAGATCGATTCTGCAGTTTTTGCAATTTTTCCAGTGCCATATTGTTACACATGTATAGAATTGTTGAACAGTAAGTAAAATGCGGCAATATAATAGTATTATATATCATCAACGTTGTCCAAGATGACAAATTATTAGAAATCCTAGCTAAATAGCTTAATTTCTTCGATATTTTTTTACACAAGTACTGTACATGTTTGTCAAATTTTAGTTTGTTGTCAATAACAATACCCAGATATTTGATTTCCGAAACAGAATCTAACTCTATATCATTAATTTTAATTTTAACATCATTATAGACAATTTCTTTGTTTCGTGAGGATAGAAACATAACTTTAGTTTTACTGGCATTTATTTTTAATTTGTTGCTATTCATCCACTGTATGGTATGTTCAAGGTCTTTATTCATTAAATCGCATAGTTCGTTTCTATCCTTACCTTCAATGTATACAAGAGTGTCATCTGCAAAAAGGTGTATTTTACAATGTTTCAAAGTATTAGGGAGATCATTGATGTAAATTATAAACAAAAAAGGGCCCAATACACTTCCTTGCGGAACTCCTACATCAATATTGATTTTATTCGAATAACTATTATTTAATTTTACACATTGTGTTCTATTTGTTAAATAGTTTATAAACCAGTCCAATGCTTTATGTTTTATGCCATAAGTAGCAAGCTTATTTATTAAAATATTTCTATCTAGAGTTTCAAATGCTCTTTTTAAATCGACAAAGGCAGAACATATAACATTATCATCATCAAGTGATAATTTCCAATCATTTAACAGAAGGTTCAATGCTGTCTCGCACGAATGATCTTTACGAAATCCTGATTGTTCAGGAACCAAAATATTATTGTCATTAAAATATTGGGTTAATTGTTTATGAACCACAAGTTCTAATATTTTCTCACAAGCTGCCAACATGTTTATTGGTCTAAATTCTTCTACTTTGGTAGTACCTTTAATTTTATGTATAGGACTAATCACTGAGTTTTTTAGTTGATTGGGGACGATACCTGATGTCAGTGATCCATTAATGTATTCTAATATTGCGTAACCCAATATATGAAAGTAATCTTTTAAGAATTTAAAATTTATTTCGTCAATACTAGATTTATTTTGTTGTGAAAAAATAAGACTTTTTAACTCATTAATATTAATAGTGGAAAAAGTACTAAAGCCTATGTTATCGTGATTAATTTTTGTTACATTATCAATAACGTTGTTTGTTGTATTTGGAATAGAATCTATAACTTCTTGAATACTGTCTA
Source organism: Poecilus cupreus (assembly GCA_963942605.1). Lineage (NCBI taxonomy): Eukaryota > Metazoa > Arthropoda > Insecta > Coleoptera > Carabidae > Poecilus > Poecilus cupreus. The sequence continues at coordinate 4,298,673 of OZ012725.1, read as the reverse complement.
CAAAGTAATTGTTAAAAATTTCAACGATATCATTTACATCAGTGTAATTTACATTATTATACATAATATTTGTTATCTCTTTGTTGGTATTAAGAGAAGTGAATTTCTTTAAAGTTTTCCACATTAATTTGGAATTGTTTTTACATTTATCAATGCAATTATTATAATATAATTGTTTTTCATGTTTTATAATATCGGTTACTTTATTTCTTTTTAATTTGTATATAATCCAATCATCTTTATTGTTTGTAAAAACAAATCTTTTATAAGCATTGTCTCTCTCATGTATAGCGAACTTAATTTTATTATTGAACCAAACTTTATTTTCTTTATAAACTCTACTTGAGATAAAAGTAGACTCTTCTATACTAGTTTTTATATTGTGATACATATTATTAAAATAGTCATTAACATTTACAATATTGAATTTCCAATTACATGCAACGAGCTTATCTACTAATACATTATTGTCCACTTTACTTATTGATTTACAATTATATTTATCGAAACTTTGAGAGTATGCTAACATAACTGAGATCAAATTATGATCGGTAACTTTAGGTGTATCTTTAACGTCGCAACTTATACTGAAATCGTTTGATATTACATAGTCTATTAACGTTCGTGATGTGTCTGTGACACGAGTAGGTTTGTTAATTAATTGTTTGTAACCACTTATTTCTATGATGTTTTTTAGTTTATTGCTATAATAATTTGTAGTATCCAGCCAGTCCACATTAAAATCACCAACCACTAATATAGTTTCATTTACTGTTTCTTTTGTTACAAACCAGTCCTCCATGAAATTAACGAACGCTGCTAAACTGCTACTTGGAGACCGATACATTGTTGCAAGCAGATAATGCACTTCGTTGAATGAAAATGTTATTGACAGTAACCACCAGCAATTATGCTCCACTATTTTGCTATCTATTTTAAAGTTCAAGTCCGCTCTCACAAATATTAACACCCCTCCGGTATGTCTAGACGACGAATCACATCGCACTAAGTTGTAATTTTTCACCTGCATTTCATTGTCATCAATATCAACTGTAGTTCTGGTTTCAGTTAAACACATAATTAAAGGGTTCTCACTTTGCATTAAATGGTCTATTTCAGTTTTATTTGACATGTAGCTTTGTGAATTTAAACACAAAATGTTGGACGATCCTTTCATATTATGCTGTAGTTGCTATGCATACTTAACTTTACCTTTTTGTCTTTCTACGATTTTTAAAAAAACTTTGCAGTTGCGATCTAAAGCATTATGGTCCGTTTTTAAATTTAATTTTAGACTACTATTGGTTTTAGTGCAATTAGCACAACTTACTACGGTGGAAGTACAATCCGTATACTTGTGATTTCCCCCACATTCACTACATGTCACTTGATTTTTACAATCTTTTGCTTTGTGCCCAAATCCTAAACACTTGTAGCATCTAATAATGTTTAAATCTTCATATATGTTGCATCTGTCCCAGCCAATATTAACTTTACCCTCATTGATTATTCTCGCAAATGTTTCTGTGTCTACTTCCGCTATTACATTATTTTTATTATTTCGTACCCATTTTGATTTGATTGCAATTGCAGAATGTTCTGTTATTGTGGAATTTTGTTTTTTTAAATTCAAAATTATTTGTTCATCTGTTAAATCTTTTGATATTCCTACTATTTTGATCTTAGGATTTTTTAAATTCGATACTTTGACGTCATATCTTTCACCCAGTTTTTTGGAAACTTCATCTTCAAGTTTCCTAACATCTTTTTCTTTTTGGCATTTAATAACGATACCCCCATTTTTGACACTTTTGACTGATGTTACTCCAACAGATATATCAGATAAATTGATATTTTCTCGAACAACTTGTCTAGTTATTACACTTTTTTGTTCTTCTTTTGGCTTAATAACCACCACCGGATTATTTTTAATAATATCCGCGAAAGATTTTTTTTCAGTAACATTTTTAGCTTCCTTAATATTACCCGCTACTAATTTTTCAACAATTTTTTTAAGATCGTCTACTTCATTTTTATATTTATTGAAAGCATCACAAACTATCTGTTTTATACCGTATTTAGTATTTTCGATTAGAAGACATTCTTCACAAAACCACTTCAAACCATTATACGAACTTATGACTACGAAGTCTTTTTCCTTAATTTTCGCGCATTTTAAATGATACCAATGCTTGCATGGCCCCTCACATCCGATTATTTTATCACTATTAAACTCTACATTGCACTGAAAGCAAAGTTTAGCCTCATCATCGGAGTTTTTATCACTCATTTTAATGTTGTTTTAAAGTCACTGGTTTTTTGACCGGCGCGCACTACACGTATAGATTTAGCTCAGCGCGCATCATGAGCTGAGTACTGTACTTAGTATGGCACAGCTGATGTTTTTACACGATCAATTAGCGAAAAGAAAGAATATTGTTACCTTGATACAGTAAAACACTTAAAAGAATTAAATTCTGACTTAATTTCAAACACAATGCACTTGTAGATATTTGTAAACGATTAACAGTTTCTTAATATATTAGCTGCTTTACACATAACAATTAATTTTTATTAATTACCACTTCAAAATTCAAATAAACACAGCAAGGTCAATAACACGACCATGCGATCAGTCTTTCTTCTACCAGAGAACGATTTTTAGATAGAGGAGGGACGTTTTAATTACAATCTGATCAGTCTTTCTTCTACCAGAGAACGATTTTTAGATAGAGGAGGGACGTTTTAATTACAATCTGAATACCAATAAACGCCCTTACAGGAGGTATAGGAAATATGCTAAAAATTCGGTAGTGTGTTTTTAATGAATGAGCACGTTTTAAAGTCTTTAGAATACGATATTCATAGTTTTGCGATAATGTCTATTTGTGTGTCTGTCGCTCTGTATGGATCTCTAGTGTTATGGTTTCTCAAAAACTACTAAACTAATAATTTTGATATTTAGTATATATCAATTGTAACCCTTTGCAAAAAGCTGATTAGTTTTTGGTGATAATCCAATAACCGGAAGTGGTAGTTTACTTGAAAGCATATCAAGTTATTTTTAAATATCTCAGTAAATTAAAGTTTAATGACAAATTTTGTTGATAGAGTAATGTTACAAATATTATTATCTACAATTGTTGTTTGAAACATTCTACTGTCACCATTTACGAATTACAACACGTTAAGGAAAAATTATATTCTGTCACTTCTTTAAAAGGGTCATAATTGATTTTTTTAAGGGATGAGCGTTTGAAAATAGTGGTGGTTCATGTTCCTGCAGTGTTTGATAAGAAATCTATGGCGGGAGGTATTGTGGAACACACAACAGTTTATTTGATATTGTATCTTAGCGATATAGGATATTCTGCTTTATGTAATTTTAAAAATATGTTTTCAGGTTTAAATTGATTGGAATAAAATTGCTGTTACAAAGTATTAAATTTTTAATTAATAAACTTTATTAATTATAATTTATATTTGTGGTAACATAACGCAGTGTGGATTACGAGACATAAAGGTAAAATTTACTATTGTGGCTTCATCTCTATTAATATCTTTGAGGGTTGCTATTTGACAGCTGGTAATCGCACTACATTCGCCGAACAGAAATGGATAAATGTAATAATTTTGGTTTTGCAACTGCACATACAATTATTTATGAAATCAGAATCTAGCTGAAAGATATAGCGCCTGAATTTTGGTTTATATTTTGTGAATTATGAAGCGCATTACCATTTTGTGTCAATTAATCTCCAAAGTTCGAACATCAATAATTATTGAATCTGCTGATTTTGCTCATTTCATAAATGTGGATGAATTATGCTGAACCAGCAAACTGCAAAAACTGAGAGGTAATTTGAAAATATAATCGTACCTACATTTGACCTACATCAGTCCACATTATTCAATAAAAGTCGGGCTGCCAACTAATTAAATTAACGAGAACCACGATCTGACAAATATTATATAAAAAAGAACGCTGAAATTGTACTACGGCTGAGCGGTTGCTTTGTAAAAAAAGCACAACAAAAACAGATAGCCCAACAACTGCCTGTCTTTCTTGGTTAACATTTTCACCGTCAGTTAGTGTTCCAGTATTTTATATTTTAGTTGCCGTAGCAGGCTATAATATCGGAACTTCAAGCAGAAAAATGTATTTGTGAAAGTAGAGTGCCACACCCAAAATGAGTAAATGATAATATAATTAAATTTTATTTTCAAGCGAATTATAATATTCATATTTTGCTACTACATAGGTATACGATATAGTTACTAATATAATTATATAAATATAACTGTTCGGCATACAATAATATTATAGTGTACTATACATTAAGGGAGAGAAGTATACAATGCGACAAGGGAATAATACACTTCTCTCCTGCGGTGTATATATTATTTTTTTCGCTGTCCCAATATTTATGATGGTTTTTATGTATTTAAAAATAATTTGAATTATAATATAATTTATGATAGTTTGACAGTTACCTTTGACTTGTTTAATTTTGTTTATTTCCATATTATTTGAGCACTTTCCTTCACTACGGGAGAGAAAGTGCATAAATCTCTTGTAGATATGAAATTGGCTGTTTCTGTCATAATTTTGGTGCCACAGAAACCAATATTCTCTCCCGGTCGTAAAAAATATTATTTTACAATAATATGTTAGTAGTTTCATATACAACTGGTAGCAGCACCTTCAAGGGCAACATTGCCAAGTGACAGTTGAGTTCAACACAAAAAGTCCAGTTTTAACCCCTAGTAACATAATATAGTACTTTTTTAAAGCGTATTATAATATTTATATTTTGCTAGTACATATACAATATAGAAGTTAATTATTTTGTTACTAATACAATAACATAATAGTTGTTTCACACTGAAGAGTGACAGGTTCATTACGCGGTTCTGTCATATTTTATATTTTTTTAATTTACTTTGGAATGCTTGAAGAAAAAATTGTACATTTCATTCGGAGTTGTGTTGCTAACGCCTCAGCTGCAAATGTATGAGCTCAACACAAAAGTCCTGTTTTAACTCCTAGTAACATAATACACTATTATTTTAACTATAAACAAATTATAATTACAGACGAAATAGAGAATGGATTTGATTAACGGGACAGATAAAACGTAGTCTGGTACAATATAAATATCCCCTATAATCACACAATTCCCAGTCAAAAAACAGCAGTCCATAATCCAGCAATAAAGTCCTCAAAGCCAGCAACCCGACCTAAAATTGCCGAATCTTACTCCCAAATCGCTGCCGTCCTCAACGGGCGACATCACGATGTCACGTCGGTCGGGAACGGCATCGGCCCCGGTAACGGCCACGGCCTTCTTGCGCACAAACTCAGATTGATTAATAGTTGAACGGCGGGTCTTTTCTTTAGAGACTTTTAATGCTCGTTGAGATCAAGTTAATGGTCATTTGAAATTTATAGTCGATACAGAGGGACACGAGGCGTGCGCCGGCCCACTGCGATCGTATATTTTATCGCGGGGCGCTCAACGGCGATGAGGGCGATGAGGACCAGAGGTGAAGGTGAACTTTCGATTTTCTTCAACCCTAAGCGGTCAGTGGTCCTTTCAAGTGTCTGATTTGAGTGAGCGACAGCCTGCTGTCCTCCACAGGCGTACGCACATTTTTTTTTAAGTTCCAAACTAAAGCTCAGCCAATCTTCAGTCACGATTAGAATTAGAGTTACCACTCAGTTGAATAATAATAATTTGTGGAACTGATCTAGTTTGGTTCTTACTTTGAAATCATAAATGGAAACCTCCATTTTTTTATTGTACATTCGGATAATACGGCTAAAACTAAGTATGTTTGTATGACACTTTTTTCCGATTCGCGATAGATGGCACTGTAATCAGAAAAATAATTATTGTCATGATTCCCAATTAAGATTTCAAAGTGGCCCCCCTACCCTTCCCCAAGCGGGTGCCGGTAGGGGAACGTGCTTGGTGACATAAGATAAGTTTTCGAAATATTAAACACGTGTTTTTTGTTTTTGTTTTTTGTTTCGATGTGTATTTCTAGAGATATTTCCCGTCTCGATACTTCTTCAACACAGAGAAGTTTAAAAAAGATAGCAATGTGGTGCGTTAGAATATGAATGTTTTTTCAGCATTATTAAAACAATGTAAAAATTATCTGTAGGTAAGATCGCTTCGTTCGCACTTTTAATAAACAAACCCTTAGCCTACACAACTCATGCTCGACAAACTTAATTCCACAGTACTCATTTTTAATGGAAAATGTTTAGAAAAAGTTATACTATATTACCATCGTCTAAATTAACAAAATTCTGTAAAATGTAAAAAAATAATTTTAAGCGCGCTTAGTAGTATTTTTCCCGCCTATTTGGTACTAAACTACAACAATTCCATATATTTTTGAGCCTTTTTGACATGTAGACCATCATCGATAATTTTACAGAAATGACATCTATTGAAATATAGCTGAAGTACAGTGAAAAATTAAGTATTATTTGTTGTTTAAACTACCTAAATAAAGTACGGTTAGGTACAAAGCTATTTGACGTTTCTGACAGAAAAAAAGAGAGAGTGTGATTACTCTAACAGACTTAGAGTAAGTGGAAAATTTGGAGTTTGCAAACTTCTCAGTCAGTACTTTTAAATTATCGCCTTAATTTTGATTGGTGGAATGCTGGCGTTAGTTCCCATAAGTCAAAGCACAACTGTAAATTCGAACTTGTAATCGTAAATGATAATTTAATAGCTCTGAATACTGCTTGAAACTACTTTAATTCTATATTTATAATTAGCATATAGATACAGCAATCGTGTTTATATACCATAATTGGCCATCAAGCAAAATAGATAAATTAAGTTTACTGTTCGCAAAACAACAATAAAATCCTGCATATTACGATGGGTCACTATTAATTTATAAAAAGTATTTTAGTTATAGGCAGTTCGGTCTGCTATGTTAGTATTGCGAAATATTCTTGATTAGTGGTGCAGAAAATGTAGATTTAATCTTCTGCGAAAACAAACAGAGATGATTTTCTTTGAAAATGAGAAGAAGGCGGCGGCCGTCACTGGATTACCTCCACCAAACGGAACAAAGAAAGATGTGGGATGAAACGAGGAAAGGAAAGAAATCGAAACGATCCATGCAACAAACAGAACGATCAAAGGGTAGTGAAATCAGCACGTGTAGGTATACGGGGCGGTTGAAAATCCCTATACTTCACAGTGCGGGCCGCCCACGACACTCAAAGTGCAGCAGTAGCGAAACTTTTATTGGAACGACGAAAAGCGAACTGAATGCCGTTCGATTTACTTTTTCTGCGTCTGGTCTCCCTCCCTGGCAAGGAAGAGAAAGGGGGAGGAAGAAACGTCTCCTGAATAGACGCCAGGACCTTTGTAGCTCTGAGCAAAGATGATTGAAATTTCCAGGATGAGTGGAATTCCTCGCTAATTAGCGCACTTTAACGACGTTAATTTTTGCTCTTGATGAATAAAATGAACGTCTGACTGAACATCTCAGCGAATATTCCTTCAATTTAATAAAAATCTTCTTAGCGTTTCACAATTAACAACAAAAAGTAACACGATATTTATTTTCAATTCTTCAACGGACCGTTAACGAGAGAATTAATTAGATTTCTGCTTCCACATCACAAATACAAATATGAAACCTTCTAACAAGAAATATAAATATCAGCACGCTGTTTTACTTTTGCTTATATTGGGCTTCCAAATTATCAAGAGATGGCGTTGATCACAATTCCCAAAAGGTACATGTCAAATTCATCTTGTATGATATCTTATGATGGCGATTGCTTGCATTAGTATTGGTAGTTTGCTTCTATTGGCAGCAAAACTGCAAATTTTCCTGTTTTATAGGTTTTTTTTGGAGAAAATTCAACCTTCACGTCGCGGCAGCCTACCATCAGGTCCCAGTGCGCGTCCACAGTCACGTCACTGCGCTGCGGGTACATGCGAGGCTCATCAGGCAACTGGAAGGCCGGCGGTTAGTTTAGCTTTCTACCACTAGTTAGCGTATTTTAATTTTGGAAACGCAAAACCGCGAAGCACACGTATTACATAATTGCTATAGTTTGAAAATTTGAAGCCAAAGAAAATATAAGCCGCCCCACCATCAGTGTATCATAAATATAAACAGGGTTATATATCAATTATTTTTTGACAGTTTCGTAAAGCACTTGTTTTGTAAAGGCCACCAGGGGGTCCTTATACGATGAATTTGAGTCTATGATGCAAGAGATATCTGTTGGATTTATTAATGTATTTAAAAGAGAAGCATAAATGATGTATAACTATTGTGCAAATGGAAATGAGTATAATATTTACAATATAATAAAGGTGTTAATAAGTGAAATAATGAATGGCTCGTTAAATATGAATTATCAGGTTGAAAGTGCTTTTAGCCAATTCAGCTCTCAAAATAAATCAGAATAAGTATTCGCAAGCGCAGTCCCAACCTATCGTCGAACAACAGGTGTAGGCATTGTGTGTTTATCGGATTTCTTCCACCATTCTCTCCATCCGAGCTCGCGTCCTCGCAGGCCGACATGGCGACACTCAATTTATCGCGATGGTTTTGACAGCCAGCTGTCAAGTGCTGGCCCATTATAATGAAGTTGATTGTGTATTTAGGGGGTCGTGAGAGCACAGAACCCCGCGAATGGCGCTCGGTGTTCGGTGCTTGGTGCTTCCAGAGCTTTTGTTGCTCGTTTTGCGTGGTTTTGAATTTCGAAATGTATCCGAGAAGTGGTTGAGATAATTTTGTAATGGACACGATCAATTATTAAATTTGATACATGAATAGTTTATGGTTGTAAATGTATTAAATTTATGATGGAAATGTAATTACTACACTATCGTAATGCATAATTTAAACGAAATTAATTATGATAAATTAAATATTTTATTGTACACCCCCACGGCAGAATACATGTTACTAACGTAGATTACAAGGTTTGCTCCACTCTAATATTTTCCCAGAAATTAATTAAACCAATTAATAATATTTATACAGACAAACAGTGTGAACGCCGAGATAAACTGAAGAGAAATTGAAAGATAAATGAATATTTTATAAAAAAACTACTCTTATTTGAAGTTTTGTTCAATTTAAGCTCTCAACAAATACAACAAATATCTGATCAATAAGTTATTCATTTTTAGCATAATATATGGTACAAGCATGTGGCCTCATTGCTGTTCACTCCAACATGCTTAGTACGTGGTCTTGCCGTAAGAAACGCTTGTATCGAGAAGTCCGATTGGATGCTTTTAAATTATTATCCAATTAACTTGGAGGTAAATAGTTCCGTGTTAATACGTCGGACTGTGCATTGTGAGATAATCAGTTCGAATCCCATATCCGACAGTTGCCATTTTAACCCCTCTACTAACATATTTACGCTTAAAAAAAATAAGTTATTTAACACCGAATATGAATATCAGGCGTGATAATATTATTTTATCAATTTATTTTACTTGCATTTGATATGTTGGCGTTTGATGTTGTTCAATAATTTTTAACTTTTAATAATACTGATATTAAAACTTCTCTCTTGACATGCTTATCCTATTGGATACGTTGACGAACACATTTCTTTAGGAAACAATGACAAATTAACGCACATACTATATTTTGCACAATTATTTTTAGTTCAAGATTAAATTTAGTGCTATGGATTAACAAGCCATTGTCGTAGAAGCCTGGGTTCGAATACTAGCTAATATGAATGTTTATATTTGTCCTTGTAAATTGTCCACTATATCAATAAGTATTGTTTATTGGGCACAATAATTAAAGTAGCTTTTTTTCCATACCACAAATAACGACAAAACATTTGTTGAATTGAATATGGATACAAACTGTCGAACAGTAAATATTCTTTTATGTTGTTTGTACCAATTGTTGTTTCACTGAATGATGTTATTTCTCTTCGAACATCGCAGTCTCCTGTAATAAATTCTCCTTGCCTGATGATGACAATTTAAATTGTTGAAATTGGTCACAATTATTTCATGTGAATGAATAAATGCAATAAGAGAGTGAAGTGAAGTTTTGGATATTACTACAAACTGATAAAGTATAGGACCACTGATTGGCCAATCGTCGAATTATCTGATGACAAAGAGTGAAAATAATTTTGGAATCATAAAAATATATTTACCATATTTGCAAAAAAAAATTAACTATACAACGTGGTAATATTAAAATAATGTTTCGATATGAAAGAGAACAAAACCATAATAAACAATTATGAATCAGATTCAGAATTTTAGTATCATATTCCGCGATTTAATTAAAGAGATACAGCCATAAAACGGTAATTATAACAACTGTAATGCAGGTAGTTATTCCAGCAAATGTGCAACGGTGCCATAAACAAAAAATAAAAACATTGGAGCAGCATTGGTAGCGCGCAGATACAATCAAACAAAAACATAAAACCCATTCGGACGAATATAATATCCATAGTTAGCAGCAAAACATCTACTGAACATTCCAGAACAAACGGAACTATTCTCAACGCCCGGAAATCCAAAATGAAATTAAACCGCTGATATGGGCAAGAACTGCGCACGTTAATCGCGAAGTAAACGAGACAAATGTGTATTTAAAACCGGTTTTATCGTATTAATTTGTCCGGGGTGTAGGCGTAAAAAGATAATCAGGGTTATGCGTGACGCTGGTGGAAAGGGCCGTGCTTCTTAATCCTGGGCTCGTTTGCTGTTTATGGTCCGGAAATAACGCGTTCTACTGCTAAACTTCCGGTCTACGAAGGGCGTACTTTTCAGCGCGTTGTTACAAACTCACGCCAATTGTTAAGGTGCTACGGTACAAATTGCTCATGTACTGTTTCCCCCAAACCTGAATTCTAATTATTACCCTTATTACTCAACTCCGTTATCTTGGAAGTAGACGTATTGTTCTAAACACGCTTTTCTAAAGAAACAAATTTAGTAAAAATATTTACATCGTATTCGATTAACCCTTTTTGGGGCTGTTGATTTCATATGTAAAAAAAAATCGATCATTTATCGAGATCGAAAGAAACAGAACACTCAAAATGGGTACAACCTGTACAAACAAATAAATAAATGTGAGGGTCTTAGGTGATGAAGAATCATTTTCGTAAATGTTTTATTTAATAAACTTTGTAGTATTAAAAATATGGAAAATATTTTGCATCACAACAAAAATTAATATACATGTTTATGTTCGAGCTGGTGAATTCAAAAGGTTATAAATTTAATTAAATGAAATATACGGAAATGAAACATCTGGTTCTCTTTGTATTTATTCAATTATTTTTATATAAATGGAAAGAGAATTACCTATATACACATTAAGCAATAAGGTACTCATGTGAAAAACTAATGCGAGTGTTGAATACAGTTATATTTATCAAATTTGTTATATTTGCATCTTGGAAAATATTTTTATCTACGACCGTTGTTAAAGTGGCATTTTTAGCGGTTACTTAGCAACGTATTAAAAGTGATTTCATTGTTACTTTTAACACATTGCTAACGATTTGTATCAAAATAATCATTTTGTTCAAAGAAATATTGATAGAAGAGCACCTAGGCCATCAAACTCTATGTTGATGACGATAGTATTTAGTAATCATTTTGTTTAAAGAATTTTTGATAGAAGAGCACCTAGGCCACTAAACTCTTTGTTGATGTGATAGGATTTTGTAATAATTTTATTTAAAGAAATTTTGATAGAAGAGCACCTAGGCCATCAAACTCGATGTTGATGACGTTAGGATTTAGTAATCATTTTGTTTAAAGAAATTTTGATAGAAGAGCACCTAGGCCATCAAACTCTTTGTTGATGACGATAGTAATTGTTTTTAAAGAAATTTTGATTGACATACTCATAAAATATAACTTTTAACACTTATAAAATAAATAACTATTTTTTAGTACAGTACACATATTAGTATATTCATCATAAATATATTTATTGTTATTATTGTAAGTTAAGTTTACGTAACAATCATAAACTGTTAGGATTAAGGGGCCTATTCTGGAACTTCTCTGTTAATTTTTAACGGTTTGTTAAAAATTTTAACCAATAAAAACATGTGCGTCAACTGAAATTTTGAATTTTTATTCAGCGACGCCTGTTATAATTGGTTCAAATATTAACATGCCGTTAAAAATTAACAGGTGGTTTACTGAATAGGCCCCTAAGTCTGTCATTTAATGAGACAATCGGTAAAAAATTAAGAAATACCCAGAAGAACGAACTCGAGCGGATGTCGAATAATGTCGAACGAAAAGTGGGGGTTTTAGGAATAAGTGGTTTGGTATGATAGGTGGTTCGTTACATGAATATGGTTTGGATAAGTTTGATTAGTGGTTGATTGTGTTTAAGGGTTCACGCTAAGCCACTGCGTGAGATTTACCGTATTCTTATGTAGGTATGTGTATCATAAAGAAGTATGGAAAAAATAAAAAATCGCCAACAAAATTTTCTCGAAAATACATGCTCTAAAATTTCTTGAATTTGTTACTACTCATTTTTTAATGACACCTGTGTGCGCGAATGAAGTAATTGATGGATATGTATTCATATATGTGCAACAAAGCATGAAGAAGGAAATAAAGAAATGCGCAACCACTAAACTATCAGATTCGAAACATACTATTAAACTAAAGACGTTAGCAAACTACATTTGAAATTATTTCTTAAATAATGTATTTCAATAATCATAAGTTCTTGTAAATTTGTATTCGCCACATGTGTATACATTGTAAAGCTTCCACACTATTCCAGATACAAAGGTAGGCGGAAAACAATGTTTTAAAATCTTGATTGAAGTGGTTTTGATATGCACCAGAAGTGCAATACTTGAAGATTATGAGAGTGCATAAAGTACAACAGTGTTTATACCCGGCGCATTCATAATCCACAAATTTGTATCTTTCGCCAATAAAACTGAAAGAGTTATAAAAGTCCGGAAAGCAGAGATAACCTTAAATTTCGAAATTCATTTCGATAATAACGACGCGGTAATAAAACCATGTGGATAGCAGAATAACCGCACAATAAAAACCAGTAGGCCTGGGAACAAACGGGCGGATGAGTCGTTAGCAACAACAAACAAGCGTTAACCCTGACAAGAGATTACAGACCTTCGGATGCGTCCATATATTGTTCTGAATACAGATGAACGTGCCTGCGATGGATGCTTGCTTCAGTATGAGTTCCCGCTCGGTCTCATTGTAATTGAAGTTGGTTGTTATAACCCCAATTTGGTTTATCGGTGATCTATATTAGTGTGGGATACGTGGGAGTTCCTCTGCCTTCTCTGTGGCCGCCGGACAGATAACGAGCGTCCGTTTAAGCACAATATCTCGCGCCATTTCGCGCACACCGTCAAACAAACGCTCTCGAACTGCGCTCCCGACACAGGCCCGGCTTCACACTTTACAGGGGTGGCGCTTTTAAAACCTCGTAAGCTCCCACTGCTGTGTTAATAATCTGTCTTTAAAATGGGGGATTATAAAGAAGCAGAATTTTCAAGTTCAACTGCGCCGAAACGTAAGTAGTCATGCAAACAAATAGCTGTCTGTCAAGATGATAGTGAACCATTAGTAATTGAAATCATGTTTCTTTTGTCACGACCCGGTATTTTTATAAACAGCATACTTATGTTTTTTTTTGCGTAGAAAGCTCTACTTGTTGTCATTATATTGTCTTTGATTTCTGCTTCTCTTTTACCTATGCCTAAATACCTAAATATTTAAATTTTTCAACTTACGCGAATTTTTATCCCCTATCTTAATTTCTCTGTTACCAACGGTTTTTCCAAGTACTACATTTGCAATAAATTGAATTTAATGTTTTATGTCCAGTAAACTTAATCTTCAAGTTTTGCGATTATACCAGAATCATTGTCATGACACTTATATTTGTGAAGATTCGTTTGGATACTGGTTAATGGTCAATGGTCAAAATGAATAAAAAGGATTTCAAGACATATTTCCGCTGAAATATCCCTTGTAAAAGGAAAAATATAACACAAGCAAAAGAACAATGAAATAATACTACAAACAACTTATTCAACGCCAATATGAAAATAAAACTGCTAGCTCTACCATACAAGATTTCATGAAACACATTTTTGATAATGCGAATGGTAGGTTGAGGCAGTTGAAGTTAGTATAAATTGCGAACAAAGTACACCTACACTAGAAAATCATATTAGACGGTACAAAGAATAATCTTTCACGTTAAAATGACAAATGACGATCAACTCCTTTTAATTATATGTACAATCGTACAAAAATACAGCAGTGTCTAAGACTGTCGTCCTAATCGTCCCTTCAGCCGGCTCTGCGCTCAGCAACCGCTCCCAAAATGTGCTCCGTGCGGTACAAGAGCCCAACCACTCGAACGCTCTTGTTAAAGGCTTGCAGCGAGGACTGGTTTGCGCCTCCAATGCCCCCAGTCTGTTGTAGATTTCCAATTGAGATTTAGTTAGTGCATTGTATCGACGTAATTGAATTTGGTGGTCGCTTCAAAATAAAAACATTACTGTAACGACCTAATCGATAAACTCTATTATAATCTTAACTAGGAATCAACTTATCCCTGCGGCTCCTCCGCCAGAAAGCGCAAAGAAGAAAATCTTGGTATATTTTAATTTTTTTTAAAATAATAAATGAAACAAATACACTTGAGGTTTGCTGACTACAATGAAAACAGTTGATAATTATTAATAGTACGTTCTTATATTATTACAATATTCATAAACAATGTATAAATGAATTCGTAGTAACTCATCGGACTGTGGAATGTACAACATGTATCCTTACGCCATTTATTCATTTTAGACGTAAAATTATATCCTCAATGAATGATTTATTTAAACATATAATTAACGGTTACCTTTCACAATTTGCATAAAAAATAACAATGATGGAGTAGCCATAATATTAAAGGATTAAAAACTTGCAAGCAGTGTGTAAAGAACTAAGGATTTTATAATTATCAGTTCCAGGCAACGGCCATGGCAGGTAGCATTGAAGCCTGTTCCCTCGATAACGCAAGATAAGCAGCAATGCCAGCTGTCAGTAGTTGGATGGGTGTCCGATTTGCGAAAACCCATCCCAATGAACAGTGCGTACTGTTGTCACACCATCGAAAACGAGGTACCGAGGCGGCATATATCCTCAGCAATTGAGACCCCTTAAAAAATAACGGTCTAGAATAATTACACCACAGAGCTTTTTACGTGAGATCCGATAAAACCTAGTACGACATAAAATAATTCTTATGCCGACTGGTTACTGTACTTCAAGAATAAAATTATTCCACCATTACTAGGTAAATGGCGTGATGTTACAGTTATAAAATATTTGAATGATATAAATTCTAGAGTGAATTAAACAGTCCCTTATACATGTTGAAGATTTTAACAAAAATGAGATTTAAGTATTATGGAACGAAAAATGTTAGGACCAGTAAAGATATCAGAAATGAAATACAAAATAAGAATGAACTATGAAATAAAACCAGGGTTGGGAGGAGAAGATAACAGGGAAAATGAACAAGCAACACAGCCAGATGGGTTGGATATATATGGGGAGCAGAAGAAAAAGGTGCAATCACTAGTGGAATGGAGACCAGTAGGAAAAAGACGAGGCATACTTATATCATCATGATTAAGTAGAAGGTTTAAAAACATCAGGAATTAAAAACTGGCAAAGTAAAATAAAAGATAGGAAGATGTAAGGAAACATAACTACAAGGATTCAAAGGAAAAGAAACGAATATTCATTCATTCAACGTTCTAGTGTAGAGGGCTTTATAAGAAGGTGTTTTATATACATGTTGAAATGTTGTCAGACCACTGAAAAGTCCTGAAGCGGATAATCGCCACTGAAGTAAATTGTCAATTGAAATTGATGATGTTGTATTTCAGTGTTAATCCTGCAACAATGCAGGTTAAAAAATACGAAAGTCGCAAACAAAAGAATCCAGAAAGCAAGAGTATCGTCAGCCAGACAACAAAATCCCTATAACAATTCAACTTGGAATAACACAAAACATTAAATGTTGAGAAACGCTGACGTTATGAACAACTACTCCCCGGTCTTTGTCTATTGCCATTCCGGAATTTAGCACAGCGCCGCTAAACAATGCGCGAACAGTGACGAGCTTTTACGACTTCCCACGAGATAAATTACAAAATAAGACTAGCATTGTACAGTCGTGTCGACGCATGCGTTTGCTTGTCGACGGCGATGAATAGCTGATGAATGCTTCAATGCTTTGCTCACTGTGGAGTAGGCAAAGATTTCAGATCTGGTTTGCTTCGGCGAAGAAGAAGCTTCAGCATGAAGATGTAATTATTATCTAATACAAGTAAATTGGAAATTGTACTTCGAACAAACGACTTGTACTCTATAGAATGCCTTGCTGTTCTGGGGTTTTGCGAAGAGGCGCAGAAGATATGTTTACTGGTAATGTCTCCCTTCTCGCACTTTCAAGCAATATTTGTTTATATGACTTTGTTTAATACTAATAAATTTCTAGTATCACTTTTGTATTCATATTTTGACCCCTTTTACTGTAGCGACACCACACAAAATTTTATTTTCGTCTTACTGAACACCACTTTAAAAGAATCAAGAACTAGAAACCTTTCACAGCTTCCTGTGTTAGTGTATGTCGAAATATTTGATATATTTAGGTTATTTGATGATAACACTCTACAAGCATACTCCTCCAAACTTAACTTGAAATTTATTACTTATGTATAATTTGAACATGAATAAACTCATTGCTGTAGTACGCATCGAAATATGTCTTATATTTATCGAAATATGGCGATTTGTAATATTTTTCAAAATACGGAAATTTCCCAAAATATGACTTAAAATTGTAAATTTTTTTTATTACATTTCTTTATAATATTCGCGCCAGGAAACCCATTGCAGCAGAGCGCATCGTCATATCTCTAATATTTTTCGAGATATGACGATTTTTTATATTTTCCGAAGAGCAACTTTGAGGGGCTGTAACTTGAAAACTATACAAGATATCGAAAAATATCTCCAGTTTTGTGTTTCTCGTGCCATTTATAACAAATTGGTAAATTTTGAAAATTTTGAAATTTTTTTGAATTTTTATCACAATTTTGATTGGAGATATCTCGACAAATATGAAAGATACAAACTTGCAGTGTTCACCAATCGATTCAGCTCGACGAAATACATAAACACTGAAAATTTCAGAAAATTCGGACAACCGGTTGAAATGTTAGAGCAAAAAGTCTGAAAATGGCCAAATTCAGCCCAAACGTCAAGGGGTAACACTTGACTTTTTGGACCAAAAACGACATTTTGAGGCTTTTTGCTCTAACTTTCCATCCCGTAAAGCGATTTTTATGAAACTTTGCATACTTATGTATTTCGACGAGCTGAATCGATTGGTGAACACTGCAAATCTGTATCTTTAATATTTGTCGAGTTATCGACGATCAAAATTTTGAAAAAAAATACAAAAAAAATTCAAAATTTTAAAAATTTGCTAATTTGTTATATAAGGCACTAGAAACGCTAAACTGAAGAGAATTTTTAGATATCTCGTGTAGTTTTTGAATTACAGGCCCTTAAAGTTGCACTTCTAAAAATACCAAAAATCGATTTATCTCGAAAAATATTGGAGATCTGACGATGCGCTCTGCTACAATGGGTTTCTTAGCGCTTATTTTATAAAGAAATGTAATAAAAAAATATTACAATTTTAAGTGAGGATATTCCAAATATTGCTAGCATCTTTTATTTGAAACTTTTTCTATAAGCTTATTCAATTTTTGAAAAAAAAAAAATTAATTTATTGTTTTCTGTGTCCAGTAAAGTTCTTCTTCCGGTTGTCCAATTCCATCAAAATCAACTCAGTTCTTAATTTTTTCATAAAACTTATAAATTCCAAGTTCCGTTCACATATCTTGTCTAGTTCATGAGATATTGCGCACACGGACATCCATCCATCCATCCATCCATCCATCCATCCATCCGTCCATTCTCACACACAGACATCATTGAGAAATTGGTCTTAACGGCTTCAGTGGACGTCAAAATATGTATTTCCGCAAAAATCTCGTCAGCGATTTTTTGCGTGATTCCAATACTTCCTTTACTTCGTATAAGAAAGTAAACACTAAAAATGCCTATTTATATTAAAACGAAGCAATCTACCGTGACAAACTAACTAATAATAATCAATGAAACAACTAATAAAGTTGTGCAATCTTGGTTGTATCCCTCTTTTTGTTCTACTGATGTTGACAACTTAGTTATCGAAATACGTATTCAGATTTCTTTAAGGCTTAGGGGACAAATTTAATTTTTATATTATTCTTAGCCTTAGATTTTCACAATTTTTTTTTAATTGTAGGACGTTGTAGTATATTCTTAACCGAGCTATAAACTTGTAAACGCTTTGTACAAGTGTTCAACCGTGGTAATTCCAAGTGCAAATTTTAGCAAAGAAATAGTAAAACAAAGATAAAGGAACATAGTTTCCTTAACTGATATTTAGTTACATTTTAAAGGCAAACACTTGGTAATTACCACGAACACACATAAATAACGCAAAGCAATATATTTCCGTAACAGCCCGACTAACATAGTTCAAAATATCCTGGTCTTGCTCCAACACTTAAGATCATTAAGCATAAAGACACTTCGGCCATTTTGTGTGCAAGTACAGCAAGGAATGTTCACTGTAATGCTGCTCAGGATAACATCTGCAACAACAGCTTGCAACTTCAAGAGTGCTTACAATCTCCACGAGATAATATCTCGCGTGGAATATACCTAGGTAATTAGATATTTTGGAATACATTTGAAATTATTGGATTTAGAAATGCACACGCGATTACCTTATCTGAGAGACTAATTTTAAAGCACAAACTGAAATGTGGTTGCAGAAGTTGCAATGTTTGTTGATGTTTCGAATGAGTCTGATGCTAATTGAAAACATGGACAGAATTAGTAAAGAGGTCACGATGGTTGCAGATCGCATCGTAACATTTTAGCTAATGAGAAATCGTAATCATCTTTTGGAACACCATTTTGAAAAGTTTGCAAAAAGGACTAAATTAATTTATACACCAGAAGAAATTTTACTACTAATTTCAATTCATTTTCTTTGTAACTACAATATTAACTAATTACAACATCCATAACAAAATTAATTAACATAATTATAATCATAAAATATGTCTATTTATTAATTTATGGTTCTGTGATTGTAGATCTTCGTTGTTGGCTTCCTTCAAATTACGACATTACAAAATGCTAGTGGATGGATGTCATAGCTCTAATAGTACATATTTCAGTGGCCCCAACATATTAATTATTGAGAATGATTTTATAAACAGTACTTGGAATGTATTAGAATCGAACCTAAACTTCTCAAGCAACAAAAAATGTCGAAAAGGATTTCGACACTAGTTTTCTCATTTTTCATTCTTTTATTTTCTTTTTAAGCTTAAACTATAACTGAATAATTAATTCTAAGCTTTTCTACTAAATGTCAAATCACTTCAAAATTTTGTTACAACCGTACGTAGCCTAGCGATGGTTCCTATAATTTGTCTATGTTGAGAAACAAACAATTTTGTGTATTTGTCAAAGCAAAAATTTCTACTCCTCTTATAATTTCAAAACAAACATTTAACGAAATGTTGCGAATAAAGTGTAGTATTCTACTCGCATGTAATGGCTATTACTCATTCGCCTTCGCTCGTGATGCAAACTTTATTGTCTTGAGTAATAGCATACATTACATGCTCATTGAATAACATAATATTAAAATAAAAGTATACATTTCTCTGTAATGTCTATTAGAAGCATTTTTTTTGGAAAATAATTTCAGAACATTGCAAACCGCTAAAACCGAGGATAAAACATCTAAAAACAGAGCCCGTGGTACCAACCAATGTATTTTAAGAAGAGTATAACAACGAGTGACGGGTGACGTGATGTTATATTTATTTAGTATTTGTTATTGACTGATTGATTCTGTGGTCTTAACAACTATAAACACCCTTAACACGTTAGAATATTATTATTGACAAAATGTAAAATAAATT
Organism: Poecilus cupreus; assembly: GCA_963942605.1. Lineage (NCBI taxonomy): Eukaryota > Metazoa > Arthropoda > Insecta > Coleoptera > Carabidae > Poecilus > Poecilus cupreus. The sequence continues at coordinate 4,278,524 of OZ012725.1, read as the reverse complement.
GTACCGAACAAAACGAGTAATTTGTAATAATACAGCTAGGGAATGATATTTCCTTTGGAATGTAAATATTTAAATGTGAAGTGTTCGTATGTTAATTCGCAATAATTATTACAATATATAAGTCGCACAACAGCTCCTAAGCGAGACATTGCACACATAGTAGAAGGCGGTTTTATCCTACGTGGCAAGATGGTGTTATTGTAAGACCTTTTAGCATACAAAAAGCTTTAGTACTGCTGCAACATCATTTTAAAACCAAATGAGACTAGAGAAAAGCTCGAGGTAGATCAACAATGAAGACACTACTGAAAAGAAATAAGAATATACTAAGATGTGAGACTTGTACAAACTTCCAAACACAATAACATTGTTTTCTTATTAAATTTTCAACGAAATTAAAATTAAGTATCTACTGTAAATTTTTAGCAGATGCAAAACACGAGTTTATGTTGATGAAATTCGCTCCTAGGAAGAAAATTGTATTAACGGAAAACTTGTTTTTGTTTACTTGAAGTTAAATCGAATTTCTCATTTAGATATTCAGGTGTTTTCTATAAAGTTTTGAAGGCTTCGCAAAACACATTATTGGAATTGAATTACGGATTTTATTTAAACTTTAAAAGTTCATAAAATATATTGAATTACTTTATAATGTTAACTCAAAAGCTTTTAAAATTATTGCTCTGTGACATTTGCAAAACAATTTGAATAACCAGAAAACAGCAAACTAAATATTTAAAATTTAACACCATCACGAGTATATAATTCTTGTAATTCGCACGCTATTGAAACACGATACATTAAACTAAGAATTTATATGCTCTCAACTATAAATGAATTTATTTTCTTATACCTATTATTATTATGTAGTTTGTGCGGACGGATGGATGAATGTGTATATACAATAATTTACAAATTAGAATAGATAGAATAACGAAACATTCATACGTTTAATGACAACGCGCAATACTGAGTTGCTTGAATGAATATGGAAATTTCTTTGAAAGCATATTAAGTTTTTTGGGCATATCTCAGTAAATAAATGAGTTAAAGTAATTTTTTTACAATAAAAAAGATGCAAAATAAAATATGGTACAATTTCTAGTTGAAATTTATTTCTATATTTTGTACCGCTTAGAAGTACGTTAAGAAAATAATAAATTACATAAGAGTCAGAAAAATGGTACATTATTGTCGAGGAGCCATTTTGAGATACAAGGCACTTTATGACCTGTATTTTACGGCTCCGAGTCAACATTTTACTGACGAGTTATGTATTAATTTTTTATTCTGGAACCATTGATAAAAATAAAAATTAATTTTAAATTTAAAATAATCTAATTTTCTATATGTATCTAGTAGCGCATTTTTCCGGACGAACAAGACAGAAAAATGGAAGAACCAATTAGCACTTAGAAACACTAAGAGCAGAATTATATGGTGGCTTTCCGACCCCTGAAGGCGTTCTACGATGTGGGGGATGTCTGATGCCCAAGAAAAACTACTGTCTTTGTCTCAAATACAAGCAAATGAAATAGAAGTTGCTGGACCAGAAAATATTGAAGATGACCACGAAAAGGAACCTGAAGGTGCTATAGAAACTGAGGTAGTTCACGAGTGTGTTAGTTGTCTGTTCTCAAAACAGGGTTGCTGCATTTGTGCAGAACAGGAAGAAAAAACAACAAGAACAACAAGAAATTGCCGAAGAAAAATTATGTGAGAGAGGAGCGGTGGACTCTGAAGCAGAAGAGGCTGAAATAGGCGAAGATATTATTGAAGATTTTAAAGTTGAAAAGTTGAGAAGAGCACTAAAATCGAGAGTACCCTAATCAGAGAAGAAAGTGTAGCAAAAAATAATTATCAAAACCAGGTTCAGCAGGTCATCAGAGATTCTAAGAGTAACAGAAGCAAAGGGCAAAAGAGAAATAAGAAAACAAAAATGATCAAATATCAGAAAATCAATAAAATATCAAACAGGCAACGTACAGGTCCGAGTAAGGTGAACTTTTCCAATCAAATTGACTTAAGTCTAGTCAACTTATCTCGTAAAATTCAAGTAAATAGAGAAGGACGAATGGTGTTTCAATTGAATGCAAGTGATGGGCAAAACGTAATGCATAGCTTGGGCCAATAAAAAAAAATAAATGAAGTAAGAGTCGAGTGTGTTAAGCCTGAGTGCTAATTAAAATACATAAAACAAAGCTTAATGTAATCCAAATAAAATATTCAGTTTAAATATTCATTCTGATAAGAAAAGGCGATTAGCCTAAGTGTGCAAAAGAGCAACACACAATTGTTATTTCTAAGTGAATTTTAATAACGATTTATGACGTGTTTAAAACGAAAACTAAATATTTGCACGCGCAGTTTCCGTGTTTCGTCCTAGTTCGGCTCGCGTAATCCGACTTCCACAAAAGGATTAAACATTTCACAAAAAGGAAACTTTGCTACTTCGCCGAGAACGTCGTGTGAAGACTACGGTGTCCGTAAATGAATGATCTGTCAAGTTAGAAAATTATATTTAAGTCTGGGAGAAATTTATCGATAAACTAAATATGTTTCAAAGTAGAACGGTGATGTGTTCATCTATCGCTGTGAGTGTAAACATATTTAAATATTTTCAGAACAAACTATTTTTAATGACAGATTGTTGAAGCAATTTCTTAATTCCCGTTGCGAAAAATACAGCTGTTCTCGCATTTTTAATTCGAACCTTCACCTTCTCTATGGAAAAACACAGAATTATTTATATAAAAATCTGGTATGTACACCACAACTTTATCTTAAATATATAAATCTGAGTATGAATGTTTGACACATTTTTGACACGCACAGTTCAATTATGTATTTGTTTTAATAGCAACTATAATTATTGAATATTAATTCATTTTAAAATTTTCATTATGCAGTTCGTTCCCTAAGAATTTTAGAATAAAAGTGTAAATATAAATAATGTTCAGCAACTGCACCATATGAGCCTAAAATTGATGTAATACAATTATATAATAAGATAGACATAAATTAAAATTAAAATTTTAGCTACTTCCAGAGTGCCATGGTAAACAAAACTTGCAAAAAGTCGTGTTTGAGTTTGATATTTGACATTTCGCAGAGTCAATAATAATTAAAAATATGCCAATTGTCATCTGTCAAACTCAAACAATACGACTGCTTATATGTTTTGTTTACCATGGCACTCTGGAAGTAATTAAAATTATAAATTTTAATTTACGTTTATCTTATGACAGAAATGTATTATATCAATAAATTTAGGCTCATTTGGTGCAGTTTTTGTTGCTGATAGTTTTTTATATTTATACGTTTGTTCTAAAATTCATAGGGAACGAACTATCGCATAATGAAAACCCGGTATATTGGATGACGGTGACTGGGAACAATTCTTCTTAGATGATTTCTTTTAGAAATAAACATAAGTATAGTTTAACTAAGTATGAAAGTTGAGGTTTAATTTATTATATGACTATTGTTATACAATAATTAAAACGTCAACTTTCATTCTCCAGTTGAACTATGATTGTATTGTGTGCCCAATTCTCGATTCCAATATTTCCTTACTCTACTTTTAAAGCACTAAAAATAAATCGTAAAACAACATTAATAAATTAATTTTTCTTTTATTCCTTTATGATATTTGGCAAGCTATAGATGTACAATTTCATATGAAATGTTTAAATAATTCCACAAATAAATAGAATTATGACTTAAGATCACTAACCGTCAACTAATAGTGCTCATTGCTAAGATGCGCTCTTAAAATAAATTAGTTTGTGACTTCAAATAAAAAAGTTTAATTATTATTTGTGATTATGTTGCAATTCAGCGTAAAACTGGAAAGATATAAATGACTCGTGAAGCTCTTTAATTTCTAGTGGTGTATAATGCGTGTTTTTGTGAAATGTGCAGGAAAGTTTGCCAACTTTTGAGGACCACAGATCTTATGCAATATTCGTGAATAAAAACACGAGAATTCGTTGCGAACAGGGTGCAACAAACTCAGAAAATTTGGAAATCTCGGGTCCGCAGCACAGGCTGTAGTAAGCACATAAATAATCGGAAAAACTGGGTTACAGTCGCTACGGACGCATAAAAGACATATGACGTCGTTTCCAAGAATACATGGGCGTGCTCACCAAATTTTTCAGGGCACATAAAAATTTGAATTTCAAGGATGATAAGAAAAACGATACCTGCATGAAATATACACATTACCAAGGAAAAATCACGCGCTTAAAAAGTTGTTTTATAAATTTTGCAAAAGAATTTTTTAAAGAAGAATAAGCAGATTTATTTAGTTTTAGTAGCTGTTAAGTAAATCAAAAATTTGTTACTAAACTTTGTTTAAATTAAGGTTTATTTTCAACTGTCAATACCATAGTTCGCGAATTTAGCGACGACAGTTTGTTAGCTGCGGATTTATAATCTTTTATTTCATAAACCGAAACGTATCTACGGATGTATTTAACATATACGAGCGCAAATTCTCATGAGCTCGCCGGTTTCAAAATTTTAGTTTTAATATTTTACAAAAATCGAAAGACAAGTATAATGCAGTGTACTTATCTTCTATTTAATAAATTGTACAAATAATTTCTATTATTAAATGGTATTTACAAATAAAATTTTTAAAAAATTATAAATAAATTCCTAATTTTATTGAAAATCCTTATTTTAGTGATATACATGCTTTAAATTATCTTACAATTATGTCTTGTATTTTTAGTTTACTAGATTATATAACAATTTGATAAATTTAATTTAGATTTAAGATTGGTTCATTTGCAAGACTGTTACACCGCCTTCTGTCTGATAATCTAATTTTTTATGTGTCATTTGTGTGTTGTGTTGTTAAAGTATATTTAAGGTCCGAGCAAATCGTTTTTAGAAACATGTCGCGAAAAAAATGTTGTGTCTAACTCGAGAAGAAAGCACTTCTTCCACTCTCGCACGAATTGTCACATGAGCGAAGCGAACTCATGTGGGAAAAAGAAGCGCTTTCTAGTTTGACATATAACTTGAGGACGATAACTTTCAAAATATATTTTAAAAATAATCACTAAATTTATAATCTAAAATCGGCAAAGATATATTCAACACGGCACCAATCACAGATTTATAGCTTCGGCACTTCAATGAAATGGCAGCCTCAGCTGTAAATCTGGAATTTTAGTAATAATAATTAATAATTTGTAGGCCTGAAAAACGGCAACAGATGAGTGGTTGCAATAGTCTATTGAATGACCATCAGCAACATTGCTAATAGAAGTAAAACATTCGGTCACTGAAACTGTTGAAATTCCAGCCCTACGCTCTACAATATTACGATGGAAGGAAAGAAGATAACTAATATTATGTTATCCTACCAGTATCAACGTTCATACTAGAGGTCTCTGTTTCTTTTACTGACTGTCATAAATAGTTTGTTTCTCAGCTAAATTTTTACGGCTTGTCCCACAACACAAATCTAGGTTACAACTATTTATCCAAACCCTCTCCAAATGCTAGACAAACAAAATATTCATCACAACCATAAGTAGGCTTTACCCTTCCACCACGTTTACATTTCCCCATTCGCTCGCGTCTCGGTAATAAAGATTAAATGCAGCGTAAAATTAATCCTACTCTATATGGCTCCATTTCTATTATTATCAACGTTATCATCTGAATGGCTTGGGATGTCTTGAGCTATCTTGAGCTCGAGATATCGGCAGCTATGGATATCAGATGCTCATGAGTTCAGCAGCGGTGAGATGCTAAACATCGGTCACGGAAGGGTCGTAACTAACACGCCATGAGTTTGTTGTCCCAGAGAAGCGGAGGCGTAAACATGCGATGTTGTCTCTACTCTCAGCGGGGCTCTGCCCTGCGGCGCTGGGTGATGGGGATTACACGTGCAGGGGTGGCCAAATGTACGCGAAAAAGAAGAATTTAAAATAGGTAAAATAGAATCGCAAAATATGTAGTTACATAACTACTTCAAATTTTAAATTCAGAATATATATACGACATGTTGTGCGAATGTCGAATGAAAGGTTGATGAAACTAATATATGTGGGTGAGATTGAAGGTGAACGATTGCGTGGGCGTCCGAAGAATAGCTGGTTGGGTATGATCGATGGTTTGTTGCATGAACGAATGATTCCGAGTGTGAAGAATAAACGAGCATGTATGAATCGCACTATGAATGTGGACGAGGCGAAAGTGGTGTGTCAGGTTAGGAATGTTTGGAGGAGATTGATTGTTGGTTGACTGTGTTTCTGGGTTCGTGATACCCCACTAAATGGGACATAGCGTGATGTTATGTATGTATGTTGTTATAATACAAGTAGTTTAATTATTTATAACTTTGAATTGTACTTTTATTCATCTGAGAAATTTGGTGGAGGTGCTAATACCTGAAACATCTACTTTTCGGTTATTAATGCATAACTATGGATTCCAGTTATACTTACATAGTATTATTCCAGATAAAATGCAACATACGATGTCAATGTCAAATAAACATGACAGTTTTAAAACTTTAAAGATTTTAACTAATGAAGACAAAAATCTAATGGTTACTTGGTACCATTCTAGTTATACTCGTAGTTTAAGAATAGTATATTCTATAACAAGTAATGGAATGGCACATATTCTACACGAGCAAAAAGTTTGTAGTACCATATTGAATTTAATAATAATATTGTTTAAAGGTGTATGTTATTTGTGCAGATCTGTCGTTCTCCGTGACATTTAAAAGAAATTGAAATATTTATTTCACATATTATAATCTAATATTGTAAACAAAATAAAGTACTAATAGATGAATAAATAAAAAAATAAAATATATAATGACGCCAATCACTCATTTTTGGTGTAAAACGCGGTTGAGAGCAGAATTCAATATATGATATATTTGCTGTTAAATTACAACCACAAGAATGTTAGTAAAGGCGAATCAAAGAACTGAAGCAATCGAACTTAGAATCTTACGATCCAAGAACAAATGAGTTACAATTAAAATAAATCATTATTTTCTTATTTTGGGTGTGGCACTTTGCTGTAAATTTACGGCTCTCAAAGATGTTACCCACATAATAGGGGTAAATTTTAAATGACAATTTCCGGCTGTAAGTCTTGAACTCACGATCTAATGATTCACAGTTCAATGCGTTAACAACGGAACTAATTAATCCTATTGCATTATAAATGTTATAATTACATAGTATAATTAGAATGAGAAAATGAATTACCTACCTATATAAATATTTTTATGGTGAAATTTTCCGGAAATAATAAACAACCTCTTCAAGTACATTAACAAAATTTACAAGTAGCAGTCAGTTAAAAAGAATTACCGTCTCGTAAATATTTTGTGCAACCCTTGAATTCGCTGTATGTAGCTCTAGCTGTTGCCATAGGCTCTCCGTGTTTCATCGTCGTAATATCGTGAGCGGAAGCCATGATAATAACGAACGATTAAATTAACCGGCACGGGTAGTTTTCACGATGGGCCGAGATTGTATTTTACGATTTAATTGAGATAAGAAACGTACAAAACGCAGCGCCATTTTACAAACGTTCCCCAGAATATTAATAGCGTGCAACTTGGAAAAAATGACGAGGAGATTTAATTACGCCATCTTGATTTATTCGTTCAAATGTTTGTCCCATTGCGTGCTCAAGGGCCATATGTGCGGCAACATGAAATGTTTTTACGTGTTAACTTTTTATATGTTTTGTTCAACGCTAATTATATGTTTGTCTCAACGTAAACTTCGATTGAGCAATCATATTTTCATGATATGATATACTAGACTACAGATATATTACATAAACAGTCTCCTTGAACTCTATGTATCTTGGTAACGGTTTTTAACCTTTATATAAATATGAAACTCACCGGTATATTAGTCAAGAGATATTTCATATTGATATTACAATTCTCTCCAGGATGTTTTCAATGAAAATGTTTATTTATCTTCCCTGGGAATAATATACTGATTATTATTTTATATTTCACGATGATACTTATTCGTATTTATATTGTAAATATACTCCAGATGTTTTGAATTCAAATACACAAACAATAACAGAATAAAATATGAGGGAATATTAATAATTTATCGCTGAATATCAGATGAGATTGTCACACAAAAAGATAAATAATATATCATCACGCCAGTTAGTGATTCTGGGTTGAAAATTCCCGGGGCGATATTTTGATATTCCGGAGTACGAAAAAAATGATTTTCTGTTCATTTTTAAAACAGGATGTTGAATTAAAGAAACACATCAGCAATTGAAAAAGCATTATATTGTTTTAATTTCAACAGTAGACAATCGGGCGCGTGCATATGCGCTGATAAATTGCTCTTGGTATTTCAAAATAAATTTTGAAAATCTGTTCTTCGCAAACTATAAATTCTGATCGATACAATCTACAATAGTATATTGTACAACAGGCATGAAATGGTACTGGTAATCAAATGAGTATGAAATGAACATTCCATGCAAGTTGTACACTATACTTTTTCTAGGACCACGATATTATTTCCTAATTATTTTAACTTTAATAATAAATTTGTTCCGCTTTCACCATTCAAATATTTGACAATTCTAAATAAGTATGCTAGCAATGGCACCTGTACTGAAATGAAATGACCTGTATTGAAATTCATTTCGCACGATGCTTGCAATGTACCTCATAACCCTAGCAACAACAAACATACAATGAGCAGATTTCTAAGTGGTCGTAGAAACATATTATTCTATATCTACTCAACGTGAATCAAATCAATTATTTAAAAATCTTTTAGGTAAACTGTCACTTCCGTTTTATGTTTTGCTGGCAGAATAACAGGGGTAAAGTTAAAAGTCGACTATGGGAATTACATTGAGGAAACTATTTACCATTGTTGAATACAAAATTTATATACCTATTATTTATTCAATAATCTATCATAATTGATCAGCAAAATTGAAAAATATCTACAAAAATATCTGTAATCTGTAATATATTGATTAAATTTTAAAACTGAAAAAATATAATTCTAAACCTACTTTTTATCTACACTCGTCAAAGTAGTTCTGTATTATGAAAACTTTATCTACGCAAAATTTCTATATAAATAAATCTAATAATCTAAAAATACTGAACTATAATTATGTTATTAATAATACAAGTACTGCAATAATATTGTATAGTCATTGGGCGATTTAAATACAAATAAAATATAAATTTTTCACTACGTAAAAAAGGATATCGTGTCACAAAACGTGAACAAAATTTTCAATTATATTCAGAATAGTGGTGGATTCCCCACTGACACAATTCTTATTTAAGGTTATGTGAAGAATTTCCAAATATTGAAAATTCCTACATGGATTGAAATATCTCTTAAATGTCTTGCCCAACGCAATAAATATAAATCTCAAAATTTCAACAATGTGTATCAGATATACAAGAGGAAATGATGTGAAAGCAAAAGGAACATCGCATGTCCACGAGGAAGAAAACGACAAAACTGTAACGAACCAATATTGGTGTCTGGCAAACAGAACGTTAAAAGAACCGTCCAATGATTTATTAAAGTCGAACAGATAAATACGCCAGAGCGCATTCCATTTCATAAATTCAATTTATTACGAAGGGTGAGTTCGGGAATAAATCACAGGTTGACAGCATGAGAAATGGCCATCGTAAGATGTTATATTCAACATTTCTTTCCGTTTAATACAACAGTCGACGCGCGCCATTAACTTTCAGATTTCATACGGGAGATGAGTGCTTGTCCACGAAGAGCGACCATTTTGCAAAAGTGGACGAAAGGACATGCATTGAGGGTAACAAATCAAGCTTAGAAGTAACATGGTCGTTGTCAAACTCACATTTTGTCACACATTCATTTAAAACTTTACTAGTATAAATATTATTGATAACTGTTTAATTCCTTTATAACACATTCTCGGCATATTGCTATTGAATTTTTATCTCTCACTACATCCTGTAAAGGAGGTATGTACAGGAATCATGTTCAAAATAGGTAGTGAATTTTCAATGGTTAAGCACGTTTTAGGGTCCCTAGAACGCAATGTTAATATTTTTGTGATAATATCTGTGTGAGTGAGTAGATGGATACATGGATAAACGTATGGATCTCTGGATTAGAACTACAAAATTTTATATTTTGTATTTCACATTTTTTTTCCTGATTAATACCGCAGGGAGAAAGATAAAATTTATGTTTTTGTGTGAGATTTAACCTCTTAATGATGATATGAAGTAAAAGTAAATTTGCCCCATCTAAATTGTTTTAATTTGAATAAAATGCACTATACGTAAGCATATTTTCTTAGGGATGGATGTCGTTTTATCAACCACCATAAATCTGAATAATTTGATATATAATGAAAGGCTTTGGCAGGACTGAAGAAAGATATCGAACTATTTAAGTGTATCGTTATCTTGAAATGTTTTCATGATGGCTAATATTGAAGATTATGGCGCAAATACTAAAGAAACGAATAATAAACAGTGTTTCAATGCAGTATCGGAAACCTCGATCAAGTTTCTAATCTTGAGCATGCGCATCCGTCAAAAACGAACCGTTTCCGGTGTAGGTGGGCAATGTCCGCTATCCGGTGTATAATGTCGAACGTGTGATGTCGTCGTTTTCCACGCTCCCGGCTCTGTAATGACAGCATTGTGAGGTCCGTCTAATCAAATAGCTGGAGCGTGTAATGTGCATTCCCTTCCATGTGATATCCTGCTGCCTGATGCTTGATGCTAGTGCCTTCACCCCTTTGTTGAGATGTTGCTCCTAGCAACCGACTTGACCCGAGATCTGATTTGCTTCGGAGAGGAGAGAATGAGGTTTTATGGCGGTTTGATGTCTATCCGTTGAAATTGCCATCAATATGCATGCAGGATTCATTTCAATTTTAAGTAGGAACATTTTCACGAAGCGTAGCGTTGTTGCCAGTGCTTTTATATCTTAAATTACCTTTAATAAATTTCAAATAATTTATACCGTATCTTTAAAAAACATTATAAATAGCTCCTTGGTAACGAATCAATTCGATTTCTGCTATTGTCAACTCCGTAGCTCTAAGCAAAATGCTACGTACAGAAATGGGTAATGGAGTTTAAAAAAAAATCAAGATCTTGAAAACGTACAGCCTTATTCGTAGTTCAAGTCAGTTTAACCCTAGCATACGAGTTTAAAATAAGTAACATAGCCCATACTACACTTTAACTATGTTTTGTTCTATACCAAGTAAAATAAAAGTTTATTATTTAGGTATCAAGTTTTATAAACGTCTCTTTAATCACGAATTTTTAGGAACAAGCAAAACGATCTAAGGAGTTCACATAACGAAAGACCTACTATATTTATTCTACGACAACAAATTAAGATAACAAAAAAATTTAATTAAAAAAAAAAAACATCAGATTAATAATAATAAATCAGTTGCTAACTTCACGTCGTGACTTAAGGCGTTAGAAGCCTCATCTTGTCAAGGTGTGATTAAGATGTTATTTAGCGTCATGGATACCAGTACGATAAATGACATTTTAAAAACGGGAGTAGAAAAATATATAAATTAAATATATATATATATATATATATATATATATATATATATATATATATATATATATCTTCATGTCGCTTACCCAATTTGTGTCACTTTTCCTTCTTAAATCTCGTTAAATGATAAAATTTTGTATAAGAAGTACGATTACTAGTTTTCAATTCCCCCTTAAGATGTTAGCGGAGGGGAAACCACAGGAGTAAAGTGAAAATGACAATTGTTTGCTATGGGATTCGAACTGAGAATACATGATCAATATCTACTGTCCACATAAATTTAAAATTAATTGCTATCATTTTTATTTTTTCTGAGTTCGAAACAAATTTTTTAGGACCCGTGATTTGGCAGATGATACACTCATAAAAATAACTACTTGTTTTAAGAAAATTTTCAGATTTCCTTTTGTAGGCACGCATTCGTTGAAGAAAATTTTATTTCTTACAAAATGATTAGGTTCAATTCAAAAAAAAAAAAAATATTAATTTTGACTATAAATTTCATTTATCTTATTTTTTCTGCATTGAAAGAAAATGAATATATTTTAAATTTTGTTTTTAAAAAGAATGAAAAAGAAGTCGTTTCAATTTTAAACAAAATGTTTTTATTTAAAAGGATATCATTTTAAATTAAAACTACTTCGTCCCCATAATGAGTCTCAGTTAAATACTTTGATATGTTCCTTCAAAACGAAATTAATTTTCATACAATAATATTTTAAAACCTAAAAAAGTTTTAAATGAAAACAAAATCGGATTGGTACTATTCAAATACATTTTTTTCTTCATTTAAGAGGAATCAGTTTGTTCCAAGAAAACATATTTATCAGTGTAACTTTACTGCACGACAAATATATGTCACATATCGAGATCTGCTTCTAGAAGAGTACCACATTTATAAATAGATTAATGGCGTGATGATATATTTATTGCAGTATTGTTTCATATAATAATTTACTGCGGCAGTAAAACACGTTTCTCTTATTCGCAAAACAAATATGTAGAGTAACCTTAAATCATTTACTTCCGCTGTCAAATCTGTCAGCTGCAAGCTTGCAAACTTCCCAAATACTTAAAAACGGGAGTGCAACATTCTAGACGTGGTGAAGTACATTTAGTTATGTCACAAAATAATCTAATTAATTCGTAGTGTTAAAAATCTTTGCAACCCTTTTCTTGGGAAAGCCTGGGCAATAAAGCGAAAAAGAATTCAAAACCGTGTAAGGCATCGCACATAGCGAGTTCGGGGTCGTCTGCCAATCGCTGATGCGAGAAATAGGAAGTGGATCTCCAGCGACAGATCCATTCTGCTTTCGGGCGTCGGGTTCGCGAACGCGATGAGGCTTCAGCCCTCTCCAACCCTTTCCTCGTCTCGCTTATTTATGTTACGGCCGCGCGGACGCAAACCTCACATAAATTCTTTACGTAAACTAGTTCGATTTCTAATTTTGCAGACTATTGTGATTTATGCGCGGTCAGGGCGAAAAAAGGAAAACAGCGGCGAGAGTGGGAAATTTTCATAACGGCCCACTCGCAGATTAAAGTTGCGAAGCTGAAAGTTGCGCGAATTGAAATTTATTATAGTTTTGTGTTTTGTACGGCTGCGAATAAAATTAATGTTACATGCTTCCGCGGATGTGTACGGATGGTTGTTACGTGTGCCGACTATGAATCTAATGGCTTTTTAAAGCTTTCATTCCATCGATTTACTTTGTTTAAACTACGTTTGAATATGGCGCAGTTATTAAATATTATTTATGGCTTTTGCTTCCATTTCCCGATCAATTTTTCAACGAACAAATCACGACATTTTTCCAGGCGTATCACGAACGTTTATGTATAAAATATTTCTTACCAAGTTCGACAAATCTAAAATCCTCCGGAAGTCAAGTAGAGGGACTTACCTGAAAAGGAAACAAACAAACATATAATTAGATTTCAGTCATGTTAGAGTTCATTAAATATATTTACTAATATCGCCCACAAACTTCATTAAAAATAAACATATTAAACGTGACCAATACAAAATTCACAAATATGCGGTCACTGACGGATTTATTATTCATAAAATCAGTTAAAAAATACTTTAAAAACAATTCAATACCATGGAGATGAAACGTAAACGAATAAATATTTATTATACATTTACTGACTTGGCACAGAGCCACTGGGAATATCTATTAAAATAACTAGTTATTTAAGAGTAAACAAAGTTATTTTCACAACTATAATAATACTTATGCGAAATTATAGACTTTCATTACTAAATTATCTATTTCACCATTCGCTTCAACCGTACATGAATTATTATTAGGTATACTCGTATATAAGAAAAATCTTGATACAAATCCTTTTCCATAATTATTAGAAATCAATGCAGCAGGGGTCTATTATCCGAAAATATTTGAAAAAAAATTGTAACATTAACAAGGATCTGAGTTCCTAGATTTTTAAGCAGACTCGTTTACAGTTCAAGTTTAAGTTTCAAATTATCTTCGATTCTAAATGTGTATTGCAACAATCTCTTTGAAAGTATAGTTTAACTAGAGCATGAAAGTTGACGGTTTATTTTCATAGGAACTAAAGGTCAAGTTGGTTAAGGTATATAATATATGTAAAGAAATATGAAAACGCCAACTTTGAAAACCTGTAACTATAGGAATAAAAATTAAATAAAATAAAATTAGAAACTTAATTTCTCGTACTACATTTAAGCTTACAAAAAACATAAATTTGCACAATAAAAACAGAACTGTACTGCGACCCCGAGGCTACCTAATTAAAGTTTAAAAATTTAATTATGTAAAATGAAATATTATTTTCTTCTCCTGTATAAATATACCTTCATTATTTCAATTTTTTAGATGAATTATAGTAGCCATAAATCACTCTTCTGGACCAATCACATAGCCAGAAATCCATAGTTCACGGTTATTTTAAGACGTAATGTGGATCACCAAGCAATGGCCGTCTGACAGTTGACTTGTAGTCAGTTGTCATTGTGTATTTTTATGTTGCCGTTTTTCAATGTGTTTTCAACGAATTTTGATCATTTTCAAAAGTGATTTCCGAATTCACAGGACAAGAAAAAGTATAGTATTATATTCGGTATTATGGTCATTATTCACTCGGATGATTCATCTTCATCTTCGTCAATAATGACTACCATAATCCTTCATTTAATAATATAATGTTTGTAGCATTTGATCATTGCAGGTAGTTTTTAGTAGAAAGCACTATATAATTAATAGCACGCTATATCTACGCAGTGGGGTAGTAAAAACATTAAAACAGAATCAACAATGAATCTCTTTCAAACATATCTATCTTGACACATCACTTTCGCTGCGTCCACATTTATAATTCTTTACATACACACACCAATTCTTTACACTCGAAATAATTCGTTCAGTACTTATTTTTCGAATAAAGAAGGACACAAACAAATTTTTATTTACTTCAATAAATATTTCAATAGATACTTTTCTGCGGATAAGCATGTTTAGTCTCTAGATAGTACGATTTCACTGGTTTCCAGGTGACGTCTATGTGCATAAATGTAACGATTATTTCGTCCACGATAATCCAAAATCTAACGACAATATTATTTTCAAATTTCATATTTATAATTTAGATATTCAAGTTAAGAGCTGATTAGACTATGTTTGCAATTCATCAACTGGAAGTGGTAGTTTACTTAATTTTTCAAACATGTCTCTGTAAGTTATTTTATAATTTCTTTAAATAACACACTATAATTTTGTATTTCTGTTTTGTAAGGCTAAAAAATTATTATAATTCTGCACATGAGACGTTTGTGATTAGGTAATAAAAGCGTAAAATGAGTAACCAAAATAAATTTAGCCATTTCTCTGCACATTTGTTCTCGAAGCATATAGAACAAAGTAATTAACTCGCGACTACAATGAACAAGGCTTTATATTAATATATAACCCACTAATGCGTAGGTTTCATATAAAACAGAAACGTACGCTTCGCTCGCCGTTCAAAGCGAACATCAAAAGGTTACAAATGCAGATATCAGCACTGACGAATTACCGCGCTAAATTAGTCTTGGAATAATTAAATTTCATATCAACATAAATATCAATTTCAACTTCTAGTTAAACATTGATATTAATAACGGCCTTTCATAAAATGAAACGACGATTTATATGCGTAATTAGTTCATATTTTGTTCCAGCAAATTATTTGTCACTATTGTCTTTTTGTCAATTCCAATATTATTTCCATTTATTTATACATTCGAATTACTTAAAATTTCTCACATCGTAGCTTCAAAGGCTTAAATTCTGTCCCAGTTCAAGTAAAACATATTAATAATTATCTTTTTACACTACTAGTCTAGGTCTAGCAGAATCATGAAGTTGTTATTCCCTACCCCTTCTTTAGTAACGCTCAATCATTGATTAGTTTCTTTAGTAACGGTCAATAATGATTATTAACCTAGATTAATAATTAGAACAGTCCCTAAACTCAAGTATTAATTTTGAATTTAAAATTGCAAGAGAAGTATTACTTATGAATTTTAAATTGCCTTCTAATTTTAAGTTGGCAATTCAGATTGAAGAATAACTGAAATTCTACATGGGTATGCTTCACTTTTACATTGTGAAATATGTATTTATGTACCATTGTAATTTTTATTGTTAAATTGTCGAAAAAGTTAATGTTTATTAAAATACGAATATTATTCAATTATATTACATTGTACAGGTTTTTTAGGGTTATCATTGCATTTATATGCATAAAAAAGGCAAAACATAAAAAATTTACACTGAAAATTGATTGAACTTTCTCCAAACATTATTATTTACCAAAATGAAATGTCCAATCAAAATAATGTTAAAAACAAAAGAATTCAATTTCGGTCTGCTCAGTTTTTGTAGATATGTCAAAATATTTGTTGTTATTAAGATAAAATTCATTAGAAAAGATTTAAGAGCTATTAGTGGAAAAAAGAGTACATAAACTGCGGACAAATTTGTATTACACCATTATTTATCCACTTTAAGTGCGATACTTTGCTTTCACAGATCACAATAAGTGATATATTTTGCACGGGAAGGCGTCAAATTACTATCCCCAAAGATGTTAGTTGTAGGAGAGCCATAAGGGTAAATTTATTATTAGTGTAGGATTTTTTGTACTAAGGATCTCATGATCCACAGTCCGATGCGTTACTATAAAGCTTTTTACTCCATGAATTAGAAATTTAATCTAATTGATATTAATATTAACACTTTATGTTCTTTTCCAACTAATGTACTTGTAAATAAACAACTAAATATCTTGTATCCTATGGAATCTAGTGACCTATGTTACATCAACTTTTCCTCACTTCTAAACTGTGAAAACCTGAGGATATTTGAAGTTTCAGTTTTTAAATTGAACAAATATCGTCTGCATTTTTTTGCTTGCCAAGTCTATAAAACCTATTTTCACGGTTCTGTTTTCACATCTGAGTTTTCTTCTTGTATTGCGATTTCCACCTCTTGGTCGATTCTTCAGCAACTGTTGTAATCTAGTACTAGTGGCGCTCTACCTTCGGACGGCCACTTGCCGAACTATTCACAGCAAAGCTTTTGTTTGTTCTGTGAAAACAGTGGCCATGTTTACCCATTCTGTTTGAACGATGCTGTACAAACAGCTGCGTAGGTATACGCGTATAATTTTATCAACGATATATGTATATAACGGCAAAAATATTTTATACTCCAGTAACTTATAGGTACACTCGATGAATTATGGACCGAGCAGGACAGAACTTTGCGAACAAGATTACAAATATTTGTTGAAATATTCAGAATCAAATAGAAATCGTTCAATGTCTACAATCAATAACACATCATATAAGAATATAAATTCACTGTACTAGTTCCTATCCGTCATGTATCCAAAAGATACTGATGAAAAGGGAACGTAGAGGTCAAATTAACAGTTACTAGGACATGTGAAAAAATTCAAAATGGGCAAATGGCGTGATGATGACTGAAATATAGTAAGACTGGAACGCGCACTAGTAGGCTTCTATGAAAACGAAATACGAGCCTGAGACAGATATATATATCGTGGGCTACTCTCCTTTTTCTAACAATTGTTTTTAGAGCGGTAGCAATGGGTTTGTTGAGTTATTGCTATGCATTTGTTGAGCGGTTGCTATGTAAAAACATGTTCCACAGTCTTGTCCTAAAGTGATAAATAATATTTAACAGTGTATTGTTTAATTATTTAAAAATTTCTTTAAATTCACATACGTAATAGTTAATATAACACATTTATTTTAATGGATTATTTAATTTTTGTATTAAACATTTTATTTCAAAATCATAGAATTTTAATTTTTTTACATTTTCTTATAAACTTTTATGACAAAGATAGGTTGCCCACATATTGCCTGTATCTCTCGATTCGCATTTTAAACGTTAGTGAGGGTTCCAGTATTACTTTTTTTTTTTTTATTACGAAGATGAGAGGCGGACTAACTACTATGGTCATATGCCGCCTCATGATTGGATGATTGTGAATTTATGTAAACATCACAAACGACCATGCTCTTCAATGGGATTCGAAGCCACGACCTAGGCTAGTGACATAGCCACTACGCCACCGAGGTCGGCATTACTTTATTTATTTATTATGAAGTAGTTTGATAAAAGGCCATTTAAACCAGAAACTACTAAAATATTAACATGAATAGCGTTAGTGAAATCTATTTACATACGCCCGAGAGTTAAATGTCATTTATCCCACTCATTTTGCGCGAGTTAAGAGCTTCATTACCGTACTCGTTTCCATTAACGTATCTACTATTTATTATAAATGTTGATAGCTAATATAATCGTTACAATTTTTAAATTAATTATTAATTAATTAATAAAGTTTGAAGCTTGTTCTTCTATATCCGACCAAATACTTTCAAAATCACTCATTTTCACGAAATGCTTAAAAATATATATGAAAAACAACTACAAATTGTGGTCGTCATGGATTAAAAACATTTTGACAACAACTACTTGGATTAATTTTTACTTGTCAAAAAAAAGTCATATTATTTTAATTTTGTATCTTTGGGCAGGCGTAGATATAATATTATACAATATACTTGTAATAATGCATTAATAATAGACTCATATGATTACACATCTCATTTGTTGTCTCGTTGTGCAAATTTCACATGCTCTTTCCCACTTATATCGTAAATATCTATTATACTATTTTTATTAATACAGGAAGTAATAACAGTTAGAGTCCAGGAAAAGATTATAGAAAAAGTAGAAGTAGAGGTATCGTATCTACGTCAATATAATATTGTTGATTCATTTCCTGTCGTCTAAAATAATATTTGTACACCACTTGTGATCGTAAGTGCGTGTCGAAGGCGAGTTGTTTATCTTAGAAGTGATTCAAACTTTGAAATCGAAAAACATTTTTTCCTTCTTGTATCCTCATCCCGATATCTTACAGTAGTTCCTTTCGATGTAAAATAATAACAATGAAAACCTCGCCAGGAATTCTTTCAATCTAAACAATTGCTTTAATTATTTTGCAACAAAAAGTTTATTGTTGTAATACTCATACCATTCGGAAGCATTTGTATTTTTAGAGATGGAATGGTCGAATGGGTACTATTCACAATACTGTAAAGAATGTTGCCATTAATTTGGGTCTCTCGCCTTCCAAGTAAATCATTTCGGAATTCTACAAATTAGTTCTATCACAACACCCTCGTAAACTACGTTCCTGTAACTCTAGCACTTTAGATCGAATAAAACAAAGACAAATGAAACATGAACATTTCGTGTGAGCGAGAAATCAAGCAAATACTCCGGTGTAAATTCAAATACCAGTCATGAATGTCGAGTGAAATGTTTTACAGCGCACTGCAATGCTTTGTGCAGACTGCAAAGCTTTCCAGGATGCACACGAGTGAATACCCTATAGAAATCACATTCATACACATAAAATTAGTGCAGAGGAGGGCGGCGAATCTGTGGCATATTATCAAAGGCTCATTTAGTAATGGAAATAGGGTCTACCTAAAAATAAAACCTATCAAAGAAATTTACTAGCGATCGGAATACTGACAGAATGACAAAAAGTTATAAACTTTCTGACTTCAGAGTGCAATCAGACTTTATTCCTACATTAACAGCATTTAGGGTGAAGGCGCTACAGACGGAGAAAATGCCCTATTTCGGCTCTCGAATTTTGGAAAGATTGTTTGTGCATTGGACGGTTTGGTTATTTATTTTATACTGTATCACATTTGTATGTTTATCAATTCGATATATAAGACTTTATATTACTATTAAAGTTTACGAAACTGTATCGTTGCTAAGCAATATTTTATAAAGATTTAATCCACAACATGGTTTTTCATATTCATATGTCATACTTTCGTTCATTTCGAAACGTCTCATTCGTACCGTAAAAACTAACTTACCAACGTAAATAACTATTGTCATGTTTTTTTTTCTCGATGGGAAAGATGGCCAAAGTCTACCTATATTTTTTCTTATGATTTTATTTTTTTGTTGGGTTTCTTCTGTGTGATATGAATTAAGTTTTGTAAAACATTTTATCTATACCACTGATATAATAAACTTATTATTCCCATCATTTTTGTGAGATGCGTTTTTGTCTATAACCACACTCAGTGAGGTATTTTGTTGCGTTTTTGTCTATTATCTCACTCGTTCGCTCTATTTTACTCCATGGAATAGTATATTTATTAATTTAATTTTAATAATAAATTTGGGCCGCATTCACCATTCTAATATTTGACAATTCTAAATAAGTATCCTAGCAATGGCACCTGTACTTAAATGAAATGACCTGTATTGAAATTCTCACAAAACAAATTAATTTCGCACGATGCTTGCAATGTACCTCATATCCCTAGCAACAACAAACATACAATGAGCAGATTTTTAAGTGGTTATAGAAATTAGTATATTATACAACAAGCATGGAATAGTACTCATTTCTTAGGAGTATGAAAGTTTGTAGCATGAGCAACACGGATTTCTCCATAGCAATAATTACACGAGTCATCGTAAAGTTTTTAAACATCGCGGTAATTCAGCGTCGTCGTCAGTCTGACACATTTCTTGTCGTTTTGCCGGCGTTTCCGTTCGCTGCGACTTCTACTCACTGTGATTTATTGCCAGCCATGTTTTGTACAACATTGTTTATGTTATGTTGCTCGCCGTCGATTCGCACCGAAGTTTTGACGTATTGATTTCGACGAAACTGAAGCCCGATGCGAGACTGTTGTATTAACCCTTTTTTGTGTGTTGTACCGGAAGATATGCTCGTCTTTTGTTTGAGAACCGTTTGGAAAATGACGTTATCTCGAAAATTTATGATTTACTCGTTGATTGATCGGTTTTATTTAATAAGGGAATTATTATGTTCTCCCCAAGTTTCATATTAAATTTTAACTAGAATATACGACCTGCACCCTTCATTCACTATAAGAACTATATCATCACACCTTTCTCACTTCTGCGTATATCAACCAAGGTAGTTTCTTAACTTGATAGGTAAGTCATCTTTTGAAATAATTTAATAATCAAGTAGCTTCTTTGTGAACCTTGCCATTGTTCTTAGACAATAAAGTATATTATTATTGTTTCTTTTATAATTATATATCAAATGATTTTTCGGAAAAAATTTAAGCACATTTGGTTGTCAAACCCCTTATTTGTAATATTCTTGTAAATAATATATTTTAAGATTGTTTAATTCTTAATATATATATGCATAATTACTCTAAATAATGCATCTGTGTATAAGTATCTTTATTAGATTAGAAATGGTTAAGTGTAAGAACAGCTTTTGTTGAATTACTATTATTGATGTGCATAAAGTTTGAGGACATGTAAATGTGAACTGAAATGCCAGGTCAATAAAGATGTATTTACTTTACCAACGAAATCACTTATAATCTCGTGCAGAATTACTTATTTTACACGAGCTGTGAGATTTTTAGGGTAGTGTTGTAATTATATGAGCTCCTTGATCTTGTGCAAAACATATAATATTATTGTCGATGATGCAGTAAATACAAAGGATAGAATCAAGAAAGTATTAAATGGTACATGGTCCTAGTTTGTTAGGTGAATATAAAACGCATCAAGCAAGTATATGCAGTCTAGTGGCAGTATTGAAATTTGCAGTAGACTAATAAAAGCAATTATAAGATTAAATCGCACCATTAAAATAAGGGAAATAAAAAGTACATGCAATAAAGTAAGCTGGTGAAATATTTCCTTTTATCCCAATCCTAATTTGTGCGATTTTCAATATTTCTCTGCAAATGAAACAAAATTAATCGGTAGGAAAAGGTCTTTCGGGGCTCGAGGGGCAAGGAAGACGTTCCATTCCAGGCGGCGAGCAATAACATTTAATTAAAATATGTCTGTTTACAGAACTCTTCCTCTTCTAGAGTCTCCCAACCGGGAGCAGCGGGATAAATAGGGTACACGAGGCACACAAGGGAATTAACAGCACGATGCTTCGATACCTCGCGTAAAATATTGTTAATTACTTTTTTTATTACCCGGCCTCGCTTCTTTTTTCACGCTGAAAGATCGAGAAGCGAACACGGGCGTTAATTTAAAAAGGGTCGATTTTTTAAGCGCACCGGCTCGAGAAATTACGCCACACATATTTTAATAATTCGACACGCGGTTCGCGTGTGCGGGAATTTTTTGTGGGGTCGGCCTTTCAAATTGATTTATAATGAAGTATACGCGGGTTCTCATTTTATTTCTGAGATTCGAATCAGGGATAAGATTTAATTTTGTGAAGTTTAAGTAGAAATTAAATAGAAAATTCAAAGGTTTCTTTGGGATTAATGTATTTAAAAAAACATTCAAACTACGCTCTTATTCATATCTAATTTTCTATAGAGCTCGAAAATGCGTAATATTTAGGATACATCCAATGGACTTTAAAACCTACAAACACAATAAACATTAACCAACCGATTTCTAAAAGAGTTTTAATTAGAAGTTAAATAAACTGATAACATCTTGCTTAAGTAAATTTTAAACGGTACGAAATAGAGAAAATTTATATATAACTGCAATAAATACTATCGTACATTTTTATTAATATGATGAAATTTACAGTAACACAATTATTTACAGAGATACGCCCAAAAAACTTGATAAGTTTTTAAGTAAACTACTGCTTCCGGTTGATCGGTTATTATCAAAATATAATTCGCTCGTAACATTATAATTAAAATATATGAAATTTCTAGACACCTTTATTATTATTATTTTTTTAAATTTATTAAGCGGTCTCAACTGCTGAGGTTATATGCCGCCTCGGAATCTCGTTTTCGGTGGTATGACAATGGCACGCAGTGTTCGCTGGCATGTATTTTTGCAAAGCGATCACCCATCCAACTACTGACAACGGACAGCATTGCTTAACTTGCGTTATCGAGTGATGCGGAAAAACCAATTATTTTTTTTTTTATGAAGATGGGAGGCGGACTAACTACTATGGTCATATGCCGCCTCACGAGTGGATGATAATGAATTTGTGTGAACACAAACGACCATGCTCTTCAGTGGGATTCGAACCCACGACCGCTGGCGTGCTAGGCTAGTGACATAGCCACTACGCCACCGAGATCGGCCAATTATTTATTAAATTTTGAGTTATCGTAGACGGAAAAATTGTCACGTACAAGACACACACACCAACACAGACGTAATCTCGAAAATAGTAAAATAGTATTCTAGATAAACACCAATCCGTGGTTATCTGTTGAAAGCTCATTAGTGAAAATTTTCTTCCCGTACATAGATATGTGGAGAAGTAGAAATACTGTAAAATTTAGATATCCTTAATATATCAAAAATCAAATTAATTCGATATTACACATTTGTTAATTAAAATTTTTAAAGCCTTTATTGATTCATAAAACATAATATTTTCTGTGTACAGTATTTGTGAAACTTTGCACCCCGATTTTTTTTTGCAGTATCTTTGTAAAATAAGTAGCAATAAGTAACGCATCGGATTATATATCATGTATTAACGTTATTCCTGTGATTTCCCCTTCACTAACACCTTTTGGGACCGTAATTTTGCTACTGGTAAAAGTAACTCCACTTTAGGCGACATATTGTAAGTGAGAAGTTCAATTATCAGTAAAATTAAAAATGGCAACTGTCGCCTTAACTGTGGATGTCATAATGCACATTCCAAACAGAGCTATGTATCACATATCACAAATAATTATCGTATGAAGCAATTTCAATATTCAAATAACAACAAACCATTCCGCACTTGCAGCCCGTGAAAATCAATTGAAATATCCCTAATTCCCATTCGCACGGAATCTGCATCGGTGACAAAGACCACAGCATTCGGAATTCAGCGCCATCCGACTGCAGGCGCCATTCTCGCCAACTACCAAGTACAACGCAGGTGTGGCGGGCACACTTTCAGCAAACACGTTGCAGAAAATTGCATTTCCAGTGCGGCGACGACCAGGACACGTAGCGCTGTGTATCTTCCTCGCGCGTGACGAAATTCCAAACAAACGCGACGCCAAGAATCGTTGATCTAGCAAGCGGTGTCCATACTACAAACACCTACACCCGATGAGGAATTTGCTTTCTTTAGAACTTAAATAGCTTCGTTTCAAACTTCATTGGCCAGTAGGATAGAGTAAAACAAAAGATTATATTCCTTTCAAAGTATAGCCAACTAGAAATCTATGTTTTAATCTTACTCCTTTATAATCTTCTTCTCTACTATCCTTAGTCTTGTGATAGTAGACTACGGCTGTTAACTATACTTCATATATTTAAACATGATAAACAATCATCATTGTAATTGATTTGAAGTAAGTAAAGTTCAAAACAAAACGAATGATTTTCTTTAATTAAATCATACTTCAGTATCGAAAATAATAAGTCTGAAATTTCCTCTGGCCACAGATGTGTTCCGATATTTGAATAGAAGATATTGATCTGTATGCCTTGAACTGACAACCTACCCTTCCTCAATGCAAGTAAATATCATGATCTAGGATGCAAGCTGCAATGTAATTGGGTTTAAATTTATGATGCACAGCCTAATGAATGAACCTATCAATTATTTGCTACTTTGAAATTTCTAGCAAGGTTTGCTGGAATTAATAATCAATTTCCAGACTTGAAGTCGGAAATATACTTGAAACAAACGACGTCAAAATATGAAAGAACCAAACATCTCCATATGCTACATCCTTAGTTTTAAGTACATACATTTCTGTTTAATTCAGACGTTTAAATTTACTGTGAAGAACTATTTTTATTGTTAAAGTCTTCTAGCATTAAAGTT
The DNA here is from genome assembly GCA_963942605.1 of Poecilus cupreus. Classification (NCBI taxonomy): domain Eukaryota; kingdom Metazoa; phylum Arthropoda; class Insecta; order Coleoptera; family Carabidae; genus Poecilus; species Poecilus cupreus. The sequence goes on along the minus strand of OZ012725.1, from coordinate 4,253,556 downwards.
TTAAATGATATTTTGAAACTTTATGAATTGTTTATTCTGTTCGTAACTCGATGGTAAAATAAAAAGTTTCATTTTTTAATTTTCTTAACATAACAACATGTGAAACATATCATTTTTTATTTCTTTGCTAATAAACAGTTAGCGTTACTCTCTGAAAGTAGCTTAGAAAGAAAATATCGAACTAAACCGAGATCTTTAGGAAGCAAAACTAACGCGCCAACTATCCCACATAGTCCCTTTGCGCAATTGAGATTCTATGTCTCAGAACGTTGAAAAGGAAAAACATGGGCAAGATAAAAAAATGGAGATTAAAAAAGCTTCAAGTTAATCTTCTACAGGACGTTATTGAAGAAATGTAACTGACGTACGGATACCTTTGCAGAATGGATAAAAGAAGAATTGCAAAACAGACACTCTACAGGACAAGCAAATGGTTAAGACCTAGAATATGATCAAAGAAGAAATGGGTCCAACAAGTTAAAGAAGATGAGGAGCATACAAAATATACTAGGAAACCTAATACCATTCACCTCGAGACCAAAAGGGAGACAGGGACCGACGACCAATTATGTATTGTATGTATGAGATTCTATACATAAATGTATCAGCAAGTCAATATTCATTTCTTGTTCAAGAATTCTTCGTTTAGTAGATCTCGATATAAGATATTTGTGGTGGAGGAGCCACAGGTAAAAGTTTCTCCAAACATTTGACAGTTATTGGAATGTAGCGTTTTCACAGATCAATTTAAATATAAATTATATTAATTATAGGTTGACAAATCGATAAACGTACATGAGAGATGTAGCTTCGGAGGACACTAGTGTCGCCTGAACATTCCTAGTTCAAAATATTTATTTTAAATTGAATAACACGAGAAACACAAATTTCTATTTTATAAAGTTGTATAACTATGCTGTAACAATATCAGGATCATCAGGGGTGTGTTAAAAATTTTAACCAATGATAACAGACCGCGCTGAATAAAAATTGAAAATTTCATTTGACACATTTGTTTCCATTGGCTACAATTTTTAACGGGTCGTTAAAAATTTACCGGTTATCAAACAAGTAAACTATTTCAGACTGATTGTATTTTTGCTATTCTAAAATATGTTTGTTTCGATAGACCAACTGTGTTATACGTTTGCGACCCAAAAATTGCAGAGTTCAATTGGTTTCAGATCTCATAAACGATGAATCTAATTAAAACTGTAAACAAAATCTATAAATTTTAATTAGAGCTTGACAAAAAGAGGATGATTATAATTTGATGAAGACATCACCTGTAGCTCCATAATTCCATTAACCATAACCTCTTCATCTAATCTTGGTTGACTGTAGGCAAACACCGCACTGATTACAGAATTTTCCATACTATAAATCCACGAAATTAAACAGCTTTGCGTCAGAGGATCGCAGCCAATCACTTAATCCGTCCAGACTTACGACATCCGCGGCTGCCTCTCTGCCTCAGAAGGATGTACCGTTCAATTTTCACAGATCAATATAGCCTTGATAGGCTGTCGTGTGCGGCAGGATATCAAATCTGCAGAGCTGTTAAGTCAAGACTTCCTCCCCTTGCCGCGCACAGAGAACTTACCCCTGGAAAGGGGTGGGTGCCTTACTGGGTCACAGTGAAAAGGCACGCAGAAATGCTCTGCTCCTGCTGTTGCTAAGGGTGCTGAATATGAAGAGCACGTGCGTTAGGGTTGGAGTGTATATATGGTGTTGCGTGGAGTCTAGTATTGTGAGAATAGCACTAGAATACCGCGATACAGAGAGCCTCAAAATGTTTCAACAACTGTAGTCTTTGCAGGGTTAAATTAAATTAAATTTGGATTTCTTGACTGGATAAGTAAAAAAATCTGGTGTGGTTACAACACTACTCTCTTATACATAATATCCTTGTTCCTTCCATATGACTTTATTTTGACATATAGATTCAAAACCTGTTTAATTTTTTGTTCTCATTGCAACTATTATTTTATTTTAAAATAGGTATTAATATTACTTTTATAATATTTCAAACGACACATATTTCTGACACTTCACAATTATTTGATATATAGATGTTAAAAATGTTTTAGTTTTTGTTCACATTGTAACCAAAATTATTAAAATGTATTATTAACTACATAACAATATTAACGAGAAGCATGTACAGGAAAAGTGCAAATAACATTTTATACTCCATATTTTTGCTAACATCTCTGATTAATTTTTTTCACAGCTGATTCTATTCTTGAAAAAATCGAATTTGTTGTTTCGTGTGTCCGGTAAACTTCCTCTTCCGATTTTTCAATTTCATTCAAAAATCAACTCAGCTCTTCATATTTAGCATTTAGCATTAAAATTTTAGATTAATTAAGAATTGATAGACGTTTTTGAAATTTGAAATTAGGATGCATTATTCTCATGACATATGTAAGGCTAGTTTATCGTATAACTTAGTAAAAATATTGTTTATTTAACACTTCTTAATAAATTCTCTATAACTATGGCGATTTTAAACAAGGAAAGTAACATATTACCCACTTGTGAGTATAATTTTGAGAAAAGTCACTAGTGAGTAATTTTATATTCATAACAATAATAATAAACTACACCTATTTGAAAAAAATTATCAAACACAGCCTTCGGCTACGTGCTAAAATTTCTCTCGTGGGTAATTCCTTGCTTTGCCAACTTGCAAAGTAAATAATTATTTCACAGATATTGGTATGACTGTATTGAATATACAAAATATTCAGGATGCTAGACAATGGACAAAATTAATCAGAAATCACTGTTAATAACTTAGCCAGTGTATCAAGAAAAACTATCAACTTATTCGTTTAAGCGGTTACGCATCGGACTGTGGATTACGAGATCCTCAGTTCGATCTTCACAGCCGACTAATTTTAGAAAAAAAAAAAACCTTTTCAAACTCTATGAATTGAATATGAAACGATATATTACATTCATAAAAAAAAAGTACCGTAGAATTTACCAAACTATTCGGTAAGTCGAGGATATAAAATTCATTTTATGAAGTATTAGAAGTATTTATCAAAAAGTTTGGTCAGTTTACCCAATCAATTTTACTGTATTCCTTTTTTCCGTGTAGAAATAATATTAATTTGTGAGTAATTACCATATGAATGTGAAAGTTTCTGAAGCAGAAAATGAGAGATGCACGCTAGAAAGGTTGTAAAATCACGTTAGGTAAAAGTATCTAGTAAATTCAGCGCAGTCAAGTTCGTCGAGTGCAACTTTCGTTAAGAGTAATTCATTATTAAATAGCGAATTTCATCAGAAGTCTGATGAAATGGGATACCTGGGTAGATATGTATGCATAGGTTTCCTATACGTTAGTGCAGAAAGTTACCGAATATATGATGTAGTTATGTGAGAGACGAACTAACACAGAAATTAATAATTTATATTCTGAAACTTTGCTGAGTGGCTAATGTTTTGGCTTAGTATTGCTAATATTCCGCTCGCTGATTTCATGCGCAAATAACATACCACGAGCTATGAGCATTTCATTGCTCTGCAGTTAAACAAAGTAATTGCATTCCCTACTTCCGCCACTAAACTATTCAAACATGACAAAATACCATTTGTTTCCACGTGTGCCACTATGATCATTCCATGAATGCACTATTTTGTTTACTTTACTTCTAAAATTCATAAAATAAAGTCTAAATTTATACTCTACAATATATTGTTATAGAATTCATCTTCCCATAAATATTTCTTTCCAAAATGAAACAAATGTATACACTACTTCTAGGAAATAATTTTATCAGGTACTAAAGAACTTTGCTTGGTAACCATGAGGTAGTTGTGTTACAATTAAGACTATTTCCCTCATAAAATTTAAGCCAATCAGAATTCTGACATTTCTGAATGTCGTCCAATCAACGTAGAATTACTCGATAATTTTGCACTAGTGCAAATTATCGATATTTCGCACTAATGCAAATTACCAATGTGATTCTGACTTGTTGTCAAATGAAGTTTTTAAATTTTGCATTATTTTTTATTGAGATAGACAGCGTTTGGCTAAATTTTAATCGGGAAATAGTCCTTCGAATATCCCTCGTGCATGTAATTGTAGATAATTTGACATGCACTTGGGATATTATATATGAAAATTTCCCTCTAAAAATTTCAACCAATCTCGTTGCAGTTTTTTCTGAATTTCGACCAATGACAATCGAATACAGTGAATATTTTGCATATCGAGTATTTGCACAAGTGCGATACCAGAATATTTATAATAATTGTAAACACATTGAGGAATAGTTTAATTTGTTCGTTTTAATATATAATAATATATAATAATAATATTTATTTAAATAGCAACTTTGCTAATACATTGCACATTTAATATAATACAAATTATTTTATGATAATTACAATTTTAAATAAATAAACAAACAAATAAGATATTAGATAATAACATAAATAATATTTATAATAACAATAACAGTCAGGTACTACATTGCAGATAATAGTTTTTTAATGTAACTTTAAATAATTTAAGTGAACCTATTTCTTTAATATTTGCAGGTAACTTGTTAAAGTGATCTAAGCCTTTATGAAAAATAGTATTAAAAGTTTTCTTTTTATTTTTTGATTCTATATAGAAACATTCCCCGTTCCTTGTATTATACGTGTGCATATCTTTTTGATACTTTATGTTTAATTTCAAATACTCAGGTAATTAAAAGGATAAAAGGGATAATATCTTCATTTTTCTATTAATTTCTTCAAAAGAATTACTTTCAAAACGCTGATGACTCATTTTTAACGTAATTTGACAAATGACATTTATCAAAGTCTGACGCTTTTGTGATAGATTAAAATAAATATATGTTCAATAATTTAAAATAATGACTGAAATCTTTCTCGAAAAATATTCGTCTAATGTCTAATATATCTCTCGTGCTTGGGAAATACAATTAGAATATTTTCTATGTACTTGGGATATAACTACTGAATATATTATCATGCCATTTATCCATTGCTATATTCTATATTTTTGTGCTTGAAATGCAATTATTTTCAATATTATTTTTAAAATCTGCAAACTTCAATATATGCATATACATAATCAATGAATAAATGAATAAAGTGGATAAAATTACGAATTATCAAATTATTTATGGCGGTCAATAATCGTCCTTCCAGAATTTAAGTGTTACCAGAAGTAATTTCAATCATAATAGCGCCGGCGAATCGCTGAGAAAATACATTTAAAACGCGGTGACCACCCGAGGATTTGTGTATGTCCATCCGCATTGAAAGGCCCGTCCATCTATCTTCCGCGTAAAAGAAATATATAAACATTTCTTTATCCGTTTAGAATGCGTCAGCATGATACAGCGAGCGTTCCCGCTGCTGACGAGACGATTTTGAATTTCAGTGAAAAAGCGTCATGTGTCTGCGAAAAGTGATGACTTTCCTATCAACAGAATGACAGGGGATGAAGCGCGAATCACCTTTCATTTTAACCTGCGCGTGGCAGGGCATCAACTCTGCTGCGATCATGAACGACGTTCTAACGGAGGACTGAAGGAGTCAACGAATTTCACGCCCAGGACCTGAATTTGCTGATGAATGCTTCCTTCATGCGCGTATGAAGAGGAAGAAAATTTTTATTACGGGCGACAAATCCAAATTATTCTTCATACTCTTCTTAAACCTTAGCATCAGACAAACTTACGCATCTTACAGGTTTCATAGGCATAGGCCTTCGATTTTTAATTTAGAGAGATCAGATTTAGAGTAGTAGTAGTAATAGAGAGATTTCTGATCAGAGAAAGTATTATGACAGTAAAATTTGATGACATAGGTGTGTATCAGTTCTAGCTACAAAGTCTCATACAATGGCGCAGATTAAAATAATTCTAGGGAGTCCATGAGTATTTAAATTCATACTAAATATGTAAGTCTAAATTGGACGATATTTAACAATTATATTTGAGACATGATTGGTATACTATGGTTAATAAAATATGTTACTAAATATATAATTTGGAGTTTCTCTAAATTGGATACAAATAATAATAATAATAGCCTAGTAATATGCCTTTATTAACATTTGAGTTGCGAAATTATTATTTTTCTCTACCGCTTCCTAGGTAACAGTCAATAATGGATTATTATTGACCTAGGTTTAATACACATCACTTTTAAGGAAATTTAAACTTCTGAATGTATTAAACTCATGAACAGCAAGTAAAATATTAAATATGAATTTATAATTGCTAGAAAAGTATTAGTTTCGAGTTGCTCACTAATTTTAAGTTGGTAATTCAGATTGAACAACAACATAATTTATTCCTATTAAATTTTACATGAGTGTGCCTTACTTTTATATTATGAAATATACATTTATACATAAATTTATTGTTAAATTCGCGAAAAGGCAAACATATATTAAAATATTTGTTATCTATCTTACATTGTACAGTTATTGTATATGATTTAATATTCAAACATTGTTACTTATAGCTACCAAAACTAAATGTGAAACCAGGGTTGAGAAGATTATTATTGACCAATTGACCTAGCGCACTCGGTCAATAATGATCATTTTCTCAACCTGGGCTTACAATATACTATAAATTGCACTAATATACAATACCAATTTACAATGCCAAAGTAACAATATTCTATATATTAAGTAGTTCGAGAGTGATTACTTGTACACATAGATGTCAATTAGAAAATGCTTTAAACGGACTTACGGGACCCGGCCGAAATTCTCGTCATAATATTTTATGATTGCTTTGCCTCATATTATGTAGATTATAGAAGGTAAAATTTACGGGTGCTTTTTATTATTATTGTTATTGAACAAATAATATATTTGACAATTTTACTCTTGGTGCCATTTATACTGTTTTGGAATCGGACTGAATCTATGCACAAATTAGATCTGATCAAATATTGGACCGGTTATGGTTATTTGTCAAATTATCTGAACCCTAATTTCATCTAATATTTTGATATATTTGTAATAGTGTTGCGAGATTCTGTAACATTACCATTATTTCTTTATATATCGAAATCTCATTTCACATGATTTTTTTCTTTTATCCAGAGCTTTATGAAATATTAAATGAAAGCTTCGCAATTATAATGATAGCAATATAATAATGTAAACAAAGTTAATATTAATTTCAGTGGTAATACACGTGCATGTATACTCGTATTTATCGAGAAGAGAATTAATTAATTTATGTAAATATTTTATCTACGTAAATATCTATGAAACTATTATGTTTTTGTGAACTCGTGCAGATAATTAAAACAAATATTTGATCGTTATTTTTAAATCGGGTCTAATCCGACAAAATACATATAAATTAAACAAACATGCGCTTTTAATAACGATGTAAATTAATTTTGCAGTAAATGAAGTTCCTACGGCATTCTGCTCATTTGCCATCACTCCGTAAATTAAAATCAATGTATACAATACAAATTTATACTAAAACTAATACAGGAAGAATATAAAATCTTCTTCCTTATCCCGAAAATAAAATTAAGGTAGAAAAACAAATTTAATTAGATTACCCTCGAAATATTTCCTAAATTTTGAAGGTAATAACAATTTAGCTCTCCTCGACAACTAATATAAATTTAAACGCAACATAAAAATTACAAGATTCCCTAGAATTCGCGAGAACTCCATGTAGGTCAATTAGCCCCCCAATTTTCAGGAAATAGTACACAAGGGATGCGTACGAAATATTCTGTTTATTTCTAACAAAAAAATTCAAAAAAGGATTACTGCCGTTTACTGGAACGACTCCACTGTTGCCAACTGTAACCGGCCAGAGATACGTTTCAATTTAAGCCCGATTGGCCGAGAGCAAAGGCGTTTTGCCTGGTTTTCAGCTGCGTACGCTCCACTGAACAGACGCGATTTTTTTCAGTAAAATTCAGAGCATTTTAAATGTAACAAAGCGTAATTAGAGCTACATAACAATAAAGACTTTAGTGTTGCTGCTCGCAGAGGGGCGATGACTTTCATTGGGCGTAAAAAGAATTTTTGTTGAAACAAAATCAGGGTTTATCGAGTAGAAATAATTTTTAGCTTGAGGTTCCGTCGGAAAATTTGTTTTATTTCATTTGTATTGTTTGCAACACTGTAACTATGGTTGCTCTATTCTCGTTCTCGAGGGATAACTTCCTGACATCCTAATTTCCGACAGATAAACCCGACAAATCAGAATCCCGAGGAAACGTATCTAGAAAGGAATTAACTAATGCGCCAATTCACCCATGATCACAGAGATATATTAGTAAAAATCTAACAAACAGAACCTCCCACCATATGGTCAACATATTAATTTGTATAACAGATGTGAATTTAAGACACATTTTTTCATGTCAGCAAGTCTAAATTTATTTGTGGTACAAAAAAATATTTAAATGTAGCTAGAATTATGAAGAATATTAGAACCTATTAAGATATCACAAAACGAATACAGAATACAAATGAACTGTGAAATAAAACAGAAATTGGAGGGAGAAGACTTAGTAAAAAACTTAAGTAACAGGGAGTTAGATGGCTTGGACATAGAAGCAGAATCAATGAAAAGGATGCAATTAAATCGGTAGTAGAATGGAAACCAGGAGAAAGAAATAGACGAGGTAGAGCCAGATTAAGATGGCTAAAGGAAGTAGAAGAAGATTTGAAAGCGGCAGGAATTAACAGTAAGCAAAGTGAAACAGATGATAGTAAATCGTGGATCCTAACTACAAGGATTAAAGGAAAGTAAAAAAAACAAATAACTTATTAAAATGAATTGTATTGTAGAAATTTTGAAAATTGTAACATAATTTTGTAAATTTTCTAAGATTGTAAGGTATATTATAAATATAAGTTAAATACCGCAACCTAAAATTTCATCTTTACAGTTGTACAATATTGATGTATTCAGTTTCATCAGAGTTGCATTGCTATTTGGCCACAGACAGCAAATAGTAAAGCAACTCATCAACGAATTCTCTATAGCTGCGCTTTATCGTCTAATTGCATCCTTTTTCCGTTATTCCCATATATTTTTATCCTATTTTCGACTTTACAAACGTTTCCGTATGAGAAGCAACTTGCAACAAATATAGGATCATTAAATTCTCAATGCTATCAGTCTGGAAAGGAAGAGCCCGATTGTAAATTCTCTCTTGTAGCGTTCAAATTTCACGCTGTTTAGGAATAAGCTTTGAAGCTAAAGCAACTGCAACTGTGTAGCACTGTAGCGTATTGATATTTTAATTATGCATGAAGTATCGAATTTCGTAAGTGTCCCATTTAGAATTTAATCCTCTCAAACATGAACACTGCTCGTATTTGTATTCCAATTGAATTGTGACGAAACAAAACTATAAATTTTTAACAAAATATAAACCCAAATAAAACTTTCGATAGATTTATTGAATCTATAACTTTCCGGACAAAAAGATCGCTGATAAAAGAAATGGTAAACGCCTTGAGTTACTGGTTAGAAAAAAGAATCACGGCTCCGGCATGGCTCCGGAATTTTAAGCAAAGTGGTAACAGAAGTCGGAACAGAGGTAAACATGGGAACTCGTCATAAAAACAGACAGTAAATTCCCGAAGGACGGACGAAATAAATTGATGTATGAAATGTCAATCTCAGAAATGGGTCCCGTTTTATCCCTTGCGTGCCCGTACTTTATTGCAAACTTTCCCAACTCGTAAATCCGGGCAAGGAGCCGCGGTGCGCGCTACTGCGGGGAGGGGCACATTTAGGCCCTTGATTTGGGGATTTAATGTTGTACAGCGGGCGCATAACACGGGAACACGCAGAGGATTAAAAAGCCCCCGCTGCCTTTTTCTCAAAGTGTGCTCTGGGACCGGTGATTAGGACGACCTAATTTCGCAGAATTTTGTTTCTAAACTTAATTGAATCATTCGCAACTTGTGCTCAGATACTTATTAACACTACCTTCGCCTAACAACAAACAACATTACTAGGAATTAAAAGTGGAACCCCTACACGAAATACCTTACTTTCTCCATACATTAATGGTTACTTTAATTATTTTATTGAAAGATGGTGCATCGAAATATTTTCATATCCTTTCAGATTAATAAAAACTTTACATTGAAATTGGAAGTAAGAACATCGGACTATAGATCGTGAAATCCTCAGTTCGAATCCCACAGCCGACGGTTACTATTAAAACATTACCCCCTGTGATTCCCACTCCACTAACACCTTTGGGGACCGCGCTTTTACGGCTGGTCACTGCACTTTCGTCGGTAAAATATATCATTTACCGATATCTAAAAAGGCAAAATTCCACACCCAAAAGGGTTTAAGCACCGAAACGGTAAAATGTGCCTGAGACAGATAGATGTTGTAAGAGTAAGGCCACCCTTATTCTTTGTCTAATATTTGTTTGTAGAGCAGTTGCTATGTGTTTGTTGAGCTGTTGCTATGTAAAAACAACGAGCTGTTTCTCTCAGCTCGCATTTTCAACGTCAGCGTTTCTATATTACATTATTTCAGTGGACTTGATGACATTTAATTTTAATATAAAGAAGTAGAATATTAATCATGATATGAATCAATACTAAGATTGTTTAGGAACTACATATTTTGAGTTCCGTTTTCTGTGTGATGTCTGTATTTTCTATAATTTACGAACGAAAAATTATCGAGTAATAATACTTCATATTTATAAGTTTAATAACAATCCAAAGAACAGGGTTGATTTAAATCCCATCGAATTAGGTTTTTAATTAAAGATCTCAGAAAGAAGATTTGAATTAAAATGTGAAAAATAATTTTTGAACAATCTTCAATTGTTTTTAGTGCACGTTAATTTAAATTTTATCGATATTGGTACCAAATTAAATGTCTTACAGAGGAAAGTTAAATTAATAAGTCAAAATCAATTTTAAACTATTGTCAATTGAAGAAGAGCCACGAAGGTAATTTTTTGTAGAAAATTTGTGGGAATCGAAATATTATTTTTTTATTATGCGAAGATGTTAAGAGGACTAACTACTTTGGTCATATGCCGCTTCATCAAGAATTCGAACCCATGATCTCTGGTGTGCTATACTAGTGACAGCCACTATTCCACCAAGATCGGGTGTGATGCTATTTAACCCAATATATATTTATTATAATGTTAGTAAAAATAATTTAGATGAATATCTAATAAAGCAATAATACAAAAAGTGCCTATAAAATTTATAGGTGAGCTCATAAAAACATCCTGTAAATTATGAAGCATCACAAATAATTTGGTGTAATGGATGTTATTAATTTTATGAACAATTCTAAAGTAAAGTGCATAATAAACAGTAAATTAGGTTGAAAAATAGAGTAAGTTATTTAAGAATTCACAGAGTCGTAGTAGCAGCGCCATTGCTGTTCTGCTCTGTATCGATATCTATTCCATGTATGATGTCATTTTCATAAACTTTTACGATCCCAATATACATAACCGTAACGGGAGAGCATTTCAAGCCATTGTTGGGATAAAGACGCATTAAAAAGGACGAAAATACTCTGTTACTCCAAGCGAAGGGGATTCATTTGTAGGATATCAGAGTTGTGAAAATTAACGGAAGAAGTAAAGACTCACGAAATACCGAGAAATACTTTTGAATCTTCTCACTAAGATTTTGATTCCATTTTAACGATACCAAATGCCATTTACTCCAGAGTTTGTTATCGGAAATTAGGGTAGAAACATTATTATTTCTTTAATCGAGATTTTCTTCTTTACATTTAATACACTGGCTGCGAACCGAATTAATAATTCATTGTGCTTTACTTATTGAAATTAACTGCCAGAAATATGTACTTACGGATTATAAGAAAGTCAGAAGCTATAAAAAATTCCAATTTTTCAATGCGTTCAACTGCGGGATAGCATGTAAATTACAACAATGACTATTATGATAATACACAGAGCTGATTAGAAATATGTCAAAATTAGAAACACAAAAGTGGGTGTTTACTGGATAAACAAAGCATTAAATTTAATAAATTTGAAGTGCAAAGACCAATGCCGGATTTAGATTCTTTGGACCCATTACTAGTGCAATTTTGTATAAGTACAATTACTTTGACTATTTCCCTCATAAAATTTAAGCCAATCAGAATTCTGACATTTCTGAATGTCGTCTAATCAACGTAGAATTACACGATTTTGCACTAGTGCAAATTATCGATAATTCGAACTAGTGCAAATTACCAAGGTGAATCTTACTTGCTATCAAAGGAAGTTTTTAAATTTTGCTTGATTTTTAATGAGAAAAACAGCGTTTGGCTAAATTTTAATCGGGAAATAGTCCATTGAATATCCCTCGTGTATGTAATTGTAGATAATTTGACATGCACTTGGGATATTATATATGATAATTGCAATGTTTAAATGCTATTATAATTAATTGTGTATCAAGGCACTGAACTATAATTTTTTATTACAAATTTTGAATTTATCAAATGAGTAATAAAAAATATTTTATTGCCGAGGAATATATTATAGTTTTTTTCCGAAATCGTAAAATTATTAATTAAAAACCAATAGTATTATAGAAAATGTGTTAATTATTTTAGGTTTGTAATTCAAGTTTGACATAAGAGTCTGTAAAGTTTAACTTTACCTACTATTTTGGATAACTTCGCGCAGTAATATAGTGTACTTTAGTATCGATTCCATATCATTGAATCGTAACGATTAATTTTTATTTTTTGACACGGATTTCCAGAACTCCCGAGATTGAAATTGTTTATTTTGGTTATAGGTAAATTCGGCACTTTCAAAGAGAGCTGAGGAAATCTAAATTATATGTTTAATAATAATTTTAGTTGCTATAAAAACAAACAAATGTGAGTGAAGCAAGTTTAAAGTGTATTTATTAAACACTTAAATACAGATTAATATAAGAAAGTCGTATGGTAACCGCACTACATTTTTTATATATTTAATTAAAATTAGGAAACAGTGGGGGTAACCGCCCAAGAAAGTGAGTACTGAAATTGTTTTCTTGGTACATTAGCTATATAAATATAGCAGCACACTTTATTAAAAGTCTTGGCTGTTAGAGTAATTAAAAATCAGAGATCCCGCCCTATTAAAGAAACTTGAAGAGAGAACATTTTTAATAAAAATAAAGCGAAAACATAACGTAAAGCACTTTATTAAATTAACTTTGTGTGTAACAAAAGAGCGGCGGAAAACAAAATGGCGTCGTCATTAAAACAAAAGAGTGGGCACAAATCAAAAACTAGAGTCGGAACGATACGCGTGCGCAGTAGACGTCACTGCGTCCGGCGGAAGACGCAAGATTTAGCGCCTGACCACAGAGGTTAATGATAGAAGGGATTATGGTTCTTCTTTGGGGAACCGGATCTAACCATTCCCTCGGCCTCTTCCTCCTCGTTCGCGCCTTCCGGTCTGGCGGCGCATGCGCATGCGCGTGCACATGTGTGCCCAGCGCAGTTTACGTTACATTATATCATCGCAAATGTGACAGTCTGAATCGATTTCCGGCAAATGAATAGTCGTTTTACGAGTGAAACACTGGAAAATCGCTGATCAGTATTATACGAATGGAGACCGGCACCGGTACGATTGATGAGGCATTGAGGGAAACGCCAATGCGATAAAAGATTTATTCGGTTCTGGGCCGCAAAAAATACAATTGAGCGAGATAATATCATTGACACCCAAATCACCATCACACCAAACCAACAAAGATATATACACACTTATCCCACTCAAATGTATCTGCAACTTTCACAAACATTACTTTCATACCTAGTTAAATATACATTTCAATATTTATTGCATTATAAATCATTAAAATTAGTTTTACCCAATCAATCGTATATCTTTGATCGCACCGTCATATGTTGTCATAGACGTTTAATATGCGAAAACAGTATTTTGTAAATAAAAACCGTCGTACTAATAACTTTGGACCCTATTCTATACACGGAAAATAATTTACCACACTATTTAGTAAAGTGGGGATAAAAGAAGTATTTTCTGAAAATTTACCAAACTTTTTAGTAAATAGTAAATAATCATGTTTAGTTTCTTAATTGTTGACATTTTCAAAAAAATGCATCTCATATCCTCAACTTAGTGAATTATTCGGTACTTATTTGTGTAATTTTAAAGCTAGAATTATATCAACAGTATTTTTATATTCAATGTTGGTGCCTAATGGAGACGATTAGAAACAGGGGTATATAACGTCATGTCATTCTTTATCTACCACGGGTATTTCTTATTCGTAGAGATAGCTCTATATTGACACGTGTTACAGAACATAGTTTCTATACTGTTTTGGAAACTACGTATTCCACAACTAAAACTTGTATTGGAATAACTATCATTCCATACGCCGCATATGGAATAAATTCGTCAAATCAGAGCCGCACATTAGCGCGATATATGAAGAATCTTGATTCAGTTACTATATTGTTAGGTGTTTTTTTTTTAATTTTATTTATTTGAATTTGACGTTTTCAAAAGTTTTGTATATGTATTTTTTGTATAATTTCCAAAATCTTGTTATAAATTAGAGTTATCAACTCCTAAAGGGGTAAAGTTAAAAGTAACAATATAAGAATCAAACTAATGTCTTGATACGCACAGTTCGATGCGTTACCACGGGGATATTTATCTTAAACTTATCAAAAATATATTTTTCATATTTTGATTCTAAAAATAATTACAAACAAATAAATCGATAAAATTTGACAAAAATCAAATAATGTAGAATCCTATTCATACTGCCCGGTGAAATCAACACAAAAATGATATTTTAACAGAATTTATGACAGGAAACAAACAAAATTTGCAAACAGTCCCAGGTTTGAAAATTCAATTACACAAATGTATCAATTAGTGCAGTGATCATCAACTTTTATTTGCTTTGCCATTTATTACTTCAGGCAGGTGTCAGCAAAGTTGATACAGCATTATGAATTGAAGGCAAATAATATACATTCAAGCTTTTGAAATACATTTCATCATAATTATGTATGCGCAGGTATAATTATTAGTTTCAAAACAAATGTACACGTAAATAACGTAACTGCTTTCAAAGTATGATATAAATCTTGTTTGTTTTTCCAATAGAAATTAATGAAATTATATTATTTTTTCAAAGCGCACTAATGTAACTTTAACTATATCAAAGAGGTTATTAACTGAAAATGGAAGAGATAGGGTACATTTGCGAACCTCAGTTCTCAGGTTATGGTGTAGTATTGTATCACTACACCATTCAACCATTTTGGGTGTGGCACTCTGCTTTCTCAAATCTTGGTTCGTTATATATCTATGCGCGTGAATTGGGTTTACCAACCGTCAAGCCAAAACTCCCAATAAGGAAGGATCAAGGAGGCAATGTTAAAACGACAATTTTTATAGGATTTGAACTGAGTATGATCCACAGTCGAACACGTTACCATGAGATTCTTTGTTCGTGTCCCACTGCCGACAGTTGCTGTTAATTTGAAGTTTATGCTTCTGGTTCTCCCTAGGTAGTTAAATTCTATAAACACTAATGGAATCAATCGCCACGCAAATTTGTATAAGCTATACTTGAGTTCGATTGTATAGTTCAACTAGAAAATGAAAGTTGACGTTTTAATTACTGATGCTCTGTGGTTTCTTTTTATTGTATTTTGCTATGAAGAATTACAATAATTAAAAGAACCATTATATCTAAATAATAATTGTTTTTTTTTTAGTATAATATACATAGACTTAAAAATTTCCCAAACATATTAGCATATTTCGCTCGAAATAGACGGGTTATTGTAGTACCTGTATACATGCCAAATTATAACTTTATTGTAGTGATCTATTTATTTTAAGCATGATATGCGAATTTTCAAATCCAACACTTGACTGGGTGTCTGCAAACAGACCCTTAATTTTTATGAAAAGAAACCACGACCATAAAGTAATTTAAACGTCAACTTTTATATTATTGAAACAAGTCGATTTATTGTTTTACTCTAAAGACGATTTCAAAGATTCAGTTGCAAAATATGTTTGTATTTAAAGTATTGTTCTCAAAGTCTTGGGGTTAAAGTTATTGCCACACATGTTTTAGTTACTTTTGTTAGATATTTAGTTTTCAGAAACGGCCATTTGAAATTAACGATGCAAATATGTCGAAATTTTGTCTTGGGGCATCATATTGATCTATTCGGGTTAGACTTTGCTGATCCCTGGTTTAAGTTAAGAGTTTTTAGGCAATCTTTGAGTTGGCCCTTGAAAGTTTCCAACCCTCGCACCTACTCACTTATGGGATAGTTGGTAGCGTTTGGCCATCTCAAGTATTAGTTGTTTAGCTTTAGTTACATTAGGACGTGTCTCCATGTCTTCTGCGCTACAATGTAGCAAAATGTAAGAAATAATTTTGTTGGGTAACTGTAACTTATGTTTAGCATATACATACGTTGTCGTCAATTGTCACTTGTAAATGTTTTCTAATTTTGTTTGCTAATGAATTTTTGCCTTTGCCTTTCCCATTAGGTTTATTCCATTATTATATCTATCTTCCTTCCGGTTCAATTCGTGGGTCATCTTGTCTTTAGTATTGGTATATTTACTTAGAAAGTCCCCCCCCCCCTCATGCTACACTAACGTAGTTAGTAGGATTTAGTAAATTAGTAAGCACCCCGTGCTACACTCTAGTTAAAGTACAAAAGTAATAAAATTAGACGAACATCTCTCAATTCAAACTTGTTGCTTATCAATTGAAAACATTTTCCACCAATTACTCATCCCCATGATTACCTCCATTAGCATCCCTCCATTACAACCAAGCCCACCGTTTGCTGGTCACTGCTCTAGCAGAACTGTGTCACTCTGCCCACCAGTTATGAATGACGTGCTCCACTGTGTTTCCAGAATATTAATAGCAATGCCGTGACAGCTACCTTCGCAGCAACCGCACCACAGCGTCTGATGAGTAATGGACGCAACGATGCCAGATCCAAGTCGGCGTCATGTGACGTCACCGCCGCTAAGATATGAGTGCTTGAAATGGACGATGGATTGCCGGGCAACCACTGGGCGAGGAAGAATCGAACACACTATTCGTGGAGAGGGAGGAGAACGGAGAGCGTTCAAAGAGAAGCGATCATGAAGAAGGAAATCTTTTCAGATTTGATTATGGGCAGGAGATACGATTGTCGGGGTCATACTTCATGAGGTGGTACTTAGACGTGATGAAAGGATTGAAATAGTACTAGATAGATTAGATTTATTTGAATTAGCTTCAATGATAACTAGCAGACAATCTCTAGTGGATTGTTTTGATTGGCTCCAATGACAGCTTTAAAATAGTGCAGATTAAAAAGACCAATTCTAATTCAAACAAATTGACACATCGTCGTGTTCACCCAATGGGATATTTGGAAAGCTCGCGATATGAAAGATAAGACCAATCGTACATGTTTACCTAGGTAAAAGTGAACGTGTGTTTGATCTTTATTCGATTCCACACTATTTATCATAGACACATTTTTCGGAACCATAAGCAACTTCTTCCTGTATTAAAAACAATTTATTCAAAACTATGAAATCATTTTGCCTAAACTGAACATCCTTGAAGTAAAAATACTGACAAAATTCAGGATAATGTGCGTAGTGAGAATACAAATAGTTCAACAGAGAATTTTAATCCCATCAAAAATTGTTCCGAAAAATTGGTGTTCGTAAAATCAAAATCACGCATAATTAAAGAAAATCGAGATATCAAATGGAATGTCGTTAATGCGTAGGCAAAGAATATACACAATATGCCATTTGGTCAAATTAATAATTTAAAAAAGAAGACGAGTTTCTTCTCTTTTTTTATTATACTTAAATATATTATATTCATCATTATTTTGTGGATTTCATTATAGAATTATCCTACAACTTGTAATGGGATATATTATGTTCAAATTGTACTAGGCACTCTATATAAAATTGAAGAAAGTTAAGATGCCGACTTGAATGTACATAAAGAAGCAATAATAACACAAGAAATAGATAAAAAAAAATTGAAGCAGTAAAAGAGAAGGTAAATCAACTATAAAAATAGTCTACGGATGATGAAGATGAAGATAGCAAATGAAAACAAATGGAAATATACTCAAATTGAAAACCTCATAATAGTGAATAGCATAAACGTCGTCAATCGATAAATTATTTATTATTTATTTTCTTTATATTGTTTGCCAAGAACATTAATACAATTACTTCGCGTTCTTGAAGAGTATAGGGATTCTCATGGTTAATCTATGCGTATTCTGAATTTATGTACTCCACAAATTTCAAAGTCGCGATAACATGAGATGCTATCTGCCAAAATGAGAGAATCATTAGATAAGGTGATGACTTTTGCGCCATTTGGTACATGGCACGCCAGAAGGTTCAGAAACAAGGAAGAGGCTACCGAAAACCGCGCCCATTGGGGTAACTTCGGCCGAAATGGGAAAAGTTGTTTTCTTAAATAATTCTGATTTGTGTATTTTCGTTATATTAATTATATTATATTTTTTTCCGTTCAGGTAACAAATCTTTCATTTTACTACGCAAATCAGAATTATTTAGGAAAACATAAATTTACTCATTTCGGCCAAAGTTACCTCATGGGGCGCAAGTCACCCGGTTTTACGGTACAAGAAAATATTTCCATATAATAACATATTTGGGAGATGCATTCAAATTCTAAATTCTAGTAGCTATATCATATTTGATTTTCTTTTAAAAGTTCTAATCGGCATATTAGGGCCTCCAACGATTTTAGTGGGGAGGGAACCACATGGGTAAAATTAAAGTTGTGGGATTGCCGACAGTAGGAATCGAACTGAGGATCTTGTGTTCTATTACCACTAGTAGAATTTAGAAAATAAAGACTTGATAAAACTTAGAACAAATGATCAAGTAGAGTGCCAAAAATAAATTTTGCGTTTCTAAATTGTGAAACGATTATTTAATCGTTGGGCGCCAGATTTCCTACAATGAATAATCAAGTAAAGTGCAAAAATGCCAAAAAGGAAAGATTTAGTTTCTGATTTGTATGAGAGGAAGATTTAATCGTTGGCCGGCAGATTTCCTGCAATCAAATTTAGAATCTTATGCTCCTGTGAGCAACTTTTAAAAATACAAAAATGCATCTTGGCATGAAACAAAACACAATGCGCATTCCGCAGCTGTCAGGCCAATCTTTCAGTTCCACAAAGGCAACTACAATATGAGTAATTCAAAGAGTGGAACCAACATCGCGGTTGAAAAATCATCCCTACCGACATCCGGCAGCGGTGAGGCATTCGTCTCTCGTCTGCCTAACGGGCCGCCATCCGTATCTGTCCATACACGGCGATTTGCGAAAAAGGCGCGGGACGCATTTCCACACGGCAGATATTAATGGGCGTAATTCGTGCAGGAATATATAGATCGGAAGGTCACATTTGTGTACGAGTGCGAGTGCGACTGCGGGAGACACGGAGACATTGCCGACGCGGGCGCCAGCCGACAGACAACCTTGGAGGATAAAGCGATAGGTGTCCGCCGACTGCATGGGCCATTTCGTCTGCCTCATTTATTGTTGTCTGTTTTTGGCACTAAATTATGTCACAAATTTAAAATGTCGCGATGTTACACTGTTAGATGTGTTTTCTTTTGTACACTTCCGTATGATTCACACAAGGTATTTATTGCTGTCGGGATTATGAACAAAAATTTATATCTTTAATATTTTCATGCAAACATCCAGGCACTATTTACACTTGCCTAAAGGAAGATTAGCGAGTGACTAACGATTAGTTAGGCTGAATATTTTTAGCCATTAAATGTTCTTAAAGGAACTGTCAAATTGAATAAGAGTTTGAATAAGTAAAAAAACTTTCAGAATTCATAATAAATAATAGTTATTTATAATATAAGTATTAAAAGTAACATTTTATGAGTAAGTGGAAAGTTTGTAAAACAAGACGAAGCGTACTAAATAAATTACTTTTAACACGTATATCCTACAAAATTTTATCTACGATATTCCTCGTGTATTGGTAAATACTAAAAAATGTAGAATGATATTTTGAAAGGTAGGGTTATATTTGTTGATTTATTGATATAAATAGCAACGTGTTAAAAGTAACAATTAAATCACTTTTAATACGTTGCTTTGTTACTTTTAACACTGTCAAAAAGTAACACTTTTAACTTGTTAAGCAACCGTTAAAATGGCCCCTTTTAACAACGGTAGTAGTTAAAAGATTTTTGTTAAGTTTTGTAAATTTTTATTAAAATATATCTCGAATTACTGATTTATGTTGTTCATTTGTTTTCCTAACGAACAATTACTTACAGTAATTCGAAACACTATATCTTAATAAGAACTTGCAGAACTTAACCAAATATCTTTTATTGATAAAGAGTTGTTTATAAATATACTAACGATAATTTTCATGAATAATTACAGTTTTACTTTTATCCATTTCTGGTGTGGCACTCTGCTATCGCAGTTTAATCATACGTCAATCGATTGTACTACTTGTTATTCATTTTATAAGGTTTTTTTTTATGTTATGACTTATGACGTACGATTTTTGCTTATTCATTTTTCCTATAATTGACGCATGTTACCACAAATAAAATACGTTCTAGATAAATAATAAAACAAATTAAAGTATTTGATATTGACTGAAAGGTGTCAGCAGGAATGTAAACAAGAAGTAATCGCAGTTAAAATTCTAGGAAAAAGTATAATGCACTGCCTAGTATTTCTTTATTATAAATATAGATGAAGGCAAAACGCGTTTGTTGTAAAATTGTTGTTGCTATGCTATAATTGTGAAAGTAAATGGCAAAACAATTAGGTTTGGCAATCGTGCAGAATTCCATACAGTAACGTTTAGTTATTGCACGTTCTTCCGTAATTAACGTTACTAAATTACTAATTTAAGTGAATTATCTCGTATAAGGAACAAGAACATTAATCTAAACTAATAAAGACTGTCTAGCAGTGGCACTATTTTGCATGTTGAACTAATTCCCAAACGTCTGCGAACGAATTTCTAACGGGGAAAATCAACTGCCGTCAGCCTCGCAGAACGGATGAAGATGAATTAATTCTAAAGAAAGCGTTGTTAACTGAAAGCAAACTTTCGAGACTTTGCGACCGTTCACAATAAAAAATAAACGGTCGTTTCGACTCCATCGAGTGCGAACAAGGATAAATTGACAGCACGTGTGTATTATTACTTCCAACAGTGAGAAGTAAGTTCGTGTCAGCTCAGCCATCGGACGAGAACGAAAACGTGGAAAATGGGTCATTTCTGCTTTTTTTTTACCTTTCATACTTTCTGACACGGCTGCTGTGCTAATATTCTTCGGCAGTAAGTAGCTGTTCCTGTTATTCTTACACTGACAGGTTCAATGGGGTCTTTCACCATTATTTTTTTATATTATTTTATGAAACTTTATGTATATTGAAGACTAGCTACACTTTTAAAAAGTCTTAATTGTTATTCATTAAGCCACAATGATTTTTTAAAAAATGTTGTGACGTCATAGTAGAGGTGTTGGTGGATCTAAAACAGTACAGATTGTAAATAATTGTAGTCATATATTTTTTTACTTATTTTATTATTATTATTACAATAAAATAGAACATTTATGTAACAAAAATTATTTAATTTCTTCTGTTTTAGATCCAGCAACACCTCTACTATGACGTCACAACATTTAAAAAAAAATCATTGTGGCTTAATGAATAACAATTAAGACTTTTTAAAAGTGTAGATAGTCTTCAATATAGATAAAGTTTCATAAAAAAATATAAAAAAAAAATGGTGAAAGACCCCATTTTCATATTATTCACAACATTTAAAAAGTACAGCAAATTTTTACGAGTACCTGATATATTAGTTAACTATATTTGCTTTTTGTTGGCTACCTTTTTAAAAGTCTGTATTACAAAACAATGCAGTCTTAACTAATTTATCTATTTTCACTATTAATCTTTGGTAGGAAAAGAAAAACTGTAAATAACTCGGTCCCGAGCAAGGTTGGTAGTGGGCGCCAGTTGATCGGTACTGTAAAGCAGGTTGATCAACAATCCTAAATGGAAAGTGTGTTTGAGAAAAACTCGCGATTAAATTATTTATGAGGGATCATTCATGTATTATGTTAGCATAAAATTCGGAGTTTTCTACTCCTCTTTACTATGTTAGCAAACATAAGAATTTCAATAATCCCTACAAAATTAATACTAAGATTTTCAAAGTATGTTATGCGTAGAATTCAACGTAACAATATATTTTTCAAATTCGAGAGTCACTCGTAACTACTAACAAAAAAATATCACATATTTTTCGAAAAAACTGTGATTAACAACTGTCAAATCACGTCCTCCAGGGATGTTAGTAAAGAAGGAGCGTCAAGGATAATTTTTATGTATAAATACCTATTTGCTGTTGGTCCAATTCGTTACCACGACTTAAATAATGTGATTTCTACAAATTTGACTCTATAGATAATAGAATGTCTGATATTTAACTTATCGTACTTCAAACAGAATTCACTATATTGTGAAACGTATCTTGTCAATTAAAAATAAATAAAATGCAACGCATCGGAGTGCGGAACATATAATCGTAGCCTATATAATCTACAACCCCATTTTATTTTACTCCTGTAGTCCCCTCTCCACTAACATCCGTGATTATACGATTGGTAACCCTATTTCAAGAGCAAAAATCTATCAACTACAGAGGAGTGTACAAGCAGAGTGCCACACGAAAATGGATAAATAGCGTGAAGATATATTTATTTCTTCATTAATAAATGATGAGAATTTATGCCGTAAATTAATTCTTGTATTTTATTTAAAGTACAAATCAATTCATATTCTAAATGAACTCTCAGTCCCAATCTGTCGTTTATTAATAGATTTAAAATTTTCTGAGCGAAGTTTGTGCTTAGTGTACTCCTCAAGACATACACTATATATTTCCATGAGACTCTAGGGATGAATAATCATCTGAAGAGAAGAAGGGAAAGCTTTTAGCGCCCAAAAGTTTTGAATTAAATTAACAAAGTGATATCAAAAAGTTTAAGCGTAAAGTTATTCAAGTTCTTGGTAATTTAAACGCCCGAGTTGCAATTGAGAAATGCATAAATTAAACGAAATGATTTTGCCCCAAAAACTGACGCTGTCACAACATTCCCTGTACGGGGCATGAACAAATATCTGCAAGGAAGAAACAACTTAGCAATATTAACTTTCTTGAACATCCTCATATTTTCGACAGCTTAATATAATCTTTCAGGTTGACATCGCGCTTATATATTCTTCAAGAACATTTTTGCAAGTCATTACTTTTTAATATAAACATCTTGTGCTTTTATTTTAATTAAGACGTATTAAAGATTATTAAATATACAAACTTCATCATCTTTAGCTTCGACGTTACTGCTTTTTCCATCATTTATTTAATGGCTTTTTAATATGACGTAGTGTGTAACTTATCTGTTCTCTAAGTGGCAATATCTTCTCCCTCGAGTTAGATTTGAATGTAGATGGTATCATATTTGCTAATGGGTATAGTTCCGAAATAGTTAAACTTCACCAGTAGTTAGCAAAACTGACATTTGCGATCTTGTTACACTAATAGGTAATTGTTGAATTAGAGCAGTTGTTATTTGAACTCTAACTGTTTACAGCTGTTAAATTCATACTTTATACCAGAAAATAATAGCTGACTCGTATGTTGTGTTAGCTACAGTAATGAAATACATTTTGCTACGACTGCATGTTCAAATCTCAAGTTTTCAGAAGAGAATAACGTATATTTCACGATTCAACATTTAATACACTTAAAGTTTACAAAATGTTTTCATACAATCCCAAATATTTTTATGTAAAGGAAACTAAACAAACCTTTTTTGGTTAAATATAATGGATCGAAATAAACAATCTAAACAAACTATAAAGAATAGGTTTAACCTGCCTTCAAATAAAATCTTTTCACTTCAAATCATTTCTTTACAATGAAATGGCTCAAGAAAAGAAATAAAAGTATTAAAGGTGTACAATAAAGTGCAGCTTTTGTTTCTGCGTTTCATTTTTGCCAAGAAAAGTGTTTTCTTAGACTTACCTTCAAGGAAATTAATTCTACTGTAATTGTACTTCGCACCACTTACCTGAAACATACAGAAAACAAAAAACCATTAGTAAAAATAAACAGTAACTATTTTAAGGGTGTCATTCGCGGTTTACATTTTACATTTGTACACCTTCAGGAACAGCACAGTTGATGATAAAAATTTGCCAACCGAAAGTTGTACGAACGATAAGGCTATACAAAATATAAAGACAATAAAAATTGTCAACTGTTTCATAAAATACAATCTCAGAATAATAACAAAGTTATTAATTCACAGAGTCCGGTCAAGCCAATCAATCGGTAACTACAGACGCGTTTCGCTCTTATTGGAGCGCATCAGTGAAGTATAACCCGCCAACATATAAAAAATATAAAGACAATAACTGCTTTACAGCAGATGGCGGGTTACACTACACTGATGAGCTCCAATAAAAGCGAAACGCGTCTGTAGTTACCGATTGATTGGCTTGGCCAGTCTCTGTGAATTAATAACTTTGTTATTATTCTGAGACTGTATTTTAGGAAACAGTTGGCAATTTGTATTCTTTATATTTTTTATATAGTATATGTTTCATAGACAGTTTTCGTTTTTAGAATGATAAGGCTTTTCTTAAATATATCAGTAAATCAAGTATTTATGACAATTTCTGTTAATATAAACGAAAGAATTGCAAACGTTTCTTCACACATCATTTCGTATCTGGTACCATTTAAGAACTATAGCATAATATATAATTTGGTGATAGATTCTCTGATATCTTTTAGTTCATGATCTTCATAAAATTACAAATATTGCGACAGTGACAGTAAGTTGACACCAATCATTGCTTTCATCTTGGGTTAGATGTGGTTCACATTAAACTATTAAATTTAGTTGTAAATATAAGCATAGTATTAGTTGAGTCATGTGCTGGGTCACAACAGATTTTTATAGTAGAACTTGCAGTTGCTATGGCATGAACCCACGGTTCCTATTATATTGTGAATGTTCTATCTAGAGTACTATAGTAGAATACTTGTGAACCACCTTCATATAATGGCTCAAATTTAATTCCAGAAAGCATCAAAAATACCTCTAAAAGAAATGTTATAAGTACGACATAAATCTCTATGTTCTCCCGCAATATCTCTAGGAGGAGTTCGTATTAATCTCGGAGCAAGACAAGAAAAAATAATTATTAAAAATAGCAACATTAACGTGCGACCGTAAGTAAATACCGCGTGGTAAACGGGGCCCCACGGATGTTTCATTTTCGCACGAAATGAGCGCCATAAATCGTGTGGAATGAATCACGTGGCCACTGTCGCCGCTGTTAGTGTTACCACCCGTTACGAAGATGTCTCTGGAGTAGCAGCACCTGCACGATACTACCGCAAGGCCCTGGATTCTGCAGATGATTTTTATAATTGAATAGGATATTCGCCATTTCTGTACTCTTTGGCGTTTTAATTTTCGGATTTTACAATGTTTACAATATCAAAAATATGCGTCTTGTGAAATGTTAGAAATGTAAGTAATATTTGTATTATTAGTTAGAAAGTTTTGCTAACTAGATATTAATAGATTTCTATTTTAAAATAAAGTCATACGCAAGGAACAAGTCACACGTGTTCAGTTGGTTTTATTTGTATAAGAAAGTAGTGTGGTGCCCACATCAGATTTTGTTTGCTTTTTTTGAAATCAACTGAAATATATGTTTAATAAATTAATTTTAGTTGCTATGTTAACAAACAAATAACAGAAACTGTAATTATTTATCATTCAATACACATACCGATAGAATTTGAAACTCACGGAATATCCTCACTTAAAATTGTAATATTTTTTTATTACATTTCTTTATAATATAAGTGCTAAGAAACCCATTGTAGCAGAGCGCATCGTCAGATCTCTAATATTTTTCGAGATACGTCGATTTTTGGTATTTTTCGAAGTGCAATTTTAAGGGCCTGGAATTCAAAAACTACACGAGATATCTAAAAATTCTCTTCAGTTTAGCGTTTCTAATGCCTTATATAACAAATTAGCTAATTTTTAAAATTTTGAAATTTTTTTGTATTTTTGTTCAAAATTTCGATCGGCGATAACTCGACAAATATTAAAGATACAGATTTGCAGTGTTCACCAATCGATTCAGCACGTCGAAATACATAAGTATGCAAAGTTTCATAAAAATCGCTTTACGGGATGGAAAGTTAGAGCAAAAAGCCTGAAAATGGCGTTTTTTGTCCCAAAAGTCAATAGGTACCCCTTGACGTTTGGCCTGAATTTGGCCATTTTCAGACTTTTTGCTCTAATATTTCAACCGGTTGCCCGAATTTTCTGAAATTTTCAGGGTTTATGTATTTCGTCGAGCTGAATCGATTGGTGAACACTGCAAGTCTGTATCTTTCATATTTGTCGAGATATCACCAATCGAAATTTTGAAAAAAAATTTCAAAATTTTAAAATTTACTAATTTATTATAAATAGCACGAAAAACACAAAACTGGAGATATTTTATGATATCTTGTATAGTTTTCGAGTTACAGCCCCTGAAAGTTGCTCTTCGGAAAATATAAAAAATCGTCATATCTCGAAAAATATTAGAGATATGACGGTGCGCTCTGCTGCAATGGGTTTCCTGGCGCGAATATTATAAAGAAATGTAATAAAAAAAATTTACAATTTTAAGTCATATTTGGGGAAATTTCCGTATTTTGAAAAATATTACAAATCGCCATATTTCGATAAATATAAGACATATTACGATGCGTACTACAGCAATGAGTTTATTCATGTTTAAATTATACATAAGTAATAAATTTCAAGTTAAGTTGGGAGGAGTATTTAATTTATTTTCTAGTAAACAATATTTGTATAAGAAAGTAGTGTGGTACCACACCAGATTTTTTTTTAAATAATATTTACACAAATTCTAGCATTTTCTATTATTTAACTTAGAAATCATTTATAGTCCATTCGAAAATGAATTAAAATAATAAATCAATCCATCAAAGATATTTCAATGTTTTAATTGTTTGCTAAGAGGTACTCGAAAAAACTGAATTCGATGAAGTATTAAAAAGTAAACATTGTTTATATTTAATTTATTCGTTCTTCTACCAATGCTCGAATGTACTGTAACAAAAAAAAAAAAGATTTAAATTCAAGGTTTTGTACGAATGGAGGAAATCGAATTCACAAAAAATTAAATCATCTATGTATGTATGTCATACTGAAGAAACATGGTAGAAATGCAATAAAATAATTATAATATTAATCATAAACTAAATGTCATTGTTGCAGCAACACAACAAGTAAAAAAATCGTCATTATTTCTTGGAATGCAGCGGTCTCCAGCGTGCAATCGTGTTTAGACTGTAGATTATTCAAATGCATTAAAAACCAGAAATATTACAGTTGCAATTACATCTAGCACATCCAGCAAGCCACCGCGAGAACAATCAGCTTATTTTAAAACACAATTGCGAGGGCAGCCCCGTGGACCGTAGACCGGCGTCCCGACCGTAACAACCATGTAATTTATCTAACAAAGGGCTGGGGCTCCCGAAGGAATTGCGGCCGATATGTATGTTAAACAACGCGTATATAAGCAAACTGACCTGGTATGCTACCTCGCCGATGCAGCGTCGGATTAAGGGGAGAAGGACGATAAATCCCGAAAAAATATCGATGGTTGACACACAACTTTTTTTTTAACCGTAAAGCTGCTTTCAAAGCGACTCAATTAGTAATCGGTTGAAGCATCTTAAAGCTAGAGATTTTAAACATTCAGCCCAATTTTCTAACTCAGTTGTTAATTTTTAACCACTTGCTAATATTTTTGACAAATAGAAACAAATGTTAGAAGTGACAATTTTATTTTTTCTTGTGTGTTAAGAATTTTCATTGGATTAAAATCTTAGCAAGTGGTTAAAAATCAACAACTAAGTTAAAGAATTGGGCCGATTAATTATTCTTAGAATAATCACTTCGAGAAAGTGACAATATTATTGAAGTATTCCAAAACATTTTCAATAATTTGTAGTACTATTAATTTATGTAATAAAACTTAATAAAAAAAAAATGTTATGCCATTTTCTATTTTGATATAAGCACGGTTTTGACATTTCTGGCAGAGAAAAAGAGAGAGCATGCTATCACTATTCTACTAACTATAAGTGTGTAAATGGAAATGAGGAGTTTGCAAGCATCTCAATCAGTACTTATAAATGAACCTCTTAATATTGGTCTTATAAACGCTAGCGTTGGTTCCAATAGGTCGCATCTGTAGATTATAATTGCTAAGATTAATTGATAAATGATTAAGTTTTGAGCCCAATGAGTAGAGTAAGGTAAATTCTTTAGCTTCATTGAGAAATAAATCCCAAAACCCATTTTTTCTGCTACTGTTCAGAAGACCGACAATTTTTATTAATTTTAACCAGCGAATTAGGACATATTTTCTCAAACTTACTGTGGTATATTATTTTAGCAATCGTGTAAGAAGATTATTGAAAAACAGTTGCAGAAAAACCAATGCTTGTGTATTGTACGCGAAATGCGTTTACGCTTTCGAATTACCGACTATTGGTGTGCTGAATACAAAACAGGCATTTCGCACACTAGATACAAATAGTGTATAGTATAACTTGTGTTGAAAGTTGGATATTTCACAGGATTGTGAAATACCCTTTCAGCACGCTCTTTTTGGATGATATAAAAGAGGGGCATGTGGAAATGTCTTGGTCCGGCCCTGCATTCTACCTCTCGGCTGCTTACAACGTATCAGATCGAAGGGCTTTCTGGATTTGGATGGAGGACACAGTACCTTTGTTCGTCGGACTGTCGTTCTCTCCTTGATTGGTGTGAGATCTTGTTTAATTTATACATCAAATGGAACTTGCTTAATTGCACCTACGGCGATAATAATACTGATTATCTTAGTTTGCCATATTTCCGACAATAGAACAGTTGAGTTTCACGCTTCAGAATTTCCGTCATTTCCGAATCATAATTTTTAGTTACGAACTTAAATTGGTCCAATTAAATAACACAAAATAGAATTTGATAAACAAAGTTTTAATAATTTATACTTCTAAATGACGAGCAGAGTAAATTAGCGCAAATTTGTTGTTGAACTAAATTTAGTTGCAGTTGCTTACTATATTTTATTGTCATGATTTCAATCCAGCTGGAACCAAAATCATTCCAGACATGCAAAGTTCAAATTTCACTATGTGTTTACTGTTTCAACTACTAAAAATATTTCGAATAGCTAGCATTAATTAGCGTCACTCTTGTTTATCTAGAAAACATTTAATACATTGTAATGATTACTGACAAATCTTACGCGCGCAAAATTAGCGACGAAAAGAAATAATAGCTTATATTAACAATTTAAGGTCTCATATTTTCACAACTGTTATTAGCAGTTTATATGAAAAATATATAAAAGGGTCATTTATTTAGAACATTCAATACACTGACACTATTATACCAATAATAATATAAAAGGTTTTATGATCTGTTATGGAAGGTTATAATTAGATTTGTTGCAGCGTGTCGA
Source organism: Poecilus cupreus (assembly GCA_963942605.1). Classification (NCBI taxonomy): domain Eukaryota; kingdom Metazoa; phylum Arthropoda; class Insecta; order Coleoptera; family Carabidae; genus Poecilus; species Poecilus cupreus. The sequence continues at coordinate 4,223,819 of OZ012725.1, read as the reverse complement.
ACTCTGGAATTTAATTATCTATCACTTCAATTTGAAAAAATCTATTAAAATGTAATTACTCATAATTAATTGATATTCATACTAGCAATCACTATAACACCTATCAATATTTAAGTAGAGAAGAAGTGCTCGCTTTGTGTACTAGGTTCAAATAAAATTCAATTGTTTTGCGGTAGCACACTCTGGAACATAAGATCCTCAGTTCGATTCTCATAGCTGATAGTAAATGTCAATGCTTTAAAAGTTATCCAGGTGGCTCCTGCACCATTAATGTATTTAGGGGCAGCGATTTTAAAGCTGATAACCATACTTCTCATACAAAATTCGATTGGTATATGGAGTGAAGATATACTGGGTGTCTACTTTTTTATAGGATAAAGGAAATATAACGTTAATATTTTTATTAGGCGATAGTTCGTTCCCTATTAGTACAAAAGTGTAAATACAAAAAAATAAAAATATATAAAATTTATACTACTAAATTTTGTAGCAATTCACAGAATGCTATGGAAAATAAAACAAAACAAACAATTCAAACAGTCGTACTATATGAATTTGACAGATAATATTTGTCTTTGTCAAAAAGTTTAAAATAATTATTGATTGGATTAAGTGCCAGTATTTCTAACTTCAAATAAACTAGAGAATAAATCTATCATCATTATTTATTTAAGCTATGATTTTGATGCGAAATTTTTTATTTATTTCACTGATAAATTTATTCTCTAGTTTATCTGAGGTTGAAAATACCAGTTAAAATTTATTTATCAGTAATCATGGATACTCATGGTTGTCAATGTCAACCTGTCAGTGTCTCACTTATTTGTATACAATTTTCGTCTAATATTTATCAAGTATATAAAGAAAATTGTTCATAACAATACACATCTGAAATCAGAGTATTCAAATGTTCAAAAATAATATTTGAATTAACAAGAATACGCACAAATAGCTATTAGCGTCATCTAAGTTTCTTTAAACCAAACATAATAAGCAATGAGCAATCCATTGTGGATTTCAATGGGGTAAACTCTATGGTAACGGATCGGCCTGTCATTTAAAAGATTCGTCCAGATGCAGTTGCAATTTCAACTGTAGTTCCCCCTTCACAAATTTCCTTGGACAAGAGTGCTACACTCAAAACGAGTAAATGGCGTGCTGATATATTTATTTTAGGTTTAACCCGAATTGAACAATATTTTCTCTATCTGATAAAACGAACATTATAAACAGAAACAGCTAGTTAACAACTATCGGAAACGAGGACAAAAATATCCAATTACTGTGCAAATGAACAAAACATACAATATTCAGAAGAAAGATAAATTGTTCGAGATATCCGTTTTAATATAGCAATAAATTAGAGGCGTATAACACCGGATACAATCAGAGATAACAGACAAACTGTTCTCATACAAAATCAATATTGTTTAAATAACAATGCAGGTACCTGAACTCACCATCCAGTCATCCACCAAAGAGTTGATTTTAACTGTTCAAAATGGCAAACTACGTGGATGACCCATTTGTAGGAGCGTGGATTATTGATGATACAGTCAGTGACGCCGCAAAATATTGTAACTTGGGGAACGAATTGCTGTAACAGTGTACAGTCAGTGGAAATTTATATTTGTAATACCCTGGCACCTTATAGGGTGAGAGTGTTTTTTTTAATCAATCACCGACTAGTTTTCGTGTTGTAAAGTAGTGCCAGTAAATAAGTTTAGATAATTCTCAACTGGTTTCTTAAGCCGTATATATAACTGTGGCGTTTTATTTATCTTAAGAATTCTAACAGATTAATTGTTGTTTAAAAGGTTTTGTTGAAAAGAATAGATAATAATTACCTATACTTCAATTAGTTTAAAATCGCTAAAGTTTACTCTATAGCATTTGTTTTTAACTATAAGGGTGCTTGTCGAATAACTAACCAGAAATTGACTAGAAATTATCAAGTGCCTAACGCACCTAAATTATTTTTGACCCAATGAACGCTACAAACAAAAGATGCAGAATATTTTGATGTCTTCATATTTTACTTAAAACATTTATCTCTATAATAATTTAGTACAGTATGCAAGCAGTCAACAAATAGTCACTTGCTAATCATCCTAACTCAAGTGTAAATCTATAGTCTATATATTCTAATAATTTAATATAGTTTTATGCACCATGAGACTCTGAGTTCGATTTCTACAGCAGACAAAACCACCCTTCACATTTAACTTCACCCTTGTTCTTTAAATAAATATTTAAACATGAAAAATTGAAATACCTTTGGTTATGAATCCAAGATAAAATAATCAAAAATAAAATCTTAACTTCTATAGGCCGGAACTAGAAGCATAGAAGAAGAACTGCGGTTTTGGACATTGAGTATACCATACTATAAAATTGTAATTATTATACTCAATCCATATTTAGTCCCAAAAATCATGTGTCCTATATCTTGTTGATGTACGCCGCTGTCCAGAGCCATCTATCTGCCGCACTTTGCAAGCCAGCATCACACTCGAAAAGCACACGTTAACATTTAACACAAGTATGAAATATTCATATCGCACAGTGACGCAAATGATGATGCTTTCAATTAAAAACGTGTCACCCGCTGCGAATATATAATATTAATGAACGAGGATTTTCGATGAGTAAACGAATTAAGAGATAAAAGTTTTAAATGTCAAAATGGATCAATTCCAGCAGTTATACAATGTACTGAAATGCAATTGTAAAATCTATTACGAGAGGAAGAGGAATTTTATTTATTTGTCAAATAATTTATTTGACACAATAAAACTCGAATATCCGATATTTGTTCGATATAACATCAATTGCATTATCCTTTCAAAATGCTGTCAAATACAATCAAAAACACAATGTTCATTTTGCTAAATAAATTTCATTTGTATTATTTATAAAGCATTGAATTAACCATGTTCAAATTTCTGTTCTTCTTTTGGGTTCTAATAAAAATGCATATTTCCTTTTGTGCATTTTAACCAGCTGCCTTCTCAATCAAGATAAATACATTATTGAAAGCACGCCATGAATATTTAAATTCGTTAGAGCCATGCATTTAATATTTCCATTTTTTTGTCTCTCATCAATTTATGTTTAACAAACCGTAAGTCTTATTTATTTTTTCTACATTCATTACGAGATTTTCCTTTTAATTTTGATTAGCTCTAATTCGCTTACTTGATTATAATAGAGTATTCTGATTTTAAATCAGGAAGATACAAAACTATCGGCATTATTTTTCAACTCAGCAAGTTGAATGCTCGATATTTAATAATGTTATTTGTGAAGATATTTTCAAAATATATTTACAGATTGAATCCATGACATTGCTATTACGAAATTGACATCCTGCGTTCCAAATTTTAAGGTGGTAAACATGCTGCAGTTCTCAACATTTGTATCCTGCTTTAGTTTACATCCTTGACATATAGGTAACCGGCAAGTATATCACAAAATATGTTAACTTCTTGAAGTATAATTTAAAATTATATATTCCGAAAGAAATATTTTCCAAGTACTTTTGCAGCATTTGAAAAAAATTTATGGAGTAGGAATAAATACATTTGACTTAACAGTCACGTGAATTGTGGTTATCATCTGTCAAATAATGTCCCCAAAGATGTTAAGGGAGTTGAAGTTATGTATCCCAATTAGAAGTAGAATTGAAGTGTGTAGGTACTCGTATAAGAGATGAAATCGTGTCCAGAACACTTTGGTGTAAGGTGAGTGTGAGTTTGAAAAGAATGATTATGGCGTGATGATAAATAATGTTTCTGTCAGGCTATAGCATATTAAACTGGATAAACGATGCCAGGTTATTAATTTTATATTGCTTTGTATATTTAAATTTAAAATATATAATACATAATTATACTTACAAGATACCAACATACAGAAAAATGAAAACATTGCTTAAAAACAAATAGTCCTGGACATTAATGGGTTAATAAACCTAAGAAGTTGATGATACTACTTTTTACCTCCCGCCACATCCTGTAAGGGAGGTATAGGAATCATGATAAAAATTCGGTAGTGAGTTTTCAGTGGATGAGCACGTTTTAAGGTCTTTAGAATACGATTTTAATAGTTTAGCAATGATGTCTCTGTGTGTGTGTGTGTGTGTCCGTCTGTCAATTTGTCTGTGTATATAGATCTCGGGAGTTACGGTTTCTGAAAAACTACTAAACTGTAAATGTTGATATTTTGTATATATCAAATGTATCCCATTGGGAAGAGCTGTTTAGTTTTTGGTGATAATTCAATAACCGGAAGTGGTAGTTTATTTGAGCTTTATCAAGTTGCTTTGAAATATCTCTGTAAATTCTAGTTTAATAACAATTTTTGTTTTAATTTGAAATATTTTTCTTTTACTGACACCATTTATGAATTGCAATTCGTTAAAGAAAAATATTGTGACATATTATTTTAAACTAACCTGTACATTAAAAAAATAAACAATGATTGAAAAATGCAATTTTTTGGAGAGATGAGCGTGAAAGTGATTATGACTATTTTTTTGACTGGATGATAGATATAAATAAAACTCTTCGAATTCAGCCAATATTTTATTAAATACTACCTCGATCAGTTTCGATGCCACATACGTCTTCTTCAGGAGCTACGATTACAAAAACGTGGCTGTAACATTATGGACAATTACAGAAAGTGTACAAATAATTTTATTAATTATATCACGCAAGTTATACAATTTTTCTAATTGTCCATATTGTTACATTCACATTTTTTAATCGTAGCTCCTGAAGAAGAAACGTCGAGGTTATTGATAGTGTTGGTCCATGTTCCTGCATTGTATGATAAGAAATCTATGCAAGGGCCCACAACAGTTTATTTACTGTCATATTCTATGCAGGACAGTTTTGGAATCGTTTTGTTAGCCACATCAAATCAAAAATATTTCTGTAAAATTTGATGCAGTCCGCGCTCCTCAAAGGCTGTCTATAAATACAAGCGAGTAGAAATGAAACATTCATGTTCCATATGGACACTAACAAAACATAAAACACTCTTGTTCCAGCAGCAGCAGCAGCGGCAAACAGAACAAGCTCTGCTTGTCAACATCGCTATGCAGAACATCTATTTCGGGCTCGCGTTAGTGAACGCATACAACATCCAGTGGCGATCCAGCCAGTGGCTTCAGCAAAGGCTCGGTCAACCGAACACTACGTATTCAGTTAGCGGAATGATCATAACGAAAATATCAATAATTACGGTAGCGTGTGTACACATTAAACTGGATTTACATGGCTGTTAAATAATCAGAGCTTCACATCGACTGACACGATTAGGAGAACTGCGCAAACGCAATGACCGAAATGTGTGATGCGTGATTGTTTAATGTGCTCTGGACTACAGATTCCGAGATTCGCTCTCACTGCCATGAATTATACACATGCGCAATATATTCTCATTAAGAATCTTCTACAAGTTACCAAATCCTGAAGAAAGACAAAATCAACGCGAGCAAATAGATAATCGTAAACTCTACAAAACGTAAAATTTATATATCTAATGCTCTATTATAAGAATCTTTCATGCAATGAAACACAGCTTCATAGGGAAGAAATAAATCAGTATACGAAAACAAAAGTAACAGTATATAATACTCTACCTAGATCTATATTGACATATGGTTGCGAGTCATGGGTACTGGTCTCAAAGAATGAAAAGCAAAATTCAGGCGATGGAAATGAAATATCTAAGGAAAGTACAAGGAGTAACAATGCTGCACATAATAAAAAATGAAATAATAAGAGAACAACTACAATGCAAACAAATATCAGGCTGCATAGAAACAAGACAATTAGCATGGTGGGGTCATATGATAAGAATGAATGAATCAAGACCGGTGCGGAAAATTTGGATGTCAAACGTGAAAGAAACAAGAAATCGTGGAAGACCAAAACATACTTAGGATACCATCATCAATAAGATTCTGAAGAAGAGGCACGTAGGATGGCGGTTTATAAGAAATAATGGGCGAAATTTGTGCACAATTAAGAGACTTTTTACACCCTACACCATTAGTCATCAAAATATATAATTATATAATGGAAATCTAATTAGATTATGCCTCATAGTTGAGTATAACATCAAAAACCCATGCTTTAAAGTTAATTCGAATTTTTACCCAACTTTGACCGTCCACAAAATATGTGTTTTATCAACCATTACCACACAAATTTCCATGTAAGATGAATAAAGTATGCTGAATACGCCCATTAAAACAGATTTTAATTATCTTGATTAGTTTGGGACATACAAGCGTTCAAACTGTTTTTGGCAATTTTTCTCTCACACTTTGTCGCATAAAAAAGTTAAAATCTCAAAAACAAGGGCTCAGATATGGTTAAAACTAAATTTTTTGTAAGTTTCAGATCGAAAATAGGGGGCTAGGATATATAAATCAAATTTTTGAGACATGAAAATTTTTGGAAAATTTTCAATACTAACCCCTTAAGATTTTTCATATTTTAGGCCATTTGTAGTATTTTTGCTCTAAAAATTAATTATGTCGAGCAATTTTTACAAAAATTTACCCTCTTATACAGAATTTCGAGTAGAATCCAATGGTGTAGTCTACAGGTTCGTATCTCTTTTCATTTTTGAGGTATCGATTCTAAAAAATATTGATATACTCAAATTTGGAGAAAAATTCAAAAAAATAAAAATTGCCAAAAATTTGTTTATATAAGTTAATTAAAGCATGTAACTTTCATATCTGATGTCCGTTTTTCGATATCTCGCTTCGTTTTTTGGTTACGGCCCTAGAAAGATGAAATTTGCACGGATTTCTACCATTTTAAAATATTATTCCATAATAATTATTTCAATGAATAAATTGAAATGAAAATGAGCTTATTTACTACTTAAACTATGTTTTAACTATTAACAGTAAAAAAATATAAGGGATAAATAAATCTATTTGTTTTGTCGGAATGTACAATATAAAGTTGGATGACAAACGTGAAAGAAAAGAGGAATCGTGGAAGACCAAAAAACACTTGGGATACCATCATCAATAAGATTCTGAAGAAGAGGAACGTCACACTATAGGAGGCACGAAGGATGGCGATGAATAAGAAACAATGGGCGAAATTTGAGCACGATTAAGAGACTTTCACACCCTACACCTTACAGTAGAAGAGTTCTTGACTATATTTAATACAGAAAGATTAAAAAATATTGCAATATCTCAGTGAGCTTAAAAATTTAGTGTTGAAATGGACAATAACAATCAGATTTTTAATATTTAAAAATCTTAAGAAATAAACAAAAACATATCATCACAGATCGCATATCTCGATGTGATATAGTTCTGTACGTTTAGTGGGGGTTACCAACCATCAAGTAACAGTTATTAGTAATATTAGAATAGGGAAAAATAGAGAGGCAATGTTAATAATGTAGTAAGGATCTTCTAATTCAAAGTCCGATGAGTTACCACGGTTCTACGAGTATATACCACATACATAAGGCATATTGGTATTAAAGGACATAAAAAAAATCACCATAGAAACGCCACATTTGTTAATTTTACACTGGATATTTGCAAATGGATATACATTTTACATTCATTATCTTAGAAATAATAAGACTTTAGGATATATTCCTGTAGATATAACTTTATTTAAATTGAACGTTTCGAATTATTATATGTCATCAAGAAATAAATGAAGGACATAAACAAGTAAATAAAAACAGTAAGTATGTAAACATCAAAATGATGTCGATGTTTACATTTACTTGTTTATGTGAAGAATTACCCATGTTTAATAATTCAAATCGTTGAATTTAAATAAACATATATCTACAGAACTAGATCCAAAAGTCTTATTATTTCTACTCTATATGAGTACTGAATTTTTTTCCCACTTATTAATTACTTTGACAACAAGTCTTTTTAACAAATTGAGTACATTCAATATATCTTTTTGAATACCATTCGCAGTTTTGCTTTTCATTTTTTTCACCCAAACATGTTTGCTTTGAGGTAAAGAGACTCAAGCAATTTGATTTTAAACAAGCAACGTTTTCGTAAATTAAAATTTGTTCGATAAAACCTAAGCCTTTTGTGCTGTTGATTATCATCAATGGCACGGTAGTCCTAGGAGGACCAGAGTCTCATGCACCGTGGTACTTGATCGCGATCAATTCGAACTGATGCAGTCAGAATTTCAATTTGTGCGACGGTCTTTGGTTATTGGTGTAACCAAACCAACATCAGAGAAGTTCTTGTATTACCAAAACTACGTTTAAGGTGAACAAGTGATTAGCCTGTAGCACCTGTCTTGTGTTAATTACTTTCGATAATCCTTCAAATAACTAACAAGGCCGTAAAAATAATATGTCATACAATGTACTACATTTCAGAAAAATGGTTTTAGGTTAGGAAGAAAACTAAGTATTATGAATAGAACCGAAATAATTCTTTTATTGCTTCTACTAACATCTCCAAATGATGACTTTTCTTCTAATTTAGGAAATGTTTATTTGTCAAAGAAGATACATATTCATTTTAATTGTAGCAAAGGAGCAATAATTTCTTTGGAATATTCTGTCCCAATTCTTATTTATGTCGTAACATTTGATATTAAATATGTAAATTGCATGTTATTGGCATGATCAATTTTACAATTCAAAATATTTCATAATTGTAGCTAAATTAAATTCGTAATTCAATATCTAATTTTATTTATATTCTATAGACACAATAATAAATACCACAAATATTTGAATCTATAACAAAATTCCATTATGACTCATGTAATTTTGACGGTGGTTAATTCGAAATTACAAAATAATAATGTGAACTGAACTTTTTGCAAAGTCAATAGAGTTTTAATTTGAAACTTTATATACCGAAAAACTGAAAATAATAACGTTTACGCAAAAAATATTTGATATGAAAATTTAATAAACTGGAAAAACAAAATTGTTTATTTTATGAAGATAAATACATTTTGGCGGAAATATTAAACATGGAGAATTTTATGAAAACATTTAGAAATAACATTTATACCACTGAAGTGACTTCAGATAGTATTAGCATATTTATTTATATAAAAAAAGGTTTTATTACTGTTTCTACAGCATACAACATTAGTTACAAAATTTAACTGCAGGTTTTATGCAGCATTAGCTGAGAATTTTAAGAAAAGCAACTATATTTTACGAGGAAACCGCGAGACAGATATAACCAATTAGCCGCGCATGCATCATTTGTGTTTAAATTTATTTTAAGAAAATTTTCCGCTATTCTTACTTACGTCAAATGGTGACTAACACAAAAAAATATTTCGTGGTCTTGGAGCAGCGGAAGGAGAAGGATGAATAGAAGAAGTAATTTGGACGTAAACATAACATTATAATTACATTCAGAAAAAAGTTATTTTAGAAATCATTAATAAAAATATTCTTGACAATGTACCTACCCACATAGAAAACAGATTTATATTCTGATTTTTTAATGGAAAAAAATATACGGTATATTTCTGTACTTTGAAATCAAAATTTAAGGGTATATATAACATGAAATACTGTGCAACCGCAATAGTAAATATGGTTGTGGTAAAGCTAACAATTTTAGTATTACTGGATTTGTATACTTTAACGTACATAACAATCATAGTCCTAAAAAGAATTTATTCAATTATTGGAATCTAGTAGCATCAAATATGTTGATAGATTAATATGTACGAATATTTGGCAAAAATTTTAAAAATTCGAATTAAATTCTTCATCTAATTATTGAATGGGTTCTACGGTATATATTTAACTGTAAAATTACGTTCAAAATTGATACAGTTGAATTGAAATGTGGCATATAGGGATTTCAATGCTATTTTTAAATATTGCTGTATTTTTTTTTACTTTTCATTCACTCTACAACAGTAGAAGTACAGTACAAGAGCAGTACAAAATTTTAAAATGCATGAGATAAAGCTAATTTAGTTACCTGTATATTTGAAGATATATCAATTAAATTAAATTAAATATTTATTAGAAAATTATAAGGCGACGAATTAAACAAAAACGAAAAATATTTGACATTTCATAATTGATATATCGTATAATATTAATATTTATATAACCAAATGGACCTTGTTGCATGCATTTTTAAATTTTGTACGACACTCGTACTCACACTTTTGTTGCAAAGTAAATAAGTAAAAAGCTACAGCAATATAAAAATAAAGCATTGAAACCCGTATACACCATATTTAAATTCTACATCCGGTATATCATTACGCTATTCACAAACAGTGAGTTTATTTTAACCGCGAAACTGGATTTTCAAATCCATGATTACGTATTTGACAAAAATATCCTTTTTTAAATGAAACGTTTCTTGAACTATTACAGCTGTCTAAATATCTATGATGTTTAATAGTTGTATAACTGATTGGGTGAATGAATAAATTTATAATTAATATAGCTTATTTTGTTTACTTTTTTGTTATGTTGTAACAATTAATTTAATTTTTTTCTATGTTACATATTAAAAAGTATATTCTATTCTTAATACTAATATATTCGTAACATACCAAATTCGTAACCATAAGTATGAACTATCTTATGTTTTATATTAAATTCATGGTATTTCTAGATGTGACACTCTGCTAAGAAACGATACAGAACTCGGTACATAATGATCTGAGATTATTAATCATCCCCTATTTGGTGGCCAAAGATATTAATAGAGGAATAACTACATGGATGCTTTTTATTGCGAGAACATTTGTCGTATTGCGTATTGATCTCTGGATCAAATGATTCTCAGTCCGATGTGTGGATGATTGTAAAAACGGTAATGGTGTTATTATCAGTTATTCTGTTATGTTAACTGAGTGTATTTGCAGCTTATTTAATGTAATGTTAATAAGCAAGTACACTTACATTTTGATGATTCTGCTATAGAAATACTTCATTGGAATATACAGCACACGACACACGGAACAAATCACTGCAGAAGTCCCCGCACTACTGATCGCAAATCAAATGTTTCGAGTATTCTACAGCGACAATGTGAATTATTTGGTTTAAACACGTTTAGAGACTGTAAGCACACTTATTTATTTGTAGAATACAACATTACTTTTAGGTATTATTCCAGAAGTTTTCAAAATTTTATCAAGAGTAAAATAATTTGGCATATTGACCATAAAAAATTTATTTTCTGTGCGAAGAATTATGAGGAAAATAACACTTTATAACTTTATTATTAAAAGTCGTAATGAACGTTATATTTTCTTGGAGAACATTTAAAATTTTTCAAACTTTAGCATTTGTCAAAATAATTTTTAGTGTTTATTTCTGTCGAATGTATATATAGTCCTTTCGGAAATGAAATGGAATAATAAATCAAAACTTACACAATTAGTATTTGGTTTTTTCAGTGATATAAGGCAAATAATTTCACCTGAAACTGAGACAGAACTTTACTATGGTGGTCATAGAATTTTATATCCGAAGCTTCTCATACAACAGAAATACTGCAATAAACGTTTAGACAATATCTTCTAAAAGGTAACATTGATATAGATAGGAGTTTCCAGAGGGACTTATTCATTGATATAATATTATCTATAATCTATATAAATGTTTAATCTCTATCTAATTCAGTCTTTTTGAGAACCCCTTATTTATTTATTATTTCAACACATTTCCGAAAGGACTATAATATTTTTAAATACTGATTGGACGACAAGGGCGGATCTAGCAAATGTTGAAAGGGCGGGAAATTTTGCATTTTTTAAAGATAACAGTAAATAATTATTAAGAAATATTAAGCCTATCAAAACATATAATTATAATTAAACACATTATTATAAATAGAGGCAACTCAAGCATATTACATACTACTTTATTATATTTTTTCTAATTACGCAACAATATTATTGCAATTAATTAGAAAAACAAGCTCAAGGAGGGGGCAATTTCTCCCTTTCCCCCCTTGAATTCGCCCTTGTTGGATGAATATACTTTTATTTGAGATGAGCACTGTCTAATTATCGATTTTTAATGCCTTTTAATTATTGAACAATACATGTTTCAATATTTCTGACATAAATAATTATTTATTTATTTATTTATTTAACAACCACTCAACAGGATAAGTAAATATCCCAATTACAGAGGGTTGGAAAAATCATTATGTAAAATAATGAGATAGGCCTTCAAGTAAACGGTCACATTTGGTCTATGGATTTGTCACATCCATCCGGAAGCTATAAAAATATGAAAGCATGCGAGTGTTGGCAGCAATTAAAAAAAATTATAAGTTAGTGGTACAAACGCAATCAGTTTAAAATATAAGCCATTTCAAAATTACGGAATAATTTGTGTCACATCACTTTTCAGGTAGTTTTCAGTGAATCACTCCATTTTATTCACACAAGCCAGTGTTTGTTTTGAGAGAAAAACGATTCCGTTCGCCAAAATAATTAAAGTATTTTGCATTTTCTTGGCATCTAAATAGATAAAATGCGTGCTATTTATTGTGTGCTAAAATAATACTTTTCCAAAGCACGGCTGTTTAGTGCTGACACGTTCAGGGACAGTTATTCTAACTACTGACGTCGCCATAGTCATGATTTCTGTAAGTACGTCATAAAATAGGCGCAAAATCTTTTATCTGGTGCATGAGGCAATAAATATTCATATGTGACACTTCTGAATATCGTCACATAAATTTTAGGTAGACATTGACATTTTGCAGAAAAAGAATTTTGGTTTTTTCCATGGGTAGCATTAATAAATACACCAAGTTAATGATACTAAAATAAAAACAATTTCTGCATTGCAGTCACAAATATAAAAATTTTATTTCAACCTCTACCGGTTTCTACCCCATATGGGTCTTCTTCAGGAGGTACAAATAGTTTTTTCAAATTAATTACAAAACAACAAAGAATAAAATGCCCAATTTCAAATATAACAATAATTTCGCGAAAGTCAAACATTAAAAATAAAATTTCTGACTGCAATCCAGAAATTGTCTTTATTTTAATGCAAATCCTAGCCAAGAAGCTTACATATTATTAATGATACTACTTTTATTTTATTACATATTTTGGAATGATGATATATTCTGCATGACAGCCTAAGCCCTTTCGAAAGTTATTTACCTGTAGAACATCCCTTAAAGCTTGGAAAACTCTGCACAAATGCATAAAAGGAAAAAGATAATTAAATGACAGAGCAATGAATGTAATCTCTCCAAAATAGATATTATCCTGCAAGCAATTACATCACAAGAGTATTGTTTGTGTTTTATTCGTTTTAAAAAAGTATTCATAAAATCCAATAGGAACATTAAGTAAATAAAACTGTAATGCGATTTCAACGTAAACAATATTCGTATCTGTCTGCCCTCGCTGTAAAAATATGCAAACAAAGCACACATTTAATACCGTAGTATATACACTTCGGGAGGAAACAAATACACATCTTTATGATATTTGAGCCGACTTTGTACTGCTCTTGACGTATTACCAGAGCGCTGCCGATTTTATGCAATATTATACGAGTACTTTACATTCGAGGAACGTGTATTTATAGTGCTAATAAACTCTCCGTTCCTTGGGTTCGACTGAATCGCAAGGAATCGTAGCCATGGTTACTGATCATTGATATTCATAAGACAAAAGGATGGAAATGTTAAGGGAATAAACATGTACATTGTAAAGATGTTGAAACTCACAATTATACGATAGAACTAAAAACAACGACTATTGCTTTTTTTTGAAAATTGTAGTCGGAGTTTGGCCTTGAACTTTTGCACTTGGTTCTGAAATAACATTCGTAAAGGACTAATTGTCTTTTTACGGGGGGCAAGAATTGCAAATATGAAATAGTAGAATTTCAGTAGATAATGAATTGCGTTAACATTTACTTGTATTGAGTAAGTTATGCATTTCCAAAAAAAATTTCATTATTATTTTTGTTTCAAATTTTTGTAGCAGGTATTGGTTCAAGCTACATTTCCAAGAGACGCATAACAATTGTCGATCTATAACTATACATCAAACCCAAAATTACCCACTTTATCGTTAAGCGAAATGTCAAATTGATTATTATGTTTTCTAAAACTAATATTTCATTCTAGGTGTATGACTTTTTGATAACAAATTATATTACAAATTGTTGTTTGATAATATAATATGACACCATATGTACAAAATCTGGTATGGGTACCACATTAATTTCTTATAAATATAAAACCAACTGAACACGTATGGCTTGTCCCTATATTTTGATAATAAAGATGATAAACCTGTTTAATTTTTTCTTCTCTATAATTTTATTTTAAAATAGGTATACATTAATATCAAGTCTTTAAAACTTTCTAACTGATAATACAAATATTGCTTTTATAATATTTCAAACGACACATATTATTGACACTTCGCAATTATTTGACATATAATTACTAAAATGTTTCAGTGTTTTTTTCCATTGTAAGTAAGATTATTGAAATATATATTATTAAACATATAATTCAATTTTTCTCAAAATTAGAAGCATTTACAAGAAAAGTGCAAATAACATTTTATAGTCCAAATATTTTTGCTAACATCTTTCATTTAAAACTAATTCCATTGAAAAATTTAAAATAAATTTTTTGTTGTGTGTTTAGTAAACATCCCCTTCCGGTTTTCCAATTTCATTCAAAATTAATTCAGCTCTTCATATATTCATGAAACATAAATTCCAAGTTTCATTTATATATCTTGTCCCGTTTATGAGATATTGCGCACACGGACATCCATCCAACCATCCATCTATCCAGGCATCTATCCAGCCATCCATCCATCCATCCTCACACACAGACATCATTCAGAAATCGGTCTTAACGCATTCAGTGAACGTAAAAATCCGTAAAAATCTCGTCATGATTCCAATACTTCCTTATACTTTGTATAAGAAACTAAAAAGCAACTGCATTATTTTTTGTGTTCCAAAAAATTCAATTATACATAGATATGAAATCATCACCGTAGTTATTAACAATAATAAATTAATAATATCATCACATAATTTATCCATGGTAACTAGTAGTCAAATCACAGCTCCTAAAGATGTTAGTGGTGGAGGAGCCAACAGAGGTAGTTTTTTTGTCATGGAAAAATGGAAACTGGAGATCCAATGATGCAATTTACTTTTATAATCCGTGCAATTTTAAACCACAACTGGAAAACTAATTTCTGAACTTTAATTTATATTGCACAATTTCCTTTCAGCTAATTAATCCTACGGGTAATTAATCAAAAATTTAATTCTCCGGTAAGTTAAATTGTACAAGTTGCAAGTTAGTTTTATGCCCGCTCGTTTTTTTGCAAATAAAGTTAACTAAACCGTATTTGTTGGGCTTACGCAAAACTAATTCTTTTCTTGCGTTGGGCACCGACGTTTATGTTTGAAAACGCACGTATATTCAGTTAATAAAACGAATAATAAAAATAAAAGGGCCCCTAAAGTACGCCCAATAACATTAGCGAGCACGTACTCGAGTTGCGCTGTAATAAATGTTTAGGTTTGATTTTAGTGTCAATAGTAAAAGTTCAAATGGCCTCGTTTTTACTTTACAACTCTTCACGCAACTTTGCAGGGAGCTTGCGAGCGGCGTGTAGGTATTTTGCTCCGCAACTACGCGGGATTTACGCAAATGTTATGCGACGGAAGTACTCTGTTGTTATAAACTCGTCATATTTTTTATTTATGGCGCTGCTGTACTTTTAAAATACATCATAAAAGAAAACGCACTAGCTTTATAAATTTAGCACATAAATAAATACTTGGAATCCTGAACGAATCTACGGAGAAACTAAAATATTTTTTATGAGCAATTTTTGAAATTTATCATCACTTTTGTGACAGCTGTGTAATCACAAGCATTTGTACACACTACAAAATCTGATGTGTTCAGCACATAACCTCCCGCCCAATACTACTCTTAAACGATACAATAGTATTTGATGATACAGAAACATACCTTCTTATTTGTATATTTTCTATTTATATTTGAGAATTTTAATTTTCTTTCGTATATTTATTTAATTTTATGATATATATTTCACTAAAAAAACAGCTTCACAATCACAATGACATGTGTCACATTTCATAAAAAATTGAAAATTTTTAAATGTTTCCATGGTGTACTAGGAATGCAAGATTTTTGTGAAATCTAATTTCTTTATATTTTATTATCTCTAAATCTAATGAAAATTAATAAAATTAGTGTAATCAAAACACTTGGAAAATTAAATATTCTTCAACTTTCAAAATAACATAAATTGCTGAAAAATTTAATTTAATTGTGTTTTTCACGAAAAACTGTTAAGGGCTTCAAGTAAACTGCTACTTCCGGTTGACCAATTTTATCCAAAATCTAATCAGCTCTTCATTTAAATATAAGAAGCAACAATTCGCAAAATTGTATTTTTTGGTATTATAGTATTTGATTTATGCGAGACGAAAAAATTGCCACAGACTACACACACACACACACATACATACATACATACATACATACATACATACATACAGACATCATCGCGAAAATAGTAAAATCGTATTGTAGGGACCCTAAAACGTGCTTATTCATTGAAAACTCACTACACAATTTTTTGACCAAAAACAATACCTCCCTTACAAATAGGTAGGCGGGAGGTAAAAAAGAAACAAAACAAGTATCAAATTTTGAAAATATATCTAGGGTATTCCATTAAAAAATATAATATAGAAAATGGAACACCCGGTAGAAAAACTTACTGCAAATATGTGGACATTTTAATTTAAAATAAATTTATTTGAAAAAAAAAATCGTTAATTTCAATATGTATGCTTCTTGACTGGGACTTGTATTAAAATAAAAACAATTTTTGGATTTCAGTCAAAATTTTTATACAACCTCAGTAAAATAAAAATTACAGCCCAGTATACGAATATTTCTAACCCTAATAGGTACGCATATCGGTTTGTCAACCTATTCCAGATTTGTTTAAAGTTATACAAAAGTGGTAATTATGCGATGAAATATTTAATATTTAGTAATTGTTTATTTATGTATTCTGTTGTTGGTAAAAAAAGTACTTAATAAATTGCTTCGCTCACTTGATAAAGTTAGGGAGAAACCCTGTTCAAAAATCAGACAAAACCAGGTTCCCCAGCACAAGATTGAATTGAAATGTCGCAGAATCGTGAAAGAGATGCTGACCCAAGCATTTTAAAACGAATCATGAACGAATGATTTTGTATTACACAATAGTAAATCTAAAACCCAAGACAATTCAACGAGAAGATTTCGTCTAAAATTAAACTTGAATATCCGGCTGAAAGTGCAGAACTTAGTTCGCAATTTTCAGAAGTGTTGTGTATTATATTTACGCAGTGTAAAAGTTTATATCCGCAAAATGTTCTGTCAAATAATTTTAAAGATAAAGTTCCACAATATAAATGATGTAAACCAGATGACATTCATATCAAAAGAGCAAAGTTCGTCGAAATTGTCGACAGTTCACGCCACGACAACAAACCTTGATTAAAAACAAATGACTCTTAAAACATTTCAATCCACGGAAAGTTGCCGTCGCCGTCAAACTTTATCGGGAAAACATTCGCAAGTGCAGACACTGATATATGACATCGGCGCTAACTTCTCTGCGGTGCGGAATCGCATTTCAAATATTAACTCATTTAGCGTCGTAAATTATGAATACTAAATATGACAGCAAGTGACGCTACTCGAGAATTATATATGAAAGGGTTGTGTTACCCACGTCAAATTACAAACGTTAAAACAGCTAAATTAATTGTGCAGTCAGCAAGGCGACTCCAGCATTGAAACATTTCAAACACCACTGGACGCTTTGATACGACCCTTTTTCACGCCCCAATTAAAAATTGACTGACAATTTATTCCCATCAAAAATTGTAATTTCAATTCATTACACTCGTTTTTACTTCCCACACATTGTAAGGGAACTATTGTGACCGGCCAGATAGAATACGGTTTCACTATTTGCTAAGCTAATATAACGATTTCGTTATATCTAAAAATATGTAGAATAATATTGGTTTTAATTTTTACTTGATTTTTTTTCCTCTTTATTGCATCGTTTGAAAATTGAGCGGACACCTAATGGAACGGTCATCAATAGATATATGAGGGCGCTATCGATGATGAACAAATCAATGAGTATTAATTGTTAGAAGAAGGAATGAATTTGTTAAGATGAAAAAATTTCCAGAACTCATAGTTAAATTATAAAAGGCTTTTAGATTAAGTTCTATAACAATATTTTAGTATTCGAATTACTTATAAGAGAGCTTGAAATTTTTTCTAACCATCTTAATAGTAGACATAATAATATCAAGTTTACTATGGAGTTGGAAGAAAAAGACACTATCACTTTTCTTAATATATTTTAGGAAAGAAAAACTGACGGAACCATGACTTATTCAGTTTATTGTTTATAAAAAAAAACTACATATAAGAACATATTCTTTCTCTTTCATATTATCATTCTTCTCAAAAATTTTGTACCATGAAGTGTTTGTTTTTCAGAGCTACCAACATTTGCAACGAAGAGAAATTTGATGAAGAAAAGAAAACACTTATTGAATGACTGTGAAGAAATGAAGATTTTAAAAGCTTGTCGTCCTAAGGATTACGGACAGTAATTCGAAATGTTGTATTTAAAAATAGTATTACAAGAGTCTTTTACAATTACAGAAATGAATTATTCCGAGTATGGATGATAGACTATAAACATGCTTTTATAAATCAAATTAAGAACGTATCTAGGCGAAATTATGATACGTCAGATAAGGAAAATTTTTAGAAGAATTCATTGGATCTATTTTGTATCGTCTACTAGTTATTCGGACGGGAGGTTATGTGTTGGCCATATAGGATTTATTATTTATGTTTCCGCTTCCTACTTAAATTATCCTATAAGAAAAACAACAATTATTTTATCATTATTTGTGATTAAATACTGACACTGAATATGTAAATCATAGCTGTATATTTTTAGGCCATCAGTCTAGCGTATTTATAGATGTACAAATACGTAAATGGAGAAATAATAAGTATATTGAGACTTCATCAATTTCATAATTTAGTTCCAAATCTATTAATCAAATTGGACTCCATTTTTTACACATAATTAATACTGCCTACTCTACAGAAATTATACAGGAACACATGATTTATTTGAGTGTATTAGTTTCCATCACAAAAACAGCTAGAATATTTTAGGAAATTAATTAATCATTAACTTGACTTTACTACATTTCAAGCATTTGAGAAAATAACAAGCCTTATGTTTCATAATTTAGAAAGAATAATACATGTTAGTTTGAATGCTATTTAAAGGTGATTGCCACTTTTGTAGTGTATCGAATTTTGCTCTAGCAGAGTGCTACGCTCGTAGAGTGCGTACGCGTTAACTTCAAGCCACCAAGCCTATCAGTTTGTTAGACTAGGTGGCTTGAAGTTAACGTGTACGCACTCTAAACGATATGTTCCTAAATTATTATATAGCCAGGTATACAACTAGAACGGAAATGGTAGAATTTATAATTAGCTTATTAAAATAATACGTTGTTGTATGAAGTGTGTAAGACTTTAAAGAAGAGTGGAAGTGGAAGACAAAAAGTCGAATGTAAGGTTGGTTAAACAAATATAAGAAGGAGTGATTGAGGGTGAGCGATTTGGTGCGCGTCAGAGGAATAAATAAATAGGTATGATTAATAGTTTGTTGCGTGAACGAATGATACAGAATATGAGGAATATACGTGTTTGTATGAATGTAGCAAGGCAAAAGTGAACAAGAATGTTTTTGGAGAAGATTGATTGTTGGTTGAACGTATTTATGGGTTGGTGTTACCCCACTTGGTTGGTTAAACAAATATAAGAAGGAGTGATTGAGGGTGAGCGATTTGGTGCGCGTCAGAGGAATAAATAAATAGGTATGATTAATAGTTTGTTGCGTGAACGAATGATACAGAATATGAGGAATATACGTGTTTGTATGAATGTAGCAAGGCAAAAGTGAACAAGAATGTTTTTGGAGAAGATTGATTGTTGGTTGAACGTATTTATGGGTTGGTGTTACCCCACTTAGTGGAATATAGCGCGATGATATGTCTGTATCTATGTTTGTATCAATTGAACTATGAATGTGGAAGGGGCAAAGTGGATAATAAAGTTTTTGGAGGAGATTGCTTGTTGGGTGAACGTGTTTATGGATTCGTGCTTTCCTACTTAGTGGGATATAGCATGATATTATGTAAGTATAAAATTCAGTTATTGCATTTTTTTATCGAAAATTCCTCATATAATTTAGACAAAGAAAATTAGTTTTAAATAATGATCTCATGCCGAATATTTAAATATTCTACTGAGCACAGTGACATGGATTTTTTTACAATTATTAACATATTACAGATATTTTGCAGCTGATATTTGTTAATTTGAAAGAACGATGTAAAGAATTAAAGAAATAAAATGTGTTGAATTTCCTGGCTTTAAAGATACTAACGTTTAATTGAGGTTTGGAATTTAATTATTCATTATGGTAATTTAAAAGTTCTAAATATATGTATGCAGGTGATTGTAACGTCAGTCCATTACTGGTTTATAATTTTTGAACTCCATAATCGACAAAATTTATGTATTTAAAATAGTGGAAACGTTGCTTAACATTGTCGTCATAAATAAAGCTTCTAAAAATTATTTTCTGTTTCTTTGATATTGTAGGAAAACAAAATAAAAAATAGTAAAATATATTAGCATTGATTTCTTGAAAGAGAAATGGTATCAGTTTTCAAGTTGTAAAAAAGCATTATGCAGTAACAAATGTTTGCATATAAAATACATTTAGTACATAATTTATCCTCTCGTTGCGGATTGTGATCCAATAAATTCCATGTTAAAGTGCCGTATCTAAGAAAAGTGCACAGTAATATTTATGTAGCACTTTAACTAAAATGGTACGACACAGGCAAAGAGATCGTTGCCTTAACTTAACGGCCGCATAAACTGGCGATTATGTCTTTAACAAGGCTTCGTGAATACGTAAATACGTGCGAAATTATTTCCTTTGTCGATTTTTCACTTCGATTGTCTCCGATAATTACCCACTGCGATCAGGAAGACTTCGCTTTGTTGAGACAAAAAGCTGATGTCGGCTCAATAGTCAAGTGGCCATTATTTTCTTATGACTCGGATATTGCCAACGCTATCAATCGTATTGCAAATAAAAGAAGAAGCTAATCATACATGAACCAGTGCTGCTTGAAAAGTTTATTTAGTGATTAAATTTATCTGGGTTAAAGTATCAGAAATTCAAATGGAAATGAAGCTTGATTACTTGTCCGATTAAATTAGAACGATTAATCTAATCGATGTTTAAATAATCGGTGATTAAAACTGGGACCTAAATGCGATATGGCGTGATGATACAATTCTTATGAAAATAATTACATTTTGTTTTCATTTTAAAATAATAACAAGTAACAGAATAATAATATTTAATATTTATAATAGTTGAGGAATACAGGTCGTAGAATTTCATTTGCAGTTTTTGCAGAAATCCAATGATATTACAACAGAAAAACTGTTGTGCGGAACAAATCCTGCTGCAGGCAATAAGCTAAAACTATGCTCCACGGTAGTGAAAAACAATATCCAGAAATAGTAACGCAATACGAAGGATTTGTATTGAGTCTTATCTAAATTAAAAACAGAATTTCACGGTAAAAAATGGTTGCTGATCTGTGATATTTCCTGTTTAAAACGAACAGTACAGTTTTTAATTAAAAATCTCTATTCATGCGCAAAGTTGTAAGAGGGAGAAATGATAGAACAATATTCTTTATCACTCAGAAATCGTTCGCCCTAAACATCAGTTCGTTTTTATGCACATCCTGTCCTTTTACGAAGAACTCAAATGGAAACTAAAAGAGAATAGGTTCAACCGTTCGAAAAAAACTCCCGCCCTCAAATAAAATCTTTTCACTTCAAATCTTTCCTTTACAATGAAATGGCTCAAGAAATGAAATAAAAATATTGTAGGTGTACAATAAAATGCAGCTTTTGTTTCTGCGTTTCATTTTTGTCAAGATAAGTGCTTTCTTAGACTTACCCTCAAGAAAACTAATTCTCCTGCAATTGCGATTCGGACCACTTACCTGAAATAATCAAAAAGAAAACAATTAGTACAAATATTACATTAACAACCACAATTGTGCAACTCACAATTACATACACAGTTTTAAACTTGTATTGTATTGATTCTAATTTGAACTATAAATTCAGTGCATCGAATTAAGGAATAATTCTGGTAGGTTCATAATATTGATAAATAAAACATTTAATCAATAAACTTCACTCCAATATTCCGTTTTTATAAATATATCACGCCATGTACCCATTTTGGATGTGGCACTCTACTTTCGCAAAATCCGGTAAGTGATATTTATTACAAGTATGCTGAAGTGTATGGGTAAGGTTAAAATGGAAATTATCGATAATTGGATTATTCCATATTGAAATAATGTGTTTGTTATTCAACACTATTAAATATAATAAATGATTCATTAGCAATGAAGAAAAATAAACAATCTGTAATGTACATATTTCAAGGGAGGTATTGTTATTGGTCAAATTATTCGATACTGAGTTTGCAGCAGATAATTTTGGGGTTCATAGAATAAGATGCCATTATTTTCATGTTGATGTTGTGTGAAGATTTTTTGCGTATTCTACAATACAAGTGAAATTACCTATTTAGGATTTCGATGTTCAAGTTGAAGTAACGAGTTGATTAGATTTTGGTACCAATCCATTAACTGAAAGAGGTAGTTTACTTGAAGGCCTATAGGATGTTTTGGACATCAGATCCATTGTCCACAATCTTTAAAATATACATTAGTCGATCTCGGTGGCGTAGTGGTTATTTCACTAGCCTATCACGCCAGAAGAAGTGGGTTCTAATTCCACTGTACAACATGGCCATTTGTATTGTTCACATAAATTCACAATCATCCATTCATAAGCGACATATGACCAAAAGTAATTAGTCCGATTACCATTTTCATAAAAAAAATCTACATTAAATCGAAAGTATCGTGCTTTAAATAAATACTTATTTTTAAATAAACAAGAAATACATTGAACAATACTGTATTGAAAATTATTTGTGCAAATCCAAAAATAAGTTCCACTACAACCGATCTCGGTGGTGTAGTGGCTATGTCAGTAGCCTAACACACTAGACGCCGTGAGTTCGAATCCTACTGAAAAGTATGGTCGTTTATGTTCATAAAATTCATAATCATTCACACATGAGGTGGCATATGACCTAAGTAGTTACTCCTTTTCCCATCTGCTTAAAATAAAATAATAAAAAGTGCAAACAAAGCGAGCTATTCTAAAAATAAATTCCACTACAAATGAGTACGATTTGAGTTTACTGGACATGCATTCGAAATGAAAATCTTATCATGAAAAGGAACCATTTTTATATTTAGTATATTTAATTTGTTATTATAGTATGCTTGATAGTTTGTTGCATAAACGATTAATCACTAGAATGAAATCGAAATGTTAAATAGTTCTAAAGTTTACAAATTAAGGAGTATGTACATTTAAAGAATATGCGTGTAAAAAAAAGGAAATCAATGTATAAATTTGTAGGAGTTTGAAACAAGTCAGGTATGTTCATAGAAGAACAGTAGCATCACGTAAAACATCAAATAAAATTGGAGTGAAGTTTAGACAGAAAGAATTCCGGAAACGAAAACCGACAACAAAATTTTCCAGAACATTGGTATCCGCAAACTTCGCGGCGTGGAACAGTCAAGTTACCGGCGTCGACGTCCGCCACGTACGTTCCGCGCGCACATTATGCCGCTCGATCGGCGAACGGAGAGTCCAAGTCCGCGGGACTTAGGTAGAATTGAATTCTTTTGAATCCGTAGCTTGGTGAGTTGGGCAGAACACAGAGGCGGGATTATGTGTGCATTCTCCGAGGAGGAACCTACACGCTACACGGGATGGTATTACCTCCAAGCAAGAGTTTATTCTCGTATCGGCAGATGTTTCTAAGCTTCTCTTTATCGATATTGCAACTGCAAGTTCACGATCCGAACGGACAGTGCAATGAATTGTAATGCCCCAAGGTATTATCCCTCCCTACCTTCAATTCCTCCAAGTTAAATGAAAGGTTGTAAGAGCTGGCAGTCGTAGGTTTTCTGTAATTCCACGGGCGGGAATTATTCCGTTGCGAAATGAAATGGTCGCTGAATGTTGAACGCCGACGTCGAGCAATGCTGTGATATAAAATTGTTTTACGCCCTGTTGAACTCCTGGCTTTCAGCTTGAATAAAACCGAGTGAAATTTGAATCATGGAGGATTAAAATACGATTCGGTGGAATGGCAACTGTTTTGTTGTTACGTGGAGACAAAAGAATTACGCCAAATGCCAGGATGTGGAAGATTCAGAGCAACAGATTGCCCCACGAAATTCTAAATACCTACTTATTTACATTTAAATATGCTTAGGAGCACAAACATTTACAATTCACAAAAATATAAAAAAAAACTAACTTGAAATTTAATCTAAGTCTGTAATAAAAAATTCGAAAATAAAAAGAAAAAAGTAATTCTGTAGAAACTTTATCCCTCTTCACGTGGGTATTGGAAAAACACATAAAGTAAAAATTTCGTCTTTTTATTACCAGATAAACATAAAAAATTAATCAATCTCTTCCAAACCTGATTTATCACCTCTTTCAAAATTTTATTTTAGGTTGTAATAAAATTTCTTTCGTGGAAATACACCGGCCTTGGTTATTAAGTTTTCCCCCAGTTTTCCGAAAGTTTACAACGATTTGAAATAGATACTGTAAAGTGCAGAATATTATCAAGGCAATGAAATGCTGTAAATGGAGAAGTTTCACCTGCACGTGCGAATATGGAAAAATGTTGTCGTTCAAGCATTAATTTGATATGGAATTACAGAAGTTTGTGGGAACCTTGAAGTGCTCTGTTTGAACGATCATCCCTTCTAGACATCGTGGCTCAAGGCTAGGAACCATCAAACTTGGAAAACCGAACACAGTTACTTGTTTCCCCTCCAGCCTGCAACTTAACCGAAGATGGTATAGTTTTCGTCGGGTCGAGCCCTTCGCGATAACCTTTAAGATCATTCTGATACTGAACTGAACTGTAAAGAGGTAAATAGCTTTGTGAACGCATCAGGCTGTGGATTCCAAGTTTGGCGCCATTATTAATTTTACTGCTATGGTTTCTCTACACTTGCATCCTTGAGGGTCGTGGCTCGATGACTGGTAAATGTATGTTACGTCTAAAAACATATCGTTTATAGGGAATTCAAAGAGAAGGACAGTTTCAATTGAAAGATGTTTGCAAATACGTATATTTGGAGTAAAAATTTTATTTGAAATCTTCTGGGCCAGATTTAAATTTTGAGAAGTATCAATTTAAATTTAAGAACATATTTTAATAGTTGAAGCATACGTTGATGTACGGTAAGCGTGAGATTTAGAAGAATATATTTTAAAAAGTGGACGTTAGTCAGTTTAGGTATGTCGAATCTAACTAATTGTAACTAATATATGTGGGCAAAATTGAGGGTCAGTGAATACGTAAGTGTCCGAGGAATAAATGGTTAGGGTATGATTGATGGTTTATTGCGTAAACGAATGATTCCGAGTGTGAAGAATAGATGTTTTGTTTCAGGGCTCGTGCTATCTACTTTGTGGCTTGTAGCGCAATGCTATATATGTATGTATGTGTCAAGTATAAGAAAATCGCATGATGCATCGTATCATTTCCCCTTTTTAAGTCTTGCACTCTGCTTTCATAGATCTTGGTATAATATATTTTTAAGAATGGATGCGATTATCAGCCGTCAAGACAAGGCACCCTAAGGATAGTAGTGGAAAAGGAACAACAGGAAAAATTTTAAAATAAAACTATCGCTAACAAAAACCTTTGTGGATCGTAAGTTGACAACTGGTGACTGCTCCTCACGCGCAACATATATTACTTACCAAGATCTGCGAAAACTGAATGCCACACTCAAAATGCGTTAATGGTACACTAATTTATTTATAACAAGACTATCACGTAAACATTACAATGCCATCTAAATAATAAGATATTTCCAATGTTCTTTTGTACGGAGATGTATACGTATTGTCTACACACACTAAAATTCTAAATATAATAATACTGGAACGCTCACTGGCATTGAAGATGCGAGCCGAGACAGAGAAGTAGTTAAGATCTATCTATTTTGTTTAAGTTTTTATATGTTCAACAAACGCATAGCAACCGTCCTATAAACAAGTGTTAGACAAAGAAAATTAGCCCTCGACATCTATCTGTCTCAGGCTCGTTTTTCGCTTTCGTAATAGAGTACAAGTGCGCATTTCAGTATTACTATATTTCAGTTTCTGTACAACATAAACTATAGTAATTATTATTAATCCCATTTGATAACATCGAAATGCTTTAATTAACGAAAACTGTGATTTCAGCATAACGAAATGAAAGCGATGTTATGGTTAGTTCTTTCGGCGACTATGTGAAGTGGGCGAGATCTTGGAAGCCGCCTTCGGCGGCAGACGGCGCCCGTCTATTAGGTTACACCGGATAAAACAACATCTCGGAGTTGGTGGCGCTGCATATGAGAAGAAGCGAGCGAACGGTGTAATAACTCACCGAGCACGCAACAACAACAGCGACGGCAGGCAAACTGGCGTTTTAACTGCCAGCCAGACGACAAAAGCACAATTTGGTGCAGGTGGCTCGGCGCTCGGTAACGACATGCGACAGAATAATGTGGAAATGTCTTCAGTTATTATCGTGCGAGCGCCCCGGCCACAATGCACCGCCCGCAACAATGGGCGGAAGAGAGAAAAGGGTTAAAACGTCACAAACACGAACCGGTCGCACGAGTAGCGGAGTATGACTCGACGCTCTGCCCCCCATTTAATCACGTGAAGTAGTTTGGACAGAGAGAAGATGTCATTTATTTTGTGCCCCGTGTTCCAACCTTCTCTTGTTGTCCTTTTCTCTCTTTCCTGACCCTCTTTTCTCTTCGTCTGCTCTTTAACTTTTGTTGCTTGCTCTGCATAGATGTTTTTGTTTTACGTGAAAAACAACAATCTTTGTTTGCTAGAAAAACATGCTCTAAAAACTATTATGCCGTACTTACGCCCGTACAATACATTTTTAATTAAGGATACTCTAACCCTATGGAATATGGATTACAACATGAAATATTCATTAATGTACACTATCCTATAATTTATGTATTAAGAGAAAAAGCATTATTATATAACACTGATGTTCCCCATACTTCTTAGCATAATTCTCACCATTTCTGCTCTAATTTGGGGACACATAAGATTTTTTATTTGTATTATAAATTTACAATTAAAAATAAATAATTTTTTCATCACACAATTTACTCATTTGGTTGTGGCATTCGGCTTTTACGAATAGTGGAGGAACCAAAAGAGTAAATTTCAAAGATATTATTGTCTGTGGCATTTAAACTGAAGATCTCCTCAACAATTTCGTTGCGTTTCATTTACCTAGTAGATAGTTATTGGACATTCCATCCGGAGGCGATGTTTTCTAAACATTGGTTGTTTTTGTTGTACTAAGAGAATTGATAAATTTCTCTGAAATAGTATGGTCAAAATTGCCTAAAATAAATGTTACATCTCTGAATCTTTTATTTCAAACATTTTTGTATAACCATATAGACATAAAAAGACCGGTCCTCTTGTACCTCTAGATATCGAGGATATTCCTTCTGGTTGTTCCTTGCATCTTGTATAAAATAATTTAAAAAATGTTGGATAGTTTCAGAACAATTCTCTTATCATAATCAAAAACAGAGCCTTTGTAATTTATGAAAAGAACAGAAATATCTCAAATACAAGGGTAAATTGATATGTTTGCTAAAATGCTAATAGATAACGTCACAATTGCAAATCTCATGTAACATTTATCAGTACTATCTATGTTAGTAGGCAAAATTTATCTTGAAGAATCGGATAAATTCATCTATTCGGAAGGGATTGAAAAATTGGAAAAACGTTGAACTATATGTATCATCCTAAAAGGGGACTACGTTCAAAAATAAACATTTTTTTGTCAATAAAAGTATTGTTTTATTTCATTTATACAAGACTTATTCTTCTACCCTTGTAACTATTTTCTATTGCTGTTGTACTAAAGGACCAGATTTCGAATCCCTACCTAGAAAACGTTTGGATCAGCGTCTTTGGCATATGCATTTCATAAATGGGTAAATGAACATGATTAACTATTATATTATAAAGGCTGTCACAATTCCTGGAAGATGTTAAGAAAGACGATTCCGCGAATGACCTCATTTTTGCATTCCGTCTCCGTCCTCATCAACATTCAAAGTACCTTTCAGAGACCTTTCCCACACACGCGGAAATTTCCTTTATGATAGCAGTCTATAAAGCCATTCCGTAGCCTTCTTCGAAATTGAAATCGATAGAGTTTTATATTATTTATCCATGTTATAGCAGAAAAACATCCGATTTCTCAAAACAAATTATTGAAAAACATGGGGTATAAGGAGTGTAAACAGGTATGTAGTAAAATCAACAAAACTACATCACGTTTGTAAAGGAAGTTCGCCGTTAGAATTTCGTCCCGCGGGAATTCCACGAGAGTGAAATTCTAGAGTTCCCGGATCTCATTTCAGAGATACGCCCCTGACTCGGGAGCACATTAAGTGGCCATATACACGCTTCGCTCTTCTCTGCACCACACCGCGTCACGAAAGATGAGAAAGAGGCTCTAACCTACTAAACTGGCTCCCGCTCTGCAATGTTACGACTTTGTTTTGAAGCCTAACAGTTTTCCCTAAATAAATTTGATATCTTCGAATAAGATAAAGCCATTAAATTTACGAGGCCCGTCGATTTTCACCCGTTCCGCCGCTTTTCCGTTCGCGACCGGAAGGCCTTTTGTTTACGCCTGCACAATGCTGCTACGTTCGCGTATCTCTTCTACATCTAGCTGGCTTTGTCCGCCAGTCGATCTCTGCTTTGCCGCCAGTTAGAAACAAACTGCGGTTACCATGGGGATGGATTTATTTAAGGCTCAGTTTAAATATTCGCGACATTAATTATATTGCATTGAATAACCCTCAATATTATTACTTACGTAGTTCTCGTTTTAACAACAAAATCAGTAACACTTATCTTCCTACTGAAATGGTATTTATTACGATATACAATTTCAAATACCCTACATTCAACAAAAGAGAGATGTTTGGAATGTGACCATGCACTGCAATTAAAAAGCAAGAAAATTATTCTGTTAAATATAAACAGAAAACAAAATAAAAATTAGGTTTCATGTTATTTTTATTTGATGACATGATCACGAGTTCCTGAAGGTAGCTGCTACTTAATGACAACTATTATACGAAAATAGCTTCAAGGGAGTGTTTTATTTCCATATATTTTTTAAATTTAAATTATGCTTGGGTAATCATTTATTAAGTTTCGCGGGATGCTTATGTCAAGAAGTGTTTGTTGTTTCTCTATCTTTTTCTATCAGTATACAGTTTTGTTTTCATACAGTAACCCATGGTGACGTCATATATCCCCACTACGTATATCAAATAATTAGTTACTTAAAAAACTAATTTCACCACATACCATTGAAATATAAATTGACACTTCCATCAATACCAGCGACCTACTTAGAGAATTAGTAGCAACATATAACTATTGATATAAAATGATGTTACATATATGGTTATATTTTGTCATCAGATAATTTTAACATTTGTAGATATCGATGATAGATATATTTTTTACATGAAATGCTGTTATCAGACGTTAAAATCTGATCCGTAAGGATGTTAGAGGAGAGCTATTCTCGTATTTTATTGTCGTTGACGTTTATGTACAGAGAAAACTAATATGGAACTGAAAAAGATCCATTTAGAAGAACGAAATATTTCCTATCTCTGAATTCGATGGGGCAGAAAGACATCTTTGAGTGTTCAATCGGATATTGGTATTGACTATTGGCAAAATAGTTAATGCGTATATTTGGATAGCTGAACATTTTTACCACTCCATTTTTAGCACGCTATTTTTAGCACTCTATTTTTATCACTATACTTTTTTTGCCACTATATTTTTTTATCATTATACTTTTTATCACTATTTATTTATTTCTTTTTTTCTGCTTAAACTGGATATTGTAGTAAATGGCCTTAAGGTATTCCACAATTTGGTCCTCATGTTTACGGGTTTTGGGTTTGGGTTTATTTGTGATAAATAATACCATCTGTATGGAGCAGGTTATTCTTTATTGTTGGCATGAATAAAAAAAATCAATCAGTCTTAAAATAATTAGTGGTAAGAAATTACTGGTAAAAAGAGTTGTGGTAAAAAGTATAAGGTGGTAAAAATGTACAATCGTAGGTGTATTTAATCAATTTATTCTAAAATTGTTGTATAACAAAGTAAATACCTACTATACGTTTAATTATAAATGTCAAGTTAGTTTATAAATTCGCCGAAGGGCATGTCCCTTGGTTGCGCTGTAAATTAAAATTGCGAACGCTACCAAAACATTACCCATAAATAACACGTTACTCAAACCAATTTATGTATTTGACATTTCATGAGTAAATACTGAATGTAATATAATGCAAAAATAAAACGTCATTTCAAATTGAAAGCAGGGTATATAGAGAGGGCAATAAAATAATCAACAAGTTTGGATAAACTTGTAGGGATATTGAGGATAAAGGAATAAGGGCATGAAAATCACGAACCTCATTCCCTCCTGTCCTGCAGTCCCTGCAGGAGCAGGATTAGCAGGAGAAAAGAGGAAGGACTCTCCCGTTGTGACGGATCACGAGTAAACACGTCTGTTTACGGCGGTTAATCTCGCTGTTTGTTTTTCCGATGTTCTGCCAATAAAAACAGATAAATTAACTGTATGACACGACTTTATCTTGTTAGGTTTACGCCCGACAGCTTGGATATTTATTTGAAATATAAATTCACGGGAGCGCGCATCGTTTATTCACACTAATGTCCGTGATATCCGGTCACGAACGCACCGGAGCTTAAGTGAAATCGCACGTTAAATAAACAAGTTGCGGTGGCCGCACTATAACGAGGGATAATGCTAACCTTACAGGGCACTGCTTCCCTGCGATACTTAAGATGCAATTAAAATTGCGCTCTATAAAAATATATGGCTCCCTTTTACCCGTCGATTTACACACTTAGGTTAGTTCACATCTTAGTTGAGTATACAGCACACATATCCTTAAAGCGTTTAGACCTCAAATCAAACTGTTTGCGAATCTGTAAAATATTTAAAAATTTGTTTACTTTATAACAAATTGGTATTCTAATTTCATATGGCTCTAATATATTGTATAGGTAACTAAGAACACACTTCTTTTAATACAACCGGTATGATAATGTGAAAAAACCTGTATGTCTAATTTAACTAAATAAGAAATGGGGAATAACTAGAAAAGCTTATTAAGAAAGAAATGAATTCTTAGTCTTAGAAGTAGAAAGAAAGAGACAATATGAAGAACCTATAATAGAAGCAGTAAAACAAGAAAAATTCAACAAAATTCAAGAAACAAAACATAACCTACATAATAGGAAGATACAGAATATTCAAAGGTATTTAATAAAAGTTATAAATATCAATATAACAGCACGATTTAGATGAGGTACTGCGAAAAGAATAAATATGTACTGTTTGTCAGCGGAAGAAAAGTGATGATAGAACCTTTAAAACTGTATTGCCGAGAGATGGAAAGAGAAAGAAGATATAAAATTTACTTACTAAATTACTATGAAACAGGAAACGAGTGGTTGTGCAAAATTTAAGAAAAAGGAAAAGGTTAACTCATATAATGTAAGCATCACAGTACATATCATGTAAAAATTTTATAGATTCTAAGCCGAACGGCATGAATAATTATCTAGTTGATTACTTTACTAGTAGGCAAAGTAAGGAATTACCCACGAGAGAAATTTTAACACACGAAGCCAAAGACTGAGTGTGATAATTTTATCAAGTGCGTAATTCCACTTTTCCTACGTGCGAAGTATAACGTTTTATCCAACATCTAATAAATGCAAAATTTTTAAAGAAATATTATTTTAAAGTGACATGCTTTAAATTTTCTAAATTAAAATGCCGATCGTATTAGTTTACCAAGGTGTTGTGTATTATTATTATAGGTAAATAAAAAATTACTCACCAGTGACTGTTCAAAATTATACTCACTAGTGGGTAGTCAGTTACTTTCCTTGTTTAAAATCGCCATAGTTACAGAGTATTGATTGACAGGTTTTGGATAAATAAATTAATTAACTAATTCAATGTCTAACATCATGCCTTTATCCTTCAATTTTATCAGTAGATTTTGAAAAACAAAGTGCTAATAAAAAATATTGTATTTCGAATTATTATCATATATCATTTAAATGCTTTGAATATTTTGAAATGATATAATACGACTTTAGAGCGAATGCACCGATATTTTATTATAGGTATATATATCAACAAAAGTAGAATATCTATGTGTATGATAAAATATAATGCTTTATTAATACGTTTGCTTTTAATAGTAATGTATTCCAAGTAGCTTTTATGAATGTAGCTATAGTCAAGAGAATACTATAATCAGTGTAATCAATAATTCCGGTAGTGCATTGTCCTAATATTCGTGTTGTTTCCACCTTCTCAATTATTCATAGAACCAAAAAATCCGAAACAAACAAAACAACTCTAATCTATAATCCATTAAATTAATGACACGAAACATCAAAATCAAAATGCTCATAACTCACCACCAGAAATGATTAATTAGGAAAAGAAACTTATTTATAAATAAGTAAACTTTGACAACAGGAAAGTAATGTTATAAAAGTAAGCAAATAAATACAGAGGTATTAGGTTTATAACCAATTTTGGATGTGTCATTATAATTATAACTTACAATATTTAAATTAGATTCCTATTTTCATTTATCTAATTCAGCAAATATTTGCATTGAAATTCAAATAGCTTTCAAATTGCTAGACAGAAGAAAAAATGTACAAAATGAAAACTCGATATATTTCGAAAGAGGGGTGTCTAAGATAGACAGGATATTTTCACAGAATGAATGAAGACCGATGGTGATGCAAAATTTATGAAGCATACTATACAAAAAAGAGAAAATAGAAAAAGGTCATTGAAAATATGAGAGGTGAGGCATAACACGGAACAAAGTTGAAGAAAAAATACAAGACCGAAAAGTATGAAAAAGAAACATTGAAGACAATTCAGAAAAAAGAACTTAAGTTATTTCATCTTACACAGCGAAGAAGAAAGATTCTTATAGCTCTCAAGATCCTTTTGTTGTAGAGGATCAATCTCCGTTTCATTTCCTTCAAATCCTTGTAGTTACGTTTCTCCACATCTTCTTATCTTTTGTTTTACTTTAGCAGCTTTTAATCCTGCTGTTTTTAAGTCTTCTACTATTTCTTTTAGTCTAGTTTTCTTCTTCCTCCTGTTTTCCATTCTAATACAGATTTAATTGCTTCGTTTTCTTCTGCTATTCTTAGATGTCCAAGGCCTTTGACTCTCTGTTGCTTGATCTTTTCCACTATGTCTTCTCCTTTCAACTCTTGTTCAGAGTTTATTCTTATTATGTATTCGTTTTCTGATATTGTTAATGGTCCTAATATTGTTTATTATATTTCGTTTCATTATTCTTAAATTTTTGTTTGTCAATATGATAGTCTTGTATATGTACAGTATTATTCAGATGTTATGCCCCATAACCCCTCCGCAGGTACCAGAACCGAAAGAAAAATCGACATACGTTCTCATTCCTGTGGATGAGTTATGGGGCATAACTTCTGAATAATACTGCACATTGCTGTTGGTCTTATTATAGCTCACAGGATTAAGTACATAAGTAAATATTGTAGCTCTGCAATTATCAGTCTTGGTAGATAATGTATTTATGCTGTACTACCTCGACTATTTATCGAATCTAGTAGAAAATTTGTAGATATTCTGGATCAATTAAATATCCTGTACTATGTAATCAACCCTAACCACTTCAGTCCATCTTCTGTTTCCAAAATGAATATTGTTTTGACATTTTCGATGTGCGGATTTTCCATTTTATTAAAATGAGAAATGCATCATCAATATGGAACAAATGCGCGCTATAAAAAGCCACTCCACCCCCTCCCTCCACTGTACACGTGGCGTCTCCCGCGAGCACATGTAGCATCAATGAACGCGCATGCGCCAGGTTTGTTTTCAAATACATCGTACATCGATTTTTTAAGGAAACCAGGTCGCCCCTACCCTCACTGCTATCCCGCTGATATTTTTTACAGGTGGCACTGCATAAAATGGAACGGCCTACGAATATTTATCAAACTCTTTATGATGTTTACAAAAATGCCCGCGGAGATGTTTTTTCTCTCTCTATTGTTAGTTGGAGTTCTTTGGATCATGGGAATATTCACCTGTTTCTGTTCATGTTTTAATAAAACAGATACTTGGATTTTATTTGTGATTTTATCACTGAAATAGGTTTTATTTATTTTCTGTAAAGTACGCAAACATCAAAGGTTTTATGTGGGAGATGAATTGTTGAAAATATAGGTAAATATGTTTTTCAGAACTAACACAAATTCGCTATGAAAATATGTTTTTGTAATTGGCGTACTTTTATCGTGAACAAATAAATAACATTTATTAATTATAATTTCCACAACAGTATGGTCCGTTTAGTTTACTAGTAAATTTATTTTGTTACAGTTACAAGTAAGATTTATGTAAATACGTATAATATGTAAAAACGTAATAAAAAGTAAAATAAATCACACATTGAATTTTTGTTTCCAACAGTTATGCAATAAGCAAACTAAATAAAAATGGGGTCTATGACCAAATGATTCTAAACAAGAAACTGAAAAACCATTATTTTCTAAATCGATAAATTATTTATTGTTTATACATGACGTAGTTTTGGTAGAAGAAAGATGGATATATTTGAAGAAAAATATTCAGATGCTATCTGTTTTAATTTTATACATTTTATATTTAGAGATAAGTACATTTCTATACTTCTCTATTATTATATGAATAATGTTTAATCCTGAAAACTACCCATTTTATTCGAAAATTTTGTATCAAATGCAAATAAATGTACTTTTAAATTATAGGTTATATTACTAGACATATGACAAACGCCAGTTTTTCAGCGCTATTATCTACTTTAATTTATGCTCAACCAATTTGACTACAGGTCAATGGCGCTACTTGCAATAAATTTAATTTCAAATTGAGAATACCATAAAAATTTAAGATAATGGACAGTTTTTATTATGGTAAACCTATTACCACATAAAACACAGATAATATTGTGTTTCAGTATAGTATGAATGAGTTTGACGTATGACAAACCTCATAGCTAGCGCAGCGACACTGGGGCCCGAAAAGGTAGGGTTGTTAGAAGAAAGGGTGAACACCAATGGACGAACTACGCAATGATAGTTTATTTTGTTACATATACATTGGACTCCAGAGTATGTGCTGATGAATGTAAAATGGTGGCTGATGAAGAATTTCATACAGGTCAGTTGCAAAGGGTTTCATCCAACCTACAGTAACTCAAATGAATTTACTACAGGATATGAACTACACTTAAACTGCTGCAACCATTTTAAAACATAATTAAAATTATTTATAGGTACAGCCGATATTGCCCTCTGCAAATAAACTTCGAGCCAATTAACTGTTAAATGACGATGCAATTCACATTAAAATCATCTGCCATTGGAATAAACAATCAATTTGTGATGAAAAGTTATGTTTTGTATAACATTATTTTCCGTTGTTCAACATTTAAATAAAAGCTTCTCATTAGAAACGTACGCCAATACAAAATAATGTAAGACAGTCTAAAGTGTTTGTTTTAAGATTTCACCTAAGAATAGAATTTCCAGTAACATGTAATAAGAATGCCAGCAACGTCTTATTAATAAAATAAACACGGAAAAATAAAAAATCTGAGAAAATAATAATAGTCTTCAGCGCTCGTTGAGTGTATTAAGACTGCGCTGAAGGAAGCGGACGTTCCGTACCGGTATAACGCAACCGGTACCGGTAATGCCGCTCCGCAAAACGGAAACAAAACGGAGCAGCGTGAATTCGATACTCCGATCACGCAGAAAGAGAACGGGAAATTATGAACGAAATCTCGCTCGTTGTTTCTCTTTCCTTCTTCTGTTCTTTTTCTCTTTAGACAAGTGTTGTCTCTCTTACACAAGCAAGGCTCTCATGCACGCACCAGAAAAATGGCAATGACACAAACAATAAATTGAAATGACTACAAAATGAAAAATATAAATTATGACTCGGTGTTTTACTTTATTTTTCGCGGCTTTCGTGTAAATCTTCCTGCGGTATATTTTATTTTATTCTTTGTACTTAAAATTCATTTTATTTCTGGAAGAATGGTTTTAGAAATATATTACAACGTGATTTATGGAGTGGACACCGAAGTTGAAGATACGAGCTGCTACTACGATCTCTGTTTGCGGTAACTAAAAGAAACGTTCCAGTATTCTATATTTTTTATAGTAAAATGCTTCAAATAAAAGCTGTAGCTAATATATTTCTCTACGTCTTAATTGAGAAGGATGGACAGTGCTAGAACAACTGTCTCCCAAACAGATTATTTCTAATTATTGACACAAATTTGATCCGTGGTAGCACTGACATATAATAATACTGGAACGCTACATTATAGGCTTTTATGAAAGTGAAAAACGAACTTGAGATAGATAGATGTTGTAAAGCAGCTAACATTTGTTTGTAAAACGGTTGCTCTACGTTTGTTAAGCTGTTGCTATGTAAAACATGTGGTATAGTCTTGTCCAACAGTAACAGCGATAAATAATATTTATGCCCGATTTATCAATCGACTGTTAATCAAATGTTAACTAACAGCAACATAAATAATATATTTCTCTATATTTAACAGAAGTATTACTATAACAGTATAGAGTTTTTACGACATTCCCAAACAATTACTGGATTTAAAACAATAGGTCTTGTTTAGAATAGATATCTAACTAGATTACAAAAAGATAAAAGAACAATTAACCGAGTACTTCAGGGAACCATCAACATTATAGAAAATTTTCAAGTGCAGTATTTACATACAAGAAACTTCCAAAACGACAAACCATAATCCACACAAAATGTTTAACGTCAACTTCCATACATTTTCCGAACTATACTAACGGTAGGTACACACATACATACCTACTAGAAGAGACTAAAGACTAAACAAATCCCTGTTACCTTTGAATGGAAGACCCAATCATTACGCAGAGTCTATAAACAAGAGGAAGAAACATTGTACTACCTCTTAAAAGCAACGAAGTTATACTCAGGGATAATAAAAGGAATAATTTGGATTTTGAAACGAAAAGGAGTGCAACAGAGGTAACAATAGGTCAAAATAAAAAAATAAGACGTATTGGATAATGATAATAAAGATCATAGGGTAGTTCTACCGAAAATCTTTGTGAATATAATCACTAGAAAGGAGTATAAATTTTATAGAAGTAGTAATCTAATAACTTAGAAATATACTTTGCTGTGTACGTTCCATTTGGGTAAAATAGTGTATTTTGATGTCCTAAAAGTGAGATAGCGTTTCATATTTACATCTTAATTAAGAATATAAAGTGAGCATTTTTCGAAATGACAGTTTCTTTGTAGGTAATGGAGGGTAGAATTAATATCTCCGTCCACGACCGGAGATGTTTCAAGTTGATAAATTGCATTTTGTCTCTTCATGAATTCTTTATTTGTTCTTCTTTTCAGAGTTTCTTTAGCATTTAAATAAAATTATACACATTTTATCAAAGTACATCTTAAAGAATTCTTAATGCTTATTTATAAGTAAATGGCGAATATTTAATATTTTCTGTCTTGGGTTTATTTGCAAGTAGCTTTAATTCTAAAATGTGAATCATCTTACATGATTTAATATCAACACGTGCAATGTTGACAGAGATCATTAAGATTTATAAATTATATTACATTCCTACTATTTTGGCATGATGCATATTAATAAAACGTCAGATTACTTCGTGTTCATGATGCAACAGCAAAGAAAATACAGAGTTACAAATTTCACATTTAATTACCTACATATTTGTATTTGTAAAGGAAAAGCAGTTTCTATTCGGTCAAAGTAGAATAGACACTTCCTTGTTAAATAAATAGAAGTAGGCAATGAAAATGATCAGATGAATATTCTGTCATGTGTTCTCAACTTTCTTTCTTGACTTCTGAAATTTAATGATAGCTCTGGATGTTGTGAACAAATTTATTAAGAACAAATGAAAATCGCCCAAACGAATAAACAATTATTAATTACACTCATTGATTTCTATATAACACTAGATTTGGCTTAAGTCGCTACGGTGCATTTCCAATTGAACAATTGAGGTTTTGTGACACTTCAATATTTAAAAATCTTAGATGATAGGTATGACTAGATTACACAAACGATACCCAAAGGTCTGGGAAACCCCAAAAAAGAAAAACTACTCTCCCATAACCGAATGTAATTTTTCTAGGGATTTTATCTTATATATGTTTAGGTTTATAGAAACTAGAAACACTTTTTGCAGTTAATATCTTTCTTTTAAGATTTAACACTGTTGCTGTGAAAAAATTGTTGATCTCCAAGATAATCAACTACTTTTGCAAAGAAACTGTGCCAAATTTTAAAATGTCCTAGTTAGTAGCACTTAGTATAGACCTGTAAATAGCAACCAATGGATTTTACTTTCTATATATTTGTTTAGGATTATAGAAACTAATTTTACAACGAGGTAGCATCGAAGTTATGCGAATGTTGCGCATGAAGAAAACTAGATGAAAATCGTGAGGTGTCCTAGACCCCAGTGTGAAGCTCCAGGATTAAAGTTTGTGACAGAAACTAGAAATTGAAATAATATAATAAAATTTCCATCGTCCATGATGACTAAAGAGCAAAAGTAGATATTCAACTACATCCTCATCACCACCCCCTCGCATTTTCAGAAAAACTAGGTTAAACAACACTTCTAATTCTTCCTCTTCAAGATGTTCAGATAACAATTCTATTTCCTCCCGAAACCGGAAGCTGCTACATCTCGTCTAACTCCAACTCCGTTTACATGTCGTGATCATGATCTCTGTTGCGATCTTTCTCCGTCTGCTGTGGCAGGATCCTGGCCACGGGCGCGTCGGGTGCCGGCATCGCCGCAGAACTTCGCGGCGTTATTAAGATTACGTTTATCAAAATGCGACGCGGCTGACGTGACAGTGATGAAGCGGCAGCTCGGAGGCTCTCCTGGGCTCTCGCCCACTGGTAATAATACCACGATGAGAAACAGTGGAAAGGATACCCATCCCCGCAAACCTTCTGCTGTTTTTATGTGCTGGTGGGAGATCGTTGTTTCGAGCACTTTTTACACAAATCTGTGGAAGTTTGGTTCTAGATCAATTTGGAATTCTAAAGATAAACTTATTAAATAAGTTATCGCTAAATATCTTTATGAAGTTGGTTGCATACTTTTGTAAATTTTATTTGTCGTAGATTCACTCTATCGCGTAAAATGTAGGATTGAGTTTTGTAGCATCGTATGTATTGATACCAATATACATTTATATATTTTGAAGAAACTTAACCGAGCTCTTGTTTATAGATACCTTAAGTTTTAGCTATTTTCTTCTCATTAATGTATTAGTAGTACATATAACTCATTGATAAGATCTAAGTTGGAATACTGTTCTACTGTTTGGAATCCATGTTACAGTCGAAATATTGAGTTGTTGGAAAATGTACAAAATAAATTTTTAAGATATTTAAATTTCAAATTTAACCTCCTATTAGACGGTTATTCATTGAGATTACAATATTTTAAATTGTCAACTTTGGAAAATAGAAGAATTAATATAGATTTAATATTTTTGTACAAAATTTTGAACAACATAGTCTTTCCTGACTGCATATTACCGTACATTAATTTATATATACCCAGTAAATTTACGAGATCTGCAGATTTGTTTTATATACCCGCTTATAATACAAACAATTACAAAAATTCCCCTATAAACAGAAGTTTAGCCATGTATAATTCAAAATTTAAGCAGGTTGATGTATTTCATCTTTGATATATTAATTTCTTGTAAGGTATGTAATTTTAAATTCATCATTCTTTTTCTAAATTATATATTTGTTAAAATATATTGCATTTAATGTTTATGCATGTAACTTGATGTATATTTTGTAAACAATTTGTCAAATATTTCTGTATAATTTGTGGAAATATGTTATTGGTTCTTTTGTACTGTTGATTTCCTTCATCAATAAATAAATAAATATAATTCAGTTTTTCTAATAATTGGAAGCAGATACAAAGAAATTGTAAATAACTTTCTTATTGCAAACATCTTTCATTTGAAACTATTTTCATAACTGTTTTTATATCTGAAATATAACCTAACAGTTTTATCACTACGATCAAAGTTAACTTGTCATAAATAATATATAATTATAAAGATTCGTTACTCTATCTTTTCTTATCCATGAATTACTGTAAATGCAGACGCAAATATGTTTATACAAATAGACAAGAAATAAAAAAAAAACATCAAAATAAGGATTTACGAGTATAATTAACACAACATATTTGACTAAATGATTTAAATGTGAGCACAAATCGTAATGTATGAAAATTCGGCCACTTTCAGTTCCTAGCGAGTCTTCTTACAACATATTTTCACTAAATTCTGCTTAACCTTTAACTGTTTCATAAGCAAAGGTAAGTAGAACACATTTCAAACAGAATTTTAGATTTCATACTTCAGAATTCCCGGTGAAATTATAACCCGTTTCACGAAGATTTCAGCTTCATCAAGAAATGTTTCACAGTCTACAATTTCTAAGCAGCATCTCACGGTTGCATTACATTTAAATAGCACCATATACCAAGCTAGCTTGCAGATAGCTGCAACTAACACAACGGGATCAAACTTACGAGGAACACATATTGTAACAAATAGATTTTCATCTAGTTTTTATTGATATCCCGGTTGTTCCGTGTACGTTGGTGACATAAAACATGAGCAACTGAGTTTTATCTGACAAAGTAAGTTTACAACCCCCCTGACGAAAGTAAACAAACGTTTTTATTTTGTTTTGGTTGGTAACTAGGTAGATGTTACTTTATACACGGAAACTCGAGCTCTCGTTAAGTTTTTAATGGTTGCTATTTTTGTAAATACAAAAAAGTTAATTAAAAATTGTTTTATGGATTGGCGGATCGCGATGTTCATTTTGATTTATTTGTTTTTGAATCTATATACGACTGTGAGAAATGAGATCCACAGTTTGATTACCGCAGACTAAAATTAGTATTTATAACTTTACCCCTATGGTTATTTCTTCATTAACAGACCTGTAAAATATATTTGTTCTAAATTTCGAAACGGCATTTTAAAATAATCTAAAAAATAAATGATGAATGATAGTATCCATGAGTAAATTGCCAATGCAAATACTCGGAAAATTGACAATGAAGCAGAAAAAAATAAATTATCTTCAACAGAGATTACGGATCTTCAAAACTGAATAAGTATCGTTTTATGATTACAGTCAAATAGAGAAAATGTTGTCAATAGCAAATTGTTACTTAGTTTGCTTCAAAAATATATTTGAATTAACAAGAAATACACGCAAAACACTTTTAACGCCATCTATGTTTTTTTTTTACCCAAACAAATATGTATGACGTCATTGGTAGACGTTGTAATGTCACAATATTCAAGGAGGTTTACAGTAGTATAAAAATTGTAATTTTCTGTCATAAAATTATGAATAAAAATTTGTTATTAAACATGTTTTGTTGTATTTTCCCAGTGTAGATAAATTAAATTATACCGAATACCAAAATATCGAAACTGGCAAAACTTCAATTGTTTTTCTGCTTCCTTGTTCCCTTCGCGGCTATTTGCAGTATCAAAAAATAAATCTAATCCCTAAACTACTTAGAAAATATCTAAATAGGTACGTATTTCGATAACTTATCATCATCAGAAGATGTAAGAAGAAAGGTTACAAGTTGTGTAATCCTGATTTTATCCCAATTGCATCTATTGGTGGTCATAACTTAGTTATCGAAATCCGTATTTAGATATTTTCTAATAACTTTAAGGTCTACCGGTTAGGTTTATTTTTATATTCTTTTTAACCTTGGAAATTTACAATTTGTATTAGTTTCAAAGAAATTATTTCAGCAGATATATATTTGTTCCATTCATGAAGGTGCCAATTATTCTGAAGTCTACCTTGAATTTATTGTAAATTTCTCTTGATCTTGAAGAACTCTAGGTACATAACGAAACCTCTGTGAATGCTCCCATAGAAAAATGTAAAGAATTTTTACATTTTCCGTAATATAACTTGTGAGTTACATTACAAAACATGGAACACATTCATGTGACACGTGTACAAGATAGTATAACTGGAATATCTCTGCTCTAGAATCTTTTCATTTTCCGTTCGACCATCCATCCATCCCAAATCAGCAACACGAGATTA
The DNA here is from genome assembly GCA_963942605.1 of Poecilus cupreus. Lineage (NCBI taxonomy): Eukaryota > Metazoa > Arthropoda > Insecta > Coleoptera > Carabidae > Poecilus > Poecilus cupreus. Next base: position 4,181,003 of record OZ012725.1, on the reverse strand, counting down.
TTAAACGAGGAATATTTGAAATACCAGTGGCGTATATAAGAGCGCAAGTATTCCAATTATTGGTTTAATATCTTCGTGGAAAATTTTCTGCATGCTAAATACACTTCAACAATACAAAAATCTCCGTTATTTTATCCTAGCATGAAATACTGAATCTGAATTGTGGTATGCTATTTCGGTATTGGAAATTTTGGCTATGGAATCGGGTTGAAATATTGTGTGGGCAGACGAAACGTCATTGAGTATAAAGTTGGGAGTGTGATAAGTGTAAGTTCATTGTTGTTAGATGAGTGGGAGTAAGGCCATCGAAATGGTTTTGATGTTATCAGAAATCGGAATTAATTTATAAACCTTGAATAGTGCTGTGCCAATCGACAAAATATCCGAAAATAGATTTAAAAATATAAATCTTATCGTGACCTCCCTTCTATAGGTAAATAGATCTACTGATCTACTGAAATCCTTAGACCCGATATAATTTAATTTATTTACTTCTGTTGTATTATTGCGATTCAAATTATGTGAATAAGAAAAGGCAAATTAATTCGATTTGCAATCGGAAAGAATTATCGGCCGTGCCAACAGGCCCATCCGGCAGATTCATCACCGTCCGATTGATAACACAGAACGCTCCGATGAATTAATTTGAACACAATATTCTATGGAGTTTACTCCACTATATTGCATGAGTTTTGATTGTGATTACACAGTTCTGTTTGCAGTTGTCAACCACCAAACGTATTTCCGGCTTTAATGATTATTAGTATCTGCGATTTTGATTTATAATAGCTGTTATTGTTATTATTAATTCTGGAATTTAGTGTTTACTATTGTTTTCTAAATTCTATCTGTGACTTATTTTAAACCACACTAAATTATCTTGGTATTTATTGTTTGTATTTTAGTTAGTCATAACATAATAATAAACAGGAATATGGTCGTTATTTTATTTAATGGCTGCTATAAAATATAGCTAAATTAATGCACAGAGAAAGTGTTTCAAATAAAAATACACAACTCAGAATTTCAATAGCAATTCCAAAGAATTTGGCACTACTTATCGTGCGAGATACCGTGGGTATCGACTAAGATACAATATTTTTTCTTCTGTTATTAATGAATTACTAAGGGTACAAGTTATGCATGCATGGTACTATATCAGTTAAATTGCAACATAGGGTGTTAATATGAAATAAATTAGTCATTATTTGATGTTTATTAATGAAGAAAATAATCGAATGGTTTCTTGGAATAATTGTGGTTGTAGTTTCAAAAATAATTGTGATATTTTTCCTAAATTAGTTTCTTAATAAATAAAAATATATTATCACGCCATATTATGGGTGTGGCACTCTGCTTACACATATCTCGGTAAATGATATATTTTTTCGTATGAAGTGCGATTACCAGCCATCAAATCATAGCCCCCAAAGATGTTAGTGGAGGGGGAACCACAGGGGAAATTTTATTTGGTAACAGTCGGTAGTGGGATTCGAACTGAGGATCCCACGATTCACAGTCCGAAACGTTACCACGGAGCTATTTACCCCATACATCCTAGATTAAATCCTTAAGATTTTTTTGTTGTATTAGAAATGAAAGAGGGCGACTATGTGATTTGGCGGGATGCTATGCATTTCGAAGAGATTGAGGTGTACAAAATGGAGGATATATAATTCATAACAAAACAATCATCAAAATGGATGGGTCGAGATGTCAACGCCAGACCACAAGAATTTAAAATTCCCCTCAGGAAGTTCGTATTTACATCATCGCGAATTCAAAATACAAGGATGGAAAATTTCGCGAGAACATATTGAAGTGCAATGTTGTTGGAGAGGTTTATTTCGGATTCATGAAGACATGTCTAAAAATATGATAAATTCAGACACAAAGATGGAAGAAATAGGGCACATGTGCGAGAGAAGGTTGAGAGAAACCAAGAGAGAGCGGAAGAGTGCACGAAGTTCCCGTAGGTAGCCGTAGCCGGCAAACGGAACAGGAAGACGAAATACACGCGAACGAGGGAGCAATGCATTATGGATCTCCAGCCGGTACGCAAGGGGATGAGGCTACCTCGACGGCTCTCTTTTCTTTTGGGATGCGGTTTAAGAATAATGTGTCCTGCACAATGGCCCAGCTGAACATTCCTTCGCTTTTTTACCAATCTTCCGCCGAAAACTCCGCTGGATAGCTTTGTGGTAAGAAATAAAAATAAATACTTTAGTACCAGAGCTCACGGCAAGTTTTATAGTGCACGATGATTTTTCGTGGCTTCTTTTCGTCTGGGTGACATTACGAAGGCAATTTAAGAAAATCTATTATTCAAACTGCTTCTGGCATTAAAAAAGTAAATGCTCTGATCTAGATAACTGGCAGTAATTTCAAGAAACATGGCTGCGATCGTTTCGCCGGTTTGCACACACATGGAAATGGAAATGAGAATTGTGTGTAGAGTACTTAATTTGCTTCGATAAAGTGACGAGATATGTGGCAGGAAAATTGAATTAAGCACACAGGAATATGGCAATTTATTATGCGCATATTACATGCTACAAAATAACTCAATTTCAATTTCAGTTGCTTCTGCAATACTGCATTAATTAACTGTGAAACGCTAATGGAAAAATTCACACATCGCTCAAAAAATTTACAACGATTCATTAGTCACACAACTGCTATTTCACAAAATATGCGCGTTTCAAAGCGACGAGAAAAACTACTTTACAAAACTTCTACATTTTCTTTCAGATAAATACTTAATTAACGCATTAAGAACTTTCCAGACTGGGGCAAAAGAACAACTACCATTTTTATGGTTTCTACGTAAACTAATTATTAAAACCTTCGTACTAATAAAGTTCAAGCTCTAATTATCGAATTGGAAGATAGATAACATGTGCCGTATACTTCCGAAGGTGTTCCATTACTTTTGCTACTAGGACTGTCAAAAATATTTAAGATACAGCTGTCAAATGTCAATTACATATCGAGAAATTGTCGTACCTAATAGTACATACAGTATATTATACATTAAAGGAGAGAAGTGTATGATTCTTTCCCGCGGAGTAAATTGAAGCACGAACCGTAGACGAAAGAAATAATACACTTCCCTCCTGCGGTGTACATACTATTTTTTCACGACCCCAATATTTATGATGGTTTTTATGTATTTCAAAATTATTTGAATTGTAATATAATTTACGGTATTTAATTTTTATTTATTTAATTTTGCTAATTTTTTACATTATTTAAGCATTTTCCCTCACGACAAGAGAGATAGAGATTTTGGTATCAGTAAAACCTATTTTCTGGCTTTGCTCTGACTTCGATTATCAATTGCTTCACTATATTTTTGCAGAGATATTGAAGACCTCTTTCAAACCTAAATTGGTTATTTATTTTAATGTCTGAGTATTAGAAATTGAAATGAAAAGATTAAATAGAGAATAGTTGATAGAAGTACTGAAAAACAGAGACACTGTTATCCAAAAACAAGACAAATACAATAAAAATTAAGAACCAAGATATAACAAAAGATACAAGTAGACAAAAACACTGCCTATATCAAAGTACTTATTAAAGGAAGTAGATGTCACGACTATAGCAAGATTTTAATATGGAAGAGGAAACATGTGTTGGATATCAGCATAAGAGAGTTGTAGATTATGTAGCAGAAAAGAGAAAACATTGGAATATCTAAGACTGTACTGCAATTAGAAAGAAAGTGACAGAAGAAGTTTGGAGAAGATTCAAGAATAAAGGAGACAAGTGGAATTATTGTTATAATCTATGTATTCAAATGTATCACCTAATACCAAACAATGTTTGCTTAATAGGTTTTCCTTATTGAGATTCTACGCTAAATTACATACATACAGTAATTTTGGTTAAAATTCTAAGAGACAGATTGTTGTGAAGTTTCTAGAAAAACTTCCTTGCTTATTAATCAATATTACAACCTATTACACCTTTTAAAATGTGACAGTGTGACATAGCCAACTTTAGTATGAACAAAAAAGTGAAAACACCCAGCAAAAACTTACAGTTGCTCATTGCGCCCGAACGAGAAAATAAAACTTATCCTCGGCATAAAATTTAAACCGCTTTATCTGCGCTGCATACAGTACACGCAGGATAATATATTCATTTTTTACGAGATGGCCGTATTGTATTTTTATGCAGCGTCACTTTTATAACTCCATTATTGCGGACAATATCTGATACAAAGAATGAGAAAATTGCTTCCCTTTGTTCGATTTATCGATAAGCGAAGCTACGGAAACTCCAGCCATTTAGAATTTACATGGAAATTATATTTACTTCGTATCTCTCAAATATAAAGCGAGAGCGTATCTTAATAGTTTGCCATTATTCAACAAGTGCCACTGGCGGTAATTTCGCTGCACGATTAATAGATTTCACTGTTTCATTGTTCATTACGAAGAGCAGTGCAATCATTTGTGAATTCAGAACCAACCAGGTTCGTCAGTGGGATACACCGGTGCACTACATGTGAACCTGTGACAATATTGAATTGAAACGTGATGGATAATATCAAATAGTATTATGACAAGCGTATGTATCTCTGCTCATTATTCCCACATGCTGCTCTGAGCTGATGAGATAATTTCCACCGATATGTTGCCGTAATTGGGTTATTGATATTCGCGAGCTAATTCTTCCCATTTCTAGGTATTGTTAACTGTTAATAACAAGTAGTGTTCTTAACGCTCCTCATTTTGCTATTACAAAATTGTTTTTTTTTTCTTATATTGTAAGGAAATAGAGGACTCACAGATTTATATCAATGACTACTGTGTGTTTGCATGGATGTTTAATAAATCACGATCGAGAAAAGATACGATAACGAAACTTCATAATTATGTTTCATGATTCCACCTTAAATTTCTATTTATTTCAGTTATGGAAACATCTACAACAAATTTAAAATGAAAGGGCACAAAATGTTTTACAAATTTCTTGTATCTGCTTCCAATTTTGAAAAAATTAATTAACATATTTTATCCAGCACCTCTCAATAAATGCTCTATAACTATGGCGATTTTAAACAAGGGAAGTAACAGATTACCCACTAGTGGGTATAATTTTGAGAAAATCTACTAGTGAGTATTTTTTTATTTATAACAATAATAATAACACACAACACCTTGGTAAACACTTCGACTGACATTTTAATTTAAAAAATTTAAAGCATATGTCACTATCAAATAATATTTCTTTAATAAATTTTTCATTTATTAAGAAGTGTTGGATAAAACGTTATACTTCATACGTGTTCAAAGTGGAATTACCTACTCCATAAAATTATCTCTCGTGGGTAATTCCTTACTTTGCCCACTTGTAAAGTAAATACCTATTAATACCTATAGTTTATATGAGAACAAACATAGAGCTAAAACAATTATTCTATATAGTAAGATAATACCTATTTTTTATTACGTTTCGATGCTCAATTTTTTACATTATCTTTATTGACAATTTCGTTTCATTTACCCCATAAAATGCTGACTGGGCAATGTTAGGTGTTGGGCTATACTCGAACACATGGCATTTAATTAGGGAATTAAAAAAAAAGAGGTTGTGCCAGCTAAACGGTTAAGGTAGCACAACCACAACTATCTAAAACAATGATGTACAAATTTAGCTTATGTGGAATAATTTATCTGCAGGTTATCTGAAAGACCGGTGAAAACAACACCCAAGTTCAGTACGAGAGTATTTCAGTAACTAATGTAAAAGTCAGCATTGGGAAACCTAGATGTGTGTGTGTGTTAATTCTAAATTTTACGAAAAGATCTTGGATAATCCTAAACAAACCCGAGTAAATCTAGATTTACTCACTCTTCTAGCATTACCCGTAACAAATAAAATAAATATATTTAGGAATTTTCAATTAAAATAACAAGATAAATTTCTTGGGCACAATTTATAATTTAAAACAGCAGGAATTTATTCGTGAAGGTATTCGTCCCGTTAGAATGCCTGACTCTCAAGTAATGATTTCAGTGAGGTAAGTAAAAATTTATTGGAAATGTGAAGTGTATTTCTTTATGGATATAAGATGTTATTTCTCGAGACGAAATACTTTCTTAATTAAAATTCATCATAAAAACACAAAAAGTAACTTTTGCCTTTCTGTCCCCAGAGTTATCCTGATCCCGGGAGGGAGGCAGTCACAAAAACATCTCCAAGTTTCTAAAAGAACTGAAACGATTTCAGAGTTATTTTTGTTAAAGGAAAAGTAAAGTTAGAAGAAGTACACTCTGTTTTGAAAGCTTATTATAAATAATAACTTTCATTTCAACAGTATAATTAACTTTGCAAGAAGTATTTCTTTTCATTCGTTGTTTCTGTTTGGTTTCGTGCTGTAAAAATGAACTGTCAAATCAGTTGACTGCCGCGCCCTCTGCGATCACAAATTTGTGTTATATTTATGAGGTGAAATGAGTCAATCGCGTGAGTGCAGCGCGTAAACCGCACAGGCCACAAGAATGGGCCAATGAGCCAAGCCGAACAAACAACAGAACAATGCTCTGCTCTCAGAATTTTTCTCACAGTTAATTATTATTTACTTAATACTGATTCGCACGATACTTCTCCCTGGATTCATTAAATTTGCCTCCATTTTTCATTAGAAAGAAATTCATAATTGCTATTCTATTCATACGACCGCGTGAGGAAAAACAAGTACCTAATATCTATTTATCATCACTTTTTTACATTCATTTCTGAAAGTGAAGTTACTAGGAATAAGGTGTGTTGGGCTCTCAAAAGCATTTCTACATCTTATTTCTTTATGAGTATTAGAATTGCAAAACCCTTGCACTATCATTTCTAGTAGTTCTTTGGTAATATTTCTTCTTCTTCCTGTATATCTTTAATCTTTAGTATACTGTATTCGAATGTTTGTCTGCTAATTTTTATTGAATTCTCTACCGTTATTCATTTTGGCTGTTAATTATACTCTATAGTACTTCTTTTGTTCTTATCAGTAAATTTTTTCTCAGACATTTTTGCTAAAGACCATGTTTCTGCTCCATAAAGAAGTTTTGTCTTTACGGCTGTTTTAAACAATCTTAATTTCGTATTTTCTGATATGTTGTTTGATGCCTTGGAATTATAATTACTGCAAATGAAATTGCCCGGAATAAAATATAATTCCATACATATTAAAAAGAAAGCAATTTCCAAATTGACAAACTACAAATATTAATGCTAAGTACTAAGGAGGAAATTGTCCGAAAGTGTTATTTAAACGTAAGGAAATTGCAATTAAGTTACCAAAATAAAAATATCCATAAACAATAACTGCTGGAAAAGATATTACGTATTACAGATGAAATTGCTCAAAAGTGAACTTAAAAGATGAAATATCCATTTGTAATAAAATTATAGGGGAAACAAATCCCAAAGAAGTCAACTACAGGGTTTTTAAGAACATTATGCAGAGAAGATAGACGAGAACTAGAAAAAGAAAATGAGCTAATTGAAGATCAGGGTACCGGAGAGGACCAGGTCAAGCATGACATCGAAAGAAGGAAGATCACTTTAACATCATAACTATTTAAATCATTTTTCGTAGATTCTAAGCTCTAGGACATGAATAATTACAAATAAATAAATTCCGGAAACTCACATCCCTCCTAGTTTGTGACACATAATTGAAAATCCCTAAAGGTCTTCAAATAAACCATCACTTTCTGTTGATGATTGCTATCAAAATTTATTCAACTTGTAAGTCTAAATATGAAATTTTAAAAAGACGTCTTTAAATTTTAAATTACCGTAGACAAAAATCGTCTCACACATGCCATCATTAAAAAGTTAAATAATATTCTACGGACTCTAAAATGTGTTTATCTGTTGAAATATTTGACCAGTAATAATCTCCCTTACACGTGAGAAGTAAAGTAAGATATTGAGGAATAAATTCTTAAAGATCTAATTACCGGTGATAAATAAACCAGGAATGAAATTACCGATGAATTATGATGTTATTTTCGTATATTTGGAATCATGGTGACCGCAAATTCGTGACAACCTCCATCGTTATGTGATCTCAACAAACATGTTGTTTAGAAAAACAGTTTGGAAAATATACCCAAAAACAAAAGCAATTTTCCGGCATAAATCCCGAAATCAGAAAAACAAACCCAGCAGAAAGAATAGAGAGCAAGTCAACATTTGGAGGTAATCAATAACCGAGCAAGCACAACGAATCATAAATCCGACATCGAGTTATATTTAACCTTTCGACGTTTTGAGTTATGACAGCGGGCTGTGGACACTGCATAAAACAAACTAATCGACCAGGAGGGAGAAGAGCGCGACACTAGCGCCAGCGCAGTCGATATAAAAAACGAAAACACATATTTCTTCCCTGACCCTAGCACGATTGGGTGTATCAAATTTAACGCGCCGATGCAAAACGAAAAAACGGTGCGAATAAAATTACATCCGTTGGACACTTGTAACTCGGCTTTGAACGTTTTAATTTATGACCTTTGTGAAAAAAAAAACTTGTGAAATTACAGGAACAGGAACCTGATAGATTTACTGCTTTGACATGGACGTTTTGAATATTCAGTCAGGTGGAAGTAATTTTATTAGTGTTTCTGTTCCTGAATGCAGAGTAGATGAGCCATGCAATACATGATTTTGCGCATTGTTGTTTTACAATACATTGCACAACACACTACAAAGCGATATTCAGTCTGTGTTACTTTTGTCAATATTTCATTTTATGTCCATGGACCTAACAAATTTTTCGTGAATAAATAAAGGTAACGCAACGAAATGAGAAATTTCTGGGCTGATGCACAGTGCGAGTGATTTGCAGTTTCATATCTATTCAAATCTCTGAGTAGATCTAGCTTGTAAGTGACAAATCCAATATAATATGGATGAATGAATGGATGAATGGGTGGATGGATAGATGCATGGGTGGATGGATGGATGGATGGGTGGATGGATGGATGGATATATGAAACTCAGGAATATCCTCACTTAAAATTGTAAAAATTTTTTATTACATTTCTTTATAATATAAGCGCTAAGAAACCCATTGTAGAAGAGCGCATCGTCAGATTTCTAATATATTTCGAGATAGGTCGATTTTTGGTATTTTTCGAAGTGCAAATTTAAGGGTCTGTAATTCAAAAACTACACGAGATATCTAAAATTCTCTTCAGTTTAGCGTTTCTGATGCTTTATATAACAAATTAGCAAATTTTTAAAATTTTGAATTTTTTTTGAATTTTTGTTCAAAATTTCGATCAGCGATAACTCGACAAATATTAAAGATACAGATTTGCAGTGTTCACCAATCGATTCAGCTCGTCGAAATGCATAAGTATGCAAAGTTTCATAAAAATCGCTTTACGGGATGGAAAGTTAGAGCAAAAAGCTTGAAAATGGCGTTTTTTGTCCTGGAAGTCAAGGGGTACCCCTTGGCGTTTGGCCTGAATTTGGCCATTTAAAGACTTTTTGCTCTAACATTTCAACCGGTTGTCTGAATTTTCTGAAATTTTCAGGGTTTATGTATTTCGTCGAGCTGAATCGATTGGTGTACACTGCAAGTCGGTATCTTTCATATTTGTCGAGATATCTCCAATTGAAATTTTGAAAAAAAAATCAAAAAATTTCAAAATTTTAAAAATTTACTAATTTATTATAAATGGCACGAAAAGCACAAAACTGGAGATATTTTTCGATATCTTGTATAGTTTTCGAGTTACAGCCCCTCAAAGTTGCTCTTTGGAAAATATAAAAAATCGCCATATCTCGAAAAATATTAGAGATATGACGATGCGCTCTGTTGCAATGGGTTTCCTAGCGCGAATATTATAAAGAAATGTAATAAAAAAAATTTACAATTTTAAGTCATATTTGGGGAAATTTCCGTATTTTGAAAAATATTACAAATCGCCATATTTCGATAAATATAAGACATATTACGATGCGTACTACAGCAATGAGTTTAAATTATACATAAGTAATAAATTTCAAGTTAAGTTTGGAGGAGTATTTAATTTATTTTGTAGTAAACAATTTATTTGTATAAGAAAGCAGTGTGGTGCCCACACCAGATTTTTTTATATAGGCAATAGTTACAAAAGCCTATAGGGCTTGAGTTGCTATTGCCAACTGTACAAATTATACAAATAAGTTTGGAATAAACTAGATAATATTATGCTACATTATTTTTATACAATAAAATATACTCTAACTAATTTAATTACTGAGATACACCTCATTTTTAATGTAATTGATACTTTTCGATTGACTTTTTTGTAGATATGTATCTTTATTGCCCAAACGAATGAATCCATAATTGAAGAATAGACGGTGCATGTATGAATGTGGCATGCTAGATTAAGAATGTTTTCAGAAAATTAATTGTGTATCAGGGTTCGTGTTACCCCCACTGTGTGGATTATAGCGTGATGTTATGTTTACATTTATTATAAACCTTTTTGGCAGTTTACATTTGGAATTTCTCTAAATGTCAATACCAGTGAAAAATAGGGTATCGGCAAACAAAATTAATTTGATATGCTCTCTAAATCGTTTATTTAAATAGTGAACCGAATCGGAATATTAGTTGTCGAAAATACACCAGAGGGGCGTATCGGCTATTTATTTTCCCAATGATGCAATATACAAAACATAAAACGAAATGTTATTTATATTAAACACTAGAATAAAATTCTGCTGGATACTGATATTAATCAGGCAATTTGTTTGTGTTTATTTAAAATAAATACATGATTGGAGTATAAAACTTACCGATGAAGTTAACTCAATATTTTTATTGGCTGGGAAAAAGCGAGTAGACTGTGGACTTACCTACAAAAAAATAAAAGTATTAGCTCAAACAAATAATTGGAATAAATGTATATTTATGTTGCAGCTTCAACAGAAATTAAATAAAAGACACATAATTAGCTGTTGCTCATTTACATATATTTCATTCCGTACAAATACATTTAGAAAGTTGTTGTATTTGTTCAATACTTTATGTTAATATTCAGTAAATAAAATACATAAATACCGGGTGGTCCATTGCTCTTAATTTTTTATTTTACTTGAGTATTTTAAATATTACCGAAAATTTTTTCAAACAATGTTCATTTTAAATTAATATGCATTTTTTCAAACTTTTAATGATTGTCCAAAAATGATCAATACAGAATATCATCTCATTTTGAGTGTGGCACTCTGCTTTCAGAGCCCGCAAAGACACTAGTGAAAGTTGCACCACAAGGGTAAAGTTAAAATGGCAACTGTCGGCTGAAGGATTCGAACTGAGGATCTTATGATCCACAATCCGAAGCGTTACCACGGAGCTATTTACCCCACAGGTTAGACTGATATTATTTTGACTGTAGTTGGAAAGTAAATACAGAAAATTTAATTAATTACTCGCTGGAAAATCAACAAGCAAGCTGTGTACGAGATCAATCAACCGTCTGGAAAACGATTTCCCGATTCTGGATAGAAGAAAAATATTCTCATCGCTTTCCCATTTTCTCCTTCCATCAAAACATTTTGAAATGTTAGTTACGAGGTATTTTTTTACGGCGTGTAAGTTTGATAAGGTAGGGAAGGTGCGAAAGATGAAAAAACAAGCTGTCAATGTGATGTATGCGCGGTCGCTATCGCGGCAGATCAACGTCCCGCGTATCGATTCTGTCGGTCGTTCAGGTTACTCATTCATGCGCACGACGCACGCCCCGCGCTGGGGGCGGCAAACTGCGGCGGCGGCGGACGCGGGGGTAGGGGCGCTTGTGCGGAAATACACAGAAATTTTCTGACACCTTTACATACCAGGGGATCCTTTCAGTTTTAGTACAGGTGTGAGAAAAGTAAACAGTTACTGAAAATTATATTTTATTTTTAATTTCTACTCAAAAAAATTGCAACATATGCAAATTAATGTTCTTTGTTTTGTCTGTCAATATCCATTTCTCCTTTTTCAACTAATGTCTCACAGTAATTAAATAAGATAAATAACTGGATGCAGATGCACTGATGCCCATTTTAACTCTACAACTTGATTAGAAAACTTTTTTATTTAAATGAATCATATTCTCATAGCTCCGTGGTAACATGTCGGACTGTGGATCGTGAGATCCTCAGTTCGAATCCCACTGCCGACAGTTACAAATTTAAATTTACCCCTGTGGTTCCCCCTCCACTAACATCCTTGGGGGCTATGATTTGACGGCTGGTAACCGCACTTCATACGAAAAAATATATCACCTACCGAGATCTGCGTAAGCAGAGTGCCACACCCGTAATGGGTAAAAGGCGTGATGATATATATATATATATATATATATATATATATATATATATATATATATTCTCATTTCTAGATGACATTCTGATTTTTGAAGATCTAGATATAAGATGCTTCATACCCCCAAGAATGTTAGTTTTCACTTTGCAATCTGTAAAATCTGCGCACATTTGATTTGTGAACAATAATAATGGTTTTTTTATTCAGAGTGAAAATATTACATTTTATAGAAACATCAAGTTTTAACAGTAAAATCATAAGATACTAAAAAATAGAGATTGTCTGAGATAGAAAAGTATTCCAAATTCGACTAGTTATTTCTTCATTGTATGAAAAAGTAAAAATTATTATGTTCTAAGAAACGTATACAATATAAAAAGTACACAGAATTAAACATGAAAAATATCATGTTGAATATAAATGTAAACGTAAACGAATTAGACGGAATTTGTGTAAGAAAACACGTTTATCAAAAAATATTCTGAAAGAGACATATTTTCCTTTTAAAATGTAATTAAAAATATTTATATTCGAAATATCTTTAAATGAAAAATACTCTGATATGTTTATATTTTGCTGTTAAATCAAGATAAAAGCTCTTTTATGTCCAAATAAATAAACATCATACTTCAATATCTCACATTTTGAAAAGCAAAATATTGTGAAAAAATCGTGGTTATGAACAAACATAATTATCTATAAGTAGAAAGCTTAAAGAACAAGTACTTTATTTCTCAACAACAAAGCCCAGAGTGTTTACAAGGCAACGAAAACAATTATCGTAAAATTTTAAACACTTCTAGTATAAGTTGTTCATTAGCTTAATGATCCAGAAATTAATTTCCAGAATTAAATCGAGTAACCTGAGAAAAAACAAATAAAGCAAAAAGCCGTACGGTAATTACACTCAAGGAGCAGAACCAGAATAGCAACAGGGCAGGTGGAGAGGACTGTACTATAATTTCCAAACGTTATTACTCATTCTTTATACTTGCTTTGGCTTTAAACACTGGTTTTTTGTTTAAGGATTTGTTGTTCTGTTTGCTCCTCGTTTTACATATTGTAAGATTTGTTGGAAATTTACTTTGAATTACAAAATAATTACACTGCTACGATAATTATTTGCACATTTCTTAGGGTTATAAACAAAAAACTGTTAAACATGGTCCCTCATCCAGAAACTTATTCAAAAATAATATATGACACAAAGAAAAATATCTTATTAAAAGATCTAAACCATCGAAGAACAATATATGTGAAGGATGTATACCTACTAGAAAAATTAAATGGTAAATAATCATAATTAGATCACAACTTCCTCAAGAACGTTGCTTGAAGGTAACTGTGATAAAATTATTTCGAATTATCAATGGGCCTAGGGATATTATAGCTGATAAGTTCATTAATACTGGCAACATATATTGCATTTTATCTGAAACGATACGGTAATGTATAAAGCTGGTATCCATAGTAACACTAATGACAGAAAAGTATATTGCATCTTAGCTGAAATTCACGGTATGATTCAATTTCCCGTAACTGAGATCGAACTGTATAACTTAGTTGTAGACGAAATTAAATTAGATACTTTAAATATAATATAGTACTCGTATTATTAATTCTTTATAGATCCATAAAATAGATTAGAGTTTAAGACGAACACTCATTTATGTATTGTAACGAAAATATAATATATAAGCTAAAATTTCTTGTTTAAGAATTATTAACAATGCTCATAATTTAGTTGCATAGCTATATACGGACTCTCTTGTAGGTAAGAAGAACGAGAAATATCAGTTGCCAAAATGATTTATTTTGTCTGTCGGTGGTTTAAAAGAAGCATCAAATATTCATCAAAGGACCCTGAAAATTTATGGCCACCACACAATATTGCTTTGCTAACATTCCTTGCATTTTGAACAAAGCTATCCGCTCATATTAATCAATATATTATTGAGTGAACTATTTAACAAAGAGATACAATCAAGAGTTGGCAGCCAGCTAGCCCAAAGTAACAATTAACAAAGTACAGAACATTCAAGACCACAGCAATATATCTCAACTATCACAAGTAAGTTAAGATTAAATAATAGCTCCTTATCTTTACGGGATCGTTCACAAGCAATTTATTCCGTGATATTACATTAATGACTTTGCAATCGATTGGCAGACAACTCCTACGGGAAAATGATAGGTACAGGTGATCTTTCTAAAGTTCTGACATTGGATTTTCTCTGAAAATAATAGGAAAAAATGGTAAAAAACCTGACGTTTGACAGCGCGAAACGTGACCAAATCCTGGCCTGGAAGACAAATTACCCGAAGGCGAACGTTCTTCAACGCCGAGCATTTTCTGTCACACTGATATGCAAGGAATACATCACCGTCACAGGTTCTTCATCTTGAGGCTCCCCTTCTCTAACTGTCTCCTGTTTCGTTCTACTTTGTTTTGAGCCTTTTTATTTTACAGATAATGTTGACGCGAAATATCTTTATATCCGCTGACCAACGAAGTAGTTGACACATTATATTTTTTCACCGTCAAAAGCTACCAGCAAACAAGAGTTAAAAATGAAATAGTGATTTAAAATTATCAAGTAATTTGCAATTACATTACATAAAACTATTCTGTATTTTTTATACTCACAATCTTGGAAACAACAATTGACGATAAAATATACAAAAAAGACTAGTTTTATTTGGGCATTCTACAGAAAAATCATCTTAATTTTTTTTTCTTTTTAAGAAGATGGAAAGCGGACAACGGCAAACTACTGGAGTCATATGCCGCCTCATGAATGGATGATTGAAAATTTATGTGAACAACACAAACGACCATGCTCTTCAGTGGGATTCGAACCCACGACCCCTGGCGTACTAGGCTAGTGACATAGTCACTACGCCACCGAGATCGGCTAAACAAAATTAATTTCATAAAATATTACACTGATTTTCGTTAAAACAAAAACCATCGATAACTGCCAATAATTTAAAGAAACCTAACCTAACACAAATAGTGTCATATCACCAAATTTTTTAACAACCTGTAGTTGCAACGATTTTGCAGCTGTAAATTTATAAATTTACGAGTATTTTGACTAAATTTTAAAACCTTTAAAAGCTATTTACGCAATTAGTGATATATGGACAAGATTATCGCACGCATATGAAAGTTGCACAACGAGGTCTTAGCCCAAGTTTGTGTATAACATAAGTGCGATAATCATGTAGTATCTTACGTTTCGAGAACAAAATTGTATCTTTAATAGCAACGCGGTTACCAAATAAACAGTGCGGTAATATTAAAAAAAAAGCGTACTATTAGGGGTAATTCAAGTCATTACCTGCCTGGAATGAATGGGATATGTAGAATATATCGCACGATTGTAGATAAAAATTATTTTGTTTGTTACATAAAGCACTGTACCTATACAAACTTCTTGGCTGAGACGTCATTCATAAAGCTCGCTCATGTGGGTAGAATGTATTTTCCACACTTGGTAAGTAAATATCTATTACAATAGAACCCAATTCAAATTGATAATTTTTCATAACATAAAAATTGTTATTGTGCCTTTCTATTTCTTACTGTTTTCTGGGGCTGTGAATTGACGGCTGGTAACTACACATCAAACGCAAAAATATATCGTATACCGAGATCTGCTTTGAGCGGAATGCTATAATCAGAAATGTGTAAATAGTATGATGACATATTTATTTTATTCATATAATTAGATATATATTATTCAATGTTGTGTATAGTTAAAACGCAATTAATTGATGTTTATCTTTTTGAAAATCGCATAAATACTGTCCATGTATTAAATTCAAACTGTATTATAATAGAAATACGTAATGTGAATGAAATGTGCGAATAAACAAAATTTGATTTAGTTTTAATATCTGACAGCATAAAATGAAATCTGATTACATTGCAACTTTACAGCGAACATTATTGAATTTATCTGAGGCATTTTAATAATAACGTATTTATTGTTGCGATAAAAATGACAGTTATTGCTGGAATTAAAATTCAAATTCATCGGTATCAGTTAATACACATCTAGATTCAATCACATCGCGCTTATCCCAGGCACATTCACATTTGCGTTCCATCAGATATTTCAAAAATTTTATAATAAATATCGCCGAACGCGCGCGTCTCCTATTCCCGGCTTCGATGAGAATTTTCATCTAACATGCAAGGCGCTGTTATTGAATCAACAGGGTATGAGTATAAACAATATAAAATTCCCTAGGGCAACACTGTTTCGCTGTTGCCATCTCAGCGAGAGGTAGAGACAAAGCTGGAGCGTGCGGAGGGAGGATGTTTGTTTGTACCCCAATGTTTTGGAACACGGAGGATTTTTCTGGTGATTCGAACACAAAATCTTTTTTGTTGGTATCTGTTATGAGGAGATATAAATAAACAATGAACAAAAACAGTTGCCAAAATTGTTTGGTTTGGAAATTATTTCGATTCACTTTTTTCTGGAGATGTTGCCGATTTTCAAAATCCAATCGTAGTACTTTTAATATTTCATTTTTACTTTCTTTTACAAAATGATAATATAAGATGGTTAAGAAATCATGAAATAAATCAATGTCCCAAACGAATCAAGATAGAGTAACGGATAATTATAAGTTCTATGCCAATGCGAAGAACTGAATTCTTCCAATGTTCTTATTGGATATCATGTTGGATGGTGTAATAAATATATAAATAAATAAACAAAATTTATGTTTGTATAAATTAAAAATATATATTTTTAGATCCTTTTAAATTACTGATTGAAGTTCGAATGGTAGACATCAGAATTAATAAATAGATATATACTACTGTTTTCACATATTAACTGTCTAAATATTTTTATATTTTCTACAATTTTTATGTTTATACCCCTAATTCTACAATTTTTAATTTGATTACTTATTTACTCTTGCTGATGTTGATTTGTAGTCGAAACGTTCAAAATAAAGTTATCAAAAAAATTACATCTATTTATTGATCCTGAGGCCTATCATTCTAACTTCAAAATTTATACTTGAACAATCATAGTTGGATGGATGCGTGTCTGTATATTCAATAACGGAAATTCCAAGTTTATTTGATACAAACAAATACTTCAATGTATTTTTTATATGGAATCAGCTGCAAAAATATCAAAATTTTATTTTGGACGATCGTCAATAATTGTTCTCAAGTTGTTTGAATCCTACTGGGTTTGATATCACATGAAAAGGCTCAGGGATGAGAATTACACTAAAGTATCAAAAATTTATTTTGTAGGACCGTCAATTGTTTTTTACAATAGTACAATCATGACTGTTACAGAATTCTATAGAGATTGGTGTTAAATTGTACCTTTCTGAAGGAGAAAAATATAATAACAATACAATAATTTGAATAATCGCAGATATGAAAACAAATAATTGACTGTATCATTTATTTCATATGTCAAACATATGCCTAGCGTAATAATTAAACAATCAAAAATAGATTTGTAGATATAACTAAGTAATGTGTAAATGGAGTAAGTGGTTCCCAGGTAAAATATCGGACTTTAGATCGTGAGATCTTCAGTTCGAGACCCACAATCGACGGATGCTTTTTTATCTTTACCCCTGTGTGTAACTTGACGGTTGGTAACCGAACTTTGCACTTTCACGCTTCTAAATATTTCATTTATCGAGATCTCCCATAGAAGAATGTCATAAACTCGATAGGTTTGAATGATTGTTTTACTAAAATAACTAAAATACAGTTCAAATACAACCTGTGTTGGTTAAATTAATGTTGTTTAAATTTATACTAGGGTTAAACTGACTTTTGCACCACGACTAATATAGTCCTAAGTAAGCCTCGGTATACGAATGAGGCAATATATGCTTCAGATTTTGAGTTTTTTGCTACTTCCAATATGGGTAAAAGGCGTGATGATATATTTATTTATTTTATTTCTGTAAGTTATGTTGCGTCAATACCAGATTTCTCAGTATATTAGCTTGTAACTTCTATAAGCAGAGTGCCAGACTCAATATATGATGATATATTTTATATTTGCAATTTTACATGCATTGTAATTTCGAAGTAACATACATATGACTGTACATTAAATTCTTTCAAACCATTGTCAACAACAAACTGTGTAGTGAATTCATTATAAATAATAACGAATTGTACAGATCAGCATTGAGGTGTTATAGCATTTCATTGAAGATAGAATATAAAAATAGGCAATTAGCGTACAAAGTCAACCAAATAAAAATTCGCAAACGATTACAAAGCTACACTTATTGCCTGCTCGAAAAAGAAAGAAAACACGGAGTCTTAGCAGAACAAATTTTCCTGAAAAACATTATTTACACATAAATCGAAAACTAATACCCGACTTTCTTTAAAGCGTTTGAACTTTGACTTATTTTCCAGTCACAAATAAAAGTCTCCCCGTAAGCCAAATAACAAATTTCGTTGCATGAATTTTTAACGCGCTGGATTGGCGCACGATGCCAGTGCTCGGATAATGAAAAGTCAACATCGCTCGTGTGCCTTGAACCATTATCGTGACACGATACCTGCCACTCCGCCATTCGTGTGTTTCCTCTCATCTGAGGCCATGAGCCAATATCACGGCCCACAAATTCCTGTTTTCGGAGAGAGATCATTTGCGGTGTTATTTAGCTATTTATTTTTCAATTTCACTTTTTGTTGTCTTTTAATATGACGCCGAAAATATACAGTAATTTTCTCTTATTTTCAAAACAACACAAACAGTTGTTTTCGAATAACACATTATTTAATCCACTTCCTCTAAACATAACGTAACCCAGACCACAAAGTAATAACATAGGAAGAGACAAAACTCAATGTATTAAAATCGAAGTGTTGACAGCAGCGCACCACTAGTAGGTGGAAGAACTATAATGACAGATAGCGATTTCATTGGTATTTTGTACATTCATTGATTTCATTGGTATTTTGTACATTCAAAATTAAAAACATTCATTGAAATTAAAGTTTGAAGAGATATGTATATTTTATTTAAAATTATTTTACATAATAAATATTATTATGTACATGAACAAAAAATAAATTAGACAATATGAATGAATGCTATTTGCTGCTCACGTATAGGTGGTTCCGGGTGACGATTTTTTAAATAAGATGCCTACATATGGACATAATAACTTCGAAGATTTGGTATCAAGCTTGATGTGTAGTTCGAAAATATACAGTTTTGTTTGATTTTAAATTGGCTTTATAGTTCCTGAAATCCATTATATTATAAAATAATTAATATTTAGAATGTCTCAAAAACTTACTTTTATGTTTAATTTCCGTGTATTTAAAGGTTTTCCACGGTTTGCGACTTTAAGTTGCTCATCAGCTTGTTTCATTTTATAGTTAATGTCAGTAACACAGATTGTATTTTTTTAAATGACAGATTGACGTTCGAATTTGACAGTATAAACAAAATGCGTTTTGTTTACTACCTATTACTAGATGTAAAAATACAAAACAATGTAGTTTTAGTTTTCCAGGCAGTTGTGGCGGCGCTGCTGCTAACCAACTGAAAATGCACTTGAGTTTTACCCCCGACCCAGACTATCGTAATTCTATTGAATTTATTGTTCGATAAAAAATATCGTTTCCCATTTACCCATTTTTGTGATTCTCTGCTTTCGCAACCATTAAACCACACCCAAAAAAAGATGTTAGTAGAAAAGGAACCTCAAGGTAAGAGTAAATTTATTGTTTGATATGTTGAAATCTTAGAATAAATCCCTGTTCAAAGAAATTAGACTTATCGTCAGATTTTGCATTTTTGAAATATAACAATTATTACAATTCGCGCTTCAGTTCTTATTTAAACTTCAAATTTAACAAACGATTTTGACAGATAATTGTGGTAAGCAATCCGACATAATAGATGTGAATAATATTTAGAAAGTAAGTGTGCCACAATATAATGGTACAAAATATAGAAAAATGTTTCAAATTAAAATTATATTAAATAAGTAAAAGGAAGTTGGTTAACTACTGAAGTGAGACTTATTTGCCTGACGAAGAATTGCGTTCAGTATTTTACAGAACTTAAACCTAAAATTTTTATTTATTTACTAAGACTTCTGAAAGTTTTTCAACTTATAGACAATATTGGATATAACAAAATATACTGTAGTTAATTATTATTGACATGTCATCACAAAAACAGTGATATCGTGATCTAGAGATCCAAAAACATGCTTATCTGTAAATACTTATTATCTAAAATTTTGATCTTTCACAATACCATGTGAGATAAAAATGTAATGTACAAAATGTAATCTATCTATTTTACACTTAGCCTCCAATATTCCGTTTTATATCTTATTAAATAAATAAATAAATATATCATCACGCCTTTTACCCATTATGGGTGTGGCACTCTGCTTACGCAGATCTCGGTGAGTGATATATTTTTGCGTATGAAGTGCGGTTACCAGCCGTCAAATCTTAGCCCCCAAAGATGTTAGTGGAGGAGGAACCACAGGGGTAAATGTAAATTGGCAACTGTCAGCTGTGGGATTCGAACTGAGGATCTCACGATCAACAGTCCGACACGTTACCACGGAGCTATTTGCCCCATTAATATTTATTTATTGAATCTTTAAAGCCTGCTCGTATGTGTCCAATCATCAAAACATCTAAACAGATAATTGTTTTGAAGTTAGAACTGATACCGAACTGTTAATCTGAACTTGGATGTGAGCAGTTAACTATGAATATATTGGATAACATTATTTTGTGCTGTCATACGTAATACGTTCATTAATTGAGGATGATTTAAAGAATATCTAGCAAGTCTACTGTAGGCATATTCTTTTAACATTCTTCGCTGGTGATTCTTCCCCGCACACCCGCAAAAGATGACAATTGGGTTGAGATTTCGTTTGTCATTTTTGCAAGTAAAAATGTGAGCATCGTTCAGCAACATCTTTGACTTAATCAACAATTTGAACTCCAGACTAGAGTTGAGTGAATAAGGTATGATGAATTTAATTGTGAGTGTTACAAAAACTCTGCAAGAAAATATGGTAAATTCACCTTGTTTATTGACAAAATAACTGTAGAAAATATTCCAAGAAGACCAGGAATATTTACATTTGACAATGTGTATAAAGTGAAGAATAGAAATGCAGGATGACAGAAAATACAAAGAAACCTGCATCCTGCATCAGAACGTTGCAGCAATAATAAAAGATTTAAGGATATCTCTTGGCAGAGTCTCTTTAAATATTGAATAACTTGTTGCAAATAAGCATTTAAAACGAATTTACATTTCCTTGGAAAATGCACTGGTTGCAACAGTTGGTACAAATGCGATATCCGGTATCCAGCCTTCTAGTCCTCGGTGGATCTGCAATGCACATTCATAGAAACGTAAGTAATCCAGGAGAATGGCAACGTCAATTAGAAGTAAGGAGCATTCGAAGATACTTCGGGGATTCGTTTCACAATAAAAGCGCTTATGCTGCTAGCCGAGCCAGCAGGTATTGCAGTAATAACATTGGGCTGAAACGAGAGATGCATTACGGACGACATACGAAATCGGATTGCTTTATCCACGCTAGAGTAAAATTTCACTGACGCTGCACAAAATATAGAAGACAAGGATGGTTTGCAACGTGCTGCTTTGCCCTACACGCTCGTTATGCGATTTATTCATGATTGACTCATCAAATCTTCAAACTTGAACGTGGTTCCACTTTTTATACTTTATGAGTTTTATCTGCATTACAATAGACAAATAAAAAATATGTTTAAATTAAAAATAATAAATCCGATTGGGGTACATAGATCTGTGGTAACGCATCAAAAACCAGACTGCGAATCATAACATGCCTACTATTTCCCACATCCGATATATTAGATACAATTATCTTGGTCCGAGATTTGGCAGCTCGTAAGCAAATTTAATCGTGATTTAAGACTGTCACTCTTAAAATTAGGTATAGTATGACATATTTATATTTATTTGATATCTGCGTAAGCAGAGTGCCACACCCATAATGGGTAAAAGGCGTGTTGATATATTTATTTATTTTATTTATAGAAATGTTTGAAAGAGATTTATTGTTGGTTGATTGTACTTAATTCCGTAGAATCAAATGTCGAGTTCTTAGTTACTCCATTCCTGTATTCGTGGAATTAAAATTTACTTTTATTTTGCAATATCTCAATACTAATTTGATATTGTGCTTGGAAAATCTAGTGTCAGAATTTATTGAAATTTGAAGAAAAACATGTCTATTCGAAACCCGGCAAATATAAATAAGCAAGTATTAAAAATATAGAGATCAATAAAATTAAGGGTGTATAAAACATGTTAAATCAATAAAATTTCATTAAACATGTACCCCGAAATTGTTAGTTTCAAAATTAAAACCGATAATAGTCTAATTTTTTCAGTATTTCATACTTTGTATATTAATAAAATACGGCGAATTACAATAAAGACAGCTTTTTTTTTTTTCATTGTATACTTAAGCCAGTTTAGTTAATAACTTGTACCATTTATATACTGTACTGGATTTATAGCCAGTATATTTTTTTTACTTTTTACTACAATGTCAATCAATAACGTAAATGATCCATATCAAAGAATTTTAGAGGGCTGCATTCGTCAATCCATGAGACGACGAATAGAAAGATACGTAGTATTTTTATGAGGACATATCAAATATTTATTATAATACTTTTATACAAATATTTTAAAAATAAATACAGGCATTCCATATTAATTTTGAAACAAAGAATTTCCGGAAATGTTTTTATGAACTTTTATTGTATTGAAAGGTAATACCAATCCTCAATTTATTGAACACTCTATACCGTGTTCTAAAATATAACTTATCGGGAGGGGTAGAATCGAAAGAAAAGTAAAACCACCCCATCGTGTTCATATAAGAGAACAGTCACACAATGGTAGAAACAATGCTCAGTAGACATCCAACCACATCAGGCGTGATTATTCCTAGACGAGCAATTCCTCCCAAGCGGGGTTCGCACCTGGGACCGACAGCTCACCCTGCGGTACCCCAGTCCATTGCCGTCTCTCTCACTTGCTCGTTTGTCTCATTTTCGCATTCGCTCATTCGCACCCCTGCGGTTGCGGTAATTGTCAGAGATGAAGTTTCAACGAGACAGTTTGTATTATGCTTCACTAGTTATGAAGGAACATTTATCAACATTAGTAAAAATTAAGCTTTTGGTTCACATGTAAATTAAAGAAAATTACTACAACATGGTAAATAGGTACAAAATGTCATCATTCATCACAACAAACCAAATTATTACGGCGGGGAACTAATTACCACGTAGTTAATTTAGTCTGGGACCTTTCAAACAATTTTAAAATTTCTATTTACTCATTGATTCAACAAATACTATACAATGGTTTTTTTTACTCTTTAATTAATATATACCACATTTCTTTATTAATTTATAAACTTAGGAGAAAAATTTGAAACTCACGGAATATCCTCACTTAAAATTGTAATATTTTTTTATTACATTTCTTTATAATATAAGCGCTAAGAAACCCACTGTAGCAGAGCGCATCGCCAGATCTCTAATATTTTTCGAGATACGTCGATTTTTGCTATTTTTCGAAGTGCAACTTTAAGGGCCTGTAATTTAAAAACTACACGAAATATCTAAAAATTATCTTCAGTTTAAAGTTTCTGGTGCCTTATATAACAAATTAGCAAATTTTTAAAATTTTGAATTTTTTTGAATTTTTGTTCAAAATTTCGATCGGCGTTAACTCGACAAATATTAAAGATACCGATATCCAGTGTTCACCAATCGATTCAGCTCGGCGAAATACATAAGTATGCAAAGTTTCATAAAAATCGCTTTACGGGATGAAAAGTTAGAGCAAAAAGCTTGAAAATGGCGTTTTTTGTCCCAAAAAGTTTGCCCTGAATTTGGCCATTTTCAGACTTTTTGCTCTAAAATTTCAACGGGTTGTCCGAATTTTCTGAAATTTTCAGGGTTTATGTATTTCGTTGAGCTGAATCGATTGGTGTACACTGCAAGTCTGTATCTTTCATAGTGTCAAGATATCTCCAACCGAAATTTTGAAAAAAAAATTCAAAAAATTTCAAAATTTTCAAAATTTTTTAATTTATTATAAATGGCACGAAAAGCACAAAACTGGAGATATTTTTCGATATCTTGTATAGTTTTCGAGTTACAGCCCCTCAAAGTTGCTCTTCGGAAAATATAAAAAATCGTCATATCTCGAAAAATATTAGAGATATGACGATGCGCTCTGCTGCAATGGGTTTCCTGGCGCGAATATTATAAAGAAATGTAATAAAAAAAATTTTCAATTTTAAGTCATATTTGGGGAAATTTCCGTATTTTGAAAAATATTACAAATCGCCATATTTCGATAAATATAAGACATATTACGATGCGTACTACAGCAATGAGTTTATTCATATTTAAATTATATATAAGTAATAAATTTCAAGTTAAGTTTGGAGGAGTATTTAATTTATTTTCTAGTAAACAATTTATTTGTATAAGAAAGTAGTGAGGTGCCCACACCAGATTTTTTTAAATTTTGAAATGCGATTGCTAGTCATGGAAAAATGTATTTTTAGGGGTGAAATGTTCACAATTACCCTATTTCAGAAACCCGTCCAAAATTCCTCCAAATTCAAATATTCCTGCCATGCTCAACAACCAAACAACGAACAACAATACAACGTGAGCTTGTTCCCAACTCTTAAAAATAAAATCCCCCGTTATGTATACACACCAACACACACACACTCGTTTCGCATTTGTCCATGTGTGTCCATGTGCGCTTTGTATTGGTGTTAGTGTGTAAGTTGGCGAGCACGGCTCACCGTAACGAGATTACCTGACGACAGGGAAGTCGCAGTCTAACGGGGAAGAGTCTGGAACTGGCAGGACGCAAGCGAGGGTTCGAAGCAGAGAGGCTCCCCAGGGTGGGAATGGGAACATGTATGTAGACACAAGGCTGTATTAAGCTCAATCCTTCTGTAAACTGTGAATAAGCGAGGCCAAAATAGTTAGAGGCAACATGCTAAAAATGGGGAGATGAATTACTACGGCTTCCAAATTAAAAGCCTTTTTAGCCTTTGTTGTTCATCACCATATCTTTGAAGGTATTTCTTGACCGTTGGTAACCGCACTACAAACGCAAATTATCACTTTCCAAAATATGCGAGAGTAGAACATTACACTCAAAAATTTGTAATTGACGTGATGATAAATCAAAAAATAAATAAGTATATAATAATACATACAATTAATATTAAGTTTTTATTGATTGTCTTATACCGTCAGTTTTAGCTGAGATGCAATATTTATATTTTGTATTGCTGTAGACTGTTTCAGGTAAAATGCAACATAGGTTGTCATCATCGTAATTTACTGATTTAAAAACATATAAACAATAATAATAACACACCTTGGTAACTATTTCGATTGACATTTCAATTTATAAAATTTAAAGCACATGTCACTGTCAAATAATATTTCTTTAATAAATTTTGCATTTCACACGTGGGCAAAGTTGAATTACCCACTCGATAAAATTATCACACACAGTCTTCGGCTTCAGGTGCTAAAATTTCTCTCATGGGTAATTTCTTACTTTGCCCACGTGTGAAGTAAATAACTATTAATGGAACTGATCTGGTTTGACCCCAAAAATGTCAAATAGCTGGTTATACCTAAAAAATTACAGTTAATTGGTTATGTTTACTTCAAATGACCCAAAACGTATATCAGATAACATAGTTAACTCAATTTTTGTTCGAATTCAATTTGACAAATAAAGTTACTTAACTGGTATTGTCCTCGAAACCACAGATATAAAAGAACATAAATTATGCATTTCCATTTATGGGGTTTAAAATGCTCGAACAGTTGCGCAATTTTAAATAATGTAATTATTATTACAATAGTTAATTACTATGTGAAATAACAAATTTGAAACTGCTTAATTTATAACAATAATACAGACACACAAAACATTATAATAATTTCGCTCATTACAATTACTAATTTCAATTTAAATACCATAAATGAATAAATCCATTAACAAACCGCAGATCACATCAAGTAACAAATCAAGCAGCAGGCAATCAACTCCCAACGAGAAAATAATTATAGACCAAAATTTTCTTATTTCGTCACACACGTAGGTAACCAAATTCCTCGCTAATGTATCGCGTAGGTGGAAACTGGCAACGGCGTAACGAGCGCGAAAATTGGCAACACCGGAAGTAGGAGGAAGATCAGGAAGTAACGAACGGAACGGTTGCGCATCGTCATCACATGTGCTATCAACGATACTTCTATAATTAATTATCTCCACCAAGAAATTAAATTAATCGCCAACTTGGAATTGGCAGGTGAAATTGAATTATTTTGTTCTGTATATTAATTAAAAATTCGAAAGTTTAAATACAAGTGGAATTAAAAAAGTTCGCTCCCTCCCCTTTAGGGTTATTTATCGGTACATCAGCCAGGCCCGGAATTAATTTTTTTCTTGATGAGCAGCAGCTATACACCATGAATAATTCGTTTAATTAAGACGGGCGTTTGTTTAATAAGTAGGTCACAAAAATGAATTTACATTTTACGTGCGTGGAGGTACCCTCAAGCTACAGGATAACAGGAAGATTTAAAAGATTAAAGGTTACCTTGCTGTGCTTAAGCTATGCCTCATTTAGATGACGTGGATAAATATTAAAATGTTATTAGCTTTTTTATTCTTAAAATATTTAACCTTTACTGACAGACTTCAAAATAAAACACGGTAGAGCCAAAATGAATGTCACCCAAAAATGCATGGAAATATTATACAAAATATATTATCACCCCATTTACCCTTTTTGGGAGTAATAAATCTCAGTGAGTGATATATCTTTGAGTTTAAAGTGCGGTTAAAATACTGAGTCTGTTGAGGTGGTTTGGCCATCTTGAGCTAATTTCGAATGAAAGGTTGGTGAAACTAATATATGCGGATGAGATTGAAGGTGAACCATTACATGGACGTCCGAGGAATAAGTGGTTGTGTTTCTAGGTTGAATGAAAAATCATTCAAATGGATACATGGTTCAATTATGGATATACTTTGGAAAATGTTCATACTCTGTTTATAGATCAGTAAAATATGACAAGATCGTTTAATATTTTCAACCTACGTTGCTTTTCATATGTAACAGAACGATGGTATACATATAAATTGGTATCCATTGTAATAGGTACATTAATGACACAAAAGTAAACCGTTAGTGCTCGGAATTCGAAGTTATCTTGGATAAATTCCACTTTATTGAACTTAAAACAACACGAGAAATATACAAATCTTTTTATATTAATATTTACGACGAGAGTCATGTCTTAGAATATTATTTATTACTTGTGGGTACTTGGATGGCCAAAGTCAACGCACATATAGGTTTGCTAAACTGTAAGAAGTTGCACAAGAAACAATAATTAGAACACACCAATTATAGACTATCTTGAAATATGAATAAATTTCTGAGTTATACTACTACAGGAATTACTGACAAACTGAATGTAAGTTAAGGACCAAAAAGAGACAAATATATTGACACGAATTTATGCCTCGAAAATCTAAAAACAGCAATGTTATAATTGCTGACAAATAAATCTACTGAAGTTTACATAATGAAGCATTTTGAGTTTATGGTTATTGAAGACTAAACTGGGTTTTGTCCCGAAAAGTCGAGAGGCTAATGGGGTGAATGAACAAATTTTGATTTATTTATATAAAATAAATTATTAATAGTTATGGATTATAAAAAATTGGGCAGTTAAAAGTAGGGGAAGACATAACAGAGATTTAGTAAAAGCATGATAGACATATTTGGATAGATATTTTTAATCCTGGAAATTGTATAAACATATAGTTACTTAACACCCCTATAAGGAACACCGCATGTAATGAAGCTCTCTATAGAGATCTATAGATCCATTTGTTCAGTGGATCAATTTCTGTTTCTTTTTTTTAAATCCTTGTAGTTAAGTTTATCAACATCTTCCTATATTTGCCTTTACGATGCCAGTTTTAAATTCCTGCTACTTTTAAATCTTCTTCTACTTCGTTTAGCTTCATTAATCTGGACCTGCTTCATCTTCTTCTTCCTTCTGGTCACCATTCTACTACTTATTCAATTACACCCATTGGTTGTACTCTCCATATATGTCCAAGCCATTATTTAACTCTCTGTTGCTTGATCTATCTTACCATTTCTTCTCCTTCGATCTCTTGTTCATTTTCACAGTTCATTCTTAGATAATTCTGTATTCGTTTTCATATTTTTAGATATTTCTATTGGTCCTAATATAATTCTTATTATTTTGCGTTTCATTATTCTTAAACCTTCTTCATCTTTTCTTGTCATTGTCACAGTAGCAACATACATTGTTATTGGCCTTATAACCTTTCGGTAAATTATCATTTTTGCATCATACTTTTCAGTAACTTTTTGTTCACGTGGAAAGTACTATTCGTTGCTATTATCTTTCTTTAATTTCCGTTTCTCTTTCTCTTGTGTTTGTTAGCATAATTTTTTCACCTTCCTCGAAAATGATATCCCCTATTTCTTTGTTGCCAATAGTTTTTAAAGAAATTACAAAGATAAAATAAAAAGCGACGACAAGAAACTCATCTTATTTTTTGTTGCCCTCAGAACATAAAAATCGTAATTCTTTCAAACAAATTTCCGTCTCCAACTTATACGCACCGTTTTGACAATAGCACCTGAATGTCACATAACTAAAATACCTACTACATACAAAGCACCTAAACAACCGCCACTACTCATCACAGTAAACCGTCCTTGCAGTTTTACGACTTTTCCCCCTGCAATTTCCTCCCGAAACGCAGTATAGTATCCCACCTTCCACGTGGAGGACGGCAGTTAAAGCAGCTTAAAGCTTGTATTAACCATGCTCATATATTATTCGTGAACCTCTTAAATGGGTAGGTGGAGCACTTAGAGTGATGCCCACCCACCCCCGCGCGCCCCGAATCACCCCATTCCGCTCCTTCCGACGCTAACGACAACGGGCACACGTGAATTATACATGCAGACGTGAGTGGCCGAATCTGCACTTGGAAATGGTGATGAGCCATTGTGATGGCCGAAGGAATTAGGGCCTGATATTTTTATGTCTTCTATTAAAACACTAACACGTTTGCACGAATTCACCTCGGTCACTTCAAACCTAAAACAACTACGTAACTTCGAGTTACTTATAAGATGTACAATAAATGAAGTAGCTTCATGGTAACACATTAGGTCCTCAAATCGATGCAGCAAAATGTAAAACACTTCCAAACATTATATGTATCTAGAGACTAGAGATGCATCAATGGGGTCTTTCACCATTTTTTTTTTTTTAATTTTATTATGAATCTTTATCTATATTGAAGACTATCTACACTTTTAAAAAGTCTTAATTGTTATTCATTAAGCCACAATGATTTTTAAAAAATGTTGTGACGTCATAGTAAAGATCTAAAACAGTAGAGATTTAAATAATTTTTGTTACATAAAAGTTCTATTTTATTGTAATAATAATAATAAAATAAGTAAAAAATATATGTCTACAGTTACTTACAATCTGTACTGTTTTAGATCCAGCAACACCTCTACTATGACGTCACAACATTTTTTAAAAAATCATTGTGGCTTAATGAATAACAATTAAGACTTTTTAAAAGTGTAGATAGTCTTCAGTATAGATAAAGTTTCATAAAAAAATTTTAAAAAAAATGGTGAAAGACCCCATTACAGTTATCGATTAGAAGAATCGACGTTAGCGTTCACACAAGCAAAATTAAGTAGTTCATTTATAAGTTCTGGTTAAGAAGCTTGCAAACTTTCCACTTACAATTCATGCGATGAAGATATCATACTCCCTCATTTTTCTATCAGAAATATCCAAAACCATAACACCTAACCCTACTTTAATTGGAAAAGAAAATAGCATAACAAGAACTTTTTTAAACATGTTTTACACGCAAGTTGTATAGGTATACAACAAAGACTAAAATTAAATTATTGTAATAGTTTCTGCTTCCTTTCAAAGTAGTAATTCTAAATATAATTATGCATATTATGTGGTCAAGAATCTTTCTACTGTAAGGTGTAGGATCTTATCTATCGTAATCTATAGTGCATCCTGCAGTGTAACGTTCCTGTTCTTCAAAGTCCACGATCTAACTTTTGCTTCAAGTTTGTCATCCAAATTTGCTGTACCGGTCTCGGTTCATTCATTCTTATCATATAGCCACACCATGCTAGTTGTCTTGTTTCTATGAAGTCTAGTATTGGTAATGCAATTGCATTTATGTCAATGTCCTGTTTACCATTACTTTCTTTAATCGTTCCAAGATACTGAAACTTACTGACTTATTATACTTTTTCATTATTAATAGTCAAGTCTCCTATTATTTGTTTCCCCACTAGCATAACCTTTGTCTTTTTAATACTAATTTTCATATCATAACTCAATCACTTCATTCCATGTTTCTTTCTTTTAATTCTGTTGCATTTTTTCTTAACTCCCTGATATACAAAGTTGTCAGAAAATGCACACACTTATATTTGCATTGATTTTGTTGAGCTTTGGATCACATTCTTGTATAATTTCATCCATAAATCTTGTAAAAAGAATTGGACTTAACCTCCTTGTTTAAGGCCTTTTGTCTCAAATATTTGTGATTTTCTATTTTGATTTATTACATAATTATGTTCTTTTTATGTAATCCTTCAATAGCATTAACAAAAGCGTGAACTCCACTTCCCTCACAAATAATATTCCATAATTTTACTCTTTTTACCCATTTGAAGACTTTCTCTAGATCTATAAGTGCCACAAATTTAATTCATATTTTAAATCTATAGTTTTAAGATGCTCCAACTAAATGATAATCGAGCAGCTTAAAACCAAAAGAGTGTACGAACTCTTCAATCTTATAGAACTTCAAAAATAATATATCTGTCTATCTATACGTACTGGTATATTAAAATCAGATTCGCTAATATTTTACGAAGTAAAATGTGAGAATAACTCGTTGAGAACTCCAATAAAATGATTATGTTTATGCAGGAAGTCGTCCTGTATATTATTTATCCATTTTCATTAAAGTTTAATCCATTTTAATACAATATTAAAGTGCAGGAAGACTTAAGAATATTAAATTTCTCTGGTGAACAGTGCATGCACAATATGACTAGTGAAGTTCGGAGTCATGATGTTCCGTGTTTATAAGAGCAAAGCACGTAAAGTTTATGATTGGAAGGGATGGTGGGTGGTGTGTTATGAAGAATTTAATGATCTAAGTTTGAATGTTGATAGAACGAAGGGTGTTACTAAAGTTACTGAGTTTTCAAAGCAATCAAGCGAACGAAACTATAAAGTTTTTATATGCAAAAGGTGTTTTGTTAATCAAGAATTTTCAATTACGTTTCTGTACTAAATTTATTTATGTATCCGCTATACAGATTATTAAAACCAATCAATGATTATAAAAACCCGAAAATTATTTTCCATTTTACTACACCTCTACCATCATTTTAAACATCGTATTCGTTCTACAACAATGCTGTAAATCCAAAGTTCTTCAGAATTTAAAAATGCAATAAAGCCCATTTGGTTACCTAAATATTAGTATTTCACGATATAACAATCAAATTAAAATTAATATTTGTTACGAAAATTGTAACATGGCCATGAAAAATTAAACAAAACAGGAAAAATATTTCATATTTCATAAACCAGTTTCAGTTTCATTTATTTATTTAACAGAAAGAAATGTACTCTCAAATTCGTCAATATATTATTACAGTCTTCTACTAAATTTCTACAGAAAATATACACCACTGGGCCGGTATTTCCAAACTTACTTACGTAGAGAATAAATTTATCAATAGAATAAACAATAGCTATTTATGTAACCAGTTAGGAAATGCATCATTTTGTGTAACGAGTGGGATGTTTGCGGGACGAGCGAAGCGAGTTCCCGCAAAATCACACGAATTACACAAAATCGCATTTCCTATCGTGTTTCATACAAGATTTTTTCTATTTTTGATTATAACAGTTTTTTTTTAATTATTAAATTATTAATTTCATAACTTTTATTGACATCAAGTAGCTACGCATATTTCGCTTGTTTGTTTGAAATTTTGTTTATGCTTCATTCATTTCATCACCAGTTGTGAAATATTTTTCTTTTCATAACTAGTTACGAAAAATATGACGTTTCGTAACGTCAATCAATTTTGAAAAGTGACACTTTATATGTCAAAATTAGAAAAAATATTATATCGCATCAAAATCATAGCTTAATTAATGTTTATTCTAGCTGTCATCTTTTGATGCGATATTTTTTGTTTATTCTATTGATAATTTATTCTATAGTTTATCCAAGGTTGGAAATACCGGCCCTTAAATAAATAAATCTTAATCTGTTTTCTGATATGTTAAATATTATATATCCGGTAAATTAATAATGTTTATAATTTTTTTATGATTCCATTAGTATTTACAATCTATCTTTGTAGAGATATTCAGTAAATATAGTGAATTAAGACTATATGACATGTGAAAGTATCTGCCCATTGGCAGTACTTTACTTACATTTACTTAGTTTGCTATAGTTACTATAATTACAGTTGACTAAATTAGATAATATTATGAAAATACTTAATCCTAAGATAAACTTATTTATATCGGTCCAGTATGTTTATAAATATGAAGTTTCTCTTTTCCTGTGTACCACACTAGAGACAATGAGTAATCTTCGAAAGAAGTAGAATAAAAATATCAAAAGGAAACATTGAGAAGAAGTAGAATAACCCATATAGCCCTAGATAGAGTCTAACGTGGTTTCAATGACATGTAACCTTGATAGTTTCTTCCTTCTTCTTTTTAAAGTGATGAAACAAGTATAATGTTGAGTTCTGTTTTAAATTGACGCGGTTCTAACTCCAAAGTTGTATATTTTAATGTAATTTTTACGCCAAATGTAAAATTAAAATTAAACCAATAATTTAAATCTAACTTTCTTTCAAAGGGACCATTGGCAAAACTCCGGAATTATATTCTTTCTACAGTGTATAATTTTAGGAAGAGAAAATTTCGTTAATCCCTTATGCTAATGAGACAAAAATTCTAGCAATAAAGTTTTAGGCCACCTTGTGCGAATGTGTTTTCGCAGCGTTTTATAATGTAAATTTAAACTGAATTTCCACCAGGGGACTATGCAACTCACTGTGTAATTTTCTTCATATTAATTTCCAGCCGAATGTAACCCGACTTTAATATTGGATAAGTAATAATAGTTGGTAATAAACAGTAATCCCGTAATCCAGCAGAGATGTAAATATGAGCTTTAAACAAGTTTTGATTCCTATAAGTTTCCATGATACTTTAACGGGCTCCTTGGCTTAGCGTTCGCAGAGGGCTCTTTAAGGGTCCCAAGGGTCGGAACCGTAATTTCCGCTGGAACAGTGCCTGCCAAACAGTGGAGTGGCTGCTTATCTCCACAGATTGTCGTCTGCAGAGCTCCATTTCATTATGCAGTTTTCTTAATATAGGCTAATGTATTTGCGGATGCACAAAGTGATTCAAAATGGAAATTTTCTGGGAAAAATTTAATTGCAGTTTTTGTTGCTGATTGATAATTAATTATTATGTAGTTACATCGATTATAATTAACTGGGGACTATTTTTTGACATTAATTAAAATGCGGATGAATAATTAATAACTGTGTCATTTCGTAATTGACTACTCAAAACTTTTACATTTAAAATTATTTTCAATATCAATAATATGTCCTGGTGCCGCAATTTAACAGCTGGCAAAGAAATTCTTTATTTAAAAAATATTTTCACACTTATGCTAAATTTTTGGACTATTTATCGAACAAAAAGTCCTAGGTACAGTAAATTTGACTTTTAATTTTTTCATTATTTATAAACAAATTCTTGTTGCTAAAGATATTTAAATTTAACCTACTTGTATGAATTCATATTTCTACAAATTGTTGTTACATCTGTTAATAAATAAATACTATCTATAATTAAAATAAACGAAATGAAATAGATTAATGCAAATATTATAATTGACGACAACGTACGAATATGTTAAACAGTTGCAGTTTCCAAAACATTTTACAAACAATAATTATTTGAATTTAACATCTTGTAGAGCACTGCAGACGTGTGTATACGTCTGCACGTTTCAAATCTTAAAAACCAACCGTTTTGTTTCGTGTTGGCCAAACACACTCAACTACCCCATAAACGGGAAGGTGCGGGGCAGTGAACCTCTCGCCAACACAAAAATTTCATAAAAACTAAAAACCACCTAATCTAGGGTTCGACCAGGCCTATCTGTAAATCTGTCAACCCCAGATGGCATCTCAAGCAGATATTCTAGAATATTTGCCGCGTTAACCCAAAGGACTATTTATGAAAACTAAAAATCTAACAAAGTTTCTCACACATTTGTGGCAATAAATTTAACTCAAGAACTCCTGTCAAGACGATTTTCGATGCATTTAAGTACAAACGCAGTTTGAAACTTGATATTTTAAAATCGTTTTGAAAACAAAACAATAAATCGTGGTCTAACTATTCGCCTTGTTACAGTGCATTTTATCTGGAACAGTAAAATGATGTATAAAAAATCTGGTTTGGGCACCACACTACTTTCTTATACAAATAAAACCAAATGAATATGTATGACTTCTTGTTCCTTGCGTATACTATTGTGATCATTATTTGACATATACATATTATACCTGTATAATTTTATGTTCTCAGCTATGATTTCAATTTAAAATATAAATTAATATCTAGTGTTTAAAACATTCTAATTAATAATAAAAATATTGCTTTTATAATATTTAAAACGACACATATTTTTGACACTTCATAAATATTTGACACATTTCACATATAGAAGTTAAAAATATTTTAGTTTTTGTTCCCAGTGTAACTAAGATTACTGAAATATATTATTAAATACATAATTTAGTTTTTCTCGAAATTAGAAGCATGTACAAGAAAAGAGCAAATAACATTTTTATTCCAAATATTCTTGCTAACATCTTCTGTTTGAAACTTTTTTTCACAGCTGATTCTATTTTAAAAAAAAATGGAATTTATTGTTATATGTGTCCAGTAAACTTCCTCTTCCGGTTTTTCAATTTCATTCAAAATCAACTCAGCTCTTCATATTTTTATGAATCTTATAAATTCCATCCATCCTCACACGCAGACATCATTGAGAAATTGGTCTCATCGGATTCAGTGGACGTCAAAATATGTAATTCTGCAAAAATCTCGTCAACGATTTTTTTCATGATTCCAATACTTCCTTATACTTTGTATAAGAAAGTAATAGTATCCATAGTAATATATTAATGACAGAAAAGTAAAAGAAAAAAAAAATCGAATATACATATATGAACACTGTAATTATAAAACAATCGAGTTTATATTTAAATTTGTAAATACAAAAACATTTGGGAAATGTCAGGCTAAATTGCCAACTTTCATCTCATTTAAGCAAACTCGTAAGTCTAGTTTCAGAGTCCCCGTATTATAGTTTAATTAATTATAATTCCACAACATCCATATTCGCACATTAAGCGCCAATAAAAAGACATCGCTACATGAGCGTAACATCGTTATTTGAGTTAATTGGTCGGTGGGGTGACAGTGCGACACGCAAGTTAGCGACAAAGCGACACACGACACGTGGACACGACATCCTAGTGGTTATTGTCACGCGAGCAATGCACGTCTGGGAACTTCACCGGAGTCGTCCTCGTCACGTTAGCATGCGCCACTTTACGTGCTACTAACGCGACAATGTCACGCGCGGAAATGCAACTGCAAACACGGAAGGTTTTGAGAAAATGATAATGAATTTTCAGTAATTACTACACAGGTTTCAAACTACTCTTTAACTGTGTACCTCAAGTAGATTCGAATACTGATTTGTGCCATAAATGATCTTATCGTTATGAATTAATGTTAAGTCAAATTTAATGGCATTTGAGTAATTTAATACAAAAGGCTATTCAATTTAAGTGTATTACCAATGCCACTCTAAAAACCATGAGCTATGAGGTTGGCTAAATTTGTAAATAATTTGTATTTTATAAAACTTTTGCAGTGAGTAAAAAAATATTTTTTTACCAATGGTTTTAAAAATACGAAATACAACTTTCTTGTTGTTTCTAACGCGATTCTATTTCTCAATAAATTTTATATTTAATTTTAATTATTTAACGAAACAAGACGAAATGTCTTCCTTCCATATAGATGCAGCATCTACATTTTCTCAGGAAGGAACACAAAGTTCTGTTTTGCTCGAATTATTTCAGAACTGTTCAATTCCTTATTGCAAGTCTGCAAGGTTATTTCCAAGTGTTGCGTATACTAAACTTATGAAATAATCTGAAATACAAAAGCCCAAAAGGTTTAAGTCGACAATCTTAGGAAGCCATGGAAAGAAACATCCGTGTCCGATACGTCTCCCAAGAAATATTTCATTCCCATTGCGACGATATTACATGAAAATAATATCCGATATTTAAGTATAAATAGAAATGCATTGAAATTGAAATCAGTGTTACAATAGTATATTAAGATACAAGTGTATAAGTAAGCTTTTAACGTCGCTAGTGCTTGAAAAGCACTTATACACGTGTGTCATACGCTATTTTTTATTATACCTGCATCATACTCTGGAAAAGACTGGAAAGCAACAATTTGATTTTGATTCAATTCATAATTTTGCGCGTGTGACGTTTGACGTATATCGTTTACATGGAGACTGGTTAGCATTTATTGTTTACGTTTACAGTTTTGACAGATATTAATAGTAAATATTTTTGTTGTTGCTTAGTAACCTTTAAAGCACTGCGTGTTTTAATCTTGCGTTTAAGAACGCTGTAGCGTGTTTTAAACACGGATTATGATGCAGGTATAATAAAAAATAAATTAAATAGGCCACAGGACAAACCACACGATTAATTCGAAAGTGACTTAAATCTTTAAACGTTATTTTTAACACTCTGCACACCATTTTTAATACAGTATTAATAGATATTAATTAAAATTATGCATGAACTGAAATAACGCTAATTAATTATTGGGTACAATACAGCCGTAAATGAAGTAGTTGACAAATGACTGCATTAACATCACAATTTCCATTTCAATGTCCACTAATTATTTTTACTGCGCGTGAATGTATTAACCTGCTTCCAAGTTCTAGTTGCCGTCATTATTTCTTCCGCACTCATTCTTGCGGACATTATTTACTCCAACAATCTAATCTATTTTTGTATCTCGTGTGTGTTTCTATTTATTGTTCAATTTGTCATTCCTGTTACTAAATAAAGAAATAGTATTTCTGTACTCCACGTAATTGATTCCTAATGAATAAATCTAAATTAGGGATGTACTCGTAGTTTCTTGAGATTATGTCTTTCGAAAAAGGGAAGTTTTTAAACGGAGCGCAAGTAATAATTCTGGAATATTTTAGCAGCAATATAAAAGCAACGAAACGCTGAAGTACGACCCTAAAAGCTTTTACTGGCTATAAAATATTTATAAATACTGCTCTCTTCCCGAAGAATTGTATCTATTACGGCCCATATATTCAACTTATATTGACGGCGGTAGATTTTTTGTTCTTAAAATGTTCTTTACGGCTAACTTAACATTAATAGTAAAGATTCTGAGGATTTACATTCCGCAAGGTCTCAAGATCAACTACTGACCCCTCACAGATATTGTGGTATAAAAAGACAATAAAACAAATCTGGTGTGGGCACTACACAACTTCCTTATACATATATATCTAAATTAGATTATTAATTAAATAAATACATCAACACGCCTCTTACCCATTTTGAGTATGGCACTCTTTTTGCTTTTGGAGATCTTAGTAGTAAGAAATATGTTTTTTTCACATGAATTGCAGTTACCAGCAGTGAATTTATGCCCCTAAAAGTGTTAGTGAAGTGGTAAAGTTAAAATAGCAACTGTCGTCTATGCGATTCGAAATGATGATCTCATGATTCACTGTCAAATGCGTTATTACTGAACTATTTACCCCATTTAATAATTACCCTTGATACATGTTTATCTATGAAAAGAAAATCGACAATCGTTGCCCTACTTTAGTTTAACTCTCTTAATTGAGACCTTTAATTTACAACAATATTTGACTGGATTCAACTAACTATTGTTAAAAGCAATGGATGAATGTACAAAATTTGTTTTAGACATTTTTGTTTAAATCTGATTTCTGAAACTAATAATTTGACACCAAACTTCGTAGGATTTCAATAAATCTTATATTAAAAAAATCAATAACCCTTTCTTACATTCATCCACACAGACGTCATTGAGAATAAGATAAAAAGAAATCATGGGACATTTATTTCTGTGATTATTTTTTAACGATTCTTAAAAATAAAGCTCTAGTGATTATTCCCGAGAATAATTTCTGTTACTTCGTTGACAAATGTCAGTTGTCAGATAGTTTTAGTGCCGTGCATAATGATAAATCAAAAAAATAATAAGAGTTCGATAAATTAGAAAACAATTCTTCAGTATCTTTCTCAAACTTGTTGCCATTTTGCAATAGCCACTTAATTTAAAATTTTCCACCAATTGAAAAGAATTATACTGACATTTATCACTAGTGATCTCATCGACATTTTTGTTCCACTATTTTAAACAATTGAATTGTTAAACTGTTGCTGTGGTAGTTAATCTATTTGCAACTCAGTTTAAAGAAAGAATACATTTTGACTCGTTTAATTGTCCTCCGAATACCATTCGTGTTACAAATCATGTCGATAATTTTTGGAGCTGAATCACTCATGGTTATTACGCTTGAAAATATCACTCGTGCTGCGCACTCGTGTTATTTAAAATTAAAAAATTGTCGACATAACGTGTAATACTAATGGTATTATATATGAAAGTCTTGTATTTACATATTCTGTTTGAGACACGTATATTTCGATAGTGATATAGTTTTACGCTTGAAGTGCAGTTACCAGCCTTCGATTGATTGCCCCTAAAGGTGTTAGTGGAGAGGGGAACCACACAGGTTAAAGGGCAACTTTACTGAGATTCTAATTTCAAAACTACTACATGGTTGTTTTTGAATTCGCGAACGAAGAATTAATACAATGAAATATAATGATTATGAACTTGCTCCTACACTATGATGAGTTCCCAATTAATTTTTTTGAGCGCGCATGCGTTGTAGTATAAGTACATCAAATTGTTTTAAATATGAAGTAGAAACAAACCTGAAGCTATCATTATCTCTATAAATAAAAGCGTAGACTAGCAGTCTAAATCATTAAAAATACATGACTTCCGAGTTTTGAGACAGAACTCGGAGGTATGTTCGCCATCGTAGAGAGCTTAATCTCTTTCTTCCTCCTGATGAAAAGCAGGGATGTCGTATATTTTTAATTATCTCACTCGTAGAAAGCATCTTTGTTAGTGCAACTATGATTGGTTTATAGCTTGGTACACTAATCCACAGCTATCGTCATGTTACTCCGTTTGCTATTGTCTGCTAATTCCCCCCATTGCCATCGAAAAGGTACTCGCCATTTGAAAACAGAAAGAACCATCGGAATCTCATTGGCTTCTTAATTGAATTCAAGGCAAACGCGATTCAAAAGCTTTGTTTCCTCGTGGCGAATAGTTCGTTGCACGCGAGGGCGAACGAAGGAACCACGATCCGAGATCCGAGAACCAAGAACCGGAAGCGAAGTTGTGGCCGCGTCGAACACGAACGAAAAGTTCGGAATTACTCTTGGCGATGTGGCGGTGTGTGGTGGTGAGGCCCGGAGCCTGGAGGGATGTAGGGCAGAGGGCGGTCAGTTAGTGTGGACTTTATTTCCGACCAGTTCTAGGACGGTTCTTGTCGGAGAATAGACTATTGCATTAGACAGAGCCGGAATTTCAGGCTATTTTAAAGACCTACCCACGTTTGCTGCGAAATTAGCTTCCACCACTGCCATCTTATTACGATGGAAAGTACATACACAGTTTACATTCAAATCGAATTTTAAAGTGTGAATAATTGGGACTCTAAATAACTAATGTGTCTCTTGAACCAAAACGTAAATCCCGTAAACAAATTTTAAAATTATAAGGCTAAGAACAATCTAAAAATTTAAATCTATCTCCCAAGCCTTAAGGAGGACCTAGTTTGGGAGCATGATTTCGTAGCGTTTCTCGTAAATTTTATTAACAGTGAAGTCATTGAGTTAGAGACCCCTCAAGATAAGATCAAACATATGCGTCGAAAGAACGAATCCTTCATTTTTTTAAAAAACAGCAAATTCTCTATTCTTCATTTATTTTCATATTCTTTATGGTCCAACAACCTCCATCCGTCAAAATTTCATGGATTTTTTACAGGGACTTGCATATTGTAATGTCAGATGAAGTACA
Source organism: Poecilus cupreus (assembly GCA_963942605.1). Taxonomy (NCBI): domain Eukaryota; kingdom Metazoa; phylum Arthropoda; class Insecta; order Coleoptera; family Carabidae; genus Poecilus; species Poecilus cupreus. Next base: position 4,140,087 of record OZ012725.1, on the reverse strand, counting down.
TATTTTCGTTGGGTTCGTTCACTCTTTCGAATTTTGTTTCGGAAATTCAAATTTGTATAAATTATTTCTTACAATTATTCTTATCAAAAACAAAACAATTATTACTGTGAAGTCTTTGAACATTCTTGTATTTATATATGTGGATGAAAAAGATAACTGAAACATTAAACTATAAAAAATATTCGTTGAAGTCTAGTTGGTCAAAAATTCAGAACTTTGTTACTGTGTCTCTCATTCCCATGAACGACTACAGTAATGAAAATAAATCGTATATTTGTAAATATGATCATCTATACTACGTTTATTTACAATTTGAATTTACAGTTCTTGAGAAACATTTAAAAATATACCAAAAAACACACTTTTTGGTATATTTTCAATTGTTTCTCTGAGATTTTCTGAAAATTTCCCAAACTTTTTGGTATATATTATCGAGTACGATTCTGTGCTTCCGCGACCCCGTACAACGTTTCCATCAGGCCCGCGAGTTAATTATTCATTCTAGAGGATGGTCTTGCGCGGCCAGCCGCTACTTGAAAGCAAAGTTTTAACCCCGTCCACCCGGACCCGACTCCAGAGTCCCTGTCCCAGACTCCGGCTCGTAGTCGTGTCTCCCAACTGAACGTTACTCTCGGTTCATTTAAATAACGAACGTAACCCACATAAAAAGAACAAGAAACTCGTAAAAAATCTCCAACTAACCTGCTTCGGAGTTATGTGAAGTGAACGATACTCGCCTTCAAAGATTTTATGGAGATATGTCTATTGCAGAAGTTTTAAGGGCGCGATAAACGTTATGGGACATTTACCATGTTTCTTACTTTCGACATTGCAAAGGAGAAATTAATAGATGTCTATCATACTACACTTAAGTTCCTTAAAAAGTATTATGAGCTGATACTATTATTTTTTATAAAGGAATACATAATTGTTAGGATTCAATTCTTATAACAACGCATACAGATACAAATACAACACCTTATTAGTGACTGTCAGCATGGTTTTTAAACGGACCTTCAATGTCGTCTATGAAACCAGTACTCGTCAAATAATACATTTGATTTTACAAAGACATTTGACACTGTCTCTCCCATTCTCTGTCTCACTATTATCAAAACTTAAGATGATTTGTTAAAGTTATAGTGAACGAAAAAATCGTCAGATGCCTAGAGGTATTGTTACTGGACTTAAACATAATTTTCGACTAACATCTTCGAGGACTGTAATATGAAAGCTGGTGACCACTTTTCACCTATACTAATGTATTATATGTGGAGATCTGCTGAAATCAGAACGCCATACAATGATATAAATAAGTGGCACGATGAAATCTTCATTTAGTTCACAGATTTTTTAAGCTGAAACCAATGCAATAGTATATTGAACAACTAGTGTTACAATTAGGCATTGTAACACGAGTTGTTCATACTACTTTTCCTATTTCACGTTCATAAATTCAATAAAAATTAAATAAAATTGTACGGCATGTTTAATATACCACTGGTCACCAAGGGACTTTGCCCGCGGGGCCTATCGGGTCCCAGGCCGCAACCCCGACGCAGAGGCTTCGATTCAATAATTTTACGTGAGCAATGTCAGCCCCAAGTTTAACTGACTGTTAATTTTACAAATAATAAATTCCCAAAAATAGTTGCACAAAATTCAATTTTGTAGCATTGTTTTTGAGAAAAACAGTGTCACAAAATTGATTTTGTGTACGTGAAATAGGAAAACATCTTTGTTTTGAAAAGCGCTGTTTCGCAAAATACGAAAATGTAAAGTTAAATAACAGCTTCTTAAACTATTATAAATTATGAAGTTGGTAAATGGGAATTTAGCAGAGCATCTTATCCTAACTCATTCAACCAATTGCAGTGAAATTTCGAGTAAATATGAATAAATAAATAAATTTTGAACTACTTGTATGTATCTCCTTTAAATTGAGTTAAAATACATATGATGCATGATTAATTCTACAGACCAAATTAATGTATGCTTGCAACAGACAAGTAATAGTACAATTCCTTCTCCTTGAGTTGGAATAAAATTAAATGGCATTTAATTTTCCCCACGTACACGTTAAATTAGATCTATTTTACGGATGAAAAAGACTAGATCCAACACCGTGCAAATGAATTTCACAGCAGGGGATGACAAAGGGAGCGAGAGAGACAGAAAGAGAGAAAATTGCATATATGCACATGGGCGGTACCTACAGCACGACCAGAGAATCATATGGAACTCAGTGATCACGAAGAATATGAACGTACCCGCCACAATGTATGCAAAATGTCTCGTAAATGGAAGTTAAAATAGACGGTGACGCGGTATGCAGAGGGAATACTGCAAAGAGATTTTCAATATTGTCTATGCAAATTTAATATGTGTGAGATGACGCTTAACATACTGACGATATATATGTGCAATGCTGCCATCTTGTGGCTCGTGGCTCGTACCTGCGCTGAAGCTCAACCATCCCACAGGAATATCAAGGAACGCCAGTCAAATAAAACTGAATTGTTAGGTCGCGCGCATCGACCAAAATGCGGAAATTATACATATATCAGAGGGAAATGGCTCAAGTTGAGGTTATGAGAAGAAGTTTTCATCATTGCCCAACTTTCAACTTACTTTATTTTGGTCATTTACAAAATTTTGTAATCGCTCGAGCAGACTATCGAACACACTTTCCTTGAATTGCTATTGCCTGCTTTACTTATTCGGGTATATCCCACGAAATCAATCGGCTTCGCAAAAATTATTTTTTACAAGTTGATCAGAATTTAAAAATACATACAATCATTCTACAGAAAGTGTTTTATGAAATGTCATACATTTTTCTTTTTGTTTAATTTTACATGGCCATTACAATTTTTCTGATACGTCTTAATTTTAATTTATTTGATATATCGTAAAAAATAAATATTCGTGTATTATTTAGCTTAGAATGGCAATTCTATTTTATATATGACGTTGACAAAACAAGATAATTTCTAAGTCTGCTTTTTGTGTAGTTTGGCTACTAAGTTTATTTTGAATAAATCATCCAAGAATCATCAGAATAATAAATATAATTGTGTAATTAATATTACCATTATTAAATATTATATTCCTAATGCTTACCTAATAAATTAATGAAATTTATTTTGTTGTTTATTTTGATAGTAGGCCTATTTACTTTATTAGATTAGTCCATAAAGAGCCACTTTAAAGCCGCTAAAATACATCATAGATAAGTGATTATGATACAGTCTAACATAAAATAAATAATGCTCTGTCCACAGCATAAGGCCAGAATTTCCCTGGTTTCCATGACCGACTGATTTTCTTCCATTGACGAAATTATTGATGGTCAGTCAACAGACAAATTGGAGGAACCATCGTCTGTAGTCGTTTATCATTATAATAATTGTACAATTCGAGATGTATCGTTTGGGGCGCAAACCTCGATCGTCAGATTATAGATTGTAAACACTGATTTCTATATAACACTAGATTGAACATAGGCCATATTCTGATTCTGCCATCTGAGAGAGTTCCCAATTGAAAAGGTGAAGTTAAGGTTTTGTGATACATTTTTGTAAAGTGCACAATCTGAAGCTCTGCCTTCATTCTCTCTACACTGCGCTCGCCACCACCTCTATTTAGGTCATATCACGAATTATGGTCATACCCATAGACAAGAGAGATAGATTTTTAAATATTGAAGTATCACAAAACCTCAGTTTTGACCATCATGGCGGCGTTCAATTGGGAACGCACCGTAGGGCTTATATCCAATCTAGTGTTATATAGAAATCAGTGATTGTAAAGCTGAGTGCTTTTAGTCTCTTGACCACAAGTGGTACAACCAAAGCAAAGTAGTTACCACATTCAAAGTAGGTAAATTTATTTATTTCTTTTCTGTTAATTTTGCATCCAATGTTCACTGTATTATTTGGAAACCAGATAGTTTATCGGATATATGAACAAAAAGTTAACAAGTTATAGAATTGTTAATCTTAAAATATTACATTTGAGTACATCGCTAATTTTAAATATTACCATAAACCCTAATCTATTCCTTTGCTAATACAATTAGTTCTACTTCTAGACCAGTCATAGGTGTTTCTGAAGTAATAAATACGTAGCTCCTCTAGCTCTACATTACCCATTCAAGTCCCGCCGGAGGGAAGCAGAGCCCAGCCAATCAGAAGAGGGTCAGCACAATGATTTGAAATTCTGATAATGTTATTATCTAGCGATGTTTTGTCAGCTGCCACCGCAAGAAGTCGCGGAATCCAGTGCACAAACGCAAGTGATTAATTCTCAGAATTGCGGTAATATTTCTGCGACCGTCGCGGTAAACCGTATTAATTTATGTATGTGCGGTTGACGGTTTTGCAGCTGTGATTACCGATATTAATTGCGAATGTTTGTCATCCCGATCGACTTTAAAGACTATTTGTTCTTGTTTACTCTCCGCTAGTTAATGCGTAAATAAATAAATACATCAAAGTGACACAACGTGAGACTGATAATTCCAACCATAATTCCGTTTGAAGTTGATATTTGTACGTACTAATAATTAATGTCAACACTGACGTACATATTACTTATTTAATTTAGAACATAAATACCAGACAAGTTACAAAAATTTTCCGCTTAAACAAACAAAATTGTAATACCTAATAAATTAATGAAATTTATTTTGTTGTTATTTTGATAGTAGGGCTATTTACTTTATCAGACTTGTCCATAAAATGTCACTTTATGGCCACCAAAATACATAATAGAAAAGGGATTCTGATACAGTCGAACATAAAATAAATAATGCCCTGTCCACAGCACAGGGCCAGAATTCCCCTGGTTTTCTTACATTGACGAAGTTATTGATGGTCAATCAACAGACAACTGGAAGGAACCGCCATCTTATATTGACAATGCGAAGGATTTTTGACTGAAATCTTTCGATGATTTCGATGTTGGATGTATTTGCTGATCTCCATAGTTCAATACCGTAGGCCCAAACTGGCTTGTTAGATTTTCTGCCGATAAGTTAATACTCAATAAAGATGTGTTGAATTATCATTATCGAATTTAGTTAGGAAGAGTATGTACCATTTTAATTTCGTGCGAAGAATTCAACCCCCCAAATTAAACCCGCGCTAACGCGTGTTTAAAATTAACATGTAAACAGTCGATTTGATCCCATTTCCGAGTGCCCATTCAGCTATCAAACGTCCCGTGAATAGCACCTTGGAGACTTGGCGCGTCACTTTGCAGTCAGCAGTTCCGTGATTGCCTAGGTGATGGTGGTCGCACGTCACTCGCCGCTCACTGCTGTAAACCGGATTAGAGCGCGCAAAATGGCGGAGGCGCGGGCAGTGATTAGTATTCTGCCACAACAAGATAGCGGAATTAGTTCAAAAGTTGTCGGCCCGAGGATACATGAATTGTAACATGATGAGGAGAAGTAACTTAAAAGAACTTCCTACGGTAATAGTAGGGATTTCTAAATTGAGTACATGTAACACATTACTGTAGGTACTTGTACACAATCATATGTTTAAATGTAATTTCCATCGGCATGATGTTAGTGCAGAACTTCTAACATTTCATGTAGGATTTAGAAACTTACAGCCTATTTAAATTTTAGAATTCGCTTTCGCAGACGATGTCCTAGTCATAGTAGGAAGAGAATAGTATATTCTACAACAAGTAATGGAATGGCACAAATTCCACACGAGCAAAAAGCTTGTAGTCCAAGCAGAAGGCGAGGGCTACGGTTTGCGAGTGTGGGATATGCCATTGCAGTATCTGTTGTAGACTATACTTTCTATAACAAGATTTTAGAGATTATACAAAATATGTTGCTTATTTAACGAATAACTGTTGAAACCGTCAAACTCAAATAAATAAAAGTAAAACAAACAGATGTAACCATAGTAACTGAATCAAAATACTTCATATATCGCGCAAATATGCGGCTCTGATTCGTCAATTTATTCAATACGCTATGGAATGATAGTTATTCCAATACAATTTTTTATTGTGGAATGCGTAGTTTCCAAAACAGTGTTATAGAAAACAAGTTACAAAACTACCGAAATATCTGGAATGCAATTCTGACTAAATGTGGAACGAAAATAAATATAAATAAGACTAAAATCATGGTGATGGCAAATGAAAAGCAGAATGTGAATATGAATTTCGATAGGAATAGTGTAGAACAAGTAAGGAGATTGAAGTATTTGGGAATTATTATTGTCGAAAACTGTACACAAGAAACTGATATCAACGACAGAAAAAAATAGCTTTATTAGAAAAAAATAAATAAGCACAAAGACGAAAATAACAATATTTAATGTATATATATATATATATATATATATATATATATATATATATATATATATATATATATATATATATATATAGATCAATTTTAATTTAAGGATGTGAATCAAGGCTTCTTACCAAAAGAATGAAAGAAAGAAATATCTACGCAGAGTAAAGGGAGAAACTATGAGAGACAGAATATATTAGAGAAGAACTGCAGAGCAAACCTACATTATAATTCAGTAAAGAAAGACAGCTAAAATGGTGGGGACATAAAGACAAAATGGATAATAACATTCCAGTGCAGTAGTATGGACGTCAAAAATCACGGAGAAAAAAGATCGTGGAAGACCGAGAGATACATGGGATAGTAGAATAACTAAGCAGCAAAAGAAAAGCAGTGTAAGAAGCAAGAAAATTAGCAGATAACAGAGAAAAATGGAAAAAATTCGTACAAGAACAGAAGAACAATCACTACACCTCATGGTACAAGGAAATCTGAATATACATATATTTACGGAAAACTTGTAATAGTATATTATTGAATTAGCGTGTAATGATGGCTTTTACTTGTGTGTGCAGTAATTCATCGGAATGAGTAAAAGCCATGATTAAAGATTTGATAGATGAGTGGGTAAAAACTTGACAGTTGTTCCTATTGGTTGATTTAGACTACGTCCCCTGTCGGTAAAGTGTGATAGCGGGTAAAGAATATCATTTTTTATCAAGAAACGCGCATGAAATGAACGAATTATTCAATAGTTGTAGAAAAAAGTTCTTTTAAATGTTTTCATATTAATTTTGCCAAATTCAATAAGTTTGCAAACCTCATTAGTATTGACGATGCAGTGGAAGAAGGAGTTGAATAATGGAAGAAGCACAAAAGAAGTTCGCTGATATCGAAGTTGAAAATACGAAATTATTTCCACTCGCTGGCCAAATTACGATTTATTTAAAACGCCATTTCTTTGTATCGTCGTTCAGAACGGAGATTCCCGTTCACAGCGGTGCCGAAATTAGATAAAGAAGAGAAAAATGAACCCGTCTATGACAGCACCGACTGCAAATAATTCGCAATTTCCTTACAGAATACATAATGTAATACGCGAACGGTATATGGCAACGCTGTTAAAAATAACGAGCTTTTTATCCCGCTCGGAAGCGTTGCTCTCTTTCCAGCGTTGCCGCGTCGATTGTGAAGACCCCCCTCCCCCGGGTTTTCCTTCCGGACCCAAGTATCGAGTTTAATATGAAATATACGACGCACCGGTGGGGAGGAAGAGGGGTGAGGCGATGCCGAATGGAACCTTTCAACGAGTCTCGTGGCTGATTTTCATTTCACTACTTTGCTGTATGTTTGAGTGAATGTATCGTTATAGAAGTGAATTCAGTCGCCGCAAGGTATCAAACAAAATGCGAGCTCTGCAGCTGATATTTGCGACGGGGGGTTATAAAATTTACTAATAATTCCCGACTTGAAACACAAGTCACATTCAATTATAAATTTCCAAATAAGTGCAAGACATATTTTTACTCACAAGAAACATGAGACCAAATTGAACTTTTCTATTTACGCGTAGCCAGTCATTTCATCCCCGGAAATTTCAGTCAAAAACTGTTCAATTTATCTGCACATTTATTATATTATTCAAAGTCACCGTTGCTGCATCGGCCCTTCCCGCAGGCTGGTGTCCAGCCCCGTTGATTGTTTTTAAGACAGAAAGAAAGCAAACTTTCAACGAAATATACGACGCAGTTATGAAAACCACCATTGTATGTCATATATCCGATAATCATTTCGAAATTCGATTCCTTCGTTGCATCGTCCGGAAACAACTTAGTTACCGGATTGAGAACGTAAATAACTATTACGGACTGCTATCTTAAAATTGTTGGAAAGTATGTATTTATTGTGTGTTTCTTAAGTTTATTTAGATCTAATAGTTTCATGCAATGTGCAGCAAATTCCAGTAAATAAATGTAACGATTTAAAATAGTATATTGTACAACAAGTAATGGAATGGCACATATTCCACGCGAGCAAAAAAATTTTAGTTCGGGCCGAAGGCGAGGGCTGTAGTTTGCGAGTGTGGGATATGCCATTCCGTTACATGTTGTAGACTATACTTTCTGTAACAAAATTTTGGAAATTATACAAAAAATACAAATATAAAACTGTTGAAAACGTCAACTCAAATAAATCAAATTAAAACAAACAGACGTAACCATAGTAACTGTATCAAGATACTTCATAATCGCGCTAATATAGGGCTCTGATTCGTCGAAATTATTCCATACGCGGCGTATGGAATGATAGTTGTTCCAATACAGTTTTTAGTTGTAGAATGTGTAGTTTCCAAAACAGTGTTATAGAATAGTATATTGTACAACGAGCATGGAATGGTACTCATTTCCTACGAGTATGAAAGTTTGTAGCATGAGCCGAAGGCGAATGTTGCAAATTATACGAGTATGAAATGGGCATTCCATGCGAGTTGTACACTATACTTTTTCTACGACCACGATTAATTAAATTTTGATAATAAATTTGTCCCGCTTTTACTATTAGAATATTTAACAATTCGAAATATGTATCCTAGCAATGGCACCTGTACTTAAATGAGCTGACCTGTATCGATATACGCACAAAACAAATTCATTTCGCACGATGCTGGCAATGTACCTCATATCCCTAGCAACAACAAACATACAATGAGCAGATTTCTAAGTGGTCGTAGAAAAAATTATTTATCTACCATAGTGTGTAAAATTGATGTTTAACTGTTAGTTTCACGTTTGTAAAACGGTTGTTTAGTAACACGATCCCATAAGTCACGGGCAGTCACGGGTTGCCAAGCAACGAGTGATTAAAATTTTTAAAACACGCCAAATTTGCAAAAATTTTGTTATCATGGCAAACTTCTCATTTAATATTGTGATCCTACTTCATAAATAAAAATATTTTTTTAATATTTTTTGGGATTTTTCATTATATCGTAGATAAAATATTGTACGATACACATACGTAAAGCGTCTTTAGTCACTCAAGGGTCTTAAAACACTCGCTACGCTCGTGTTTTAATTGACCCATTCGTGACTAAAGACTAGCTTTACGTACTTGTATCGTAAATAACTATTACGGTTCAGTATATCACAAAACATAGTATAATGTTCGACAGAAATGCACGGACAACAAGTTCTGAGTGCAATGTTAATTCGTAACGTATATTAAAAACGATCCGTCAAATTACCCTCAAAATCTCAACTTGAAGACATGTACTTATATTTATATTCAAGAATTTTGCTCAAACATATTATATTTCTAAATAAGCATAAGAAGATATCAAAATAAATTTGGATGTGTTAAAAGCTCTTGAAACTTCCAGTTGTATTGGTCTCCCTGCTGAATAATTACAGCACATTTCCTCGTTCCGCGTCCAAAACTTCCTTTCAGCTTTTTAACTTGTAAGTCTCATATTCCGTCAATTAAAAACACATAAAACGTTTTCGGTGCTTACACATTACCCAGCCGTATATTGACACATCTTTAAATATTTACACTTAGATCAATAATACGATGAATACTTGGACATATTCCAGAAATTCGTTCAATGAATGACGTTCGTAGTATATTTGTACAGTGTCGGTCGGATTTATTTTCCTCTCTCTCTGTTGTATGCGCCGGGCTAGCCGGCTTGTCATTAACGAGAACTCCTCGTCCGTCGTAGTTTGTTTACATTGGTAATATTGGTCTTGCTTCCGATTTCCAGCGGCTTGTAACGCCGTGGTTCCAAGCTTTCCTTCATAATTAATACAAATGGCGAGTTGTTTGTTTTTCCCGGGAGGGTCATCATATTTCGTTTCTTCTGGCCTGTCGTTTCGGATACGACTGGTGCCTAATGACTTTTGTGCTTATGCTTTAAGGGGGATATAGATTTTTAATTATTGTTTCGATTTGTTTGCTTTTTACTTATACAGAGTATATTTACCATTGGAGAAAGCCATGTTAATTTCTGAAATAGTACTAACATAACAATGATTCATTAAGGATTCATATACTTAGACATTAGGGTATTACAACATTCACGTTTGCATTCATAAAAGCAATTCCTTCATCACTAAAATGTTTGCCCCAACTTTTTAAATACAATTACATTACAGCAGGAAATGAAGAAATAATTGAACATTCTTTAAAATTATATCTATTTTTTGGGCCGAAATCCCAGCGGTTTCATTGGACGAATGTTTTACTTACAATAGCGATTTTGTACCTGATGATCACTCAACAAATAACTGCAAAGGACCACCAGATTATAGTTACTTCCGAATCATTCAGATTCATCTAAAAACTTATTTTAAAAAAAATATATCAAGACGATATAGAAGTTTCATCATTAGTCACTCACTGCTCACTTTCTGGTTTCTTAACAATTTTGTTTGGTACCCTAAAGCAATTGCAAATCGCAATGTACTGCCAAGAAAAGAGAATCAAAACATCATTTTATTGCATCTTTAATTTGATGCATTGTTCTGTCAATGATGTTTATTTATTTTACTAAGGGCCGGTATATTTTCAATCTCAGATAAACTAGAGAATAAATTTATCAATTGAATAAACAAAAAATATCGCATCGGACGATAACAGCTGGAATAATAATCATTAAGGTATGAGTTTTTGTTATTGTTGATTCCCCAAATAATTTTATTCTCTAGTTTATTTAAGGTTAGAAATACCGCCCCTAAATATAATACTCTTTTGACTACGCGCTTTATCAATTGTTTCTCTTTTTCACTCAAACTTATTATAATAAATAATAGAATAATGCCCAGCAAATACTAAAAAACTATAAAATAATTATTCATATTGTACATTTTCTATTTATATAATCAAATTTTTTGTCAAATATTGAGATTAATAATAAATAATTCATTTTTAAAGTTGGAAAGTTTTCAGGATGTTTTCTTATAGTCGTACGAAATAAACAACATTACAACTTTGTACAGTTGGAGAAAATGCAATATTTTACAATAGTCTGAAGCTACTTATATTAGATGATCACTTTAAGCGACACATCATATTAAGAAACTGATTATCTTATTCTTTCGTAGATATGAAATACTCAGAGAAAAGATATGTGTTAAGAATAACATCTTTACAACATTGGATTTAAAAATTTTGAAAATAAAATTGAAGTAATAATTTTATTCTCGAATAAATTGTACATAATAGTTATTTATGTGTCAAGACACTGAAGTTCAATTTTTTATCACGAATATGGAATTTAGTTGCCGAGGCCCGTATGGCCGAGGAAAATAAACCATGTGAGTGATAAAAAGGATTTTCAGTGCTGAGGTACATAATAAGTTTTATTTGTAATCTAAAATTCGAAAAAACTGTAAAAAATTATAATATAGGTTAAGTTTATGCATCTGTCAGTTGTCAATTGAAACTGACAGTCAGTGTTGCCAACCTCGAGAAGTGAAGTTATAGTAAATAACACTCAAAATTATGTGTTTTGTCCTCAATTTCGTCGTCGGAATTAATTAGTTAATTCTTCTTGCAAATTTTGTTTCATGTTACGTCCATATTTACTATAGTGCGTCAATATATCTGCCAAAATTATCCTAATTGTACAATAATTATTTAACGGTTGCCAACACTGGGTTGCTCAAAATCGTCGTATAATGGGTTACTTTCGTGACGATTTCTGAGCTTTTAATGATGATTTTTAAGCATTTGAGTGCCAATTTTAAATAATATTAATAAAACAACTTCATAATTAACTACTTATTTTATTTGTTCAACCTAATAGCAAAGCAAACTATAATCCATGATTTGCTTCGAATTCTAATATGTTTCAGAACTATCAGGATTGGATGAAATGAAATGATGATATATAATTTAGCTTGCAATGTTAATACTGTTAAATTGTATGGAAGCCTCTCTCCTTATAGAAATGAACGTCTCTGTACGAATATGTAGCAATTAATGAGGGACAAAATCTCAATATTACGTTAAAAGGGCAGCAATCATGTCATCATAAGGTCACATTCAACTTCATTTAACTTCACAACAAGTTATAATTCTGCAACGTGTTGACAACAAAAGCGATGGCGTGCGCTCGTCAAACGCTAGCGTGACATAATGTGAACAATTACAAAGTCTGCGAGACAATGTAGCGAGGGAAGCAGCGTAACACGCACGCAGAATTGTGTGTAAATAACGCTTTAGAACGCAATCCGTGCGTGTAATTGCCGTAGATTATTAATGAGAAGCAAGGTGGAGACTCACCGCATTGACAGCTGTCATGTCTTTAGGGCCGGACTCCGATTCTGCTAAACTGTCGCTCTGAAACAAACAAGATAACGTTACTATGATTTATTACACACTTCTAACCCATTACTTTTTATTTACATCTGTCAAATGCATATCAAATACGTTGGAAGTTTATGAATCGAATAAAACTAATATTCTTCACGCCATTTACCAATTTTGAGTGTGGTACTATGAATTATCTGTTCTAACAAAATATTTTTTCTAATTACTACGGTTGCCAGTCATCAAGTTACCCCCAAAGATGTTAGTAAAGGCATAACCGCAAGGTAAAGTTAAAATGGCAATTATCGGCTTTAGGATTCGATCTCAGGAACTCATGATCCACAATTCTATGCGTTATAACGGAGCTATTTAACAAACAAATCAATTTATTGCTTTATAATAATTATTAATTAAATCGTGTATCAGAATTAGCTAACAAATCTATTGTAAAATATGGTAAATTTGCCATAGTTACCATATGACATTCTTGTACATATAAGTCTGAATTTGATAGTTTAATAATGAAACTTAATAAATGATTGCCGATTTTATATTTGAAATAAATTGAATTTATTGTTTTGTGTTTATCCAGTAATCTTTCATATTCGGTTTTGCAACTATGAGCAAAATCTACTAAACTCAAACTTATAATTGTGAAATTTCGTACATTCATCTTTTCTTGATTATAAATGAGTTATTGAATACAATTATATTTATTGAGGTTCATTTTCATTTTTACTTTGTAGAAAAAGCTTTATATTTATTTATCGTGCAGCAAATGTAAGAAAAAACAATACGACTTTAGCAATTATCGGTTCATTTCTATCCACTGAAATATAATAATATTGGAACGCTGACTGACGTTGAACATGTATATCGAGAGAAATGGATAGCTGTTGGGCCATTTGTCATTGTTATAAAATGTAGTAAACAAGTGTTAGACAAATAATGGTGGCCTTACAACATAAATCTATCTCATACTCGTTCTTTGTTTTCATAAAAGCCTACAAGATAGCATTCCAGTATTACTATATTTTAGTTTTTCTATCACCATTTGATATATAGTATTTCCAAACAATCTTTTACTTAATTACTAATTTTTAACAATATTGCTTGTACGTAAAATGTTCTTTTATTATATTTATAAAAATTAGACTTTTATTCGATAGTAAAATTTAATACATTTGTTCGCAATATGCTCAATATTTCAGGCCAAATTTATTCTATTAGTAGAATTCCCTATCTACGTGTAGATGCAAAATTGAACTCTACACAACTTCTTTTAGAACTATTTATGTCTAAAGTAATCACAGAAATAAAAATTACCAATATAATAATTTCGCTTCGAATGATAAACGCTCACGCACCTTGTATCTCTTATACCATGTAAAAAATTTTTATGTAAATTTGATACACACCTCATATAAAATAATTATACACAGAAAAAAGAATCAAAGTAGCTAAATATTGGGAACTATCCAACTAATCCAAATAATAAATTCCTAAAATTCCCCCAGGTAACAATAACAGAAAAATGGCGGAGTCGCCGCCACTGCTACAGATATTTGTAGAACAATTATATTACCCAAGTACTTGACCTACATTTAATTCTCTGTGGCTACGATCCAGGTTATTTGCGATATTTAATTTAAATTAACGGGGTTGTTTATAAATGAATATAAATTAATGTGTAAAATATGTTTGTCTAAACCTGTTCATGTTTAATTTAAATTTAGTAGTTAGCGTATAATTATTTATGGCTCTGTTGTGTTTATTTTAATTTCGGGTTTATTAATGTTTAGATATTTATTTTAGTATACAACGGGTAATAGTTCTATGGGGGAAAATTATTGCAATGAATTGCTTTGTGCTTTTTGTAATAATATTAAGTACATACGACGATTATAATTGTTGCAATAATATTCGCAAAATATTAATTCACAGCGTAAAACCATTTTAAGTAATTGGTTCTGAAATGTAATATTTTAAAACTCTTTTTTTTATTAAAAGTTTTTAAAATACCACTAAATTTTAAGCAGCTAAAACTGTGTCCATTCTTTACTATACCAGTCTTGATAAATATATAGAAATGCTTTATTATTAAGTCCGTTTTAATCCGCGAAATTATTTTTCTCAATAATTTTTTCAATAACGGTTAATATTTCTTCCATAGTAACGCTCAGTAATTTTTCAGTCAAAGTTTATGTGTGTTTTACTTTTACATTGTAAAGTAGGTATTAATGTATTTATTTATTGTTAAATTCTCGAAAAGGGAAATGTTCATTATAATATTATTTAATTACCTTAGATTATACAGTTTTTTTTTTGTAGGGTTAATTGCATTTTTATATAAAACACGTATAACATGAGCAGTATTTATTATTTATGTATCGCAGAATTTGATTGAACTTTCTAGAAACATTGTTAATTATTTATACCAAAATTAAATATCAAATAAAATTGTTGTTAAAAACAAAAAAATTAAAAGTAACTACTGTCTCCACAATTTTTGTAGATGTTCACAAGTATTAACGTCAAAAAAAAACACTATACCAACCACGGTTAAGATCATTATTGATCAAGTAGTGCCTTGTATCCCTCAGGCGTCTTGGCGCTGGGTCAATAAAGATCATCTCAACCTTGACTTATAATATGTATGAAATTAATTTGCACAAATACCCCACTGAACAAACTTTACCCAAATAATTGAGTAGTAGAAAATACTGTAACTGATGTGACATGCGAATAAAGTTAAGTAAATAAATGTAATGTGCAATATTTCAAGGAAATAAATTTAAAATTGGGGCATCTACAGTGTCTCGATTTAATCAAATAAATGCGAAAGATGTTGTGTTTGTGTTCTCACAACGGAGAATAAGCTGGGAAGAATGAAATTCCACCCTGGTAAACAACTATCAAAACACTGATAAAAATAAAAATAAAAGAGCGCTACTCTCAAAAGCGACACTAACTTTCAGCTTGTTTACATTTGAACCCTGGCAGGATATCTCGATGTCCACAAAAAACGTCAAGGTATAAAATAGTAGCGTGCGATTTTTAATATATTGTCACATTTGTCTTCCAAAATTGAGTTTCTTTTAAAAGCGGAGAAGAAAATGCCACGTTTGTGTAATATTTATGTTGCAAAAAGTCAACGTATTTTATTACAGAAACGTCGGTTACAGTTCCCTTGGGCCGTTGGATTATTTTAAAACAGATTCAAAGAGCATAGCACACCTTCCAAACTGGGGCAACAGTATAAAATACATTTTACGGCAGACAGAGATATGACAGATATTTTATCCTGCCAGTCAGGCATTTCATTCGCAAGATACGTAATTAGATAAGGAATTTTTGTAAAATAAATATCGTGTTCATCGTCATGTAAAAATTCATAAATTCTGAAAAGAATTACTCAACGAATTTCATGAATATTTAAAACTCGTGTTATATTATCTTCTATTTAATTTTAGCATTTACCTTCAAAAATATATTTTCATTTATTATTTCTCTTTATTATTCATAATTAAAATTAAATTACAAATTAGGTATCTCTTTCGTAAACAGCTCAAAGGAAAATATTAATATTAATAATTTTCAAAAATTTATACATTATACTGTGAACCCAACAAACAATAACAATTAAAAATATTACTAAATATACAATATTCATTACCCACAACACTGCTTCTCTAATCTGTTTGACGAAGAAAAAAAGCATACAGATAATATTTCAATATCTTAAAATAGTATATTACATACAGAGGTGAAAAGTATTTCATTGCAGATGAATGCTAAGATAGCTAAATCAAGGCGCCAAGCAAAGTTTGTATACTAATTTATTCTTATTCACAATAAGAAATTAATAACTGAAACATTCATAAAAATTATATTCATTTTGTTGTGCAAACAATTTTATCTACGACAACTTAGAAATCTACTCATTGAATGTTTGTTGTTGCTCGGAATGAGGTATATTGCAAGCATCGTGCGTAATGAATTTATTTTATGAGTATTTGAATACAGGTCATTCCATTTCAGTATAGGTGCCATTGCTAGAATACTTATTTAGAATTGTCAAATATTGGAATGGTGAAAGCGGGACAAATTTCATACTCGTATGATTTGCAGCATTAGCCTCCGATTCATTCTACAAACTTTCATACTAGTAGGAAATGAGTATCATTCCATGGTTGTTGTACAATATACTATTTTCAATGATATTTGGTCTTTCGAATATTAAAAAATCAAAATTAGGGAATACCGAAATTCTTCTGAAAGTAGATTAGAGGATTAATTTCCACCCGAACAACTGGCTGAGAAAGCAACAGACAATATGTCTGCTTAGATAAGCCTATATTATTCAGTCAGTATATATTCAAATATGCAACTTTTTGACTGGTTGTTAACTTGAACTTCTTACAATATTAATAATAAATAATAAAATATTAACCAAATTAAATAAATATAGGCTGATATATTACGTGTTTTGTATGTTAAAGATAAAAATTATAAATTTAATTTAATTTAATTTTTGTTTCTAAACCTTTTTGGTATTTACACTTTGTTCAAAGGGAACGAACTATCGCCTAATGAAAATTTTAACATAGTATTACCTAGTTGTTTTTCTTTTCAATAAATACTAACTAGATAGATAAAAGAAATAAATTATTTATTTATTATTGAATATATCTATTATTAATGTTATTATTTCCACGGGTTTGGGTAATTAAATACCATCTACTTCATTTGCAGTCCAAACAAAACATTTCCGAATAAATCCAGTGTTTCTTTAGAATTCTCTCCGCAATTTTATCAGCAAATCCCTGATAAAATCCGGCATTTTGTTTGGAGTATCTAGCGAAATATTGCGACGGATTGCAGACTATAAACACCCTGGGTCGCGGCGAACGCTACCGGTGAGCACCTATCTTATTTATAGGACATATAAATATATCAATTTAATGTAGAGATATGTGTCGACCTCATGCGGCGACACATAAGTCACCGACTGCAGCGCCGTGGCCCAAGAAACCCAGCAGCAACGCAGAAATAAGAGGGAAATGGAAACTAACTCCACTACCATTTATAGGTAAATTACGTATTGTATTCAAACAATTAAAAACTCTCAATTCAAATCCCTTTTACTGTTAATAGTTTAAACATAGTTCAAGTAGTAAATAAGCTAATTTTCATTTCAATTTATTCATTGAAATAAATATTATAGAAAAATATTTAAAAATAGTAGAAATCCGTGCAAATTTCATTTTTCTAGGGCCGTAACCAAAAAACGAAGCGAGATATCGAAAAACTGATAACAGATATGAAAGTTACATGCTTTAATTAACTTATAAACAAATTTTTAGCAATTTTTATTTTTTTGAATTTTTCCCCAAATTTGAGTATATCAATATTTTTCAGAATCGATACCTCAAGAATGAAAGGAGATATGAACCTGCAGACTTCACCATTGGATTCTACTCAAAATTCTGTATAAGAGGGTAAAATTTTGTAAAAATTGCTCGACAGAATTAATTTTTAGAGCAAAAATACTGCAAATGGCTTAAAATATGAAAAATCTTAAGGGGTTAGTATTGAAATTTTTCCAAAAATTTTCATGTCTCAAAAATTTTATTTATATATCCTAGCCCTCTATTTTCGACCTGAAACTTACAAAAAATTTAGTTTTAACCATATCTGAGCCCTTGTTTTTGAGTTTTTAACTATTTTATGCGCCAAAGTGTGAGAGAAAAATTGCCAAAAAAAGTTTGAACGCTTGTATGTCCCAAACTAATCAAGATAACTAAAATCTGTTTTCATGAGCGTATTCAGCATACTTTATTCATCGTACATGGAAATTTATATGGAAATGGTTGATAAAATACATATTTTGTGGACGGTCAAAGTTGGGTAGAAATTCGAATTAACTTTAAAGCATGGGTTTTTAATGTTATACTCAACTATGAGGCATAATCTAATTAGATTTTCATTAAAAAGACACATATTTTGATGACTATATATATAATTCTTATAACTAAACAATAAAAAAGTTTTCTCCAAGAAGAAAGTATAAATATTAATTAATTCTAAAACGTGATTACATGTATTTATATGCATCATATAAAATGTTTACTACACGTCACTTTACGTCTGAAGTTTAAGAAAATAACATAAGCAACGAAGAATTTGAGAACAATATACTTGAAAACTACGTCACGAACTTTCCTGTTTATGACATCATCATGGAAAATAAAAACATCTACAAAACTCTACAACAGCCAAATTTGTATATGTAACAATGGTCACAATGTGCTAATAAAACATTGTGTGATGTTATTTTTCATGTTCCGCATAAACTTGTATTACATACAACAATTGTTTCCGAAACACAAAAACATTGTTTTGCATAAATCATAAAATAATACTTGGAAAATATCTATGTTTCAAATGAGTAGGTTGGCGTATTGGAGATAATATTTACATTAATTTAATGTAATAACATTTAATATAAATTGAAATATTCTAGTTTTGAACCAAAACATTTGTTTTGTAAAAAATGTAAAATTAGTTTTCTGCTAAAATATGTTACCGCATTGCACAGGGCAATACTAAATCTATTCCTTTCATTCGACACTCGCTAAAGATGACCAAACCACCTTAATTACTTACTTACCCCCACTTTCTTAACAACATTCTTCTCAATCTCACACTCAGCGTACACCAATGTATTATGGACATTATTACTTCGGTCATATATTTCACTACCACAGAAATTATACGTCGTTCATGTTTCTTCATTCATATGTACCATTTAGAACCATACGTAAATGTTGGTACTAATACACCATTATACAGCAAATGTACCCAGAGTACCCTGCAGACACTCGCCTTTCAATCTCCCGGTCAATACGTCCTCGAAAACATACTACGCAAATTTACAAATTTATTCATTTGTTCCATTTTGACCATTCAAAACATTACAGTCAACAAATCATTGATCTCAAACATCAATACCCTACAATAGAATAGTTGAATAATAACAAAAAAGTTAATGTAATCACATTTCCTAGGCAAATGATTTGCATACTAAAAAGTCATAATTATAAATATTTTCATAAAAAAAAACAAGCAGAATTATTAACACAGTCGAGATCGAACTGGGACTGGGAACCCTTGTTTTCGTAGATTGTCTGATCATTTAGCTATCTACTGATAGCTGCAAAATTAGTTTTAGTAGCAATGAAAAGAACACACGAAAAATTAAAAACTATTTTTGTTTATATCGTTGATTTACTCTACTGAAATTGAGTAATACGAACTAAGTAAGATGTCGGGATAGTTCTTACTTACAAGAAAATGATTTTCCATGTTAAACGTCTAAGACACCATTTGTGTTAGACACACAGAATATAATAAACTGTGAAACGCAAGATAAAAACTAAGGCTTTTGAAGATCCGCCCACAAAAGTTTCATAGCCCAAAGGCAATAAATTCCTTCTTATTTAAATAAGTAAAAAAATTATTACCCATGATATTTTTATAAGCATCCCAGATATCTTTGGGTCGCCATAAATATGGTTTACAATACCACAAAGATCGTATCAAAATACTGGAGAATTTACGAAAACAGTTCTGAGTTACATCGAGTTGAAGCGGCCGCCGAAAAAAATTATAGACACGAATCACATAAAAGTTATATTTAAAATATTCCGGCGTCTTTGACGCGATGCGATAGCGTAGGCGGAAATATAACCAGTGTTTTTATGGACGGCGGGATATCCGATACCGGAGCGCCGCGACGGTCATTTATTTTTCGCACGGAACGTTGCGAAACCTAAAGAACCTTTTTGAATTATCGCGGCTCTTACGAGATGGGATTGTGTGCTTCTAGTTTTACGAGATTACGAACCGTACGATTATTCTCCCTTTTCAGTTTTCTATATTTGATGTGGATAATAAAAATTGAACGTGATATATGTGCGGTACTTTACTATGTATTCGATTTCATATCGCTGCAAATAATTGAACATGCAGGATCGTAATTAGAAAGCTGGCCATACGGGAAATCAGTTGTTCCTTCCTTTTTTATTTCAAAACTATTCCAAATCAATATACATTTGAAAAAAAAATTGACACAGAACTAGCTTCTTTTTTCGAATACCTTTCATTTCATACCAAACCAGGATTGCTGACATCTTTTGGTTAAGACATTTGATAATTATTGGTATGTTAGATCTTTCATTTTATATGAACACGACAAAAACAAATGACAATCAGTTCGCCAACTTTCTACCATGATACCAAAGTAAAAATAATTGATTAACACAAAGTGAATTAGCTTCCTTTCAAATACCTTTCATTTGATACCAAATCTGGATTTCTGATGCCTTTTGGTATATACAGTTAAAAATCATTTTCCTGCTGGACCTTTCATTTAATACAATTAGGTACACCATATTTCTGATAACACATGATAAAAACAATTGACAATCAGGTCACCAATTTTCCATCACGTATACTATTATTGGTCTATAGATCTATAATTTGATACAATCATACACGATTTCTAATGACTTTTGACAAAAACAATTGACAATCACTTTGCTGGCTATCATGTCTACTAGATATTTCATTTGAAGCCAAGAACGTTAGATTTCTCATACTTTCTGGTAAAAACAATTAGCAATTAGTTGTCTGACTTTTTATTATGTCTGCTAGTCCTTCTATTTGGTACCAAACACGCTAGAATTCTGATGACTTTAGCAATAACAATAGACAATCAATTGATTGACTTTTCAATATATTTGTTACACCTTTCATTTCATACCTAACAGGTTTGATTTCCGAAAATTTTTAGAAAAACAATTGCCTATTGCTTGACTTAGTTACGCTCGAATAAAGTTCTTACTCATAATTCGATATCTTTTCAAATCTCTGTTAAGATAATATAACTAATGATTACTACAGTTTTGATTTAAATTATGAATGTAGACTTTTAGATATAACCATTTATTTACAATTAAACACTGCTACCACGTTATTTCAATTTGTATCATTTTGAAAATAAAATGTTATATTTAAAGTCTGCATATATCATTTAATTCAAAACTACAGGTTATGGGCCCAGAACAAAATCTGTGCCAATACTAATAAAGAACGTCAATTCAATTTGTATCATTTTATAAATTAAATGTTACATATAAAAGTCTTCATCTTTTATTTAATTCAACTACAGTTATACACGGGTCCAATAATATATCATGTATAAGTATCAGATCTATGAATACATATTTAATCCCGACTGCCAAATGCATATAAAATTGACGGTTTGTATTAATATTATTATAAGTTAATCTGAACCCACTAAATTTCTCATTTAAATAAGAATTAATGGGCATCGGATTCTCTGTCAAATTTAACAACATTCGATCTAATTTCTCTGAGATCTGTGATCCGTGCTGATATTTGAAAATGTTTAACAGTACATGGGATTGTTAGTGGTTAATAGAAATACAAATTTATTTTTAAAAACAATTTAAATCTAAAATAAAATATTTAGTCATTCGAATACAGAAAGCCCTAAATTCATACAGAAATATTGTCCAATTTTCTTATTATATCATTTATATTATTGGACAAAAGTCCTCTATTTTATCATAATTATTAATCATAATAATGAGAACCATCTTATTTCCAAGAGTGACGTAAGTATGCAAAAAAAAATCATCAATTACTCCCAGCCCACTCTACGAATCTGCGACAAGAGACAAACACGTGTTTTGAAAGAACATCGCTGTATCTCAGACGGCACGTGGCCGTCCGCTGCATTGCCAGGGGCGTAGACGTGCGCCGGGCGAAGGGGGCTGCTGCACGCGGGCTTGATTAATAGCCAAGAATGCAGATTCAAAGGCGCGAGTGTCAGACATCATTGTACCTATAAATAAAGGACCATGCCAACGTCAAGAAGACACGTTAGGAGATCCTACAACGCGGATACGGAAATAATAAGATGATAGTGTGACCGTCGGATGACCAAGAGGATTTTCTTTTAAAAGAAATGGGGTTAAGGCTATTAACTATTTGCAGAAGATTCGCAGCAGCATATTTTGGAATATTTATTACCTCAAGCTACTAGACTACTTAAAAATTTTAATAAATTGATACTACTGTTTGTTCTAAATAGTACAACGTCAGAAAACTTCTCAGCTTTGCAGATACCCTTCGTCAGCTCTCTCCAATGAGCCTGATAGTGTCAAGAAACTTTTAAAGTTTATTCATTCCACCGGTTTGATAAATAACATTTTATAGTTCATTTCTTTCATTTATTTTTTTATCACCATTATTTATTTATTTAATTTTGGTTGACTATAATTATTTTTTTACAGTGGTAATGGTCATAACAGGCGACGCTTTTATTTCAGAAAAAAAAAATCATCATGCCATTTTTTTCATTTTTATATGTGGACAATTAATCAAACAAATCTCAGAATATGATATTATTTTTCGTTTAAAGTGAATACCAGTCATAAACTCAACAATCATAGATAAAATCATTTGACTGCAACAATCAATTTATAGAAATAAGTTTTGCACAACATTATGTTAACATCTTTGTAACACTAATATAAATATCATGGCTAAATCACGAATGACTCACTCAACGCTAGTGAAGGGAGAGGACTAGCTTTAGATCAAATCTTCTCTATAAATTGCTTTATGTAGATGTAAACTTATCATTAAAAAATGACTAACCAAACTGAGGAAATATCAACTATTTTGAGGTCCATTACATGGTAACTCGTCTAATTGTGGAGCAATTTATCTCCATATAATACAATTTTTAACTATTCTTGTTAAATGAGGAAAATTACAACTATTTGGGGGTCCATTCCATGGTAACAAGTCTAATTGTGGAGCATTTAATCCCCAGATAATAAGCAAAGAATTAATTGTATTTCTAACTACTTGGTAAAGTTCCGGGATCCAAAATTAGAAATGAAATTTTGGAGCAGCAATGTTCAACTATTTTAGTAATATGAACATGCAAAGAAATTTGGCATTGTTAAGGTGCAAAATCTTGTAATTCTTACACATGCCCTTGCCAAAAATAGATGTTGGAAATTAAATTTATGTTGTTTGTCAATTGTAATTAACTGTTGGCTCCTAGTCTCTTTGCTAAATCTGTATACGTACAATTGTACATATACAGGATTTTATTTTAATAATTATAATTTACAATCTTCAAATTTTACTGGTAGTTTTATCTACAACAGTTTCCGTTTGTTTAATTCAAATTTAAATTGCATTGTTCCAGATTTAATTACAATTTCTTTACTACATATTTCTTTTTACGTTTCTCTGAACATAAAAATAAACGTTACCCTACAACAGGCTGAAATTTCAGATTTAATGCTGTATTGTTTTTATTTTGATTCCAAAGTGAATTAGAGTTTTTCGTAATTTATTTTACTAGGTGCAGCAACGTGCAAGTTATTTTAGTTTTTATGTTTAAGCACAAAAATACGCCAGCAATGCAAATATACTCACTGAATGAGTAACAGTTTTTGATTACCTACTTTTCTAAATTTTATTCTGCGATTAATATCATGAAATCATGTCGTAGAGTTTCAAGTTCACTTAAAGTTTATTTAAAGTTGTTTCAGGCTTAAAATAAATTAAAATCGTTACACGCATGCTAAGAATGCGTTGATTGTAAACACGCAGGTCGTAATTGATTTATTTTAATTTTTTCTGGTTACAATAGGAAATTAAACCTATACTGTCAGCATGCCATTTTAGAAAAGAAAAATATATGGTTGTATTAAAGATATATACTCACTGTACTTCTTTAAATAATACTTAGAATTTTCTATTAGTAGTAGTAGAATCATAACCATAAGTTTATAACAGCGAATTATGTATTTAAAAATTATATCTTACTTTAGACCACTTTCATCCACTGCTCAAAGTAAGTGATAATATTTTTTAATGGAAGTGTTCAAATTGCATGTTCATAACACATAAATTCCCGGTTGAAATCTGGAATCTGAGAACAATTCGCTGTTCACAAGTTGGAATTACTGCACATGAATTTAATTCTCTCAACTTATACGTTTTCACATATAATATTTTCACCAACAACTTGGTTCGTTATAGTTTCCATTACCGTTTCCTCTACTCATTTACGCTTCCGGTTTCGACAATTAAAACGCGATTCCGATTCAGCGAACGCGCTAACAAAACAATAATTCATACTAACAGGGGATAGTATCTCTGCATGTTCGGGAAATAAAATTTAGAAATAAACATAGAATTCAATGGAACATAAAACGATGCTTCGACGGGTATTCTCTTTAGAGACTTAGCGGCCAGTTGTGTTTGGTTATTATTCAAGTATAAGGGTAGTTTTTATGAGTCTGGTCGTTGAAACTTTGCCAGTTGGTATAGTAAAAGCGTGATGAATGTCTGGCGAATAAAATGCGCAATGGGGTGACATTAAACTGTATTGCATTTGGGATTAATTAGGAGTACTAACTACAAGACTTGATCAATAAATAATGTGTCCTATTTTCCACGACGCTTTCGCTGATGGCGTAAGATAAATAAATTACAATACACATCTACGTTAACATAAACTATTTTAAAATGCCCCAAATGGTAAAAGTCATAATAAGACAATTGATAACGACTAACCAGCTGCATTATTCGGAGATATTAAAAAAGGATTTCAGGAAGAAATTAAAGATGAATTGAAGCAAAATTTTTAGAGAATATTTGAGCATAATGTGAGTGTAATATTTGAAAGGAGAATTTGGAGAATATTTTTTAAATGAAGAAAAAATGAAGAAGTATTTAACTAAGAAGAATTTTAAGAAAAATTCAGAGAATACTGCGGAAGAATATGAGGCTATAGAGGAAAATATTTAAGAAGAATTTGATAGCAGAATATGGGAGAAATACTAGAACATATAGCCCCTGAATATTTGGGAGAAATTTGAAGGGAGATTTCAAGGATAAAATTAGCTACGACTAGAAGAAAGAATTCAAAGATATTAAAACCAATTTCAGAGAAAATTTGAGCATGAAATTAACAAAGATACAAATGAAGAATATTAAGGAAATACTTCATCGACAATTTTAAAGAAAATATTGGGAGAGATTTAAGAAAGTATTTAAACAAGATTTGGAAAATTTAAGGGTGAAATTAATAAAGTTCTATGTGAAGTATTTAAAAAAGATTACAATATTTAGGGCGGAATTCAAGGACGATTTAAATGAGGGTTCGAGGAGAGATTCAAGGAAGAGTATAAATGAAGATTTAGGAGGAATTTAAGGATAAAACAAGGAAGAGTTATGGAAAAAATATAAAACATTTAAGAGAACCATTTAAAGAAGAATTCACATACGAT
This sequence comes from Poecilus cupreus, assembly GCA_963942605.1. Taxonomy (NCBI): domain Eukaryota; kingdom Metazoa; phylum Arthropoda; class Insecta; order Coleoptera; family Carabidae; genus Poecilus; species Poecilus cupreus. The sequence continues at coordinate 4,114,038 of OZ012725.1, read as the reverse complement.
TTGATTATGGATTCTAGGAGAGTTTTAAAAAAGAATTTAAAATATAGTTTAAGGAAAATATGTAGGTACAATTTGAAGACAATACTTTCATAAAAAACAAAGGCAATGATTTGAAAGGAAGAATATAGAGAATAATTGGAGAAAGGAATTAAAGACGATTTAAGAAGGTTTCATTAAAATATTTTTACAGAATTTGAGACAAGTATAAAATAAAATAAATATATCATCACGCCTTTTACCCATTACGGGTGTGGCACTCTGCTTACGCAGATCTCGGTAAGTGATATATTTTTTCGTATGAAGTGCGGTTACCAGCCGTCAAATCATAGCCTCCAAGGATGTTAGTGGAGGAGGAACCACAGGGGTAAATTTAAATTTGTAACTGTCGGCAGTGGGATTCGAACTGAGGATCTCACGATCCACAGTCCGACACGTTACCTCGGAGCTATTTATCCCAAGTATATACATAGAGAATTAGAATTTAAGTAAAGTAAGGAAAAATGTGAGGAGGGAATTTCAGGAAATTTTAAGAGTATTTATTACAGGATGTTTCGGATATAATTTGCTGACTTTCTAAGCAAAAAAAACATAAATATTTATTTTTGTTTTTAATATGCAAATGTATGCCTATTTCTATTGGGAAAGATTGTTATAATACTCCGGATTATCTGCAAAGGTAGCTATGGTATCTGAGGTATCTAATTATAATGTTTACACTTGAAAGAATCGTTGAACCAATAATCTTAATCGAATGTGGAGCCCGTGTAACTCATTTCGAGTCTCTCTGAGTTTGCACCGCGTAATAAAGGTTTGAACTACCCCACTTGAATGTTCAACCCCCAGATTGAAACTTAGATCGTCTTCGGTAGTAATCTCACAAAATATTCGCGCTCTAATAGGTGCAAACCGCAAAGAGAATAGTAAGATTAGAGTGTTCCATCAGGTTGGCGTGCGCATGAATGCATCGCATTCCTCGCAGAGCGCTATGTGCGACACCTGCACCGCATGCCGCCACTAGCGCCGCACCGGTGGTTGGGGGAATTAACGTCGCCGACGTCGAGTAGCGGAGTGTTTAATATGCAATATGCAGCGCGTGCATCCTTATGTTTAAATGAACGTTTTGTGAAGCGAGCACAGCCTGCCTACGAATTGCGCGATTTGGTTTATGGGAAATTTGACTGAGTTATGGTACCTTCGAAGTTGTACTGACTTCAAACTGGGGCGAGATCTTACACAACGTTTTTGCTTATTGTTTTAACCCCTTTATGTTATTCAATCTTGCAAAAGTAATTAATATCAATTGGCTTTATTTGCACCACATCTCATCGATTTCTGACCAAAAGAACTACAACGAATTGTAGGTTTGTAAAGATAAAAGTAAAGTAACATAACAAACAATCATTGAATTACAAATCATCAGGGATTAGAAAAAGGAAGACTAACATGGACGTAGAAAAGATAAGTTGCAGTATTGTAAGAAAGGCATAGGTGTTAAAGGATTCAACATAGAAGAAAAAGGAAACCAGACGAAGATAAGATACACAGTGTTATCATAGAGAACAGATTACATGCAAAATGCATATATTTTAATTTTTGCATTTCTTAAAATAATATAAATTTTCTGAACAAATTCCATTGATTAGAGTTAATTAATGCTAATTACTAATTACATATATTGCATATTTGGGCATTCTTATGCATATTTTTACAAAATTTGCATATAATTGCATATTTCAATATATTTAAGACCTTGTCTAGTGATAAACATTCTGAAATTTCTGGTAATGCACATTGATAATTCCCAAATTTTGAAGAAGGCCGCAATAAATAGAAGAATGCAACGGAAAAAGCAATAAACAATACAATAAGCAAATACACAAACCAGTAAACTCTAATATTTCTAGGGAAATCCCTGTAACGGTAACGGTTGGTATTCTATATACACACGAATTCTAGTAAAAGTGGGTACAATGAATACAAGACCGAGAATTCTCAGCTGGATATATCTTTTACTTATGTTTCACTTTTTTTTTTTTAGAAAATTGTAAATAATTTATTATTGTAATTATGTAAATATGTCATAATCTCATAATATCAAGTTTCTAGACTTAGTTAATATGTATATTAGTAGTATATTTGTTAATTGTAGATCAGGATTAAGAATATATTGTGCAATAAAGTTTATAATGCATTCATTTATAATTTTTATCTAATAATTTGAGATTTTTTTCCATATTTTGCTGCATATATTGCTATATTAATGCATATTTCCCAAAATCAGTGCATATATATGCGCATATAATGTAGTTTTTTTGTGCATATAATCCGCTCTCTAGATCACCCTCACCACTACCAAATGAAGCGTTAGGAGCGAATAAATAAAGGATTATAGCAATCAGTAAAGTTACGACACCTACAGATGCCCGTTATAAAATAATATATCATCACAAAATTTACCCAATTTTCAATGCAATCACACCCTTAAAAGTTATTAATTGAAGAATGACCAGAGTAACTATTTCATTGTTCTACGATCTGCAACTGCAGAGCTGGCACATTTAGAATGCTGGAGGTATTCCAACGTTCTCCAAAAGCCATTTGGAATTTTGAATTCATGGACACAAAGGTTATGGTACGTTGTTCGGATAACTGGGGCGAGAACAGCGCTGGCGCATTTGGAAATTCCGCGAGTATTCTTCCAGAGCTATCCGGGAACGGCTGCTGTGGCAGAGCCGTGTTTTATTGCTAATGACAGGAACGCGCGCCGTTTGTGGCGTCCGGGATTTGCGAGGCGTTTCGCTGAATTTAACTGAATTTTTGTCAGATTTATTATGCAACTAATGTATGTGGACGTTTTGCGCTCTGGCTCCGCTACGCCGGGTTTCCGGATAGCTATGGCTGCCGCGCCTCTGCAAATGGAATGCGTGCTGAAATGTGGGGATTCTAATGATATTGACACCAGCAAACTAAGTTTCAACCGAAATCTGATACCTCCCGCTAATATTTATTTCTAAACGGTGCAAAATATAGTCTCGTATTAGGTCTAATATTTCCTAACCTCCATTAATCTATTTCTTTGGATACCGGTTATATATTACCGTATTGTTCCAGATAAAATGCAACATAGATTATTTAAGGAATTGATCTTACGGGCCCGATACATTTCATTCTTTTGTACGGTTTAGAATATACGGTTAAAACCGTACGAATAAAGTACGATGGACCGCTAACACAACACACTATCAGTTTTAAAGTAGCAATCAGAAACAGGAGATGTGTTTATTTGCTGGCTTAATGGCGGCAATATTAGCACTGGATAAGAAAAACTGTGGAACGTTACTGCTACATACACGGAATGGAACGTACAGTCAAAACTGTGCGGTTAATATCAAGGTGGGTTTGATATTTTGGAACGCGGTTAAGAGGTTAAGAAGAACGGTTTTCGTCATTACAAAATATCGGGACCATAGGAAGTAAGCAGTACAATTTTGATAGGACCTCTGACTAAATCAGAATTAGAAAATTCCAATTTCTTCTTCAATGGTTAACTGTTTTAGCAAAATCTACTAATGCGAAAAGCATCGTTAAACATTTGGAAAATAATCGGAGTCATCTCAGATAATGATGTTTAGTATCGATTCAAAAAATATCTTAACCCTCTATTGCATGAATTTTCTTTTTAAATGTCTCAAAAAAATTATTTTTTACAAATAAATATTCATATATTTAAAATAAGTGTTACATAAATTTGTTTCTTAAAATAAAAAAAAAAAATTTTTAAGTTTTGTTCACTATTGGGAACATTATAAATAAATTCAACTTACAATAGAACTTTGGTCTATTGGGTCGTATTTGCGTACTATACAAAATTGTTTGATAAACAACCTCTTCTAGGAAAACATCAGATAAAAAAAAAATTTGGAAATTTTGTAAAGGTGTATTTAGCGGTAATATATCAACAGGTAATAAGCTGCTACCTGCAAATTTTACATTTTCTATCTCAGTTTCTGTAATTATCCTTTTTCCACTTCAATTTTTTTTTATGTTGGTCAAGTTGGGAGGAATGACCTAATTGGCAATTGACAAAGTATATATAATGTTCCAAATGGTTACATGATTGCCATGAATGTAAACTGCATAAGAAAAGAAAAGAAGAATTTTAAATTTTATGTTCCCGATTTGGAACAGTTTGCAATAGAGGATTTTGTTATTGTTATCTTATGGTGTGAAACATTTGCACACCTCCTTGTATCATCCACAGGCACAATACTCGTATTTTATTGTCACTAATTGTTTATTATATCTCAATCAATAAAACCTTTCCAACACTTATACTTCTTCAACTTTTATATGCAGAATATTCTGTAAACATATCTCATAACAATGCCCAAAACTGCGAATTATATTTTCGCTCATTTTATTACAAGCATTTATGTCTAAAACACACTACCAATACAATTATTTAGTACTATTTCAAATAACAGAAATGATAAAACATAGGCATTCATTTCATATAATAACAGAGATAGCTGATCGTGAACCTCCACCAAAAGTCTCTGAAATTAATCCGTCCCTCTCATTTAGGCAGTGGTGAGGCAGCTCAAATCAAAGACAGATTTCAATGATTATATCACGAAAGTAGCTAACAAATTTATCTGAGCATTCAACTTCTAAAATATATTACCGACTCAATGCTGCTTTAATTAAACGCCATACATTCAATTTAAATGTTACAATTAACTTAATTTCGTAATGGAATTTTTAGTTACAAACTCTGTAATTAAATTACTTCGTCCTGATACAAATAAGTTGAAAATGCTGTCAACGAAAAACTTTTGCCGCATGAGATTTCAGGGAAACCAAATAGAGAAAATAAAACCTAGTATAAAATTCTGTAACTTAATTTACTTTGACCGGTTATAAATTTAAGGTAGGTAATAAAAGGTTTCACATGATTATACACCGATAAAATTTAATCAATTTGGTTTTTAGGAGTTTTTATTTTAAAGCAATTTATGGACACTATCGCCTGCTACGCAAAACAAGAGTTTTATTATTGATCATGCCTAGTGATTGATTGATATTTGATGTCAATATAAATTTCAGTGATGATCAATATTGAGAGAACCATGAACATTTAACGGTCAAGTTTAACGGACGTGTCTGTAAACACGAACCTTTATACACAAAACAGTATTTACGGCTACCTGAATTTTTATGGGTCTGCGCAAGTTAAATAAATTTAGGACAAAATACACAGCAAATTTTGGTGTAATAAATAGAAAGGCGAATAAACTTCTGCCCAGAGATTGCGAGAAACTTTTGTATTTTCCATTAGGCAAAAATCTCGATCGAAATGTATTTTAATTTATTTTTGTCATGAAAAATCGAAACCAAAACCTACGAATTTGGAAATAAAACCAAACATACATTTACATTTATTGGTTAGTTATTGTTACATCTTCGATTTCTTCATATCGATCAATTTGACAATTTATTTAGGTAAGCCTGACGCAAAATTTAAGTTTCGTTAAATAAATCTGGCATTAATGACACACATAAAAACGAAATATGAAAAATAAATCTACAAATATTGACAGACATAAGGTTAATGCATGCACATATTCAAATAAATTGGTATTATAAATGCAATTCATGTTGTTTGCCCTCTATAAAAATAAATTACATCTACGAATAATAAAATCGAACATATATAAAAATTGCTTGCACACTTAAAAAGCTATCACAATTTCTTATATTAAAGTATCACCAATAAAATATGTTCTAGTACGATGAAATAAATCGTATTATATCTTGAAGCCTTAACGGAAATATAAATTTTATCACCAATCGGTGAAACACGGTACTTTTCCATTCTACCTCTGTCAATCTAGATACCTTCAGAATAATTACACATAACCTACACAACTACTTTCTTAAAATAAAATTATAAAAAAGCAGTATCCATATGCTTGATATTCCGTAGCATTTCTATATTGACAAAACAACAAATAATTCGTGATGTCAAAATACATAACCTACAAAATCTGTCGCAGTAGATTTGCGGGATTTGCGCAAGCGCCGAGAGTTACATCTTAAATAGTGAGTCATTATGGTCTGGCCCGCGCCCAACTCAAACAGACGACAAGCCACTGCATTACACAGCAGCGCCACTGATGTAATAATCGCCAAGAAACATGTTCAACGTACGAACGTACGTTGGTGAGTGCACGAAGTATCGCAATAGAGAAGAGCTTACGTCCATGTGCGAAGCACGCCACACACGATGGGGAGAGTTATTTACATGGGACATGGCTTGCACTCAAAGTTATGGCAGTTAAAAGTAAATAAATTTGTCAGGGATAAGACAGGATAATATTTTCTTAATTTTGTGTGATTCATGAGCTCCTGTAATTTAAATGATGCTAATTGCAGCGCAAAAAAAATGCTTAACTTGCTGCGAACATAATAAAATATATAATTGTGACATTTACCCATTTTGGATGTCAAATTGTTTACCCGGCAATTGATATATTTTATGCAGTTACCGGAAGTTGGGTATAAGATGTTTCTATTTACAGTGCAAAATATATTGTACAAAATGTATATAATTATTGGAAAATTTTCTCTTTTACATTTTTCGATGCACTTCTTTGGCTGTTAAAATGTTTGGCACCAATTTCAAGAAGCAGTTTTGAAAGAAATCATTAAATTTAAAGTATACAACACAATTTTCCAAACACGTCGGATAAATCATCTACATAAAAAGTAGTAATTTACTTACAACTGGGCAAAGTAAATCAAAATTATACCCACTAGTGGGTAATCTGTTACTTTGCTTATTTAAAATCGCCATAGTTATAGAGCATTTATTGAGAGGTGTTGGATAATAGTTACTTACTTTACAAATGGGCAAAGTAAGGAATTACGCACGAGAGAAATTTTAGCACACGAAGCCGAAGGCTGAGTGTGATAATTTCATCGAGTGGGTATTTCCACTTTGCCCATGTGTGAAGTATAACGTTTTATCCAAAACCTGTTAATAAATGAAAAATTTATTATAGAAATATTATTTTGTCAGTGACATATGCTTTAAAATTTTGAATTAAAATGTCAATCGACGTAGTTACCAAGGTATTGTGTGTTATTATTATTGTTATAAATAAAAAAATACTCACTAGTGACTTTCCTCAAAATTATACCCACTAGTAGGTAATAGAGCATTTATTGAGAGGTGTTGGATAAAACATATTTAAACAAACCTCGGATTCTATATTTTTGTTAAGTTTAACATCAAATTAAGTGTTACAGATAAATATAACATTATAATAGGTTCACAGTGAACGGTATGAACTAAAATAAGTTTTAGGAAGAATTTTAATTAATTAATTCGTAAAAACTGATTTGACAATTTTATGCTTTTAGCACATGTTTAGAAACAGAACTGAATTTCTATACATATTCGTAGAGCTGATCAAAATATCAGACCAAATGAATGATTGAAGAATATATTGAACAGAACTATACCATAGTTCAACATAAGTCCACAGCAGGAATGCGCGTTAATTCCTATCCAAGCATATGATCCATAAATGAATATCAAACATGAGGATGATTCATAAAAACTATTACTTTATTTTAGAAAATAAATAAATAATACTAATTTATCAGTTTCACAAGCCTTATAAGCCCTTGGATTGTTGACAGACTTATCCCTGTTAATGGCATATTTTTCCAATTTCCTAATACCTAATATTTGTAAGTCTTTCATCAGCTTTGGATTCCCTTATTAATTTGTATTTTTAATACACCCCTTTAAAAACATTTCATAGGGCTTTTATGTCCTAATCATCATAATCTCTGCGTCCTTATTATAACCAATATAGATACCAGGCTCACTATCATATATTGGGTAAATAGTCCCGTGATAACACATCGAACTTAGATTAATGAGACTCTCAGTTTGAATCCTGCTAATGACAGTTACTATATGACAATATGGCGGCGAAAACAATGCCACACCTCTTAGGGACTTAAGCAGTTTATCGAAGTACATCAGCAGACAGAAAATGAATCTTTTCTGCTTCAGCAACAGTAGTCCCGAAAACAGAGTTTTAGCAGTGGCAAACAACCACAAACACAACAGAGAAAATACCAATTCGATATTCAATCAGAGAGGCCGGGGTCTGGAAGATCCAAGGTGGTTTTGGTGTGTCGACAACAGAGGCGCGGAGGGCGGTATTTTCAGAGGGACGACTGTGTTACCCTGATAAGCCGATTGAGTCGCTGTCGCTACGCAACAGAGGAGAAAATGCGTCCGCGAAAGCCGACAGCGCACGCGCAAGACGCCGACGTTTACTTTGGAAATATTTCACATTTCTAGGTGATTAACTCGACTAAGTCTGCAGGTATTCCGAATGAGTGAGCACCACCGCAAAAAGTTTTTGCTAAATATAGCTCTCACACCATCGGTTGAACAAATCATGAGATCATCAGGAATCGCGCACAATCGCAATTTCAAAATCAAGGTTGTTGGATTTTTATTGACATCGTAAAGTTTAAAGTCCCGTAAAATCTATGAGACTGCTGCTTATATTTGTCGCAATATTTACGTCCATTACTAATAAAAATTTCCGCTTCTATGCTTCATCTCAGAAATTATATGGATCTTATAAATCCACTGAATGGCCATACAACATAAAACATCTGTACTAAATTATAACAAGAAGAAAAATTTGCAAATTTAACAGAGCGACTTAAACTTTCTTAAAAAGCTATTAATAAACTATTAAATATAAATACACCAATATGCATTGAGTTCTTCGTCCAGTGATGTCATCGTCATTATTACTAGGACATCTTGATGCTACAACATAGCAGATTTATTTTATTTAGTTGCGAAAGTGTTTTTTGTAAATTGTTATCACATGTCAATTATTATCTGTGTACATCCTTGTATATTTTATGTATCTTTTTGTAGTTTGCCCTGAGGATGCCAAAATTGTTGGCGAAACGTCGCTTTAGGAACATTTATAAACAAAATTTGACTGCATTCCTGTGTAATAATTTTTCAAAATGTATACCACCAGTCGCTTAACATTAAAACCTTTATCACTACACCTTTTTGTTATTTTGGATGTGGCGCTCTGCCCTCACAAATCTTAGTAAATGATACATTTGCGATTACCAGCCGTCAAAATACAGTCCTCAAAAATGTCTATGTAAAGTTAAAATAGTAACTATCGTCAGCAAGCTTCAAATTTAGAATCTCATGTATTAAAATCCAATGTTTACCCTGCGATATTTAACCAACAAAGAAGTGATGGAATCGTACAGAGGGTATAATAAGGGTGCAAATAGTATGATGGTTAGGAGATATTAGTCATATGCCAGTGTAATTTTGTAAGTTTAAAGTAAGTATTAAAAAGCTGGGTCCATAAGCGAAGTGGTGGGATGCGCTGATGAAAGCCTCAGAGATATTAGAAATTAGGAAAAGGGAAGAAAAAGCTGCTAATAGGTTTCCGTCTGCCAATAACAAATGGGCCTTATTAAATAAAGAAAGTAATAGTTCTTAAGAAGAAATTATCATGATATTTACTCATTCAAAGGTATGTTATTCTTATAGCTTACTGTAGAGTGTAGATCTTAGTATACGATAAAGTTACCTCCCGCACATTTTAGGTATTTTTACGATGCGAAATTTTCGATAGTGATTTTATCGAACACGATAACTTAAAATTTAATGAACCTATCAATGTCAAATTTCGTATTTAGATTTTAAATCATACTACGAAATGGTTAGATTTTGGGCGCAATCCAACAACCTGAAGAGGTAATTCACTTGAAGGTCTTTCAGGTTTATTGGACATATCTTAGTAAATTTTACTACATTCAAAAAGATGTAGAATAATATTGGCTATATTTTATATATGAAACTTTTTTCTATATTTTGTACCGTTTAGAAATCAGAACTATTTGAATTTAAAGGTTGTATGAATCGAACTGCAATTCTTACGACTTACTGTCTAATGAATTACTCTATTAATATAACTTAACAAAAGAGATATTTATATAGTTTTCAAGAATGAAACATAACAGTTTTTACATAAGAAAATTTTATAATTATCTCATAAAGTTGGGACAGTAAGGATAACTGAAAATAGTTTTAAAAATTTAACTATAATGAATAGAATTTCAATAAATATTATATAAATTCTTACTTAAACACATGAAATGTGAAATACAAGCTAGGCGCAGGAATACTCGTATTTTGAATTTGTCGGTATATTTAGCGACATGCCAATAAAAACTAGATGCTTCATATGTCAAAAATGCAGCGAATCTGATAGGAATAACGTTAAATTACAAATGGAATGCGAAAAGTTTAAACCGTTGTGCAATAACTGACAACTCCACTATAAATAAATGAGTTCTATTTATAATTGAAGTATTAACTTTGACAAGTATCTCCACATTTAAAATGAAAAATATCACCAGATTTAGCTGTATAAAAAATGAACTCATTTTTAGAAACATGATAGAAACATTTTTTATTTTGCTAAAATGCCATTGCGAAATTAGCTTGTCACACAATCCACGAAAAAAAGCAAATAAATTAAACAGTTCCAAAACGAAACGGACTTTGAATGCCCGAGTGCGAACTATGTAATGGCGTGTGAGAAAATAAAACATGCAAAAAAATTCGTTTAACTCCAGACGACGGATTTCAAAACACACAAAGTCAAAGAACGCAAACGACGGGGACAAATAAATATTTTCATTTTGCACCTGCCTACAAAACACGCTCTATTGCTACCTACCAAAATACGTTTCTCTAATGCATCAATTAATTTTATTAAACATAATGACTTCGATCTATTTTAAAAGTTAACTTATCTATCTGTTTCCCATTGATACAAATATTTCTTATACTCGAAATAAGTATGAACGAGACAGCATATTATCTGACTCTAATTTGATTATCTAAATGAAATACGTTCAACATAAATCTTTTATATTTTATTCTTCACAAATATATTTAATGGCAATTATTATCGCTTCAAGTTATCTCACACAAACTTTATTTATGATAATTCAGTTAAGTTTATTCCCTATGCATCCATTGGTTTAAAGATTGTTAATTGTTAATAACATCGGCAATGACTTATACGATAAGACAGCGACAGCAAGCCTCAGGAATGCTGTGAGTAAGTCATAGATTTTTTTAGATTTGAGCGACTAGCGTTTGTCAAAAATATAAAAATAAGTCCGAAAATGTCTCACACTATAATATTACATAATGATTCATACGTAAATAAAGTCTAACAACTGCAAAATTAGACAAACAAAACTAATTATACAGAGTTAAAGATAGACTCTGATTCAAATTCCGAGATTTGAATTTTCATTTATTTTTATTGAATACTAAATCGTGTTGTATTTCAATTTGCAGTGAGTTCTTTGAAAGAAAACATTTACTAAACAATTTCTGAAAAAATGGTCGATGAATGAATGAAACGCAAAAACTCTAGGTTGGTGAACGTGTTCTGTTAGCTGTAATGTTATCGACTAATCGTTCCTACAATAACCGTGATCAACAGAGTGACATGTGAATAAACATTCGGACAAGTCGAAATGTTTTCATTTGTACGACCTTTCTTTGAACTAAAAATACGATTCACTCTAAATAAAAATGCTTCCCAGCCATATAGAGAACTAACCTTCTAATTATAAAGCTTGTCACGCATTCTCTTTGCCTTAAACACTCAATGACTTTTTAGATTAACCCCTTAGTAAAAAACAATACTTTTAAATAAACACAAACTTTATTTTAAATATATAGCTCAGTGGTAACGGATCAAACGGTAGCTGTGCTTCCCTTACCATTAAAATTCAGTGGAGGACCCATTTTACCAAGACTTCCAATACTTTTGTTATGGTATAATGTCGTTGTGATAGAATTGTACTTGCTTAAAAAAGTGTAGAAATTGTGAACAAAATCTAGGCTAAGATTTTCGCGAAAATACAAGTTTAGAACTTCACTGAATGTTTAATGACGTCTGTGTGTGTAGATGTATGTACGTTTGTGTGTCCATACAACTCATAAAAGAGAAAAAACTTCATAATTATGTTTCGTGATAATTGCATAGAACTGAGTAGAATTTGATGCAAGTTTATTAGATGCAAAAAATAATGAATTCAGTTTATTTCAAATATGGAATCACGCATCGGACTGTGGATCGTGAGATCCTCAGTTCGAATCCCACAGCTGACAGTTGCCAATTTAAATTTACTCATGATTTGACGGCTGGTAACTGCACTTTATACGCAAAAATATATCACTTACCGAAATCTGCGTAAGCAGAGTGACACACTCATAATGGGTAAAAGGCGTGATGACATATGCTACGAAAAAAGCTTCAAATGAGAGATGCCATCAAAAAAATTTGGAATAAAAAGTATTATTTGTAGTTTTATTGTGTGTACTGTCACTTTTGAAATGATTATTTCCTTCATTTCATTACTAAGTTAATCAGAATGCTTCATTTGCACCAAGAGGAAATAGCGATAAAATTTTAATAAAATCCGTGCACTATATCCTTGACAACTATTTTTTGAAATTGAAAATTTTTGACATTTAAACATTTAATTTAATTGGTTTATTATGGGGTAAATAGCTCCGTGGTAACGTGTCGGACTGTGGATCGTGAGATCCTCAGTTCGAATCCCACTGCCGACAGTTACAAATTTAAATTTACCCCTGTGGTTCCCCCTCCACTAACATCCTTGGGGGCTATGATTTGACGGCTGGTAACCGCACTTCATACGAAAAAATATATCACCTACCGAGATCTGCGTAAGCAGAGTGCCACACCCGTAATGGGTAAAAGGCGTGATGATATATTATTATTATTATATATTATTATTATGGAAATAATCTCGGAAATAATGAATTTACTTGGTAAAATTCCTCATATTATTAGCTCTTAGTATGTTACCTATGAATATAATTAAATGTTTGAAAACATATTTCAATAATCATAGTTACTATGAGAACAAGCAAATATATGTAACATTTACTCTATAAATTAAACAAGTGTCTATGTAATGATTAAGCATTTAAATTCAGATTTATATGCTGTGTGTGAGAAAGTTTTGTGGTATCCACACCAGATTTCTTTATTTAAATTACAAAATGAATTTTGTTGTAATCTCGTAAAATTATACGAAAACTTTGTTTAATGGTATTGGCTAGTATTGCGAGCTCTATTTTGTGTAAACCATTTTATTTATTATTTTCTATATTATTTGATGTATTTTTCTTTAAAATAATTTAAAAAAACACTGAACGCTTAAACCAATCTACAGAGTTGTATAAAATATTTTCTACAATTTCATGTGTCGAGGTAAAATCCAATCATAGGAATGAAATCAATTAACTAATACTGAATTTAATGACATGATTTTTACTGGACAACGACGGTGTATTCACACAACCAACAAATTAATAAATCATTCTGCTAATTAAATTTGTATCCTAACAAATTATTACAGTCCAATCCCTAATTACTGGAGCTGTTGCAAAAAACGATTGTGTTTTTATTCATACTAAAACAAATGTGTATCATTTATAACATGATTACAAAGTCTCGCACTAAGTACCCCTAGAAATCTAGATTTATTTGTATTTCTATAGCGTAGTTGGTATTTAGATAAATGCATCTCAGACAAATACAAACGTATGCAACAACTAACAACGGGTTTGCTCATTACTTGTACAGTCAGTAGCACAAGTAGAATTAAGAGAAATGGGCTCATTTCTCTGCCACCGTCTTCTTGGAGCTTGGAGTACAAAAGCTAATATTCTTAGTTAGGTAGCGTTATAAATTTGCGCTCATTTTTCCACTGGCAGAAATTACGACAATTTAAAAATAGTACTTACGATCCAAGTGAGCATATTACGTCCACTTCATTCCTACTAGAAGTATAAGTTTCCTGGCAAATCACAAAACCCCACAACACACTTTAACTTCACTAAAACACACTACATCACTCATTTTAGGTTATGCTACTAATTAAATTACTAACACTTCACTACGAATCTGGATGTTTTAAATGCAATGATTGTATAGTTAGCACTTAGAGTAAGAATGCAGTCGGCCAGTGGTGCGAAGGTCGCGTACACGGTGTGTGTTTTGTTGTTGACATTGTTGGGCGACTAGCACGCGTGAGGAGTCGGACCGACGCAGACGCTGCCGAGCCGTCGCGGCGCGCACACAACACTATCTGTTTAGCGTCGTGTCGTACGCTCAGCGTCGCGAGCGGACGCCCACCTGCGAGAGGCGTCCTCGTGGTCGCGCAGCGCACATCAAACTTTTCTTACGTTCATTTTTAACTTCATTCTTTAATAATTGTCACAGAAACACTATAATATCACAAACTCGTAAATAGTATTCATAGATACATTCAAACACTGTCATATTCACAATTTTACACTGCATTTACGCGAATTTACGTAGTCTTTCGTTGAAATCATAATGAAAACTAAAACATTTTTATTGAAATGACCACGTTGTTGCTTTGGCAAAGATATTCAAGTTTGTTATTGTTCGTTGGCGCTTGATAAAGTCGGTATCCTTCAATTAAACTGCTACTGGTTTACGTTTGCTGCGCAAGTATCGACCAAGACGACTGCATAGAAATAAAATATATTTTGACAATGATTGTAATATTTATATGGTGTAAGAGAATATTAAAGAACAAATTGTTTTTATCATCAAAACAAATAAATAAATTGATTCATCATAATATATTTTTCCACCTTAAAATTTAACAAGAAAATAATTGTATTTATAAAGTTAAAAAATATTTTCAACTGTCTATTTGAATATCTAAATTAATTATAATATCGAGATAATATAAGCTACATTACTCCAAAATTAATTTATACACTTCTATTAAAGATGTCAATCGCGATCAGACTTACAGTTCAATAACTGTTCTAACCTTTGCTCTGAAAACACAGCATTCGACATTTCATCAGATCTACGTATAAAAATTCAATTTTAAACAAATGCAAACCTAGAACGTGTTAAATGTAAAATTAGTAGATGATATAGAATAATTATTAATGACGTTAGTTACTAACCTTTTGTACATCGATTTGTACCTATTTGAAATTTATACATATCATATGAAAAAACAAAATCTATCGTTGTATTGTTTAGTTTTAATAGGTCAGATTTATCTGTTAATTTACTCCATACAAGTTCCAGTTTAAAATAATTTTCCAAATACCTTTGTATGGAAAGCTATTACTCAAAATCTAATTTATAGTAAAATGAATAGTGAGTGGACAGAATACTCTAATATTATCCAACATAAGATTTTGCCTATTTACTGATATAACAAACAGCTTATAAATTCTTAGATCAATAACAAATTCAGTGCTCCTGATTAATAAATGATTGTGGTAGATGAATGGTACGGATTAAGAAAGAATCAATTCTTTACTCCACGCTTTCTTGAAATATATAAAATTGAATTTCTAAGTCTAGACCCATTCAAATAGGGGAATATTCGTATGTGTGAATACTCCTCACATTATTTCTAGAAAGACTTGTTGAAAGATTTAAATATTTGATCCCCTTGAAACGGAAGCAATTATGTAAAAAAGATGTTGACGAGATTCTGGGTCTCACCTAATATGTGTACCAGACAATCAATTTATTAGTAAATATGATACAATAAAAAAACCGCTCGTAAGCCCTTAGAAGAGTTTTATAAAACGATAAAAAAGCTAATAAAAATTTAGGAGTAGCATTTTTCAAGTATCAGTACTCGAGTTTAATAACGTAGCTTCATATATCAAAAACTTTATTCCATTCAGCTCAAACAGTCGTTGCAATGCATTATGGAAAATAAATTTCATTCAAACAATAGCTGCGCGAAATCACAAAGCTGCAGGTCAAAATAAAAATTAAATTCCATTATTCTACAGTACAAAGTGAAGAAATCAAAAACACAATGCAACTCGCGATAAGTAGGCTATGGCACAGCTGTTGCAGAATCCGACGGGGTGGGGGTGGAATTCGGTCATGAAATATTACCATCAATCATGGGCGCTTTCATACCCGTGATAGGAACCAATTATTTCTTTAATGTATTACTTTAGTGGAAGCCTAATTTAATCCCCTTTGCTGTGTAGTGGAAAATTATACCCGAAGTGTCCTTAGACAACGAAAAATATGCTAATATATCAACGTTAATCGAGGAAGTCGTTTGGTGGCGGGGGCGGGCGGGGACGCCGATGAAAGAAAACGGAAGTGGGGAAAACGACGTCGTAATGGAAATGTAAACTGATGAAAATTATGGAGGAATTTATGTCAATTCTGAAACTGAAAAAGTTACCGAGTAAATTATATTAATAATGAAACATTTTAATGGACTAATGAAAATGTTCCTCTAACGTAATTTAATCGAGCTGAATTTATGTTTATTTTGTAATATCTCTAATTTATGGACTCAACTTTATTTCAAACTTAAATGGACATTTTTACTTCGTGTAATTTGTAAATAATTTACTTATTTGGACAACCCTAACAGGAAAGTTGCTTCAATTATACTTCCACTTTTCCATTGACGATAACTAGCACTATAGGACATCAAGACTTATTGGCTTTATTGACCATCTTCCTTCATCGTTGATGATTCATTGATTTCTGTCAAATTTTGTATATTTAGTCTACTAAAATAGAAAATAATGGTAAAAAGGACATTAACATAAATGAAAGTATAAATAAAACGACGGGAATTTTTCGTTCAAGAAACCCTGCTTCATAGTAAAAAAATAAATGAGTACGAAGATAAAAGTATAAACATATGCAAGCAGATTCACAAAAGGGATTAGCGCTAATTCCACTTTTATTATTAGTCGAAACTTCTTTTTCCATTCTCAGAACATATTTATCTTTACTAAGGTTGTAGTTAAGATTGGTTAACATAACATTTGACACATTTTGTCAGTTTGATTAATTAGGATACAAAGTTACAGATGTTGAAAAAAATAGAGTTAGCGTTAATTCCTTTTGTGAATCTACCTGATGGGTACTATCTCAAAGAATGAATAACAAAATTGAGGCGCTGAAAATGAAATGTCCAAGAAAAGTACAAGGAGTAACAATGTTGGACAAAATAAGAAACGAAATAATAAGAGAATACAAAACTTCATAGAAACAAGACAACTAACATGGTGGAGCCATATGATAAGAATGACTGACTCGAGACTGGTGCGGCAAATTTGGATAACAAATATGAAGGAAAACAGGGATCGTAGATGACCAAAAGACACTTGAGATCCAACATCAACAATACTTTAAAGAACAGGAACGTTACACTGGAAGACGCACGAAGCATGAAGGTGAAAAAGAATAATGGGAGAAAATTGTGCACAATTAAAATACTTTTTACACCCTACATCTTACGGAATGAGGATTCTTGATTCCTCATACGTATTTTTAATCCATTTTCCTTTCGAACTCTCTTTATTCTTTCATTGAGTAACTGTTATAAATGTCCTAACCATCAACATCTTCTTGATATCACTATATTTATCAGAATCATTTCTGCGAATAAGTAATTTTTTTGTATTTACATATTTCCCATTTTATTCCTCCCAAATATTATTATAATACCCATAATTCATTTCCGTATAACACTGTAGGGTGGATTACCGTCATTTCCTTCATTAGATACTTCAAAAACTATCTAATTGGTAATTATTTATTTACTATTTAATAATATTTAATATTACACAGTCCAACAGGCAAAGTCCAATTACAGGACATGATACACATATAAAAAAATAATAATTATACCAGATACACATGAAGGAAAAGCAAAACGTGATCAAAATAAAAAAAACCCCAAAGTTATTAAGAAACTATTTTCCCTATATCAAAATATACATACACCTAAAAACACGTAATAAATTTGTAGGCTCGCTTCCCTTGCAGTATAAAATTCGTAGTTGTACTCGGTATATAGCAAGAAAGTTCAATTGTTTTCCAAACAGTGATTCAAAATTTAAACACAACTAATAATTGTTTTTGCTCTTGAAATAAGTTTTGTCACACCCACGCTTATGTGTTAAAGGTTAGAACGATCGTATAGAAATAATTGAAATCTATTATTGTTAGAAAACATACTGTTAAAATTCTTGCAAGGCCGTTTATTTTTCTGCCAAGCAAAATAACATATTCACTTTTCTCATTTTCAAGGCAACTGATATTAATCAAGACTCGAAACCCGATAATTTTTGTTAAAATGTTTATTCAGAAAACTTTTCTATATTTATTATAATCTAGATTGAAATAGTTCTGTGATGTATTTATAATTCAGACGCAACCATTTTAAAATGTTTGTGATATTAATGTGTTTAAAACTAACTCTAAATTACAGAAGTGGTGAATTTATTCATTTCAATAGTATTTCATTATTTATATACACATAAATTATTAACACATAATGTTTCATGCTAACTTGATATACGTTTTAATAATAGTAAATTATATGTTCAATACTTTTCCTGTTTACGAAACAACTCTAAGCAAAGTTATAATAATCTTTGTTGTTTTATTTAATAAATTATAACCAACTCTATGATCCAGTAAACACTAAAATACTTAACACGTTTATTTCCACAATAAATAATATTTTGTATAAGTTATGATTCTAGTTACTATATGATGGTCAGAAATATAAAGTTTTGAATCTTTGATTTGATTCTACGTCACTTAATATCCATTCATTCCTTGCAACTATCCCATCGGAAATAATAAGTAAAAGCACTTCCCAATTTCCCCAATCAAAATTTGCAAGAGTAGCAATAACATGATGAACATTATTATATTTAAGTAATTTAGCGGTAGATCTCTATCGAATTCAGTCTTTTCAACTATCCCCAAGCAATCAATTATTGGCGCGTCACTGGATTGTCTCTGATAAATTGATTTATTACTCTCTCATTCTTAAAAGGAATATAGAAATTACAACTGGTGTAGTATTTCGCTTTCCCTATTTCGCGCCATGTTATAAATAAAATTAACAATATATTACGAAACGTTTTAAATTTGACAGCACTCGAAAGTGTGACAGCGAGATAAAAGCGCATTTGAAGGTGGAGGAAGGTCGTATCATCCTTGCACTTGGTTATTGAAAAACCGCAGAGCAAATTTAGCAACTGTCATCGGCACGAAAAGAATCCTTACATCTCCGTCTCTTACTGCGTCTGTTGGAGACGTACCAAGATGATAAATTCGCGCCAGAAGAATGACAAAAGATGAAATGTGATTTCGAATTCGAGAGTTCTCGCGCGAGGCTGCTGAAGACTGCACGCTACCTCACAAATAAATCATGTTATTCTTTTATTATTTGCAGACATTCCAGTGGAGAAAATGGAAGTATCGTACAAATAGGGCTTTCATTACTACAATCGCAATCACGCTGCATGAGACGGGACTAATATAAGAGATTGCTTTGCTCTCTAGAACACATAGATTTCTGGTGGGTGCTTTCGAACGTCATATTATTAGATGCCGAGAGATGAGGTTGCAAATAAAACAATCTAATTTCTTTCTACTGGATATTTACCTCCATAAGATATTTAATAATGTAAAAGACTTTCATCAAGTACGTTTTAATAATTATTTTATGCTCCGTGGTTTCTTTTTACAGGTTTGCGCTATGAAAAAAGTTATATGGGTTATTGTAGTACCCGTAATACCTGTATTGTTATTTAGAGATTATATTTTTCAGGAAGTTTAAAGTTCAACACTTGACTAGGTATCAGGAAACAGACCCATAGTTCCAATGACAAGAAATCAAGACCATAAGGTAATGTAAACGTCAAATTTTATACTCTAGTAGTCTAGTAAACTATACTTGCTTGTTAGATAATATTAGCCAAGTTTAAAAACGAGCAATAACAAATAAAACAATAGGTATATTTGTTTTGCATTTAAACCTAAATTAAATAATAGTTCTAGTGTCAGTAGAAATTAATTGAATCTATCTATAGTTTCTGCAACTTATTTACCTATAGGTCCTAAGTCTTAAGTTAGGTCTGGTTAAATTCTCTCTCTTTCGTTGTGGGCTATAAAACTGTATTTTTTGTAAACAATTCTCAAAAACGCAGTACGGTAATTACACGGCTAACAATCTACAATTTCAGATCTACTTCATCCAGAAATGAATAAGGTTGGCGACACCTGCATTAATAAGAATAATCTTGCTAAATATAATACAGGAAAACCAATGTCATGCAAATATTTCTATAAATAGCATACATATATTTAATTTAGCTGTACGAAAAAAAAAAAACAAATGTAATACATCAATCTTAAGGTTGGGAATGTAGACGAAACATTAAGATCTAAATATATAGCACAGTTGGAAATAACTATCTGACATACATTCATAATTAACTTGCCAAATTGTTGTCTGATACTATAATTGATTTGACCGCAGTAAAGTTAAACAATTATACATTATTTATTTTTACGAGCACATGTATCTTATATTCACTAAATTGCACAATTCATTTTTAATATTTTTACATGCATTTAACATTAAATAATACTTAGATAATAAACTGTAAACTTTTTAAGTTGTTGTATGACGTAAGTTTGCTCTATATAATAATTATTATCTACTTTAACATTGTGTAATTCCAGCTTTACTATCTTAAACTGCTTAGTATCCATAAGTGTTTGACAGTCTTCTTCTGAAGAAAGAATCCCAAATTTCCTGCAGTTTATGTCGCAATTCTTCTATTGCCTCTTCGGAATGATTTCCGATTTAGTTTTATTCGGTTCTATAAAGTTCCTATTAGAGATAAATCTGGACTGCTATTAGGTCATTCCAACAACAAGAAATATAAGACACCATGCATTCACCTCGTGTATTTATTTTTATTAAAACTTTTGATAGAAGCGTACTCGTGAATTTCGGCTCGTATAATTACTAGTGACAAGGTCACTGTAAATAATTTCTACATCCTCTTTCCCTATCTCGTCCCCTTATCAAATTTGTCCCAGCCCCATCCTCATCCAAGTTGTCGCCGATTCTTCACAACAACGTTCATTACTCATCCGTCATCGGCACTCGCTCCTCCGGAGATCCGGCAACGTCGCACCAAACACACATTAGCGAAGTTTCGGCGGTTTGTTCTCGTTTTGCGCACTCTCTACATACATTACCCGGAGCGAGGGTTGCGAGGGTTGCGAGGGCGGCGATGCCGGAGTTACCCTCCAGCGCTGCGGGCGCCACTGTTTAGAGTAAGAGGAACGCAGCAACGAGAACCGTTGTGGTTCTACACGTATTTAGCGATGTTTAGTTAACGACTACTACTGCGCAATGTGCGCTGTATCGTTATCATTAGGACTGGAGTTTTTTGGAGGAGGAGCCACTGTTTTCATTTTGAATTCTTGGTTTTGCCCAAAGCCATACATTAACCAAATGAGTCGGTTGGAGGCATCAAAATTATATATACAACATGGCCGCTGTTCTAAAACTTATTCACTCTTGGTGTTGATACAATTTCCACGTTAAAATATCAACTGTTGTTGTAGTCTCTGGTGCATGAACACTAGTCGTTGTGAATTTATATTTCCTCTTACTTTCTGGAAAACTTTAAGACTTATTCTAATTCCAATAAGAAGTTCATATCATATTTCTCTTGATAACCACCCGATGGATTTACCTATCTAGTTTGGATGTGTTTCTCTGATTACTAGTCGTTAAATCTTTTGATAGATCCAGATATGGCAGATGAGTTTGTTGGGTGTATCAAGGGCGATGAGAATTTGTTACGATCTTAAAAAAGAGATGTTTAATAGTTTATAAATTGAGACCTTTGATTAGTAAATATAAATATGTCTTGTTTACAAATAAATGAAAGTATTTTATAGAAATAGGTTTTGAATTTCTATTTGAACCATAACAATTATCTATAAGAACACTAACGGCCAGTTTTGCCATTTACGAATAAAGTGTCATAATTAATTTATTAGTTAAATATTCAGAGATGTCTAACGAAGTAAATGGTTCGTTGTTAGTGTTTCGTGGAAAATTCCACTTCATTAAAATTTTAGTCCAATTCAATTCCTGCCTAATCAACAAATGTCAATATGTTATAAGTAATATTTAATCACTATCTTATGTGAGAATATTGTCCAATAAGAGTTATTTTATTTGCCACTGCCTCATCCCTTAAGTAATAAATTGCTCAATTTTAGACAGTGGACAACCACTTGCATTTTGCGTTTCTTGTAAAATGTTCGAAGAATTTCTGCATTATTTAAGGGCTCCTTTCGATTGTATGCATAGATTTTGTAAGGATTATTTTGTGAGTTCATGTTTAGTTTTGAATTTTATGTAAGATTTATGTAATTTATTTTACTTGTTCGAATTAAATATTATATAATTTTGTTATTGTTAAATACGTATTTGATTCCTTCCTAAGCGCATATTTTCCGCTTTTTTCAACAGAAGTATTTTTCTAAATACCTTTCGGAATCAAATTAAATTATTCACATAATCACGTAAACCTTTGGTATGTCAGTTACCTCTTGGTATCAAGTGTATAAGTGAAGAGATAAATTTTTGAAATGTGTCTATCACACCAATTTATGTTCGAAAAAAAAAACCTGTTTGTTGATTTATCAACCCTGTATGATATCATTTAGTATAAATGGTAACTTAGGATTGTAGCAAAATCAAAATTATTTACCAAATAGGCTTTAAGATATTAGTATATGTGTATGTATATGATTGAACTAAATGTATGATTAAAACTCAATGCATCATCTGTTTTGGATAATAATGCATAGCTTGACGAGAGATTAAAACAGAATAAGTAAACTTGTGTACATGTGATCCTAAATACTAAATGTGTCAGTAAGTTCTAACATGTAATGGGATCTCAAACTCTCAATGTAGTGTAATACTATATTCTCTATGAGCAGAGATACATAACAGCTAAACCATGTTATGTAGCTTTCAATAACTTTGTTGCATCATTTGTGTAGCACAGTAGCAAACAGAACTGTAATGTATCCGACGTATCGTGTTTCATCTCGGAACTGTATCCTGTTCTTGTTTCAAGTCCTTAATTAATTCAAACATCTCATTCATCCACTGTAAAATTACTCCAGTGCGCGCAGGGACTATCAGCCAATAATATGGGAGATTGTTACTTTGCTCGAAAGATGTTTCCAAACTTAGTGATTGATTAGATAATTAACTTGTCACTGTTCATATCTATATTTATGGAAATTACCTTATTTTGAATCTTCAAAATAAACAAAATATGTGAGGAAATGGAAATGAAAGGTTGTAGAATGTCACACAACAGAGAAATAGAGTTAGAAAAAACAATACGAAAAATTTAGTAAAAGAAGTATTTCAGTAACTCTGTAGGTATTATTAAATCAATTTAACTGAAAAATTCAATTATGTAAAGGAAAGTAACCAAATATGGAATAGGACCCTAATATGGAATGCTGCCTTTTCTCCTATTATTATTTAGATTTTTATACGATTACTAAATATTATACTGTTAATTCATTTTTAAAACATAAGATTAGTAAATTAAGCAAAAATGTATGACTGACTATGATTCTTAATAAACATCTTTGATTTGAGCATTGTTAAATGGCGTTTTCTATATTAAGATCCTATTCCATATTTGATTACTTTCCTCTAATATACATAACTGAAAAGATCAGTAGTATTTACTGAATATTAGTGATTCGAGCAACAATTGAATTTATCAATTGAACAACGCCTTACTGATATTTCTCATAGTTGACATGACTGAAAATATCAGTAGAATTGACTGACGGTCATGGCAATCATGATTTGTAACAAGGTTCTGTTACTTAAAAATAAATAAATAAATAAATATATCATCACGCCTTTTACCCATTGCGGGTGTGGCACTCTGCTTACGCAGATCTCGGTAAGTGATATATTTTGGCGTATGAAATGCGGTTACCAGCCGTCAAGTCATAGCCCCCAAAGTTGTTAGTGGAGGGGGAACCACAGGGGTAAATTTAAATTGGCAACTGTCGGAAGTGGGATTCGAACTGAGGATCTCGCGATCCACAGTCCGATACGTTGCCACTGAGCTATTTACTTAAAACTATTCGTAAATATTCGGCTTGTTCAAATTTTATATTGTTTAAATATTTTTTATAAAATTTTCAGAAAGCTTTAATTATCTATTAAAATATTAAATAGAATAATTTGTTTTACTTCAAAAAAAAAAGAACGTTTTAACTACCATATTCAGTAAAGAGTTCTGAAGTATTTATTATTATTAGTATTATTACTCAGTTAAATTAACTGAACGGTACTATTTTATTCACAGTATAGAAGAGTGAAAATAAATCAGTCGAGTGTATGGCGAATGAAAAATTGTTTGTACTAATATGGACGCAGCAAAAGTGCTATACACGAATAGGAAAATTTCATTGAATGATACATGCAATAAATCAATGAACCTAACTCTAAAATTTAGTAGAGTCTTTTTGTTATTCATCACTCAATGCGCCAGTTAAATTTTGCGAATAAAACTGCTTTAGAGTTCGAATGGAAGCCGTTAAGCTGACAAAAGTGTGAAAGAATATCACATAAAACACGTCATTGTTTACAAGGTAAAGAAATAAAACCAAGAATTTAAAATCAGCTGTCAGTAGCACATGTCGCGTTCACTCACTGGGTCGCAGAAAAAAGAGCGAATTGTTCGAAAATACGTCAGTATCCCCAACTAAAATAGAGCTCCGTGACGATCCATCGACGACCAACTAAAGGATTACCATCTCACATCTCTGAGATTGAAGAACAAAGCTACAGCAAACACAAGTGCGTGTGGGCGATCGAGAGACGCTGCTCTGTGCAAAACAAACACGTCTGCAATTCCAAGTTAATTATAGCCTAATCTACTGATCTGCTCTCTAATGGCGACCATTAACATGAGCATCGAACGGAACCATGGAGAAGGAAACGACGAATGAGATGTAGCGTAGGTTCTATCTCGTCATTCGTTAAATTTCCTGCTCCAATTTTACGATGTTTTGATGATGTATCTATGAAGTTGGAAACTGCGCCGTTATTGTTAGAGCCCCAGTTTTGCAAGAGCCC
The DNA here is from genome assembly GCA_963942605.1 of Poecilus cupreus. NCBI lineage: Eukaryota > Metazoa > Arthropoda > Insecta > Coleoptera > Carabidae > Poecilus > Poecilus cupreus. Next base: position 4,088,835 of record OZ012725.1, on the reverse strand, counting down.
TAAAATGTTGGAAATTTATCCGAGAGGAAAAATCAAGTGTTGAGAATAATCGTCGGGCCAGTATTTTGATTTTTTTTTAGAAAAATGGTGTAGATATGTAAATCACTTGCATCATAAACACGCTATTCAGCTATTTGCATAAAAAGGGCTTTCAAAATTGTATGTAAGGGTGTGCATATATTTATATATTATAATAATCGCCCATATTTTCACATATTACTCCGCTTATTCAAATTTACACCAAGGTCAGTAATTATTCAATCTTGCAAACAATTTAAATACAGTGGGATCTCTGACCAATTCTTAATCTTTCTACTTTTTTATACGTAGAATCTAGAAGTATTGCATTCATGAAAAAAATGGAAATATATCATTTAGGTCCCCTTATTCTATTTTAAAGTCGTGGATAAATGGATGGATGGACGGATGGATGAACGGATGTATGGACAGATGGATGGACGGATGGATGGACAGATGAATTGACGGATGGATGAATGGGTGTATATTCGTATATGTAATAAATCACAAACGAGAAAAGATAGAGTAACAAATCTTTATAATTATAAGTAGATTTCGGTAACAATTGCAAAATCAGAAGTGGAGAAGTCTTGAACTCAACAGCTATGTTTTCACACTGCACTTATTCTATACACAATCAGTACGATTGCCAATAGTTTTTCTGGAAATTACTATAAACTTAACTTGTTGAGTAATAAATGAATGTTTTAGGGGCAGGTAGTTGAAAAACGTAGTGACGAACCTTCTTTATCCCAAGTCATTATGATAGGCAATTGTTCTTGTAGAAATTACTAAAAACGTAACTTATAGGGTATTAAATGAACTGTTTTAGGGGCAAAAAGTTGAACGACAGTGACATGAAAGAAAGGAACGCTGTGACGACCTTTCTTCACCAATGTACATATATGAAATCAAGGAAGGGTGTGACAAGCTTCCTTGTCAAAGTATTGACATGGACGCGAAAAACGAAGAGACTTCTTCTACAATTGCTTGATATCAAATGGATAGTGTTTAAGGAAATCTTCAATATATTTTCCTATTCGTATAGTTGAAATCATCTTCAGTGTCGCAGAGCCTATTGAAATACTAACTAACTCTTTTTAATATAAACTAAAACTAAATTACTTGTGGAAAGCCATATATAAACAAACTCAATTCATATAATTAATAAGTTCGCCCAAATGAAATTTATTATTTTGTTTTATAAAAGTGTAAATAAAAATCAAAACAAGAGTAGAAAACAAGGTGTCTTATAATTTTAAAACTGTATTATAATAATAATTTACTGAAATGACTTTCTAGCGCCCCAATTTATCTCCAATCGAAACTTTATAAGACCGAATACAAAAAATTTGAAATCATCAAACAGGGCCAATCGAAAGATTGCGACACAGATTGTAGGAAATTTGATTCTTTCTCCAGAGAAGACTATCAAAGACTCTTTGCGACTAAGCAATTTAAAAAAGTATTAATGGCGTTAAACTGCTGTAGAGTTTATTATCTAAGTTTAATTGAATATTAAATATACGTAGAAATATTAGAAACTAATTGTACAATTTAGTAAATTAAAATGAAAACATTAAAATGGTTGAACTCATGTGAATTTGAGCTTGTACCTCTATAGTGCTCTAATTTATCTAGATACGAACAGATATCTAAAAAATATATATCCTATCTGAATATTCAAATATATTATATACAAAATATAATTGAAAATGATCAAGTAATATTTCTTTTTAGAATTCGAGGAGGGTTTCGCAAATGACAACCATCCCAGTTCCTCCCAAAAATACATTTCATTCTCATTCTCACATACAATTTCTGCAAGAAAGCAATGCGACAGTGCCATTCTATTCCACTATTCGCACTTCCCTATGTGATGGTGCGACGCGCGAGCCCTCTGTCGACGTAAACACGAACATAACACTGAAATATAACCCTTAAATATTCTAATATTTCACGAGCCGTTCATGAATAACACATCGTAGCCTGGATATTATTCAACGATTCTACAGGCACTGCCAACACTAGAAGAAGATCTAATGGCTCCCGCGGATTACTGTGTTGGAGCACTGCAGAAGCACGCGAGCCATCATGGAGAATGCTTACATTTGTTGCAAATAGCCACACATGAGGAATTTTCACTTGCAAAAATTTTACGTGTAAATGCCAAACATTCTTTCTAGAAGTTGATATTTATCAGTGTGTTTATCTACCATTTGATATCAACGGATATCAGTGAAGAAACCCTGATATTAGAGGTATAAATCTTCATCTATATCTCTTTTGTGATTTTATAATTAAAAATTGTTAACTGAAGTTTAATAAATTTCATACTATAAAATATAGGACATGGCGGTAACTATTAAAATTTTGCAGGATTTTCAATATATAAGTAATATTTATTATTTGTGTTATTGCAATAATTATTATCAGAGATAAAATATAATTATTTTTTTCTACGATCACTGAGAAATCTGCTCATTGAATGTTTGTTGTTGCTAGGGATATGAGATACATAGCAAGCATCGTGCGAAATGAATTTGTTTTGTGAGAATTTCAATACAGATTAGTTCATTTAAGTACAGGTGCCATTGCAAGGATACTTATTTAGAATTGTCAAATATTGGAATAGTGAAAGCGGGACAAATTTATTATTAAAATTAAATTAAATTTGAAATAATATCGTGATCGTAGAAAAAGTATAGTGTACAACTCGCATGGAAACAAACTTTCATATTCGGAGGAAATGAATACCATTCCATGCTCGTTGTACAATATACTATTGTATTACACTGTTTTGGAAAGTACGCATACCACAACTAAAAATTGCATTGGAATAACTATCATTCCATACGCCATGAAATATATTCGACGAATCAGAGCGCAATATATGAAGTATCTTGGTTCGGTTACTATGGTTACGTCTGTTTGTTTTAATTTTATTTATTTAAATTTGACGTTTTCAACAGTTATTCGTTAAATAAGCAACATTATTTGTATAATTTCCAAATTCTTGTTTTAGAAAGTATAATCTGCAACAGGTAACGGAATGGCATATCCCACACTCGCAAACCGTAGTCCTCGCCTTCGGCTTGGACTACAAACTTTTGGCTCGTGTGGAATATGTACCATTCCATTACTTGTTGTAGAATATATTATTATGGCACTGTACTATCTCTTGTATTTTGATTTTATATTTTATTTTCTTACTCTAGAAATAACGAAATTTGTATTTCCTCTTGTTGATCAAAATAATGTTCTGTTCTTCGAGCATACCTCAGTTTATGGAAAATTTTGTTCAGTAATCTAAAAATCATTTACTTCAGGCATTACATCTATTAGTTTCTTCTGAGAATAACAAAATAACTTAAAACACATGAGCGCTAGCCTAGACTTAGTTGAAGTAAACATAGTTTAAAAGAAGTACACCTTACCCTAACTTTGAGGAAGTTATACCGTTATACCATAAAACAATGAAATGGAGTTAATAATCCTTAGTTCAAATCTTATAGCCGACAGTTTAACAGTAATGATGTATATATTTATTGTGTTTTAGAAAGTATTGTTAAAACAAAGTCTAAATAATATCTATGAATACAGATTACAGACATTAGTATGTAATCCAGAATATAACTATTAAATATAACTACCAGAATTTTCTGTTGCGTAATAAACCTAAATAGTTTAAAGGTAATATTTCCAATAAAAGCGGAAAAATATTAGGTTTGTAAACAACAATTCATGTTTCATTTCACTTTATACTTTCCACAAATAATAATCATCTCTTTATTCTTGCAAATTAGGTAGCGTCCAAATATGATGTTACTGGATTCTTGCGAATGTCTCACATCAAGTAATATCTTCCAATAAATATATTCCTCCATTTCCCATGCTCCAGATTTAGCATAAAAAACAAAAAGTAAAACCTAACCTATGTGACATCTACAGCCCCATCTCGTATAAGTTGAGCTCACACCGAACTGATATAAGACATTTCGCTACATAAAATCTTAACTTTATGCGGCCTATCTCATCTTCCGTTCTTGGGCACTCGGGCAGTGGCACTGCTTGTCGCCGAAGGCCCAGAGGTCGACATTTTTCTGCGCAATCGTCTCGTAAAAATCATCCGCACGTAACTGCGCAGCCAGTGGCGATGGGCGGAGTAGTATTTCATTTGGTCATGCGTTCGAGCGTTTAGATAACTGAGACTGATATTTGAAATTGCGCTCCTAGAGGGGAAACTTAATAATAATTTAGGCTGATGGATAAACGAAAGAAGAACGCTGCCAGCAATTGTCCCAAATGCCAAAACTCGAAATTCCGCCTATGGGTGTTGTTTGCTAATTTCAATGATGATATAGTCAACACCAGATTTTGTTTGCTTCTTTTGACAAAGCTGAATTATATGTTTAATAAACTAATTTTAGTTGCTATGGGAACAAACAAATAACAGAAACTGTAATTATTAATCATTCAATACAGATTCACATACCGATAGAAAATTTTGAAACTTACGGAATATCCTCACTTAAATTGCAATATTTTTTTATTACATTTCTTTATAATATAAGCGCTAAGAAACCCATTGCAGCAGAGCGCATTGTCAGATCTCTAATATTTTTCGAGATACGTCGATTTTTGGTATTTTTCGAAGTGCAACTTTAAGGACCTGTAATTCTAAAACTACACGAGATATCTAAAAATTCTCTTCAGTTCTCGTTTCTGGTGCATTATATAACAAAATAGCAAATTTTAAAAATTTTGATTTTTTTTTTGTATTTTTGTTCAAAATTTCGATCGGCGATAACTCGAAAAATATTAAAGATACAGATTTGCAGTGTTCACCAATCGATTCAGCTCGCCGAAATACATAAGTATGCAAAGTTTCATAAAAATCGCTTCATGGAATGGAAAGTTAGAGCAAAAAGCCTGAAAATGGCGTTTTTTTTCCTGAAAGTCAAGGGGTACCCCTTGACGTTTGGCCTGAATTTTGCCATTTTCAGGCTTTTTGCTCTAACATTTCAACCGGTTGTCCGAATTTTCTGAAATTTTCAGGGTTTATGTATTTCGTCGAGCTGAATCGATTGGTGAACACTGCAAGTCTGTATCTTTCATATTTGTCGAGATATCTCAAATTGAAATTTTGAAAGAAAATTCAAAAAAATTTCAAAATTTTCAAAATTTACTAATTTATTGTAAATGTCACGAAAAACACAAAACTGGAGATATTTTTTGATATCTTGTATAGTTTTCGAGTTACAGTCCCTCAAAGTTGCTCTTCGGAAAATATAAAAAATCGTCATATCTCGAAAAATATTAGAGATATGACGATGCGCTCTGCTGCAATGGGTTTCCTGGCGCGAATATTATAAAGAAATGTAATAAAAAAAATTGCAATTTTAGGTCATATTTGGGGAAATTTCTGTATTTTAAAAATATTACAAATCGCCATATTTCGATAATTATAAGACATATTACGATGCGTACTACAGCAATGAGGTTATTTATGTTTAAATTATGCATAAGTAATAAATTTCAAGTTAAATTTGGAGGAGTATTTTAGTTATTTTCTAGTAAACAATTTATTTGTATAAGAAAGTAGTTTGGTGCCCACACCGGATTTTTTGTTTTGTTATCTGACGAAGAATTTTGTTCAATAATTCTAATTAATTAATTCCGAAAGATTTTTCCACTTATTGAAGAAACTAAATGCATAATTCGAACTAATTTCAAAACATTGTTGAAGGTAAAATTATAAGTAAAATTAAATAATCATATATCATGATAAGTGTAGACCCATGTTTTGTAGAAGAAAACTATTTGGCACTAACACTTATAGATGTGCTATGAATTTCTGGTATAATACTATTGTTATTTCTTGGCTACGATATCTAAGAACCACGTGACGTATTCAATGATTTTCATATATTTCATGGCCAAGGATAAATTAGAAACAAACAGATAATTTTTCCACACATACACCTGTCTAACTAATAAATATGTTTGAAGATTTTAAATTTCTTGGAATACCTCGACAGGTTAATAACATCTCGAAGACAAACTACTCTTATTTGGATCGTAGTCAACTAGGAAATCTTCAGTTTTATTCGCCAATAACTACACTATTAGGAAGTATTAACCCAGGAATGAGAAGCACATTGGGACACAATAGTTTTCTAGAATTTAAACTCGCTCACTTGAAATTTTATCAAGAAATATAACAGGGACTTAGTAGTTCAGATGGTTACTATTACTTCCTGTTGAGTAGTTGTAAACTACTCGTATCTTTACTAATTATTATTATTATGAGCTTTAACATCTTTTATAACATTCAGCGTGTAGAGCTTATTATAACGTTCTATTATTCAATATTATTTATAAAGTCTTTATGCCCGCCTCTGTGGCTCAGTGGTCTAGACTACTAGCTACGGACCCAGAGGTCCCGGGTTCGATTCCCGGACTGGGCTGGCACCAAAACAGTGTCTCCTGCTGAGTACAGCGCAGATACTTCCATCTTCATATCACTTATCACCAAAACGGTGTCTGCTGCTGAGTACAGCGCAGACACTTCCATCTTCATATCACCAAAACGGTGTCTGCAGCTGAGTACAGCGCAGATACTTCCATCTTCATATCTCCAAAACGGTGTCTGCTGCTGAGTACAGCGCCGACACTTCCATCGTCATATCACCCATCACCCCGGCTAATAACCACAGCAGATGAAGCCGTATCATTAAAAAAAAAGTCTTTATATTCCTTTCTGTTTCTTGCTTTCTTCGTTACATTCAATACCTAATTTGGTTCCTAAGTAAATATTTCTGCTATATCGTTATCCCATGCCTTTTGTGGTCCTCCTTTTTTCTTCCTCTGCTTCATTCTTGCGTTCTACCCTTGTTTTGTATGTCTGTTTCTTCTCTATTACATTTTGAATGTTTTTTATGGGATAGTAGCTCCGTGGTAACGCGTCGGATTGTGGATCGTGAGATCCTCAGTTCGAACCCCACAGGTGACAATTGTCAATTAAAATTTACCCCTGTGGTTTCCCCTCCATGTAACATATAGTGCCATCTATATGTTTATTATTGTATTATATTATTATTATTTATTGTATTGTTGGTTGGCAATGGTTAAATCAATTAGACAGCTATCAATTATTAATAAAGGTCACTTGAAGATGTTAAATAAAAGTATTGCAAATTATTAACTGTGTTCACCAGTTTTCAAAAGTTTTGGAATAATCATTATTTAGTTACAGCAATAATTATTACATTCCACTAACATCTTTAGTGGCTATGATTCAACGGCCGGTAACCGCACTTCATACGTAAAAATATATCAGTTATCGAGATCTGCGTAAGCAGAGTGCCACACCCGTAATGGATAAAAGGCGTGATCTATTTTATTTTTATTTGTCAACTACGGGGGTCGTCCCATGACTTCTTGATGAAACACTATTGACGATAAATATCACAGCTATCTTTTTGTAAATTAATCGTGACTTGTATCAATTACAATCTTTGAGATCTTCTTGCATTAATTTTAATCCGGAATTCAAATATCTACATCTTCTTTATAGGTAAGCCTGTGAAGGTCTGGATTTGCGTGCAGCAAATTTGGGTCGCTCAAGAAAATATGCCTTGAATATCGGTATTTTAAAAATGCAATTCGATGCTGCGCATAAGTCCCCGGAGAATATATGTAAAAAGATTCTAAACAAGTGATATAAAAAGGGAAACATCTTGGCAAGCCGAGAAACATTCAGAGTTTGACGTGTGCACTCATGAACCGTTCGAGGCGCACCTGACAAGCACAAAAAAAACGAAAAACTTTACTGGGGCTGCTCGAAATTCATGGAACGAAGTGCGCATATAAAGAACGAAATGCGTCTGCTCTACCAATGTACGTGGGAGAAAAAGCAAAGAATAAAAAACATTTTTTCATAGTGGACTTTTACTGATACCTCGGAGTTGGAGGTGCCAAAGATATGACACGCATAAGTAAAATATTGTCGGAATGTCACCGACATTTATTGAAAGCTTCAAACAAAATAAAAACGGTTAGATGCCTTAAATATTTGTTAATATACTTTGATATAAAACTCCAACTTCGAGAGTTGAATGTTTAAATTTAGCCTGAGGAAAATGTTTTTGAAATCATTGAAATCAAGAGGTATTTTGGAATGAGTTGTTACCTTGTACCTTGTCAGACATCAAACGCGAATGTATTAAAAGTAAAAGTTTCGTTAAATTTATCTTCTTCACAGTTAAATAATGAGACGTTTGACACATTGCGTCATATTTCCGGTCAAGCAATTAGCAAGCAAAAAATAAACCAATTTAAGAAAACTATTAAATTTTACTACATTTTTTTTATTTATATGAAGATGAAAAGCGGACTATCTACTTTGGTTATATGCCGTTCTACTAGACTTAAAAAGTAACTTATCTCCTTACGTACAAATACAGAGTTTTTTTAAGTGGGTCACTAAATTATAATTAAATAAATAAGCTGAACTTGGTGGCGTAGTGGCTATATTACTAATCTAGCACGCAAGAGGACGTGGGTTCGAATCCCACTGAAAAGTATGGTCGTTTTTCTTCATATAAATTCAAAATCATCCACTCATTAAGCGGGCATATTCACATAAAATTCAAGTATAGGCACTCCAATTCCAGTTAGTTGTTGAGAGCTATAGGAAATATACTATGTTCTACTATGATCTTTTAACTGCAGTTTTAAAGGATCCACGACCTCTTAAATACTGAACTACATATAAAAATGTGTAAAAATTAGGAAGAAAACGTTTCCAAAAACGCTTCAATAAATTTGACGGGCTTGGATAACATTTCCCTGAGTTTCAGCACTACTACAGATAATAACTTTTAATAATTATTATTAATCGATTAATTATTATTACAAAATGTATTTGAAACAGTTGTTAAGTGACATTTGTGAAAATAAATCTATATTGCTATTGCTACTGAATCAAAATATGAAAATACCTGAACGATTCGTTTACTTATGGGGTGCTAAAAAAATAGATTTAGAAAAAAAAGTTCTTAAAAAATTGTTGTTTTTTCAATGGTTAAAATTAGTGCACTTATTTATGTTTCTACCTGTATACATATATACACCCAAACAATGCAAGTATTCTGATTGTAAAAATATTGTAACAGTGCTGTGCGCTATTACAATATGTAAGTTAGGTTATTTATCTTTTGATGAGTACGAATAAAAGTTAATCAAATCTGATGTATCTTCTAATATTTGAGTAAGATTTATATCACAAATTAAATTAAATAGTTCAATTTGTAAATTTTCTGATGGGGGTAAACATGTTTGATATGTACTCGCAGAGCGCCTGTACACCTCTCATTTCTCTTTTGATGCACAAAATTTGTTCCTCACAGGATTTAAACGTTCTAATTAGCCACATTTGCAAACCTTGCTGGTGAAGAACACCACTAAACATTTCATTTTAAAATCTGTGACATATTTACATACATACATCGCACCGTACTTGAACTAGTGTAAAACAGTTTCTCCCTTCTCTCCTTCAAAAACTTCGCGAATCCAAAGCATCCGCGAAGTCAGGCCCCACCGTCGCAAGCCATATCATCCAGCATCGCATGGAGGTAGTTTTATTCAAGTGCACGCGCGAGTTCCTGCCATTTACATAAAAAGCAGCGCCGTCCGTGCGCAGCAACGGGCACCGGAACTCACCTAAAACAAATACGAAGCGCCGACCGCAGCGCCACGAACGTGAAATGAATACATCCAAATATAAAGACACCGAAGAAGCGTCACGGCCGCTCGCGTGTGCAACTGGAGCAAATCGCGGACTCGTTGGTTAAAAATGATATTAGGAGACAGGTGAGCCACCGAGCAGTTTAGGAGCGCGTGCGCAAGAATTATAAAAATAAATGGAATGAATAGAAGACACAGCAAAAATTGTCGCAGTCATAGGCGGCGTAGCGCACAGATCTGATATTGAAATGGAAAGTTTTTATACTTTTTTTGCTATTGAACTGTGTTGTCAACCAAGAAAACAAATAGAAATATGATATATCATTCTATATTTTCAACAATGCACGCCATTTTACCAATTCCATAGCATTCTGCCACTGCAAATTGTAGCCGAACATTTTTTTCTATAAGACTGTTTTGGAAACTACACATTCAATCAAAATATTATTCATTTATTTGCTGTGGTTCTGAAAGTTTGAACAACTTATTAAAATTATTTAGAAAATATTGGTTATAATTGCACTGAAATTCTGACAAAAACAATACTTCGGTACCTTACTACCCTCTCAAATTCAGAATGTCTGAAGCTATTAAAATTTTCAATTAGTTTAAATCTAAACCAGAAAGCATTTCCTTGTGACAGTAAAACTTAGTAAATAATAATAAAGCAAGTCGAATTACCTACAAAGTAGGGTAGAAACATTGAAAACATATTTACGATGCCCATAAATTGTCGGAGAACATGTGTACAAACATTTGAACAGTTTTAGAATTTCATTGTTGACTTGAACTTCATTTTGATGTGCAATTTCACGCCAAGTACATCATAATACAGGAGTAGGTATATTCAACGTGTTATATTGCACTAAATATTATTTTATTTGCATAAACAATCATCAACATTTCCTGCAGAATTGTAAACATTTACGTTACGAACAGTTACAAGTAGCGATACCTAGCACGGAAACGTGTAAAATGCTATTGGAAATAGGCCAATCGTGTATGAAAAGGAGGCTTAATCACTATAAATTTCTTATTCGTGAAGTATACGGAAAACAACTTTAATCTTGGGGAACTACGAGTCCGATTTATTTTTGAGTAGGCTTGAAAAATTTAAAGGCCATCCTGTAAAATAAATTGTAGTTAATTGTCTTTTCAAAAGCATCTTGGCACCGCAAATTTCATTATTAAATTACACTCAATTGTTTTCAATTTCCTTGTTTGCGAAATCCCAGCACAATGGTAATTTGATCTTAAATAAATAACTCCCCATCTGCAAGGGAGGCGGCCATAAAGAATTGTTCAATTATCCAAAAGCTTGCATTGTTTTAAACTGCGTTTAAATTTAATCACGCAGAAAACGGCAGTCGAAAAATTAGGGCTATAACGGGATCAGGTGTAGCAATAATTCGGGTTGGTCCGCAAAATGGCGGCCCAAAGGAAAATAGGTTGAGCAATACGCGTCATTAGTTCATTACCAGGCAGCGAGGGAATCAACATCGAAGTCAAAGCGCAGGAACCATGAAGAGAGGTTTTAAATAACGCCCACGGCACCGCTATTTCGCAATTTAACGACTGTTACCACTAAAAACATGTTATTAATTCAGAATGACGGCGCGTGGGATAACAGAAAAAATTTCATTGGGAATAAAAATATAATTATCCGTGAAACAACACGGCGTAAAAATAGAATATCCATCTGAGATTTCTTTTATTGTTTGGATGAAATGGATGTTTTGTTCTTTGAAACACAATGCTAAGATTTTATTAGCGGATCTTTCAAATTCCTTAATTAGGAACTTTTTCTGAAATCACAAATATTAAAATTACCAAATAACAAACAAAAAAATCCACTGTATACAATACAAAACTTCTACAATCCTTATCATCGTTCAGCATTTTGCCCTTAGGTAAATTTGTTGTGTGGTACTTTTCCATAGTTGTTTTTGATATAAAATATTCCTGAGATAACTTTAGGATCTTGGTCTTGAGAACATTGGGTTAATTTAGTGATTTTTTGTGACATGCCTCATTCTGACCTTTAACTACATGATGTTTTTTATACCGTATTATTTCCTCTTCTCTTTAATATAATCTCCATCTTATTTATGGGGTAAATAGCTCCGTGGTAACGCATCGGACTGTGGATCGTGAGATCCTCAGTTCGAATCCCACTACCGACAGTTGCCTATTTAAATTTACCCCTGTGGTTCCCCCTCCACTAACAACTTTGGGGGCTATGACTTGACGGCTGGTAATCGTATTTCATACGCAAAAAGTTTATCACCTACCGAGATCTGCGTAGCAGAGCGCCACACCCATGATGGGTAAAAGGCGTGATGATATATTTATTTATTTATTTTATTTTATTCCCTGTTAACCAATATTTATTGCATCTTTATTTACTTCCACATTTGAACCGCGTAGTTAATTTTATGTTTATTTATTTCATGTAATACATACCAAGGTATCAATGGCTTTTGTATTTTTTTTTTTTTTTAATAGTGATTAGTAATAATTTTCAAATGTAAATGCAAATATTTTTCTATAACGAATATATTGTAAAGCATGTAAAGCATTCACCTGTCTTCAAATAATATCCCTTAACAATATAAAAATATCACAAGATTTCGAATATAAGTTTTAGATTATTAACAAAATTATTTTCGTATTTATCCATTTATCGTATTTCGAATTTTGATAAACCTACTGAAAATAAAGTTGTCAGTCATTCGATTTAAATTAAAATTATTTACGCAAAATAAAATAAATATTTATGTATTTATTCCTTTCCACTTGAACAATACAAAAATTATGTACATATTATAGATAAAATAGAAATGTTTATGAAAAACAATGCATTATTCAAATCGCTCATTCGTTTTATGTTCCAGATTTATTGCAAAAACACATTGAATTTTTTTTATGTACCGTGCAAAATAACCCATTTACAAATAGTTTTTAATCCTAATGTAACTGCATAAATAAATAATTATTAATTTTCCTCTACAGTGTAAATAAATATAGGTAAACATGTTCAAAATACAATATTTCCCTGTTTTTCTAATCCGTTGTTTCCTGTAAACGCCGCTAATAGTTTAAAACATCAGCAACGCTTCTTCGGCTAATTGTAGTCCCGTTGCCAACAAGAAAACTGTCCATTGCGATGAACATAAAAAAATTCCATCCTAAAGTGTAACCTATGGCAGCGATCCAAGCGGAGGATTGAGCAACTAACCAGACATCAGAATTAAAGTTTGTCACACTACGTTTGATTTACAATCTTAAAGAGACAACAGAATAGCGGTGTTACGTTTGTGATATAAATAAACATGTATTTAAGGACGAGTTTTGTCTTTCTTTTAAACGGCGCAGTTTATGAATTTATACATCCTAGGTCACTGTAACATCTGTGAGATTGTGTCATATGAACACGATGAGGAAATGGCTTGATGTCGGAAAATTGGACCAGATTTAAATTACAGAAGTACAATCATATATTCACTCCATTTGAAACCTTAATATGTTCATTATTTTAAAAGTTATTTTTACTTGATTTCGTCCATTAATACCAAGATAAATCATAGCCATAATGCCGATCTCGATGGTGTTGTGGCTATGTCGCTAACCAAGCACGCCAGAGGTCCTGGGTTCGAATCCCACTGAAGAGCATGGTCGTTTGTGTTTGGTTATTGGTGTGTGAATCATAAGATTCTTAGAATGATTACTGTAAATAACATCTTTAAGAGGCTTGTACCGAGATCTATGAAAACAAAATGTAACATACAAAACGGACGAGGTGAATAATAATTTAAGATCAGCTATACATATTCCAAGTGTATTTTATTAAATGACATACGAATAATTATAGCAAAAGGTTACTGACTTAATCATTGTGTCAAACACATCAAAATTGTTTACGTTTTCTTATTGGCATTGCATAGAATTTGGCACAAATGTACCTATTACATTGAAAATTTCTGCCAAACAATCAAATAAATTATCAGAATGCATTTTTCTCTATAAGTGGCATACTACCGTAAAATTCGACCTGTCAAAGTGTGATACCCACAATCAGATTCACTAAAATTGAAACCTGTCAATGAATCTGGTCAAGTGCAATGTTAATCAATTCTTATTATTATATTCCTCCTTATATTCCTCAAAAATAATAAGTACAGATTAACAAGAAAACAATTACTTTTTCTTCAAAAATCTTAAAAGTACGTTGTTAAGTATTTGTATTCAATAAGGAGTAGTTCAATTTTTTCGCTGCCGTCATAAAAGTAAAATATTTTGAAAAATAGTAGGGCTGTAATTTAATAATTTGACACAAAAATAATAAAACAATACATTCTATGGCAGAAATGCAGGATAAGGTAGAATATTTGTTGAAGTTTGAAGGATGTAACTTCACCCAAAGTATCACATTTACACCTAATAACACAATATACTATTGAGGAAAAGAGAAAATAAATCTCTGTATATTCTTGGATAACTTGGCTTTAATTATAATTTATTTGAAAAGTATTTTGTCTATAACGATGTTTCGGCCATGATTACCGCCATTTTCAGGTTCTAATTTAAATTACAAAATTTTGTTCATTAAGTAATATTTTAAACGTTACGTTGAAGTTAAATTATAAAAAAGAATATTTAAATTATACAATTACATTTTGTAATTAAAATTATTGGAAGTTTACACTTCCAAGAATCGACTACGATATATATTATTGTTGTTATGTTATGTATGTGGTACATTGAAGTATCTTGGACGTAAGACAATCATCTGCCGCCATTCGTCATGGATGCATATTTAAGTTTAATGTAAATATTGTTTCCATTCTCATCATTTAAAGTTTATAATAAATGATAAGCTTTCCTTTAGCCTTGTATTAAAATCAAATAAACTTCTTTTGTTACTAAATCTTCAAATACTAAAATATATACACTTAAACTCATCATTAGAGCGCGAAATAATATAGTGGAACATAAACACGAATATAAATAATATTTTCATGCATTGTCTTCTCATGACATAAATCAGTTGGCTGCATTTTGCAATGCGTTTCTAAAAATATTTCCGCAAGAAAACACCTGCTCTTATTTGCAACTTTAAATAAATTGTAATGCATCAAAAATCTTTCACTTATTTTCGAGATAGTTTGTTTAAGCGTTACGACATGTCATAAATATTTAATGTGAGGTAAAAACTGTCGTATTTAGAATAAGTCTTTTATTATAAACCATTTTCTCCTTGGCTGGAAATAGAATACTGTTAGTCAAGTAACTTAAGGAGATAGCATCTTGTTAGGAACATTCCAGTGTTTAGCTGTTTAACTGTTTGAAACTAGAGATCAGACATGGGTCTCATTAAATCTTTCTACAGATTCTGCTAGACAAAACCATGCCAAATATTCTAACTTGAATTATTTTGGAAGAGTTTGAGGATTTATTACAATAACAAATAGTATATTACGTACCGTGAACTGTAAGTGATACTTTTTAGATCGAGAATGTAGTTTGGGATGTCGAGAACCGTAGGGTCGAGATTTCCTAAACATTCGAGGCCTAAAAAATCACTTACAGTTCGAGGTTAGTAAGTTATTTTTTGCAATACCTGCGTAAATATAAGAAAAGGAAAAATAGGTATCAAAATTAACAGCTGACAGATTGAGGTTAGAAATAAAATTTGAATGATATATATTTACTTACTGTCCACCATGAACGGTAAGATTCACTTACCATCCACCGTGGATGGTAAGTAAATGATGTAACCATGAAAAACCAATTGTGCAACAAAAGATCCACTTACTGTGTTTAAATTTTGTTATTAGTGGGTAACTTACAGAACAGGTATTGCAAAAACATTATTTTGTTACGGAAATAATTGGTGCTGAAGAATACTATGTTATTTGTTGACAAATATATATTATATTTTAAAAAGTAAAATGATTGTTCATTGTTGTGATTGAACTTCTTTCTCACTAGCAAGAGTCAGTTTTTTTATCACAACGCGTTTCAGTCTTTTGATCATTGTGAGGCGTTTGAATGACTTTCAGTTGCCCATTTTTTTTTTTAGAAAACCGATGGTTAAAATCAATTCAGATTTGTGTATTATTACACAGTCATCAGAGAAAATGGTTAAAACATATTCAAGGGTCAAGTAATCTCATCATCGACTTTTTCCATGAATCCTATCCTCTCTCATATTACATATGAGAAAGTAGGAAAAGAAAACAAAACAGAAAACTAAGTAACTAGTGTAGGCTTTAAAAACGATAGTTGCAATATGCCATATTGTCTGAAGAACATTTTGAACCATTTTTAAATTCTTTCCATCCCACTGAACGGTCTTGCGAAACAAGTTTCGCAAAATTCTTGAATTGTCTAAAATAAACATTTCCGCTAACGAGGTAAGAAATGATTCATTATTTTGTCAGATTATTTGGGTTGTTTTCAACAAACAAAAAATATAAGCCAAGGTAAACACTAGTAAATATCACAGAAAGGAAAGATAAAAAAGGATATTTGATAATATTTCATTAAAAAAGTAAATCTGCAAGTGGCTGGCAAAGATCCAAAGCTAAATACATCCTACATGTATACTAAAGTATTTATACTGTTCACATATAGAGTGAGACAAATTCAAATAAAAATGCTTTCAAATTTATAAACACGATTTCTTTAAATTATTTCATTGTCGAACATTTTATTCGTAGAAGTATCATCAACCAATCATTTAATGTCCTTCGTGAAAGCTCTAAAGATAACAGCGATAACTTTTTTTCGTAACTTGTATCTTATTTAAAAAAAATTATTTTACTAAGTTTTACCTCCCGTCACATCCTGTAAGGGAGGTATAGGAATCATGCTAAAAAATGGGTAGTGAGTTTTCAGTGGATGAGCACGTTTTAGGGTCCATAGAATACGATTTTAATAGTTTCGCGATGATGTCTGTGTGTGTCTGTCAGTCTGTCAGGCTGTTAGTCTGTCAGTCTCAATTCAAACCCCTGTATTATTTTTTATTGTTAATAGTTTAAACATAGTTCAAGTAGTAAATAAGCTAATTTTCATTTCAATTTATTCATTAAAATAAATATTATGGGATAATATTTAAAAATGGTAAAAATCCATGCAAATTTCATCTTTCTAGGGCCGTAACCAAAAAACGAAGCGAGATATCGAAAAACTGACAACAGTTATGAAACTTACATGCTTTAATTAACTTATAAACAAATTTTTAGCAATTTGTATTTTTTTGAATTTTTGTCCAAATTTGAGTCTATCAATATTTTTCAGAATCGATTCCTCAAGAATGAAAAGAGATACGAACCTGCAGACTTCACCGTTGGATTCTACTCAAAATTCTGTATAAGAGGGTAAAATTTTGTAAAAATTGCTCGACAGAATTAATGTTTAGAGCAAAAATACTGCAAATGGCTTAAAATATGAAAAATCTTAAGGGGTTAGTATTGAAATTTTTTCAAAAATTTTCATGTCTCAAAAATTTGATTTATATATCCTAGCCCCCTATTTTAGACCTGAAACTTACAAAAAATTTAGTGTTAACCATATCTGAGCCCTTGTTTTTGAGATTTTAACTATTTTATGCGACAAAGTGTGAGAGAAAAATTGCCAAAAAAAAGTTTGAACGCTTATATGTCCTAAACTAATCAAGATAATTAAAATCTGTTTTAATGAGCGTATTCAGCATACTTTATTCATCTTACATGGAAATTTGTATGGTAATGTTTGTTAAAACACATATTTTGTGGACGGTCAAATTTGGGTAAAAATTCGAATTAACTTTAAAGCATGGGTTTTTAATCTTATACTCAACTATGAGGCATAATCTAATTAGATTTCCATTATAAAATCATATATTTTAATGACTTTAAATATATATACAGTCATCATCTTACCGTTGTTTTCTATTTTTAAAATAAACATCAGTTAAAAAACTCAACGAAAGTTATGTCAATAAAATTTGATCCAGTGATATTTCGGGCAAGTAAACTTCTTCTGTTTCTTGTGTTATATTTTTAAGAGACAAGATAGTAGGTAATCTTGGCAGAGTGTGTAGTAGTAGAACGGCAATATAACAGTAATTGCCTCGCGTTTAAAAGTAACAACGATGTCCGGATTTCTCAGATTCCGCTTCCATAGTAGTAGTTGAGTTGCTAACTGCTGTAAAACGAAGATGCTTTCTGTTGTTGCGAGAATGCAAGGAAGCTGGAATTCGAGCGTCCGAACGCATATAGAGACATCGCAGAATTCAATATTTCACTATGTAACCGTAAGTAATATCATTCTACCGTCGCAGAGGATTCTGGGGGAAGAAATAATGTTGCTATTTGCAGTTTCATCTCAGGAATCATATTCTGGTAGGAGATTCAGAAAATAGGTTCAATTTAGAGGAGTCTAATTTGTTTTTACAATTGATCAAAACTAAGTTATTTTTTCATTAGTTTATCATTATTAATGGCAGAACATCATCAGTGTACCATTAGCAATTTTTACCGATTTTTAACACCACCATCATAATATAACACACTTAGTTCAGAAATAAAGTAATGCTGTTAAACTTAGAGATACCGCTTGTTTTCAATTCTAGTTCATTTACTCCTTAAACCCTCAAAATAAATACAAAAAAAGATTATATTCACATATCGTTCTTTAGGAAATTACTCGTTTATACTGCTTTCTATAGTTACAGATTATTTCATTTTAACAGAGTTATTTTTATTTATATAAAAAATAATCTGATGTGCCCATTACATAACCTCCCGTCCAATACTACTCTTAAACGATCCAAAATAGTATTTGATGATACAGAAACATACCTTCTTATTTGTTTATTTTCAATTTGTATTTGAGAAATGCAATTTTATTTTGTATATTTATTTAATTTTTTGAAATATTTCACTAAGAAAACAGCTTCACAATCAAAATGGCATGTGTCACATTTCGAAAGAATGTTTCCATGGTAACAAGGAATGCAAGATTTAGGAAATCTAATTTCTTTATATTTTTTATCTCTAATCTAATGAAAAATAATAAAATTAGTGTAATCAACATAAATGTAAAATTATATATTCTACAACATTCAAAATAACATAAATTGTTGCAAAAGGCAATTTAATCGTATATTTCACGAAAAATTGTTAAGTTAACTGCTACTTCCGGATGACCAATTTTATCTAAGATCTAATCAGCTTTCTCTTTAAATATAAGAAGCAAAAATTCACAAAATTGTATTTTTTTGTAGTATAGTATTTGAGTTATGGGAGACGAAAATAATTTACGAAAGCATCTGTAGCTAATCCAAATTTATACTTTTCTAAATTTTACTTCATTGTATTAATTTTGCAAAAACATGGATTTTGCTTCATATATGTAAAGGTTTATTGCACATCTAAATAAGCTTTCTAAACTAAATTTATCTAGTTCCATATATATCTTGAAAGTATTTTTGTTGCTCTATAAATCAAATGAACTGTATTTTTAGAGAAAATAAAGTGTGAATCATAATTTCTGCTTTAAATATGGAAATTCTAAACGAGCTAATTTCGTATGCACATCAAATCCCAGCGATTCATTCCTTCAAAAATAATTTAAAATATCGATTCTCGAAATTAAATGCAAATAAATACCTGTGATTTATCATCACAAAGAGAAGCAAAAGAAGATGTGACACCACACTTGGAATATTAATTACCCATCTCGATAACTCTCGTTCTTCCCGCGAGAAGAGCCCGGCGCTGTCGGTGAGTATCGAGCAGTTTCGTTTATTTTCCGCACAAGTTCTTTCTCTTATATAAGTTGATTTATCTTCGGTTTCGCGCGTGAAAACTATAGCGTCAGCGCCAGCTCAGCTTCGCTGTCGAACACAAACAGAACTAAATCAAGTTGCTGTAGAATCTGTAACCACGCTATCGAAACCGTCCTTCCACGGTTTTCGAAGGATTGCGTAGATTGGTTATGATACGACTTGATAGCGCTAATCACATTTGGTCGCCAGTAATTTGGCTCTGCAAAAATTAATTCGATTAAGGAACCTGACGCCAAAGCAATGGGCATTGTTAGATATCTCGATTCAATATCATTTTCTAAGGAATTTCAACCGGATCCAATTTCGGGTCAGATACTCTGCAATAATCTTCCTCAAGTTTGGCTCCTACAATGTATTTGGTGAAGGAGCCACTGAGGTAATTACGTGGTGGCAAATTTTAGAATTTTATTTGTACCTGATGATTTCATAGTTTGATATCAATTTTAACTAGCTGTTAATTCAGGGTACTGTAATAAACGGTATTTGCGTTTATTACGATTAAAGATTGCAAACGATATTTAGAGATTTCAAACTAAGTAAATGGTTCATTGTTAGTTGTTCGTGGAAAATTCCACTTCTTTAGTATTTCAGTTCAGTTCCCGCCTAATCAGCGGAAGTCAATATGTTGTAGAAAATATTTAACCAGAGTCTTATGCAAGAGTAGTGCCCAGTTAGAGTTATTTTGAGTGCCACTGTCCCATCCCTTAAGTAATAAATTGTGAGCCTTGGGCAGCGAGCAGACACTTGCATTTTGGCTTTTCTTGTGAAATGTTCAAAGAATTACTACACAGTTTAAGGGCTCATCTCGATTGTATGCATAGTTTTTGTGAAGTTTATTTTGTGAGTTCATGTAAGTAGATTTGAGTTTTATGTATGAGTATTGTTAATAGCGAATGTTATATCAGTCTCGATCTTTGAAAGTTATTGTAAACGTTAGTGAGTAAGGGATACTTTGGATTATATAGCGTCGAATTATTCAGCTCGTAAAAGTTTTTGATTTATATAATTTATTTTGCTTGTTTGTTAACTATTATATAATTTTGTTATTGTTGAATAAGTGTTTGATTCCCGCCTGTGCACAAATTTCCCGCCATTTGATCGGAAGTCTTTTTCCAAATACTCTTCGGAATCGAGTTAAAATATTCCGTGGTGGCCAGCTACCCGTGGTTATTCATTTAATCAAGTAAAACCCTTTTGTATGCCAGTTACCTCTTGGTACCAAATGCGAGGTACCTGTTACAATACCCAAAGATACTGGTGTAAGTAGATTCAATTTTGAATCAAATTCGGCATTTCTGATACAAGTATAGCGAAATTGTAAATCTTCTTCATTGTGAATTACTTCAAGCTACAAGAATTTAGAATATAATTGTGATAGGAATAAAATTCAAATTGCACCAATGTCAATTCAGCTAAATGAATCTATAATTCTAGATGGTAGGGAATTGGAAAATTTGGAATAATTTTCGCAGCGTTAATAAAATTTGTCTCCTTCGTGCTCGTCGCACATTTACGAATCCATTCTGGGGAAAAGAGCGATTTTCGAGACAATTCCACGGCGGGAAGCGTTGAACGCGTTGTGACACAATTTAGACAGAGGGCCATGGAAGTAAATCCGCAGACGAAGCTGCGACCCGATTTCGTTTTCGAGCTGAACACTGTGCGTTCCTTTTCCGTTTCCTTTATTCATTTTATTGAAAAGATTAGAGCTCCGGAACGCACAATGAACATTTTTCCTTCCGATGTTGTCGTCATCATATGCCGAGATACACACGGTTTATCAATATATACTTGCTTTGGGTACTTAGCCAATGCATGTCAACTCTTACTAGAAAAACTTTATAATACTAAAATCACAAATATGAAAATTTTGATATTTTTAACTGTCAAAAATAATTTAGTCGAGTAAAATTACTAAAACAAGATTTATTATATACCAGCTACAGGCTGACTTAAAACTTTTTAACAAAAAATTTAACCGACGAAAAACTGAAAAGCGAAAATTAAAATAAACTTATTTTTCGATTTTTAGTTTTTCGTCGGTTCAATTTTTTGTTAAAAAGTTATAATTTTTTTAATTTTTTGTGGCTATCAATTTTCCAACCCTTAGGGTTGCAAGTTTTTTAGTCGGATAATCCACTACAAAGTTATAAGTGGGAGATTCGGATAACAGGTAAAAATTCAGTAGGTGAATAATCAATCATCCCCTAGAAGATGTACTTAAAAAAAAAAAAACAACTTCAAGGTTCGCATTCCAATAAAAAAGAATTATTAAAATCGGAGTAAAAGTTATTCGTGGTCAAATGTAAAAAAAATATACACGTCGACTAGAGAAGCTTTTCCGTTTTTCATCGGTTAATAATACAATGATTAAATAATAAATATAAATGGTTTGATATTTCGATTTAAGTTTACATGTGGTCTTCAGTCGCACACAGGTCACGAAGGAGTTATTTTCATTAAATTATAATTTTGATACCATTGACCACATGTTAAAATTTGGATTGTTATATATAAAATGAAACAAATGTATAATACACTGTTTAAATTTTCGAAGACCAATACGATATGTAATAATTATTGTTTAATATAATTCTACTTATTTGTTATTTGTGTTTTTTTTTGTGCCCACTGAAATATAATAATACTGGAACGCCAATAACGTTGAAAATGCGAGCCGAGAGAGATGCCAGTAATTGGGACACCTATCTTTGTTGAACAGTCTGCTTAATAATACAAATTATTTATCACTTTTGGACAAGACTGTGCAACATATTTTTAAGCAAGTAAGTAAATAAATTTCTAGTCACATTAGTCTATAAAAATACGATTTCTCGTCCTACTTTATGAAATGGAATTTCCTTATCCTGCGGAAGTTTTTCATTTAATCCAGATAAATATAGCATTAGGTAATTGAGTTTTGATCATCATTCACGTGTACACTTTAACTTCAAGGATTTTATATAACTTTTATGAAATTTTATTAGAATGCTCGCTGAAAATTTCATATGGGAATAAAATTTGCTTAATATATATTAAGTAAAATTTCTCAAACATATTGAATGGGCGTGTCTAACAACGAAATGAAGCATTCTTAAAAAGAAAATAAATGAATTTGCATTAAAGAGAAAAGAAAAACATGAGAATATTCTTCACAGAGGAAAATGTAGTTATCTAGCTGATGTAATATTTATAGAAAGAGAATTTATTAAGCAGATTCAACATATTCTCTTGAAGCAGACGAGACCTCCACAACAAGAAGATTATAATATCGGAACGCGGGTATTGAATAATAAATTTTTGCTTAAATTATCGTTATTATTTTTGTTTTGCTCCCTGAAGAAACAATGAAATTTTGAACGACAACTTGTTTCGTTGAAGGTATAAAATAATTATCATGATATTTACCCATTTTGGGTGAGGCGCTCTGGTTCACAGATGTCGGTAATATATTTGCGGGCGATGTGATACTGTCTAAATATTTTTGCTACACAGAATTCCAATATATGTTCAGGTCTATACATTTATAGGTATGAAGATTTAGAAATGGTAACTAAATTCGAAACAAACATATCGAATTAATTATTTAATAAGTTCTAAAAATATTATTAATGTCTTGCATTATTTTTATTTCACATCATACACGTGCCGCAATTATTAGTTATTCTACTTAAATAAGAATTAATGAGCGATTCGTAATGGAAATCAATTAAAACTGCGAAATCGGTAGCCAGGTATACATGATGCTGAATTGATTTACGAATTACAAATGGCAGCAAGTTTGAGAAAGATACTGGAGAATTATTTTCTAATTTATAGAACTCTCAAGTTATATTTAATTAGATAATTTTTTTATTTCATCATCAGGCACGCCACTAAATCTTTCTTGTGTTGATGATAACTATCTGACATCTGACATCTGTCAACAAAATCAAAAAAGTTACAGAGAATATTCTCGGGAATAATTACAAGAGCTCTATTCTCAGTATAATAATGACATGATTGGATAAAACACAGACACGTGACATACAATGAAGCATTTCATTGGTTTAAAGAAAGTCAAAAAATAATCAGTAACATATTTGATCTGAAGAAATAGAAGTATGAGTAGAATTCGCTAACAGTTTCAAATAAAAAAGCACTATTCCGCGTTAAAAACGTTTTTGCTTCCATTGGATTCTAAAGAATGTGTAACGATTCCAATGTGCTCTTTGGCTTTACAAAGTCAATATTAGAATGAAAAAGAGAATAAATTTCGTTTGATGAATTAAATATTAAAATGTAAATAAAATTAAAGAGAAATAAAAGGGCGATCTCCCGAATACAAATACCTCCGATACGTAACGTGTCTGCAATGTAAACTCAGTTGATCAAATTACAAGAGCACAGACAAAAAACCTTAATTCATTTGGAAGTAATTTGTCGTGTTGTTAAAAGTTTCAAAAGGCAATAAAGTCGGGACAGGACGCAGCCCCGAAGTTTTAAATATTCAGACGACTTCTCTTTGTGAGTGTTCCAGAGCGCACTGCGATTCTGTTATTGTGTTGCAAATGTCGTACGAGTCTCGTTTCGCGTTGGCTGCTCGCCGGTCGCCGTTCGCTGCTCGGTTCATTTGGGCGCGATGGAAAATCATTTGGGACATCGCCGCGAACAATGGACAAAATCAGAAATTCCACAATTACAGCCCCGAAATCAATAACGGCCGAGCGATAGAACGATGCGGCTATCAGGCCGCGACCGCCGCCAACGATGAGTTGGAGTTCCAGCGCTACGCTTGCCCTGATTACATCCATACACTTCTACAATCATAAAGGGAATATTGTTCGAAATTTTAATTTCTTTCGAAACTCCCTTTGTTCTCTAAATTTTCTCAACTACCCAAACATTTACACGTTGCTCCATAAACAGGATCATGAGGGGAACTTAACCAACTTCATTCTTAATTACGAATAAATTTATTACCAACTTTTTGAACATTTAGACACTACTGCTACTGCCGGTAATTTACTCATTTTCAGGATCAGATTTTCAATTCGTTATCTATTCATTTCACTAAGTTAAGCTTAAGCGTCTCGGACACTGATTTCTATATAACACTAGATTGGGCATAGGCCATCTGAGAGCGTTCCCAATTGAAAGGGTGAAACATGGTTTTGTGACACTTTTGTAAAGTAAAGTGCGTAATCTGAAGCTCTGTCTTCTCTCTCTCTCTCTACACTGCACTCGCCACCACCTCTCTGTATTATGGTCATACCCATAGATAGATTATTACATATTGAAGTACAAAACCTCAATTTTGACGATCATGGCGGCGTTCAATTGGTAACATATCGTACCGGCTTATGCCCAATCTAGTGTTAAATAGAAATCAGTGCTCTCGGACCATACAAATTTGAAAGTATATGGATAAAATTTGACAACAAATATGTCTGTTTTTTAATTAATAGTACGGCTTCAACTGCTTTGGTTATTAACCGCAATGATGGGTGATATGAAGATGAAAGTGTCTGCGCTGTACTCATACACTGTTTGGCGCCAGCCCAGTTTGGGAATCTAACCCGGGGCCTCTAGGTCCGTAGCTAGTAGTCTAGACCACTGAGCCACAGAGGCGGGCTATAATGTATTTATCGACGACAAATCGTCCACAATAAAATATAGCACTGAAATATAGTAAATATTGAAAAGCGCAATTCTAAGTTTTTATGAAACGAAAACCCAGACTGAAACAGATATTGTAAGGCAACCCTTCTTGGCGTACCACTTGTTTGTAGAGAAGTTGCTATGCGTTTGTTAAGCGGTTACTATGTAAAAACATTGAATGTACAACGAAAACAAGTAGCTCAATAACAAGCTGTCTCTCACGGCACGCATTTTCAACGTCAGTTAACGTTCTGGTATTATTATATTTCAGTTGTGTTTTTTAATTAAGTTCTGAAAATATTTTACTTAAATAAAACGTTTCGAATTATTCTACATAATTCTTCATCAATAAAACAAATGACTAACCTTTCCCTTCTAATCCTGTGTAGAAAATTAGGTAATACCTTAAATCTTAAAACAAAGCAGGGATAGCAATAGATCATCTAATTTTCAATTAATCATCAAATCAAGCAATAAAACGGAAAGGTTACTGATTTGTTATCCTGATTAAGAATTATGTAGAAAAATTCGGAACGATGTACGAGTATTTAAGTAAAATAATAATACAGAACTCAATCCAATTTTACTATGAGCTCTGAAAATCTTTTCAACTTATTAAAATCTATTGTCAAAATATCAATTTCTTCAATAAAAAACGTAGTTTATAATTAAAAGGAGGCCCTATTGCGTAATAATAATAAAATAATAAGATGAAATATTGAATAAAATTTAATTTATAAATAATAAATTTGCTTCACAATGTTGGCAAAAATTTCTACTCACATAACTAACAAACCTAATTAGTGTGTAACAAAGTAGATAAGAAATTAAACAAGTTAATTTAATTTAAATTGGAAAGGAATTTTGGAAGTAATAAACAAATTAATTGTTTCCTTAAATATTAAGACGAATTATTATCTACATTTATGTTTATTGAGCAACTTCGACAATTTGAATTAGTAACTGCGTTTTTTTTATGTACTGTGGTGAATTATTAATTTTTTAAAGAAGGTTGTACAACTCGAACCCTTGATTCGTTCATCTACACTCATCCGGAAATCAAACATTCTCGCATTTAGTATCTATGTAAATGTATCTATGTAAGAAGGCTATAAGTTTGACATTATGTAATTTCATTTAGAATCTCGTCCGAAAATAGATAAAGCGGCTGTATTGATGAAGATATAAATAGTTCCATAATACTTTACGGGATCAGTAACTTTAATATAAAGTTAATCGAACGCGTGGGAGCTGTCTGAAGAAATATATTTCAAACTGATCCCGAAAGTTATAAAACGATTTTCAGAGAAATTATAGGAGAAGTAGATACTCCTCGTTAATACAATTTCGAATCAGATTTAATTTACCTCAACGCCAAAATTCACAAAAGAGGGTTGAAGTTGGTGTCTGATATGAAAATCTCAAGTAAACAGAAATGCATCGAAGTTTATCAAGAGTAATCTAAATATTTTCACAAGGAGATGGGATTTGTTCGCGAGATATCTGGTGACTTTGATATTAAGTAAATATTTTAAGACATGCAGTTTACACGATTCGCACTCCTTCAGTTTCAAAAAAGATAAATATAAGAAGAAAGATAAGTTTACATCTGATACTACAATACCAAATGGAATTTATATTTGCCAGACGTTGTAGCAGAATGGTTAGCCCTATTGAATTATCACTGTGGTTGCACTTTAGGTATTATTATAGTTTTAAAACCGTCACCTCTTTCAGTTTTTCAAAGCATGCCACGAATATAACATATAAAGGTCAATCATATGTATTCGATTTTGAATGGATAATTTATATGCATTTTTTTCTATAATTCCGTATTTTCTGCAGTCTTTAATATTGTTTTAAACATTTGTCTATTGCTACGTGTACAACGGACTATGTACGTAGTGCCATCAGTCTTTTTTTTTTAGTCAAAATGGTATATAGTCCATTTACAATTATTATATGTTTCCACATTTGATGCAAGATTCTTTAATATTATTCTGTATCATTTTCTGTACACTTGAAACCATTCGTTCACGCAACAAACCATCAATCATACCTAACCACTTATTCCTCGGGTTCCTACGCAATCGTTCACCTCAATCTCACCCGCATATATTAGTTTCACCAACCTTTCATGCGACATTTCCTCAAAATGGTTACACCACCACAACCGCCATCCCATTTCCCTAACAACATTCTTCTCAATCTCGCTCTTACCATTACACCACTGCATGCTGAATTTGATCACGTCTGGTACCACATACTCTTCTCAAATACCTCATTTCCACAGCAGTTGTACGTCATTCATACTTCTTCACCCACATCCATCATTCTATTTATTTTGATTATCTTTGACATGAACTGTAAATGTCTTTGTTTATTATACACACTTGATACCTTTTGATAATACATATTTATTATTAAGGGCCCTTTTTTTCATCTACGAATACACTTCCCAATAAGTTATTCATTGTATAAATAAAAACTATACATCATAAAATGACAGCTACAACAATTACTATAATTTGAGCAATGATTTCGATGCGACATTTTTCATCTATTCTCGAATAATTAATTCGGTATTTCATTCGTAGATGAAAAGATCGGTTCTAAGTAATATAGTCATCGACTTTAGTTTAAAAAATTAGATTATTTTCTAAAATCAAATATACATAAATGTGTAATAAATGAAACTCATGGAATTCAGCCAATGGTTTATTGTTAAGAAATTACCTCTACTAGTTTCGACGCCACATGCGTTTTCTTCAGTAGATGATTTTTTTCAAAATCTACTACACAATATAGACAACAAACACAATTTTTGTTGTCCATATAATTTATTTATTTATTGCTTATAACATGTTGTGCAATAGTTTTTGAAAAAATCACCTCCTGAAGAAGACGAATGTGGCGTTGAAACTAGTTGAGGTAATTGCTAAACAATAAACCATTGGCTGAATTCCAAGAGTTTCATTTATTTTCGAAGATCTCGGTAAGTAATATATTTTACACGAGAAATAAAGTTACTGTCCATCAAGTCACGGCTTTCAAATATGTTAGTGGAGGGGGAACTACATGGATAAAGTTAAAATGGCACCTGTCAGCTATGGTGTTCGAAATGAGAAAGCCACGTAACCTATGTAGCCCAAAATTTCAAATTATTCTACGAATAAATGCTGTCATTAACGAACAAATTTAAAAGTTTGATATTTATTTATACATCTTAGATTTAATTTTTTTAATAGTAAAACTACTACTACTACTGTCATTAAAGAAAGCACCAAGTAATATAATAGTGACTACATGTAGGTCAAATATAATTTATTTACGTTGGCTAAGAAGCGTATTAAATTGAGGAAGCAGCATGACGTAATTATATGTTTGCTTAAAAGAACAAAAAGTCCAAGTGCACTTAGTAAACGCTTCCGAAAGAAACAACACCAGCGCGGAAATTTTCATCTCATCTCATAACCTTGCTACTCATGCATGATGTGTACAAGGGCTGTCAGAAGTTGTCAGCCACATTTAAAAATTTATTTAAACTGTCCGCCATATTGCAGAACAAATCTGGCGCAGTGACTGATGGCATGCAAACGTTCTCCGTTTTCTCTGGTGTTCCCGGCACGTTTAATTTATTTTAGAAAACAGTTCAACAACAACTGTTACCGTTAAGATACGAGTCGACGCGAACTTTTACACTGTGTACATACAGACAGCATCCGGTTTATAAAAGGCTTGTATATTTTCTGGCGACGCGTTGAGTACGAAGTACGGAACTCTCTGAAAAGATTTTACTTGGATTAAACAGACATCTGCTTGAAACATTCGCGGAGAGATCCATGATGCCTGTGCTGCATTTGCAGCGGGATGTGTTGATTCTGAGGAGATATTTTAAATATTTATCCCTTGAAATCTTTCACATTTTATTAATGAGCACCATTTCTTAATACTGTACATGAAATACGCGTTCATCACATCACCTTTTAATTAGTACAATCGAGTATCCAACTATCTGGAAGCTACAATTTTTCCTTTCTAAATGATGCAAAGAATATGAATCGGGGTAAATAGCTCCGTGGTAACGTGTCGGACTGTGGATCGTGAGATCCTCAGTTTGAATCCCACTGCCGACAGTTACAAATTTAAATTTACCCCTGTGGTTCCCCCTCAACTAACATCTTTGGAGGCTATGAGTTGACGGCTGGTAACCGCACTTCATACGACAAAATATATCACTTACCGAGATCTGCGTAAGCAGAGTGCCACACTCGTAATGGGTAAAAGGCGTGATGATATATTTATTTATTTTATTTTTCTGACAAATAAAAATATCAAAATAGTTTTCAAACATTTGTATTGTGTCAATTGTGCAAAAATGCAATAAGCATAGACGAGAGTAAGTGTGTATGTACAAAATCGGAGTGCCACACAAGAAATAGATAAATGACATGATGATATATTTATCTGAGTTATCTTCTACACAAAATTTTAATAAGAAATCCAGGATTGATCGGACAATTGACTAATGTATAGTCGCAAAATCGGTATAACTTTCTCATAAATAAATAAATCCATATATGCTATTAAAATTTATTAAATAATATCGTCAAAATTATAAATAAATCATGAAATATACCCTTATAAGTGTATTTCATTACATCGTAGACTAAACAAATTTGTTCGAAATGTAACAATTCGCGAGAATAACGTTAACTATTGCTATCTACTGCTTTCTACATTTCTTCTTCATTAGTAGATTGGAAGTCAAGTACGACATTACTATATTTTATTCAGTGTTTCAAACCCATCCTTCTAATTAAATGCAATGACTGCAATTTTCATTGACAGAACGAACTAATTAAAAACATTTCCACCTCTCCATTAAGCATTTAATAAACTGAAGTTTTCCATCATTTATTCAGCGAGCCAACCACATGTCACACAATTATCCCCGTGCTGCCGATACTACATTAAACTTTCATTCAACATCACCAATAAACATTCACCATCCCTCCTCCGCTCAGTAGTTGGAGTTAGTCACATTCAACATGTCCTAGGCGCGATTGAAGCCAACAGGAGGGGTAAACTTAGTCTCACGCACGCACGGCATCTCACGCGCAGAAGCGTTCGATGCTAATGACTTCAATTCAGCGGCGGTAATACCCCAGAGGCCACGCGTGAAGAGAAAGAAGCACGGAGAAGAGAGATCGCAGCAAGAGAGAGCTAAGTTTTCCGTTCTCTGAGGCTTTGTGCTCGAGTTCCACAGCGCCACGCTAATTATAATTGTTTTTGTTATTAAATCTGGCAACGAGAAAACGCGAGTAACGTGAGGGATGTGTATTGTGCACTGGTGTGCACTTGTTGTGGGGATGTGTGAGTTTTCACTTGGATGCGTTTCGCGTTTTGACTGTGAAATTTAGAATTTCACCAATTGTGGAAACGGGAATTACTAATGAGAACACACGTGTCCTTAGTACATTTCAAAGTGCGCGAATCTCGATGATACCTAGATATTTAGTATAATCAAAAACGTGTACTTTTTTCGAAAGGTAATAATTGTTAATTGCTCACTTAACTTGTTATACAGGATGGCAACATCTACAAATTCATATCTAATACACCAAGAAATAGACAAAGAAGTTCTTCCTAGTTTATAATTTGTACTTGCTAAATTATGGGGTAAATAGTTCCGTGGTAACGTGCCGGACTGTGGATCGTGTGATCCTCAGTTCGAATCCCACAGCTGACAGTTGCCAATTTAAATTTGCCCCTGTGGTTCCTCCTCCACTAACGTCTTTGGGGGCTATGACTTGACGGCTGGTAACCGCATTTCATACGAAAAAATATATCACTTACCGAGATCTGCGTAAGCAGAGTGCCACACCCATAATGGGTAAAAGGTGTGATGATATATTTATTTATTTGATATATAAATTATGAGGGTTTAATTTGGATGCGAACTCTAGACCTCTCTAGACTAACAACCAAACGTTTTACTTGGGTTAACAATGTTGCTAGTGGTCAGTGAACCAACAACTGTAAAGGACTATCGGCTTATAAGTGACCCCCGAATCAGTCAGTCCCATCTATGGCCGCTAATCAGAGCTACAAATTATAATATTTAATATAATATAAGTCGGGATGCATAGCCCGGGATTCGAACTCTGACCGTCAGGTTACAGGTTTTAAAGCTGAGCGCTTACGGCCTCTTAAACCACTAGTGGCTGTTAAAGTTTCTAATGGCAACTGTATACTTTTTATTATCAGAGTACAAAATTTTAAATTGCAGGTCTCATACACTATCATATAATCATTATAATTTTAATTAAAGACTTCATTCTCTTGGTCAGCGCGGATCTGTAAATCTTCTTCAAAATAACTGTATTAAATTTGTATTGATCTGAGAATGATTAAGGGATGGTAAATTTGGGGTGATAACATGAACCACGAGCCCAATTCCATTACTTTTAATTCCGTCTTCCAATAGAAGCAAAAAGTGCAAATTGCAAAATCCAGGAATGGAGAACATTTAGAAGATTTTAGCATATTTGAACAGGTTGAATAATCTGATATATAACTGAAACGACCTATTAAAATATTAGTTGTTAAAGCACGTCCTGATTTATATCGGAGGAACGCAGAGAAATGTATGAAATCCGGGCAAAGAGTAAATTAATTAAATCTTAAAACCATGTGATGCTGGATGACAAAGAAAATTTAATGCATCCTGAGATTAAAGTCTACTTCATTCTATTATATGAATCATAAAACTTGCAGCAACAAACCCGAACTATCGAGTGCATAAACCCAGAACAGTGGCGGAGTATCGTATAAATTTAACTCGGAATGAACTGGGTCAAAAACTTAAACCTTTCGAGCATCCCCCGGCGTTTCTAGCGATGTCATTTTCCAGTCTCGTTCAGCCGAGGATTTAGTGGGCTGGGTGGAAAGAGGCGTAACGAGTGACGTCACAGCTCGTCCGCTGCTTCAGTAATTAATTACGACCACTGAACTAATAAATCTGCTGCCTTTGTCAATGCGACAGATGGCTCCGAAACGCAAATCATACTGAATTATTTATAGAGAGAATCAGGACTTTTTCAAAAAGGCTATTCATCCAACGGAATCATTATTATTTTGAAATACGCAGTTCGCACATTTCAGTTGAATTTATAGTGATACATATGGTCTGTTTGATGGATTACTCTAAAAGGATCTCGCGGATATTCCAAATGCAGTTTTCTTTTTATAGAAAAACAAAACAAACTTCATCTGTGTAATTAAAAAAAAATTGGATTTACTATGTTGGGCACATAGTCAGACAGTTTTTTCTACCTTTTGCTTCAAGAGTACCTGTCAAATTTAAGCTTGCAACAAAGAATATAACACCACTCGAATTTCTACTATAGCTGTAGACCCTCTAGAGGTGTTGGTACAAGGTACTCTTGAACATAAAATGGGACACTTTTTTCCTCGATTTGTTATTTTATGATAATTAATTAAAATGTTATTCTTCCTTGACTATTCACTTTTATTTTATTGTCTCCAATTTTTATTCTGTTTATCATCAACTGTTTTATTTAATTTTATAAAAGACTTTTAAATTAAGTTGTGTAATAGTATATTCTACAACAAGTAATGGAATGGCACATTTTCCTAGCGAGCAAAAAGTTTATAGTCCGATATGCCATTCCGTTACATGATGTAGACTATACTTTCTATAACAAAATTTGGAAATTATACAAAAAATACAAATATAAAACTGTTGAAAACGTCAAACTCAAATAAATCAAATTAAAACAAACAGACGTAACCATAGTAACTGAATCAAGATACTTCATATATCGCTCTAATATGCCGCTCTGATTCCTCGACATTATTCCTTACGCGGCGTATGGAATGATAGTTGCTCCAATACAGTTTTTAGTTGTAGAATGTTTAGTTTCCAAAACAGTGTCATAGAAAAATATTTTATTTAAATACGTTTCGAATAATTGAACATAATTCTTCACCAAGAAATGAAAAATATAAACAAGTAAATAGAAAAAATAACTATTAAAAAAAAAAAACAAATTATATGAACGATTTATATATTACTCAATTTATTATGACGAAGATTGAGTTTCGTTAAAATAGATCGTCAATAAATAAATGTATCTTCAAAACATGTACCAGTTCCAGATAATGATATATTTTCCCAGCCGTCAATTCATGGATCCAAAGGATGTTAGTGATGGGGGAACTACACGGCAGAAGATAAAGAGCGACATTGTTTACTGTAGCAATCAAAATGAGGATCTCATGATCCTCCTACAAATTTATAATAACACGTTATGTCGTTTAATCCCTGAATTTTTTAATCCTTCGTAACTATTGTCATACAAGAATGCGTGTTCCTCTTATAACAGTTATTCTTCGGTTCTAGCAATCAACCTTCTTCAACTTTATCTACAAATTCATTGTAGTCTATATGAGCAACATAAATATATCATCTCAACTGACTTCAATGCTCTATAATATTTATAGAAGCCTTCATACAGAAAGGATAATAATGATGTTAGTATCAAAAGGAATATTTTAATGTGGAAACTTTAATTAGAGAAGACATCGATAAAACCGATTAAACAAAACAAAGTTCGCTGGGAGTCTGTTCAAAATTAAAAAACTTGACATTAAAAAGATTGGAGGGCAGCTGTCCGTTTTAATAACTTTTTTTTCGCAGCGAAATCCAGTTAGCCGTGTTCGCACCATGTCAGCCGCCGGTAACGAATCTAATTATATAAAAATAACTTTGAATAGATAGCATTAACCAGCTCTGTGTCGCTGGCGAATTTATTAAGATATCACGTAAACTGGATTATAATTTTATTTCTAATTACTTTCCTGTTAATTACCAGGCTGGAGGAGCCTGCGAGAGAGACGGAGATGGCGATACATCTCGTTGAATGGTCGCTAAGGTAAGAAACGAAGCCTCGATTTGTTGCCGTTGACGACAAAATAAAAGAAATGCGTTTCTACGTGAAAATAATTAGAGCCGAGTGGATTATTCCCCCATGCCTCCCGGCAGCAGAACAGGGGATTTAAACTGTAAATTTATTTATGTTTGTTGTTGTGTGGTTGGATAAACGTTACCATAGCAACATTTTTATTTTTTTAAATTACCGATTTTTAACGGGTTGTGCAATGGGGAGACCAAAACAGAAATAAACGCCTACTGATTGTAATGGATATCAAACATGGAACATGCCAATCAGAATTGACAATAAAACAATTCGTTCAAAAATGCTTGCTCTTGTCAACATGTAGCACTTTCCAAAAAAATTAAATCTAATCCCTAAGCCTTAAAGTAACAAGAAAATATATAAATATGTAGATGCAAGAGGGATAAAATCAAGAATACACAAATTGTAAACTAAGTCAGTGGTTAATATTGAATCAAACTTGAAACATATAACTTTAATAATAACAATTCGTTCAAAAATGTTTACTGCAGCAACTGCAAAATTAATCCATAAGAAAATATATAAATGCGTTCTTTGATAACTAAGTTATCATCATCAATGCAAGAGGGATAAAATCAAAATTACACAACTTTTAAATCAAGTCATTGGTTAAGATTGATTCTAACATAAAAAAATATAATCTTGACCACAGACTTGATTACGTTACGTTGTATAATCTTGATTTTATCCCTCTTGTATCTACTAACGATGATTACTTAGTAGTCGAAATATATATTTAAATATTGTCTTATTACTTTAGGGTTTAGAGGTTAGATTTATTTTTGTAGGCTGTTCTTAGCTTTAAAATTTGACATAGAGTCAGGAAATTTCATAATTACAAGTTTCATGACAGTGAGAAGAACTGAATTGATTTTATTTATAATTGCAAAACCTGAAATCGAAATTTACTTGACACACAAAACAATAAACTAATTTGTTTCGAGTATGAAATCAACTGCGAAACATATTGCAAGATTGATCCTATTGATCCAATTGAACGCAAATGTCAAAGCTTATTTTAGACAATCGTCAATTATTTTTAAGAAATTTATTTGAATCCAATTAATTTGAAATTAAATCAAAGCTCTCAAGGATACAAGTTACGCTGAAGTGTCAAAAAATTTTGAACGATCGTCAATTGTATTAAGAATAGTTAAAATAAAACCCTATCAAATTTGAATTCAAATTAAACGTTATGAAGGGGGCAAAATATTAACAGTTTCGAGAATTAACAAATAGCTGAATCTTCTTCTCTAAATGTCCAACATATGTTAAATGTAATTATTAAATAATCAAATTTAGATTGATAAGTATAAGAAAGTCGCGTCTTACCACACCAGATTTTTTATGATTTCTTTAAATAGTCTAATGCGTTTGAGTCCTTCCGAAACCTTTTTCAGTTTCTGAGTAATGTAATTTTACCTCTCTGTAAAATTACGCGTCCATCAATATACATATTCAAACATCAAAAAATCAATACATGCATTTATTCCAAAAATAGAATTGCGAGAACGAAAAATGAAATAAATTTAATTAATAAAATAAAATGGTATGCCATTCCTTTTCATAAGCTGAAGGTTTAGGAAGACAAAGACATTCTTTACATCAAAATTAATAACATTCTTTCATTCGGCGCATGTCATTTCAGTAGAGTAGCTACAATAATTTAATATTAGATTGGATTAATCGTAAAAATCAGCTCATTTATTACATTCCTTCATTATTGAAATATTTCAAATAATTACTGCGTAAATCATACTTTTTTCATCAAACAGAATTCTTCAATTAGAGCCAATTGCACACATGTGTCCAAACATAGAATTCTTTTTCCCTTTTCCTACAGAGCAGCTTGATAAATAAGTAGTATTAATTAATTACGTACAAAGCAAACTCAGCGGGCTTAACAAAAAACCAATGTAATTAAAAAGGAAGTCTAGTAATCAAACAGAATACTACAAAGAACAAAAAACAAGATGGAATCAGAAAACACGAAATGTATCAAGAGTATACTCAATCATACTACCCAGAAAGACCTTTAGAGTGGGTAGCATTTCTTTCTACTTTAGAAATTTATTAGTTTTCTTCACACAAACATTACAGCCAAAAGAGCAACCTGAAAGGCCGTAAAGTTAACTACCACTTCCGGCTATAGAGTTACTATCAAAATCTAATCAGTCATTGCATAAACTTTAGAATTCTAAACCTAAAATTTAAAACGGATATCGTCATTAGATTTTTAGTTATTGTGACAAAAAAGAATCGCACACAGACGTCATCGTAAAAATAGTGGAATCGTATTCCAGAGATCTCAAAACGTGCTTGTCTATTGACAACTTACATACATATATGTGTAGAAAGTAAAAACTATAATGCATAATTTAACTTGCGACGAATATAAACAGTTACTAAACATGAGCAACATAACAGACGAGAATTACTTGTTGAGTAATGGTTGATCAACTGTAAATATTTACATATTGCGCAAAACGTCTGTTAGAATATCAAACACTAGGAAATACTACTCATTGAACAGGAAAAGATTCAGTAATTGTTTGTAGAGTAAATGAGAACATAAGTCGAATAATAAAAA
Source organism: Poecilus cupreus (assembly GCA_963942605.1). Lineage (NCBI taxonomy): Eukaryota > Metazoa > Arthropoda > Insecta > Coleoptera > Carabidae > Poecilus > Poecilus cupreus. The sequence continues at coordinate 4,051,997 of OZ012725.1, read as the reverse complement.
TCTTATCTTTGGCTCCTCCACCAAACTTCTTTGAGGTAGTTTAGAATAGATGATTGATGGTCACAGTTTCCATACAAAAATATATTAGTTAGAGATATATTTTATCGTTTACCAGAGAAAGATAATTTTTCTGATGTACCCAGCACATAACTTCCCGCCTAAACAACTTTAAAACAGCACAAAATAGAGAACACAGTTAACTAAAAATTGTAGCAAATACTATTCTGCATAATTTTGAATAAAACAAAATTTAAAAAACCTAAAATTCTACTTTTAATTGATAGATTGCTACCAAAATTTAATCAGCTCGATATCATTTTGAAATAAGAAATTTATAATTTTAAAGTACTACCGTTTTTTTTTTATTTATTTATTTAAGCGGTCTCAACTGCTGAGGTTATATTCCATTCGGTGGTGTGACAACGGCACGCAGCATTCGCTGTTATGGGTTTATGGGTATTTGCAAAGCGGTCACCCATCCAACTACTGACCGAGTGCAGTGCTGCTTAACTTTCGTTATCGAAAATTGGCATTACCACTACCTGCCATGGCCGTTTGCGATACTGTTATTAGATTTTGAGTTAACGTAGACAAAAGGCGTCATCGTGAAAATAGTGAATTCTAGAGATACTAAAATGTGCTTATCTGTGGAAAACTCACTATCGAAATCTTGACCCGTCACTATAACTCTCTTGCATATAAGTGTGGGAGGTGAAAAGGCGAAACGATATATTTATTTATTGGGAACAGCAACAGAATTTTAATTATGTTTCAATAATTTATTCATTAATCAATAATAAATATAATTCCGTTTAATACCAAATCATAAAAATATATATTCAATCTGCCGAATTGTTTTCCAATAAAATGGATTTGCTGTACTTAATATATTATTCAATATTGAGGATTAAATTTCCTATGAAAATTGCGTCCTTTTCCCATGTGCCCCAGGGTCCTTAGAATACAATTTCACTGTTTTCACGATAACGTCTGTGTGTGTCACGATCTTTTGTTCATTGTGAAATTATAAAATAATTTGGATGTTCAAGTTACTAGCTGACTAGATTTTGGTAGCAATTCGCCAACAAGACGTACTTTATTTGAAGACCTATCAGTTTTTAGTAAATGATTGATTTAGAGTAAATTTTGTTATATTAAAGAACATGTAAAATAATATTAGCTACAGACAACGGCCATGGCGGGGTGTATTGATGTTGGTTCATTTGATAACGCAAGTTAAGCAACACTGTCCGCGGTCAGTACACACATACCAGCGAACACTGCGTGCCCTTGTCACACCACCGAAAACGAGGAACCGAGGCGGCATATAACCTCAGCAGTTGAGACCGCTTTGACAAAAAAAATATTAGTTACAATTTTTATTTTCCTATTTTTGTACAATTTAAAAATTGTTTAGGTATAGGTACCATAAGTGGAGTATGCACAGAGAAATGAACGAAAACCTGATAAATTATTATCAAAATCTATTCTGTTCATAACTAGGTCGTTATAATTCATCTTATATAATTTTGTCATTATATTTTGGCACAAACATAATCAAAACCTTTGATAAGAATAGTGAAAGCGTATTGTAGGGACCCCTTAAAGTATGTTCATCAGATTTTTGAAAGCTGAAGAAGTAGAAAATCAACAACTAAGGAATAATACCTTGCAGTATAGAGTAGAAAGTAAAGAATGCACCAATTTCTTAGCTCATATTGTCCTTTCCATAACCACGTCAATAAAAATCGAGTTACCCATGACGGATGAACATGAAAAATAACTCCTGAACATATGAGTATTTTCTGCCGATGCGTAAAACATCTTCGAAACAAAATAGCGAAGCCAGCCTTTATAATACACAGATATATTGTGTTTTGAAGTCGGAAAACCTCATTACCGGCCGAGTAATTCCTTTTTATTCGTTTTGTGCCGTTGTACAAGTCATTACAGACGGGAACGGCTGCAACGCTAATACGTCCCTTGGATCGTTAACGTTTTTACGACGCACGGAAATCAAACACATACACAAATACATGACATGCTACACATGCCGTGGTCACGCCAAAATGAAACTTTTATTTCGAAATAATTGTTACTAGATTTTTGTTCCGTGCTTTCTGCTCTTTATGGCCGAAGGGGTGATTATACTGTTGCCGTATACCTGTAATATATTTGACGGTAACGTTTCAGTTTTGTGAGGACGTCGAGGAAAGGAAATGACGGAAATTAGTAGTGCTTGTTTTTACTGTATATCAAATACAAATTATAATAACTCCCCCCTCCCCTCCCCCCCTTGCTAACTCTACTGCACTTGATATTATTTCATGTATGATGGATTTGTTTGATGAAAAATAATGCATCCTACTGAAAACAAATGGTTTTGTAATCGAATTGCAGAGGACTTGTTGTGCTTCTTTTCGAAAATTGTCTGGCATTTCGTATGGGAAATAAATAAGGAACAAATACTTTTAAAAATAAGATAAATAAGTTATCTCGATCGCTTGACAGTTGTGGGCTAACACTATTTGGCAGAGTTTTGCCTAATAATACTGAAGTAAAACATTCTATGAATTGCGCTCCTCTTGATAACGGCTAGTAGGATGCAAACATTAGTTCGATTAGCATTTTTGGTGTCCTCGGATTTGAGGATTAGTCCCGATGGTCAGGATAATAAATATAATTTATATTGAAGTACACGATAACAAACAAACAATATAATAAAGTAAGTTCTTGACAGTTTTATATAATAGTAGGTATGTAAACAATATTAATCATTGTTGAAGAAATATTTTCGTTGCCAATGCATTTAAAGGAACAATACAATCTGCTTCTTTCTAATGCATGTATGGTCTATACTCTATAGTAAATTGCTTATATCTTTGGTTGGTTTGGTGCAGTGATCTGATAGAATTAAGCGAGAGATTTATTCGTCCTATTCTGTAGAATAACAAAATTGGTTTGACCTATGGATATTGAAATGTAAACATGATCTGGCAACAATTTGTTTCTGTTTTACCTATCGGAGCATAGGACCGAAATTCAACCGGTTTCACTGACCAATTATTTTACTTGCATTGACGTCGTTCTTGATGGTCAATCAACAGACAACTGCAAGGGAACAGCTGACCGTTTTATAAGGGCTACGAATTATAGTTCGAAGTGTATAGTGCGGGGCGCGATCCCTGACCGTCAGATTACAGATTGTAAAGCTGAGCGCTTTTAGGGTCTTGACCATAGTTTGGCAAGAGATTGGATGACATGGTTGTTTGGACGTTTAGAAAGTGGCATGCGTAGTGAACATACCGGAATGGAGGCTTTTTCCTCGGCGGCGGTTCCCCCATTGGGGGGCACATGACCAGCTTTGGCAACGAGCCCCACCGGCACCCTCACCGTGAGGCAGTGGCTGCCGCCGGGTCGTGGACGAGGCCGAGGCGTGCGAGTGCACGGACACGCTCCACCACCACACTAGTGCATAACACTTTCAGTTTCCACCGGATTGGACACTGGACCATCCAGCTAGGAGTACAGTCTGGCGCGCGGCCGCTGCACTTGTACTCATCACAACAAACAAACCAGAGAGAGGGGCGCGATGTTTCACACAACGGGTTGAGGTAGCACTCACTATAAGACAACACACGACATGTGCGAGTTTGTTTACGGGAACAGCTGATGGCGCCTGTCCGCGGGGGCTGTTCCTGCGCTACTGACGGCGACGCTGGCTATCGAGCGCCGCGCGGCGCCACGGCGCAGAACACACGCGCTCGCAACGCGCGCCGCTCACACCTGTACCTACCCCACATCACGCCTTCATTCAGAACCCTTCGCAGCGTCGCGGCGCCTCACCTCACATCACATCGCATCGCATCGCGCGCATTTCATAAATGATGATGTTTCCAAGGTATTTGTAAGTGCTGCCTAATCGACAGCTGGGAAATTGGATGGCATGATGTGCGCGGCAATTAGTGGAAATTGCTGTAACGAGGCGGCGCTGGGGTCGCGCGCGGGTCAGCCAAGCCAGACACGCGCCTCTCATCAAATAATAACAAAGTGTTGTCATCGCCATCCCAGCCCCCAACACTTACAATCATAGCCATTAAACTTACAACCATTACTCCATAAATGTTACACCTCATAACTGCACGATACCTGCTTTTTAATGGCCAACAAAGATTTTCAAATGGTACATCGTACACATTCATTTATTTTATTCTTTTCCTAGGGTATTGAATACACAATAATGATTTTCTCTCTTTCCCTGATCATCCAGTAGATCGTTTTCTTTTCATTTACAAGATTTAGAGTATTAATTTCTTCTCTAGTGAAGAAATCTGATGTGCTTCTGTCAAAGTCTTTTTAGACTTTTCATTATATAACGCATTTCCACGATCCATCCAAATATTTGTGCTTAATACATTAAAAGGGAGCATTGTATTTAGAAAATAACAAAAATGAGAAAAAACTGTAAACAAGGACGATTCAAAATAAACTTTGAAGACAATGTACACAATTTGGAAAAGCAATTCATTTCAATATTACAAAGGAATTGAAAATATTGCGTTAAATCGCACAGTTGAAAATGATAAACGAAGAATCGATGACAATAAGTTAAACATGCCAGTATAAAAAGATTGACATCCTTTTAGTATTAGGTAATTAATAACAATAAATAAAATATTGGCATCATTGAAATCATTCCCGACCACCATGTTTAAAGCCTAATAATGACTACTGCATACTAAAATAATGAATACACTTGTTAATAATAGATAATAGAATGTAGTTCTACAAAAATTTTGAAACCAATGAAAAAGATTAGTTTACAACGAAGTATTCCCCTAAACGTCGAACAAATGCACCGAAAGCATAGCCAACATTCTGACTAAAATTCGCTAAAATCCAAACCAAAACAAAAACCTTTTACGCATCTCCGCATCGTAAATCCCTAACAAACACAACATGAGAATCGCGAGTGCAAATGAACGAATATCTACCTGATGCACTAAAATCAATGCTCAAAGCACGCGTTCGCAGCATTCACCGATGTTGCTGGCGCCCCCTCGCCGCTCCCACCCGCACAAGCCGGGAAAAGTTAATTAAGAAAGATAAACAACATTAAAAACCGCTAACTATTCAGGCTTGATGAATTAACCAGCGCATAGGGGAACCTTTATGTATGTAAAACTGACAGTGAAATATATACACAGATTACGCCGCGCCGAACCGCGACTGCGAAAAACGATTCCGATAAAGTGCTAGCTATTCGCGGGCATATTCTTACTTTTGCGATTTTGCTGTTATTTATTACTCGGGTTGGAAGAGCGTCTTCTGATTACTTTATAGTGGAACAACTATTTTCAAGAAGAGTAAGAAGTGGATTTCCTCTTGATTACTTGAAATTTTCTGCTTTCAATTCACAATTTAATTTAGAATTTTAGTTCGTTTGGCTCCTCCGCCAATTTTCGTCGCATTCCAAAACAAAAAATATAATTAAAATATTTTGATTGCATGTGTACCTACAAATACCTAAGTGACAGCTTTGTATTTACATATCACGATAGTCGACAGGTCCATTTTAAATATGAATAAATGTATAATCACATTTTATAATTTATAATTGTAGATTTTTAAGAAAGTATTGTTATCATACATAATGGAAACTTATGGTTTATATTCCATTTAATTTTTTGTGTTTGCAGTTGGAACCCTTTCAGTAGAAATTGATAGATACTAATATATAAAAAAATCTGATGTATCCAACACTTAATCTTCCGCATATACAACGTTTGAACAGTAAAAATAATTATTTACGATACAAGTACGTAAAGCCAGTCACGAATGGGTCGCGCTCGTGTTTTAAGACCCCTGAGTGACTAAAGACGCTTTACGTATTTGTATCGTACAATATTTGATCTACGATATAATGAAAAATCCAATAAATATTTTTAAAATACTTTTATTTATGAATTGGGATTACAATATTAAATGAGAAGTTTGCCACGATAACATTTTTTTGCAAATTTGGCGTATTTAAAAATTGCTCTGCATCTCGTGACTAATGAAATCCTCCTTAAAATAAATATCATTTAATAATATATGTATTTGATAAATGAGAATTTTATACAGCTAATAGTACGAATACTTTTTTTTATAAGATTTACACATTATATTTCAAATATTCCTGCACTAATAGGTTCTCGTGATGCACTTAGTAAAACGAATTTAATACCAAATGCAAGGTTCCAATATTTCTATTCAATTGCAAAAGACATTGACATTTTTCAATATCTCCTTTAATACATTTGTTAATACCCAATTTAAAACTGAAAACAAATCTATTTCACCAGCCCCTTATTTCTTCGAATCCTTTCACTTCACCTCAAACGTCATTCACATACTTTGTAGCTTAGGGTTACGCCTATACAATTTAGCAGCGATTCCACCTTGGCTCGTAGTTATATGTCGGTAAGAGAGGCCACACTAGCCGGTAAGACTGTCAAGTACACCCACATAGCCGGTAATAGGACACAGGTGCAGAACACCAAGAAGAAAGAAGACATTGGCTTTGAGTGCAATATAGTGATTGGAACAATTTACTTTACAATTTTTTTACAGAAAATATAACAATAAATTGGGCGACAATTTCTAAGAACAAAATCAGCTTTTTCTGATGATTAGGTACTTAAAAATATTCTAGTATAATTTAAGTACGTTTAGCTCCTCCACCATTTTTCAACCTTGCAAGAACAAAACGTGTATTTATGATTAATTTATTTAAATCACATTCAAGCCATATCATTGCGACTGCTCTGCTGTTGCATATTTCGGAACAATATATAATTAACATTTTATATTTTATAACTACAGTTCATTACAAATAAGCAGTAACTTTTCAAAACTAATTGAACTAATATAAAAGAAGTATTTGACATGTAACATTCTTAGACAGAATATGGCATTGGCTTGAGTGGAATTATTCTGTTAATTTTTCTCCACTAATATCTTTAAGGGCCGTGATTTGATGATATTTATGCTCAAAAATACATCACTTTGAGATTAAAATAGGTAAATTGGGCGAAGATATATTTATTTTATATTTGTATATTTTCTATTGTATATAATTAAATATTCGTTTAAACAAAATTCTGTAGTTAATTAATTTTTAACGGAAAATATTTCGCTTGCAATATTATAGCAATATGTGAAATAATTAATTTTAATTAAATTTTTATTGAATAACTCATACAGACGAATGAATTTTTAATATTACAATGCATTGACATAAATATTTCTTTAATATTAAATTTTATAGTATATTTTGCTCATTGTCATGCGAACTGTAAATTAAATATATATAAAAAGTATGCCAATATGTAGTAATAATTAAAATTATCGGTTTTGATCTAATTTGCAAGATAATTAAATAACTGGCCATGAACATGTGATGTCAATTATTACAGATATAATTATACTGTTATCAAATTATGGAGAATATTGACAATACCATTTTAATATTATTTAATTGGCCTATCTATTTAAAAATTACTTTTAATATTTTGTTGAATGTTGACGTTGTTAATGCAACTGACATGTACAGCGTCAGCAAAATATTTAACAATTATATTATTATGCTGCTGTAGATAACATTAACGTATATTCATAATGGACTTGACTATGTCATACTTTGTGTCTAATAATTTTTAACTTAAAAAAGAGACTGATTATAATTTTCAGCGCTACTTATTAACAAGCAATTGTCTCGATAATGGTTAAACCAATTGAGATAAAACCTGTTATAAATCATTATGTATCTTCCATTCTATGTTTTAGATTATTTAAATTAAACCTCATCATCTTAAAAACAATAAGGATAGGACAAAATAAAACTATTTATTGCATTCAGAATATATAATGAGAGATGTACAAGCGCTTTAGATATTTACGTGAAATAAAGAAATGTAAATTTATTCTAGCTGTTCTAAAAGGCCACTCCGATTCCATTTCTTTTGTGTCTGCAGCTATTTAATTCCACGTTATTCCATTGTTTGTGAATATCTTCCCACGCTATCGCGATGAATATTGCTGTCCATTTTAAAATATTACTTTTGTTATTGCTACCTACGCACTGAAATGAATCTCGCGCTTTTCATATTACATATTTAATAATTCCTGCTTTAACTGATTAAATAGTGTTTCAATGAGAAAACGTTTTAATAAACAGTAGCAGCGTTTAATAAAACTTAAATATACCAAACAGTTTGAGAGTTGTGAGTAGGAGTAATTTCCAATTTGTTTTGATTTGTTGTTCATTATTAAATACTACACAAATTTTGTATTTATTGTTGATTTTTGCTGGGTAAGATAAAATGTTGTCAGATAATCACGTTGTTATCTGCGGCAAAATGTTGAATTGGAATAAAAACATCGCTTGTAATAAATGTCATAATTTTGACCTTTTAATAATCAAATCCGTATAAATACAATAAATATAAAAATTAAATTAGTGAGAAATTATTTGCAATTATTTTGGACATATCCCAGTCAATGTTTAAACTGGAGGAAATATCGATATACTCAAAAAGATGAAAGATATATTAGATACATTAATATAGTTAGAATTATTTCGTGTGAGTTTTAATTTTTTTAAATGTTCTGTTAATTTAATACACTACAGCCAGATTCACAAAGAATTCACAGTTACTCCATTTTTTCATCATATGTAACTTCATTTCTAATTCCATTAAATTAACAAAATGTGTCAAATTTTATACTAACCAATCTTATGCTATATGTTCTGAGAATCGAAAATGTAGTTACGAGTAATAATAAAAATCTGGTGTGGGCACCACACTACTTTCTCATACAAATAAATTGTTTACTAGAAAATAAATTAAATACTCCTCCAAACTTAACTTGAAATTTATAACTTATGTATAATTTAAACATGAATAAACTCATTGCTGTAGTACGCATCGTAATATGTCTTATATTTATCGAAATATGGCAATTTGTAATATTTTTCAAAATACGGAAATATCCCCAAATATGACTAAAAATTGTAAATTTTTTTTTATTACATTTCTTTATAATATTCGCGCCAGGAAACCCATTGCCGCAGAGCGCATCGTCATATCTCCAATATTTTTCGAGATATGACGATTTTTTGCATATTGCGAAGAGTAATTTTGAGGGGATGTTACTCGAAAACTATACAAGATATCGAAAAATATCTCAAGTTTTGTGTTTTTCATGCCATTTACAATAAATTAGTAAATTTTGAAAATTTTGAAATTTTTTTGAATTTTCTTTCAAAATTTCAATTTGAGATATCTTGACAAATATGAAAGATACAGACTTGCAGTGTTCACCAATCGATTCAGCTCGACGAAATACATAAACCCTGAAAATTTTAGAAAATTCGGACAACCGATTGAAATGTTAGAGCAAAAAGTCTGGAAATGGCCAAATTCAGGCCAAACGTCTTTGACTTTTTGGACAAAAAACGCCATTTTCAGGCTTTTTGCTCTAACTTTCCATCCCGTGAAGCGATTTTTATGAAACTTTGTATACTTATGTATTTCGACGAGCTGAATCGATTGGTGAACACTGCAAATCTGTATCTTTAATATTTGTCGAGTTATCGCCGATCGAAATTTTGAACAAAAATACAACAAAATTTCAAAATTTTAAAAATTTGCTAATTTGATATATATAAGGCACCAGAAACGCTAAACTGAAGAGAATTTTTAGATATCTCGTGTAGTTTTTGAATTACAGGCCCTTAAAGTTGCACTTCGAAAAATACCAAAAATCGACGTATCTTGATAAATATTAGAGATCTGACGATGCGCTCTGCTACAGTGGGTTTCTTAGCGCTTATATTATAAAGAAATGTAATAAAAAAAATTTACAATTTTAAGTGAGGATATTCCGTGAGTTTCAAATTTTTCTATCGGTATGTGAATCTGTATTGAATGATTAATAATTGCAGTTTCTGTTATTTGTTTGTTCCTAAAGCAACTAAAATTAGTTTATTAAACATATAATTCAGTTTTGTCACAAGAAGCAAACACAAATTAAGAGATTATCAAACATTAAAATGTGTTCCTGCCAATTGAAGTAGAGGTCATTGACCTCCCCTCTTAGCGAATTAAAAAGCCGACAATAAGTCCAAAACGGTGAATTGCCAGAAGGCAACATAATTAATTTATAAAATTCGGCCCAACAAAATAATTATAATTCCGAAGCGACAACATAATTACTCTACGAATCAGAATGTTTTATTGTTGCCTCTTTCATTACTCTTGTTCCCGTGGTTCGTACATCTCCTCCCCTAGACCCAGCCTAAGGCAGAACGCTGATTTTTAAATTACTTCTGCATCATATCTTCCAGAACGTTCGTGTATATTCTGATGCTGCGGTCCTTTTGATAGCAAATTAAATTTATCATTCCTTTGATTCTGTATCGTCCGCTGGCAACGAGACGACTGCGAGACGCAGGGAGGGGTTTGTAGACGCGACAACATAACGAGATATTCCTGCATAATGCCGAGTGTAACCAGTCGTCAGTCGTCTACAGCTAATAATGAAATATTCCGTTTAATGAGCTTTTTTCTAAAAGCTTGTTTTTCAATCGTACTGAGTTACAGACCCTTGTTTATTGAAACTTACGTTGCAAGTTTTTACCATTGATCCTGTGACGGAATTAAATTAATCACGGAATATTTCACCCATTTTGGATGTGACATTGAAATGAAAGAAATGATTTCTATTAATTTTTGATATTCTGCACAACACGAATTAATGTCTGAATTAATTTCAGTCCAGGACAAATACAACCGGTGTTTTCATCATAAGTTCAATCCGGGGTGGGATCTATCACTAAAATCGTTGTGTAATATTAATATAATATTCCTAGACTGTTAGAAATCTTCGTAACAAATGAAATTTTCAACACATAAAAATTAGTAATATTCCTGAACGAGGCGTGATTTCACTTCATTCAAAACAAATGCATAATACATCGCAAAATCAACCCAAGTGCCATAAAAATGCCGTTATGGTACATTTATACATTTTATTTAGAAACTAAATTACAGATGCTTTTAAAATAATCATGGCTAGAGAGTGGATTATATGCACGAAAAAACTGAATTATATGCGTATATATATATATATATATATATATATATATATATATATATATATATATATATATATATATATATATATATATGCACTGATTTTTTGGGAAATATGCACTATACAATATGCACAAATATAACAATATATGCAGCAAAATATGCAAAAAAAAAATCTTAAATTATTAGATAAAAAGTATAAATGAAAGCATTCCACAATACAGTCTTAACCCTGATTCACAATTAACAAATATACTACTAAATATACTAAGTCAAGAAACTTGATATTATAAGATTATGACATATTTACATAATTACAATAACAAACTCAAAATTTTCTAAAAATAAAAGTGAAACAAGTAAATTATATATCCAGTTGAGAATTCTCGGTCTTATATTCATTGTACTCACTTTTACCAGCATTCGTGTATACAATGAATACCTACCGTTACCGTTACAGGGATTTCCCTAGAAATATTAGAGTTTATTGGTTTGTATATTTGCTTATTGTATTGTTTCTTGCTTTTCCGTTGCATTGTTCTATTTATTGCGGTCTAATCCAATATTTGGTAATTATCAATGTGCATTACCAGAAATATCAGATTGTTTATCACTAGACAAGGTCTAAAAAATATTGAAATATGCAATTATGTGCAACTTTTGTAAAAATATGCATATGAATGCCCAAATATGTCATAAATGCAATTAGTAATTACCATTAATTAACTCTAATCAATGTAATTCGTCCAGAAAATTGATTTTATTTTAAGTTATGCAAAAATTAAAATATATTCACTTTGCATATAATCCGCTCTCTAATCATGACTAACAAACTTTGAAAATGTGAAATCTGTACGATTGTAAAGAACATTCCAAGACAGTCGAAGTAGCAACTATATTTATCAAAATAATTTATAGTCTATGAGAAGAAGAAGCGTGGAAAGTAATAATTCACTAAAATTAACGGAAGCAAATCAATAAATTCGCGAGATCTGTTGATGGCCACGAGTCGATGAAATACAAAAATAACAAAACATAAAACTATAAATTCTCGCCACGTTTTGAAGTACATCACTATTTTTATTTCGCGAAATAAATTTATCACAGAATTAATGGGCATGTATAAAAATATTTTATATCGCTCAAGTTGTCACTGCACGAGACATATAGCGCCAAAATCAGATTATTAACATACATATTTAACCATAACAGTCATAAATTATTTCCCGGTAATATCGTTGTACATATTTTCTGCGAAATTTTATTTCGGTCATGAATCATATCTAAATATTGGGTTGAGATATTAGCAAATAAATTGGGTTTTTCGATTTCTGAAAGAAATGGAACCATGATTGGGTTTATAATAAATGCAAATACGTTTTACAAAATCGAAGTGAGTATTATTAGTAATTTAGCAATAATTAAACCTTTGCAATATTGTTTGGAGCTTTAATTAAAACAATTTATTTATAAACACGATACATTTTTTGCAGCTTTGTGTTAAAAGTCAAGTTTTGGTAATAATAGTTGAATGTCATTCTTCTTTTTGTCACAGACAAGTTTTTACTAAAGCTAACCCTCAACTTCAAAGAACAGATTTTGGTACATCTAAATTACTTTCATTATTCTGAAAAAATTCACCCAACACAAATTGTAGGAAGATCAAATCTGAGAAAGCGATTCTTGCAAAAAATATTGCTGCGATTGAGAGAATATTTCATTTCTTATTAATCAAGCCAAAATTAAATCATGCTTTTTATGGTAAGCTGTTGATTTATCTCAAATGGTGAAGCGCAAATATTTACTTTTCATTTTAACGTACGGCAGTATTTATGCATGGCGTGCAAATAAAATCTGTCTATTATTGCAGGTTATAATCCTCATTTGTTGAAACATCACGATGTACTAGGTGCGAACTTATATAATTTTGCCAACCTGACATAATATTTCTGGCAAGACGATATTTTGATGAACATATTATTGCATGATACATGTTGATGTATTTCAAAATTTTAATAGATTATTATTATTTCCGATTATTTGCATCTGAATTTTGTATATTTTTAACTTTTTTCATACTTTTTTTGTCTAGATTTGTATCCGAGTTTCATGCTAAAAGCATCTAGCCAAATTTAGACGAAAAAAGTATAATGTAAATCAGCAGATTTCTCGGATGAAAATAGACGTTTCTAGTATAGAAATATGATTTCGGATTCATTTTTCTATTCGATTTTCATACTAGATGCATTATGCGCATGCGTTACATGAAATACCAACATACATTAATTCATTAATTTGTGTTTGGTTGAGGTTAGTTTTGTTAGCTCGTTCGTCGTTGGTGTTTTGTATACAATTACTTTAAATAAAAATATAAATATGGTACAAAAAATGGTGCTACGAACTGCAACCTATTTTGTATCAACTAAGTAGATTATAAAATTATTTCATTTAAAATACATGTTGGTGTTGCCGATTGTATGATAATTATTGTTTGAAATTGAGACAAATACCATAATTTTGAGTGTTCTTTACGATAACATGTCAAGAACTATCACTTGCTTTTGAGCCTTTGATTGACTTGAATTTATCTAAAGTTGGCAACATGAACTGATATCGTATTATATCGGCATAAAACTAAGAACAAACTCGGATGGATTCAGACAGAAAAATTATAGACAAAAAAGTATGAATATAGACGCAAAAAGTATAATGTAAAACAGGCTTAAGGGATGTACTGTGACGTGTCAAAATTTACGATAGTGAGTTTTTAATAGATAAGTACGAAGTAACGATCATTCGACTACAATAACTCAAAATCTAATGACGATATCATTTTAAGATTACAAATTTAGAATTTAGAAGTTCAAGTTACGAGTTGATTAATATCAACAACCTACAGTTATGTAGTTAAATTTAATTATCAATTTTGTAACAATAAAACACTAGAATACACATTAGGTTTTTAATTTTCAATACATTTCAAAAAAACATTTATTTCTGATTAGAAATATTTCGTCTACAGACCCTAAAAAGCAATTCCTCATCAATAACAAAATATGGTGGCAGCGTTATGATTTGAGGTTTTTAAATCGAACAAATATTTCTGTATTTTCCCGATCATTGGACAGGATTAAAAAGAGCAGTATGAAAGTAATAATATTCGCGTCAAACGTGACAGAAAATTAGATATCTCACACCAGGCAACTGACCTGATTTTAATGCATATTAAATAATATGCGAAGTTATAATCAAAGTTGTTGACATGTTTGTATAACAAATTGAAAACTGAAATGTTTGTATTGAAATTATCGTCACTATAAACACATTCCAGTAGCGAAAGCAGTCGTTGGACGTTGTGCGTCGTTCATAATCGATGTATACGAACGCTCCAGCAAAGGAGGTAGATTTCTTCAACTAAATAATATGTTTATGTATCTTCGTCTAATATAATTCAATCTTAATTCATAAGGTGCGAGCCTTGACAATTTCTAAGTTGAGTGATATGCAAGGAGGTTTTTTGCCTGAGAGAGGTTGTGTAGATCAATTGTTTTCTCTTCGAATGATTGTTGAGAAGTCACTTGATAAGAACAAAAAGGTGTTCCGTGGCTTTCTCGATTTAAAGAAAGCGTATGACAGTGTTCTTCGAGAGACTATGTGGGATGTACTTGTAGAGTACGGTGTGGATGGTAATTTGTTGGGAGCGATTCGAGCATTGCATAAAGGAAGTGAGGCTGCGAAGAGAGTTGTTGGTAGATTGAGTGATTGGTTTCGTATAGATGTTGGTGTAAAACAGGGTTATAGAATGTCTCCTTTGTTGTTTAATTTGTATATGAATGTGTTGTTAAGAAAGACATTGAATGGAACGGATGGTGTACGTATTGGTGGACTATGAATGTGGACGAGGCGAAAGTGGTGTGTCAGGATAGGAATGTTTGGAGGAGATTGATTGTTGGTTGACTGTGTTTCTGGGTTCGTGCTACCCCACTAAGTGGGACATAGCTTGGCGTTATGTATGTATGTATCTTCGTCTAAAACTACTAGTTTTACACGTCTCAAAATCGTTCAGAAACAGCTTGTATTCCAATTAGGCCAACAAAAACTATAGACTTTTGTAAACTTTGGATTGAAGAACACGTGCGTCGCTACTCACTTGGCGCTGACATCAGTTTTCAAGTGTCATAGGCAGGATGACGTCACACATTCCATATTTGAATTTTAATCATTATTCATAAATTTAATATCTCACTTAATACTTTGAATTTTTCACTGAAATTTGGATTATTGTAGATCTAATAACATTAACTACAGCCATTGGTGGTCAAGAGGCTAAGAGCGCTCAGGTTTACAGTCTGTAATCTGACGGTCGGGGTTCGCGTCCCGCACGATACATCTCGAATTATAAAAAATAATTATAATTCGTAGCTCTGACAAGTGACCACAGATGGGTCTGAGTGATTCGGAGGTCACTATAAGCCGGCAGTCCCTTGCATTTGTCTGTTGACTGACCATCAGCAACATCGTTAATGCAAGTAAAACATTCGGCCATTGAAACCGGTGGAATTCCGGCCCTATGCTCCCATGAGGAGAAACAGGAACACATTATTAATAACATTAACTAATGGAAAAAAATTGAATTCTATGAAGTAGATACTTGTAAATAATCAGAGCTTCAGAGGTCCTATGCAAACTGTAGTATTTTTCCACGCCATTTCAATAAGCCGATGACGAATTTATAATGCTTTTGTTTACACACAGCCGTGGCAACATAAAGCATCAATAGCTTTGGAGCCAACATTCACCATCCAACAACCAACTGGGGGTGGGAGCGAAGTAGGAGCCTTTATCGGCTTCCCCTCCACCGGTAATGTTCGCCATTGTTTGCTACTAATTTATGGCTCAATAACACAACGAACGCCCCGAGCACCAGAGATCGAACAGAAGAGAATCAAAGGGGTGGGGGTACCTACGGTGTAATGCTGATAATCTGTACACAAACACACACGCACGCCGATGTTCCTGTTGCTCGTCTTGGCGTTTGCCTTCGTTATTCAATGTTCAACAGATCCTCAAGGTATGCGTGTTTTGTTTTCGATGAAACGGTAGGCTGGTGGGTGTCGATGTCGATGTTGGCTTCACTATGTTGTGCTACATGGCTAATCCATATTTCTTGTTAGGGGGAAATTGGCTGCGGGGGACTGGATAGGGGTTGGAAAAATGCTTGATTAAATTTACATGTGTATGCTGTGCTGTGACTATAGCAGATAATTTTACATTTAGCTGAAATTTTCAAATTAGCCAAAAATGATAAGTAAATTTAATTTTAATTCAGTTACTCGTAATAAAAAATACTATCGTCAATTACGTTGTAATGCAAAAGCAAGGAATGAAATTATTCCACACGCCTTCAACTGAAGCTACAACTTATACTAATGAGAAATGGACAATCCATGCAAGTTCCACATTTTGTTTCTTCTTAGACTACAATATTGTTGCCCTAATCGTATAATTTAAATATTATACAATAAGTATGGAAAGACAATCATTTTGCACCGTGTCAACTCGTGCTTCAATTTATACTAATGAGAAATGGACATTGGATACAAGTTCTACACTATGTTTCTTCTTATCCATAAAATTCAACATTAAATGAAAATCATTTCACACTGCTTCAACTCGTGCTACAATTTATACTATTGAGATTAAGACATTCCATGTAAATTGTACATACTATTATTTATATTACTGTATGTTTTTACTTATTCACTTTACAGCAAAAATACAAAAGTTGATCAGAATTTAAAAATGCATGCAATAAATCCCATTTGGGTACCTTACGATATATCGTCAAATTAAAGTTAAAATTTATTAGAAAATGGTAACACGGCCATGGAAAATTAAACAAAAACGAAATATATTTGACATTCCATAAAACAGATTGAGGTTTATTTATAACAGTGTTGTATTATTTTCTATAGAAAGGGCCTTTTTCTGATAGCATATTTCAATTCTGAACTTCTTTTTTATTTACATTATTACTGCAAAGTGAATAGGTAAAAGATACAGTAATATATATAAAAAGCATATACTGCTATTATATTACTATTATGTACTATTATTGCCCAATTAATTAATAAGTTTATCTCGAATTTCCTTTTCCAATACTACAACAGTACCTCAGCATTGTGACAACTGTATTTTTGCTTTCTTGTCAAAATGGATTCGCAAGATACACGTATTAAAATGTGTTAGTGCTTAAAGTAATTTATGAAGAAGATTTGACAGAGATTTCATCTTGAATCATCATTCCTGTTGACCTATTTATATTTTGGATTATCGAAACCTTTGTTAAATTGAAGTATTTTAGGTAATCTTTGTGTTAGCTCTTGAAAAGATTTTCTCCCTCGCACCTATCCACATGTACATATGGAAGAACAGGATGCATTATGTCAACCTAAAAGTCAGTGGTTGTTTAGCATTGTTATAGACATTTTGTTCTCATTTTTGTGTATTATTTAAGTCAGAAAGCATCCCAGGGATGCACAACATAATAATATTTTGTTTTTTTAGAAACAGAACAAGATTTGAAGTTAGGTGAGATGAAAATGAAGAATGAGAGCGAAAAGGATTATAATTAATATAATAAGATAGCATATTGATTGACAAAAATATATAAAAACATCATGTTCCTAGAATGTTCTTATAGCTAATTTGGATAAAAGGTTAAAGCTTCAACTTTATGGACACTATTCCATGTTGATATTGACTCTAAACATTAACAACAACCTATTTTTAGACGCAAGATATGAAAATGTGAGTACAAAGTACAATTTCCAAAGCAACGAGAAGCATACAATTAGTAAACATCTTAGTGGTCGTAGAGAAAAACCTTCTGAACCTTTTTCTATCATTTGCAGCTGCATTGCACCAATTTAATCCCTTTGCAAAAGATTCCCGGCATTATCAATTTAACCAGAAGCAAACAGCAGCAACTAATGAGACTCCTCCCTGTCTACAAGCGGGGTGTTTTCCCCACGTTTCGCGCTGGTTGAACGATGACACGACTTCGTTCAGAGCGGATAAAGGGTTCACTACATCAATCGGTCGCCGGCATATTGATTATCTGCACTTAATGTTATCTATCTAGGTGTTGTTTGCTCTGCCACAGGAAAGCAATTTGCCATTTGTTTGTTCGTGTTAACTACTGTAGCAGCGGGCTTTACTAAGACTACATGTACAGGAAATTATTAAAGATGAGGAAGAATATCTTATTTTGTATTGGTTTGAATTAAAGCCTTCAACATTTACAGAATGTTTCATCTCCTCGACAAATTTATCTACAAATGTGTAATAAAACAGATCGGATGCTGATACCTAATTCTAATTATAGGAGAGTGCTGTTAAAAGAGTGGGAATGAATCTGAACATATCGAGCGAATATAGATTGAAATAAGATTGACTATGTGGTCATCCAAGAAATAAATGAAAAGGTATGGTAAATGTATGTAAGGGCGGTATTATGACGAGTCAAAATTTTTGAAAGTGTGTTTTCGAAAGATAAGTAAGTTTTAGAGTCCCTAGAATACGATATCACAGTTTTTACGATAACATCTGTGTTTGCTTATGTGTATGAATGTCTGTGTGCCGTTTCTTCGTTTTTGATAACTTGGAATCTAATGACGATACCATTTCAACATTTAGAATTAGGATGTTCAAGTTACTATCTGATTTTGGTAGAACCGTAGAAATCCATCAATCAGAAGTTTTACTTTAGTTTAGGGCCTATCAGATATTTTAGACAAATCTAGTTAATAGTTGAAATTTTTTTATATATAATAATAATATTGTCTAAAATTTTTATATGAAACATGTTTCTTTATTTGTACCTTCTATGTTCATTAGAAAGAAGGTTATGTGTAGATCGAATTTTATTTATTTAACATAATTGAGTTTCTTCTATTGGCATTCGCACTTTACGTGCAGTTATTATTGCATATACATATTAGATATATATATTTGCATTAATTTTGTACTTACAGTTGATCATTATAGGTTATTTTATCCTCCCGCGCATACATATATGTGACTAGGACTGGTCAAAATTTACGATAATGAATTTTCAAAAAATAAGCGCGTTTTGGGGTTCCTAGAATACGATAACATTATTTTCATAATAATGTCTGCGTTTGTGACAATTTTTTCGGTCATACATATTTAGAATTTTGATGTTCAAGTTACAAGCTAAGAAATTCATCAACTGGCAGTTTACGTGCAGCTTTATCAGGTTTTGCTAGATATATCTCAATTATTAATTGATTCAGTTCATATTTTATTGTTATAAAACAGATATATAATAATTTTGGCTACAGTTTTAATGCATTTTTTTTCTATATTCTGTACCGATAAAAAAAATTTATTCATATATTTGATTTAGTGATTCTTTCATGGATTCAGGTCCATCACATCTTCTTTCGTCATTGTATTCTAGGCATTATTGGAGGTGTTCTGCTGTCAAATGAAAGAAGACGAGGTATATGTGTTTTAACTTTGTGTGTTGTATTCTCATCCTAGGATTTCTACCCACTAGAAACCCTTTTAAACCTTATCATCCTTGGAACCGGCGACGCCATTACTTCAGGGACGTAAAATGTCTATTTGCATCTTTCCTGATACCTTTGTTTTCCTACTCTGGACATTATTATGCATTCTACCATTTTATTAATTGCGGCAACATCTTTTGGGAATGCATTTGTTATTATTGAAGAGGTTTGTCATGATGCAACTATGCCCCCTTTTCTCATCCTAGAAAAGATGGATTTTTGCTTCGTTTATATTTCACCTGCGTTATAACTTTTAGTTTAAAAAAGATTGATTGCTGATTGATGAGTGGGCGTACTCCAGTTACTAGCATATAGTAATATGAAATATTATGTATATAGGACCTAGTGTCACCTTCAAACTTTACACTTCTTCTATTTTTCAAATAGTTCTAGCATAAATAATTTATGAAATCAATATTTTTATAAACCCAGCTATTTAAATTAAAAATATATGAGCTGCAAATTATGGTGTTATCTTCAAACACCCGTCGTAAACATAGATAAGAGCGAAATGTGTTTAGATTTCGAATGTGTGAATTTTATTAGACCAAAAACAGCCAAATAGCTAATATTTATAAAATATAAAGTTGTATCTCCCATGTTGAAATATTTTGGCAAATACGTGTGTGTTAATGCTTTCAGAACTGATTTTGGTTTTGGTCCAAGTCAACTCTTGTGTTACGTTTTTTATAGGTATGTAATTTTCCATAAATCAATTTTATGATATTCCTGGAAGTAACTGCGCTAATAAAATTGTCATCAAACTATTATTATAATGGGAAAAACACCGCTTTAACTCTTTCATAGTTTCGCTTACAATAAAAATAGCAATTAAGGGAACTATAAACGAAAATACACAATGTTAGCAATTAATTTTGCAGTAAAAATAGAACTAGTTGTATGGGAGAAAATTACAAATAACTTGTACTACTTCCTTACGAAACGAAACCATGGTTATATTGCTCTTAACTCGAATGTTAGTACATGCGGTTTCTTTAAACTTTACTACTTTTGGTAAAAGCATCACACATGGTCATTAGGATCATAAGAATATTCATCGGTATGACATGTTTAGAAGAACAAAAATTAACTAAAATATCTTTCCATTATTTTGTAGTAATATTTTGAAACTTTTTTTTACAAAAACGTTATACAAAAACACTGTAATGTTACCCCGCGAACAAAATAAATAACTTTGAACACGTATATCATACAAAATTTTATCTACCATCTTCTTAGTATATTAAAAAATACTAAAAAAATGTATCTTGATATTTTGACAGGTGCGATTATATTTGTTGATTTATTGATCTGAAGCAACGTGTTAAAAGTAACAATAAAATCACTTTTAACATGTTGCTATGTTACTTTTAACACTAGTGTCAGAAACTGGCACTTTTAACTTGCTAAGAGCCACTTTTAACAACAGTTATAGATAAAATTTATTTTGAAGCATGCACAAGATATAGTTATGTTACGAATATAGCTGTACCAAAACAATGGGTTATTAAAGTTTCAAGAAAAATGAGTACTGTGATTCGAGTTTATCTAGCGTGAGTTGTGTAGGCTTAGGGTTATTTATGAAAAAATATTTGTTCATCATTATTTTAGTACCGCTTTTGTAATGGGTTAAAAATTTTCTATAACGGGTTTTCACTATTTTCATGACAACATCCATAAGTGTATAATTTAATAACGATACCATTTTAAAATTTCATATTTAGAATTTGTTTAAATTACAAACAAATTATATTTTGGTAGCAATCCATTTACTGCGTTGTAGTTTCAGGTTTTTCAAATATATCTTAATTGACTAATGTAAAATTTTAATAACAAATAATATTAGCATCAATTTATATTTAAAATATATTTCTATTTTGCTACATTAAAAAGTTGTTTAAGCAGAATATTGTGTATTGAGCACATCAGATTTTTATATTCATAGTAAACAAAATGAACTTGTTACTAATTAGTTTTGCTGTAAAAATAATGTAGTTTTTCTTTTACATAAAAATGATAAAATAAAACATTGTTGATACAAAGATAACATTAAAAATAATTTCCATGGTAACTGTAAACAGCCTAGGGAGTATTTACAGATAGGAGCGAGTTGTGAAACAAAAAATGTACCAAATACGTAAAAAATAAAATTATCCTGCAACAAAACTAGCCGTGGCAATTAAAAAATACGGTCAGTGTGTTTACATTAAAATATGCGGTCATCACAAAACCCGCGCAGAACGCATCGTCGAAAGCTCGCCAACGGATGCGGTGGCAACAGTTGCGTTTGTTTCTTTTGTAAACAACAAAATACGAAGTAATTAGCGAATCGCACAGCCTGCGTTTCACGGACGGCCTTTCTGTTTTCGTTTCTTTTTATACGAAGCGTGGATGACGAATTCTGGTCCTACTTGACGGCCATCGGATTTTTTTCTATTCGTCGCTGGCAAAATGCCGCGTCCCATTATTATTGTCTAATCCAGGGGTGACCAACATTCCGACTATTTCTTCAACGGCTTCTTTGTCATTTCAATTATGCGCAGTTACATTCGACGAATTTTTTATTACTCTTAACTAAATAAATAAATATATTTTATTTTTCATGTCATTTACTCGTTTTGGGTGTGGCTCTCTGGTGTCGCAAATTTCGATAAACGATACAACGACTTCTAAAGACGGTAGTGCAAATTTAAAATGGCAATTTTCAGTTGTGGGATTAGAGCGGAGGATCTAATGATGAAATATTACTTCTTTTATGGGTGCAACTTATAATCAGGTTTAAAATTCAATATCTATTCAAATATTGTCGATATATAAATGAAATAATAAATAAATATATCATCATGCCATTTACCCATTTTGGGTGTGGCACTATGCTTTCGCAGACAACACTAAGTTATGTATTCTTGCGTGAGATATGCTGTTACCAGCCGTCAAGGCGATGGATACCCATAACAAATTGGGCATTTATTTAATCGTCAAATGTTACAGATTAAAAATAGTTGCAACATTTAAAAAGACTTAGTCAATAAATTCGTAAGTACATCATGTTTTATTTTACATTCAGTATCTAATATATTCTTCTGAAAGTGTATTTTATTTCAACGAATAAATAATCATATTTTAGAGAGTATTTCGCCAATAATCAAATTATCTGAACAGAAATGTGTACGGATATCAAGCTATCTAATCGTGAATATTGTTTATTATTTCTGACCAGTTATGAATATTCGGAAAGTCTGGAAAGACGTTTGTAAAACAAGCCCTGAAGACAACGGAAGAAGAAAACAATAACACTGTAGAAGGGCTTTAAGATTAAGTAAGTATTTCTGATCGGCTTTCCTGTTTAAGTACTTTAAATTAATACCAAATACTGTAGTGAGTGTACAATAAAAAAAATTGACAATCGCTCAAACCTCATTTTTAATTATGAAACATTCCTTCAGTTCTGCTCCTGTTTGATACTACAATAAACTATAAAGATGATAGAGTACTTAAGTTTAAGTAAGATTTCTCCATTTCATGTTATGTACGATGTCTGATTTTATTATTTATTGTTTTAAAATGTTTTTAATATTGTCAAATTTTATTTTTAATTTTTGACTTTCACATTCTGAGGAAGACCCATGTGGGGTACAAACTGGTAGAGGTTGAAATATTTTTTTTTAATGTGACTGCATCCAGAAATTGTTTTAATTTTAATACAAATCCCAGTTTAGAAGGCTACATATTATGTTAGAGTAACATTAAAGTATATCGAAATATCCAACGCAAAGAAAAATGTTAGGAAATATATCTTATAGCTAACATTGTATATCAAAATGTTGGATTATCTATTCTATTATTCAATTAATTTTCAGGTCAAATTTAAAGTGTATGCTGCCTGTATCTATCCACATTGAAAACCCCTAAAATGTAGTAATTTTCAAATACAGACATATACAATAATATCTACTGCACATTGCAATATAAGTTCTATTTTAATCTTCCTTTAGTTCTTTAAAACCTTTCTACATTATTATGTTTAAAAGCGCCCAATAATAAAGTTTGTAGTACGTTCTATTATTTCTAAGTAAAAGCCTAAATATTTCTCATTTCGAAAGACCCTATAACACAGCAAATTTCGAATACGGAAATGTGCAATAACATCTACTGCAGATTGCATCACAACAAACTGTTCAAATTTCAACATAAATACCTGCCTCTATTGCCAAAAGCAAGAAAGAATCTACATTGTTTACTAAGTCACAGCGGCGTTCAACGAATGAGAAGAATTTGACATCCCTGTCGTGAAATATCTGAGAGGATTTTTTGTCTCCAGTTGTTTGAAATAAATTGGACGATATAATTATAGGACAAACACTGTCAGTACTAGTATTGCTGTGTCGCTTTTTAACACTGACACACTTTCTAATTCTGTTACACTGAAATAATGTAAAGCATGTTTGTTCCGCAAAAAATATCATGAATCTTGGAGATTTCTACCGACATTTGATCCTTACAGAAAAAGTAGAATTATTAATAAACCTTCAGAAATTCATTTGTAATACGTGTCGTCTTTAAATGATTTTTGTTTTTGGCAAGCGTTCTTACTTCATTCATGCAAATTCGACGACATTTCAAAACATGCTTTTTTCATTTTATACCTCACTTTGCCAAAAAAACTTTCTACATTTTAATACATACTTTTATGAAATAACAGTTTGCTTCATTTGTAACAGCTGGGTAGCTACAAAACGACTACTTTATAAAATAATCTGCTAGGTATTTTATTGACAAAGAGCTTGCCAGGAACACAATCAAATTTAGCAGGTTTTAAACAAACAAAATTTGTAATAATATCTACAAGGTTTCCTGATTTGAATAGGGTACTACCAGTAACGTGTTTAAGAGTACGAACCCAGTGGGAGCTTGGGCCTTGTGCCTTTAAGGTTTAAGGAATCTTCCAAAAACAATTTCATTGTAATGGATGCGGCAAGAGTAGTGCAGAGGGCAACAAAAAAAGTGATACCATTTTAATAAGGCAAGTTTAAAATTCACCTTAAAAATCGAAATCATAACATGTAAATATCGAAAAACTATATTAGCTGTTACTTTTGATAGTTTTGTTGAACAAAAAAATGTTCTCTTTTGTTGTATAGTTACCGAACCCAATGATGGCGTTTTAAAACACCGAAACCGGTCGACTTTATTTGGTCAGTTTGTGGCCGCTAAACAATAGCATAAGCAAATGATTATATTACAGCCGAATATAATAGTTATTTATGTATCAAGGCACAGAAGTTCAACTTTTTATCACGAATATGAAACTTAGTAGCCAAGGCCCGTAGGACCGAGAAAAATAAACCATGTGATAAAAAGGAACTTCAGTGCCGAGGTACATATTAAGTTTTATTTGAAATCTAATATTCGAAAAAACTGTAAAAAAAATACAATATAGGTTAAGTTTATACATCTGTCAGTTGTCAATAGAAACTGACAATCAGTGTTGCCAACCTCGAGAAGTGAAGTTGTCGTAAATAACAATCAAAATTATGTGTTTTGTCCTCAATTTCGTCATCGGAATTAATTAATTAATTCTTCTTGCAAATTTTGTTTCATGTTACGTCCATAGTTACTATAGTTCGTTAATATTTTTACAAAAATTATCCTAATTGTACAATAATTATTTAACGGTTGCCAACACTGGGTTGCTCAAAATTGTCGTATAATGGGTTACTTTAGTGACGATTTTTGAGCACTTTAGTACCGATTTCAAATAAAAATATTTATTAAATGCACACATTTACTTTTTAAGATGCTGTGAGTTCGATTAAATACATGCAGATATATTCTGATATGTCACTAGGTCCCATTTCTCGTGAAGTAGATAAGATAGAGGCGACTTGCTATCGTTAACCAATGAATGTATTGTTTATGTTAGCCGGATGTTCTCGTTATATATTTAAATGTTAGATGGATGGGTAGGTGTAAGCTCAGAAGTAGTTAATGTTTAAAAGTATACGTCGATAAATCAGGGCGCGGACAAGTAATATTGACAACGCTTCACTACGTGACAAGAACAGCGAATAGATATTGATGACATTTCAAAAGAACAAATTTAATAAAGAAAAGGGAAACTGCTCCACATTCACAATTGTCAAGTTCGTTTTTTCAGCTGTTGGTCCGTTGGTTCCCCTCTTCCAATGCAACGGAATTGTATCTGCAAACCTAACGATAGCCGAATGCGAACACAAAACGAACAGCATCCATTTTGCATTGTCGAATATGATGTTTTGTCATTAATTACATTTGACACTTGAATTGTTCCGAGGTTTTGTTGTTTTTCAACTCTCTTTTTCGCACGCGGATAAAAATTGGTCCGCATTTTTTTGTCAAGGTTTGTCAAGCGAGAAAAAAGTTTTGCATTGCAAAAAAAGTTCAATACATGTTTTTCATCGCTGTATGAATGAGGAGACTCCGACAATGCAGCCCGTATTGGCTGCCCGCGCTTCGGGTGGCATGCTTTCAAATAGTTTACTTAATCATTATCGTGTACTCGATTATTTTGTATTCTACGCAAAATATAATTACTGAAGCCATTTTGTAATTTGATTACATTTTACAATATTCTGATCTTTAAAATGTAGCATGAAATCTTTTTTCTTTGTGGCTGAAATTTCGTGCTTCTGAAAAGTTTCGCGATCGATTTTACCTTTAAAAAAAATAACTAGAAGAATTTTTATAAATGATATTTGCTAATTAAATATTCCTCCACATATTCTAGGATTACAATCTTGATTAGATTCGAAATTGGTTTCACATTTTAAGCTTTATAATATTATCATAGAGTTATATACACATTTACCTGTTTACGAACCATGTTGGTTAGTAAAATCGAATTATAATCACTCGAGATATTTTATTAGCATGTTCATTTTAATTGAACAAGCAGATTAATTATCTATTTATAGCTTCATTGTAATTACGAAGTTCAATATAAATTTCAATATGGCCCATTAGATTTTCACACTAAATCTTCTTTTTGAATACATTTCAAGGCATTTAACGCAATTAGAAAATTGGTAAATGGGAACAAAGGGTATTTCTCGTATTATTTTCATGAGGTACTCAATTCGAATCCCACAGCCGACAGTTGTCATTACAACTTTACTCTTGTGATTCTGCTTCCATCTAACCAACCTGCGAAAGCAAAGTGGCACACCCGAAATTGGTCAAATGCGTGATAATATATTTATTTAGAAAAAAATTAGAAAGATATTCTGTTGTAAATCCTGTAATATTTTTTACTTGTTACCCATTTGGAAACATCATTTACTCACGCCCTCTATTGCCTGTGAAAATGAATAGTTACAAATTACTAATCGACAGCTGCATTGTAAAAAATTTACAAGTTAGTAAACAAGGTAAACAATATGCGTTGCCACAGTAATTCTTACAAGGCTTTTGCCAAATCATTTATAGTTATTTACATTGGAAGCGAGGTAAAACACCTCCTTGAAGCAGTAAAACAGTTACCTAGCGTGTATTGTACAACATTTTATTTGTTACTCATTTGTAAATCATATTAAAATTATAACCGAGTCCTGTCAGTTACACACATCTGTTCTATCAAAAATTAATTTGAATGATTTCGCATAAGCCTTGTAAGCTTTACTGTGGCAACGTGCATTGTTTACCTTTGAGTGATTTTAGTTTCCTTTAATTGAAATGAGGCTACAAGGAATGAAATTGCCCCAGATGGTAATAGATTTTTTATCGTACACAATTTTATGTACAATAAATCAGCGATCATTTAAGGGTAGTTATATGAATTAGTGTATTATTATGCAAGAGTAATTTGTATCCTGCACAAAATTAACCTAAATCAGTGACAATTTATGGGATATTTCTGGTTCTTTATAGGCACATCGCGTTCTGAACCGCCGTTATGAACGTTCGAGGCCTACGCAGCGCTACTCGCCACGTTAATCAAATATAACTCGATAACGAGTAACTGCACTGTTATCAAATGAGCTTTTCGATCGCTACATGTAATTTCGTTGAAACCGATTTAGTGGTCTGTTTAAACATGTAATAGAACAGAGCGAATTGTGTCTTTGATATATTCATTCAATCGTCCTCATTTCACCAAATGATGTTGATCATGTATATTGATTCCATGATTATCGCTAGCGGTGCTTTGTCTCAAAATAAACACTTTATATTGAACAGGAAGCTAAACAATACTCGATATTTATTTGTGCTGCAGCATATAGGAACTCTAAATATGTACCAGTATTTATAAATAGAATTTTAACATTTGATAACTATGAATTTACTCTTGAAATGAATTCGTTAATACCTTCGCCATCATCGGCGAAATAAACGTGTAATAAACAATATACCGCGTGCAGAATTGAAATGTGGAATATAGGGATTTCAATGATATTTTTTTGATGTTGCTGTAAATTTTTACCTATACACTTTACAGCATTTGGTTACCTAAATATTAGTATTTTAGGATGTATCAATCAAATTAAAATCAATATTTATTAGGAAAAAGGAAAATTGTAACACGGCTTTAAAAAATGAAACAAAAATAAAAAATATTTGACATTTAAAAAAAAAAAGATTTAGATTTATTTATAACAGTGTTTTCTGTGTAAATCTCGTAACAGATTGTAATGACATAACGGAGAATTTTAGATTACATTTCGTTTCATTTCTTTCTGTTAAATAAATAAATAAATATTAACCTACTAATCTTTGATAGTCTTCTCTGAAGGAAGAATCAAACGTTTCCTGCAATGTGTGTTACAATTTTTCGATTGCCCATGCAGTATGATTTCGAAATTTTATTTTTATTAGTGGCTGGACACCTCTATGGGATAACGCTGCTTCTTATAAAGCTCTCTAGACCCTTTTGTTAGATTGTATCAATCTCCGTTGATTTTTCTTTAAATCCTTGTAGTTAGGTTTCTCCATATCTTCGTATATTTTGTTTTACATTTCCAGTTTTTAATTTCTGCTGCTTTTAAATCTACTTTTACTTCTTTTAGCCTTGTTGATCTGGGTTTTCTTCTTCCTCATGATTTTCATTCTACTACTGAATTAATTGCATTCTTTTCTACTGACTGCTCTTCATATATGTCCAAGCCATCTTCACTTTAAATTGCTTGATCTTTTTCATCATGTTTTCTCCTTCCAACTCTTGTTCTATTTATTATTTCATTTTTATTCTGCATTCGTTTTCTGATTATGTATTGGCCCTAATACTATTTTTATTAGATTTCGTTCCATTATTTTTAAATCATTTATTATTGATCTTATTATCGTTCAGTAAATTATCATTTTTGTTTCCGCTCTAATCATCGATCTTTTACTATACTTAATATAGAAGACCGAAGGTTCTAATCAAAATTTCGTCATAGACTCCATTACAATTAATATAATAAGTTGAAGCATTTCTAGTTAGGGTACTGAATGAAATTGACCAATAATTCTCGATATGAATCACTGCGTATATTTGCGTTTATTTTGTATTTGTAAAGTTATGTCAAATTAAATAAACGTCGTCATGCTTTATAAACATTATCATAAATACAGCAGCAGTAGGCGTCCATTGTACAAAACGAAATAACAAACCATTTGATAATGCAGGAGTTAAAATAAAAATAGCAATGCATAAATATTCATTATAACTGCAGTGTCATGTTTGCTATTTAAATTATTTCGAGCAAATATATATTTTATTTAAATTCTTGACATAATTCAAATTTCTGCACCTGTGCTTTGGTTTGTGCAGTGAAATTACGAATTGAGTTAAAATAAACAACCTCTATGATTCATGGCAGAAAAAATTTCATAACAATTGAAAGCACTTTTTGTGCGCATGCATTATTAATTATCCCCAGCAGGAACACATTTAAGACAAATTAAAACTAAATTAGTAACCAGGAAATAAGACATTCTCGAAAAAAATAAATCCATTTGTTTGAGGGTCGACGGGGGAACGTACTAATGTCACTTTAATGCATCTTTCGTCAAAGAGTATGGACGGCGGCGGTAAAAAAACCACCTCGTGCTGGGGGTGGCACAGGGGCGGCGCGCCCCACATTAGTGCCGCGCGATTTGTCACGTCGGCTGAGATCGGCCCGAGCATTCGTAACGCCGTGTCCATTTCGGTTAGCCAAGTCACCCGCAGGGACGTATTCGGGAAAATTTTAGGGGTGGTACTCTATAACGTTAATTCACGCTTCTCAGTTACTTGAACTATTTTAATGATTGCATTGATTATACAGGAAAAATATTTCGAATAAAAGTTGAAATACATATTAATATCTGCATCTGAACCAGTGAACGAATTTTATTTTACTTATTTACTTATTTACTAATGGATAAAAAAATGTCTTATGTCACTTAACCCACTCATTTTGCGTGGGTTAAGAGCTTAATTAACGCACTCGTTTTCATTAACGTACTATTTATTATAAATGTTGATAATACAATCTTTACAATTTTTTTAATGAATTAATATTTAACTAATTAATAATTTTTAAAGCTTGTTCTTTTATATCCGACGAAATAATTTCTAAATCTTTCATTTTCACGAAATGGCTCAAAAATTTATGAAAAACAACTACCTGATTGCTTAATGTCAATTTATGGTCGTTATGGATTTGAAACCATTTTAACAGCAACTACTTGGATTAATTTTCTACTTGTCAAAAAAATAAAGTCAAATTATTTCAATTTTTTTAATTTGGGCGGGCGTAGATAAAATATTGTACAATACACATGTGATAATGCATTATTAATATACCTATGTGATTACACAACTCGGCTATCGCCTCGTTTCACATGCGTATCTTAATAATGCTCTTATCTCACTTATATCGTAAATATCTATAATGTATCAGAGTAAAATAATGTTAATAACCAAATTCAATTACACAAACAAAAATTTAATCTAGTTTAAATCATACGTTCAAAGACATCTCCATGTTTCGCAAAGCAAAGACCGAGTTTTTCGTAACATTTTCTCCGCCTATTTGATAAATGCTGGGCTATAATATTTCCATGGTTATTTGCTGTAAAAACTGAATTTTTGACATATTTGAACATCTTTCTAGCTTTCATTAAATAAGTACAATGAAATTTGTTCACTGATTCAGATACAGATATAAAATCTCTTCAACTTTTATTTGAAACATTTTTCAATTCCAAATACTAATTTTTATTTATAAAAAGTTTCAAAATTAGTCCTTAATTTTTAATTACTTCAGTTCGCTCAACAGAATTAGTGTGTAGAATTTAAAGCATTTTATTGAATATTAAAGCAAGATAAATTAAAAATGAATATTAAAATTACAAAATCCGTGTAAAGGTAATTCCTGAAAAGTACATGTAGGAGATTTAATTAAATGTTCCATTAGTTAATATTTAATTATCTAGCAGGAAATTAAGTTTACCACTTTTTTATTAACTTTTCTGCTCCTAATTTAATTTAGTTCATACTTAAATAACTCTCCTTCCTTATAAGATTCCATTTAAAAATTGAACTTAGAGTTCGATCTCTGTTCTGAATACATATCCCATCAGAGATCCTATTAATTTCTTTGCTTTTGCTCTATCAGAAATTGTTAATTAATTATACATAATAAAATAGGCTAAGAACTTGAAAAGTAAACCAAAATGTGCTACAATATTTAAGTATATAAGAGACATCGAACTGCTGACCTTAACATACTTAATTGATTATTATTATTTATATATTTATTTTGGCTGTTTTTAAAATAGACATAACAAATCTAGCATTTATTCTTTTTTAAACATCGAATTCAGCGCTACAAATTAACAAATTATTGCGTTAGTTGCGGATGATTTTAATAAACGGATAAAAATCTTACTATTTATTGAATTATTAAAAATAAATTTAATGGGCAATACTCAAATTATATAAACAGAGATTTGATCAAGACGTGAGCAGATGCTGAAATACGCCTGATCGTGAATGCTCCCCTATACTGTTTATTTTGCTATAGGCATTTTATTTTATTTAGAGATGCTAGATTGAGTGTGTATAATGGTGTGTTAATGCCTACATTGATGTATAGTTCTGAATCTTGGGTGTGAATGAAGAAACATATAACATATAACAACGTATAACTGCTCTGGAAATGAGATATTTGGAAGGAATATTTGATTAGGTATGATTGATGGTTTGTTGCGTGAACGAATGGTTCCTAATGTAAAATAAAGACGTACATGTATAAATGTATAAATTGTTGTTTCAAGGTTCGTGCTACCCCACTGTGTGGGATATAGCATGACGTTATATATGTACTACTTTTTACAATACTTTCCCTGTAAATTTTATATAAAATTGTAATGTGTTCTTCATTTTCTGTTGTTTTACTCATTTCCTCACCAGTCGAAAATATTCCCTAATCATTAAGATTTATAATAATTTGAAAGAATACGGCCCTGCAAATATTTACCAATACCCCTCATCCAAAGTAAGGTCGGCGTCTGTCATTAGTATCGAAATGGGCGGAATAACATTGAATAAATCTATGGGTCGCGGCCCAAGGAAAACATTCGTGATATTCACCATTATTCACGGGCACTAGCTCCGACCTACGTCTTACGACATCCCCCCCCCCCCTTCCTGAGATTTCAACCAGTCGATCCACCAATCCCGCACGGTCGAATTGTTACGCCTAACCGAATGAGAATTTGGGTCATGGGGTAAGAAATGCAGAACTGACAACGGGGTTGAAAAAATT
Source organism: Poecilus cupreus (assembly GCA_963942605.1). Lineage (NCBI taxonomy): Eukaryota > Metazoa > Arthropoda > Insecta > Coleoptera > Carabidae > Poecilus > Poecilus cupreus. The sequence goes on along the minus strand of OZ012725.1, from coordinate 4,019,489 downwards.
AAATATTATTTATCCAAGTTTTAAGAGAGCGCTTTTATATTTATAGGTGGCCTGAAAGCTACTTTCTGATTTTAAATGGCTGGAAGTTTGTAGAAATAAATTAAAATTCAAACTGTTAACAGGAGTTTTTGTTTTATCTCAAAAAAGTTCTGGATGAGTTATGCACCAAAAATTAAATGCACACGATTAAAAAACATTGGCAGGTAGGTACGTAAAAGTGGAATCTCGTATTTGGTTCTCAACGCAAAATCCCTTTATGACTCATAATTAATTAACTCAACTTATCCTCGGCGTTAATTTGTGGACAAGAATATAGAAATTCAAGTTTATTTTTTTAAATGGTTGAGCTTTCTTTTCATGGAATGTTTTATATGTTCCCGTTCAAATACTGGCTTTATAAATATCAGAAAGACATTAACACGCAGTACTTAAAATAAATGGTTCACTATAGTTCTTATCTATACACTGTTAATGGAAGAATTTTTTAACTTAGAAAAGTTCTTAGCAAATTAAATAATAAAACTTAAATGTGATATATACTCATGAATAATTACCTTATTATTGATGGAATTATAGTTAGACAATAATATAAATGTTGACATTTAAACTATTATTAGGCTTAGATTTCAATTCACAATGCTTTTTCCAAAAGATGAATTTACAAATAACAGAAAAATATTATCAGGCTCTGTTCAAAATTGATGGATATCTACAGTATTTGAATTATAAACCTCTTATCTTCCTAAAGTGTTAAAATAAGTATTTCATTAAAAGTTATTCATTAAAAATTATATACAATACTACATTTAAAATGGCGGCATGCATGATAAAGTGATAAATATTTAGTTACCCATAATCAAATTATTTTAGATGTTTAATTATTAATTACCCTATCCTTCAGGGTAGTTCGAGAAGCATTTGGCATTAAAATTACTTTATGTTCTATTAATCACTTATTTATGATATTGTTTAGCGGCCATAAAGTAGATCTTTATGGACTATTGCATATTGATAAAATAATCAAAATAAACGGCATTATTTTTAGTAATGGTAATAATAATTACACTATTACAAGTAATATTTTGATGCTATTGAATGATTTCTTCCATAATAACCAGTTAAAATGGTTGAGATATAAAATGACAAGTTGCAAATTTATTTTTTCAAAAAATATAATAAAGAAGACACTTGGTAACAAAACAACAGAAAAAAGCACACTTCAAAACTTTTTTTATGTCTATATTATATTACAAATATAAATGGTGATCTAAGCTAAAGATAAATAATCCGCAATGTAGATAAAAATAAAATATTATATGGTATGTGTCAAGTATATAATAGGGCTTGATTGAATCGCCCCTTTTCCTTTTATGTGCCTCGTCTATAAAACCTTCAATTCTGTAATTATTACATAAATATCTGTTGTGATTGGGAATCTATTTATAGGGTAAATAAAAGTTCTCATTCAAATACTGCATTTAAAAGTACCAGAACAATATTATCATATTACTATTAAAATTGTGAATATTTTGTGTTTCCTCATATTCAAATCGTTAATATAAAAGTTTTTAGTAAACTATTCACAAAAATTATGAATTATGTAATCCTTTTTATAAGGTTTTGTTAACGGTACCCATCGAAATACTGTTTTTGATATGAAAAAACAAAGATAATATAATATCTGGATTGTCAGTATTTTATTTTCCAGATACTCCAGTATTTTTAAACGTCAACAATTGTATTCTTGACGAAATGTACCTGTATTAGTCCTAACGTCCTCGTAGTTCTAGTAGAGAGCAAAAGGGTACTTACCTGAAACAAAGAAAACAGTTATTAATACAATTGTTGCAACAATACACAATAAAAGATATTGGTAATACAGTGTACAAAATCAGGTACACCTAGTTCTATTTTCGTTATTACAGTCAATAAAATACTTTTCCCCATTCAACAACTTTTTACTCAACGAACACATTCTGTTTTTCTCATAATCCGAGTTTCTGGTTCCTGGCGCTGTTACTCAACTCAAAATAAAACAGAGTTCCTTTCTTTTCTTTTATTGTTAAACGTCGAAAGTAATAACCAGGCCACTGTGCCCGTCCGGCAACATCGCAAATAAAATGGCGGCCGTGACAATCGCGTATGTGGAGGCAGAACGCGAACGCCAAACTAGAGTCGTTTCTCTAAACGTCCGCGGTTGTTAGAGCCCGCCATTGGCATTAAGACTTGTGGAAAGCGCACATTCGTTTTTCAAACGGAAACCAACGTTGGAATTTTATTGGAACCGTTACTCGTGTGTCAGCGATATTTCTTTGATTCCATCTAACGTATAGGTTAATGGGTACACTCCTGGCTCCAGACAATCCTATCAAAATACTTAAAATTTATTTCGTATGGCTGCCGCTTCCTCAAACACAATGGAACTCATATTTTTAACTGATTAATTTGTTTTTTCGCCAAGTTCAACGTTTTATCACGATCCTTCTCAAACAACTATTCCGAAGTTTATGCGTATTTATAAATAAATATATCTATCTATTTTTCGATATGCCTTGCGATTTCATCTGAGTTTTTGTCATGCATATCTTACATACATCTTCAAGTTATGATGCCAAGTTTATTTAACATTGATTATTCATTCATAACAAATTTGACCAATCAGAGTGTTTCATTTTCCATTGTTGTACATTTTAGATAAGTGATTAAACAGCACCATGCTGTTTAATCGTGATTAAATTGAAGCTAGCTTTTATATGTAAATTTTGAACATTTTAAAGGCATATTTAGCCGGACAATTAGTTGCAGAAGCAAGATACTTACATGTTCTTTACCTTTACTGGTATTATATATCTTTAAACATGCAGAATTATTCATTTCAAGCTATTTTTATTTATTAATTTTTAACATTTATTTGACAAATAAAAAAAAAACAAACAATTTGCTATAGTTACACTATAACAACATAATTTTATGGTGCTTTTTGTTTATGTGTGTACCGATTTATTTATTTGAAAATGTGTCAAAATCAACGTTATAGTACAATTTCTTCGGCAAAAATTACAATTTATACTATAAATTCATGAAATAATCTTGACATTGAATCGATTAAATTTGATGTCTAGCTTATTTATAAAATTTTGATTAAATTCTTAGCACTCGTGATATAACTATTGACAACCTACTGGGAGTTTTTTTTTATAAGTATACATTGGGATATGTTATTACCATAGTAATAGTTAAAGTGATTGACAGTATTAAAGCGTTTTTCTTACAAGTAAACATAGGAATAATTTACAATAATTAAAAATAAAAATTCCTACCATTGGTGTCAAATTTATAATTAAAAAACATTTTTTATTTTAACCCCACATTTGTTTGTGGTGTTCAAGTTTGTTTCATGTGGTACTCGAAGTAAACATAATGAGTAGGAAATTGAATCAATCATAACAAATAAAAATGAATTCTACCTCAGAAGTACTTTAAATACTTCCAAATTAGTTATTAGGAATGAAATATTAAAATGTTATGATAAAAAATTCTAAACTTCCAAACAAATAAGGCAACTTTTGAATTATGTTGCTCGTTCGTGAAAACAAGGTAGGACGCCTGTATTTGGGTCAACCGTCAGGCAGCCAAAAACAATACATTATGAAGAGAAAACAGATTTGTCGAAGTTTTATGACAATATCGGGAGATGATAGTTGTTTGCGTGACAGCAAACTTGTAAGTGATAAACAGAAGTTTGTACGCTTCTTCATGAAACAACATCCGACATTTTGACTGCTTGGATGACGGGACTGAGTCTCACATGACAAAGTAATTTCGTAATTACAAGGGTGAAACTTCTTCTGTCATATCTACACATAACAAATAAGCTAACGCCGTTATATGGAATTGACATTGAATGTAGATAATTTCATTACTTGTCACAGAATATTTCTACAAGAATTATTACCAAATAAAAAAAAATCGCACAAAAAATTATCCCAGATAAATACTATTGTCCGAGATGTTCTTACTAGTAAGTTAGAAAGTATATAGTAAGTAAATAACATCAAATATATTGAACGACAAAAATTGGTGGAGGTGCCTCGTTTCGACTAACCAGTACCAATAGATCTACAACAATATTTTTGTGCGCGAAATAGGGTTACAAGTCGTCAATCATAGGTGCTAATGGAGGTGGAGACACAAAGGTAAATTTCATGGATTAAAAATGGGAATTGAACAAAGTATTTTTTTACACTGAAAGCACAGAGATATTATAAGTGTTAAAATAAATAAAACTAAAACTTCTCCTATTTCTACAACTACAAAAAAATTCTTGGTTTTGAAAAACAGTATCTACTTTATATATTTTATTCAATTTTGCCGTTTTAAACTGTGTCTTTAAACTCTCCATAACAACAACTGTAAATACCTGAATATTCACTAGTGGATTAATAGTATATTGATCAACTAGTGTTACAATAAGTTTTTTGTAATATGAGTATTACAATTAGGCATTGTAACACGAGTTGTTCATACTACTTTTCCTATTTCACGTTCATAAATTCAATAAAAATAAAATAAAATTGTACGGCATGTTTAATATACCACTGGTCACCAAGGGGCTTGTCCGCGGGGCCTATCGGGTTCCAGGCCGCAACCCCGACGCAGGGGCTCCGATCCATAAAATTACGTGAGCAATGACAGCCCCAAGTTTGACAGACTGTTAATTATACAAATAATAAATTCCCCAAAAACAGTTGCTGAAAATTCAATTTTGTAGCATTGTTTTTGAGAAAAACAGGGTCACAAAATTAACTTTGAAACGTGAAAAAGGATTTTTTTTTAAATCACTCACTGCAAGATTTCACATTTTTAGACCGATCGGAAATAAAAGCTAAAATTATTCTTTCGTCTACTACTCTTGCCTTCTTCATATTTCTCCACTCACAAAACTGCATGTATTCTTTTTCATAGATATTTAATATGGTTTCAAGAATGAAAACATCACAATTTTCATCTGACATTTCTATTTTGTCGATTGACCTGCACAGACTACTAATTGTAGTCTTCTTAATTTGTCAAAAGTGAAATTTATAATACTTAACAATTATTATTTCGTCAAAATTGAATAAAATATTGTATATACCACGTGAATTAAATATGTTTATTCACTTGGTAAATAAATATCTATTAATCGAGGAATGAATTTGTACTTCATTCACGAAATACATTTAGCTCTCTCGTGTAATTGCTCAATGAGGCATCAGCCTATGTGCCACAAAGGTATTTCGTGCAATTTGTTCAAAAATAATTATTGTTAACTGTGATGATTATGATCGAGCATACTTTTGTACAAGCACTTTTTAAATATCTGTTATAGGATACCAAATACAGCTTTGTTAAAATTTATATACACCTATTTCATTTCATCGCCTTCTAACCAAACAAAAGCCATATGTAGAATTAGAATTTGTCATCCGATTTGAAATTACACGCTAACGAACGTACCGGAGAAAGTTATAAAGCATGAGACGATATTTACATATATACGATTTAGTTACAGTACAAACAAAACAAAAAGTTCCTACAGCATATGATTAATTTAACTGTACATTCAGAAATTACTTGCAAAATTATATTTTCAAGGTGCCGAAATCCATCCTTTTATTTAAATTAAACCCAATTAATTTCCATTTTCACGTGCAACATTTTTGTGGATATGAAAACAACTATTTGCTTTTTTAAAACCAACTCCGCTGTACAGACCACCACCATCCACATATGTAAACATGAAATTGTTGTTATTAAAGTAAATTTTCATAAAAATGCAATAAACAAGAGTGTTTCACGTTTCGTTAACCTGGCAGGATTTCAACCCGGGCTGCTGCGCTCGTCACAGTCGCTGCGACATTGTGTCACATTGGGATTTTATTAAAGTCGCGTGGTTAGCGCAGCAAAACTGGGTCATCATTGTAATACAACAAACGGGCCATGTAAATAGTTTTCCATTGTACTGTGCTCTTTAATTATTTTTTAAAATGCAAAATGACGCAATCAGACACACTGGTTGAAAATAGCAGAATTTTGTTACACTGCATGAAATAAATTCTGAATTTACAAACTTACAACTAAATATTTACATCTGGTGTTGCTGGATTACAGTACGTCGTACTAGCGAGGAAAAACAAAAAATAATAGGTCACTTGCATTGTGTAGAATACCAATTATATTTAAAATAAATAAAAAAATCCTTCCTTATACATATAAAATAGTTGTTTCAATTTTATGTTTATTCTCAGTAATAATATAACAAGAAGGGGAGAATAAAATGAAAATAATTCTCCAAAATATTTCTCAAACTTGTTGCCAGGCAATAGCCAAGAAAGCCCGTGGGCTTGAGTGGCTATTGCCAAATGGCGACAAGTTTGAGAAATATATTGGAGAATTATTTTCTAATTTATCGAACTCTCGAGTTATATTTAATTAGATTATATTTTGATTTCATCATCAAGCATGACACTAAATCTATATTTTTTGCTCATTTTTACTTATGTTGATGATAACTATCTGACATTTGTCAACAAAAAATTGTTATTGTTGTCAATTGAATTTTCAACTATCAAAATTAACCCCCAGGTTTGAATTTTATTAATTTATGAATTTTCCTAGTTAGATCAACCCTTCTACTAATTATAATACTAATTTTCAGCACGTTTGTTTTATTAAAATCGATTTTATTGAAACAAATCTGAAAAATGGCGAAAATCTACAAAATTGTCCAAAATGTCAACTTTGCAAGGCTGTAACTAAAAAACTAAGCGAGATATCAAAAAACGCTCTCCAGTTTTGAAAATTGCATGCTTTAATTACCCTACAAACAAATTTTCACCGATTTTTATTTTTTTTAAATTTTACCCAAAACGGCTCTATCAAAAATTTTCTAGGACGTGTATCTCAACAACGCGAAAAGATACAGTGCTGGGAATTGAACCATTTGATTCAGCTCGCTGAAATACATAAGTATGTAAAGTTTCATTGAAATCGCTCAACGGAAAGAATTGCTAGAGCAAAAAGTCTGAAAATCCTCTAAAATCGGAAAAAGTCCAAGGGGTTAGTATTAAGATTTTGCCAAAAAATTTTATCTCTTAGAATTTTGATTTTTATACCCTATACCCCTATTTCCGACCCAAAACTTACGAAAAAAGTATTTTTAGCGATAAGTAAGCTTTAGTTTTTGAGATTTGAGCATCTTTATGTGGCAGTGAATTCAGAAAAAATTCCCAAAAATTTTTTGAGTGCTTGTATCTCGGAAACTATACAAGATAATTAAAATTGCTTTTAATGAGCGTATTCAGCATACCTCATTTATCTTCCATGTGAATTTTTATGACGATGTCTCACAATATACAAATTTTGTAAAGTATCAAAGTTGATATTAAAATATTGAATATATACAAAAATCGCCCATATTTCACAACCTGTAACTTTAAAGTCAATACAGATCATTTAAATCGGATTCAAAATATGGATTCCTCACACTTTATTGATGCAAGTGGAATAGTTTTGTTATATTATTCAAAAAACTTTTACATTTTTGAAGCCATTATATATTAAATGTTTTTCTATTATGGATATTATGTCTGAATCAGCTTTTGACTAAATAAAGACATTAAATTTACTCTTTAAACTTCTATATTTATTAATTTTATAATATTTTCAGCTAGACCTGTCCCAAATTAAATTTTAGTAATAATATAACAAGAGAGTGAGAATAAATTGAAAATAATATGACAGATTTTTCGAAAACTTGCTGCCAAGTCCATAGGGCTTGAGTGAATATTGCCAAATGGCAACAAATTTGAGATTAATTAATTAATTAATTTGAATTGAATTATGTACGTTCCTAACAGTGTAAAAAGAACGAATTGTATGAATGCAAAGAATAATTCTCCTGCGCAACAAATTCGCACGCCTTTGTCTCGTAAGAAAGCTCAAGGTAAAGGTGAATATAAAAAGCAAAATTTATCGTCAGAAAAAATTTCAATCTGTCAGTCGGTTTCATCCCCGACCTCCGAACCCATATCTCGATCAGAGTCGGCACCGACTTCAAACAAACGAAATATCCCCCTAATTCCTCCGTCCATTCAGCAGCGGCAGCAACAGCGGCGCATCGAAACATTTGAACATTTCAAAAGAACAAAACTGAAACTCGCTACATTTCAACAAAACCCAAACAAGATTTCACGCTAGAGATAAGTTTTGACGAATAAGGCCAAACAGACAGACGCCATGGGATAGTACGGGTGAAGAGGGGTGACGGGGCGTCGTGATCACAAAGGGCCGCAGGGCAGTCCGCACGAAACCAAGAAGAAAACATGCGATAATGTTATGCAGATCCAGAACAAGTGAAGGGAAAAGTTGACAAATTCGCTTCGCCGCCATCTTTGATCTAACACTTACAACCAGCGATTCTCAAAGTCTGGCCCTATATGTCATCAGCCAGTTTACCTACTTTTGGATGTGGCACTCTGCTCAAAGCAGATCGCGGTATTTTGGTATATTTGTTATAGAGTTGCTGATCGTCAATCACCGCCTCCAAGGATGATGTTGGTGGAGGAGCCACGAAGTAAATTTATGCGGTGAAAATTTGTGTGGCTAAATTGGTGTGCCAGGATAGGAATGTTTGGAGGTGCCTGATTGTTGGTTGATTGTTTTTCAGAGTTCGTGCTATCCCACTGTATGGAATATAGCATAATTTTGTATCTATATTTTATACCAATTGTATTGAAGCAAAAGACGATATTTAACGACTAACTGCGTTGTTCCCAATTTAGAACTAATTTCTCTGAACAATGATCTGTTTAATATAAAACTTAAATTTATCCCCTAAGCCTTAAAGTTATAAGAAATCTAATAAAGAAATCTAGATACGTATTTCGACAACTAAGTTGTCATCATCAATAGAACAAAAAGAGGGATACAACCAAGTTAAGTTTTTTATATTATTCTTAGACTTAGATTTTCATAATTTGTTTAAGGATCTGTTTACTTTAGAGATCGAACTCCAAATGTCATCATGAATAAAAAATTACAAATATCGAATAATATTGAAATATCTGCCACAATCTCCATGAAATCGCGGTTATATTATAAGAAACGCATTGATGTAGCTTACTAATGTAATAGTTATTTACTTTACAAGTGGGTAATTCCACTTTGCCCACGTGTGAAGTATAACGTTTTATCCAACACCTCTTAATAAATGCAAAATTTATTAAATAAATATTATTTGACAGTGACATATGCTTTAAATTTTTAAATTAAATTGTCAATCGAAGTAGTTACCAAGGTGTTGTGTGTTATTATTATTGTTATAAATAAAAAAATACTCACTAGTGGCTTTCCTCAAAATTATACCCACTAGTGGATAATCTGTCACTTTGTTTGTTTAAAATCGCCATAGTTATAGAGCATTTATTGAGAGGTGTTGAATAAAGATATTTGTTCTTAATTTGAATTAAAAATATAAAAATTAAAAAGAAAATATTATTCCCTTTCTGCAAATTAATTGTTCAATTCCTCCAGTTTTCTTAAAAATTGAGAAATATGTTTTCTTATAAATAATGTAAAACAAAATGGTCTGAGATAAGAGAATATAAAAAAAAGAATTATAATAGTACATTATTATATGACGAATTATGATAGTCATTATTCACTTTTTTTAATCCTGTAAATTCGGAAATCACCTTTGAAAAGGATCGAAATTCGTTGAAAAACATCAACATAAAATTACACAATGACAATTGACTACACGTCAACTGTCAGACGGGTGATCCACATCGCGTATTTAAAATAATTGTAAATTAAGGATTTCTGGCTCTGTGATTGGTCGAGAAGAGTGAATTATGAATCACTATTGTGAACTATGGGTACATTCTATAATTCATCGAAAAAATTTAAATAATGGGGATATATTTATGCAAGAGTAGAAAAAAGAAGTTTTACAATTCTGTTATGTAATAATAATAAAAACTACATGAAATGTTATAATATACATATATACATACAGTCTAAACGTCACGCTAAATCTCACTTAGTAGGGTAGCAGAAACACAGTCAACCAACAATCATTCTTCTACAAACATTCTTATCGTGACACACCACTTTCGCCTCAAATTGACTGAGCATAAATTGACGTTAACCGTAACGCTTTAAAACAGTGGTATGTCGAATATGGGGTAAGACTATGCAAATATTACAAATAAAACTATAATATCCAAGTTTTAAAATTATTTATATAATAAATGAACGAAGAATTTTGTCACTTTTAAATATAAAGAACTACAACAGATGTACCTGTATCTTTCGCAAATATGCCTTCATTTCTCTTGACAAAATTACTTAACGTATTCGTGATTCTAATTATTAATAACTAACTATAAGTAATCCATCACGGATATTTTTCTTATCTAGAATCATGTACGATTTTATAAAAATCTAAATTTGGCCACAGACCCTCTTTAAAGACGTCACATGGCAGTGATCTATTGGCACAAGGGATAATATACTTTGATCGACCGCGTACATCAAAACTTTGAGAAGCATCTATCTGCAACATCTTCCAGTGAGTGTTGTTGCCACGGGCTGCGGCTTCAGAACGATCCCACACTTTACGCGTACAACCCTCGGAATATCACCCCCGCATTACCCCTCCGGCAAGTCTTATGCATCGATGAGCCTTTGTCTTTCAAATCACCCCACTCAACAACCAATGGAGGTAATTTTATGGATGACAACAACGGCAATGTACTTGATTGGATCCATTAAAATTCATGTACTTCTGAAGACTGATTTGCATCTTTCAATTTATTTAAAATAATAAATTAAATGTGCACATGAAGGAAAAGTGTTTGAACGTTGTTGAAGTATAGGAAACCTTGTAGATTAAGATAAAGTTGTTGCTAGAGTAAAGAAAGAGAAAGTGGTTCCTTATCACAGTTTCTTGACGCGTAGAGGAAATCTATAGGGACGTTTGTTAGAAAAACGATTAGTTAGAGGTAAAATATGTCACACTGACCCCTTTTTTCTAACCGGTAATTTCAACCCAACCAAATTCATCCCTGGTTATTTCGCTCCCTGTAATTTCATCCCAAGGAAATAATATTAACAATTTATTTGATAAATAGAATACAAGTAGGTATTATATATCCCGTTAAAAATATAATTTCATTTTTTATTAAACCCCATCGAGTTGAATATTAAATTACAAGACACGGAAAGGAGACGAATTGGAATATTAAAAATTAATTTTTAACGATTGTCATTTGTTTATTCTGTAATAAACGGTATTTGCGTTTATTACGATTACAGATTGCAAACGATATTTAGAGATTTCAAACTAAGTAAATGGTTCATTGTTAGTTGTTCGTGGAAAATTCCACTTCTTTAGTATTTCAGTTTAGTTTCCGCCTAATCAGCGGAAGTCAATATGTCGTAGGAAATATTTAACCAGAGTCTTATGTGAGAGTAGTTCCCAGTTAGAGTTAATTTGAGTGCCAATCTACCATCCTTTAAGTAATAAATTATGAACCTTGGGCAGTGAGTAGACACTTGCATTTTGGCTTTTCTTGTGAAATGTTCAAAGAATTACTACACAGTTTAAGGGCTCCTCACGATTGTCGGTTGTTTGCATAGTTTTTGTGAAGTTTATTTTGTGAGTTCATGTAAGTAGATTTGAGTTTTAAGTATGAGTATTGTTAATAGCGAATGTTATCTCAGTTTCGATAATTGAAAGCTATTGTAAAAGTTAGTGAGTAAGCGTTACTTTGGATTATATAACGTCGAATTATTCAGCTCGTAAAAGTATTTGATTTATATAATTTATTTTGCTTGTTCGTTATTAAATATTATATAATTTTGATATTGTTGAATAAGTGTTTGATTCCCGCCTGCGCACATATTTCCCGCTAATTGATCACAAGTCTTTTTCTAAATACTCTTCGGAATCGAGTTAAAATATTCCGTGGTGGCCAGCGACTACGCTACCCTTGGTTATTCATTTAATCAAGTAAAACCCTTTCGTATGTCAGTTACCTCTTGGTACCTAATGCGAGGTACCTGTTACAATTCCATTAGTTAATTTTATGATTCCGAGATTGGTGTCGAATTAAAGGTCTCACATATGTGCACTGAAATATAGTACCTACTAGAACGCTAACTAATATGATTTTATGAAATTATTGGAAAAGGAACCACAGGAATAACATCAAAAGCGATGACATTTGCGACTACAGGACTCGAACCGAGTATCTTAGGATCCACAATCCGATGCGCTACCACGGAGCTATTTAATAATAACATGACTCTATGTAATTTCATGCCTTGTACATTTAATCTTGTTTTTCCAGTTTACCAGTGACAATACGCAGTTCCAGAAAAACAGTTTCCAGGGAAAATCATTAAAAGACAACGAAGAAGATTTAAGACAACTCACTAGTGCATTCCGTGATCTGAATATTTTGCAAATCGAATAAAATGCATTCAGCACAGTAATCCTAAGTGCTTGTAGAGTGACATAAAGTACAGCAAGTCTTTTTCTTCTTCTAACAACAGCGGCAGCAACGCTACAGGAGCAGCGGTCGTTTGGGGAACCTTACAATAATATATATTTAGTTTTATATTTTGTTTCAGCACATCCGTTTGTCTTTGTCAACCTCTAGTCCCATGAATTCATATGCAGAGATCGTTCCAGCTGATAAAACAAATAGCATTCGTACAATATTTGTGTTCCGAAAAATGAATTCCATATTTCGACATGATGCAAATAAATAGAACGGCCGTTATGCCATTCTGAATGTAATTTTGAATTAATATTTATATGTGCATCGTGTCTCATTCATTTTACATTTGTAAATTTATGTTTGTAATCCCTGTGTTCACATAAACATGTAAAATTTTGAATTTGCGACAAATATTTATTTCGTTCATTTGCTTGTATTGTTGGAACAACAGTAAATCACTGCTATTTACTATTTACGTTTATGATTTATAAAGTTATATTAACATGTTCATATATAACGAAATTAAATATATAAATACGACATTCGAACCAATTAATTAATTTCGCACTAATTTCCTCACGCTAAACTGCCTCTTTTTTAACTTTCATAAAAATGATTCCTTTTTTTATATTAATTATTTTATTTGAAATCGGCACTGAAGTGCTCAAAAATCGTCATTAAAAGCTCAGAAATCATCACTAAAGTAATCCATTATACGTAGATTTTGAGCAACCCAGTGTTGGCAACCGTTTGTACAATTAGAATAATTTTGGCAGATATATTAACATACTATAGTAAATTTGGACGGAACATGAAACAAAATTTGCAAGAAGAATTAACTATTAATTCCGATGACGAAATTGAGGACAAAACACATAATTTTGAGTGTTATTTACGATAACTTCACTTCTTGAGGTTGGCAACACTGACTGCCAGTTTCAATTGACAACTGACAAATGTATAAACTTAACCTATATTGTAATTTTTTTACAGTTTTATCGAATTTTAGATTTCAAATAAAACTTAATATGTACCTCGGCACGGAAGTTCCTTTTTATCACTCACATGGTTTATTTTCCCCAGCCCTACGGGCCTCGGCAACTAAATTCCATATTCGTGATAAAAAATTGAACTTCAGTGCCTTGATACATAAATAACTATTATTTTTATATTTTAATACACCCTGTCCTACAGGATAAGCCTATTAACAAGACGGGAGCAATATCAAAACCAAACAATAAACATAAATCTACCATATAAGTTTTAAATAAATCTTATTTAGAAGTGTGAACTATAAAAGTGAATATGAGAATATTCCTGTTGCCAAAATTACGTCACGTAACCATTCTGCTAAGTTTTAATAATTAATTTCGCGTAAAGTATAAATAATTCATCAATATCTAAAAGTACAAGTAAGTATTTTCTTGTTTAGAATCTTATAATAAAATGAAAATGTGTCGCAGACCCGCTATTGTGTTCAAAGTCCGATCTCGTAGGTCTTATAGTTTCAAAGTAAGCAATTGTAATCCATGAAATCTGAAATGTTCATTTCATCGTATTGGTGTTCCAATACTAACCCTATTATATAATAGAATAAAAGGATCATCTTTTCCAGAGTTCGTGAAAGATTACATAGCATAGTAAACATTTCCTCTGTGTAACGGATCGCTGGTTGTTTTGACAGAAATCTCCGAAAATATAAAGTGTGCTCTGTGTCCGACAAACAAAAGGAAAACTTTACTTCTTTTATCTGCTGCGCGTGTCTCTGTCATAATTCTATTGGAAAACGTCTTGCAGTGTGTCTTCTTCCCCTCACAAGTCGCCACTTCACTCCGGACAAACCACATTACAATGGCCGAATTCAATTTACACTGATTTAAAAAATATCTCTGCTTTTATTACGCCACGGCACCATTTGTCATTCGAAAGAATGTTAAGGTAATCAAATTGAATAGATATAAATGGAAAAACCTAGGAAAGTTCGTCACATCTGCGCTTTAAAATTCCGCTTCTATTTATGAAAGCGTCTTATTGAAGCAGAGTGCGCCACCGGCGTCATCTGCGTAAATCCTTTTAAAAATTGAAACTTTCTTGATTTTGTGTTGGATTATATTTGCATGGATTCATTCATCTAACTATTTTAGTTCTTCTCTTTTCGACTGCTTTCTGCACTCAACACGAAATGTTAATTAATTCCACATAATCAAGAAGATTAAAAATGCAAAAAGTGAAAAAAATCCTTCTAGAACTTTAAATACCGCTACCTATATTAAAGTATGTAAAGGGAAATGACATTGAAATATAGTAATAGTGGACCGCTCACTAACGTTGAAAATACTGACCGAGAGAGACAGGCAATATGAGGGTATCCTATCTTTGTCGTACAGTCCATTTAGCAAGTTGATTCATTCAGCTCTTATATATGTGAATATAAAGAAATTTTTAAATAAATGAATAATACACTGTTAAATATTATTTACCAGTTTTGGACAAAAAGGATAGCCCAAGACAACTATCTGTTTCAGGCTCGTTTTTCGTTTTCATAAAAAAGAAAATTTGAATAGTTACTTTGAGCAAATTTGGTTATAGAGAATATCTGAGGATAGCGTATCCATGGGTTATTTATTTATTTTCACAAGCGTCAAATTTATTCGAAAATCTGAATCATATAGGAATACTTTGCCAGTGTCCGGAATGATCATGGAATGGTACTCATTTCCTACGAGTACGAAATGGACATTCCGAGCGAGTTGTACACTTTCCTTTTTTACGACCACGATATTATTTCCTAATTAAATCAATTTTAATAATAAATATATCCCGCTTTCATCATTCCAATATTTTACAATTCTAATAAGGTATCCAAGCAATGGCACCTGCACTAAAATGAAATGACCTGCATTGAAATACTCACAAAATAAATTCATTTCGCACAATACTTGCAATGTTTTATGAAATGTAATAGTATATTGTACAACGAGCATGGAATGGTACTTATTTCCTATACGAGTATGATATGGATATTCCATACGAGTTGTTTTTTTACGACGACGATATTATTTCCTAATTAATTTAATAATAAATATGTCCCGGTTTCACCATTCTAATATGTGACAATTTTAAATAAGTATCCCAGCAATGGCACTTGTACTGAAATGAAGTGACCTGTATTGAAATACTTACAAAACAAATTCATTTCGCACGATGTTTGCAATGTACCTCATATCTCTGGCAACAACAAACATACAAAGATCAGATGTCTAAGTGGTCGCAGAAAAAATATTTTCCATTGTCGTTTAATTTTCCATGGTCGTGTTACAGTTTTTGGAATAAATATTAATCTCAATTTGATTGATAAATCGTGAAATACTAATATTTAGGTAAACGAATGGATTCTTTTGCATGTATAATTAAAGTCTGAACAAATTTTGTATTTGTACTTTTGTTGTAAAGTGAATAGGTAAAAATATACAGCAATATAAAAAAATAACATTGAAATCCCTATACGCCATATTTTAATTCTACACCCGCTATAACGGATATCCATAAGTGACAGGTATAGAATATGTCAATTTTACTTATTTACTACCAGACTATTTTCCTTAGAATATTATGCTAAATCTTCCAGTGCATCATTTACTTAGAGAAATATTTTAAAGAATGGTACGAAGACTTGGTTTCTAGGAAGCAGCTTCAAAACTTAAAACACAATTTCCCTCTTCATAAGTTTCCCTGCTACAATTTGGTTACGTTAAGCAGAGAACAAAATCCAGAACTTCCACGTCTCCGTTAACGTAACAACATAACGTGTAACAATACGAGCGAAGTGAGCAATAAACATTACCGAGTCCGACTAACGTAACTGAACGTAACGCAGTAACGAATCTCATAATAAAACGAGTTAGGGCCTCGTGAACATATCTCACGCTTTAGGATGAAACGTGCGCCACTTGAACAAATCCAAAACGCGCTCTGCCGCCATAAATACCGCCAAAACTCACAATAAAAACCGCGCCGGTATCTCGCAACGCGAAACATGCAATACCGAGCTATGGGGATGGTATAGTCGCACCGTGAATCGTTTTACATTATCACATATATTTCTCGGGACTACGTTGATGTAAGATGAGTGCGAGATTGAGAAGAATTGTTGAAAAGTAGGAGTGAGTCAGTTGAGCTGATTTGGATATCTAGAACGGATTTAGAATAAGGGTTGATGATACTAATATATGTCAGGAAGAAATAATGTTTTAGGTATGATTAATGGTTTGTTGCGGGAGCGATTGATTCCTGGTGTATAATATCAGGGCCAGTGGTTGAAGTCCAAGTGGGTAGTTGACCTGCGTGGAGGTTTTATCCCATAATAATATTTCTTTCTCTAATGCCCGGTTGTACCAAACGTTAGTTAAATTTTAAACTTGGTTTCAATGAATAAAAGCGTATCTAATTTTTGACATCAATGTCTGTCAATTACTCCATATTACATAGAACTTCGATTTGCATATATTTGTTTAAACCAAGTTTAAAATTTAACTGACGTTGGTGCAACCGGGCATAAATCTAATAAAAAAGTAACAGTTTTTTTTCAAAATTAGCGCGAAAAAGAATACAAAACGTAATGCAATTAAAAAAATACTCGTATATACGAATTATACACGGTTGTACCAACGTCAATTATATGTAATATGGAGTAATTGACAGACACTTATGTCAAAAATTAGATACGCTTTTATTTATTTAAACCAAGTTTAAAATTTAACTAACGTTAGTGCAACCAAGCATTAATGGGTAAAATATCTATTTGAAAATCATAGTCATAGATTTAAATTTTTATATTTTAATCATAAATGCGGAATGTCGGCTGTGGGATATGAACTGAGGACCTCATGATTTACTGGCCAATGCGGTACCACGGAGCTATTTACTCATGCCTTGATTCTTGTCACACTACAATTATTTGGTTTTCATTGACGAATTTTAGTAAAAATACTTTAAATAATGGAAAGATTATC
Source organism: Poecilus cupreus (assembly GCA_963942605.1). NCBI lineage: Eukaryota > Metazoa > Arthropoda > Insecta > Coleoptera > Carabidae > Poecilus > Poecilus cupreus. Next base: position 4,001,926 of record OZ012725.1, on the reverse strand, counting down.
TGTTGTTAACTGAAGTTCTATGCTTGTAAGGAAAAAGAATTCGAAGTTTGGTATAGCAGTAACATATTTCAGTTTTGCAGAGTAGTACATAAACAACGCAAAAAATGGAAAAATGGTGGGAAAAAATGGTGTTAGGCAATTTTCGCTCAGGTAGAAGATTACCCTAAGCCGGTGCTGCGCCCCGGCGGGCGGATCTCGTACCTCGGTATCATGGCTCCGACCAGCTGATATTTATGCCCCCGTAAAGCTGAGGCGCAGTGCAAATACTCGCGGCTTTCAACCCCTAGCGCGCGGGAAGGGGAAGATTCGCACGACAAACAGAATTTAGAAATGGAAATCAAATGAATTTGAATATTTGCCGAGTGACCCGACTGAATATCAAATCATTGGGGGCGTAATAAATCGGGACGTATGTCACCCTTATCGGAAGGTAAATACGCCGAGATTTTTAAAGAATTTCATAACTACATTTTTCTACTTTTATTGCTAGGATGTATCTTTGCAATTTTGCTTAATTCATTCTTATTTTATTGGCCAAAACAAAGATTTCATGCAGTAATGGGCTCCTCCACCATTGACAATGAGTTCAAGCTGCCATCTGATACCAAACACGAATAGCTATAATAAAAACAATTTTCCATCGTTAAAAAGAATTATTTTATATTTAATTTGACACCAAACTCGTAAAATCGACAAGATTTAACTAATAACTGTAAAAAAACAATTGACAATCGTTCAAAATTAATTTTTGCCCTTTCAATTTAACTCTTCCTCCTGAAACCTTTAATTTGATACCAAATTCGATAGGATTCAAATGACGATCGTCAAAATTTAGTTTTGACATTTGAGCTCAAGTCTCCTCATAGAGACCTTTCATTGATGCCAAACTCAATAGGGTTTAATCAATACATATTAATTTTGTCTCAAAACCAGAAAGCATATACGAGAAAATTAGAAATAATATTTTATATTCCAAATAATATTACTAACATTTTTCAATTTAAACATTTTTCGTAACTAATTTCATGTTTGAAATATATTGAATTTATTGTTTTATGTTTCAAATAAACTTCCACTTCTGCAATTTTATATTAGAAGCAATTATGTTCTCCACATTTTCATAAAACCTAATATTATGAAGTTTTGTTACCCTATCTATTCTCATTCGTAGGTTATGGACATATGGACACATCCACCCATCCATTTCATCCATACAGGCTTACAGGCATCGTTTAGAAAATGGCCAAAACGGAATCTAGACCTCAAAACATGTATTTCCGCAATAATCTCGCAAAATATATTTTTCAGGATTGCTACACTTCCTTACGTAGTATAAAAAAAGTAAAAATGAAATTGCTTTCTACTCATGATCGAAATGTAGTTCCTGAAATGCCGAAGACAGCGGTGAATGTTGCATATAGCGTGATATTCGAAGTACTAAAATTTCTTCATTTGGAGTTAATGTTAGAAACTCCTAAACCTTGATAGATTCAAAAATTAAATTAAAAGTATTATAATTCAAAAATATTATAAAACGATCGAACAATCCCGAAAAATTCGTTACTAAACTAACTCCCCTTGTTCCTGGCGTCAATTATTTACAGCCGAGTTTTTCAAGACAAACCAATCCTTCGTCGATGGACAGATTTACCGCGTTACCATCAGCAACTCTTGCTTAGAGAGGTTAGTATACGAGTCGCGATCTTCCGGCAAGCGAGTGGCAATACGCGATAAATTACAGACTGAGAATTGTATAAAATACCTCTCCCGAAACAGTCGTAAACGCCAGCAGCAGAAGAAGACAACTGCTTCAGAGTAATCGATGTTTGGTGGTAAACTCTGAGACGATGCCAATGTCGCCGATAGTCACTTGGATTTTGTTCAAACATGCTCTTTATTTTTAGGAATACAACAATATATTGTTTAACTAGTACTGAAAGTTGGATATTTCACACGAGTGATGGTTGGGCCACGAGCCAAACTCGAGTTATTTAATTACACGAGTAACTTATGGTCCACATATTCAATGTTAGGTTAGGTTCAATTTGGTATTGACAGATTAGTGGGTGAAAGTAGTGAGCGAAAAAACCTTCGTCCACTCATCTGGCATTACCCATGCCGTTGCCATAGGAATAAATAGCGTGGATAAAACAGAATCTTTCGAGCTCTGTAACCAAGTAAGAAACAACAAGTTTCAAAAGCAGGATTGAATAAATTTATATTATTGTGTACAATAATTGCTGATGCTGAAAGGGTATTTCACACTCGTGGGAAATATCCAAATTTCAGCACTAGTTATACAATATAGTATTCTTTACAAAAATAATCCCTACAATTAACTTATCTAGTATTTTAATTTACAATGATCTCAACTATATCTTAATTTAGGATTTACGCTAACATTACTAACACACTCCAAAACTCAAATCAACTGTTAAACATAATATGGTGGCGCTGGTGTCGTACAAAAATTCGCGCGGTTTTTAAATCTTAACACTAAGCACATGCTATTAAAATCTATTTAAATCAGTCAATGGAAGCGTGGCAATTTTAGGTTAACCATTTCTCGTTTAATATTTCTAATAACGTTTCAAAATTAATTTTCTCGCAAAGAGAAAGAACTTTTCGTATGGATATTAAACGAGAAAGCAAAAGCCAGCTTTCATCAAAGTAACAAAAATGAACTCAATAAAACAGAAACAGGGGAGCGTGATTCTGGTTTTTCATACGTGGTCGCACAAGCGCGATTTTATTACTTTACTTTCACGTTTGGTGCAAACTTTGAACTCGCCCCGGTTCAGGTACTTGTGATATAAATATAAACGTGACGCGGGGGTGGCAGCGGCGGGGGTGGTGGTGGTGCTTTATGTGTGAAACTGCAGTGCCGGATTCAAAGTTTTAGGGTTGAAAGTGCTTATATTCTTTAGTTTAATAAAACTAGTATAGTATAAAGTAAAGTAAGCAAACAGGATGATAGACGTGCTTACATGAATGAATGTGGACAAAGCGAAAGTGGTGTGGAAAATAAGAATGTTTGGAGGAGCTTGATTGTTGGTCGAATATGTTTCAATGTTCGTCCAAGATAAAATAGTACATTTTCATGAAGGAAATAGTTATTTACATTACAAGCAAGGTAAAACAGTTTTTACTGCTGAATGAAGGTAATGACCGGCGAGCCTGTCACCTCATTGAAGCAATAAAAACAGTTATCTTGCGTGTATTGTACTACATTTTACTTGTTACTCATTTGTAAATCAAATTAAAATTATAACCAAGTCCTGTCAGTTACACAACTGTTCTGTCAAAAATAATTTAAAATGATTTCGCATAAGTCTTGTAAGCATTATTGTGGCAACGTGCATTGTTTACCTTGTTTACTAACTTGTAAAATTTTTACAATGTAGCTGTCAATTAGTAACTTGTAAAGATTCATTTTCAAAGGCAATAGAGGGCCTGGGTAAATGGTGTATACAAGTGAGTAAAAAGTAAAAATAATTTTCTTATTTCAGTGTTTCATTTAAATAAATTTATTTCCTTTACGAAGGTGGAAAGAGAACCAACTACTACGGTCATATGCCGCCTTATGAGTGGATGATTATGAATTAATGTGAACAACACATATGTTCTTCAGTGGGATTCGAACCCTCGACCCCTGGTGTACTATGCTAGTGAAATCAAAACATCAAAATCGGCAAAAAATTCTTGTCTTCTTTTTTACATGAAACTTCTTCTTCAAAACTAACGTCTGATTTTGTCCAAGAAACTGGCATAACTCTAGCATCCAATCCGGCACTGAGTGACGTAATGTGTGCCCGTGCGCGCCGCGACGCGCTGCGTCACATGCCGTTGGTCACCGTCACCAAGTGCACGACACTTATTTTGCCATTTGAAACACCGGCAGAGCATTATCTGGGAGACTATTAATCCAGCTCCTTTGTTGCCAGTGTTTTTTGGTGGGCGTTACCATGACGACGACTTCCGGTTGCCTGGCTACGCGGGACTTCCCCTCGCCTCTCGTCATAATACCAGCGCCCTCATAAAACAACGGCCGCCTGGACAACGAGAATGCGAGTGCCAGGGACGTACGGAGAACAAACAGGGTTTTTACTTTTAACAGTTCCTAACCTTACACTCAGAAAATGTCAGATTTAAAAATAATCCATTTGAAGTCCATAACAGAAATTGATTGAACTTTCTGATCTAATTTATGAAATTTGCGAGTGAAGTTTACAAATTATAAACTGGACCTTCAGATTCGAATTATTTTTATATATTCTTTTAAAAAATTTTAGAGAAAAACCCAGAACTAGCTAGCGTCAAGGTATCCCATAGGTTCATCTCAATTTAAATATCAATTTCAACCTCTAAACTTATTGAAATTTTGCTCATTAGAATAATGTCGATTTTATTTTAAAACTGCAAGGTAAGATCCTGGAGAAGGTGTAAGCACTAGGTAGAAAATAAGATAGTCAATGACATCATTAGAGCAGATTGCGTTTTTGGCTGATGTTAAAAATGTGGTGGAGGAGCCAAAAGGAGGCAAAAGTATGTGTTATGACCATTTGTTTCTAAATTTTGTCGGCTGTGAGGAGATAAAATGTTTAAATCGTGGATCTATTTATATACCTATTAAACATTTAATTAGATGACAATTTAACTTATAAATTTTAATATAATATCTTCAGTATTTGAAATATATTTAATATGATTCATTTTCATAATTTCATTCTGTCAAATTGTTATTTTACCTGTATAAAAATATATTTATATTCTTAAAATAAATAGTTAAATTTCTAAACTATTCAATCGCCTTGTCAAATATACAGGCTATGAAATTCAAATGTGGCGTATTGGGATTTCAATGCTATTTTTGTTTTGTTTTGCTGTATATCTTTTTACATATTTACTTTACAACAAAAGTGTAAATTTAAAATTATTCAGAATTTAAAAATACATGTAATAAACTCCTTTTGTTTACTTAAATATTATTATTTTACAATATATCAATCAAATTCAAATTAATATTTATTAGAAAAATTGTAACACAGCTATGAACACAGAAATGAAAAATATTTGTTGTAACACTGTTTAGAAAACTACGCATTCCACAACTAAAAATTGTATTGAAACAACTATCATTCCATTCACCGCGTTTGGAATAAATTCGAAGAATCAGAGCCGCATATTAGCGCGATATATGAAGTATCTTGATTAGGTTACTATGGTTACGTCTCTTTGTTTTAATTTTATTCATTTGAGTTTGACGTTTTCAACAGTTATTCGTTAAATAAGCAACATTTTTTGTATTTTACAAAATCTTGTTATAGAAAGTATAGTCTACAGCACTTTCAATTTTGCTCGTGTGGAATATGTGCCATTCCATTACTTGTTGTAGAATTTACTATGATATTTCATAAAACACATATACATATATTTATCATAGTGTTGTATTATTTTCTGTAGTCTTATTGCATGCATTTTTTATTTTGAACAACCCTTGTATTTAAACTTTTGCTGTAAAGTAAGTAGGTAAAAATATACAGGAATTTAAACAAAAATAACATTGGGCCCTTTTTCGCTATATTTCAATTCTACAACAGGTATATACTAGAAGTATTTTTTTACCATTATATAGAGGATATATCATCACTATAGTTACAGTTAAAGTGATTGAGAGCAATGTATTATAAATATGGATAATTATTCGTACCAATTTAATTTAATTTATTAAATATCAAATCAAAGTAATTAAAATTTCTTATATGTATAAATTGTATTTTATGTTTTGTTGATTAATTGTTATTGATAATAATCAATGTAAATTGTCCCTAAATTATTAAAAAATAGTCTTAATACGATGCTGTAACTGTAACTATGGTAATAATAACAAATATCATTTGTATACAGAAAAAAAAACTCCCAGTAACATATAGATATAATCATAATAACATCTCAGTCAGCTCGGATACACATAACAAATATTATTTTAGAAACCTTGAAATAATGCGCTAGATGGATATCAAAATAAACAAGACTTGTAATTTGAGTTGAACCTAGTGTAGTTGACCGCAGAAAGAAATTCCAGTTACGTCCCTGGAGCCGGCTAGCGGAGAAAGCACAAAACACTCCCACGCACTCACTAGCCATTTGTTTTATAAATTCGCATGAATGATGAATACGTTTCCCATTGTGAACTAGGCTCGGGATCGTAACATTGATTTGTATGGACTATTTGTTTACCAAACAACATAAATAATGGAGGCAATTTCAACTCTAGTTGGCAAATTCAATCGGCTGACCCGATGTTGGGCGGATACGAGATACAGCCACTAGGTCGGACAGGTGGGTTGACCAGTACCTACCGCCGACAAACGGATGGAATATTCAAATTTCTATACAAACACTGCTCATGTAATTAAAATAGATTTCTGTGTACGTTCGCATGAGATAATTACACAACATATTGAAACCATCACGTTTAATACCGAATATTGAATTCCTCAAATTTGAAATTAAAATCATCCCCTGCTACATTTCAATATGTTTGTTATTAATTATATCTGTTATTTACCGAAAGATCAAATTACTTGCGTGGTACATACTATACCCTACATTGCATTTTATGCCTCGAATTCTACAGGTCGCAGACCATCACATATAAAAAAATATCAGTTGTGGGCAACACAATATCTCCCGCCATAGATTTGTTATCGAACAATACAGAAACACGGACTACCACTATCAAGAAACGCTCATTTCTTTAAAAAATTGAGTTTTCAATGACACATATCAAAAAATTAAAATTTCAAACAACATTTATAGCTTATAATATTTGAAATATTATTTCAGTAGCAAAAAAATTATATTTTCTCCATTTTACAACCGTTGTTTTGTTATTATCAGAAAGCATAGGCTTGCAGATTTAAACAAAAATGTCAAAATATAATTTTTCTATAACACTGTTTTGGAAACTAGGTATTCCACAACTAAAGAGTGTATTGGAACAACTATCATTCCATACGCCGCGTTTGGAAAAAATTCGACGAATCAGAGCCGTATATTAGTGTTACGTCTTTTTGTTTTAATTAAATTCATTTGAATTAAACAGTGTTGTATTTTACATTTTTTTGTATAATTTCCAAAATCTTGTTATAGAAAGTATAGTCTAGAACAGGTAACGGAATGGCATATCCCACACTCGCAAACCGTAGTCCTCGTCTTCGACCCGGACTACAAACCTTTTGCTCTTGTGGAATACGTGACATTCCATTACTTGTTGTAGAATATAGTATTCTTTAACGAGTTGTAATTCGTAAATGGTGACAGTAAGATAAAAATATTTAAAACAATAATTGTAGATAATAATTTTTAAAACTTCTAATAACAAAAATAGTCAATAAATCAGAATTTACTCAGATATTTCAAAATAAAATAGGATTTCAAGTAAACTACCACTCCCAGTTATTGAATTATCACCAAAACCCAATCAGCTATTCCATAGGGGATACAACATATCCAAATTTTCAGTTTAGTAGTTTTAGAGAAACCGTAACTCTTTAGATATACACAGACTGATAGACTGACAGACAGACACACACAAACATCATCACGAAACTATTAAAATTGTATTCTAGGGACCCTGAAACGTACTCATCCACTGAAAACTCAGTACCAATTTTTTTGCATGATTCCAATACCTCCATTACCGGATGTGGCGCTAAGTAAAAATTTCCACATAAAAACAATATTTCTACATCTTAATTTTTTTTTAATTAGAAATTTTCAAAAATGTACGAGGTTTTCAAGTACCCTAGCATCATTTGCTCAAGTATTATGTTAAAATATATCATGAAATACTAATATTTAGGTAACCAAATGGAACTTCTTGCATACACTTTTAGATGACGCAAAGTAGAGCAAAACTCAGACACGTTCTTCAGGAATAGAACACAACCCCGAAAAAGTATGATTCCATTTAAAAACTCATCATTTAATTTCAACATAAAATTTTTTATAATGATTTGAGATGACGTAATCACGTGTCACTGCAAATTGTGCTACTGTCTATCTCAACTACGAATTGTCATGTTGGATTGGCTAGTTCATTGGCGCAGCACGTACCTACGTATTATTGGTCGATCAATTGAAAAAATAAACTTAATATGTCGATCGACTTCATTGGCTGCGTCAAATAAACGTCACGTCGCTAAATTCTAACTGCGTCGGACAGCGAAATCGTCAGCATAAGTGACAAATTTCGAATAATTTCACTAATTTGATTGCAGTCCATAATTCAGGAGATTAATTTTATCCTTGTATGAGATCATTTAATTCGCTACGACATTCCAAAAATGAACTTTTGTTCGTCTGAGTTATTCTTTATTTATAAAACATTGTATCGTCTATAATCAAATTAAATAAAAATGGTGGCAGCGCAGAGTATGGATTTCATAAGGCTTGAATATAATTGCAATTAACTTCATACTGCAGTTACAGTTTTTAAATTTAATTGATATTCTGCGCAATTGGAAGTGATTCTCTTTACCGTTATATAGTTTTGTATAATGAAAACCATACCATTCAATTCTGTTTTAGCTTTTATATTTGGGGAGGAAAGTGTATCTCGTCGAATTACATATCTAATTGATTCAATACGATAATAATTATCTACATTCCAATTGCGGGAAAACAGTCTTCACTAATAAGTAGAGAGCGGATTACATGCACGAAAAAACTGAATTATATGCGTATATATATGCACTAATTTTTTGAGAAATATGCACTGACTATAACAATATATGCAGCAAAATATACAAAAAAATCTTAATTTATAAGATAAAAGGTATATATGAATGCATTATGAGTTTCATTGTACAACACTGCCTTAATTCTGATTCACAATTAACAAATATACTAATAATACACATATAAACTAAGTCTAGAAACTTGATATTATAGTATTATGATATATTTACATAATTACAATAACAAATTTTTCAAAATTTTCTAAAACAAAAGTGAAACACAACTAAAAGATATATCCAGCTGAGAATTTTCGGTCTTATATTCATTGTACCCACTTTTACCAGCATTCATGTATACAATGAATACCTACCGTTACCGTTACAAGGATTTCCCTAGAAATATTAGAGTTTATTGGTTTATTTGCTTATTTTATTGTTTATTGCTTTTCCGTTGTATTCTTCTTTTTATTGAGACCTTCTCCAATATTTGGGAATTATCAATGTGCATTGCCAAAGATTTCGTATTGTTTACCACAAGACAAAGTCTTGAAAATATTGAAATATGCAATTATATGCAACTTTTGTAAAAATATGCATAAGAATGCCCAAATATGCAATATATGCAATTAGTAATTAGCATTAATTAACTCTTATTAGCTATAATATCCCTAGGCCATTGATAATACAAAATAATTTTATCACAGTTACCAAGCAACATTCTTGAGGTAGTTGTGATCAAATTATGCGTATTTATCAATGGTCGAGGGATTATACTGTGATAAATGTTTTTTGTTATTATTAGTATTATTTATTTCATACATACCGAAAAATTGACATTTTGAAATAAACAAATCAAATATTGAATTAACTGCCCATCGACTGTCAACAATTATTGTTACTTAGCAACAAGTGATAATTTCCCGGGGAAATTGTCAGCTATAATATCCCTAGGCCATTGATAATTACGAAATAATTTATCACAGTTACCGAAAGAACGTTGTTTGGTAACCGCCCGGGCTGTTACCTTCAAGCAACGTTCTTGAGGTAGTTGTGATCAAATTATAAGTATTTATCAATGGTCGAGGGATATTCGGTGAGAAAATTTTTTGCGATTATTATTATAATTTTCATTTTCTAACCGTGAAAATAACATTTTGAAATAAGCAAATTAAATATTGAATTAACTGTCAACCAGCTGTCAACGACTGTTACTTAGCAACAGGTGATAATTTCCCGGGGAAATTATCAGTGTAATTATGACCTGATTGGTTACTTTTGCACACGTGATCAGAAATACAGGCATTTGATTGGATATTTCTTTAACCAAAAAATTTTCAGTAATAATATAACAAGAGGGTGAGAATAAATTGAAAATAATTTGACAGATCTTTCGAAAACTTGTTGCCAGGCAATAGCCACGAAAGCCCGTAGGGCTTGAGTGGCTATTGCCAAATGGCGACAAGTTTGAGAAAGATACTGGAGAATTATTTTCTAATTTATCGAACTCTCGAGTTATATTTAATTAGATTATTTTTTGATTTCTTCATCAGGCACGCCACTAAATCAATCTTTTTTGCTCATTTTTACTTGTATTGATGATAACTATCTGACATCTGACATCTGTCAACAAAAACAAAAAAGCTACAGAGAAAATTGCCGGGAATTTTCACAAGAGCATTATTCTCAGTATAATAATGACAGGATTGGTTAAAACGCAGACACGTGACATACAATAAAGCATTTCATTGGTTTAAAGAAACGTCAAAAAATAATCAATATAATTCGTCCAGAAAATTGATTTTATTTAAAGATATGCAAAAATTAAAATATACGCCCTTTGCATATAATCCGCTCTCTACTAATAAGTAACTCTGAATAAAAATCTAGTGAGGAGTTCAGCTGAAACAATTACTCTTAGGTACTCTTTAAGATCGTGTATGCCCTCATGAATATCTCTCGCACTCCACTGGAAACTATAACCATCAAATTGAAGGAGGCAAGTCCAGAGGGATGATCCTCCACCAGGAAGTAGAAACTCTGAGAGCAGAGAGCAGAGAGCAGAATCCCTCCATCAGCTAACGACAGTCGACATGTCTCCCAGGTTATTATTATTCTAGCTACGTGGAGGGAATTGCATAAATACAACGGTATAATTGGTAAAGTAACGAATTAACCAAATAGTTAGCAAGCTGTTTAGCATTCAGACAGCAGTCGCGTCACCCGCGGCATGATTGAGTTAATATTCGGGTTTAGTTGAACGTTGAATGAGATCGAACGGAGGACGAAGTGTGGACGAGACGGAACCTCTTCGTTGTTCTGCCTCATTACTGCTGCGACAGATGTGTGAGGGATGGATTCCGCAATAGTTTCAACGCTATATGAAGGCACACGAGACGACCATGAGGACCGTGTCAAGTAAATAGATGAATTTAAATAAATTATAACATATGTAAATTAACTAAAACAATCAGCAATACTACATATCATCTTATAATTTTAATGTATTGTCAAATTTAAATTAAATTAAAAAAATATCGCGACTTGACATCATTTTGGCTGGGCATGAACTAACGCATGTCGGTATGTCAGATATCCAGTGATATAATTTATATTTTCCATGTACCTGACCTGATTTACAAAAATTGCAAATAAAACAGTAGTTCCAGGATTAAAAAATCTGGTGCGGTGACCACACTACTTCCTTATACATATAAAACCAGCTTTACGATTTGTTTCTTGCGTATAACTTTATTTTGACAATTATTTGACATAATAGTTATTTATGTATCAAGGCACTGAAGTTTAACTTTTTATCACGAATATGGAGTTTAGTTGCCGAGGAAGAAAAAGGAACTTCAATACCGCGGTACATATTAAATTTTATTTAAAATCTTAAATTAGAAAAAAGAAAAATTATATAGGTTAAGTTTAAACATCTCTCACTTGTCAGTTGAAACTGACACTCAGTGTTGACAACCTCGACCAGTGAAGTTATCCTAAATAATACTCAAAATTATGTGTTTTGTCCTCAATTTCGTCATATATACCGTGTCCAAAGTAAATGTTGGCATAGGCAATTAAAATATAAAATCAGTATTTTTCTAAAAAGTGTCCGGCAAAAAATGATGCATCCAAATTTTATAACGCAAAACTGCCAATATCCCTACATCTTATTTAGTACAGGCTAATTTATTTTGATACCGCAGTTTAATGAAAATAATAATAATAATTCCTAATTTTCCGCCTATTCTTTTTATTGCTGCTGACGTATAGTGCTTGCAATTTGTTTTAAAAATTTTAATCTGTCACTGTCATCAGGAATACATTAAATGTCGAGAAACGTGTAAATATCTGAATACTTCACATGAATGAACGCCGAATGGCTTTCATCTCCAGAAATTGACAGTGACACGATATAGTACGTCAATATATATGCCAAAATAGTCGTATAATGGGTTACTTTAGTGACGATTTCTGAGCTTTTAATGACGATTTCTGAGTACTTTAATGCAGATTTCAAATAAAGATATTAAACCTGTTTAATTTTTTGTTCTTATTGCAATTATAATTTTATTTTACAATATTAATTAAAAAATAGATCTAGACTAGTCTATTCAAATCTCTGTTTGATTGTCAAAAATCTAATAGCAAACCTTTAATAGGAATCTTTAAAACGTATGAAATAAATTTCAACAGATATCCAAAATAAATATAAATTTGATTGTGCGGGTACCTTTCATCGTCCGTGTTGTGTAAAAGAGGAGAATTAAAAGTAGAGAAGACAAAAAGATTCCGGGTGTCCTTTTGCGGATTCCTCGCGCTGGTCAGGCTAAACAAGGACGAATCGAAATTCGCATTCCCTTCTTGATTAAACGTTGATTGGTTGGAGTATTGTGTTTTCGAACTTGGCGAATTTGGAATTCGATGTAACACACTACACACCAGCGAACTTAACAATATTGTTTGGAGGAGAAACCAATATCTTCAGTGAAGATAGCTAAAGTTGTGTATAACTGTGGTAACTAGATTCTGGCAGTTGCTTTTATTAATAATCCGTAAATTCGCAGCGTTGCGTCAAATTAGTGAAATTGTCACAGAAAGTTGTTGTTAGTTTGTTGTACGCAACTGGAATAAACCGTAACTAAATATAATAACCCAGAACGGAGCTTTGTTGAATATTTTCGATGCCGCCGGAATTTGAAACTGGAGCTTTTTGTTATAATAACGACCTCGTTTGCTAATTAGAAATAGTTCACCAAGTTCATGGAAACTTTTTCAATAGCAAACTTCCAGAAAAATACCAATATTTTCAAACAAGTTGTATATTTTTATTTATTTCGTATACTACACGAGCGGAATTAATTATGCAAAATACTCGGCTATAATTACATTTTTGTAATGCAAAAATTAAGAATAAAATTTAGTTTCCAGGATGTAAAACTAATTATAAAATAATAGAAACTTGCATAAAAATATACAATGTACAAAATTACAACAGACGACATATTTATCTATTTCTTTCTCTCGAAATTAATAACTTAAAATATTTTAGAAGAGAACTTAAAAAATATTTAATCCTCCATACTATTTACACTCTAGAAGAATATTTCGGCATATAAACATATCATAGGCAATTTTATATTAAATTTTTTATGTATATTTTTGACGCTTTCTATACACTGTTTTAAGTGTTTTTGGAAATAAATCTCTTTACTATTATTATTATCCTTGTGATACCAAAACTGCGTCTCTTATCTTTTCTCCTATTTTAATTTATATTGAATATCTCATAAAATCTATAAGTAATTAATTCATTAAAAAAAGGGGAATTACATTTCCTTGTATAGAATCATAAATAGGGTGTTTCATGATTGAAAATGTCATATACATAAACATAGGTCTTATCGTTTCTATATAGTTTTCAAAATGCAAGTGGTTTAAATTTACTAATTTTTGAAAGTATTGTAACTGGTTAAAATTTGCGATAGTGAGTTTTCAACAGATAAGCACGTTTTAGAATTCCTAGAATACAACTTCTGTATTCTAACGACGATATCATCTGAAAATTGCAAACTTAGAATTTGGATGTATAAGTTACGAGCTGAGTAGATTTTGAAGCAATGTAATATTTAAAACATATCTGAGTAAATAATTATATTTTGAAGCTTTTTTTCTCTATTTCGTAGCATTTGAAGGTTGTTTAGGTGGATGTTTATATGCTGTCATATAAAATTTTTATAAATATCAATTTCTAATAATATTAATGTACAATGGTAAGAAAATAGAATAGAATTTGGGAAGCAGTGGATGATTTTTCTGTAAAATGATTTGTTTTTTATTTTTTTTTTTTTTATTTAAAACTTCAACCTAACCTAATGTTTTAGTAACAAGTAGGAAAAAGACCATCAGTAAGTTTTAATTCTTCCAAAATTGAAACAAATTTATATTTTGTGGGCTCTACTAAGAGCAGATGGATAATTAGCTCCATGGTAACGTATCGAGCTGTGGACCAGAAGATCCTAATTCGAATCCAACAATTACCAGTTCATCTGTACTCCTATAGTCCCCACCTCCATTACTATCTTTGGTGGCCATGAGCCACGAGCCACGAGCAAAAATATATTGCTTATTGAAATCTGTAAAACGGAGTGCCACTCAAAATGGGTAAACGACGTGAAATTTGTATTTATCTCAATCTAAAATTGATCACAAGTGGTGCATATTAGAGCAAAATTACCGACTTAAATTGTTGTAGTAATATTAGTGAGAAAAATCAATAAGCTATTATACATGCATGGATGATATCTAAATTTAATCAGCAAGCACTTTAATTAGATAATGCAAAACATTAGTTGCCATTCCCAAATCCCACATTCACGTCATGATCTTGTCCCGTAAGTGAAAACCCTTCTTAATAGAAACTGGCTCATCCGGAACTATCCGATCACGGACCGCTCCAATCCCTAGCCCTTCGAGGGTCTGCGCCCCTGTGGGCGTCCTTCTTACCATTCTGTTTGTTTTATGCGGCACGGCGGGCTCGGCGAAGGCGAAGGTTTGATTTCATGGAATATTTGCGTTCGGAACACGCGTTCTATATAAACAAAATACGGCATGATTGAACTGTCCACTTATTCTTATACGACCAACGTGAGTGCCAGGATATCTGGACTCTGTGATACACTGTATTTACAACGAAACTTTTCTTATTTTCTGTAGAGCTTCTTGAATTTCATTTCGTTTTATCTTGTTTGTTTGCATTTATGTATGAGTACCATGTTTTATGAAAGACTTATTACCCTATTTCTGACGTAAACTCCACAATATTAATACATAATTCCTCAATATATTTTACTGCTACTGAATACTCAAACACTCTCAAATTTATTCCTATTAAAATACACTTAAATAGCATATTATAATACGAGTAAAGAAACTAAGAATTTCGCTCACGCATGTGTCATTTTTGAAACCAATGCGTGAGCCGAGTGGGCTAAGACATAAGTGAGCGAATTCGTTTCTTTATGAGTGTTGTATAGCGTTTTATTCGATCCTTCTATTGTAAGTACGCGCACCCATCCTTGAGGTCCACATACTCAATGTTAGGTTAGGTTCAATTTGGTAATGACAGATGAGTGGGTGAAAGTAGTGATCGAAAAAACTTTCGTCCCCCATTATATTCGCGACAATAATCCTCCACTAATTTGTAAAATATTTCTTTAAATTAAACTTTAAAACAGAATCAATCAGAGACTTTACTCTCTCCTTTATCTCTCTCCTCATCCATTTATCCTATTCCAAATTTTCGATATATTCAAATTTGTCTGTATTTCTAAGAGCTGTTGGATCTTATTATTGAAATCTCATTTTTTGATTGGTTAATTTTGAGGTTGCTGCATTTCTGTATTGTTTATAATTAAATATATCATCCAGCCTTATGTATTTCCAATTTGGATATGACTTTCTGCTTAATGTTACCAGTGCGGTTACCAGCTTTCAAATCACGGTCCCGAAAGATGTATTGTTTAATTTGTATATTTTCTATTACTTCCTATAACATTTAATTAATAGTATATTACGTACCGTGATAGTTTTTAGGTCGAGAATGTAGTTTGGGATGTCGAGTTCCGTAGGGTCGAGATTTCCTAAACATTCGAGACCTAAAAAATCACTTACAGTTCGAGGTTAGTAAGTTATTTTTTGCAATACCTGCGTAAATATAAGAAAAGGAAAAATAGGTATCAACATTAACAACTGTCAGATTGAGGTTAAAAATAAAATTTGAATGATATATATTTACTTACCATCCACCATGAACGGTAAGTTTCACTTACCATCCACCGTGGACGGTAAGTAAATGATGTAACCATGAAAACCAATTGTGCAATAAAAATTCCACTTACTGTGTTTAAATTTTGTTATTAATGGGTAACTTACAGTACAGGTATTGAAAAAATATTTTAATATTTTCCTTTACTTAGAATGACCAACTAACCATACGAAATGAAGTAAATTATCAAGATAATTAAACCACATAGAGAGAATAAAAGAAGAAAGATACTTTACACTATAAAACTAAAGTAAATAGAGATATAGGAAGACCTAGAAGGAAATGGTAAAGCTTCTTTAACCAAAACAGACACACGAGAAGGAAAAGAAAACTTTGATAGAAACTGAGATATGGTTGAGTAAAAAAATTAAATGAACAATATTTTCAATTAGAGTAGTTATAGTTTTACTGCTAATTGTACCATCGGAGTGTAGATCAGAAGATCCTCAGTTCTGATAAATTTTCGGAAAATAATGTTTTTCCACCACAAACATCTCTGGAGGCTGTTAACCGCATATTATTAATTTCATCTGTTCTTTATGCGATTGTTTATGTGCTGGATATTTCATATTTTAATAAATTATTACCACTCTCCACAATACGGATATTTTTTCTGCTGTTGTTTAATGTTAGTAATAATAAGTCATTAATTCAATAAAATGATGATTATGGTAAAAAATCCATATAATAACGCAATAAAGTTTTCGAAATGCACAAAAGAAGCACATGAAAGGTAAATGGCTACAATAACAACGGTAGAAATGATCCACATATCCGCATAAATAGGCCATTCGTTGAAGAGCAGTTGCGGCTGAACTACCCGTAGTTACACACACTATACGGATGCCAGTTAAATTGTTATTTGATATTTATGGAAAATTCCTCTAGCTCCGCCCCCTGCACTCTCATTTATTATTTGTTTGATTCGATTGTTGTTCTATTACGAGCTCTAATTAAAATGTGCAATTTCAAGATATTTATTAATGCTTTTGAAATTTTATGGAGCGCACGATCGGCCATTATTTCCAACGGATTATGTTGATGTTTTGTTATTTCTATCTGTCTCTGTTCTTCTCTGTGATTCGCTCTGATATCGCATCGCTATTTTTGGTTATTTGATTAGCCAATGGAACTGATTTCGTCGGTTGATGGAACGTTTTGTGAATAATATTGAAAAAGTCCTTTTCCGTTGAACATGGAATACATTTCATGCGACGCATTAATGCACGATGGATTAATATATTCTGGTCTTGTGTAAATGAACATTCGCTGATTATATTGGAATATTTTTTCAAGTGGATTAAGTTTATCTTTTAATTAAAAATAAACCGTATTTGATATTTAAAAATATTATACTGGTTTTAAAAAGAAAAATACTTCAAATTTAGTTCACAAAATTTGATATTCTTAAAATTCTTTGAAAGAAAACACTCTTTACGATGAAGTGCTCCTTTGATCTTAATTTAAAAGTAGCCTAAAATTCAAACACTTCAGAACAACAAGATGTAACGCAATATAATGCGAACAGTAAGAGTACACCCAAAATTTTATCTTAGAAATTTTTCGGCAAACATTGAAATATAATTTGATCCCTACTACATTTTAAAGTATTATTTATAGCAAGCATTAGCAATTACTGTATTTTCCAAACAACAATACAGTCGTATAAAGATGATACTGCCCTTATTCGTTATCTAACCTAACCTAAATCATTTTATTATGAAACTTTATCTAAATTGAAGACATCTAAATTTTAAAAACTCTTAATTGTTATTCATTAAGCCACAATTTTTTTTTTAAATATTGTGACGTCAATGTATATGTTTTGGTGGATCTAAAACAGTAGAGGTTTAAATAATTTTAGTCATAAATGTTCTACTTTATTGTAATAATAATAATAATAATATAATAGAATTAGAACATTTATATGGCTACAATTATTTACAATCTCTACTGCTTGAGATACACCAACACCTGTACAATAAATAATAAATAAATAAATATATCATCACGCCTTTTACCCATTACGGGTGTGGCACTCTGCTTACGCAGATCTCGGTAGGTGATATATTTTTGCGTATGAAGTGCGGTTACCAGCCGTCAAACAATAGGCCCCAAAGATGTTAGTGGAGGGAGAACCACAGGGGTAAATTTAAATTTGTAACTGTCGGCAGTGGGATTCGAACTAAGGATCTTACGAACCACCCGTACAATGACGTGACAAATTAAAAAAAAATCATTGTGGCTTAATGAATAACAATTAAGACTTTTTAAAAGTGTAGATAGTCTTCAATGGGGTCGTTCATCATTTTTTTATTTATTTTTTATGATCTAAATAGAAGACTATCTACATTTTTAGACAGTATTAATTGTTATTCATTTTCATTAATCAATGCATATATTACCGGATAAAATGTATTTATTTTCATATCTTCATGTAGTGTTGATGGAATACAGGGTGTTTCAAGACTAGTGTAACAAACTTTAACAGCTTATTCCTGAGGTCATTTTGAGCCAAAAATGTCATATTAATATATGTCCTATTCCTTCTAGTTACCAAAATACAAGAGGTTGAACTTCTACAAATAACACGAATTTTTCTAATTTTTGTAATCAAGGTACTTTCGGAAAACAAGAGTTTTATTGAAAATTCATACCTTATTTGTCTTAATTAATATTATTTATTAATATTAACGAATGAACGAATACAATTTAGAGAACAAAACAAATTAGGTTTGTTCCAACTGATCATTTCTGACAAGTTTGTGACATGTTTGTGACAATTTCACTGCGCCTGCGATAAATGTAAACAAGTTAAGTTAGAAACATAGACTGGAACGGCGAATGGAGTGAAGCGCATGTGTATGCTCATTTTTTGTTTTGACAGCTAACCTTAAATATAAATATAAATAAAGAAATTCATACATTATCGTACAAAAAAAGAAATGAAGCTTATGTTTCAAAGTTATCTTGTTTACATTTTTCGCAGGCGCAGTGAAATTGTCACAAACTTGTCAGAAATGACCAGTTGCAACAAACCTAATGACACAATTAAATAGACAAATAAATAAATTCTAAACACAGAACAACATAACATAACATGGGAAGGTTAGCGTCTGTTTGGGTATTTGCCTTGGTATTCTCTAGACGCGTAACGGGTATTACCATTCCATAATCCATAAATAAAAATCATATCTGCATATTCAGCAGACTGTAACCATCTATTATGAAACAAAAATACAATCAAAAGTACAACAATTTTTAATTAAGACAAATAATGTATGACTTTTCAATAAAACTCTTGTTACCTTGATTACAAAAATTAGAAAATTTCGTGTTATTTGTAGAACTTCAACCTCTTGTATTTTGGTAACTAGAAGGAATAGGACATATGTTCTTATGACATTTTTGGCTCAAAATGTTCTCAGGAATAAGCTGTTAAAGTTTGTTACACTAGTCCTGAAACACCCTGTATATTGATTAGTGTTATCATCAATATACGAGAAGAAACTTTGCAGTTTGTTACAAGTAGTTTTTTTTTTTTTATAAAAAGATTGGAAGAAGGTTAACTATTATGGTCATTACATGCCGCTTCATGGGTAGATGATTGTGAATAAATGTAAACGTTACAAACCGTTAAAAACGATCTTGCTTTTCAGTAGGATTCGAACCCACGACTTTGGTGTGTTATGCTAGTGACCTAGCCACTGCGCCACCGAGATCGGCATCAATAGTAAAGAAACATTATTTATGCTCTTATTTTCAAAATATCGTGTTGCATTTGTTTAATGAATTAAATTTACTATAGAAGTAATTTTGACTGTATTTTTATAAAACCGGTAGTTAATAAAATTATAAAATTTGCCCGAAATATTAGGGGGTAGACAATACAAGTTTGACTTGTGTACAAATACATTTAACACAAGAGTAATAGAAATTACGTAACTTGTTAAAATCATCAAGAACATCTGTATGCTAAGGAACAAAGTAGCTGTAAGTTTGCAGAAGCATACGGGTGCGTACACCTCATCAAATATGAGCGACCATTCTGCGGCGGTGTGGCTTGGACCGATTAGAGTCATAAAGGAGTCTTCGAGACACATTTATCGTTGACGCCTGGTCGTGGTCAGGACTTACACAACAGTTTACTTTCAATTCTGCACGAGTGAAACAGCAGTGCGATCTCACCGCCGGCAAGTCGCAACTAATGTTCAAGTCCAAGCGGTGGTGGGCGAGTGAAAGCTCTTGTGCGACCGGCATACTGATCGCAAGCTCCAAGCTTGAGCTTCCGACCGCCGACCGCAAGTAGAGCGACGCGCATGTAAGGATCAAAATACACTGAAACACTGCGCGAATATAAAACCGCCAACGGAGAGTTGTGATCTCATGTTTCGTACAACAAAGAAGACGAAATCGTTTAGTAGGTTCGTCAGGTGTCTGAGCTGTTACGGGAAGTTTCGTCCGGCGTTTTGTTTCGCTGCATGGACGTGGATAGCGTGGATATCATGAGCTTTCTTACCCCTTAATATTGATTACAGACATATTACCAAAACAGATAAGTCTCTCAAAACACACACCATCTTTCCTTTCAGGTTGAAAATATTTGAGATAACTGTAGCATATTTCCGTTATTCTTATCTTTACATAGACCTTGTTTAAAGTTCACACTACAACTAAGAAATCTCGACAATAATACATATAACATCCACCAACATATTTCTTACATAATCTTTGAACAGATTTTTGATCTGAGAAATTGAATCGTGTCTGGAAAATATGTTAGAAAATTCATGAAAAAGTCGAATGTCAAATACAAAACCGCAACTCATTACAGATTTCGCATTTCCTCTAGATATCCATGGCAAATCGGACCATATTTCTTATTTAAACATCAAATATAGTGCAAAAAAACTAATAATTATCGTTACAGGTGTTTGATGAATTTAATTGAATATAAATGAATAATGAATATAAAATATTTGCGGAAACTTATGAAAAAGGTGATAAATTCGTAAGAATCTCACCTATCAGTTTTGTACACCAATGTCACTTGGAAATAATATTTGAATCTCATTGCATAGATCTAATTAAATATAAAACTTTGGGCGGAAAAACGACAAATTATATGTACTGATACGAGATATACACAGGTATCGAACTTTAATTATGAATGACTTCAGATATAAGTAATCAAAACAGATTGGAGTCAATTGCTATCACAGATGGCGCCACTTAACTGACTACAAGTTCTCCATATCCTGAAACTTCTTTCTAACTAGCTCGGTTAAAGCGTATAAATGGGGTTTTTAACTAGAGTTACAAAATGGCAAATAAATCATTTACATTATAACTAGACCCAAAAACATCGTACTAAAGTTAAAAAATATTATTAATTATAAAGATAGCTTTCTAATGTCAGAATATTGTTTCTCTGTTTAAGTTTCTTTCTCATAAATCTATTCAGTTCTAAATTTTTTGTACTTCTCTTGTTATTGAGCTCTCAGATAGTCGAAGTGTCAAATGGCTGACACCAAATTTTAAATAGTTTGTTTTGTTTTTAATTCATAACCAAATAACACTTGCACACTTGATGGTAAGGTCGAAACAATGAAATTAAAAACATGTTCAATGAGATAGGTTAGCAAAATTTATCAGTAGTAATCAAACATTTGACTGAAATAATCTTACAGTTTATTTATGATTCTGTATGGAATAAATGGTATTCATGTATATTTTAATTATTTATCACGAAAAGTCCATTTAAATCATTTTCTAAACAATAAAAAAGTACATTTCGTGACTACAATTATTTACAATCCCTACTGTTTGAATGAATAGCAATTAAGAATTTTTAAAACTGCAGATAGTCTTCAATTTAGATAAAGTTTCATAAAAAAATATACTGAAGGACCCCATTGCCTTTTCTATAATTTTATCTAAAGATAATTTAGTTTTTCGATCACATCTGCTGTGCAATTTCATATTAAAAAAACATGACATCAGTAAACAAGTAACAAAATAGAATCTAGGGCTATGAGCCCTCTTAATATTTATGGGCTTACAGCACACAGTTATTTAATCGTACATTTCTGCCACAAAATACAAACGCCATGCCCTTCCAAGCTGCGTCACCCCCAAATTGCCTCCCTAACTCAACTCGGAAGAATCAGCAGCGTCTCTGGAGTCACGTTGGTGACACGACGCCCTGCGTCGCCTCTCTCGGCGGTTATCTCTGCCCCGCGGCTCCGGCGCTCATTATGCAGGTGACGCGCTTTGTTCAGTTGACGGAGTTGCTGGCGACGCCGACGCGACGCCGCCAGAGTCGTTCGTCCTACGTAACCACGCGGTCCCCGAGGACCGGACCTGAATTTGCGAGCCAAGTGCTCTGAATTTTCCTCAGGAAGGAAGAGAGGATGAAGAAGATGAAGATGGTTTAGTTCTACTTGGTTTACATCAAGAGACAAGTCCCACCATAGACACATCGCTAAAGCGAACATTTTTACCATATTTTTTCCGGGCTAATGAACAGTAAAAACAATGTTGTATATATTTCAACAGATGACTTCTCATACACAGTTTACAAATCTTAAATTGCATATTTTCTAATAACGGTTATTTTGAATTAGGGGCAATTTGTTTTTCGAATTGGAATACTTTTTTCAGAGACAGCCAATTTGTACTCAGTTTGGTTTGCCATTTCGCAATAAATAGACTTATGTCAAAACCAAGGGGAAGATTTTCAATAATTTTTTGTGAATAAAGATTATATGACATGGGAAGATACGATGTTTCAAATTTAAGAAACCAAAGTAATACTCTTTTCTGTAACACTGTTTTGGAAACTACACATTCTACAACTAAAAACTGTATAGAAACAACTATCATTCCATACGCCGCGTATGGAATAATTTCGACGAATCAAAGCCGCATATTAGCGCGATATATGAAGTATCTTGATTTAGTTACTATGCTTACTTCTATTTGTTTTAATTTAAATTTCTGAGTTTGACGTTTTCAACAGTTTTATATTTGTATTTTTTGTATAATTTCCAAAATCTTGTTATATAAAGTATAGTCTACAACAGATAACGGAATGGCATATCCCACACTCGCAAACCGTAGACCTCGCATTCGGCTCGGTCTACAAACTTTTTGCTCGCGTGGAATATGTGCCATTCCATTACTTGTTGTAGAATATACTATTTCATACGAGTATTTAATTCCAACATTTTATAATAACATTATAACTGATTAGAAATTTCTCTTACTTATATCTTTTAGGTGGTTTGGAAATTTGAACATATATGGAGTGAGAGGTTTGTGAAACTAATATATGCGGACGAGGAATAAGTGGTTAAATGTGATGGATCGTTGCGTGAATGAAAGACTCCGAGTGTGAAGAATAGACGAGCATGTATGAAATCATTAAATGTATTTTGTAATGTTAATTTTTTTATTAATCTGAAATATATCTGTTTTGTTAATAATTGTATCTGTTACATAGTATAATAAAATTTATTATTATTATATACAGACGTAATTAAGAAAAAGGTCAAAACGGATTCAGGAGATCTGAAAACATTTTCACAAATGTCCTTGATTGTTTTTAATAATTCTATGCTCACGTATAGGTTGTATAAGAAAGTAAAAAGTAACACATTTATGTACATTAATAATTAAGTCCAGTTATATTTCAAAATACATTCATTTCCATTTAGAGAAATTAGGAAAAAAATAATAATTAAGCTAGTTTTTGTCGTTATTAAAAAGGCTGGGACAGAATTGTCGTTAATCTTTAAAGAAAGACACAAAAGACATATTTTAACGCAGTCCATTAATTTTTAACAAAAACATTTGGATAAGAAAACAGAACTAAGAAACAGTTCCGGCAGCGGACAAATGAGCGCTGATAAAAATATTACTGTCACCCATTATAGTAGAAAAATGTATTCGTCCAGCCTAATTGTTTATTTCTGGTTAGTTTAAATACATTTATCTGCAATGCGGAAACCAAAATAATTGTAAATTCAATAGTATCGAAAATAATTTGCAGTGATTTGATTAAAATCTTGTACTGTTGTTTATTATTAACATAACTGGGAGATAATTACATTTTTGGGTAGGAATTGAACGCAATCAAATAATTAGCCTGGCGTCATTACAATGCGAAGCCAACGCATGAAAGTTGTACGCAGTTCCTCTATCGTTACGAAGTCTGAATTAGTGAAAATGGCGTAAAATTAAACGACCCGGCCCTGTCGCAATTAGGGAAAAACTGGCGCACTTTGCACAATATTTATTGGAGCGTAATTTAAATGAAATGTTCATTGCGCTTTTAGAACTATCCGCGTTTTTATCACGACAGAAATAATGCCGCTCGGAAAAAATATTAATGGCTCCGCAGTTAAGTTCGGGAGACTTGAAGCGGAAAGATTTCAAAATAAGCGCATGAAAGTGAGAGGAGCGAAGCGACTTAATCGTTGATGTTCGCAGAACGGAGTTTAGCAATTACTTACAATTAATGCTTTATGCGAACTCGGAGACAGCGCCGAACAATAAAGATACCATTAAATATTCCCATTATTTCGGTATAACTTACATTTCTGCTCTATTCTCTTCTTTTCAACTTTCTTCTACGCTCTACGCAAATAGAAATAAAGAGCATCCGCAATTTTATGCTTTCAATGAATTATGCACTCTTACCCGTCCTGCTGCTACACCAACAAATCAAGAAGTTATCACGAAACAAAAGAAATCTAACTCTAGCACTGTCACGAAGATTAAGATAGGAATATTTGTATTATTTTATGGAAGATATTCCAAATTACGGCACAGCTGACCTATAGGGTATAATGACAATTGAATCAACGGGGTATTTCACCATTTTTTTATGAAAGTTTATCTATATTGAAGAATATCTACACTTTTAAAAAGTCTTAATTGTTATTCATTAAGCCACAATGATTTTTTAAAAATATTGTGACGTCATAGTAGAGATCTAAAACAGTAGAGATTTAAATAATTTTTGTTACATAAATGTTCTATTTTATTGTAATAATAATAATAAAATAAGTAAAAAAATATATGACTACAATTAATTACAATCAGTACTGTTTTAGTTCCAGAAACACCTCTACTATGACGTCACAACATTTTAAAAAAAATCATTGTGGCTTAATAAATAACAATAAAGACTTTTTAAAAGTGTAGATAGTCTTTAGTATAGATAAAGTTTCATAAAAAAAAATGGTGAAAGACCCCACTGCGAATGCAGTTTAAATTTAAATGTAGCAGATTTCAACCTCTCTCTTGTATGGCGAACATTTCAACTTTTTACGAGTTTAATGTAGTAATTCTTTATTAAAATATATAGCACTGGTTGCATAAAGCGTTGTTAACTCCGTTGTTAAAGTAACAATATGATCAGACAATCATGTTCCCTGTAACGAAGGAAATAGATTTATAAAAGTATTTTTGATAGGTTGAACACGTTGTTGCATTACCAAAGAAGTTAATAACGCTTTATGCAACCTATACAATGTGTTTAATAATTACCTTACTTGATATATAAAATATATGTTTCACTTAATTGTTTGTTCTCACAGTAGTTATGATTATTAAAATACAATGTTACACATGTCGTAAGTTTAAACTAAGATGCAATATTTACTTATAAGTTATTAATATAATACTCTGGATTACCGTACTGTTTCAGTGCAACATAGGTTTTCACTGTATGTGGTCCAGGACGTGAAAAAAATTTGGAAATATATCACAAACATTGCTCAAACTATTGCCAGAATTGTACCACGTAACCATTCGAATTTTTTCTTCATAAGTAAACATCTTGATCATGATGTTTTGTTCATCATGCTAAAGCGGAGCCACTTCTTCGGTATGGGATCTGTTTTTGGGGTGCTTCGTCTGCAGTTAATGATGTTTTTATTTGCCAAAAAAGAATTATTAGAACTATTGCTAAATGTACACGTACTTTTTCATGTAAAACACTTTATAGAAAATACAATATTTTTACAGTAACAAGTTTATACATATTTGAAGTGTGTAAATTTATTTATAAAAATAAATCCTCGTTTGTTCTAAACTCAACTTATCACAGCTTCAATACGAGGCAAAAAGATAATTTTTGCATCCCTTTAACTAAATATAATGTTATTAAAAATGTGCCACATATTCAAGGCCTCCGTATTTTTAACAATTTACCAAGTGAAATTAAGTCTTGCAGTAACATAAAACAATTTTTAAGTGGTTTAAAAATTTTCTTGTTAAACCACTGTTTTTATAATTTACAAGAGTTTTACGATCTAAAACTTTGATTATTACGTCTTGTCGTTTCTTAGTTTTTGACCTGAATTGTCTCTCTAATTTTGATCTCCTTATGTTTCGAGATATTATATTATATATTTTATATTTATCTGATTATGACGATTTCGATATATGTATTCTCATATCAACGAAATAAAATTATTATTATTATTATTATTATATTATTATTTTGCATTGACAACCTGTGTTGTATGTTATCTAGTAAAGTACGGTTGTAAACGATAAGTTAGCAATCAGAGATTTCAAAAATTAATAACGAAAATAAATAATATCAGCATATACAGAGAATTTAGTACTCGATAGCATAATAATTAAAATGTAAGTGTAAGTAATTGTCGAAATTAAAACTGGCAATTTATGTAATGTTTGTTGATTTGGTGTCGACAGAGTTATTAACTATTGAGTAATTAGGTTGCGTATTTTGAGATTGATAATTTTAATAAAGATCATGTAAGTTAGTTCCGGATGCAGTCTTTTATTGCTGTTGACTCCCAGTCTCGAGAGGACCCCTTTTTATTTTGTACCCTCTTAGGAAGGTTACACGTTGATATGTATAATAGATATTTATAGTAAATACATTAACTACAGAAAAATATGCTAGATTTTAAATTATTCGATGTAGGAAACATACAAAAGAAAGTTGTAAAAAAACACATTTCATTCGAAATTTCAAATAAATAAAATCAAGTCAGATTTGTCCATTGTCATGAAATTTATAATTATGTACATCCACACAAACGTCATTGATATAATTAGTCAAAACAAATTCAGGGTACTTGAAAATATGTACTTTCGTTCTACGTATAAAAAATTTAAATCCTTACGCAGGAAATGCAATAGCCAGCCCCCAATAAGAAAATGGTTTCGAAGAAAAGTAATTTATTTATAATACCTCTTTTACCAAATTCAGTTTTTAAATATTATGATGTCATCTTCGAGCTTGCTTTGTTGCTAATTGTAGGTAAATATCATGAAATACTCCGTTTGAATTCACCCTCGTCGTGGTGCGATTCCTGCCTACTTAACAAGTCACCACGTGGGAAGTTGCTGCATCGGAAGCTCTGGCCCAACGGACGGAAATTCAGCACCATAACTCACGGTGCAAGAGGCTGGCGCTTCTGGCGTCCCGACGACCACAAAGCGCCCGAGTGCGTCACGTCCCCTGCAATAACTCCGTCGCTGCAGGAAGAGCCGGCAACGGCTGTTGAACCATCACAATAGAACAGAGTTAGCTTGGATGCGAGATTAGTGGAGTCAAATTGTCAGAATTGTAACAATAGTTTGACAGGAGTGGTTTTGTAATGACGATGGCTGCGATTATGGATGTGCTTCGTACGAGGCACACTCAAAAGAACACAAAATATGCGCAAGGATCTTCGAAATTAAATAAATGTAAAGCAGTTTGTTAATTCCCGAATGTTTCTGCTATATTGTTTGCAAGGATCTCTAATAAAAATTGGATCATGAGTGGAAAGATTATTACAGAATATTTTAGGACAAATGCCTGCAAAATCATATTTTTCTGTTAGAAGAAACGTGTATTCAATAAGCTGAAAAATAGACCGAGAAGTTGCAGAGCGAATAGTAACAGCTAGAAAGTTATTTAAATGGCTACCAAAAAAAGAAATATCAATTAAAATAAAAATACACGTTAAAAAAATCTGGTGTGCACACCACACTACTTTCTTATACAAATAAATTGTTTACTAAAAAATAAATTAAATACACCTCCAAACTTAACTTGAAATTTATTACTTATGTGTAATTTAAACATGAATAAACTCATTGCTGTAGTACGCATCGTAATATGTCTCATATTTATCGAAATATGGCGAATTGTAATATTTTTCCAAATACGGAAATTTCCCCAAATATGACTTAAAATTGTAATTTTTTTTTATTACATTTCTTTATAATATTCGCGCCAGGAAACCCATTGCAGCAGAGCGCATCGTCATATCTCTAATATTTTTCGAGATATGACGATTTTTTATATTTTCCGAAGAGCAACTTTGAGGGGCTGTAACTCGAAAACTATACAAGATATCGAAAAATATCTCCAATTTTGTGTTTTTTGTGCTATTTATAATAAATTAGTAAATTTTTAAAATTTTGAAATTTTTTTGAATTTTTTTTCAAAATTTCGATTGGAGATATCTCAACAAATATAAAAGATACAGTCTTGCAGTGTTCACCAATCGATTCAGCTCGACGAAATACATAAATCCTGAAAATTTCAGAAAATTCGGACAACCAGTTGAAATGTTAGAGCAAAAAATCTGAAAATGGCCAAATTCAGGCCAAACGTCAAGGGGTACCCCTTGATTTTCAGGACAAAAAACGCCATATTCAGGCTTTTTGCTCTAACTTTCCATCCCGTAAAGCGATTTTTATGAAACTTTGCATACTTATGTAGTTCGACGAGCTGAATCGATTGGTGAACACTGCAAATCTGTATCTTTAATATTTGTCGAGTTATCGCCGATCGAAATTTTGAACAAAAATACAAAAAAAATTCAAAATTTTAAAAATTTGCTAATTTGTTATATAAAGCACCGGAAACGCTAAACTGAAGAGTATTTTTAGATATGTCATGTAGTTTTTGTATTACAGGCCCTTAAAGTTGCACTTCGAAAAATACCAAAAATCGACGTATATCGAAAAATATTAGAGATCTGACGATGCGCTCTGCTACCATGGGTTTCTTAGCGCTTATATTATAAAGAAATGTAATAAAAAAAATTTACAATTTTAAGTGAGGATATTCCGTGAGTTTCAAATTTTTCTATCGGTATGTATGTATTGAATGATTTAAATAATTACAGTTTCTGTTATTTGTTTGTTCCCATAGCAACTAAAATTAGTACCAAACAATTATCAATTCACCACCCGGTATAAAACATGAATTTCGAAGACATGAAGTTGAAATGAACAATTTTATTCAATTTTATTTTAGCGAAGAAAGTCGGCGGATAAATTTACCAAGTACGAACGAATTTTATTGTTTAAAATTGCATTCCATTTCAACGGTCCATAGAATCGAATCGCTTAAACGATTGCTAAGTGCGCATCTAAAGTATTCCAAACTATTTTAAGGCTGAACAGTTAGGTTAAACTTCCAGTACTTTAGCAATAATATCCCATTAGTTTCCATTGGGCCGTGTGCAGCAAAGAGTAGTGGAGCACATGAAACTCCAATAGACGTGTGGAATAAAATAAATACAATTGCGTCTTGAGGTCCCGGGATGGCAAATAGGCCGACGAGAGGGTTTTAAACCCCACTTGAAAACCGAACACGTCCGAAAATCCAATCGTAATCCCATCTAAAACAATCGGTGCTCCATTTTATATCGATTATTATTGTCTGGAGCGTTGCTTAATGCGTGCGGTTGCCCTGCCACACTGGGCCCCAAACAAAACGCTCACAGATTTATTCCTAATTAGCACCGAGTGAGAAACAATTAGAAAAGAATTAAGCGCGCCGTAAAAATGTTTAATTTGCGTTTAAAACAAATGCGAAAGTTTCGCTGCAAGAAACAGCCAACTTTACACTTGGTCGATTCGAAACTGCAGCTGATGCGTAAAATGTAAATACAGTCAAATATTACGGAAAGTTATTAACGAGCGAATATTTTTGTTTTATTTCTCTTTGTTTTGTCTTGTCTTTTGTTTCGGATTTGCTGCAATAATTTTTACTTGGTAATTGAAGTACGTTGCACACTGCTCTAATTAGAGAAATTATAAACTAATTAAATACTGGATAATGTTTTTTTTTTTCCTTGAAATAAAACTCTTAATGAATAGAATATGTAATTAGTTTAATGAACAAAAGCTAACGAAATTCTAACTGGAATTAGTTCACTAATGAAATTCATTTTAAAAACAGAGTAAAATATCATTTTATATATAAAAAATTAATTAAATAAACGCTGATGTTTCAGCTTACGTTACCTTACCTTTCTAAAAATTTTGGTCAAAACTATTCTCAAAATCTAAGCTTGTATTACACTGCACTACTTCTCCGAAGTATACTGAAATTCCACATTAAAAAAATTATTATTTAATTCAGAAGTTCATATCCAAGTATTCAATGTAATACAATGTCATATGAATACAGATCCTATTCCTCTTGGTTACCAAAATACAAGAGGTTGAAGTTTTACAAATAACACAAAATTAATTTTTTAATCAAGATACTTTCGGAAAACAAGAGTTTGTTAGAAAAGTCATACCTTATTTACCTTAATTAATTTTATTTATTAATATTACGAGTACGATTTGGGCAACAAAACATAAGATGATACAATTACATAGAAAAATAAATAAATTCAAAACATAGAACAACATAACAAAGAATGGAATGGATTAACCGTTACATAACATGAAATAAGATAACAAATTAAAGAAATTACTGTAAGTACTCAACGTACGCACTTTGAATTCGTTTACACGTATAAAGTTTGAAACTCTTGTTTTCCGAAAGTATCTTGATTAAAATATTAGAAAATTTCGTGATATAATTATAAAACTTAATAAATCTTTTGTATTTTGGTAACTAGAAGGAATAGGACCTATGTTCAAATGACATTTTTGGCTCAAAATTGCCTCAGGAATAAACTGTTTAAGTTTGTTACACTAGTCATGAATTACCTTGTATATAAAAAAAAAATGTCTTATTTTAAGAGTAAATATATTTTTCGCCAATTAAACTATCTGCAACAAAACTATTTCTTCTTACACTAAATTATTCGAAATATCGTTCGTCATATTACTTCTTTTGTTTATGTTTCAGTTTGATAAGAGTATTTAAGTTCGAGTTCCTTTGACGTTTTACATTTTAGTTTAATTAATAAATGTTTACTTTCTCATGGAATTGCTGTTCCAGACTTAGTTAAATTTTTATGAATAAATATTTTGTACAACTTAATTAATATATACATATATTGTTCTTTACATATACAACATTTGTTTACTTTATTAAATATGTTTTATATGTATAAATAAATTGTTTATATAAAAATTCTAAAATTGTCATAAATATTTTATTTTTTCCACTCCCGTTACAGTGTTTTATTTCATTGTTTGTTGATATTTCAAAAAAGATATTGGTTGCCATTGACGACGCTTGTAACTTATGTAATACTGATTTTTGCGATTTGCTACCATATAGACTTTTGTACAGAAATGTCTCAAGAACAACATATTTAAAATTCAGCCAATTTGAAGGAAGCCACTGTTCCATAAGGAATGTGCGGAGTTCTTTATAAATAAAATAATAAATACATGATTACACCGTATACCCAGTTTGAGTTTAGTTCCCCATTTTCGTAGTCTTTATATAACATTAAGCAACAATTTTCAAACATACGAAAGAACTACCTACATTACTTTTCCTTTCAATTTCTATGCTACTGTTCCAAATAGGTCACCATGCAAGTAAATATCAACCCTTGACTTCGTAGTTTCGTCTTCGTCACTAAGTCAAACATCAAGGGCTATAATTCGCAAAAAAAAGTGTACCTATGTGGACTGATCTGTTTCTAATTGCATTACTTCCACTACCTGCAATCGAAAACAAATTACTCCGTATGCCGTTCGCGTGGAGCGGCAAAGCACGCACGATTCCGTTTAGCGGGTCGAGCGAAGAACAACAAAGGGCGGAAATGGGCGGCCAAGGGGGAACACCGCAATGTTTTCCCCATTTAGAATGATGGACGACATTGGGTGAACCATGGCAGGCTGACTGATCACCTACAGCTGCTGAGCGTTAGGTAGTTTTATCAATTTATAATAACGGAGAAAACAATTTTTTCCCAACCGTACCTCTTTGATTTGCAGAATGGTTTCAAAATATTTTGCTGTACAATAGACACAATAAGAATTACAAAAGGAAATAAGTCCTTATGCTTGAACGATCTACAGAATCTTCTTACCTCTCGTAAAATATATATAAGATGTGATGATATTTTCGTATATTGTAGATTTTCAAGTTAAAAGCCGATCAAACTATGGTAGCAATCCATCTAACGGAAGTAGTAATTTATTTCAAAACCAATCAGGTCTTTTAGGGACATTTCAGTAAATAATTAATTGTGTATTATTGTGATGTGGTACGTCTAGGACTGTTATGCCATTGATGATAACTGGCTATAATTTTTACCGATTAAAAATTAACATTTTCGGGAGGTTTTGAGCATGAAATTCGGTTACCGGCCGTCAAGTCATGTCTCCCAAAGGTGATAGTGGAGGGAAATAAAAGGGGTAAAATAAAAAATACCTCCCGCCATAGATTTCTTATCAAACAATGCAGGAACACGAACTGATACTATCAAGAAACGCTCGTTTCTTCAAAAAATTATGACATTTCAAAAAATGGCATTTTGCAACCATTGTTGTTTTTCTTTTTTCAAAAAATAAAAGTAAAAGTAAAATATTAAAATATAATTTGCTTTAAAGTGTTGTAATTCGTAAATGGTGACTGTAAGAGAAAAATATTTCAAACAATAATTCTAGATAATAATATTTGAAACATTATTCTAATAACAAAATTTTCATTAAATCATAATTTACTGAGATATTTCAAAATCACTTGATAAGGCTTCAAGTAAACTACTACTTCCGGTTATCGGATTATTAGCTCTTCCCATGGGGATACAGATGATATATACAAAATATCAAAATTTTCAATTTAGTAGTTTTTGAGTAGTCGTAACTCCAGAGATCCACACAGACTGACAGATTGACAGACAGGCAGACAGAAAAACAGACACATATACAGATACCATCGCGAAATTATTTAAATCTTATTCTAGGAACCCTAAAACGTGCTCATCCACTGAAAACTCACTACCGAATTTTTAGCATGATTCCTATAACTCCCTTACAGGATGCGATGGGAGATAAACTGAGGAACTCACGAACAATAATTTGATAAGTTACCACAAAGATATTTATCTCCGAGTATATACAGTTTGATATCTGCTCTGCATTTTTAAACTCTAAACAACTTTTGTATTTCATTTTTACTGTAAACTGAATACACAGCACCGTACGAAAAATGTACACTGCAAACATCTTTTCTTTCCAGAATTACTTCTGTAAATTATATTTAACTACAGAGGGTGCTATTCACACCTCTATACTAAGGGCTGCTAACTAGGGCATTTTCAGATTGAACACTGTTGCTTTGAACAAAATTGTTGATCTCCAAGGTAATCAACAACTTTTGCACAGTAACAGCAATAAATTTTAAAATGCCATAGTTAGTAGCCCTTAGTATAGACCTGTGAATAGCACCCAGAATATTTTAGAACCTAACCTAAAATGAATGACACTTTCATCCAAAATGTATTGCTACGTTAATGAAATTTTGCTACAGATATTCTTGTAAATAATGTGTTTATAAATGCAACACTAATTTTACTCTGAATTTCTACAATAAGACGTGTCAAGAAGTTATGGCGAGAAAGGTTAAAACGAAAAATAGTTGAAAGTCTGGTCCTGCAAGATTTAAAATCCCTTTGAAAAGCTGCCGCTTACAAACAATTGAGTTCCATTTCTTCCAAGGCAGCAGTAGACGTCGTTTTACAAAAACAACCACTTAACGAAGTTTACACCGTCTCTACATCGGAAACAAATATTTCAAGGCAAGAGTGTGGCTGCGAGGACGTTTTAAAATCTTCACGTCATTCGGTTTACAGCCGTCAACATCCAAGATTCAACGCTAATATTTATTTGCCTCCCACGACAAACATTTGCGCATGTCACCAGCGAAACAAACCACACTTTAAAAGTTAAAATATTGCAGCTATGCATTAGCTTTGACAGGAATGCATCTTTTATTACTTCATTTATATAACATTCTGCAGAAGTTAAATAATCCCCAATTACAGAATGTTCATAGTGTTTCTACATCCAGCACATTTATGTAAGGGAGGTATTGTGACAGATAAAAAGTTTTTAATTATTTACAATTGATTTCATAATATATCAAAATTGAATTGAGTAAATAGCAATAATTGTGATTACAATTTTATTCGCCGTGTCCCTCGTTCGGCATCGGTAACATTTCACCCCCTCACGTTGGCAGGGCATCCTCGCCTAGGGAAAGTTCCGGCTGAGCGACTTCGGGCTAGTGTCATATAGTTAGGTGAGTTGGTAGGCCTGACGGTACCGTGCTCTCTCGCTCGTAAACCTCTTGGGGGATTTACGTTTAATGAATAGTCACTTTCAGCAACGGAATAAGTTATGCTGCTTTTAGCTTCTTTGTAGCGTACCTACACTCTTCCCTACTCTTTATGTACTCTTCTACTTCATGTAGTTTTTCTAGATGAAATCATTTATATTTATAAGGGATGCTATGGAGAATTACAGGTATTTCTACTGCAGGAAGAAACCAACAACCCTTTTATAAATGGATTTCCATTTTTTACTATACAAAATTCATATTTTATATTACAAATTTAAATGGGTACTTAGTTTTGTAAATTAATTTTAAAAATAGTTAATTGTAAATTAAATATTACCTGTTTATTGATATGTTTCATGAATTAATGTGTGGGCACATTACGTCATATGCAAATGAGATGTAAATTTATCACTTTACTTTGTATCAATCAGTTGTATTTACATATTAATAGAAATTGCAATCCTATACATCAAATTAAACTGTAATTATTAATTTTCATTAATTTGCATAGTAATTATTCATAACAATAGGTTGGTTATATATTAACAAATTAGACAAATGTATGGAAGGTATTAGATTAAATAAAGTAAATTGAAAACAAAATACAAATATCTATCATCTCGCCATGTCCTCAATTCTGGGTGTGGCACTTTGCTTGAGGCAAATGTTGGGATAATATTTATTTTTTGGGTGTGAAATACGGTTACCATATATTAAATCAAGCTCTAAAAGATTGGTAGAGGTGCCTAAGAGATATATTTTATGAAAATTTGATCTACAGTTTTATGAGTTACCATTGAACTATTTGCTTTTATTAGCTTTTTATATATTAGGATAGGAATGATGATCAATTGTGATATATAATAAATTAATAGATTATTCAAAAATTTATTAATATTCTAATAATTCGACGTTTCGGTCATTACTATGAACATCTTCAGGAGAAATTTAGGACCTTGAAAATTTATGTTAATCTTTAAATTTTCAAGACGCTAAATTTACCCCTGAAATTGACATAGTAATGACCGAAATTTTGAAGTTTTAAAGTATTAATAATTTTTTTATTGTAATCCGAAGAATCTTTAAATTTATATTTATATATTATTGAAGGTTCTGCAATCTAGTTAAATGTTTTATTCTTATAAAGATACCGAAAAATAATTGCAAATTTACAATAATTTAGTTGAATATGGAACTAATAGTTGGTAATCAGAAATTAAACCAAAATTTCTTAAGTTTCATCAGGAAAATAATTTTATCTCATATTAATATAAAATGAAATCATGCAAGATCGCTGCATTTTATCAATACACCGTCATCTTTACAAGTAAATGTTAATACGACATTAAAAATATAACATGTTATACTAAAATTATTCCAAATATTTACTCAGAAATCATAACGCCTAATACCACAATCTCTGTTCTTGGGAATTTAGAGAAGTTTTTTAGAGATGTCTAATGTTCCAAAATTATATTAATTACAAATGGTAAGTATTTTTTTCTAAAACAATTTTAGAACATTACAAAGCTAAAACGCTTTTCTTAGAATATCCAAACGCTCGTGGTACTAGTTTAATGAATATTTCGATTTTGTCAAATATATCGCCTTGTTATGTACGTAATGAAACTACTGGCTCCCTTGATAAACATAACACGCTTAACTGACATTGCGTAAATTAAAAAGATATCAAGACAAATGTGATATATCTACTTTCATAATTTGAATAATTATAATAGGTCTCTAGGTAACTACCATTTTCTATAATTATATAAATTAAATCATGCTTCTCCATAATCGCGATGGCTGGAAAAAGTAGGCGATAAAGTGATATTCATGAAGGTGATTTTAATATTGAAGCCGGAATATGAATTCGTCCCTTAATCAAAGCGCAGCAAAGAAAAACATCAAAACTTGTTTTTCTGTCAGTTCCAGCCATATCCAACACAAAACAGTAAATCTAGCGAAATTTACAGGAACAGGAACAGGAATCAAAAACAGTCACAAAAGAAAAATCCCTGAACACGTCAACCTGCTAATGAATGACACGGCGTCACGTCAGTCAGTCAAAGGCAGGTTATTCGTGTCACAGCACTCTTTGATTGGAAGAGTTAACATACAAAACAATCCGCAAGACGTGGAACTAGAGCAGCGAAAAATCACAAAAGGCTTATTCTTATACCTACGAAGAAAAACAAGCGAGAACCGATACCTCGACAGTGGGCCAGAAAGAGAACGAAGGTGGGTAGAGAGTAACAAGCTGACAAACTCGCTATCGGAGCGCTGCAGGCGGCGAGACCCCGAACTACCCTACCCCTTTCTGCGTCTCTTTGCGCTATCCTGGATCCTGCGATCCTGGACCCTTTCCTTCATTCGTTACTCCAATAACAAGGAGATAAAACGAACCAGCGCTCGCTTTAATCTCGGGCGGGGCCGAGGGATGACACGATTTAAGGGTTGGGGGCCTTCAGGAACTTTGGATAGCAAGGGGTAGATTCTTTCCTGGGTAATTATGCCACTATGGTTTATGGGGATTGGCATACGAAATAGCGGACAAAATGTGTTAATTTCTTAAACATTTACATCAGATAGACATTGGAGTACCGTTCAAATTATTATTCATTACGTTTTTAGGACTTGCAATAGTAATAGTACCCCAAATTTACTTTATACATCATATTGCTCATAATGAAATTGGAAAGTAATTAATTTAAAATGATTTTAAAACTTTCTTGGCCCTACATACCATATTTGTAAGAGAGCTATGTTAGCTTTCTTATTTCTTCGTAGGACTTGCTAATAAGAAAACGAATTCAATATTTCTTTCATGACACTTAAATATTTAATGTTTATACTAAAATGTTTCTCACGAAAATTGAAGCAATCTTATATCTCGAAACTGTTACAAATTCGGAGAAACACTGTAGTTAACTAGTAAATCATCAAGATCTACGTCCACTTTGTTTTAAATCATTTTATCTGCACGCAACAAGTTCAAAAAAGAACACACGCACTTATTTACAACAGAATAATTTTAACATAAATTAGTTTTACAACAAGAATGAAGCTGGACTAATTTACTTCAAAACGAAAGAACGAATAAATGTATTTTATGCTTTTGCACAGCACTAAAACTAATTTAGTATTATTACTTGTTAAAAAAATTCTAACGCTAAGAACTTTCTAGAACATGAAAATTATTCTTAGAACTTATCCTGCACTAACATTGAAGTATGTTGTAGTTTAATGGATTTAAACAAATTTCACAACAGGGATATTTATTTATTTAAATCTCATTGAAACAGGAAATAATTTCCTATCATGTTTATTAGCTAATTTTAATTACACATTTATCGATATTTCTTGTACAATGAAGTCTTTCGATTCATAATTTTGTAATATACCTACATCATAATCCGTGTTTAAAACACGCTACAGCGTTCACAAACGCAAGATTAAAACACGCCGTGCTTTAAAGGTTGCTAAGCAACAACACAAATAATTACTGTTAATATCTGTCAAAACTGTAAACGTAAACAATAAATACTAACCAAACTCCATGTAAACGATATATGTCAAACGTCACACGCGTAAAATTATCAAAATTAAAATGTTGCTTTTCAGTTTTTTCCAGAGTATGATGCAGGTATAATAAAAAATAGCGTATAACACACGTGTATAAGT
The DNA here is from genome assembly GCA_963942605.1 of Poecilus cupreus. Classification (NCBI taxonomy): domain Eukaryota; kingdom Metazoa; phylum Arthropoda; class Insecta; order Coleoptera; family Carabidae; genus Poecilus; species Poecilus cupreus. The sequence goes on along the minus strand of OZ012725.1, from coordinate 3,963,639 downwards.
GCGTTCAAAGCACTAACGACGTTAAAAGCACTCCGCTTCGCGTCGTGCTCTTAAACTCGTCGTACGTGCTTTAAAAGCTTACTTATACACTTGTATAATAATATACTATTATACATTTCCGCGGCCCAAAATAGTTCAGTCTTCTATAAGAAATTATATAGAATTACCAAGCTATGTAAAGATGTCAGTAGTACATATTAATTTCATATTCAGGGATGATATCTGTAATTATTTATTACTATTTAAATTTACACGTGTATGAGATACATAAGTTTTGTTTTATTTAGAATGTTTTACGATTTATTTTGCTTGCATAAATTAATGTTTTGTTCCTTATTAGAAATAATTTAAAATAGTCAAAATTTCATCATGCTTTATAACAAAATACCAATACAAAACTTATTTACAATATGAATCTCGTTTTTTACTGTGGTAAGTAGGAATATATGAAGCACAGATAGCGAGAATAAGCAATTCGGTTAAACGATCGTTCGGTTGATTGCCGTTCGGATAATCGACGCCCTATTGTATTAACAAAAACTATGTCAATTATAATTTAGAAGAGCCTGCATTAAGTCCAAGAGCTATATAGAAGAAGTTTGATCTATTTCAATAACAATATAGCGTCCGCTGAACACAATAATCTCTTGCATAGTACCTACAAGCAAGCCCACCAAAATTGAAAGACACACTCTCCGGGAACTTTATATAAACACCAGTAACTTACAGCACTACTTAACATGCTGTAGTGAAAAAAGCCCTCGCTCAAAAGTTGCGCACATAAATTCTCCCGCAGCCCATTCTCAGGCAGGTGGGAGCCGCTTGCCACCACCAAGTGTAATTTTAAAAAGGAAACAAGAGCACCGGCGTTGTACGCAGATACCTGCTACGAAGGCGGAGATGATAAAACAAAGGATGTCGTCTGTTTTAATGTGATTCCGTCTAGCCTAGCCACTGTGATAGACGGGATGGAAATTAAAGGCATAAATTTAACGATGTGCATACTAAGTAATGTTATTATAGAACTTGAGCTACTGAGTTTAGGTTTTTCTTGTTTTCTATTAAAAATTCAACGATGCCAACAATTCTTACCACGCAGTTTCCAAGAGTTTATTAAATAATCTACTCAACTATTTTCGCAATCAACCGCGGATTATTCGAGCTGTCGTCAGCTCTTTTATTCTGTTAGTTCGGGATTTTCAAACCTCAATTATTATATTTAAATGCACACTTTCTAGTATTTTTCTCATAAGAATGCAGTGTGCCATGTTTGAATAAATGACATCTATTTGTGTTCTTAATTCTAGTACCTAACTTCATAAAAACTGTTTAAAAATAGGTGATGCAATATTTTCTGTAATGGGAGTAGGACACATCTTTCATTAATGTAATAAATATTACGGAATAAATAATAAATAATTAAGTGGGTATCAATCTTTTTAAAAAAATGTAACTACAGAGTAATATCATGTTAGCTAGTTGTCAAAAGTAATAAAAAGTATGTCAAAATTATAAAATTGTTTCATGGTGATTGACATACTTTTTATTATTTTTAACAAATAATTACTTGTTAAACATTACTTTGTGTTTTACATTAACGCTTCACTCCTGAGGATGACCTAAGTAAGGTCGAAACGTTAAGTGATTAATATTTTATTAAAAGGATTGACACCCACTTAATTATAATTCATTTATAATTTCTCCAATCCAGTAAGGTTCAAATTTCAAGATTCCTTACAATTCCATTTGAACATTTATAAACTGTTCGTAGGTACCGAATTTGATAAAATGTTAGAAGATTTTGAATTCACGAATTACAATTTTAATTATTCAACTATATAACTTATTATACACGAACTATGCTATAACTGCCAAAGTTTCTAACCCATAAAACTTAAATAATAGAATTCTTTTACTCCTGTATATTATATAAATATATTCCAATTATTTTCATTTTTTCGATGAATTATAGTACCCATAATTCACTCTTCTCGACCAATCACAGAGCCAAAAATTCATAATTCATGTTAATTTTAAAGACATTATGTGGATCAACAAAGCAACAGCAGTCTGAAATTGACATGTAGTCAGTTGTCATTCTGTATTTTTATGTCGTTTCTCAATGTGTGTTTTCAACCGATTTCGATAATTTGCTAAACGCCAAATCCGAATTTACAGGATTAGAAAAAGTACAGTACTATATTCGGGATTATGATCATTATTCTTTTGGATGATTTGCACTACTCGTCTACGGCTCATGAAGCAAACTTCTTCGTCCTAAATAACGACTATCATAATCCCTCATAAAATAATAAACTTTTATATTTATGACAATAAGTCATAACTATTGCTTACATTAATAAAATAAAAATACTTTTAGATGTAGTTTTGAAAAAATAATATTATGCTACTAATGCCCGCATTTTCATATTAAAAATACTATAATGGTACCTAAAAAGCTAACACATTTCGTAGGGTAGTTGTAAGAGCATAGTTAACTAATACTCCGTTCGCAATTTCAATATTTGGCCCTTTATAAGAAGTTGTTGAAGTTCGTACTCCGAATGGGGTAATATATGAATTGTATCTGCATGCGATTATAAGTTAGAACTGTAGTTGTACTCACATCGGAAGGTGGTGGTGTAACCGGAACCGGAAACGACATTTGTGTATCGGTGTCGCCATCTGCAGCCACAACTTGTCCACCATTAGCATCCCTGCGGCAAATTCTGCAACAAAGAATTCATAACATCATATATTAATACTGCTTTAATCAATTAAACCAAAAAGACAATAAATAATAATCACAGAAACAACACTATTATTCAAAGGCAGTAAACAGCATCAGCTAAATTAATGGATCGGTAGATATAAACTATAAAGCTATTTAATTTTTTGGGATGTAGTGTCATGTTATTTATGTAGAATGGAGTGTCGATTATCCGAACGTCGCGTCGGTCATCCGAAACGTCGGTTAACCGAAAGACAAATTGAAGTCCAATTGCTATCTTTAAAAAACTTGCGTGATTTAGCAACACTTTAACTACATTCCGATAGACTTTGTAATGTATTTTAAGACATGTCAAAATATTTATTCTACATACATTTTTTGTTTGATAGCACGGTGTATTGTGTCTTATTGTAACTTTATTTTGTCAATGATTTCTATTATATTAAATACTAATTTATTGTCAGTACGTAATAATACAATAAATGATACATTTCATTTTTCTTAAGTATGAATGTACAGGTGTATCGGATATTATTCCCTAGCAAGCTAAGTTTATTTTCTGATTATTATATTGATTTGAAGTGATTTACTCTATTTTCTTACTTTACTTCACTCACATTTATTTAGTTTTTGAAAACTAAGTTCTAGTTTTATAAGTTAGTTTATAGTAGTAAATGCTTGATTCTTTTGACTTTGTAAGTCTTATAATTTAGCTGTCAATGATTGGTTATCGTTCCACTGTATGTATTTATTATTGGCCATTAACGACCCCTATTTGTCAGAAATGAGAAATGTCAAAAGAGCCCTTTAAGAAGAGGGTGTTTACAAAACAACTGGATAATGTATAAAATTACACTAGCAGGTTAAAGGTAGGAGGTACGTAATAAAATCTCTCATCTGAGTATGCATCTCGTTAGCCGTAAACAAATTACAGAAATTCATTTCACAAAATGCATCAGAGTTGTACAATAGGTGCATGAAAACAACAAATACATGTTTTCCGTGTGTTGGGAGCAATGCTTTGTCTTCGCGTGCCGGTGGCACTGAGCAGGCGTGCCAACAAAAGACGCGGGTCACGGTTGCTTCGCGTCGCGACGCCGCGCTGACAAATGGGGCACTAAGAGACACGAACAGACACCGATTGTCCGTTAGTTACACCGCGAGCAACATCAGCCAACAACTCAAGATGATGCCCAGCTAATTCGGACCGTGCTGTGTTGTACCACGGACACGACACGAGTTCTTATCATGAATTCAAAAAAATTGGTGTGGGCACCACACTACTTTCTTATACAAATAAAACCAACTGAACACGTATGACTTGTTCCTTGCGTATTTTCACAATTATTTGATATATAGATGTTAAATTTGTTTAATAGAAATTAATTTTTACTTTTTAACTAATAATAGAAATATTACTTTTATAATATTTCACTCGACACATATTTTTGACACTTCACAATTATTTCACACGTTTGATACATAGATATTAAAAATGTTTTAGTTTTTGTTCCCATTGTAACTAAGATTATAGAAATATATTCTTAAATATTTAATTTAGTTTTTCTCAAAATTAGAATCATGTTCAAGAGAAGTACAAATAACATTTTATATTCCAAATATTTTTACTAACATCTTTCATTTAAAATTTTTTCTCACAGCTGATTCTATTTTTGAAATAAATGGAATTTATTGTTTTGTGTGTCCAGTAAACTTCCTGTTTCGGTTTTTCAATTTCATTCAAAATCAACTCAGCTCTTCATTTTTTTATGAAACTTATAAATATAATGTTTCGTATACATATCTTGTCTCGTTCATGAGATATTGCGCACACGGACATCCATCTATCCATCCATTCTTCCATCTATCCATCCATCCATCCATCCATCCATCCATCCATCCATCCATCCATCCATCCTTACACACAGGCATCATTGAGAAATTGATCTTAACGGATTCAGTGGTCGTCAAAATATGTATTTCCGCAAAAATCTCGTCAACGATTTTTTTCGTAATTCCAATACTTCCTTATACTTTGTATAAGAAAGTAAAAACTGCTAAAATTGGTATTACATAAAACAGATGTTGTGCTCAAAAGCAACACAGTTCTGTGGATTGTCATATAATAAATAATCATGTAGTTTCGTTACTCTATATTTTCTCAATTATGAGTATTACACAAACGGATATACACCCGTCCATCCTTCTATTATCCTTGGTAAAACACATCAACATCAATTTTCAAGATCAGCAACAGAACAGTGGTAAGAAGGCCGCTCATTATTTTTCAATCAGAACTTTTAAAAACCCAATCTAAATTCCTGAGTGATTCTTCACGAGGCTATTGTCGTTTCGGACGACCGACATGTTCTAGTTTATTTCTATTTTTACGCCAGACCATTACGTAAACCGTGGAAGAGTGACAGCGCACATGTCCAGTGATTGTGCTGTATGTGTGTGTCTGAAGATCGAGTGTGTTCGGCATCAATTGACCACACGGAGAGATAACGAAGAGAATGCTTTCGATACCGCTATTGGAGGATGTTTGTTGTTGGCTGTTTGATGCTCATTGATGGTCATACTCTTCTGGTTTCTGATTTTATTGCGACAAATGGCTACCGCATGAACTAGTTTTAAAAACGGTTGTTAGAATCATTAGAATTTCAAAAGATAATCTTTATTATTATTATATATTGTTTCATGCTAAATCGAATATAATAATTACATATTTTATTCAAAGTTATGATGTTTTTTGTTCAACAGTGATTAAATGTCCATGGTTGTGAAATCATTTTCGCTGATATAACCCAAAAATATAACATCCAAATAAAATGTTTATTTTATGTAGGAAAAGTTCGTCCGGAGATCTGATCCCAAGTCCGGGTTTGAGACCGGAGTTCCCGAGAACCCGGAAAAGGTTTCGCGAGCGCGGACTAACTGTGCCACTGGGGATAAGAAACGTCAAATAGCCGTCTCCCCTTCAAAGTTATGCATGTTTGAGTAAGCGCCCGAACATGAGGAACAAACATGAAATCATTTATTTTTCTGCCTCTCACAAATGTTTACGTATCCACTAAGGTAAATATTGCGATGTTAATATATATACAATATTTTACAGACCTAAATTGTTTTTGTTTTCCATTTTATTTGTCTTCATAACAAATTTGATTATTTACGCACGTTACACAAACAAAATATCAACAATACGTAATGAATACCAGATATTTACCATTTAAATTCAAACTAATATAGTTGTATACAGTACTCAGCTAAAATATACTAGTATATTGCAGTTATATCTACTTTTGGTCATATCTGTCTTTTCAAATGTTATATTTTTTCAGGATTTTGAGATTCTATATACCGGGTGCTCAATTTAAGTGGGACACTATTGCTAAGGTTTAACTATTTTACCATGTATCCTTGACATGTAATCTAATTGCTGAAGATGAGAGGAACACTTCCGAAACGTCCAATAAAACAAATGAAGTAATTTCTTCACCTCATGGGATTCCTTTACCCTACTAGTAAATTCTTAAATAAAATATTTGGATCCTACAATACTTTTACATTTAAAATCTCTAAGTAAATTACACTTCCGGTTGATGAATTACTGTAAAAATATAATCAGATTGTAACTTGAACCTCAAAATTTTATATTTATAATTTCATAGTGGATGAACGGTCGCCAAACACACGTCATCGTAAAAACAGGCTTACCTCCTAACATACGTATATGCCGTGTGTCTGTCTTAAAAGGTGTACATTGGAGATTAGCATGGGAAATCAGTTTTTTGTGTGCTGTTACTCGGTGTTCTACCCGACAACAATGATTTTAGTACTAATCAAAAGATATCATTTTTCTGAATCAAACGATGTAACATACATTACAATTTACTAGTAATTTGGCTCAGTAAATTAATTTGAAAATTTTGAAAATTCTCCGATTTATTCAATTTTTATCTAAAATACATGTAATCACCTATGACTATGACTAAGTTGTAATATTTTTTGCATCGTTAGATTCAGAAAAATGATATCGTTCGATTAATACCACAATCTCTATTATCCGGTAGAATACCAAAGAACAGCATGCAAATCTTATTTCCCATGTTAATATCCAATGTACACCTTTAAAATAGACACACGGTATAAAGGATAATAAAGTAAAATATCAACAAAATTTCAAAATCTATTCATTAATATAAATAGAAATAGAAAGTCTACCATTGTATTTGAATATGCCTGAATGCACCTTGTTCTGTCTGTTGTATCCATATCATTTTCCGTCTATAAAGAGTATCAAAACAAAATCTGTATAAATATAATAACCACAATTTATCGAGTGATCTCCTCGTCAATATCCATTAACTCATCTCAACAGCTTGAAGCAGCATATCAGATTCCAAACCACGAGATAGCATCTCCAATTTCCTACAATGCAGTGCGATACCACCGCACATATTGGCATGGGAGTTGGCGTTTTCTAAGTGAACTTGTGTTCGTTCTAGGCGTTCTAGACATACATACAACTCGCGTGTAATTGCTGGGTAGAGAGTATGCCGGGGACGCTAGACGGGAAGCGACGTGACCTTGACGCCTAGCCGGAAATAGCAGTAGACAAAATGTGTTTACGTGGAGATGTGATGGTGCACATGTGGGAATTATGCTGGACAGGGATGGCTAAAGTACTCACTTTGTTTTACCACGAAGGTAGAATGTTAGCGAATGAATAATCAGCCACTTTAAATGTACACTGTTTTATTTACACCAACTATTTACAATAATTATACAAAATTCGACCTGTGGTCTTAATTGAAGAAAAACTGATTTCTTTGACTCTGACTTGTTTTGAGTGCAGAAAGCGCAGAATATGGAATGCCCGTCAACAGTCTGCTGCTAACCTTATAACTAGGAGCGACCCTCAAGTGGGGGGTGGAATGGGGTAGAAGCCCCTTCCAAAAAAAAGGAAAAATAACATGCACGAACGTACACACTTAGAATTTACTTTTTTTTGTATCGCAAAGCAAAAGCAGCTCAACCAATTTTAAGAGTAGCACTCTGCTTTCTCAGATCTCGGTAAGAATATATTATTTATTTGTAACCTTACGGTGTTCAAAGTTTTATTTTGTCGTGTAGAATATTCATTTATTAACAATACTCTAAAACTATTCCTATATACAAATATTTAATCTGTTTCTATGCACTCTCTTTATCCAATCAGTGTCTGGGATTTTTTCGTGTAGTACCTGTTGTAATGATTGGTTATTTCTTACGTTTTCTGTACAGTCTCGTCTAAATTAATTTATTGTTTCAAAGTCTCTCCCACATATTCTGCATAATCTATCATCGTCTCATTTCCAGTAATTATTCCTTTTTTCTTCGTTGCCTATTCTAAATATTCTGCAATTATTTTCACATTTTTATTTTCTATTGTCATTTTATAAATCTTGTTTCTTCTTATGTTTAGATCTCTTCGTATAATTTAGTCCACCATATTCTGACCTAGACTCTTTCATCTTTATATATTGGATGGTCGTTTCGTAAATTTTTATCCTTTTTACTTCTCATTTATTCTTTTCTTGTTTTCTTGATACTACTAAACAATCATATGTGAGACTTTTCCATGGTGTCGTTCTTTATTTCCCTTCATACTTTATTGCTCTCTTACTTGCTTCTTTTCCACCATTTTATCTCTTCTTCTAATATATAAACCGCTGTTTATTTATCTACTCTAAGTAGCCATCTAATGTATTTTGTTTGGACTCTTTCTGTTTTGTGTTGATCTCTCCAACCCCAAATTTATGATCCATACAAAATAATGCTCGCAATCAATTTATCGAAGAGTAACAATCTTAACTTAAAATCGTTTTTAATTTTTTTTGTACTATAGCCCAGATTTATAGAAAAGCTATGTTAGTTTGCTTCGTTACCGTAACATCAACGTAACGAAGATATATGCGTTTTGTGCATAAAGTTCGAGCCATCAAGTCACAGACTTCAAAGTTGTTAATGGAGGAAAAAAAATAGGGATAAAGTAAGAAATGGCGGTATTGTCGAATGAGGGATTCGATATGAATATCTCAGAATCCATAGTTCGATGCGCTACCATGGATCTATATTTAAATATTTAATTAAAATTTGATAATTAATATAAAACAAATTATTATGTCATACTTGACTATGTCATAAATATAATAACTGTCAGTTTATACTCTTTGTTTCTATAAATAAATTGGGTTAGCAACATTTTCAGGCAACTACTATGTCTTAAATTCTATCATCGAAAATAGTTTTTTTTTTATACATATTCAGTATTAAATGTTATAGTATTTAAAATTATACAGTTAAATAATTCAATTTTATTGCCAATTTTGAATAGTTTATGATAGCAAATCAAATCCGTAACCTCGAAAGAGTTCCTGAATGTTGAAACAAAAAATTGAAAACAATATTTACTACATTAATGATAGATGTGTCCTGCTTCCATTTCAGAAAATATAGCATCACCTATTTTAAACAGTTTTTGTAAAGTTATTTCATCATTGCGTCATATTCCTTTGAGAATTGAGAACACAGTGGATACCCCTGTCCAAACATGACACTCGGCAAAAACTCAACATTTGTTCATCTCTATGAAAAAAGAACTAAAAATACAATACATATCTTTCACATTACAGTACCATTCGTTTTACAAAGGCGTTCGACAACAGTTTACGTTCGCTAAAGGAATTTAAACAGGAAATGATTTGTGGCTGCCATGGAAACAACACAACACTCCAGGATGGAACAAAGCTGTCTGGAAATGCCCCTGGAACTCTCTAACTTCTCCAGGATGTTCTCCTTTCAGAACCATACAGAGTAATAATTACCAAATATTTTAAAACTCGAATGTTTTGTTGTAGAGTTAAAAGTTGATTTTGTTTTCGACGTACATATGTAGACATGAAAGTAAAACGTATATTATACACAAAATTTTAAGTGCCTCTATAAAATGATTGTTTATATTATAGCATGGAACATTTCACATAAAAATTTAATATGTATAACCAAATGTGATTTATAAACTGCGTAAAATTACTAAATAAAAATTATGCGATCCGCCATTTGTAAACCGCAAACTTTAAAACTATAAAAATTAAATATTTCAAGCATTCTTCTAAAATAATTTAAGACTGCTGGGCAACTAAATGAGAGATATGACGTTTTGAAGCAAATATATGTATTTTGTAAGTTTTCTGACGGCACATTGAGCATTCTTGTAACATTTACTCGAAAGGTGAATTTATCTGAAGATGTTCAATTAAGTATGTATAATAGTGAATTATTGCCAACATTGGAGTTTGTTAAATATAGGAATATAAGGATATAAACGACTGCTCCGGGCTTTCCTATAATACCAATGAGTTCTAAAAGGAAACCATTAAAGCGCTCTATATATTGTAGTCTACAAATAAATCCAAAAGTTCCTAGAAAGGTTATTCTTCATTTCTTATGTGTGTTGAAGAAGATTTAAGAATAGTGGAACGAAAAATAATAAGAGCAATAAAGTACCATTAGATATATCAGAAAACGAATACAGAAAAACAATGAACTATTAAATAGAACAAGAGTTGGAAGAAGAAGAGAAGATACAGGGAAAAAGAACAAGCAATAGAAAGTAAGATGGCTTATGACTTGGACATTATATGGAGAATAGAAGGAAGATAAGAATGCATTTTTAATTAGTACAGATTGAAGATATATAAGAAGAAGAAGACGAGGCAGACTCAGATCAACATGGGTAAAAAAAGTAGAAGAAAATTTAAAAGCAGGAGGAATTAAAAACTGTCAAAGTAGAAGGAAAAATAGGAAGATGTGAAGATACCTACCTATAAGGATTTAAAGGTATTTTAAACAAAATTATGGAAGTGTACCTGATTACGTATGTTTTAATTGTTTTAATATTGTTTCCTTTTTTCATGTATAACTTAGAATTTTGATAAAAATTTAATTAAAGTCGTAACGTTGGTGTATTAATGAATTTTAATAAACTGACTGATTCCTTCAAGAATCTTCATCATTCTAGTTAAGATTTAATGAGCAAAACATAAAATGATTTGATTTCTTTTTAAATTTTAGTGTGTCCCAGTCCTGCAATTGAAGATCTCAACAAATTTAACTGCAACAAAAACGTCATCCGATGTAACATTTTTGCTAAGCAATTAAAAAGTATAAATAGGTGATAATATCTTTATTTATTTTATATTGCACTGAATATAAATTAAAATTACCACCGAAAGAGGTAGGTTTTTTTACGATTTTAATTTTAATTTTCATAAAAATTCCGGCATCATGGTTTTGCTTACGTCATCCTGCTAATCCTTAAAGCTTTATCTCCACCTAAAGTTTTCATTTCCGCAGCGGCATTAAGCGGCATTCATAGCAGAGTGATACGCAGGGCACTGAGAAAAATAATTACGCAGCATTAATTATCGAAATGTTTCGACTACACAGGATGGTTGCGAAATCACAGCGTGAAAAATGAACTAGTAGTGACGTTAACAAAATTACCCTAATTTATCATAAAGTGCTACTAATCACAAGCTATTTATCAGCATTATGCCGTTTATTAAATGAAGGGTTCAGGGACCAAAAATGTCGCACTTTCTTAAACGAAAATTATTGATGCTATTAGCTGGTTACCTGCGCGTTTTAATCGATAAGAGGGAATCCATTTGTGTGCTGTATTGATCAATGTTTTGTGATACTCTACAAATGAATATTATTAATTATTTCTGTTAATATTTATCATCAAAGAGATCATTTCATTTATTAACGCGCAGAGTAATTCGTTCCATAAATTATAATTAACAAATGGAACAAGGCTTTATGTAGATTATTAATTGTTTTTTAATATACGTACAAATTATTATCAATAATCTACATCCTCATTAAACATTGCAGGGTATTATCAAAATAATTTACACAATTTTTAATTACAGTCATGATATTTTAAGGTAGACGGATAACGAATTTATTTATCCATTCTGGAAAATAAATTACAGCCGTTGAAATACCATGACCAACTGTTAAATCGAGCACCCAAAGATGGTAATGGTGAAGAATAAAAGAAAGGGAAGTTGAAAATGGAAATATGTTTTGTCGAATAAGGGAATCAATCTGAGGATCTCATGGTCTGATTTATTTTATAGGAAGTACATACATACATACATACATAAAATCACGCTATATCCTACTCAGTGGGGTAGCACAAACCCAGGAACACCGTTAACCAACAATCAATCCCTTCTAAATATTTCTATTTGACACACCACTTTTGCCTCGTCCACATTCAGGTGCGATTCATTTATGTTCATCTATTCTTCACACTTGGAATCATTCTTTCACGCAACAAACCATCAATCATACCCAACCACTTATTCCTCGGATGACTACGCAATCGTTTACCTGCAATCTCTTCCGCATATATCAGTTTCACCAACCTTTCATTCAACATTTGCTCAATTTGCTCTGTAATAGTTTTGTGGCGGATGCAAAATGAAAAACAAAATTATTAAGGGATTTAATTTTAATTTAACCATTGACTTTATTTATATGTTGTGCAATCTCGTTTGATACCTCTTAGTACTACGCAGAATGAAAATTCTGTTCTCTAAATAATGTATACAGTTTTTTTTATTATAGTTTGCAACCGACGGGGTTTATTGATTTTATTTAATTAGTTCCATTCTTAGCTTTTTAAATTTATATCATCTATTGATAATCTTTTATATTTTAGGTATCTACTGTAGTGAATGGAAATTTCAAAACAAAAATACCTAATTTAATTCACCACTTTCAAACACTTGTTGAAATATATCAAATTATCGAATGTGTATGTTTGCATTTACGTCCGATTGACTATATTAAAAACAGAGATGTTTGTCGTCTTGTAAACCTAACTGTTTACTTCGACCCTGTTCAGCTTTCGTAAGTTAAACAACTACATCGGGCATTTCTATCATATCAAACAAAACTACGAACGAACGAACAGAACCTGAGAGCTAGGAACTGTTCAAGGTGCACTAGAATAACACACAGCACGGTAAATGTTTACGGTGCACTGCATTGGTATAGTACACCGGTGTAACTTGGAGTGTGGAAGTCTGAAGAGGAAGTAATAGAGTTTGTTTTTGGAGCCCTTAAAATTCAACTGCAAAGTTTGATATTTAATATTTTTAAATATTTTTCTATTCAGACTATTATTTAAATAATTATGATAATTTACAGATTTCTTTCTTATTAAGATGGAGCTTAGATTAATAAATATTGTATATTTTCGATGCGTGAAGCTGATATAAATAAAATTTGATACGTTTCCGAATTACTTTTTTCTAGGGAAGGCAACTACTTCTAGCCTCTGACGTGTTGGCTTTCTTTTAGTGCGAATAGTTTTATATATCCAGGACCAGAACATCAAAACTTTGGTACCTTATTGAAGCACGTCTAGTATTTGGTTTACCATATTTACGTTACATCATTCGGTAGGGTAGTACGAACACTGAACACGGTACCAATACCAACTAATAATCTTCCCCCAAACATTCCTATCCTGGCAAATCATTATCAGCTCGTGTATATTTAACCAAGCACACTTTGAATCATTCCATCAATCATACCTAACCATTTTTTCTATAGGACGTCCTCACAATCGTTCACACATAATTTGGCCTACATTTAATAGTTTCACCAACCTTACATCCAACATCCCCTCGAGACGACCAAACCATCTCAACTGACTTACTCCCACTTTCTTAACAAGTAACAACATTCTGACCATTCTTTTCTCAAATTCCCCATTGAGACAGTAGTTCTACGCGTTTCATGCTTCTTCATTCACAACCAATATTCAAAACCATAATCAATGCAGGCACTAATACACTTTGTTATTTCCTTATTTTATTGTATGATTAATAATTATTTACTTGAAATTGTATTTATTTATACGTAAAATTCGTGCAACAATAAAAATTTGTTTCGTTTTTCTATTTAGAAATATTTCAATATTTGTTATTAATTATTTTATAATAATTTATAGGATTTTGTAGATTAACTTCTATATTTTTAGAAATAATTAACAATGAATAATAAATATCCCCAACTCAAACTCAAAACCCTTTCAAAAATCATGGTCACGATCATGTTTTCTAAAGCCCAACCCCCAATAAAATTGCTGATCACTGAGCAAAGGTAAGGCACCCAGAATATCCAATATCTTGCACCTTGCAGATACTCACATATCAATCTCCTAGTCAATATGTCCTCTCGAAAATATATGCGAGACATAGTGTGATAAACTTACGCATCATAGTTTGACATAATAGAATTAAAGAAACTCACTCAATACACAACACAATAGTTGAGGTTAAATTCTCTGAATCCCATAAAATTAGTCTTATGGCTTTCTAGTCCTTGCGAGAAAGTAGCAAAAAATACTTATGAATACAAAGTGGAACATTACTTATCGATAAGTCTTTATAGCTTTAAAAATCTGGGTAATTTAAATTTGACATGCAAGCTTGTAAAAAAGCTTTACGTTTCTTATCAAATTTCATTAGAAATTCAAGTAGCACGCTGACAAATAACAGCCTACCGTGCTGATAGACTCGAAGATAAGACACAGTCAAACCGCATCAAATTACAGGCGGCTGTCGCTTCATTCATAAAACTCTGCTCGAATTACAGCCTCACATTCACACGCACCAGCCCCGCAAATCATAAAATCGAAATACGACACACAGATAACCAGAGCTGAGAATGTGCCATCGCGTGTAATGCTTCGCAGTCATAACCGTTTTTATGTTTTCATGGATGCAGTTTCTATGTAAATAAAAGGTAAAACAATGTAGCAGGGATTCCTAATGAGGATTTGTTGGTGTTGGCAGCAGTGGCAGCCTGCCCAACCGCTATCTTAAAATTTTAATGCGATGCCATAAAAAAACATGCGCCCGATACCGCAAGGCCTCTTCTTGCAAAAGATATACACTGTTTCTCCCCAAATGGCAACATTAAGATTTGAGAGTATAATACGGAGATACAGAAAACTGTAACACTTCAGAACCAGATGCTACTCTTCAGTTAATTCAGAAGCAAGATTATTTCAGATTTGGGTGCAGTGTTCAGATATCTAATACTACAGTATCTACAACGATATTTGGAATCTTATCAAACATACGCGTCGAACAACGAATCCTTTATTTGTACTAAAAACAGCAAATTCTGTATTCTTCATTTATTTTTATGTTCTTTTTGGTCCAACAACCTACGTCCGTCAAAATTTCATGGATTTTTTACAGTGACTTGTACATTGCAATGTCAGATGAAGTACATTTCAAAGGCTAAAAATGAATATTTTTGTTAGGTTCGTTTACTCCCTTGAATTTTGTTTTGCAAATTCAAATTTGAATAATATAATTCTTACAATTATTCTTATCGAAAAACAAAACAATTATTACTGTGAAGTCTTTGAACATTCTAGTATTTATATCTGTGGATGAAAAGGATAGCTATAACATTAAACTATAAAGAAAAATAGTAAATAAATCACTGTGTTTTATTGGATAACTTGGTTTTAAGGAAATTTATTTCAATTTAATCGTCGTTGATGACGTTTCAGCTATGGTTACAGCCATCTTCAGGTCTATATTTAAATTACATAATATATTTATAATGTAGTCATATTATAGAGTATGTTGAAGTTAAGTTTATAAAAATTTTGAACGCTAAATTGGAGGTGTACACAACTAAGTTTTATTACAAAATTTTTATAAACTAACTTAACTTCAACATATAATATGACTACATTATAAATATATTTTGTAATTTAAATTTAGATCTGAAGATGGCTGTAACCATTGCCGAAACGTCGTCAACGACGATATAAATTGAAATAAATTTACTTAAAGCCAAGTTATCCAATAAAACACATAGTGATTTATTAACTATTTTCCTCAACAATTTTTCGGCTTAATAACCTTCTCCAAAAATTAAACTATAAAAAAATATTAGTTAAAATCAGAACTTTGATACTGTGTTTTTTGGTGGAGGAAAACCAGCAAAAAATCTGAAATTGCAGTGCCCACTGCCCAATGAAAACTTTACAAGGTTATAATTTTATATAATTCTAAAGTATAAATAGGAAATTTAGAAATAAAAAAATAGGATGGACTATTTCTTGCTTTTGCTACGCCACTGGCAACACATTTCACGAACAAATTTCTCATGAAACATCGTATACCAGTCCTTCAGTCCTCGAAAATAGCATTACCACACCATAGAACACGTTTGATTTCACGATTTCAGCAACAGCAACACGATTCTGAAAGAAGTCCTGCGGTGAACACGAGCACGACACAGCCAGGACGTGATACGCAGCGGTGCTGGAGCCAGCAGGACATGGAGGGGGGCGGGGCGCGGTCGCAGGGAAGCACGTACCGAGCCACGTAAACAAAAGAAGTTTAGAATGTTAATTATGACGCAGGGTGGGATCGTGGAACGTGCGATAACTGGTAATACGATGCACGGCATGTGCGTGTTTCCGGGTCCGTGTTTTGTATCAAGGTCGAAAGCAAAAACAAGGGAGATTTAAACGTTTCTTATTAAAGTAATGCCTGTTATTCCAATATGAGGGAATTTTTCACTGCAATCTGATGATATCTTGATTTGACCACAAATTATCACATTTTTGCCAAAACTTTTAGATGAGCTAACTCAAAATCTAAACAAGATAATTGAATTCTGATTTTACAGCTAGGTGCGTCTAGCTGGAACCCTTTTGTCAAATTGCTAGAGTCGTTTTATCTCTAAGTAGACAGGTATTTAGTAAGATATTTAAATGAACTTAGTTAATGAATGAAAGCTTGGTGAAACTAATATATGTGGGTGAGATTGCAGGAGAACGATTGCGTGCGCGTCCGAGGAATAACTGGTTGAGTATGATTGATGGTTTGTTGCTTGAACGCATGATTCCGAGTGTGAAGAATAAACGAGCATGTATGAAACGCATTATGAATGTGAAAGAGGCAAAAGTGGTGTGTCAGGATAGGAATATTTGGAGGAGATTGATTTTTAGTTGACTGTGTTTCTGGGTTCGTGCTACCCCACTGAGTGGGATATAGCGTGATATGTTATGTATGTATGTTAGTTAATTTATTGTTGTCATGTTGTCAAGATAATGGGCAAAAAAGTTTATCCACTTACAAATAGTTGTTTTCCTTGTATATCCGATATCAAACTTACATAGGTAATATAACTATATAGATTTTTATGTTCAAGGTGAATTATCAATTATAATATTACAAGAGAGTGAGAATAAATTGAAAATAATTTGACAATTTCTTCAAAAACGTGTTTCAAGACATTAATTACGAAAGCTCGTAGAGCGTAAGTAGCTATTACCTAATGGCAACAAGTTTGAAAAAGAAAGTGGAGAATTATTTTCTATATCTTTGGTCCAAACGAATTACAGCCCCATATATGTATGTATTTTCTACCTCTCACATATACAAGCCAGTCGATAAATTCTTCATTTTATATGTATGTATGTTTAACATTAATATTGAATTTAGTTGACACAAAAATAATGGCACGGTTCAGCCAAGGACTACTCTTCTACTTAACAAGTAAAAAAAAAATTACAGTTTAACACAAAAATAAAAAATTATCATCATAACACATGTTAGAAACAAAATAGATACATCAAACACAAAAGTAATTTATATAATTAAACAAGCGCATTGAAGTCTAACAAACATCCGGAAGACAATTGTTATTTTTGCATTTTTCATATCCACATCTATTCTAGTTGTAAAGTCACCTTTTTATAAAAATTCACCCTTTACTTAGTTTTTACTTTATAAAAATGCTAAGGATACGAAAATGTTATACTTGATTCGATTTTGCTAATTCAAACTCATGGAGTGACAACTGCCACCAAATTAGTACTATTGATCTCTACTATATTGTAATAGTGTGTTATTTCCACTATTGCGACCTGATAAGTAAATAACTTGAGTGTCCTCTCCTTATAAAATTATTAGCAATATCAAATTTGTGGCTAATCAAGGTTTGGTCTGAAAATACTCCTTATAAAGTTCCCGGCTTGCTCGCGGCAATTCTGGTCTGATTTATAGAATTCAGCTTTGCAAAGTTATAAAATGGGTCACATTGAATCATTTCCAGCATTGGAGTATTTCGTGTTTCTCTCTTTTCGATAGAAAGTTTTCCGTCGCAATCGACATCAACAGCAACCACGTTCAACCAGTCCATAATGGCCCGAGAACATAAGTCTTAATGATGAAGTGAACGATTTGCAGAAACATAAATTGTCGTTTTACATCTGAAGCTTGTTTGGTTTCTTTAATTGAGATTTTCCTTTTGATGCGCAAACTTCAACGACGCTCTCGGAACGGTAATAGATAAGGGAATAATATAGTATACAATGTCAAACGCTATGAAAAATAGACCTTATTAAACAATAGGTTCTGAAGAAGAAACTGACTAGAAACAAAACTATTATTTAAATTGAGAGAATCCCACGGATGAGGGTTGATGTTTTAACTTTACCCCTGTGGTTCTCCCTCCACTAATATCTTTAGTAGCTGGTAACATACGTATAAGAAAAATATATTACAGAAATGTGCGAAAGCAAAGTGCCACATAAAAAACTGGAAAAAATGGCGAGTTAAAATATTTATATTTAGAATTCAATATTGAATTGAATATTGTAGCTTTACAGAACAATTTCTTATTGAATATTTCATTGTTAAAAATTTAATCCTATTTACAATATATTTTATGTCATTATAAATATCTATTCATAAAATATTCCGTCTTAATTTAGTTTCTGCAAGAAAGAAAATATTCTGTTTCAAAACACAGACAAGCTTCTATCGAAGACCCAGGTATATTTAAAAATATAATCTGCATTATACTTTTTTATACTAATTAAGCCAATTATGTTTCACTAATTATTTCGCAGAAGAATAGCGTTATTTTGCGAGAAAAATATATTTCCATGATAAATGAATGTTTTATTTGCTTAGCATTGTATATGAAATTATTTGTTTGGACACGTTCTATTTTTTAAGTAAGCTTTGCCTAAAATTGCCAATTATTGACGGTAAAGTACAACTTTACAAAAAGTACTTCGCAAAAATATCAAATCATCACTTCGAATGGATAAATGGAGTGATAATATATTTATTTTCTAACGACTTTTATAGAAACGCAAAGTGTATGTTTTCAGTAATACATTACCATACCAAATACAAACACTAACTAACTAATTATTTGAACACTTCGTGCATAACGCAGAAAAAGTATTTCAAAGTAAAAATACTTTCTCCATTACCAAAACAATTTCAGGATTTCTATGTCATTCATCCTTTCATTACCGATTATTTCCTATAGATTGTTATTGTTGTCAATGGAATTTTAAACTATCAAAATTAATCCCCATGTATGGATTTTATTATTTTATGAATTTTCCTAGTTAGATCAACCCTTCTACTAAGTCTAATACTAATTTTCAGCACGTTTGTTTTATTAAAATCGATTTTATTGAAACAAATCTGAAAAATGGCGAAAATCTACAAAATTGTCCAAAATGTCAACTTTGCAAGGCCGTAACTAAAAAACTAAGCGAGATATGAAAAAACGGCCTCCAGTTTTGAAAATTGCATGCTTTAATTATCCTACAGACAAATTTTCAGCGATTTTTATTTTTTCATAATTTTACCCAAAATCGGCTCTATCAAAAATTTTCCAGGACGTGTATCTCAACAACGCGAAGAGATACAGTACTGGGAATTGAACCATTGGATTCAGCTCGTTGAAATACATAAGTATGTAAAGTTTTATTGAAATCGCTCAACGAAAAGAATTGTTAGAGCAAAAAGTCTGAAAATGGCCTAAAATCCGAAAAAGTCCAAGGGGTTAGTATTAAGATTTTGCCAAAAAATTTTATCTCTTAGAATTTTTATTTTTATACCCTATCCCCCTATTTGCGACCCAAAACTTACGAAAAAAGTATTTTTAGTGGTAAGTAAGCTTTAGTTTTTGATATTTGAGCATCTTTATGTGGCAGTGAATTCAGAAAAAATTCCCAAAATTTATTTGGTTGCGTGTATCTCGGAAACTATACAAGATAATTAAAATTGCTTTTAATGAACGTGTTCAGCATACTTTATTTATCTTTCATGTGAATTTTTATGACGATGTCTCATAAAATACAAAAATTATAAACAATCAAATTTGATATTAAAATATTGAATATATACAAAAATCGCCCATTTTTGACAACCTGTAACTTTAAAGTCAATACAGATAATTTGAATCGGATTCAAAATATGGATTCCTCATACTTTATTGATGCATGTGGAATAGTTGTGTTATATTATTAAAAAAACTATTACAATTTTGAAGCCATTCTATATTAAATGTTTTTCTATTATGGATATTATGTCTGGATCAGCTTTTGACTAAATAAAGACATTAAATTTACTCTTTAAACTTCAGTATTGATTAATTTTATAATATTTTCAGCTAGACCTATTCCAAATTAAATTTTCAGTAATAATATAACAAGAGAGTGAGAATAAATTGAAAATAATTTGACAGATCTTTCGAAAACTTGTTGCCAAGCAATAGCCACGAAAGCCCATAGGGCTTGAGTGGCTATTGCTAAATGCCAACAAGTTTGAGAAAGATACTGGAGAATTATTTTCTAATTTATCGAATTCTCGAGTTATATTTGATTAGATTATTTTTGTATTTCATCATCAGGCACGGCACTAAACCTATTTTAATTGCTCATTTTTTACTTGTATTGATGATAACTGACATTTGACATTTGTCAACAAAAACAAAAAAGCTACTGTATATTTCTTTCATAACCTCATACACAAAAAAAAACATAAAATTTGCGTTCTAAATATACAAATAATTATTTTATATTGTCCCTGAATATTTTTGCAGCAAAACAAAAAAAGAAATGTAAGTAAAAAAATGTTCCCGTTTCTTATAGAAAAGGTTTTGAGATCAAATCTTGATTCGGACTCCGTCCTTTTAACAATAGCAAGAAAGTAATAATAAGTTTTATAATATTCTCTGAGAAAATCTTTAAAATTTGTTTGGTAAACAAGTATCACTGGCTTATAAATAAACCTGTATATTTCCATTGATAAATATGATATCCTAATTAAAAGATTTTCTGTAATCTCTACGTACACTTTCCATAAAAGCGAATTAAAAAGAAACTCCTCACATTTCGAGTTTACTTTTCATTGGGAGCCAAGCCTCCGCCAGTGTATAATGAAATTAACATTCTTACAAAGTAATTAGAGCTCATCTTAAGTTTTGAGTCTGTAAATAATTAATTAACTTGAGAAAGCAATATCGAGCGTCCATAAAATATCATAAAGTGAAACGTCGTAGTTCGGCACTTATGTTATAACGATAAGGTCCGCCGCCGGATCTCAGGTTGATACAAATAAGAACTTGTCCCATAAAAAAGTTTCGAAATTGCTCGGGAAACTACTTAACCCCAGCGAAACAAACACCCGGAGTCGCGCGACTCTCCCGGAGCGCTGATTTGACAGCGACAGGCAAACATAGGCGCCGGCGAACACAAATATTTCAATATGTGTATTCAAAATTACTTTTCCATCTCTGGAGAAAAATAACGCCCGTAAAGTTATAAATATGTTTTTCTTCCAACCGCGACTTTGCCAGGGAATTTCTCACTGCGCCAAAATGAAGATTACCAAGAAATAATTCAGACAATCCTTCAAAGCTTATAACTTTTACAAAAGTCAAAATACTCGATGACTGTAGACATATATTGAACAAAACACAAACAGATTTATTGACGCATGTCAAGGTAAAAGAACCTCATTATGGATATATGTGATCCTTTTACCCAGTTTACCATTATTATAGGACGAAAGGAAATATATCAATCTAGAAAAACATTTCGATATTTTCGCGGAATTATATGTTTTTATGGTCCCGAATCAGTTATGGCCACTTTCTAAATGACGTTTACTTGGATGTATGGATGAATGAGTATCTGTATATTCAATAAATTACAAATTATAATAGATAGAGTAAATTTATGCCAAATAAGTAGGTTAAGGAATTACTTATTATTGTAGTGACCCTCAGCTGGAGAATCCGGTGCTGACACTGGATTCAAATACACCTTCTCGTAACTCTTAAGTTCCTCCTCACCGACGAAGATACCATCGCAAGAAAATGTTTCCCCTGCTACAACTTTCGATCCAAGCACATTCGCTTATTGTTTCCTTAATAGTTTCGAGTGGAGTTGATGTTATCCATATCTAGATACACCGCGAGGATATTAAAAAGTTTGCTTTCTGCTCTTCAGAAGAAATATTTTAGATAGAATATTGTTCTTATGTTAGGACGTTACAAACTAACAACTTTTCTACTTATGAAAGTTTCTACGGAAGCTTGTTATTGGTTCAGTTTTATTATAATTGTTTTGGGATATATTGTTCGATGATTTGTAAACAACAAAAAAGATTTTCAATTATAATAAGTTTAAAATTAAAGTTTGTGCAAGGATGTTGCCAATGGAACGTCAACAATGTGTCAACAAGTGAAGTAATGCAATTCAGAAGCTGCTGCAACTTTACAAACAGTGTTATATTTCAGCAAACACTTTATCTGAAACAAGCTCTTTCAGTATTTTCTAGACTACAGGTTTCGCCACTGACATACTCATCGGTTACTTGGGAGTTGCAGATTAAAAACTAAAAATATGTTTTAGTTTTAAATTTTTATAATATTTGATAAACCGTAAGCAACTTGCATAAAGCGTTATTAACTAGGTCGTTGTCTAACAACACAACTCAAATACTTTATTAATTTCATCCTATTATTTAAATAAATGCCATCATGCCTTCTACCTAGCTTGGGTAAGAAATGTTGCTTTCTCAGATCTCAATTAGTGATCAACACAGAATTGGTTTTGATCCTAAGCGCAATGACGTTTGTATGGATGGATAAATGAATAACAAAACTTCATAATTATGTATCATACCAATGTGGAAAACTGAGTTGATTTTGGTCATAGTTGTTGGACAAACAAATATATAAATACTTAGCTAGAAGATAAAATAAATAAATATGTCATCACGCCTTTTACCCAAGTGATATATTTTTACGTAAAAATTGCGGTTACCAGCCGTCAAATCAGAGCCTCCAAAGGTTAGGTGGAGGAGGAACCACAGGTGTAAATTTAAATTGGCAACTGTGGGCTGTGGGATTCAAACTAAGGATCTCACGATCCTCAGTCCAATGCGTTACTACGAAGCTATTTACCCAATTACATTTGCAATTTTCTTTTATCTACTTAAAATTTTTAGAAAAACTGACTTGCTATAAGAGATTTATTCTATACGTCACACATATTTCAAGATTATTACTTAAACAATCAAATTTAGATTTATATGTATAAGAAAATCCTGTAGTAACCGCAATATAATTTGTTGACGCTTTATGCAACCGAGCATCTAACTCGAAAACCAAAGAAGTTAATTAAATTCCATTTGGAATTTTGAAATGTACGAATAAGTTGTGCGTGATGATAGTATTATTTTAGTATTACATTGTGTACGTCCCCTTTATGCATCACCTCTAATTAAAACCCCTCCCCACATGCCAGCATTCCGCATCTCCATAACTAGTTGTAAATGATACAATTTGACAGCAGGAGAATGTAACGTCCTAGCAAATTACCATCTCAAGTCCGAGTCGGTCCTATATGATCCCAGCGAAGCGTCGCCAGTGCACATTGGAGCCGCTACCCGCTACCCACGGCCGTCGCTGTAATTTGTTTACGAGTGCATGCATACGTGATACTGACGAACGATGCCACCCGGATGCCATGGTTACGACTTTTTGATGACCGCTTCGTTCGTTTGTGCATTTATAGGGGTTGTAATGCATTTTGTGGTTTGGATTTTGAGGGGATACTGGTGTACTTTTTCAACATTTAATTTAATTAAATCTCTCTCATAATACTGAAATACATTTTACCTTTAAACTTTGGTCAATAGATTAATACTTTGATTCTAGAGGTAAAATGAAATGTGATCAGCATCAAAACACTGTTCCTATAACTCACTTTGGTACTGGTAATACTATAAGTTATCCAGGAGTTAGTTACCTCATGAGGATTTTAATTCTTTATTGATCGGACTTTAAGAAATACTTTTACACTATACCCTCTTACATCGAACTACATTTTAAAATGATTATTAAGAAGTTATAACTGTGTTCAAATATCGCAAGCTTCAGCTAAGATGCAATATTTACTTTTCTATTATTCATGTATTACCACAGCATTATAATTCGCACAGTAACAACACTTCAAATATTTCATGATCCCAATATTTCAGTGGTGCGTTACCGAGGAGATGGCCACTTAGTGTTCGCTGATAGGCCGATATCTTAGCAACCATAGAAAAGAGATTATAGTATGTCAGTGTCAATGTCAATTGTATCTGTCAAATATCAAGCCACAGTAATTATTTCATATTAAATTTATCAAATGAGTACAAAACTAAGAGGTAATAGTATATTGTGTATATCTAGTAGGAAAAGTAGGCGAGGCCTGTAACACCAGGAGTCCGGGAAGTTTACTTTTCCTATGTGGTACACACACTATCTTTTTTTCGATCGATTTATATTTAATAATTATTTATTTTACATTTCATTTATAAACCTCAGACAACCAACAAGATATAATAATATTGCATTTTGATAAAAATATCCGAGGATAGTGTATCCATGGTTTGTTTATTTATTTATACAAGCATCAAATTTATTTGAAAAGCTAAATCTAAGAACACGATATTATTTCCAAATTAATTTAATTTTAATAATAAACTTGCCCCGCTTTAACCAGTCCAATATTTGAAAGTTTAAATAAGTATCCTAACAATGGCACCTGTACTAAAATTAAGTGACCTATGAATTATGAATTCTTATACTATGGTGACATTATGAACCGAAAAGTAAATGTATCTTCTTATGTGTAACCATATTCCGGATGATAAAAAAAGTTTTACATATTGGTATCCATGATAATATAGAAACGGTTTATTTAATAACAGATAACATATTTCAACAATCTTAGTTGCCATGAGAACAAACAAATAACTGAAAGATCTCGTCCTCGTCTGTATGTCGAACATGTGTGAAATGTAATTAAATATTAAACATTTAAATTTCGATTTATATGTGCAAGTACAAGTTGTATGGTAACAATACTAGATTATTTTATTTATTATTGGCGCAAAAACTTTACTCTAATCATTATAGCACACTCCTCTATCGAACTCAATCCTTCGTTTGAAGTACAACCCACTATTTACAAGCTCGTTAGCCAGCGATCTGAGATCCAATAAGACATCACCAAGTACGGACTCCTCCTAAGAGGAAGATATCCGTCCAGGCACCAACACAAACGTAAGCAGGAGCGTCTAAGCAGCTAGGTACATACGAGACATGAAATAGAGGTTTCACAGGACGCAGCAGTAATAAATAAACACGAATCTCCATGATGGCCAGGGGTAGACGCCCAGGGCAGGGATGGCTCTAGGAGAGGAGGATGGGAAGGGCAGAGGGGTACTAAGGGGATTATGTAAATGTAATCATTGCCGGTACGGGCTGGACGCGAGTGGACATCACCCTCAAGATGAGGAGAAGGGTTGGGGTGGTATGGTTCGGATGGATTCCGTTGGAGTTCTGAGTGCAACTGACAGTGCAAAGCTTCAGTACTTTATAACATGCATTAATAGTAATTTTTTAGGATGCCAATACGCTTAGAACCATTTGTATTCATTTTTACCTCCCGCACATACATCATAGGGAGGTGACGGGTTAAAAATTTCGGTTCAGATAGCACGTTTTAGGCTCCCTAATACGATTTCATTATTTGCACGATAACATGTGTATGTATGCTGTGTGTGAAGTTTTTTTCGACCACGATAACTCCAAATCTAAAGGTATCACGTTTAATTTATGAACTTATTAGATTTTTTTTGAAATCTATTCACTGAAACTGGTTGTTTACTTAAAGGTTTGTAAGGGATTCGAAACATATTTCAATAAATAATTGATTTATGTTGAATTTTGTTATAATAAAAAAAAAAGATGTTATCGGCTACAATTTGTATTTGAAGCTTTCTGGTGAGAGGTTAAGTTAGACACATAAAATTCTTAATTCATGTGATGAGCCTACCATAATTGTGTTGATCTGCAATACTCAGTTACATTCTACATAGCTTCCTAATAAAATTATAATTTTCCATACAGACATTACGTTATACTTTTTATAAAACACACGATTCCAGATTTGAATAAACATGGAACTATACACCTAAAATTCTAGAATTTTACTTCAGTTTGCAATTATTTGTTTATCTAATTTCTTAACCCTGTATTTTTTCCTCTTGTGGCATCTTTGGGTTCCGGGACTTAATAATAACTTGAAACTACTCTTAACCCCAAAAATACATCACTTAGCGAAATATGTGAAAGCAATAGTATCACACACAAAAAGGGTAAATGGCGAGATGATATATTTATTTATTAAATAAGATTTTGTGCGCGTAAGTTGCAATTTTTGATCAGAGAACAGTAAAGAATATTAACAAATTGTGCTATAAATTTGATCATAATTGTAGTAGCATGATTTAATTTACATTAAACTCTCAAGAAAAATGTTAGAAAATGTAAGAGTACTAACGCCAAATATCAAGTTTCTGGACCAAGCAAATTAAAAATTACTATGGATACTGCAAGTAGTCATCAATTAATAGGTATGTAGAAAACTCTCCTGCGATATATTAGACTATATCTGATAACTCTTACGTGGTATCTTCGTAGGTACATACATGAGGTCGAATTCACGATCACATGCACGTACAGACACTCGTGTTAGCTGATGAATATGCGCATTAAATCTCTCCAGGAAACTGGGATGCGTTTATACGAACCCTCCACGTACAGAGAGAAGACAAAACAATATTGTTTGTGTATTATGCAGAGATAATAATATGTACAAGAAACAAGAAAAGCAACATAATACAAATAAATTAAAACGATTTTAATGCAAAAATAACCAAAATAAGTTGTTATTGAAAAGACAAAATGACAGACACAATCTCAGTAAGGATTTTGCTGTAGTATACATAATAGTTATCAATGTATCAAAGGCATTATGACGATGTGTATGTCCTACGAGGGCGACAAGCTTAAAAGACCAAGGTTTCGTAAGTTGTATAAGGGCTATTGACATATAATAGTAAGACTAGAATGCCCATTAAGTCCCATTCCGTTTTCGCTTTATATGTCGGATACTGAAGCTCATTGCAATAAAGACAGACAGGCATTGTAATTGGGAGTTGAAATTTTTTACATATCGTATGCCCACTACCTGTCAGGCGAAAACGAAAGAAATGAATTCCTTAATGAAGGGAGTTGAATTATAGCTAAAGTAAAACGACATGGTATTAAACGCAGAAAAAACTAAGTTTGTTGTTTTTAATATAGGAAGAGGCAGGGAAGGAAAAAACATAGTATAGGAAGGAAGAATAATAGAAAAAGTATAAACATTTTACATATTTGGGGTATACATTTCATAGGAATGGAAAAGACAATGAGCCTATAAAGCAAATAACGAATAAAGTTAACATATTTCTCTCACAAATCTGGGGTGTAAAGCAAAGAAAAGCAAGTAAGAAAAAAATGAAATATGAAGGGAAACTAAAAAGTATCGAATATAATTGTTGGGTACAGTATCAAGAAAAAGAAATAAAAAGAGGAAAAGAACCAATGAGAAATAAAAAGAACATATATTATAAAAATAAAAACAAAACAAGATGAAGGAATGCAGATCAGAATATGACGAAAGAAATACAGATGCAGTTAAGATATATAAATCAACTTATAATCCAAGATATAAATACCTACTGACTACAAGAAGGCCACTATTACATAACAAAAGAAAATAAAAAAAAAATAAAAACAATTGCAAGATTTAGAATATTCAACGACGAAAATTTAAATAATTACTGGACAAGAGACAATGACAGACAATGTGAAATATAAATATGAACAATAAATAAAAATAGTCCAGTGAAGAATAAAGTAGAGCTTCGATTATCCGAACGTCGATTAACCGAGCTGCTAGTTCTCGCTCTATATTTCATATATTCCTACTTACCACTGTAATAAACGAGATTCATATTATAAATATATTTTTTATTGGTATATTGGTACATAAAAGTACACAGTTCGATTATCCGAATAAACTGATTTTCCGAACACCCAAGTCCCCCAATTAGTTCGGATAATAGACGTTCTACTGTAATAGACTGTTCTGGTGATCTTTATTGTAAGAGTATATATTGATCCATAAAGCCATTGATGTGTGACTCTATGAGAAACAGCGCAAAGTGAGTATATTGCGTATGTAGGTAGGAAATCCGTGATTCAATTTCGAAAACCTAGTTTAAAAATAATTCCGTTTCCTAGCCTTACAAAGATAGGTCAACAGGTATCTAGACTAGAAAATTAAATTTCCTAGAATATCGCAGATTCGCCGGAAATGAAACAACAATATTAGCTTGCCTCGCTCATATAAATAGAATAATAATACCCTTTTCAACTCAAAATTATAAATTTTCATGTCGAAGCTGCATTATATGCACGAATAAATTCACAACGTGCACAAGAGATTTGTAGTGCCGGGTCTAGTAGGTATAATAGTTTAGGGATTTATGTGAAGTAGTAGTGGTACTACTGCAGAACAACCAGAATGCAGCAGGTACAGTTCTGCCAACAACCAACAAAGCTTCCGATGTAATAGTGGCCGCTGAATCCTGATAAAGGTCAGAGTGCATATGTTAGGATTACTGAATAAGTGGGAATCAGGATTTAACATTTCCATTAAAGTACTTTTAATGCCTCTAATTTATTGTGATTATAGAAATTCATTACGACGAATACTGATTTTATTAGCCTATTAAAGGATCATTGCCTCAATTCGCGGAAGCAATTATATAAATAGGATTAATATCGTTTCTTAATAAATTATTCATTAAAAGCATTCCTGGAAATGCCGCAGAAAACTACCCTCGGCAAATTCTCAGTAAATTTGAAATGCCCTGCATACGTCCGTAATTCTTACCTATTCGTCATTTTATAATCGTGTCCAATATTTTAATATAATTAAATTAAATGGGAGTGAGTCAGTTGAGGTGGTTTGGACATCAAGAGCGAATGTCGAATGAAAGATTGGTGAGATTGAAGGTGAACGATTGAGTGGGCGAGGAATAAATGGTTGGGTATTAGGGTGTCCCTTATTTTGCAAAGCTATGAATTTTTCAGGTCGCTCCTCTTAAAAGTTTTAAGTTTGAGGAGAAAAAAATTGTGGAATTTTTTCAGTTGACTTACCCGTGGCACCAAGGGGTCCAAGTTTAAATGACATTTAACATGGGATTTGGTGGTGTTCATGATCAAAATTGTATAACTAGCCAAATTTAAATCAAAAAATCTGAAACTTTGGAATAATATGTTTTTGACATCGCTGAATTCAAACTTAATGTCAAAATTGACATTTGAATAAATGACAGCTGTTAAAATCGCTGTCAAATTTTCATTTTCGTTAGAAAATGCTCATTTTCACTTATATAAGTTTTGAATGTGGACGAGGTAAAACGGTGAAAATAGTGTATGAGAAAAGGAACGTTTGGAGGAGATTGATTGTTGGTTTACTGTTTTTCTGGATTCGTGCTACCCCACTGAGTGGGATACAGCGTGATGTTATATATATATATATATATATATATATATATATATATATATATATATATATATATATTACGCGCAATTTATCCACTATGGATGTGTCACTGTATTATCAAAGATCTCTGTTAGTAAAATAGGTTACCAGCCGTCAAGTCCCAGCTCCAAATATATAAGTACAGGAGGAACCACACCGGTAAAGTTGGAATTCAAACGGAGTATCGCATAATATGCACAGTTCGATGCGTTACCACGGAGTTATTATATTTTTCTCCTATATATTGAAATAATTTATTTTGTAGTTAGTGAAGTAGGTGGCATTAAAATGGATGGCCCTCTGCCTGAATTCAAAATAAGCTAGTAGCATCAGAGCCACCATGGCATCAACGATAATCGTCAATACATGAAAATGAGAACAAATATTTGAAAACGGTATTTACCATTCGACTCAGGCACGTATGTATGTATGCAGTTGCGCGCGCAACGTCAAAATCGGAACTGCAAAACGGTAAATTCTAATTGGCTCCGAATGTGGGTTTAAAACCATACACAAACATTCCGCTCATCAATTTATACATATTAATTTGTAGTTTGCTTTTGTTTGTTAATCAATAACTACATTGATCATAATAATTCTACCGTATATTAATAAATATTTCAATTACATCCTAAATACCGCATGTTGATGTTGAAAATTGAATATTTTGAAGGGTCGCTCTAATTATTTTAATTGCAATACGCAGTCTAACCAAATTATTTATACCATTCCAAATGGAAACCATAATACATGGAATTTTCACAATACATAAATTACTCCTGCTTTCCTCTTCCACTAGCATTTGAAATAATGAAGATTTCACATTGTTTTTAACACCTGAATATACCGGATGTAGAATTGAAATGAAGTGTATATGATATTCAATGCTATTTTTTTAAATTGCTGTAAAATTTAACCTATTCACTTTACAGAAAAAATCTCAACACAAAAGTTGTTCAGAATTTTAAATTTATTTATTTCAGTGGTGTAGGTATTTATTTTCTGTGGATATTTCATAAAAGATTGCAATGATATAATACTGAATTTGAGAGTTCATTTCTTTCCATTTCGTTCTGATAAATAAATAAATAGTCCTAAAATTCAAGTTACCTAATAAATATTGATAATTTTATTGATATATCGTGAATGACTAATATTTAGGTAACAAAATGGGTCTTTCTTTTTCATGCATATTTAAATTCTGAACAACTTTTGTATATATATTTTTGGTATAAAGTGTATAGATAAAAATTTACAGCAATATCAGAAATATAACATTGAAATCCCTATAGTACACATTTCAATTCTGACAGGACAAAATTTTCTGTACTGAATTTTTAACGGATAAGTAGCAAACTTTAAAATGGAAGGGGTAGTTTACGTACAGACCTGTCATATTTTTTGGGTACTTAGTAAATTACTGAATTAGAGTAATTTTTTTCATATTAAGAATGATGTACAATACATTTGGCTACAAATTTGTATTTGGAACTTTTTTTCTTTATTTTCTCCGTTTAGAAATTAAAACTTTCGGGAAGGTATTTGGTAGACAAATAAGAGTTTATTGGCAATATCATTTTCAAATTAAATATCTAAAAAGTTGCTGCCATAACAACTTGCTATTTGAAACAAAAATGATTTAATTTTAGACAACTAATGGAATATTCTCCATTAAACATGAAAATTTGATGCGATTTTGTCACCATTAGCAAGTTGCTATGTAACAACTTAGTCAGAGAATTGAGCCGATTGGATGTTTAAATTAAAACTAATTGAATTTTGTTGCCTGGCCAATAATCGGAAGTTGTAGTTTACGTGAAAGCATATTCAACATATTTAAGTTAATAATTAAGTTATAGTAACATTATGTAATAAAAAGTATTAAATAATATGAGCTACAAATTATTTCAAACTTTTCTCTGTATTTCATACCGTTTAAAAGCTATTTAAGATGTAGTTTATGTGATGTCCACACCAGGTTATTGAGATATTCGTAAGCACATCTTCTGTCTTTCATTTTCTAGATATTATAACGATGTATGTATCTTAGAGAATATGTAAGAAGATTAAACTAAACTAAAAATAAATAGACCGTGCAATGGTTTCTAATCAAATTGTATATATTCCCGAGATATATTCCAAGTTAGTTCAACATCAAAACTTCAGTAAACGTCAGTGGCATTTGAGCTAGAAGCTATACGACTCTAGTAGGTGGATAGTTGTGTTTTCCTGCAGGTCAGACGGTGGAATTATCCCTTCCCCGCCTTAGCTACCGATCAAAGGCGATCAGTTATGGAAACTGACATTTCAAATCGCCTGCGGAACGCGTACGAACTGCACGCGTTTGACTTGGAGGCAGGAGTCTGCGTCGGCGGATGACGGCTGCAAGCTTTCTTCACGAGGTATGGATGGAGCGCACTAACAGCGGCGTTGCTTGCGAAATTTAACCAATAAGTGCTTTTTTTGTCTCTTATGTACAGAAGATACTACTATGCACTAGAATAGTACAGGGGAATTGCAAATAGTATATGAGATGAAGTTGTACATAGTTGAAATTGAACGGATCGACGATTAAATCTATGGGATCAGAATAAACATCTTAAGAATAAAGCACGATAAAAAAAAACATGCTATACTCAAATGTTATGCGTAGTGGTAAGTTTGTATTGATGTATATAATTTATTTTAATTCGATTTGTCAAGTTTATTTGCTATTCTTGTCTCTTGAAATCCACACATTTTTGTTCTAAAATTTATACGACTGTTTATCCACTCCCACATAAATTCTCTTTTTCTATTGTAGAATATTCATTTATTTTCCTTAATTCAACCCATTTGGTTCATTTATATTTATCTCCTGTATTACTTATACGGCTAGACAAAATTATTGTACCACTTAGAATTTTGCAATTATTTTTAAAAAGTAGGTATATTTTGGGTACAGCTTCACATTTTGTATAATTAATCTATTACAAGAAGTAAAGGGACATATAGAAAACACCATAACATTTATCACAAATTGAAGAATTACAAAAAACAATAATGCCTCTTTTACGCGACGAAAGTAATTGGCTAATAAATTGGCCAAGTTTTCTTGTCAATAAATTGTCAAGAACAAAAATATTGTTGTTCTTTCTACGCACATCAATTTTTCCGTCAAATTTATTGTGACAAATCAATAGTACTAACACGATATCAGCTGTCATATATGCTACTAATATTTTTGGTTCAAGCTATAGGTACATACAAAAATGATAACTAACCACGATACAAACAAATTAGAGTTTATGGCAAACTAAATTTTCTAGAATGCCCCAAAATTGTCGAAAATGAGTACATGCAAATGCAAAAAGTAGTATTACACACAACAATAAATTGACAAGAAAATGTATTGATCAATAAAACAGACATAATACATACATTCCTTTTTAAATTAAATATGATTTTAAAATTTCGTCAGCAAATTTAGTTAGTTCTTCGTATGACCACTTTTTGCATTAATAACAACTTGCTCTTCGTTTCATGCATCGAATATTATTTTGAATTGGAGTTTGAGGTAGGTATGTTTTCCCAATCTTGTAGCACCTGTGGCGGTACACGACCTATTACCCTTTTCGTCAGAATATGCCAAACATATATACTCTCAAGTGCATTCAAAGAAAAGTTCATACTTCATTGTATTTAAAAATAAATTTCTTGCAATATTAAAATATCTGAGTTCCTTACTCATTCTTTAAATTTCACAGGTCTTCTTGCTGTCATGTTGATATATCTATTTATTTTTTCAGTTGAAAAATCTTCTACAAGTGAGAGTAACCCAGACCTGGCACGCCACTGTCAACTCCCGAAGATGTCGAATTTACATTGGGGAATCCATCAATACACAGAGCGGTTCGACTCGGATCGCAGATCTCGCACTAGGCGCGCGCCTCTTTCAATGCAAGAGATATTTGCATTTGTTTGCCAAATGCAAACTTACTTGCCTCTGTCACCTCGCGTCCGCGTCTCTATCGCCTCCAATAAAAATCAACATCCCCAAATTGGATAAAGATCTGCGCTTGAGATTCAAATTAGAAGCAGCTTGCGGGAGAAAAAATTATTATGAATTGAGTTCAGGCGTAGCTGAAGACCTGCTGGTTCACATAATAAATTGATATGTCATCTTTATATCCACTTAGCTGGTTTTATCAAAAGGTCCTGATAGGTAATCAGGATAAGAAAGGAGTCGCTGCAATTATCACATTGTAATAACCGAAATTTGTGAAAGCAAGGTAAATGGTGTGAAGAAATATTTTATTTTTACGAATGTTTCACACCATAAGACGACAATATCCGATATGACTCTATGCAGGATTCCGATCATTAAAAATAAATCAGTTTCCAAATGTTTAATTATGCTTTTCACATTAGCTCGCCCAAGAAAAAAATAACTACAACCATGATATAGAAAGGCTAATTTATAGATTAACATTAAGAACGGAACAATAACAACTTAAGATAAATATGAATCAATGAGTATTAATAGTAACATTTATAGAAAACAACGAAATAAATAAACAGGAACAACAGCGACATAACATAAGAAATGGTTGAAATTCATTTCCCAATGTTTATGTTCCTACTTTATGTTACTTCGTATGTTTTGGTGTAGTTTTGTCCTGAACAGCAGAACTGTCACTCACACATTATTCGAATTCTTATTTTGGAAATCAAAAATGTCTAAAATAAAAGATTATCAATTAATATCATTAGTTGAAAAATATAATATTTTATACTAACAACGACGCCCATATTACAAAAACAAAAATTTGCATTAGCAAATATCCAATAAACTAACAGCAAGCAAGCTGTGTAGTGGCTATATCGCTAGCCTAGCACGCTAGGGGTCGTGGGTTTGAATCCCACTGAAGAGCATGGTCGTTTGTGTTGTTCACATAATTTCATAACCATTCACTCATGAGGCGGCATATGACCATAGTAGTTAGTCTATCTCTCATCTTCATATTAAAAAAAAAAACAGCAGGAGTTATATTCTATCTATACGTAAGAATGTATAAAAATGGGGTAACGATTCTTTATGTCGTTAGTGTTCTTGTTATGTTTGTTATGTTTATGTCGATATTATTTCCTTCCTTAACGTTGAACTATAAATCAGTCTATAGTGTTATCGTAATTTCGCCAGAGATCTTATCAAATTTGTACTGATTATTTCTCACAATCGCGATATTTTGGCTCTGTTCAAGTTTATTTATTGGGATTAACATGCCATAAGTACACTTACAGTCTTTTAATAAATTAAACTATGTATTAAAGTTGATATGTTAATGCCCAATTAATTTGTTTATATCATAAATATTTATAAAATCCTTATCTACATTTATTTCTATGAAAATATAGGGTGCCCTCATGTTTGGAATCCTTTATTCTGGGCACAAAATGAACTGAGCTGGCATATGAATATGACAGAGGTTTTAATTTCCAGATCCAAATAAGAATGTAATAATCTGTGGTTGGAATATAACAAATGGTTGCAGCCCACACATTGAGAGATTACAGCACAATTAATTTAAAATTTTAATAATAAAACCAAGGTGCAACAAAAACTAGAATTCATCTTCATAAATTTCATTTAGTCGTCGACCCAGACCTCGCTCGGCAACTGGGATAAAAACTAATAACACAAGTGTCCTACTCAAATAATGCGAGGCGGCCGAGGGTAAGAAAAAATCCGTAGCGCGCGGCGTTTGTTTTTCTTATCCAGGGCCGCCTTCGTCGCGCCGTGGGACTTCTATTTACAGTTGGAACAGGCGGACGAGCATGTAAAATAATCCAATTATAAAGGATGTAGTGTGTCGTGTCGCGCTCCAACAATGAACCCCCTCCGACGGTGCAAAGGGAGGAACAAACGAAGGGGAGCACGCGGAATAGAGGAATACGCTCCCAGAACCGTACTTGATGAAAAAGATGACTGTTGTTTTGGCCCGACAAGAACATGTGTTTTTAGGAAGTGTAAATAGAATGTACGGGGTGAATTTAGATGAGGTGTTTCTTAGGTCAGGTTTTATAGTTTTGTTTAGCATTCATCCGCGCTGTCTTTGTTTTCTACTAACTTCTCAGGTTCAATAAGACGGGGAAACCATTGTGACTGATTCAGCCAGTCATAGGCGTTTTACATGTTAAATAATACTTCCTGATTCCCTTTTAGAGAAAAATGTTTTAAATAAAAGTTGAAGAGATTTAGTATCTGCATCGAAATCAGTGAACAAATTTTATTTTACTTATATAAAAAAGGCTAAAAGTAATAATTCGTTCATCATGCAGCCTCCCATTGACGCGCAATCTCACAACGTACACTAACATAACCTAGAACATAAAGCACATCTAAGAAGCCTTACACATCTCTACGTAGACGCGAGGTGCAATATCTCGCAGCGTGTATGACACACAAGCTGAATGAGCTCGGTGAAGCGAGTAAGTTATCGCTGAGAGGGTAATAAGCAATTGGATTAGCGGTGCATTGTGACACTCTGACACGTGTTGAGAGAGGATTGCTGGATACCGGATTATGAAAGATTTTTACATGGGGATCTAGAATTGAATCCTGGCATAACCAACCGAGTGTCTAAAGATTACAGCGGCAAACATTAACAATAAATTAAACACCTGAAAATGAGAGAAAATCTTCGATTTAATAAGAACCAGTATATATTTTTACTTCCCGCTTACCTCTGAGTACGAGAGTAAAGCAGGTATTGTTTTTGGTCAAACCTTTGGGTAGTGAGTTTTCAATAAACAAGTTTCAGTGTCCCTACAATATGATTTTACTATTTTCGCCATGATGTTTATATGTATGTATGTATATGGTTTGTACCGATTTTTTCGTCTCGCATAACTCAAATACTATAATGCCAAAAAATACAATTTTGTGTATTTGTTAGGGCTGTTCGATATCTTGTTTTGAATATCGATATTCGATATTAGAAAAATATATCGATATATCGATGTATATTGATATATCGAGATATTGATGTATCGATGTATCGATATATTGATATATCGAGATATTGATGTATCGATGTATCGATCTAATATAGTTAGATTTTATTTGTAATTAAGCAATGATTCAGGATGTCGATCTGTACTATATAAATAGTAAACAATCTAATGCAGATAGATTTTATGGAAGGATTACAATAGTTCAGGATGTCGGCAATTCTACTGTGAAGAGAAGTAACGGGTGTTTCAAAGGCGAAAAATTTTAACATCTGGGGTGTTTGTGTACTTGCTTTATGGTGCTGGGCGCCAGCATTATAAAACAAACGGGAATCTACTTAAAATATTTGAAATTGTACCATGCCATGACTGGAAGGTAGTTTTATGAAAACTTCTGCTGGAAATTGTACCTATACATCGTCCCAATTATTAATTCTCCCCTTAATCCCGACTCTAGAGTGAAAATAAAAATAAATATCAGTATGCAATGCTATCAATAAATCGAGCACAACCCCTTTCATTAGATGGCATTATAGGTAAATTTTAGTTCTTTTTTACAAAATACATCGATACATCGATATATCAATACATCGATATATTAATACATCGATATATTGATGCATCGATATATCGATATATTGATTTATCGATACATCGATATATCGATATATTGATATATCGATATAATATCGATACATCGATGTAAACGCACAGCCCTAGTATTTGTGCTTCTTATAGTTTTTATATGAAGAGCTGATTTGATTTTGGATAAAATTAGTAAACCGAAAATAGCAGTTCACTATAAGCCCTTAACAATTTTCCGTGACAAAACACGGTTAAATTATTTTTTTAATAATTTAAGCTATTTTGATAATAGATTACACTAATTTTATAAATTTTTATTAGAATTAGAGAGAATAAAATATAAAGAAATTAAATTTCATACATCTTGCATTTCATCTACACCATAGAAACACAAATATTTTAATTTTTTACAAAATATGACACATGTGATAGTAAAGCTGTCAACTTAAAATTATGATTTTTAATTTTCGTGCTCATTAGATTTTGATAGCAATCTATTAACCTAAAGTGGTAGATCATTGGAAGACCTGCGCATTTTAAAAACTTATTAATAAAAAGTTTTATTACTTTACTTTTCCTTGTTTATGAGTTAACATACAAACAGATATACAAATTATACAATCCCTAGTCATATTCCTAGTGTATTGCTATTTCCCCAAATAGTCATCAAATCGCACATCTATTTTTATTTGAATTTCAAATTTAATTGTAGAAATCAACAAACAAAAATTAGTAATAAATACGATAGATATTAAAAATTAATACCGGAAGATCTGATATATCGGAACATATTTGGTCAAATTATCTAAACAGGGATTTTATTGCCGAATTAAGTAGATACAGTGCCACATTTTATATTATTTAAAAACAAAATGACCATTTATAGACTACATCCCATCCAAAGACCGTGTGCGATGAAATAATTAATTAAATGTGTATGCAACGTAAAACTAATATAAATTTCAGCAACACATGCAGTATGTGTTCCACGTCGAAATATAATGAAACAAACTAGGTCTGCAAGGCGTCGTGTGGAAGCCTCGATGGAAGTAAACATCGCGCACATTTCATTTATAACAGTCAGTGGATGGTTCGTCCAGCTCGTTCGCTATCGCGACGTCCGTATGTCAGTGTGTATGTTATGTACGTTCCATGCGCCGTGCGAACGTAACTCGATGTGACATTGAGCGAATGGCCCAATCTCGACGCGAGTAAATGGGACGTTTCCTACGGGAAACCCGTTGTCGTTTCAATTAAGGTTCCAAGTTCTCATATCAACACCGTCGGTTGACGTTGGATTACGCAGGACATTCCCTATAAACGGTCTTCATGAGAGAAGAGATAATATGTGTTATGATTACATAGGGTATCTATTGGCGACTGATATTTGTCTAACCAGGAACTCAATTATTAATAGAACGCGATCTTTAAATTTGTTTACATTTTTACCAAAGCTATAAGTTGATTGTTTTTAGCTAATTATCTTTATGTTTTCCTCTTGGGCGATCTAATGCAAAAAGCATCATTAAATAAATTTTTGTCACCTTATGGTGTAAACATTCGTTCACTTCCTTGTATCATCCTCACAGACTCCGTTCACGTATTTTATTGCTGCTAATTGTTTATTATACCTCAATCAATAAAACCTTTCCTTCATTTCCACTTTATTTTACACAGACTTTTCTGTAAATATAACAATGCCCGAAATTGTAAGTTATATTAACCCTCCTTACAAAACAAAACCATGAATATATAAAAATTATTTATTATTATTTAATATTCTTGAAATAATAAAATGAGGCGGCATTTCTATATAAGAACAAAGACAGCTGATAGGTTAGAATCTGCTCTAGAAGGAAATGACGAGCGAATCTGTCATTTTCTTGAAGATCTTAAAGAATTAAGGAATTTTTGTTTTCAAAGTTTGTTACTCTCACCACATAACTACGAATGGACAGTTGCCAATGATTGTTTCTAGGTATAAAAACAAAATGCAACAAACTTAATAAAAATAAACAAATTTACGCAGTAAACTGTATAAAATAAGAGTACTAATTTTCTGTATAATATGGTTGTATCGTTTAACGGGACTGTGTTATGTGTAAAACGCCAATGATAGCGTTTATCTGCATATGTATGTATATCCATTTACAGCTAAAAATTTACCAACTTTGTTCATTTATTTTTAAAATATTATAATATAATTATATAAATAAATCTTTATAAACGGCACTATGGCCACAACATTATACAAAATAACTCAGTTTTGCAACGAATAACTATAATATCATCAATATAAATTATATTTATTGACATTCAACCCTTTTTTATCGTACCACTCTTTCATTTCCACTTTTTAAAAGAGCATGAACCATTTTGAAGGGCACTTTTTAAAAGGATACCAAAGGATACCGAACACGAATTAAAAGCTGGTTAATTAAATAGATTTACAGAAAAATGTTTTAAATAAATAAATAAATAAATAGCTCCGTGGTGGATCCTCAGTTCGAATCCCACAGCCGACAGTTGCCAATTTAAATTTACCCCTGTGATTCCCCCACCACTAACAACTTTGGGAGCTATGACTTGACGGCTGGTAACCGCATTTCATACACAAAAATATATCACCTACCGAGATCTGCGTAAGCAGAGTGCCACATACATAGTGGGTAAAAGGCGTGATGATGATGAAATATTTGAAAAAATAATCAGTATTTATTCTATTGATGTGAGTGTTGGGGTAAAATACTGCTAATTTGTAAAATGGGTTTCTAGTGTATTAAGATGTGTTTGAAATCTGGGAGCAATATTTTAAACGACGTTGTAAGAATGTTTGTCTATAAATAAAATTCCAGTAAGGAGCGCAATTGCAATAAAAAGAAGTAGAACAATTCATTTCATTAAAAGCTTACAAAAATTCCAATTCACTGGTTCAGCAGAGTGAAAAAGTAGCGAAAGAAAAGAAAAACACACCCACACACTCTCCGAATCATAGAAATATCCGCCATTGAAGCGTGGGTCACCAAACAATTACGCGCGACATCCGAAAGGTTTTCAACTAGCGTCCGAAGCAGCGTCGAAGCCGCACCGAATCCGAAGAAATCGTGAAGTAGCAACTGGCGAGTTGCACTCAAGTAATTGCAAAAACCGGACGATTTCCACTCGCGGGCAAAAATCTTTTGAGGCATTGTGGAACGTGCATTCGCTACCATAAATCAGACGCCGCCGACGAATGAGGAACATAAAATCGCACATTAAGGGCATTTCTGCGGAACACATGTGCCCACCCGAATGCAATTGAAAAAGTCGCTAAGCGGAAAAAAATCTCATCCTAGGAACATTTCATACGGGACTGGACTCAAGCGGAGAGCCTCGTCGCTTCACTCCTCTTCGCGTTCAACGATAACGGGAAATTGTGGCTTTGTAAATAATTGTATGGCCGAACGTAAACCATTTGGAAACTTATTAACCGTTACTAATTACTCCTTCCTAAGAATAGTTGCCGGTCGAGATCACTTCTTTTGATTTCTCGTTTTTGCAGGAGAGATGCCAACTGAAAGAAATGTTGTAATACGGAATTCTTTCATGCAATCGCTGCATGAGTAAATTTAACTGTCTTGAATTGCAATAGCCATTTATTATATTTCAAAGGGAACCGTACTCTTGTCGTACACTTCCATATGCACATACATATAAATCTTTATCCTGCTCTATGAGTATGTTTAGATTAATTTTACATACATCAATAGCACTACGTTACCAGACAACACACCAAGACATTTTTTTTATGAAGATGGGAAGTGGAATAACTACTGCGATCATATGCCGCCTCATGAGTGGATGATTATGAATTTATATGAACAACACAAATGACCATGCTCTTCAATGGGAATCGAACCCTTAAACAGTTAAATAAAAATACCTCAATTTGCAAATAGAATTACTGTTCGATACCTGATCCCGTTCCGATCAAATTGTTTTATGAGGTCTTCCGTTAGAAACCTAAAGTCGACTTTACCTCTTTGGTTGCCCTTCCTTTGTCAACTTTTAGCTAAATACATAAGTTGATAAGATCTGCGATTGTAGAGTACCACTCCCAAAATTGAGTAAATGGTGTAATAATGTAATATAAAGTAGTTTTTCTTTTCCTGGGGATTCCAAGAACCCAGTGTGACGTTTGTGTAACAGTGAAAGAATTGTGACTGTCCAGGGTTAAATTTGAATTAATAAATTGTTTTGGCTGCCCAATTAAAAGAATTATTTGATTATGTTCTATTATTTTTTTAAAGATTCTTTGACTATGTTCAGTGAATGATTTGTTATTTGACTTGATAATGTGAATGTCTTTCCACATTATCTCAACAAGAACGGAGTAGAGACGCAGAAAAATGTATTACTAGCAAAAACAAAAATTCACTAATACCTATTTTCTGGGTTATGTTAATGCGCCTGTTTATCTTCAAATTAGAAG
The DNA here is from genome assembly GCA_963942605.1 of Poecilus cupreus. NCBI lineage: Eukaryota > Metazoa > Arthropoda > Insecta > Coleoptera > Carabidae > Poecilus > Poecilus cupreus. Next base: position 3,921,939 of record OZ012725.1, on the reverse strand, counting down.
AAAAGATTTCACTGTAGATTATGCGGTTGTAAATAATAAAAAGCATTCACCAAGTTGTCCAACAATAAATCAGAGAGGGTAAACATCATTTCATCGCGGAAATACTCTTGTGAACATTATATCCGCGAGTCATTTAAAAAATATTAAAAACACATAAAATCTCTTTATTTCTTTCAATTCTCGTATTCCCTTTGGACGTAGATAAGCCGTCCTGATAATCTAAAAATCCATTTCCACTGGGAACTTTAATACAATAAACAAATTCAAATATTTCACAGACAAATCCGCGCACAAAGGAGAGCTCCTGGTGCACTCGTAAACATCCACAGTCGTATTCGCATTTGCGTTAGTATTCCTAGCTATAGAGAGGGTCCGACGGAACGAATGAACGGCCAGAAGGATTAAAAATATTAATAGCGTTGCGACGGACTTCATTTTTCGTTCGCTCCGGGAAAAAATTCATGGAACTTAATGGAAATTCAAATGGATTACATTAAGGACATTAGCGGGATATACATTCGTGGTGGTTGGAGTTATTACGTTGCAGGAGAATGAAATTAATCAGATTTGGCTTAATCTGATATAGAAACGACCACATGTGACAGCTATGTTTCTTTTTACAATTTTCACATGTTCGTAACATACTTGGAACTCTTCCACAATCCGTTTAATATTAAATGATGTACTACAAACAATAGAATGTGTTTCAATGCTTCTAATTCGTACTTCTAATCATGATTTTACTCTTATAATTACTTCATATCATAGTGAGGCCACAGACCCCATATTTTTTAAATGACATTTATAAATTTAGGTAGAAAAAATACTCGAATTGCAGTCAATTATTCTTTAATCACAAGTCCGACGTTTCGGCCCACACTTGAGCCTTCTTCAGTCGCCATTGTGATATTTATGATGTTCAAGTTGTTTTATGGATTTTTTTAAGACGGATATTTTATTTTATATAACTGTTGTCTTTTGTACATTAATTCACTATCCCTGAAGAAGGCTCAAATGTGGGCCGAAACGTCGGACTTGTGATTAAATAATAACTGACTGCAATTCGAGTATTTTTTTACCTAAATTATTACTTCCAGTCGAATACTTTTTTTCCTGGCATTTATAAACTCATGAATTAGTAATCTAATCTAATTATTCACAGATTGGTACTGTATTAATACAGTACTGGCAACAATGACAACCTCAAATGTATTATAATTCAATCGCTGGCTTATGTTGACTTATATTGACTGGGTGCTACAAATTATAATTATTTTTATAATTCGAAATTTATCGTACGAGGAGCAAAAAGTTGTGAAGATGAATGCTCTTAGCTGTTTGACCACCAGTAACTGTATAATTTATAAGCATCTTTGTTTTGTTGTTGAAACTGAGGAGCAATTGACAAGAATGATTGTGAACATAAATGAAGTAGGGAAAGGTTTAAATCTGTTACTGAATATCGATAAATGTAAAGTGTTGGTATTTGAGAAGAATGATTTGGTGACTGTTTGCAATGTTTCAGTGAATAGTGTGAGACTGGAACAAGTTAATGAATTTGTATATTTGGGTAGTAAGTTTTCGAGGGATGGACGTATTGACCGGGAGATTGAAAGGAGAGTGTCTGCAGGGTGCAAGGTATTGGGTGCTCTGGGTACATTTGCTCGAAACGTGAATGTATCTAGAGATGCTCGATTGAGAGTTTATAATGGTGTGTTATTGCCTACATTGATGTATGGTTCTGAATGTTGGGTGTGGATGAAGAAGCATGAACGACGTATAACTGTTGTAGAAATGAGATATTTGAGAGGAGTGTGTGGGTATACAAGTTGTGATCGAATCCGGAATACATTGGTGTATGTAGTAGGCGTTTCAGTATTACTATATTTCAGTACTTACAGTTTAATTTTTCCATTATTTAAATAAAGAATAACATAGTGTTTCCAACAATTAATTTTTAGTTTATTGCACTTTATGAAGCTAGGTAATAATTTGTCAAAAATTATAAAGCTCACAATAAAGTAAATAAATAGTACACTTGTAACGCATCAGACTATAAATAATAATTTAAAAGATATTCAGTTCAAGTCGTACAGGTTGTGGTTCCCTTTATACTAACATCTGATATCTGTTACCTGATAACTGGTAATCGCCTAGACCTGCGAAAGCAGAGTAACCCACCCTAAATTGTTATATTTGATGCTGACCAAAAGTATTTGTTGTAACACGGTCAAAATACAAAATAATTATGTTTTTCAATTCTTCAAAACAACTTTCCCACTAAATAACTATTACCTACATATATTTATTTAATTTATAATTTAAGATTCACGCTGGTACGCTTTCCTGGAATGGCATTCCCATTCCACCAACAAACTTGCTAACTGCATCCGCTGGACAGTACCACAACCACTGTTTCCTTCAATGTTCGTGAATTGTTTCAGCAAGTAGCCCACTTCTCGCGATTCTTTCCACGGTAACTGACTCCACTTCAAGAGTACTCTACACTCTTACGAGCCACCCCCTTTACCGCCCCAGGGGTTTATAGCCACCCTGTGGAAGGTTTCTGTCTCTGATGTATGGTTTGTCGTAGCAATCGCCTTCAAATGCTCCATGTTTTCGTGATTTCGACTTTATAGTTTTAGACTGATTGGCTTGGGAGTCAAAATTAAATGTGATTGTGGGTCGTAAATGAGAAATAGTTGTTTCCATCTATTAAGCCAAGCCTTCGATTCAACCAGGTCTACATAAACCGAGTTTAGTACAATTCCAGCTTAGTGCGCTATCATTTAGCTCCGTGGTCTTCTCATAGGCGACAATTTTAACTTTAGCCTTGTGGTTATCGTCCCATTAACAAAGCAAATTGACTAGATTCTGGTAGCAATGCATCAACCAGAAGTGATAGTTTGTTACTAGTTAGTTTGTTTTTCCCGCAGATACTGTGTATTTTAATTAGTGAAATTTCAATAGACAAACACGTTTTTGGGTCCCTAGAATTCGATTTGTGATTTGTTAATTTTGTGGTTATTAACAAATATAACTAATTGTTAAATTAAAATTTTGTCAATTCTGAATTTTTAACAAGAATAATTGTTGTTTTTTTTTTTTTGTTGGATTTATAAAATTTAACAAATAAACTCGTCAATAATAATAATAGTTATTTACTTTACAAGTGGGCAAAGTAAGGAATTACCCACGAGAGATAATTTTATCGAGTAGGTAATTCCACTTTGCCCACGTGTGAAGAATAACATTTTATCCAACACTTCTTAATAAATGAAAAATTTATTAAAGAAATATTATTTGATAGTGACATATGCATTAAATTTGTAAATTAAAATGTCAATCGAAGTAGTTACCAAGGTGTTGTGTGTTGTTATTATTGTTATAAATAAAAAAATACTCACTAGTGGCTTTTCTCAAAATTATACCCACTAGTGGATAATCTGTTACTTTGCTTGATTAAAATCGCCATAGTTATAGAGCATTTATTGAGAGGTGTTGGATAAACAATTTTAGCTAACTTATCAATTTGAAATTGTTAAAGAAAGTTTGTATCCTTTGTAACAACTTAATTTGTTATAATAAAAATTATTTATTGTTCTGCTTCAATATAATTACTCAAATATTTAGTCAAAAGCACATAAAAATAATTGTTAATAATTAATTTATTTAAAAATATTTTTAGTTACGAAATACACAATAATAATTTGTTACTTGCTAACTTGTTAAATTAACAAAAATTAACGGTTGATCGTCTGGGACTAAAAAATCTCTTCAACGTGTAATGCCCGCTTTAGTAAATATTTAACTTGGAGTAAATTTTGTTACATCCAAAAGATGTAGAATATAGGCTACGATTTTAATTTAAAACTATTTTCTCTTTTTTGTACAGTTTACAAGATGTTTAGGCGGAAGGGTACACTTTTTTATACTATTAAATTTTCGTTTCCTCGTAAGAACCTTGTTTGCGCTATGAATAGGGCTAATGTGTATGTTTTTCGAATAATAAGTTTGTCCTCTAAGTACAGAGATAATGAATGGGAAGACTCTTGGCGGGATGATGTGCGACGCCCGCCCGTTTCAGGTATCGGAGCCGCGGCGTCGCTCTCCAGTAATGTACCCGTAGTCCCGCGCGATCGACGCCGAAACGTCGATACGCCGTGTCTACCGTGATATATCGCCAACGGCCAACCGGCCGACTGGCCTGTCCGACGCCAAGATTAACTGCAAATGCTGCTGCATACAATTTTTATTTTTGCATTCAATGAACGTCAGTTCTGGCTTATCGCCCTTCATAAAAAAATAAAATAAAACCTACTTCGAAGCGGAGGAAAAAAGTGTATTGATGTACTCACCTGAATAGCGCTTTTACATTTTCTGGATGGCGTTGTTTGGGACCTGAAACAAATGTAAAATATATGGTTACTGATCCGTTTCTAATATCGGTGAAGTTAACTACTGTGTTTGGTATTGGTTTGTTTTGTTCGTTGTGTGGAATCACTGTCCGGTCAAATTGAAACGAGATATTCAATAAAATACAATGCGACTCCAGCATTCTAAAAACACTTCACTCTAGTACGAATACACACACGATGATCCAATTTCAATATTTGAATGAAATTTTCTGCAGATATTTTAAATTATCCTTGAGGAAAATGGACCGTACTTAAGGTAAATATGGTATATAGATCTGTGTTAATATTTCAGGTTGTAGATTCTCAGATTCATCAAATATTCACGATACATCTGTGGCTTCTCTCCATCTTTGAAGGGCCTGATATGAAGGTGTTCTCAATGTCACACCGAGATATATGTAAGACGTTATGATTTATTGACCATAAACTAATTTAATGAAACAAATTATAAAATAGCTCTTTATTTAACATAATAATAGAAATATTTTTGGGCACTACAAGACTTTTAAAACGAGCGCAGAATAATATCATTTGGCACAGTTAAAAATCATACAAAGGAAAATTGTTTAATTCACCATATTTAAATTGTTTTACTTGTTACTCACTTGTAAAAACCATTTACCCAAGCGATCTATTGCCTTTTAAAATGAATCTTTACAAGATGCTAATTGACAGCTGCATTGTAAAAATTTTACAAGTTAGTAAACAAGGTAAACAATGCACGCTGCCACAGTAATGCTTACAAGGCTTATGCGAAATCATTTAAAATAATTTTTGACAGAACAGTTGTGTGTAACTGACAGGACTTGGTTATAATTTTAATTTGATTTACAAATGAGTAACAAGTAAAATATTGTAGAATACACGCAAGGTAACTGTTTTACTGCTTCAATGAGGTGACAGGCTCGCCAGTCATTTCCTCCATTCAGCAGTAAAAACTGTTTTACCTTGCTTGTAATGTAAATAACTATTTACCTCCTGCAAACATACATTTGTAAGTAAGGGAGGTATTATGTTTAAGTTATGAATTGATTAGATTTTGAGAACAACTTATCAACAGTAAGTTGTATATATTATTTGAAGGTCTATCAGGGTTTCTGGGCATGTCTTATGCCCGATTGCACCAACGTTAGTTAAATTTTAAACTTGGTTTAAATAAATGAAAGCGTATCTAATTTTTGACATCAATGTCAATTACTCCATATGACATAAAACTTCGATTTGCTTTTATTTATTTAAACCAAGTTTAAATTTTAACTAACGTGCAACCAGGCATTAGTAAATTTATGAGATAGAGTAAATTTCATTGGAACCCAAAAGATGTAGAATTTTACCTACAATTTTTATTTGAAACATTTATCTATATTTTGTTATGTCATCAGATTCAAATACTTTTGTAATTATTATTATTACGAAAATGAAAAACGTACTAACTGCTTTGGTCATATGTCGCCTCATGATTGGATGATTGTGAATTTTTATGAACAACCCAAACGACCATGTTCTTCAGTAGGATTCGAATCCACGACCTCCTGTGTGCTATACTAAAATTTGTTATTATTTCAGTTGTTATATTTTTTCTTCATATTGAAAAATAATGAATAAAAACACGACGACGAATTTAATCTGTTCTTTGTAACCTTATTGAAACAAACGAATATAATAACAGAGTGAATAAGATTCGTAGAAGCTTCACAAATTCCCTTTCACATTCTACCAGATGTTATTAACATCCGAGCTAGCTTATTTCTTCTGAGAATACATACAAAAACTAGAAATCCTATTTCGCATGTCGACATATTTGTTACGAAATCATAATGCCTGGAGCATTAATTTCTGAACATCCGCTAAAAACATAAATACAGTATAGGTTGCCACATATAAACAGAAAGATACAAAGGGAGAATTATATACGATACCAAATTTATACCGAACTCAAGTTGCCTCAGGCATCTACGCACAAATTCGTGTGCGTCCCTATTTCACTGATTTACAAATGAAGATGGGTGTGTGCGTATGCGTGAGGGAACAGTGGCGCACACGAATTTTTTCCAAGATTATATCAAAATACAAATTAAAAAATTTTCTTCGTTGAAGAATTAATATTTTACTACATAGTTTTACTAGTCAATTCAAAACGATGAATTTTAATATAAAGTATCGTGTACAACACGTGCTGAAAGAGTATTTTAGCACTAGTTATATAATACACTATATAGGTACATTTTACGAAATAAATATCTTCACATGCATGAAACATTTCGAAAGGACAACAATAATTGTAAATCAACTTTACAGCACCGTAACTTAATAAAAATTAAGAAAGGTTTTTAAAAAACCGTAAACTGCTTTGAAATTTGCATGCTTGAATTATTTATAAACAAACTATTAGAAATATTAATTTTTTCGAATTTTTACAAGGCGCCTCCACCAAAAAATTTCACGTATGAAATTTTATTAAAATAGCTCTGCACAAAAAATCTGTCTTTTACCAAAAATTTTTATGTCTTAATTCTAAGATTTTTTTTACCCTAATCCGTTATTTTCGAACCAAAACTTAAGAAAAAAGCGTTTTAATGTTATCTAAATCTGTTTTTCAACTGTGAACGATTCTATACTTATTTAACCATCTTTCGGTGTAGAGGTAAAAACTTTATTAATTGTATATTTTATTCAATTTGTTAGTAAGTGGATGTTATTTTGTAGAATTCCCTCCATTCTTTCCTGTTGATTGCAGGATTTATAGCTTCTTTCAATTTTAGACCTCGTTTTATGATTGCATCTATAATATTTGTTCGGGGTTTTCCTACGTTTCTTTTATCAGTTGTTCTTGAATCTATTGCTGTTTTTGCTACTATTTCATCTATCATTCGTTGTATATGTCCGAATAATCTTTGTTGTGACTGTTTTACTATTTCTTCTACTGATTGTACTTTGCACTTGCTTCGAAAAACTTCGTTTCTTATTTTATCTCTTCGATATTTTCTTTTTTAGCGATTTGAGAAAAAAATGTTGGAGCATTTATATATCGAAAATGGACCAAATGAATAAAATTAAAATGTAGTACAGTTTCATAATGGTTTCTTGAAAAATATATATTTCACAATTAATTGAAACTGACAGAAGAAAGTCTGGCGTTTTTTTTTCTGCATGATAATTATCTAATGACGATATATTTTTAAATTATTTAGAATTCGAATGTTAAAGTTAGGAGCTGAATAAATTTTAATGGCAATCCATCAAACGGAAGTGGTAGTTTACTTGAAGCATGTCAGGTTTTTAGGCATATCTCAGGAAATCATTGACTAAAAATAAATTTTGATATATTCAAAAGATGGTTTTAATTATTTAATTTTTTTCTCCGTTTCGTACCGTTTCAAAATAGTTTAGATAGAAGGTAATGACGTGGATCATATTCTTTTTAATTATAAATATCATGCCTTTTAATAATTTCTAAATGTTGCAGCTATGTTCGATCGATAAACAATATAGGTGGAATATGAAATTTAAATATTTATACATATTTCTAAACGAGACAGTAATATTAACAAAGTCATTAAATTTTCATGCGTACGCCATTGTGACAAATATATTGGCCAAGTATATGTCATCCATTACCCGAATGAAAAAACGAAAATATACAGGGTGTGTCTGCTTCTCTTTCGAAGAACAATGGGAGAAATAAGCCAGAATTAGGTCACGTGTGGCGAACATCTAAAGTAGAATTCGAGGAAAGGGAAAGATGTTGTTATCGATATTTCATACAAGTATATTCTCAATAGATTACAAAACACGACGTCAAGACGAAAAAAATTCGTACGATGTTAAACTTCTTAAGCTGGAGAGAGTTTTTATACAAGTAAATAAATATCTAGCGAATATATAACGGGTAACACATAAAAAAGATCAAATTTGGAGAAAAATAACTATTTTTATAATACATTGAAATTTCTGTTTTTTAACATGATCGAACATCATTTGTAAATATAAAAGGTCTATCAATGAACAATGTTCTAGTGTATCTGTTATATAATATAATATTTGTACAAAGTGACATCATCAAAATCACTTGGAAAAAGATATTAGTGAGGTAAAACCACAGCCCAATGCGTTAGCAGGATGCTTTTACACCAGTAAAAATTACTTTTATTTAATATTACATATTTATTTAAATATTTTGTTTAATTATTCACAAACAACTATGAAAATATAAACATTTTCCCTCTACAGGTATGTAAATAATACATACCAAATTAATTTTAATGAACAACTAAATTTCAGACGTATTTTTAGCGAAAAGTTAGTATTTTCACCTACTAATTAAAAACAAGTGAAATATATTTTAATTAAAAACATGTAAAACATATTTTTAATTAGATAATTGTTATTTCAACCAAAACAATTTATTTTCTAAACGTAAACAAAATTTCAGGATTCATTTTTCATTTACCAGAAAAAACAAATGAACAACTACTTCAGATGTTGAGCCAAATTTAACTAATTAATTACAAAAGTACAACAATTAGATTTTGGCAGTGTATTCTAATTTACAATGAAATGTTTTAATTGAATTTTGACATGTTAGGGTTATGTAAGAATACGCAGGATCCTTCAATATTATGTCTCGTAGAATTCAAAGTGGCGCCTTATGGTTTTAATTTTGGATGAATTAATTCTAATTCTAATATTTCACCTTAGATGTTTAATAACATTAGCATTGGCATTAGCATTAACATTAGCATTGACATTAGCATTATGTTTATGAAAAGTGTATTTATAAGTGAAATAAATCAAAATAGAATTATTATTATATCATATTTTTGACGTATAATGCAAATGACTTGTGAAGTTTATGATCTAAAGACTGCCAGATTTGACGGCAGAGGTGAAAGATTTAAGGTTACTGTTCAAAATTTATATTTTCAAAATTTGTCGTACAAAAATATTAGCTACTAGAGTATTAAGCTCTTTGTTAATGCAACGGACTGTGACTGTGATTTAAAATCCTTAAATTGCCTTTATCTACAATTACTACTTTAACTTTATCCCTGTGGTTCCCCCTCCACTAACATTATACGGACGCGTTACTTGACGGCCGGTAACCGCACACGTTATGGTATAATTAAAGTGTGAATATCATAATTGTCATTTTATATTTTAGAATGGAGTTTTATATTTTGTCTTTATGTTCTTTCAAAGAAAAAATCGGTGACAGCAGGTAATGGGATCTTTCACCATTTTTTTAAATATTTTTTTATGAAACTTTATCTATATTGAAGACTATCTACACTTTTAAAAAGTCTTAATTGTTATTCATTAAGCCACAATGATTTTTTTTTAAATGTTGTGACGTCATAGTAGATGTGTTGCTGGATCTAAAACAGTAGAGATTTAAATAATTTTTGTTACATAAATTTTATTGTAATAATAATAATAATAAAATAAGTAAAAAAATATATGACTACTTTTATTTACAATCTGTACTTTTTTAGATCCAGCTACACCTCGACTATGACGTCACAATATTTTTAAAAAAATCATTGTGGCTTATGAATAACAATTAAGTCTTTTTAAAAGTGTAGATAGTCTTCAATATAGATAAAGTTTCATAAAAAAAAAATTTTTTTAATGGTGAAAGACCCCATTGCCCTTCATCCGAATGTATAAATATGTCCAGTAATATGGAACTGATCTTGGAACCTTTAGCAAGGCGTCATCAGAATGGATGCTATAAACACATCGTACGTATAAAAAGTGAATTTAATCGTCTATCTATAGTATCCTGGCGTCCTTTCACACTCTCCTTTGTCCTTTGGTGGAAAGCGCGTATTTCACTCTTCGCGGTCCACTTGACTGTGGCACCCAGCACTCTTGGATTTATTCGCTCCGAATAAAAACGAGATTTATCCTGGCCCGGCCCTGCGCGGGCCCGTCCCAGTGATGTTCGCCGCCGGAATTGCCAACACCGGAACACACTCTGCGGTCGCTGGTCGGGGCTCCCCCTGCTCCGGGCCTGCGTCGGGGTCTGTGTCAACGTATCCGACTAATTCTCGTCGTGTCGCGTTGCTGTTTCCGGTTTTAACTCATTTTAACCAGAGCCAACCCGGATTTACTTGCTTGCTCTTTGTACATGTGCGTTTTATTTCAGTTTGGTTTTTTTTGCGTTTTTGTGTAATGGTTGCGACAACTTTAAAACTACTGTTTCTTGTAAATTAATAGTACAGTGGCTTTGCTTTCATTCTGCTCTGTCAACAGGACTTTGTTAAATTCAGCCAGTTTTTTTTACAGCTTGCACTACTTCATTGTGGTAAAATTATACAAACGCGAAATACAAAAACTCTAAACTAGAAAAAACTATTCGCATTCAAGTTTTCAGTTATATACATAACCCGGGCAAAATGATGCAGACAAATATTAGCTTAGGTGTAATATAAGTGACAGCAAAACCAAACCCTGTTCTAGTACTAGTTTAAGCTCTAATATTTATGTATTTTTGTACTCATAACTTTTGAAAACAATATTTAAAACACGCTAGTGACAATCACCAATCAGGAACTTTGAATTCGCGCAATCGTGCGGTAAAACATACAAAAAAAAAATCACTGCATTTCTCTGGGCATTCTTCATCATCAACTGTTATAACCTTTTAATATTAAACATTTGTAATACGTTAGTTGCAACCATAAAACACTAAATACCTACATTATAAAAAAAATTGTTGATTTGCTTCAGCATACGATATTTTTTCGTAATATACAGGGTGAGTTTTAAAAATAAAAAGTGAAATAATATTTATTCACAATCGCTACAGTAATATATCAATTCCAAACCTTTTAGAGGTTGGGAAATACGTCATTCCTTGCTAATATGACAACCTCTTGGTTGGGAAGTGACAGATTTATCCCATGGGTGAGAAGTGTTTATACAGAATTGCCTAACAACACAGTCATAAATCTCTGAAAGTAAGTTGAACATTGCCGTCAAACATATTGATAAAACATTGTAATTACAATAAAACATCAATAATTACAATATTCATATTGAACAGAAGCATTTTTATTACTAATTAATATAAAATTCTAATGTAATATTGTTTTATTAGGATTTTAGTTTCCTGAACTGTTGACAAATGTCAAATTATTGAAATAAATTTAACCATTTGTTTTCATAGATTACTATCATACATCATCTTTGTTTCTTGGATATATGAGTAGAATGAGAAGTTAAATTCGATAATTAAGGATGATTGTGAATAAAATAGTATACATAGTTCAATGGGAGTTTCATTAGAGCCTTGCGCTATATCTGAGCCTCTCGGTCATGTAATAAGCCCTCGACTGGAATGAAACATTTCCCACCTCACATGTAATTGCTACAATTTGCTACAATTTATATTTAATACTTTTTCTGTATGTTTTACTACTGCAGACGAAATGATTTTTATAAATTTCTTTTCCTGTAATTCTGTAGCAGAACCCTTCAAAAAATCTTGTGAAACTAAGGGCAGAGACCACTGTCCTTAACAAAAAAAATTGGTGTTTTTAGATTTATCTATTCAAACTACATACTTTTCAATCCAACAACAATTTCAATGGAATGTAATAATACTATTGCTAACCAAGCTTGCATCACTCTTATGCTCCCTCAAATACGAAATCCCCGCAACAATTCACTGTGCTCTTTGATAGATATGAGCAGAATTACCGTAGCACATATTCTACATTACGTATGAAATGTCATGTTAACCACATGTGTAGATATATTTGTACTTCAAAGCAAAATGGGGCGGAGAGCAGATGCAACGAATTCGTTGTTAATAATGTACGAAATATTGCAATTCATTCCGTAATGAGTGATAAGTACAAAGCAAAACTAGACCGGATATTTGCTCATTAAAATCGGCAATAACTCGCATATTATTCAGAAAATTGTTACAATATGCTCGAGAGCATTTGTAATAAAAGTTATTGCAGAATGAAACAATAAATAAGAGATATAAATAATATTTAGTGTTAGGCATGTAAGTGTTGGATTTCTTTTTGTGGTTGGGATGCCTCGCCACTTTCCTGTTTTCGTGAACAATGTTCTGCAGCTCGCCAAATGTCAACATACACTTTGCCAAACCTTTCATCGTGCAATTAACCATTTAGTTTACAAAACATAAGTTTTGCCAGAAGTGATCGGATCATTGAAATTGTGATATACACAGGAAACCAGAAGTAGTAGGTGTATCTAAATAGTTTACTTTTGACCTGGCACCAAGTGCGATTATAATTGTAATTTATATACTTTGTACACGTTCTTTGGACGATGAATACCACTAGCGTAATCAGAAGATTAAGGATAATTATCAATTTTTCTGCAAATATTATGAGAGAATATTAGAAACAAAAAATTGTACCAGCACTGTCAGACAAAGTGGTTTTAGGAAAAGCCGAAATGTACATGATTATATATTCACAGTTAAACAAATTATAAATAAAATTATGTTAACCAAAAGATAAGCATAATGGCCTTTTTAGTTTTAGAAAAAGCTTTTGATAGACTACAGCGAGAAAAAGTTTGTGAAATCCTGTTGAAGAGGAGGATTGAAAAATGTCAACCTTAACTAAAGACATTTTCCGTAGGATTTAGAAACTTACAATCTATTGAAATTTCAGAATGCGACGTTGTATTGATGGCAGGCAGCGGAAACAACTTTCAAAACAATCTGAATGTCTGAAATGAAATACTGACTAAATATGTAATGAAAATGAATGTACACGTAAATAAGACAAATTATGATTATTGTAAAAGTAAATCATAATGTAAATATGAACATAGATGAGAACAGTGTAAATCAAGTCAAGAGGTTTAAATATTTAAGAGTTAATGACGAAAATAGTACACAAGAAACAGACATTAACGACAGAATACAAAAAACAGCCAAAGTAATCCATTCTATGAAAAAAGGCTTTATTACTGAAAAAGAAATAAATAAAATGACGAAAATGTGAATCATGGCTACTTACAAAAAGAATGAATAGCAAAGTACAAGCGTTAAATATGAAATATCTACGCAGAGTTAAGAGATTAACTATGAGGGACAAAATACGTAACCGATATATTAGAGATGAACTATAGAGCAAATCCATATTAGAATTCATCGAACAAAGACAACTGGAATGGTGGAAACATACGGATGGATAATAATAGTCCAGTGCGAAGATTATGGACGGCAAAAATCAAGATCGTGGAAAACCGAGAAATACATAGGACAGCACAATAAAGAAAATACTGAGCAACAAAAGAAAAACAGTTGAAGAATTAACTAACGGAAAACAGAGAAAAATACTAGAATAGAATAATAATCCCTAGCTACGTTTTAGGATAGAAGTTCAAAGTTGTATATTACTTTATTTGTAATCAGCAAAATCTCGGTGTAGTATTAAAAAGTCACTTAGAATACATCGATTATTAATTAACTTTAAAAATCCCAGTCCTCCTCCACGTGCTATCAGCATGAGTTAATTAACCCCATGATATCAATTATCCTCCTGTTCTGTAGCAACACATGCTTGGCCACTAATAACGCCGCTCGCCTCTGTACTGCGTCCATACACACGTTGCCCACTAAATATACCTTCGCCTCATCAATCATTCGAGGACGCGCGTCGGACGTATGCATCGACGGCGACGCGTGAGACGCGTAATCCTGCGTCCGTTTGGTATTCGCTGGTATGGGGTGGTGAATAGTTGGAGATGGTTGAGACTGGTAGAAATGTTTGGAATAAGAAATGGATGGTATCTTACCGACTGCGCCAGTTATACGAACTAAATAATAATGAGTTCGAAGCTCATACCCGATAATTACTACTAAAGGCAGATAGATATAGGGAGATTGCTGAAACTGGAAGAGAAATTCAATAAATATAATTTCTGTAACGCCAGCAGATTATGCCCTGTATTATAGAGAAATTTAACTGTCACTTAAATTTACTTTTAAAGTAAATTAATTTGTTTTTAATAAATGCATATCATTTCAAATTATTTTATGACCTAGTTAGCATTGCACTCAAAATTTTGAATGTCATTTGGAAAATTGATGTAAACTCAGTATGGAAATAAATAAAGTAGGAGTGCTTGATATTAAGTAAACAAGGACTATTAAGAATCTACAAAATAATACCAATAATGTCTAATAATATCTATGATCAAATCTATGTTCAGATAATTTAACAATTGGCCACACGTGTCAATATTTGAAAAAAATATGTATAGAGATTCAATACGATTACCAAAGTAATACTATAGACTCTAAACATAAAATTATATGATTTGTTATATTATAATAACAATTTTCTTGAAATTTATAAATTATAATTCGCAATTTGTCAAAGCTACATTTCTAGCAAATAGGAAAATCTAATTATATAGATTATTATAGTTTACTGGGCAGATATTACGTCAGATTTGCCGATCTAATATATTAATAATACATATAAATTTAGTATGGAAGTAAATTTAACTGAAGTATAAATTTCTTTATAATACCGAACATTATACCCATACAATTAGAAAGGCTTGAGATTAAGTAAACAAGGACTATGATGAATCTACTAACAATTTTAATAAACTTATTAATCGCTAGTAACAACGCTGATTAAGGGCGACTAACTAGCAGTTGACTATCTGTGTTTCTCAGCTGTCAAACCTTCTTACATGATTATTGAGAAAAATATTTGAAATAGAAGTGGTAGAATATTTAATCCTGTATGTCTTTTATTTGAAGCTTATATCTCTAAAATAATTTAGGAACGCTTAACAGCGTAAAATAAAGTTAGTCAACTGCTTGTTAATCACTCTTATTCGGGTGGTCTTACTAGCAGTCTATATCTTTAAAAGATATTTACTAAAAAAGAAATCATTCGAATGGTTACTTAGTACAATTGTGGTTATAGTTTTATTTTTTTTTTTAATATTACAACCAGTTTATCTCAAAAAGTACGGTAATTTATACAGATGGTATCCTTAGTAATTAATGACAAAAAATAAATGTCTCATCTTAGATGAAACTCACGTTATAATATACTATACACCTACCAAGGTAAATTTGGAGATTAAAAAATTTCTCTAATCATAAATCTACTAGAAAATGTGAAACATATAAAATAACAAATTTTATTGCAAGTAGCATTGTGTAATTCGAAATGCAGTTCTTGGAGAAGATCCATTAAGAATGAAGCAAAACAATGAATAGTTAAATCACAGAGCAGTTTCAAAATCAAAACAATCAAAATAATGAAAAGATCAAGGCCCCCTAAGTGCACACGAACGTAACCCATAAGCCCGTTAATAATAAGCAATATTCATTTGTCTGTAATTTATAGAAATGAGTCTGCCGTTCCTAGAACCGTACGCAAGACGTCAACGCTGACGTTTGCCTCAATCGTTACGTCACACATTTAAATTTGGCGCCAAACAGTTGTGAGCGCATTCCTCGCGTGAAATGGGCCCACGCGTACACCAAGCAAACGCATTTATGAATATTGACTCACTTGTTTGTCAGATCGCCATAACAATTTTAGCAGCGCGATTGATGCCAAAAATCTGCGACGCTTTCATGTTAGACATTATTTAGAAATTTGAAACCATTCAACGTGGAACAATCATTAGCTACTGAATCGATAGACCTGATAATGATATCGCGTTTCATGGATACATTTATGGTGTTTGTAAATACTTAGGGGCTGGGATTGTATTAATTAACTCTGTTTGTTGTCTGAAATAAATTTTTTCACATTAAAACTATTCGATAACAAGAGTAATAATAAAGTTCTTCATCGTCCCCATTGTTGCCTTGATTTAGTACTTTTTTAACAAATTTGAAACTCTGCACAACCACTAACGTAAAATTAAGAAAATAAAAACATATTAACACAACGGATGATTCACGGTCTGTATTTTTAATTTTACTTATTAAATACTACCGAAATATATTGTAATTTGTAAAATTTAAAGATCTTTTGCTTTTATTAATACGGTTTGTATTCAGTTCCTAAAATGGTCACGTTTTTATTAATAAATATTCACACACAGAGTGTATGTCATAAATTGTGGGTGAATGATTAAATAATTAGATTAGATGCTGTCAATTCTTTATTAATTCTTATTAGTTCTTTCACTTAATTTATCAATTTTTCTTTGTAATATTTTATTTTTCCACAATCGTTTAATTTGCATAATGTTTGTTCACACAAAAAAGTGAGCAAAGTAAGCAATTTAATCACTAGTGAGAAAAAGATGTTTTAATCACAAGTGAGAAAAAGCTTTTGGCTCACTATTGTTTTAAAAATTGTCAATAGATGGCAACACAATTTTGTTCCTTAATTTGATTTTAAAATATTTTGTCATGTTAAAATAATTACGTTGTTAAATTTACGATTTCATACAATGTATAATGGGGTAAATAGCTCCGTGGTAACACGTCCCACAGCCGACAGTTGCAAATTTAAATTTACTCTTGTAGTTCCCCCTTCACTAACATCTTTGGGGGCTATGGTTTGACGGCTAGAAACCGCACTTCATACGCAAAAATATATTACTTACCGAGATCTGCGTAAGCAGAGTGCTACACCCATAATACGTAAAAGGCGTGATGATATATTTATTTATTTATTTATTTTCCAACTTCAACACAGATTTAGTATTAACTTTAAATTATGATTCATTTGTAGTAAATATGTATTAATAAATACATAATAAAGAAGCAATCAGCTCAGAAATTTCATCAGAAAATGTTCATGTAAGTCCCGTTCATTATTTCGTCAGAAACTGTCGTCACAAAATTCTTTAAAACGTTCAGAAATATATTAAATAATATTCTGTCTGGTGAAGCGTCTACCTATATATCATTTATATTTAAAAATTCAAAACCAATGAAATATGCATTAGATCTGGAAATGGAAGAATTTAAAAACATTCGATTCAAGATATCCGGGGTAATTTACGCACATAATAATTAAGTAATTAACATTTTAAATTTAACAAACAAAAAAGTTAGGGAAGATGAAATTCATTCGGCGTAGTTTCTCAAGTGTACAAAATGTAAATTACACTTCTAGAAATCCCGCCGCAAAAAGTGCAAAAACACGGCTGAATTTACATGCTAAGTGCCAGAGATAATGCCAGTAAAAACAAACAATTGTTTGTTTATTTCTTCATACGTTATAGACTTTTCTATTGAGGAAGAAAACAAACACCTAATTCATTTCAATGAAATTGCACAAAAATAAAGGCAATGCTAAAACCGAGAAACATGTGAAATAAATTAAAATTTTATACATGACCATTATGACCATTAAAAATTATAGTTCAGTCCAATAAAACTAAAATTGAACTATATTCAATTTGTTATTTTTTGGGTAGCAACATTCTTTTTCTGATTTTGACACTACGATCAAATTTAAATCACTTTATCTTTAATCGTTCAATACTTATTACAATATATATATACAAAATAAAATTGTTGATGAACTTCCAAAACTTCTTAATTTATTGTTTAAACAAATTCGAACAAATGAAGATAATTTTTATTTGTAACGCAATGTAAAATACCTACAATAACACTGATTACGAGGTACCACACATAAAGTTAACTAGTTTTATTTTATGAAGATAAACCCATTAATTTTGTAATAAAATTTAGTTCCAACCTAACCTAACCTTATGTAATACGTTATGTTACGTACTAAGGCTGACATACCATTTACTCGAATGTAATAAAAGTTTTTATTGCAGAGCAATTAAATGATTTAATATTTAAATTATTAAAGAGGAACAATAAAGATTAGAACAATAAAGGAAATATTATCTCATTAATTTATTTACTATAGAAATTTTTTGAGCCATTAAATTTCTTCACATGCGATCTTAAAATATATAGTAAAATGCAGGATAACTATTCCAGTTTAAAACATTTAAATCTTGTTATAAGACAACGTTATGTCATGTTCTAGAATTTTATTTAAAAGATTGTAATTCTTCCAAGTTTAAATTGATACAATATTTATCTATGATACACGAAACTGTCAAACATATTTTGGTGTTTTGGTAACTTATTGTAAAGTGGAACATAATATAAATGTTATTTACAAAAAAGATATTGCTAAATTTATAAATAAAAATAAAAAATTAAATAATTAAATATATCATCACACCTTTTACCCATTATGGGTGTAGCACTCTACTTACGCAGATCTCGGTAAGTGATAGTTTTGCGTATGAACCGTCAAATCATAACCACAGGGGTAAATTTAAATTGGCAACTGTCAGTTATGGGGTTCGAACTGAGGATCTCACGATCCACAGTCCGACACGTTACCACGAAAAATAAATAATGCCGAATTTTATTGAAAATCTTTATTTTAGTGATATACATACTTTAAATAATCTTAAAATTATATCTTTTAATTTATTTTTCTAGATTAAATCACAATTTGATAACTTTAATTTATATTTAAGATTGCTTCATTGGCAACACTGCTACAGCGCCCTATGTCTGATAACCTAACTTTTAAAGTGTCAGTTGTGTTGTCAAAGGGGATTTTAGGTCCGAGCAAATCGTTTTTAGAAACATGTTGCGAAAAAAATGTTGTGTCTAACAGGAAAGAAAAACACTTCTTTCAGTCTAGTTTGACAAATTACTATTATTGTATCTGTTTCATCTTGATTGCATACTATATTTATTTTTCTTCAAACGTCATAAAAGTACGTTGTTATGTATTTGTATTCAACAAGTAGAAGTTCAATATTGTCGCCGCCGGCGTAAAAGTGTCTCCTTGGCAACACATTTACTCCGGCGGCGGACAAAGTAAAATATCATGCAAAATAGTAAGGTTGTAATTCAATAATTTGACAGTTAAGAATAAAACAAATAAACAAAAATAACAAAATACCATACTCTGTGGCAACTAGAAATACTGGATACGGTAGAATATTTGTTGAAGTTTTGAGCATTTTTTAATGTTTTAATGTCTATTTTCTATGTTTGAAGAAAAAAATAGCATGTGTTATTCGGAGTAAATGTGACTTTGTATGCTTCGCATGTAATTGTCCGACTCGCTTAGCTCGTCGTTCAAACTTACATGCTCAGCACCCAAAGTATCACATTTACTCCTAATAACACAATATACTATTGTGTGTTTGTTTGTTATATCTATAAACATACATATACTGCACATTTTATATCAGCTCAAAGGCTGAAAGGGCAAATATAATTAAATATATAAAATAAAAGATAAAGTAGACTATATTTCTGTCAAACAATCGGTCAAAATTGATATTTTATGCTAATCAGGCATTAGAATAGAACTTTCAACTTTCAATTAAAATTTCTAAAAATCAAGAAGTATCCAGGTTAAGGAAAATAGCCTCCCTTGTATCGTTAAAACGTCAGAAACAAAAATAATTTATTTCTCTGTCAACTACTGCAGGTTTTCCAATTTCCTTAGCGTATGTTGCAGCGTACAATCGCAGTTCTCCGGAGTCAATGCCGATATGCTGCAGAACTCTCGCTTCCTGTTGTAATAAAGCTGACGAAACGGCAGCGAAAACAAAGAGTAGGCCAGCCAGCTGAATAGCACAAAGCAATAACAATTACGTTTTAAAAATAAAACGACGAAAAGGAAACAACGATGTAGAAGGAATTGAAAGCTCGTAGTGTCAGCAGCAGCGATAGCAGGAGCAGGAAACTTATCTCAGCAGTTTCGTCTCTCATCTTTATGGACCAAGATGTGCGATTCCGCCAAATCTTTGCACGACGCTCTTGATACTTTTCACAAATATACAATGAGGCGATGGACCTTCTATCATGAAGGGCCGTTAAGGATAATTGAACGTGGACACATAATTTATTGGGACACATCAAATCTTGTCTCGTAATTATTTAACAGAGCTCCGTAATTCATTTCAATTATTACTGTCGATAGATAAAAAGAAAATATAAATATCTTCTAACGCAATTTAGATATTTATAGATGTAACATTAGAGTTAGTGGAGGCTTTAACACCCCTATGAGGTAATTCCGCTTTTTATTATTTTAGATCCCTTTATTGGAGTGGATAAGTCTCCGTTTGTTTTACATTCCACGTCTTCATCTTTTATAATTTACTTTTCCAGTATCTAATTTCTGTTGCTGTTAATCTTCTTCTACTTAATTTAACCATGTCGATCTGGGTCTGCCTCATCTTCTACTTCCTGCTGATCTGCATTCTACTACTGATTTAATTGCATCCTTTTCTTCTGCTCTCTATATATGTCCAAACCATCTAATTTTCTGTTGCTTGATCTTTATTCATGTCTTCTTCTCCTTTCAACTCTAGTTCTATTTCATAGTTCATTCTTAATCTGTATTCGTTTCTATTACTTTGTTGGTATAAACATTGTTCTTATTATTTTTGTTTCATTTTTCTAAAATCTTCTCCATTTTTTATTGTCAATGTAATAGTTTCAGCAACGTACATTGATAATTGTCTTATTATCTTTCGGTTAATTTTCACTTTTGTTACTTTAGTTAAAACAGTGTTATAGATAAATATTTTATATTTTGTTATGATCAATTCATTTAAGAACAATTAAAATGTTGCAATTTAGATACAGAATTGTATTAAAAGGATCACTTACACAATAAAAGAAGACTAAGGCCCAAAATAAGAAAAGGGAATATGAAAGAAGAATTACTAAGTTATTATTTAGAAAAACTAGAGACATGTAAAAATTTGGAAAAGATATGGAAGACATCCCTGTCGGGAATTGGATTGAATAATCCAAGCAGATATATTAGCACTTCATTTATTATAAATATAATTTATTTCTAACTTAAAGTTTACTGTTAGTTCAAGTATATTATTTTGTATTACCCTATGTATGTATTAGCGTAATGATGTCATGGACATAGGATAACAGTTTTTCGTAACTATGCTACACATAAAACATCTTGCTTAATTCTGATTATTTCAAAAGTACTGTTAAGAAAATTAACAAAAATAATTCCTAATGTTTCGCTTGTTCTTAATCCCAAAAATGTAAATTGATGGCTGTCAATTCATTGCCAGATGGACAAAATAACAAACTGTAGAATCAACGACAGATGAATGTAATAACAAAATTATCCCCTGTTTATCTTAAGGTTAACCACAAACCATAAACAGTACAAAGCTGTGCTGTGTCGCAGCAGCAAGCAGTGAGCTCCACACAACGAATTCCGCCGATTGCGAGATTCGGAAGTTTTTGCCGCATTAAAACCCCATTCGATCCGGCCATTATGCACTGTGCATTGCTCTTATTTTACTTTTCTCCGCCATCGTTTCTTCGTGTTCAATAATCGTTAGTGCTATTCCGCTATCTGGTTTGGTTCCTTTCAACGCTCCTAGTATCGTCAGTTACTGTTCCTGCTGGTGATTGTTAGTTTTGCAAGAAATTTTAAATAGTCCTGCTTACTTTGAAGATATAAACAACATTTAGTTCATTATTTGCTTCATCAAGGAAACAACAGTTGCAAAAACAAAAGCATTTACTACATTTATAGATTTAGACGAGGGTGAAAAGATAAGAAATGTGGAATATTCTTCGCGAGAGTAGAGGAGTTCACTCTAAATTAGTTAATGCTATCGAAGAGTTATATAAAAAGAATATAAATTTAATACAAAAAACGGCCTTAGACGAGGTGTAATGACGCCTCATTTAGTGTGATTGTGAATTTATGTGAATAACATAAACGACATGCTCTTCAGTGGCATTTGCACGACCACTATTGTACAAAGTTTAACAAAATATTTATGGATGAAATTATGCAAGAATGTGATCCAAAGCTCAGCAAGCAGAATTTAGGATACAGGAATCTAAGCCCAATACAAATATCAGTGTGTACATTTGCGGAAGACTTAAGTGGTAATAGCAGGAACTAAAGAAATATGACATATGGGTCCGAATTAAAGAATGAAGATCAAAATTCAGGAGCTAAAATATTTAAGAAAAGTACAAGGAATAACAATGTTGGATAGAATAAGAAACTAGACTTCGTAGAAACAAAATAATTAGCATGATGAGGCCATATGATAAGAATGAATAAATCGAAATCGGTGAAAGACCAAAAGACACCTCGATTACCATCATTGACAAGACTCTGAAAAAGAAAAACGTTATGTTGCAGGATAAACGAAGAATGGTGATGAATAAGAAACAATGGGTAACATTTGGATTAAGAGACTTTTTACACCCTACACCTTAAGATAAAAGGGTACATAATTACGTCAACTTTTCAAAGCCCAGTGCTGGAAAATTATCGAGAATTAAAAGAATATGTTCTACGCGTAAAAGGCAAGAGAATATATTCATATTAAAGGATCGTCTGTAAAACCAGTTCTTTTGTGTATTCCTCCGAAGAAAACGTTGAAAATTGGGTCACGTCACGTGGAGTACCACTGCGAAGATCCATCCTCACCGTTCTCCACATTCGCGAAGCCGCGATCCTACTACTTCCGTAATATATTCATGTTATTCCGGAAATCTATTTATTTATGTAAATAAATGTATGCATATGACCCAGGGCGGTGGTTTTAATTAATAATTGTATATACAAAGCAAATTATTACCGCCCGTATTCATTTCCATGGCAGCCGAAAGCAAACGTTGCTAAAATATCAATACGCGTATTCCTGAAACGATATTCTAATATTCTCTTCTGCTACAGTTGCAGCTGAAATTCGATGCAGCTAACTGTTAACTGCTGAGTGAATCACGGGGAGAAGTACTCACTACTCACTACTTTATTAGTATTAAACAAAAATACCATTTCAATTTTATAAATTCTAAATTTACCTAAACAATTTAATTAACATAAAAACTCATTTACTGAACTAACTATTTGAACGATCGTAAATTATTTCTTTACATTGAATTCTGTCGCATTTGGTGTCAAATTGAGGGTTTTACAGAGGTTTAATTGAACTTATAATTTTATCTAGTATCACATTGAAGCTCTTTGAAAGAGAAAAACTAAATTTTATGTTTAATTACATATTTGACATATTTAGTTGTTATAACAAAGTAATAAGTGAAACATTCTTTTTGCTAATCATGAATCAAGTGTAATTCTTAAATAATCGAGTTCAGAATTATATGTATGCCCACACCAGATTATTTTATTGGAAATCACTAATCAATCATTCCAATGCAATAATCCCTTATATGAATAGCAGAAACTACACCTAAAATATTTCTTCCTGGAGTGAAATCGGCAGGAGTGTCAGGATTCAATGTTTGTATCTCCGGTTGTCCTTGTTTGTGGTACGTAAACAAGCTGATTAATGACCTGCTGTGACGTGCCGTTAGCTTCCGACACGATCTGATTAGTCACTAAGTCCTTCAAGATCAATCGCTTCGGTTTACTTTGTTTAGAAAATTTGGCTCTACAGCTTAGCCAAGTGCTCATTAGGATTCACCAGGCGCTCCTTCAAAATCTCAACTAGGACACGTTCATGTGGTTCCTTCATTTTATTGTTTCGCGACCGATTCTTCCGCCATTATGCATTCACGCTCTCCTTTATTGACACAAAAAATATTCATTATCATTTTTTAAATTAATTATTTGTTAATGTGTAATGTTCTTATTTAAAACGGTTGGGTATAAGAGCAGACTTAGACTGAACTCCATCTGTGTTGTGTGTTAAGTAAATTTATTATTATTTACAATCGATTTTAAATGTATTTCCTACTTTTCTAATACAACCGGTACAGGTCCAGTGACAATTTCCTAGTAAAATGTTTGTGTTGTGTCCTTGCAATTGCCATTAGGAACAGGACGTAGGACAAGGGTCAGGCTTAATTCGGGTCATTCCATAATTGCTCTCTTGAAATGTTCAATGACCATTCGGCAATAGAACAAGAGAACGCATAAGCTTTTATGCCACTCAAGTCATCGAAGATTTTGAAATGCTACTCTGATGATGATAGCGGATATATTTCATTGTCTGTTGCAATTTCAATCCCTGAAAACAAATGAGTTAAATAGCTGTGGATTATCAATTTTCACAATCGACAGTCGCCCCTTTTAACTTTATCTCTGGGGTTCCCCTTCACTAACATCTTTGCATCACATTCAATTATTATATATTTTTTAATAGAAATATTAAAAGAAATTAAAAAAAGGTTGTTAAAAATTGAAACCGGCAATTACATATCCATGCGAATCCTGATATGATATTCTTAAGAAAAAGAAAAACGAAAAGAGACAAAACTAAATATAAGGTATACTGAATACAACTAGATATCATCAATACAAGCAACAATATAAGAGATGCAAATCGTTGGCTTGGACATATTCTTCGAATAGATGAAGAAAGGCTAGTAAGTAAAGTATTTCAAGCAAGAAAAACACAAAAGAAGAAAGGGAAAGACACAGATAAACTTGGAAAGAAGAAGTGAAAGCAGCAGCTGAATCGTGAGAAATTATAAGGAAAGAAACAAGACTAGCTAAAAAAAAAACAAGAAAAAATATGTGAAAAATGCACTTCCAATTAACCTTACACCGAAAGGGCGACAGGTTCCCAGATTTATATAATTATTAAACTCAGTATAAACAAAATATATATCATCCAATACGACATAATTTTTCTAGAGATTACAGAATACTACGTATTGCAGACCAAATACAACATCATTTATCGCTGGATAGTACAAAAATAAGCAATAACAATTCCTGGAAATTTGTATTTATGTCAAAGTGTATTACAAAGTAATAAGTTTCATTTGATAATTTCATAGAGCAAAACTTCCCTGCGTCAAAAGTAATTATACTATTTTATTTAGTAGAGTTTTCCTCTCTCCAATAAAACAATCTAAAATAGCCATTTATTTCACCTACTTCCTTACAATAAAGCAAACTGAAAATAAAATTTCTTCTCCTGAAATATTACCATAAAAACGGACCGCGTAAAACAAAAACCATACAATAATAAAACAGAAAAAAAGTAGCAAAAAAGTAAAATTCAATCCAATGGGTAACAGAAGCGAATGGATAGGCCGCGAAACGATAGAAGGTCCCTTGAAAGAACTCCATTGTTCGCGGTTTAAAATGGCGAGAATTCGCATTTTAATGTAAAGAGGAACTGCCCAACAGGCTATTCTTTGCCCTGAATAACAACAAGGATAGAATAATACTAAAGGGACGCATCCGAACGTTTTTACTTTCTTACACGTCAAGATTATAAATCTAGTAAGATTCTGAAAACTCGGAGGGCTTGTGTTCGATCTAGAGTGCTCTTTATCCACTGTTTTGTTTTGAGAAGGCCGGAGAAGATGGAATATAGGCCAGTTGAAAATAGAATTTTATTTTCTTCATATAACGATATGTCATCCACTATTGATTTTAATAATTATTATATATTAATAATTAGATTTATTTATTTAGCAACTGCTAATATAACATTAGGAAATATACAAAACAATATACATTAAGATAATATTAGTGTGTCATGTACATAACAAGTAACTTTCGTTGGAATCTACATAAAGTATTGCACTTTTTTTTATTTTTGGGCAAACATTTATGAAGCAGTGATTCTATAGTGGATGCTTTTCTTTTTTGCACTAACAGATATCAATCTGCTTTAAATAAATCATGCAAATTATTTAATTCTGCATCTAAATCACTAAATAAATTATATTTTATACCTTTCACAATATGAAAAATCATAAAATGATAAGCAAAGGCAAAATAATTTCAAATAGATTGTAATTCTGTTTTTCTACGACCACTGAGAAATCTGCTCATTATATGTTTGTTGTTGCTAGGGATATGAGGTACATTGCAAGCATCGTGCGAAATGAATTTGTTTTGTGAGTACTTCAATACAGATCTGTTCATTTAAGTACAGGTGCCATTGCTAGGATACTTATTTAGAATTGTCAAATATTGGAATGGTTAAGCGGGACAAATTTATTATTAAAATTAAATTAATTTTGAAATAATATCTTTATTTGAAACATTCATTGTAACTGTTTCTAAACATTCATTTACGATTTTGTTATTATGACCAAAATCAATTCAGTTATTTGTTTTGTCTAGAAAAAAATACTATTAAGTGTCAGTACTCTATATTTTCTCGTTTGTGAGTTATCAGATATCCGTCCATCTAAACAGATGTCATTGTCAAAATGGTGAAAACGGAATCAGGCGCCATGTATATTCCAAAAAATCTGTATATGATTCCTATACTTCTTTATCAGAACAAGATGAACTATGAAATAGAACAAGAGTTGGAAGGAGAAGACAAAATGAAAAAGATTAAACAACAGAAAGTCAGGTGACTTGGACATTGGTATATGGAGAGCAGAAGAAATGAATAGAATTAAAGCTGTAGTCATAAAGACCAGGAGAAAGAAGAAGACGAAGCAGACCTAGATCAACATGGTTAAAGGAAGTAGAATGAGATTTAAAAGCAGCAGAAATTAAAATGTCACAGTGAAACAAAAGATAGGAACATGTAGAGAAATATAACTAAAAGGATTTAAAGGAAAAGATACTGAGATAGATTCAATCCAACAAAAGGATCTAGATAGCTCCAAAAGAAGCGGTGTTACCCCATAATCGAAGTAATTATGAAGTAATTTGCATTGCTGTCAAACATTCAATTCAATAATTTCAGCTTCTATCAAATTTAAAATTAAAGCATTGTTGATACAAACAGACATGTTTTTTTTTATATATATTATTGGTGGCTTCGTAATTATAGATCTAATTTGATCCTCTATTTAAAAAAAAAAAATCCTTGACCCTCTGACCGAGCCGTTCACAGAAGTGTAACTAACTCCTTCTAAACGCATCAGCCCTACAGAGTTAAAGGATTTTTATTGACAAACCCGATTGTAAAAAGCCATCGATTTGTAAGAATCAAGATTTTACGAACCGCCAAAAATATTTTCTCCCAGCATCATTTAATTCCACCTGGAAGCAAATACTATTTAGGACTCATAATTTCCACAACGGAAACAGATCGCTCAGTCAGCGAAATCCGTTATTAATTGGCATAATAATGTTGATAAGTTGGCACGTGGCTCTTCTTGCAGATCAAAGCAAACACTTGATGGGTTTGTACTTCAACTCTGACTGTTTGTCTGACATGAGACCTGTAGAAGAGCAGGATGAGTAGGTAGGAACCGTGGGATGCGTTCGACGTAGTTGAAGTACGCTGAAAATGCTCAGGACTCGGGGTGAGTGGTTACAATTGAGAATGTTACTGTTTGCTGCATGGAATCGGGAAAAGAAGGAGATATTGATGAATTGCGAGAATGGATTCATTAATTAGGACGACTTTTGAGATAACACTTGACAGATGATAGAATGAATAATTAACAAATATTACATCATGATATTTTACCCGGATATTCATCAACGGGAAATGGTACTTTACTAGAAGGCTTGTAAGGTTTTCCAAACATGTCTTAATAAATAATAGATTTATAATAATTGTTTTACTAAAAGAGATTTAGAATATTATTAGCTAACAGTTAAGTAAATCATAAGGCTGGAAGCTCTGAGCTACCCACATAAAACTTTTGTATTTTTTATTTTTTCATAAATGAACATTTGCCCTTAAATAAACAAAAATACGTGAACGAGAAAATATATTTTTACAGAATTAGAATCAAAAAGGTTTCATATAAATAAGAGTTCGGAAACATTGTTATGTTAACATTTGTTGTTATTTTTTTAAAGTAATTGGCATATTTTAGAAACAATACTAAACAAATATTTTGTTTTCCACCTCGTTATAAATCTCCCAGCAGCATAAACCAACATCGACAAAATGAAGCAAATAACTGCACCTCTCTAAATAAAGCATCGCATAGACAACTCGAGGCGCTAACATTCTCATTCGCGTTCTTTTGCAAAAAGATTAGTAACGACACCCAGAATAATTAGTCAAATTTCATTAAATGCGCAACGGAGGAAAATTTACATTCCATTGGTAATTGGCATTATTACCGATATGTTCCTTTCAAGTCGAGCTGGGTAGCACAGCGGCTGCATGGACGGCAGACGATGGCCGCGGAGAAGAAGAGGGACCTCGGGCACTTGTCCACGATGAATAAAGTCATTTGAATGAGAAAAAAGGGTTGCTTCTACGATTCACACAGGCGCGGACTCAAATATTTATATTTTAAGAGAATATTCAGTTTAGCATCTTCATTTTTGCCGAATTTTAAATTCTTATAATAGTAGTTCATACAGAAATAACTTGGAGTATTAAATCAATCTGTCAGAGAGATTCTATGGTCACCATAGTAAAGTTATATCATTTTTATGGTGGTTTCAAGTGTCACATCCCTGATAAAGATCATTTCCGAACGGATTTAAACCTACAAGCTAAATTAATAATGAAGTGGATTATAGATTCAATAGTTCACCAATCGAGCCTAATTCGTCGATTTTGTTTCAATTTTCAAATTACTCTTACTTTCTAATATGTAATGTATGGAAGTATAAGAATCAAGAAAAAGACCGATGGTGAATATATCCTGAATCCGTTTTGACCATTGTCTCAGGAACAGCTGTGTATTTAGATAGATGGATGTATATCCGTATGTTCAATAACCTTATGAATGAGAGGAAATCTTCATAATTACAAATTTTATGGTAATGTGGAAGTTTACTTGACATACGGAAACAGAGACAATACAAATGTTAATTGCAATTTCCTTGTACCTGTTTCAAATTTTAGTAAAGATGTTCAATAATTGCTATTAAGAACAAACAAATAACAGATATATTTATTCCGTATTGTGTTAAACATATATCAAATGTAATTATTAAATATTCCATTACAGATTTATTATGTGTAAAAAGAGTCGTGTGGTGTCCACACAAGTATTTTTTTATGTTCATGCAAAAATAAATCCATTTTTTTCAATGACTTACTAGGCTAGATTAAGTGAAAAAAAAAACAGTACAAAAATTTAATTTTTAAACGCAAATAATTAGTTTATTTGATAAAATTGCATATAAACAACATTACTTTATTGAAAAGATAAAGAAATACTATATTGAATAAAATAAATAAAAAATATTTAGATTTTATCTAGAGAAAAAATGTCTGCAACTATTGATACTATAGATAAGTTTAAACAATTTCTCCTTTTCCGGACAATGGAAATTTGTAACAATATCAATAGATGCAGATTTTTTTTTTCTAAAGGCACCATCCTGTATATACCTTGTCACATATTTTGGGAACCGCTCATACAATTAATTTTTTGCCGATTTTATCAATTTGCTTATTTAAAATAGCGCAATTTTGTTCATTTAACCAATCTCGTACTTCTCCAAATCCCAGTTACCAATCTCGAGTAAGGTATTGAAACATCCTGTACTGAAGTAACATAGTAAGTCCCTTGTTCTTTTTAATATATAGTTTATATGTTTTACAGTTGCATGTGGAATAGTATAAATATTATTCATATTTTTAAACCCAAATTTGTAATAAATACACCCCTAAATTCTATAATCAAGCAAGCAATTATCCTAATTTCTGCATATCCTATGAAGTCTCCTCCAGAGAACACAGCGATTGCATGTACCACACATCACAAACAATAACATTTGTTTACAATAATGTGCAAGATTGATTTTGCATTATAGTGAGCAGGTACAAACGCACAAATGTACATCATACGTTTGTACTATTGTACCAGTCACAGGCGAGTAGAACACAGACAACACACTGAGATGTCCTTGTTGATTGTTGGTATTGTGAGCCTTTGTTGTTGGATATCAGCCCGAAACAAACTCACTACAATCTGAAACCAATTTCATATGCGAATAATAGGTATTCAGATTAGAATGGCTACGCCGCAGCGGTAGGAGTCTAGCTGCTTTGTTGGGTTTTCTTTGCAAGGATTTTTAGTTTGATTATATTATTTTATAAATACACAGTTCCGCTGCCGTTTCATAATTACAGCTCGGTTCCAAATGTAACATTAACATGTTTGTTATTGTACTACTTAAAACTGTCCTGCAATTAACTGTCGAAACGTTCTCAAATATATTACAGTTATCATCTTCTGAAGATACAAAATGAAATTACTTTCATTGTCTGCACATATTTCTAATAAATTCTGTCATTGTCATTTAATTTAACAATTGGCACATATTTTGATATTTGTACTAATTAATGCATAATAATTCAAAAATGATAGTTTTTATATCTGTTAGTACGAGATGGAGAATTGATAGATTAAAATGGTTGGTATAGTAAGATGTAGCACGGCGTACGTAACTGAACTTAAGGTTGACAAACAAGACACAACACTATATAAAGGTGATAAAAAATTATATTTAATTAAATGGGAAACCGATGAATTGAACAGAATAGAAACAAATACAAATATTACAGACGACGACAATGAATTAATATATATGTTGACTTAGTTGCATTTACCAAAACATATTTAACAAACAAAATTATGTAAATTCTACATCTTGTAGTGTTCTGCAGACGTGCGAAGACGTCTGCTCAGTTCAAGAACCAAAAACTAACTCTCTCTCTCTTGTGCTGGTCAAACATATGCATCTACCCCATAAGCGGGTACGCGGGGGCAGGAAATCTCTGGAGGACCAACACAAAGATTACATAAAAAAAACTAGAAGACTTAAAATTGGGTTCGACCAGGATCTGTAAATCTGTCATCTGCAGATGGCGTCTCAAGCCGATATTTCAGAATATTTGCCGCGATAATCTCAAATGACTATTTATTATAACTAAAATTCTAACACATGTGTAGCAATAAATTAAACTAAAGAAAGTTCAAACGTAGTTTTGACAGTAAAAACAATAAAACTTATTCTGAATGTTCGCCTTGTTACAAAGAGAAGAGTGGACAGTATAGTATCGTACCGACTGCGCCAAATGAAACAATATAAAATTGGTAAATTCATTATAAATATTAAATGGTTTTATCTACGAAAATAAATAAATATGTCCATGTATATTAAAGATTAATTCAATTATAGGAAAAGTTTTAATTCATAAACTGTTACTTATACCAGAATATGTCTCTCAAAGTATGAATTAAAATACCCAAACTTAGAAGATGGTTAATAATAGGAATTGGTGTACTTACATGAATGTGTACAAGTCAAAAGCATACTTAGTTTACTAGGAGGTTTTTCTGATGGTTTCAAGGAGATTTTGATTGTTGGTTGAATGTGTATATGGGTTCAAACTACCTCATTTATTTATTTAATGTATTCCATTTCATGACTAACGATACCGATTTTCGCTTAAAATTATCAATAACCACCCCCTGATCCAATACTGCCTTCGCAGCCAAAGTAGAATGAGAAGCATTTCCACAAATTTGCATATTTAAATGTGGCAATGGCCGCAATTACGCCATAATTGAAATGATACAAAAGAGACACGAGAACTAATGAACATGCAGCGTCTATTGCCGGCGGCGTCCCGACGTCCGTTCTACTCCGTCGGTAAACACGGTCACTGCCAGCTCCACCCCTCCAGGACGAAACCAACTTACTGATACACGTGTCCTGCGGCCAACACCACTGCAGTTTTAAACACATTTTGCCGTTTTTGTTCCACTGTTCCCAGAATTTCAAATGTATTTTTGGTTATAATTTTCGAGTAGTTGATTGTGTTATTCAAAGCGAAATGCATTGTAATTTAAATTTTATATGCAGGCAAAATGAAGCGGATTTGTTGGATTTGAATGGCACAGTATAACGAAAAAAATACTATACTCACAATGAACATTCAATGTTCAACTGTAAACGTCCAAGATTCGATATTTCAATCAAAAGTTAGATATTTTAATTCTTGTTTTACTTTCATTAACATCATAGGTATACCTGACACAAATATAACTATTTTTTTTTTTATTATTTAATAAAATTATAATATATGGATAGATAGATAGATAGAAGAAAAATATGGTTTTCAATTAAATATTTATTCTGAAATTGGCTACTGAAATGACAAAAACTCTCATTAAAATAAGAAATGAGCAATAAGATGTTCAATGGGATCTGTGACCAAATTTTGTTTTTCTATGCATGGTTCTAAACAAGAATTCGATCAATCAATATTACAAAACTAGCTAACCAAGTCAGTGGTCAAGATCAAATTCGGTTGTAGGTATGTAGATTTAGGGCTTTTTTTGATTAAAAAGGTATAATAATTAAAACTATATCACATTTTATAAGTTCAGCAGTGTGGACAATTAACCCATACCCTTCGTCAGTAAAAAGTGAAGGTGAAAACTTTTCAGACTAGCAATTCTTTTCGATAAAAAACGTCATAACCGTATGCAAATTTGAGTCATCTTACTCCCAACAATAATATACGAGAAACCAGGGGCCCAGAATATTATACATGACTCGTTCGTTCATTCATTACAACTTTATTACAGCGAATTTTAAATTCCAACCCTCATAAAAATTCAAAAAGGCGCGCGCACGTGTATGTGTGACGTCACATGGCCGATCCGGGTACAACTGCCGCCGGCAATATACACGCGACGGAATTACACGTAAAATATAGGAATGGAAAGGGTTTGCCTGTGCCGCGACACTTCCGGATGTAATGAAATTAAAAATCTGCGCTGATTCACTCGCCCTTAGTTAAAAGCGAGCTGTCTGACTTTAACTTTTCTACATTTAACGCAGCCTGATCTACACTAGAATATTATAAACTACTTTTGTAGTTCTCCCTTCACTAACAACTTAGGGAGGCCTGACTTGACGACTAGCATTTAATGCATAAAAATATACCACTTAGTCAAAGCTGCAAAATCAGAATGCCACGCCAAAATTGGGTAAATGGCCTGATGATTTATTTATTTATATGGATTATAGAAGGAAAATGGAAAATGATATATACATGCTTCACAGATGACGTTTTAGTAGTTGAAAAGGATGAAAGAATTCTGAACAGAAATCTAGAAATCTTTAAATACATTTATGTAAAATAAATATTTTTTAAAATGATAATTGGCAGAAACCGATAAAAATAGGCTATCAAACTAAAGGCAAAAACAATAGAACAAGTCATAAGGTTTCAATATTTAGATGCGGTAATTTCAAGTAATGTAAAATTAGCCGAAGAGATAAAGAAAAGAACAAGTACAGCAAATAAAGAACAACAACAACGAAGA
Source organism: Poecilus cupreus (assembly GCA_963942605.1). Taxonomy (NCBI): domain Eukaryota; kingdom Metazoa; phylum Arthropoda; class Insecta; order Coleoptera; family Carabidae; genus Poecilus; species Poecilus cupreus. Next base: position 3,888,312 of record OZ012725.1, on the reverse strand, counting down.
AGATAATACAAAAAGATACTAAAGTTTAAGTATATGAGGATAAATATAAAAAAAACTCCCGCATTTTGATTTACAGTTAAGGATCTTGAACGATATCATAGAGACTCCATAATAAGCTGAACAGTACAGAGACGAGGTTCTTAAGATAAATAAAAGGAAAGAGCATACATAACCAAGTAACACATTCTAAAGAGTAGAAAGGCATTAGTATTAAATACTTAAAAGGATCATACAATTAATATCATGTAGGTTAAAAACTGAATTGGGGATTTCGACGGGTGGATAAACAACATTATTTGAAATAAACTTTCAGAACTCATAGTAAAATTATTAAAGATTACAACCTTATGAATTACTGTACGAAATTCTTCATCAGGAAAACAGAACTTAATCTAGATGACTTTTATAATGTTAGTTCATTTCATTTTATCGACATTAATTCAACTTTCACCCCGTTATCGCCGATATACGGCCCCAGATGTGAGTGAACAAAAATTAGATTTCCAGATTGTGCTTTATTTGAGTCCATCTTTCAGAAATCATATTCGAACACTAATGGCATAAAATTATCTTTTCAAAGAAGCCAATACCGAGGCCATTAGAACGATTTTAAATGTTTTATTTCAAAAACACCCATCAAAATCTACCAAGATCCAATCCAGAATTTGGCCCGAATAATCTTTAATGATTTGGACTCTGTGACATCTAAAATCTGCACAAAATTTATCACAAACATATGGTTTTAATAAATTATGAGATTAGAAACATCTACCACAACTGCTTCAAGGAAATATTTAACGACTACTTTAACAGAACAATAAAACGAATTCTGGCTTGATCATATTTCTTTTATATAGGTATATATTTATGTTATATACACAATTACACTTGATAACGAAAATAGAGTTAGTCATCTCTATTTAGTGTTCATACTTAGACAGTGATTTAAGTGTTTTAATTATAATTAGTTACTAGTTGTGAAATTTTGCGTAAACTTCTTCTCTTACATTAGTTTGTAACTTAATTAAATGTTAGTTGTTTAGTAGGTTAACGACGCCATTCATTTTAGTAACGCCTCTCTGTAGAATTTATAAATATACCTCGAAATATACATTTGAACATCGAACAATTTTTAAAATATAACTTGTTTCTAAATAAGTAGCTTGCAATGAAAAGATTACAGGTGTGAAATTCTTATTTCTGTAAATTTATGAAATAATTTGAACAATTTAGGGGTGACGGTTTGAAAGTCCAAGTCCATCTGACGAACAATTATGAAAATTTCTTGCGCCCTGCAACTTTATGTTGTTCATTCCGTAACTTCGTTATGAGAACGTGCAATGGTGAAATCACATTTGCAGCAGTTTGCAAACACGACGATGGAAAGTTTTACAAGTTCGAATCTCCTACCCGCGAGAAAAATTCAGTTACGCCCTGGCGACGTTCTAACTCTGCTACTACTGCTCTCTTTATCTAAATTTAGCGTGAGATATATTTCCATTTTAAACAAATTATTTTGTTGCAAAGAATCTACATGTAATTTTGATAGCAGGATTGAAACTGATTCTTCTTTAATGTTACATCCTTTATGTTTGATTATATTTACAGATTCATTTACTAAAGTACGTTTTCTTAATTTCAAAATTAAAACTAATACTTATTAATCTGTACCATTGAGAATTGACGTTTAAATTAAGATCCTTGAAATCATTGAGCTATAATCTAATTATTATTTGGCATAGTTCAGTAAACTACTTGAAATCTTATCACAAGATTTGAGAATATGTTCCCTGTTCTGCTCATTACAAAATTAAATCTACTCTGTTAAATATTTTGTTTTTCAGCACACGTGATTCTCCCCCAACGCTGAACGGCATACAACTGAACATCGTGCACCGCCTCCCTAGAACGACGACTTTCTAAAATCTTTAAAGCGTGAAAAGTCGAGCTCAGAACTTATCGTATGTGTACGTGCTACTTGCAAGAAGTACTTCAACCACGAAGGATGGATACCATTTCCTACAGAAAATAATATTCCTGTCGCATAACATAAAATATTGCAAAACTTTACACTCAAAAGTACGAGCCATATTTTAACTCGGTTTTTTTATACCTTCTTCATGGATGCTCCTTACGGTATTTGAGCAAGCTCAACTTGAAATTAATATAAATTGCTCTCCGCACGATATGTTTATTCCTTTACAAATTATTTTTAAACTCATTAATTTTCATTTTATAAATAAACGACATTAAAGGTAACAGTTATTTTATGTTCGACTGTATTATAATCACTCGTTTATGATTTTGTTCAGCGGCCATAAAGTGACTTTTTATAATCTATTATGAAAATTGGTTTCATTAATTTATTAGGAAGAAATAAAATAGGAACATCATTTCTAATAATGGTAATATTAATTTTAACTAATTTTAATTAGAAATAACTTTATTGTTATAAGGTATAACATTTTTTTTTAATATTTATTATTTATTTTTAATTAGTCTATAATGTAAAGGTGTAAATTTTTAAACCCAGATGAATTATTTTAAAATAATTAATAAATAGTACATTATACATTAAGGGAGAAAAGTGTACACTTCTCTCCTGTGGTGAATACATTATTTTTTTCTTGACCCAAATATTTATGATTATTTCTCTGTATTTCAAAATTATTTGAATTATAATATAATCTATGATAGTTAGCTTCGATTTGTTTAATTTTGCTATTTTTTTTTCACATTATTTAAGCACTTTCCCTCACAACGGGAGAGAAAGTGCACAAATCTCCCATAGATATGAAATTGGATGTTTCTATCATGATTTTGGTATCATAGAAACCGAGTTTGTCTCCCGGTCGTGGAAAAAAAATTATCTTAATTGAAAAATTGACTACTTAAAAAAATATTATTATTTCACGAATGAAAGATCTTTCTTTATTTGACATTATAAATATCGAAAAATAGATTACGGTTCTTTTTCAATTTCAAGTATAGAATTCTAAAAATTTTATTAAATTATTTGTTCCCGAATTATTTGCTCCTAAATGCCCAAAATATAGGGGAGGTAACTGCCTAGCAGGACAGTTACAAAAAACTATTTTCCTGTGTTAAACTCCTATGACATTTGTCTGAGACACACAGTATATAAGAAAACGTTTTAAAGTAGTTATTTTATTCTAAGCAAAGATTTTTAAGAAAGACAACAATTCCAGTTTACATATAAGTAATCATGAAAAAAATCTAGGGTATATTTAAATCTTGATATATCATTCAACTACTTTAACTGAATATAGCAGCAAAGAGAATATTTTTATTTCATAATAGCAGACCAGACGGATTTCCAAGAAACGTCTATTTGATGTTCTCTCATACTCATATTTTCCATTTACCTACTCGTGTGTTGTACTCAAATAAAAATATTACAAGACTCTAACAAACATATTTTAATCGCAAAAGAGGATAAACACAATCTTATATTTATTTTTGTAATTTCAGCGTGGAATTATGGAAAAAAGAATATGTAATCCGAAAGCTTTTAAAATGTAAAACACAACATTAAATGTAAAAGTGAAACATAATATCTAAATAGGTACCTACTTAAAAAAGGAACGAAATTTCTTCTTATACATATGTAAAACAATTATTTGAGCTCTGTATAGGAATTTTATTCAAAACAACATTCACGCAGGCTGCTGTTTTGATACATTCATATCAAATGTAGATAGGTACGAGTATATTAAGATTTTTTTCTACGACCACTTAGAAATCTGCTCATTGTATGTTTGTTGTTGCTAGGGATATGAGGTACATTGCAAGCATAGTGCGAATTTTTTTTTGTGAGTATTTCAATACAGATCAGTTCATTCTAGTACAAGTGCCATTGCTAGGATGCTTATTTAGAATTGTCAAATATGAGAATGGTGAAAATGGAACAAATTTATTATTAAAATTAAATCAATTAGGAAATAATATCGTGGTCTTAGAAAAAGTATAGTGAACAACTCGCAAGAAATGATTAACTTTCCATGCTTGTTGGACAATATACTATTAAATCCAAATATATTCCGGAGATTTTATTTCAGGGGTACTTCAACATATATTTATTTGTACTACTTTAATAAATATTGTAATAAAACCAGCAATTTTATACGGTTGTAAAACTTAAACACTAACGAAACAAATGAATTATTACATATTGGAATGCAATCTACGGAGGCATTAAGGAAGACAATTAAAAAAGAAGAACAAATAGGGAACTAGAAGAAATATTCAGTGATCCTAACGTAACAACTCAAATAAAAATATTAACTTGGCAACGGTCATGGCAGGGTGCGCTGATGTCAAGCAAGTTAAGCAACACTGCCTGCGGTTAGTAGTTGGATAGGTGACCGCTAAACCCCATACAAGCGAACACTGCGTGCCATTGTCATACGAGAAACCAAGGCGGCATATAACCTAAGCTTTAACAAACAAATAAAAAAAGACAATCTTGGTGGTGCAATGGCTATGTCACTAGCCTAGCACGACGGAGGTCGAGGGTTCGAATCACACTGAAAAGCATGGTCGTTTGCCTTGTTCACATAAATTCACAATCATAAACTTATTAAGCGGAACATGACCAAAAGTTGGTAGTTCACTTACCAGTATCATAAAAAAAAAAGACTGAAATAGTTTGAAATATGGGAAGTTTACAAGAAAGAAATATAACAAAAACCACTGTAAATAAGAAATATGATAGCAAAAGGAAGAAAAGTAGACTAGGAGGACACGGGTGGATGAAGTAGAAAAGGACCTAGAAGAATTAGGGATTAAAAGATGGAGAAACAAATTAAAACTCAGGAACGAATGAAAAGAAATAGTCGGACAAGTCCAGGGTCTTCTAGGCGTGCTAAACTTAGGATTATTTTGCTGATTCCTTCAACTCACAAGTATTATAATTTCAAAATACCTTATACTATTTTTACAACTAGTATAAGTTGGAAAGTGTAATACTTTTTCTATGTTTTTCATAGAAAATAAAATCTGTGAAAGATTGTTTCAGAGCGCAATTTATGAGTGTTCAATAGTTGCATGGCCGTAAATTCAACCGAGTAAATAAAAACTATTTTCCATTAGGAGCGTGGTTCGTTAGTTCTGGTTTGCACCGCAGTGCGTCATGACGTCATGTCGCTCCAGTCGTTTGCCATCAAACACTGAAATAGTGAAACACGAACACGCCAACTAATTACTGCATTTTTAATTCGTCAACATCGCCATCGTGCACTAACTAAACGACAACGGTTCTCTATTTACGCTGCGTGAAAATTTTATGCAGCGGCGTAACGATTTGGTGCATGCATTTACGTTCTATGTAATGAGCTGCCTGCAACGCCACTCGCGACCAAACTATGAATTATTAAAGGTTTTGATGTATATTCACTTGATTGCAGACAGAGTAAATGAAAACTTCGTTTGATTTTATAAAAGCCCATTTATTCGCTTTTTGTAACTATGCACTTTGTTGTTTCTACTCAAAACTTCAATATGATATGTTTAGTACAAGTTTGGAAAGCAAACATTGATTGCTAATTAGTATATAATTAATTTAAAAATCATGTATGCTAGTAACATACAACGTTTAAGCACAGCTTGACGCATTTTAAGTAAAGTTCGTATTTCATTTTCGTTCTCTTTGTTTCAAACAAATGAAATTAGGTACCTCACACCTCACAGTGTGTGTATGACAGTGTATAAAGATTTTTTCGTTCACAATAACTCAAAATCTAATGACAAAATTATTTTTCAATTTCATATTTGATTAGATTTTTGTAGCAATCCATCAAATGGAATAAGTAGTTTACTTGAAGTAAATAATTGATTCGAATATGAGCTTTCAAGGATTATTCAAAATCTAATTACCAAATCATTTTCCAATATAAAATTTTAATTTTGTATGTTCAAGACGCGTTGATTATATTTTGGTAGAATATTATGAGCTACATTTTTTTATTTTGTCTCTATTTTATACTACTTAAAAATTAAAGGCATTAATTAAGCGATACCTATACATATCTGCTTACCTTTAAACAAAGATTCAATTTCAAGCATCATTTTTATAACATTTTTCCATATTTACTTAAGTGATTAGTTTGAAACGCGTTTAAAGCCTTCTAACTAAGGAGCAAAATTCTTCAAAAATCGTCCGTTACACAGTTTAAATTTAGCAGTATTTATAAAACAATTCTGTTGCAATTCTTAAATTTAAAACCTGTGAGAAATGTGCATCCAAACGAACATTAATTCGAAATTTCTAATGCAAAAACTTAACAAGTTTTAAGTTTCAACAACAAAAGAACATAGAGACAATTGCACGTGGCTTGATTACAGAATAACGACCTTTGCCACTTTTTCATTTCTAGTAGACAGAGGAGGCTTTGGAACGCGAAAATAAAAAATAAATTGCCCGCTGAAACCACCCCCGCCGCTGGTACTGGGGGCGGGAGAAACGGCGGTGGCGGCAACTTTGTGGATTTACATTACAATCTTCGGCCGCGCGAAGAGTTTATACGCGCCGTAGGCATGTCATTCTAGGGAGAGGAAAATAGGATTTTTAGAAACAATTGCACAATGCATTATTAGCTAACAATAATTTACAATTTTCCTTACATTATTTATAGCTTAAACTTATATATTTTTAGGTAAAATAATAACTGGATAAAGTTTTTAACGATTAATATATTTATTACATGCTTCCTATTTTATTTCAATTGAACTATTTTTCATATAATGCGTTACCTTGAGTAATAGATTAAAATTTGCCAGATTAGTAGTACTGGATTATAGTCAGGAAGGCGGATATAAACCCACAAGAAAATTGAACTTTATTATAGTGGTATAAAAAAATCTGGTGTGGGCACCACACTACTTTCTTATACAAATAAATTGTTTACTAGAAAATAAATTAAATACTCCTCCAAACTTAACTTGAAATTTATTACTTATGTATAATTTAAACATGAATAAACTCATTGCTGTAGTACGCATCGTAATATGTCTTATATTTATCGAAATATGGCGATTTGTAATATTTTTCAAAATACGGAAATTTCCCCAAATATGACTTAAAAATGTAATTTTTTTTTATTACATTTCTTTATAATATTCTCGCCAAGAAACCTATTGCAGCAGAGCGCATCGTCATATCTCTAATATTTTTCGATATATGACGATTTTTTATATTTTCCTAAGAGCAACTTTGAGAGGCTGTAACTCGAAAAATATACAAGATATCGAAAAATATCTCCAGTTTTGTGTTTCTCGTGCCATTTATAATAAATTAGTAAATTTTGAAAATTTTGAAATTTTTAGAATTTTTTTTCAAAATTTCGATTGGAGATATCTCGACAAATATGAAAGATACAGACTTGCAGTGTTCACCAATCGATTCAGCTCGACGAAATACATAAACCCTAAAAATTTCAGAAAATTCGGACAACGGGTTGAAATGTTAGAGCAAAAAGTCGTAAAATGGCCAAATTCAGGCCAAACGTCAAGGGGTACCCCTTGACTTTCAGGACACAAAACGCCATTTTCAGGCTTTTTGCTCTAACTTTTCATCCTGTAAAGCGATTTTTATGAAACTTTGCATACTTATGTATTTCGATGAGCTGAATCGATTGGTGAACACTGCAAATCTGTATCTTTAATATTTGTCGAGTTATCGGCAATCGAAATTTTGAACAAAAATACAAAAAAAATTCAAAATTTTAAAAATTTGCTAGTTTGTTATATAAGGCACTAGAAACGCTAAACAGAAGAGAATTTTTAGATATATCGTGTAGTTTTTGAATTACAGGCCCTTACAGTTGTACTTCGAAAAATACCAAAAATCGACGTATCTCGAAAAATATTAGAGATCTGACGATGCGCTCTGCTACAATGGGTTTCTTAGCGCTTATATTATAAAGAAATGTAATAAAAAAATATTACAATTTTAAGTCCGTGAGTTTCAAATTTTTCTATCGGTATGTGAATCTGTATTGAATGATTAATAATTACAGTTTCTGTTATTTGTTTGTTCTCATAGCAACTAAAATTAGTTTATTAAACATATAATTTAGTTTTGTCAAAAGAAGCAAACAAAATCTGTTGTGGGCACCACATTACTTTCTTATACAAATAAAACCAACTGAACACTGACTTGTTACTTGCATATGACTATATTTTTAAATAAAAATCTATTAATATCTAGTCTAGTCTATACAAATATTACATTTATAATATTTCACAAGACACATATTTTTGACACTTCACAATTATTTGACACGTTTGACACATAAATATTAAAAATGTTTTCGTTTTTTTCCTCATTGTAACTAAGATTATTCAGCATAATTCACAATATAAAACCTTCAAAACAGATAAAACCATATACACATACGTCAGCAAAGCAATAATCTCCGGAATCTTATATGTAAGTAAGTACGTTACAGAATCTGTACCTCGCGATACATTTTAATTAAACTCTATAATTTAAGACCCCCACCTACGATTAATCACTAATCCTTGTATAAAATCTAAAACATAATCTACAATAACGCAGCTTCGATCAAATTTCAATTTGAATCTAGTCGGTGTCGCAGTTTCCCACAAGAGGCGCTGGTGTCTAATCACACACGCTTGTTCAGTGTACTTATGTCCCAACATAACATAAATTGATACCGCTATAGCATACAATGTCCCGTATTAATTAAATTTGCCTGAAAGAATTTAATCTCCTGACACAGGACTGCACTAAAGAAAATTCCATTTATGGTATACGCGTCCAGAGATCCTGAGGACTTAGACGGGAAGTATATGACAGAAGACCTGGTTTGATAAAGAGGTTATACATCATTCAGAATAAAATAATGTATATATAGGTAAGTAACTGAACAACGATCGTAGATAATAGTTTTTTATGTATCAAGGCACTGAAGTTCATTTTTTTATCACGAATATGGAATTTAGTTGCCGAGGTCCGTAGGGCCGAGGAAAATAAACCATGTGAGTGATAAAAAGGAACTACAGTGCCGAGGTACATATTAAGTTTTATTTGAAATATAAAATTCGAAAAAACTGTAAAAAATTACAATATAGATTAAGTTTATACATCTATCAGTTGTCAATTGAAACTGACAGTCAGTGTTGCCAACCAAGTGGTGTTATCGTATATAACACTCAAAATTATCTGTTTTGTCCTCAATTTCGTCATCGGAAGTAATTAGTTAATTCTTTTTGCAAATTTTGTTTCATGTTACGTCCAAATTTACTATAGTACGTCAATATAACTGCCAAAATTATCCTAATTGTACAATAATTATTTAACGGTTGCCAATACTGAGTTGCTCAAATCGTCGTATAATGGATTACTTTAGTGACGATTTCTGAGCTTTTAGTGCCGATTTCAAATAAAAAACTTTAATATAATGTAATCGACTGTGCGAATCGAAGATCTGAAGATCTCATGATCACATATCAATAATTTAATGATATATTGAACATCTAATTAAAGATCATTAACTTTCCCTGGATTACCTTTATTTCGTATTACGAAATATACATAATTTATTTTATTAGAAAAATGTTTCAAATCAAGAATGCAAATAGTTACATTTTATTTTTCAGTACATTCTCCGAAATCAATTATAATATGATTTATCGCCCTTAATCGATATTTAAACCAGCAAGTCAATGTGTTTTTAGGGTTAAAAAGAAAAGAAAGAATTCATAAAATATTCTTCGAACGTTCTTAATATCAATTTCAATATCTAGGTTATGTGTTAGTTCCAGTAATGTACAATATGGAAGTATAAAGTGGTATTTCCATAAAATGATTTACATATAAATTTAAAATATACTTTTAAGTTAGAAATGCTTTCAACTTCCAGTATAGTTCTCCCACAATCAGTAGATCATGAATACTAATTCATATTTAAATATTAAACACAGCTCTACGGATCATGAAATATTGATTCGAATAGAAAGCTTTTAGGTACGTTAAATAATTTGCTATAGGTTTATTGAATGTCAGCAAATAGACCGAATAAAAGATTTATACAGCTTTATGAAGCGACAAACATTACTTTCTATCACTGCTCCGCAAAAATGTACGTGAATCCCAAACTTCATCACATCCGCTTAATAAAATCTCCTGGCAAGATCCGTCGAAAATACAAAACAGCCACGAGACGAAGACAACGTCATTATACCCTACACGTGTCAAAGAGAGATAGCAGAGAAAGAAACATCGTTGGAAATCAGTAACTTTCAATTCATACCACAGCGTGAGCTGCGACAGCCTCGGTAACTAGTTGCTAGGGTGACCGCAGGTCTGCTTGGCGCTAGTGAGCTGTATGTGGCTCATCAGGACGCGTCATATCCGCAGGACGTGACGGAGGGTGCGTTTATAAACTTAGTACGTTTATTAAAGATACTGATGTTCGAGTTATTGTTGGGTGTAGAACATAAACTAGGAGATATTGCAGAAAAATTCTTAAAATATTTAGCTTGAATTATAACAGTTCAAGGTATGTGTACACGAAAAAAAAATAGAATGTTACAATTGCAAAAATTTATTTTACGTAGCGTGACAGCAATTTAGATATTTACAATAACTATATTTATATTAGTAATATGATATTATTTAGATTTTTGTAGCAGCAATCCAAAATAATATATTATTAATATAAATATAAATATTGTTATTGTAAATATCTAAATTGCTATCACGATACGTAAGATAAATTTTTTTACATACGTTAATGGTATATGTTGTTTGATATGATGATTACGAATCTAAAAGAATTTTTTTTTTAATTCGAAAAATTAAGGGTTGTTTACCTAAAACATTTTTTGTATCACTGCACTGGATTCGCTTTCCTATTAAACACAAACAATGAAGTAGGTAATCAACAATTTAATTTACATAATACTAGTAAAATAAACAAACAAAATTTAATTATTTTTAATGAAACGATAATTATTAATATAATCATCCACCCAGTGGCAGTGGCAACGAAAAATGGAAACATGGAAAATAATTTTGCGATTTAAAAAAAAAATTCTTTTTGATTCGTAATCAGCATTTCAAATAACATATACCATTAATGTAAGTACCTGAAGTTATGAAACACCTGTATGTTAGATAATTTTTTGCTATTGTAACAACCCGCACATTTTTTAAATCGAAAAGAATCTCTATCAATATATCTTATCAAATATTGAACAATTCATAACAGATATCTAATTGCATGTCTAGTTTATGAATAGCTTGTTTCAAAAAAAAGAAGATAAACGGAATAATTTTCTCCTTTCAACTCAGCTCTTCATCTCCTATAAATATCATAAATTGTACCTAAACCCTACACTACACAAAAAGTTTAAATACAATAAATTACAAATGTAATAATCAAGGAACATTAACGTTTCAATTATTAATCATAAACTAAAATTAAACATTAAACTTATGTATAGAATAAATGAAAACGTTATCATATTTTACCAACAAATTCAAATTTTAATATTGCTTATTAAAAGCGTGCTCATTATATTTACATTCCGCCTACACTCCTTCCACATTGATAAACAAAAATATAAACGATATTTTGAGATAGAAAATTGAATGACGTATTTTGAAGAGCTCACACAAAATAACAATTTAGCACGACGACACAAAAGCTTTTGTCAAGAATTAAAGAATTCGCGAAGTTAATGATATTTTTCCTTGCGGGTTCCTTCATTTTCAGGCTTTCAATTTCGTTTTTCGTTTAATGAAGCCTCGTGGAAATTGTTGTCGTAATACACGATCAAACGAATTTTGTACCCAAGAGAAACCAATAAATATTTTAAGCTTCGCAATCCGCACACAAACTTGATAACAGTAATTTTGTTTATAAATTTTATACCGCACCACACCACTTTCTTTTACATTTGAATATTTAATAATTACATTTGACACACATTTCGATTATTTGCTTGTTCTCATAGCAACTAGAATTATTGGAATATTTTTTTAATATAATTTAGTTTTTCTCAAAACTAATATTTATCTTTTTTTGATATTTGTAACTTGCGAAAAGTTGCTCTATATATAAAATAAATTGAATTTATTGTTTTAGGTTTACAGTAAACTACCACTTCCGGTTTTGTAATTGTTGCCAACTTATCACTATAGTAATAATAATAATATTGTAACTTTATTGCTCCGTGGTAACGTGTCGGACTGTGGATCGTGAGATCCTCAGTTCGAATCCCACTGCCGACAGTTACAAATTTAAATTTACCCCTGTGGTTCCCCCTCCACTAACATCCTTGGGGGCTATGATTTGACGGCTGGTAACCGCACTTCATACGAAAAAATATATCACCTACCGAGATCTGCTTAAGCAGAGTGCCACACCCGTAATGGGTAAAAGGCGTGATGATATTTTATTTATTTTTTTTATTGCCAACAGAATTCAGTTACCCAAAAAATAAGTACCTTATAATTAATTTACCGAACTATTAAATCAAATTAATATTATTACCAAGTCCTGTCAGTTACATACAACTGTTCTGTCAAAAATTATTTTAAATGATTTCGCATAAGCCTAGTAAGCATTACTATGGCAACGTGCATTGTTTACCTTGTTGACTAACTAGTAAATTTTTTACAATGTAGCTGTCAAATATTAACTTGTAAAGATTCATTTTCAAAAGCAATAGAGGGTTTGGGTAATAGCTATGAACATTCCTAGTGATGTTATGAGTATCGTAACTGCCGCAATGTGAGTTGAAATCCGAGCTCGTAGAGCGAGGATTTTAAGACATCTAAGGCCTGTTATGACTCATAACATCCGTGGTTTGTTCAATAGTTTACCGGTTTCAGAAAATGAAGACATAAATGCCATTAATAAATATTATTTATTGAAATTCTTTTATGAAAAACGTCTGTCATAATTTTAGAAGGTGATCAAGTAAGTCTGTTTGTTTTTATTTAACACCATGGTTACACTTCTTTTGTATCGTATTTAAAATTATTTTTTTTACTTAAACGTCAAATGTGTTCTTCATGGCTAGATAAAAAGTGGATTTTGGTGATGTTGAATTGGCTGAAAATATTTGGAACGCAGCAGGTGAAGCTATGAAAAGCTTAATTCCGTGTGTATTAATAAATAGCGTTATATTATCATTGTGTATTATTTTCATTTTCTTGACTGTTTTGACAGGTCAGTAAGGTAATATTACCCTACAGAATAGAGTTATGACATACTTATCCTGCCTACTTTTGTGCATGTAAACATAGGTTTAATCTCCTGAAACCAGTAAATAGTGTTTACAAGTGAGTAACAAGTAAACATATTTAAATTTTATTCTTGTGCGTTTAAAAGGTGTTTGTAAATATCCACTCTTGAGGTTTCAAAATTTCGATTCAATTTACTAGCAGTCCAAAGACACTACCCCACCACTAAACCTCTTTGACAAGGCTTCAAAATGTCGACATTATTTCTAGTATAACCGCGAAATGACTTGTGTAAGTCCAATGATAGAAAATTGAAAGAGAAGAACATTTGATGCTCCGAAGATACCAAGCTTCTGGCCGGAATACGCAATGAGAACATTTTGCTCCACTTTCCTCTCGTCAGAGGTCGGGAAAAGTAAGCAAAACTGGTCATATTTTGTCCGTAAAGAGAGGATGATTCGTCAAGTTGCATTGTATTTTTAGTTAGTTTGTCAATTAAGAAGATTGAAAGTTGCTGCAAATATGATTAATAATTGTCTAGTTGTTTCGTAAAGCAATCACAAATGGTATTATTTTATTAAAGAATACAACTTGAAATAAATTTGAAAACCTATCACAAATATTTGTAAAACTATAATCCGAATTGTACCGCCCGTTTTTTTTTTTTTTGTTTTTATTCATTTATACACATATTCAAGTATGACGACAATTTCTATTGATATTGACATCTTATATTGTATATTATCTGGAACAGTAATGTGTATTACTGGTATCCACAGTTAAAAAATAAACTATGAAATGGTGACTACCAAAGTTATTTGTAATAGGGGAGCCGCAAGATAAATTATATTTGGTAACATTTTTCAGAAATCTGCTGGGGTGATCGACCTGATGATTTCAGGATTCACACCATATTTTACCGCATACATATAGAGTATAGTTTATAAAATACTAGTTCAAAATAAGGCCTATACCCAATCAGTGATATTAGGTTTAATTTAATCGTAATAATGCTTCTTAGAATCCGAATTTATTATACGACAATAGACAAGAATACATTTTGACTTACCATATTAGGGTGGTCCAGATGGCAGCACACACCAAACCCTTAGCTGGTGGGCGCCATGAATCACGAACAAAACACGATTTTTAAACGTCACGGTAAACACGAAAAACAAATTTTTGAAATCACGCGCAACATAGCAAACATCAGCAAACACGAGGAACCGGAACCAAAGATCTGCAACAAACAAAAACCCATATTAATATCTATTATAATATCACTTCGAAAAACATAAATTTTAACCACTGGTTCACTTTAAAGGTTGTACAATCTTTATTAAACCCTAAGTTTGGGTACAGGAGTAAAATGTCAAAGTATTGTATAATATGTAGTTGTCACAAAACTAATAAAAATATATATTTCAGAATTATAAAATTGTTAAAATAAAATCATCATGAATCACATCTGGAGATGAAGTAACATGTTTAACATTCAAATTTCAAATAGTTCTAAAAATTTATAAGTTTATTTTTATTCTATAATTATATGAACATCTAAATATCTAAGTACGAATATCAATACTAAATCGTGTAAATATTATATGAGATAGAGTTAAAATTCTAAATATAGGTCCTAACTATGTAGTCGTAAACAAGATTGAGAAGTTGAGATCCATTCAATCCATGGCCGTTATTGTAAATTAGAAGCTTTAATCGAAGCTTATAACTCGAGCAAAGAGGATCTATTCTCAATATCATATCGGAAGCCATTATAGTGGAGTGCCGTCCAGTTATTTACATCAAAAGTGCCTACACTACTTGCAGAGGAACAATGCACTGAAACACAAACAGTGCTCTAGAGTTGCACTAGTTTCTGATCATTCCCTTTGTGACTGAATATTACTGCTGGAGTTAGCAATGTGATTCTGATGAATTGATTATACAGGGCGTGGAAATAAGTCGGTCAACAATTGAGACAATACATAATTACTTAAACATTTATGACACTTTTTTACTCTTTTGCATGAATAAGAATCTACTTTCCTATTCATGTGAACCTGTATTGGAAATAATGTTTAACAATTACACTTGGCACATGATTGATATACAGGATAAATGTTTCAGTTACATAGAATTTTTTAGTTACATTAATGAAAAGTTTTGTCAAAATTAGAAGCAGATACAAGAAAAAACATTGTAGTATTGCAAATATTTTTCATTTCAACCTTTTTTAAAGCTATTTCCACATTAGGCGTGAGCCTAGGTCGAAATTACTTGCGAGGACCTTAAAGTCACTTTTCGTTCGAGGTACATACAAAATTTTATTTCATACTGGTTACTAAAGTTGTTAAATTATAGTATTTATTAACATAAAATCAAAAATTCGTAGAAATACGAGTTGATATAAATAGGCTAAATAACAATTTCTATAGGAACAAGTATTTATTTGAAATCGGCACTAAATTGCTTAAAAATCGTCAATAAAAGCTCAGAAAACTTCACTAAAGTAACCCATTATACGACGATTTTGAGCATCCCAATGCTAGCAACCGTTAAATAATTATTGTACAACTAGGATAATTTTGGCAGATATATTGACGTACTATGTAAATTTGGACGTAACATGACACAAAATTTGCAAGAAGAATTGACTAATTAATTCCGATGACGAAATTGAGGAAAAACATAATTTTGAGTGTTATTTACGATAAATTCACTTTTCGTGGTTGGCACCACTGACTGTCAGTTTCAATTGACAACTGACAGATGTATAAACTTAACCTATATTGTAATGTTTTTTACAGTTTTTCCGAATTTTAGATTTCAAATAAAACTTAATATGTATCTCGGCACTGAAGTTCCTTTTTATCACTCACATGGTTTATTTTCCTCGGCCCTACGGGCCTCGGCAACTAAATTCCATATTTGTGATAAAAAATTGAACTTCAATACCTTGATCATAAATAAATATTGTTTATAAATAATGAACGAAGTAAACGTCAAATTTTACTTTAAAGTTTCACTTTTCGTACGATAAGTAGTCCGAAAAATGTAACATGAGTAACCAGTATGAAATAAATTGAATTTACCGTTTTCTGTCCAGGAAACTTTTGCAATTATGATCTAATTTATTTCTGCACATTTTTATAAAATTTAAAATATTCTTTATTTTCTTTTTTCTCATTTGTAACACACAATTACATATCTTCCATTCATCTATTCATACAGACTACGTACAAGTAGTACGTATGTATACTAGGCAAAGAAATACTGATTATATGACATACTTTGGGTTGATATTATATATTAAATTTGTCAGCATAAGGGATGAGATGCAGTCCACATTTGTAAATTGATCCTAACAATATCTAACAAAATTTTATGAATGTGCAACCCAAGATTTTATAAATATATGAAGTCAAGGTTTTGTATGTATAAATTTTACTCTGCAAATATATGATGTTGATATTTTATTTATAAAATGTCTAATTTCTTATATATAAATTGAAATTATTATATGTATATTTCAAAACTAAATTTATACCGAAACGACATACCTTACATTATCGTGAAGATGTAAATTTGAGTAAGTAAAGTATTAAAAAATTATTTTTTTGGAACAGTGGAATATTGCACAAGATGTGTGGATTCTTTGTAGCAGCACTTTCTGTCCGAATAAAGTTTTCTCTGTAATAAGGAAGCGGAAAAAAGGGAAGTTTCGTTTGAAGTTTGGGAAATAAAGTTTCCAGATGGGGGCGAATAGCGAATGTGATCCTTGGCTTGTGCGAGAGCTCTTCATGTTCGGATGTAATTCGGTTTTTATTTAGATCGCAGATCGCGACTCGAGTAGGGTAATTGCGCGAACGATATATCCTTATTGTGTGCTTTATTTTATCCTTACAGTTTATATACCGCAGGGAAAATGTTACAACGTACGTTAACATTGAATCGGAAGCTTCATTCACAACAAATTTGTCCTTATTTTATAGCATACTTAATAGTTAATAAAAAAATATGCTCTGCAATTATTTTTTTCTCTCAATCTTTTGTTTGGAATTGTTTTTCGCAATAGATTCCATATTTCAAATTAATAGTACATAAACAGATCCCTCTAAAAACTGCTATCTACACCTATTTTATCCTTCAATAGTTATCTAAATTCTAAACGTTCATTCAATAGTAACACTGGAACGTTGACTTGTAGACTTTTATAAAAGCTAAATCAAGCCTGAGATAGATAGATGTAGTATTTCTTTCTTGTTAAGCTTGAATTATATTACACTTTTTCGTTTAGATTCATACTAGATTTCTGGTTCGATTTTCTTTCCAGTTTCCTTTGATTTACATACTTTATTTTCAAATCATTCGTCCGAAATCGAGTAATTTGGACATTTTCCGAAGTAGACCAAATTGACAAACTTTACAACTGAAACTGTAATACTGCATTTTGACACATTGTTGTTAAAATTATTTAAACGATGGATAACATAGAAAAACATTTTTTTAAAAAGGACGACTATCAAACACCTATATAAAAACTAATGATTTTTATGAAAAAACGTCAACAGTCTATGCGAATCAAAATAAACAGGTTGGTGTACCTGAGTTCTGACAGTAGTGCGCAAGCGTAGCTAAGGCACTAGAATATATGAGTATTCTCATCCGCCATTTTGGGTCCAAGTGTCATAAATAAAACAAAGTATTGGAATCCAGTTACTTTAATTCTTTTCTGTCAAATTTCAAGTTGAAATTGATTAATAATTGTGATATATCATTCCTTCAATTATTATATTTTATATCTAACAGATAAGTGTACAGAATACTTTATAATAATATATTACCTTATGATTTGTGTAGTAGGATTTTACAGAATTTCAATAAATATGTTTTCAAATTTGACAGATACAAATATTAAATGTTTTTTTAAGTAACTGGATTCCAATAACTTGTTTTATTTATGACATCTGGACCCAAAATGGCGGACGAGAATACCTACATTCTTCTAGAGCTCTAGCGTAGCCGAATCTAGTACAAAACTCGAATAGAAAAATAAAACAAAGCATTTAGTATGAAAATCAAACGGAAATTTCTGATTTACATTATATTAAAAATGGCTAGGAACTTCTGGAATGAAACTCGAACGAAAATCTAGACGAAAAATGTATAATGTAGTGCAGGTGAAATAATATTTTTAGATTTTATCCCATTTGCAACTGACAGCTATTCTAATATATCATCGTTTATTGCAACTGCCAATATGGCCGCTCGGCTCAAGGTCATCAGTATATGCGACATAAATATCAAAGGTGCCGACAGCGAGTGCCGGCCTCGTGTGAATTCTTATTATAGAATGTTTAGACATTGTATTGCAAACACTGCATCTATATAGAAAATCATAGCAAAATGTGTAGTTTGATAATCTATAATGATAGAAATAGCTTGTTATAATCCAGCCTGGGGTGAACTCAACACTATCAAATTCCCGTACAATAAATAACTATCCGGCGTGAATACACGTTCATCATCTTTCAGCTTCAGCTTCAGTGGTATATTGTTTACCGTGCATTGCTACACAGTTCACACATCATAATCGACTCGGTCGATAAGAAAATTGCCTGGCAAGCTACGGCACGAGATTAAAATCGAGAGGGTATTTACCGAGTTGCTACAGACGATCAGCGAGCGCGAGCAGCATGGCGCATGGCGTAACTAAAGCACTGTTTGCTTTGGGGCTCTAATACCACACAGTCGAACATCTCTTATTATTAATATCGCTAATGCACCAAACCAAATCCTCTTAGTGAGCGAACGCGCTCGTGTAAGACCCACCCGCTTGGTATCTACACTCTGGTGGCAGCGGCAGCAGAGGTGGGGCTGTAATTCGCGCTACGACCTTAGGTTTCTGTAAATGTGGACGTTTTTGTTGGAATGTTGCGATATTTTCTCGGAAATTTAGATGAATATCTCGCTCTTAGAAGTCTCTATGTACTTATAGAAAAAGAGTATACAAGTAATCTCTCATACATAATAAAAAATCTGATGTAGTGATAAACTCTTGACTCATGTTTGCCGTATTGAATAGATGTTTCAATTGTTATTGCAACTATGATTAGTAAATAATAAATAGACACACAAACGATATTGAATATTTCGAACACTGAGTTTTGCTTTAAGCAGCGTGTCACATCCAAAAATTGGTAAATGATCAGATAATATATCATCGTTTAAACGAAAAAAGTACTTTAAAATTTACCGAAATATTCATTAAGCCGATGGTATAACATTTCCCCAAAAATTATGTCATAACGAAACATCACACGATTATTTACTAAGCTATTAGATTCCTCAGTTTACTGAAGAGTTCGATAAAAAAACTTGTGAGATAATTATTATAAATACATAAACAAACTAGGCCAGGAATTAAGGTACATAATGTTGAAGAGCAAAATCCAATGAAATCTATGCAAGAATCCAGCCCAGGAGGAAAAAGAAGAGAAGAAAAATTACAAACAAGAGTAATTAAAAATGGGAAACTGAATAAAATTTAAAAGAAGAAATGGAGTATAATATACACTCCAGCTAATGAATCTCGAAAGTTTCATAAGAAGAGGGCTATTTATCTATTATAAAAACAATTGACGATCGTTTAAAAGCTTTTTTTGTAATTTAAGATTTTAAGCTCTGTAAAAAAAAACAATCGACGATCATTCAAAATTAATTTTCAAACATTTCATGGCAACTCTTCTTTCTGAAGCCTATAATTTAATATCAAATTAATGTTTAATTTATCAATTTCCAATTTTTTTTTTGCTACCAAAAATTTTTATTAAACATATTATTTAGTTTTTCCCCAAATTTAAAGCAGTTAAAAAAATTGTACCTACAACGTATTTTATATTCTAAATATTATTACCAATATCTTTACGCTTTTTTCGCAGTTTATTGTTATTGTTTTGTGTATCAAGTAAACTTCTATTTTCTGTTTTACAATTGTAATCCAAATAAATCATCAAACTTTAAGTTTTTTCATTCACGAATGGTAGGTCATATAAACGTGTACTCATATATTTATCCACAATGAAGTCAATAATAAAATAGTCAAAGTCTCATCATCGATTTATTTATTTATACTATATATATATATATATATATATATATATATATATATATATATATATAAAAGAAAGTAAATATACAAATCGTTTTCAATTCAGAACTTATATAAGCCCAGAATGTAGAACTGTCAAACTCACAAACAATATTTTCCAAAAACGGGCAATTCTCAAATATATATTTCCATAAAACATTTCGCAAAACCATCCAGTAACAATATCTGAATTCTCCCCAATTAATTATTGGAAATTCAGTCGTTCAATTACCGTTCAATTAAAACAAAATAGATCCTCCGCGTGTGGTAGCTCACCGAGTAAAACGTTTCTTCATTAGCGTAAAATCATTGGAAGAGAAAATCCTAAATCCGCGGTCAGTAGAACCGTGAACGGAGATCTGGAACGAACGGCGCGGCATCGGCCGCCCAGACCAATAGGTGGGCTTTCAGTTGAATTCATTAAGCGATCGACGATCGTATTAGGGGGTAATTAATTTTGGGGATTGAACACAAAGGTTACGGTGGACCGGGACCCGAAACTTGGTGGGTTGGTTCACCGACAATGCGACCTGCTTCTAATGTCGATACAACGTTTACTAACCAAATTTATTGCGCCGCTAATTGAAATACTACGAAGAATAACTGCCCAACATTCAAAATGTGGATTAGTCATTCATAATATACTATTCAACTTAATAATAAACATTCTAGACGTTAGAATTTCGATAATAATGTTGCTCGTATTAATCTATACATTTTCAGAGGTAATATAATAATTCATGGGTAAGGCCTGATTAACCCTATACCCTACATAGGCTAAAGGATAGGGAAAGAAATTAATTACGTTCGACTTTTCGAAAATAATAACTCGCAGCGCTTTCTGTACTGTTCATTGAGAATAAACTTTTATCAAACTTGTCGTTCGAAAACATTGTTTAAAAGTTTGCCAAAAATTACATATCAAGTGATATATTTATCTTCGATTATATTTTCGAGCACAGATTTTACGAGTCCTAAGGATTTTGTCAATTAATTTGTACAAATTTTACTTGCAGGATGATGGCATCAAATATATTTGATTAGACATTATTAGACTATTTCCTAAATATAAAATAATTTTAACACTTGAATATATGCAAATTCAATAAACAATCAATATTGCCATGATTTCGATTTCGAACGAGAGTGGAAGAAGAGCTTTCCTCTCGTGTTCGACACATTTTTTCAGGATATGTTTCTAAAAACGATTTGCTCGGACCTAAAATACACTTTGAGAACAAAACTGACAGACTGACACGTTAAAAGTTAGGTTATCAGACACAAGGCAGTGTAGCAATGTTGCCAATGAACCAATCTTAAATATCTTTAATAAGTTATCAAATTGAAATTTAATAAGATAAAGAAATATATAAGACATAATTGTAAAATAATTTAAAGTATGTATATCACTAATATAAGGATTTTCAATAAAATTATGAATTTATTTATAATTTATATAATAATTTTTTTGTAAATAACATTCAAATTGGTAACACTTCTATATTTTCCTCCCTAGAGAGGAACAACATATTTTCCTCACTATTTCGGGAGAAGAACGGTGGGGTTTCCTTCCATGTCTTGAAAAAAGGATATTTTTTTCTTAAAAATGTCCTAGAGCATTTTACTAAATTTTGCTGCTACAATACATACGTGATTGGTCAAAAGTTACGAAATTGAATCAAATTATTAGTTCATTTTATATGTAGGAAATAGTCATTGAAATAATTCTCCGTTAGGATGATATAATTACTGCTTGAACTGCGCTAGTATCTCATGTTAGCATTATCCGATAAATTCCAAAAACATGGCACACATGAATCGCACGTGTTGCAAAGCAAAATCCTAGCCCTAGTTGCATTACATCATCTAAAAATAAGCAAATAAATATCAAGTTGTAAACTAGTTGCAGTGTAAAGTTAAGATTAATATTTGAAATTTCAAGCACGGTGAATCTGCACACTCCAGCATGCAGTCAGCGTGCAACGCGGTGCATTTTCATTGCCGCAGTAGGGGAAAGAATATTGTACGTTACAAATTTTAAACATAAATTTATTGTCCAATTCTGAGTGTGACAGCGAAGAAAGCCACACATTTTAATGCAGTTACTCTTCCTAATATAACTCCTCAAAGAACTTTTCACTAAATAGGGATTTTGAGTAAAATAAGTCCAATGTATTTGAGTATAACAAATTTTAACCGAAATTATGTATTTACTGAGAATTGTCCGAAAACCTGATAGACCTTTAAGTACACTACCGTTTCCGGTCAATTACTTGCTACCAAAATCCATTAGGCTCATAACTTGAATATCCAAGAATATAAAATTTGAAAACAAGTTACCGTGATTTTATTTTATTCTAGAGACCCTAACACCTGATTGTCTTGATCAAATTTTTTGACCTGCCACAATATACAAGGTAAAATATAAGATTTTTTTATTAACAATATCTACTCAATTTTCTTATTCAAATATTTCATGCTCTGGTTATCTACTACTATTGCCTTTATAAAGTGAAGGACAAACAAGTGAACTACTACTAGAAAGTATAGAAAATAACCATGAGAAAGAAACTAAAGTAATTCATATAAGTTTTAGTTGTCTGTTTCCAAAAAGGGATTACTGAATCTGTGCAGAGAAGAAAGAAAACAACAGAAAACAAAAGAATCTGTAAAAGAGAAGAATAGGACACTAAGGCAGAAGAAAATAGATGAAAGAAAATTTTATGCAAAAGTAGAGAGTGCGTTAGAAGGCGCTCCAATCGAGGTTAACTAAAATTAGGTTCATAGTTTCTATTGGCAACAAAATACTAAGACCAAATCAAACTATTTACTCTTTTTCGCTGTAGCACTCTGCTTTAAAAAAATCTGAATGATATATTTTTACACTTAAAGTGCGGATACCAGCCTTCAAGATCTGCCTGCTAAAGATGTTAGTGAAGGAGATAAAATTTACCCAAAATTTTGGTAACAATTTAAAACAATTAAATGAAGTAGAATCTACTATACAATAATAGCATTGTACATTATTGATATTGACAATCAACCACGGAAGTGTTTGATCTTAAAAAGTATGTTGTTAAGGCCCCTACTGTATCCGCCTTCCTGCGCCACTGAGGTGCAGTTCGGCTGACGTATAGACGTAAGTTGCTGGTTTATGTCCGCCATCCTCTCTTAATGAGTAATTAGTACCACATGCACGCCTCACAATGCATAATTAATTGTAACGTGCAGAAAAACTTCCAAGATGAGATTAGATAAATTTCAAGAAACTGTAGCACGTTTCACTGATGATAAAGTACCGTGCTAGCACGGTATAATTGGAAATGGATTGCAGGTATTATGAATTGTTTTGGCTTGTAAACAAAGGCCTGGCGCAAGGTCTAGCTGTATGTTTACTATTTTATGTGATATTGAAATATGGAGAATATTAATTTCATTGTATATGCACATATTTCTCACCTTCTACTTAGCCACTTTGATCTAGAGCGAAGAGGACAACTGTAATGGGTGCAGAATTAGATTGGACGTTTTGTTTATTTTGTTTATACAAATTGGAATTTGCTATACACCGATAAATTAGAAAATTATATACCAAGTGCGGAAAAGTTTGCGCCGCCACAGAAAGAGGTTTGTACTATTTTTAGTTAACACTAGAAAGAAACGAAGTTATTTCTGGCGTTACTATTTCTATTTGTCTAAAATTTCAAAAAACAAATAATTTTATCCAACACCTCTCAATAAATGCTCTATAACTATTGCGATTTTAAACAAGGAAAGTAACAGATTACTCACTAGTGGATATAATTTTGATAAAAATCAATATTGAGTATTTCTTTGTTTATAACAATAATAAAAACACACAATAACTACTTCGAATGACTTTTTAATTTAGAAAAATTAAAGCATATGTCACTGTCAAATAATATTTCTTTAATAAATTTTGAATTCATTAAGAGATGTTGGATAAAACGTTAAACTTCACACGTCGGCAAAGTAAAATTACCCACTTGTAAAGTAAATAACTATTATCCTACACCTCTCAATAAATGCTCTATAACAATGGCGATTTTAAACAAGGAAAGTAACAGATTACCCACTAGTGGGTATAATTTTGAGGAAAGTCACTAGTGAGCAATTTTATTTAGAACAATCATAATAACATCTTGGGAACTACTTCGATTGACATTTTAATTTAGAAAATTTAAAGCATATGTCACTGTCAAATAATATTTCTTTAATAAATTTGGCATTTACTAAGAGATGTTGGATAAAACGTTATACTTCACAAGTGGGCAAAGTGGAATTACCCACGAGTGAAATTTTAGAACACGAAGCCGGAGGCTGAGTGTGATAATTTTATCGACTTTGCCCACTTGTAAAGTAAATAACTATTATTTTATTAGCAACCAAATTCACGTATTAATTTAAATTTAATAAACTTTTATAATTTCTTATTTACGTTGTTACAACTTACATTAAATTTGTTGGTTCTCTTATTTTCAGTAAGTAATTATTATAATTTTTGTGAAAAAATGTTTGGAAACCTATATTTTTTATTATAAATATAATATCTGTTGTAGACCTGGAATACGAAAAATCAAAGAATTGTAGATATACATTCCAAGCTGGATTGAACATTTTGAAAACATTTAAAAGTCTCCTCCACCAAAAGTTGCGCTTGCTGCCGCCATCTATTCGCATCTTCGCGAACTACATCGCGTCAGCGCCGCCAAATAGGTCAGCAGTGCACGCGTGGTGCGTGGTCGCTGTGCGTGAAGCGTGACGCCGTGACGGCGGACGTCGGTGTGAGAGGAAGAGCGAGGATCGTTATTTGCGATGCGAGAGGTCTAAAATCGCGTTGCATTTGGCATTTTATCAAATCGGCGCGCCGGACAAAGAACTGTATCAGCTGTTCCCGCGTGTAACAATAGAGAGAGACTGCGCAGCGACAGATAGAGATGAACGTTTCTTCTAAGCTTCCTAGAGGTGTTTGCCATTTATTTAGCAAATTTAAAGTTATTTAAAACAACAGAAATAAACCATCACTACAAAGTGTCTTAGTTGTCAATTTTATTACCGTTACCATGTTTTAACTTTTGTAGAAGTATTCCACCTATTTTACCTCCTGCTACATACTGTAAGGAAGGTATAGGAATCATGCTAAAAAAATTAATGGATAAGTACGTTTTAAGATCCCTAGAATACGCATTTAACATTTTCGCAATGGCTTGTTTGTGTATGTGGATCTCTGGAGATATAGTTTTTCAAAATCTACTAAACAGTAATTTTTAATTTTTTTATTTTACATACTTCAAAAGAGGTATTTGGTTTACCAACAATCGAAAGTAGTAATTAACTTGAAGCCCTATCAAGTTATTTTGAAATATGTTTGTATGTGTTTAAAACAGATTTCTCTTAGTAGCACTATTTACGAATTACTTTACGTTAAAGAAATATTAAATTTCGGCACATTCATTTAAATCTGACGACCGGTGCTTTATGAAAAAAAAATAACAAAAATGTCATTATTTAAAATATCTATGGTTGTAACCATCGTCAGTATTTTTACATAATTTACATCTTTATTCATTTTAAGTGCATATTTTTATTTCTATTTTAATAGTATTTTAGTATTTTTGTTTACATTTTTATTCTAAATAGGTATTTATGTCATTTCTGAAATTTCAGAAAGTAAAATATGGAATTCTCCTTTCGAACAGTTTTATGGCTGATAGAAGGGAGGTAAAGTGCTGGGCGCACCAGATTTTTTATTATAAAAATTTTATGGTTAATGTCAGAATAAAATATAGAATATCTATTCAATGTTTTTTCCGGAAATTCGATTCAAGTTGATAAATATTAAAGCTGTTCTTAAAACTATGTTTATGTAAGGAAATTCGTACTTTCCACTCCAAGACAAAAGAGTTTTCTAACGGGTACCTTTCAAAATCAATTCCTAATTACTAATTTAATTATTACAGTTATCGATTTATAATTTATATTTGTTAGAACATCTACATGTTTCATGTTTCAAAAATAGATTAAATGTGTTCTTTCTAAAATCTATTTAAATTAATTTGAAAAATAAGTTAGGTTAAAATTGCGGTCTTGAGGGAGCAGCTACGTCATTCTGGAATGATCATTTGTATTCTAGTTGTTTGTAGTTGCTTTGAACAATGTTGTATATTGCTCTTACTAACTCAGGGAACAAATGGTTCATGTTATATCCTTTAGCCGGGTTATTTACAAGTAGAATACGAAATAAACGCTTTGATTCTAATTAGACTTTACGGTGTTGTCAGATGGATTTAGAAACATTTAAGGTTTAAAGGGTTTATTTACTTGACCGGTACGAAGGATAATCTCAGGATTTTATGCTACTAAAAATATGACCCATCCTTGCTTTACCTTCCTTCATAAATCATGAGGATGTGTAAATGAGAAAGAGATTCTAACATGCTCAAAAACTTGGAAATTCTGCACTCACTTTTTACGATACGAAAGACATGATAAATAAAATAATTTCCATGTACTATTACACATTTAGTTTAACGAAAATAGTATATTACGTACCGTGAATTGTAAGTGATAGTTTTTAGGTCGAGAATGTAGTTTGGGATGTCGAGACCCGTAGGGTCGAGATTTCCTAAACATTCGAGGCCTAAAAAATCACCTACAGTTCGAGGTTAGTAAGTTATTTTTTGCAATACCTGCGTAAATATAAGAAAAGGAAAAATATGTATCAAAATTAACAGCTGACAGATTGAGGTTAGAAATAAAATTTGAATGATATATATTTACTTACCGTCCACCATACACGGTAAGTTTCACTTACCATCCACCATGAACGGTAAGTAAATGCTGTAACCATGGAAACCAATTGTGCAATAAAAGTTCCACTGTGTTTAAATTTTGTTATTAATGGATAACTTACAGTACAGGTATTGCAAAAAATATATTAAGAAGTATCGTAAAAAAATATAGAAAGATTCAAAACAAATGAGAAGTATATCTATTCGAATTTTGCCAACACGAACAGCAAAACAAAATTAGAATAAAGACATCTGGGGTGTAAATCTGGCAACTGTGTTTTCCATAAAAGCCCTGCCAACTGCCAAGAAACGTGAGTCAAACTATAGTAACTAAGCAACGCAGTATTTTATGCATGCAGACCCCCTTTCATGTATAATCTACCGTCCTTTGTAGTAGTACTTCTAATCTAGATTTTCATATAACAAGACGCGAAGAATTTGCGAGTCGACCCTACAATAGCCGTTGCGAATGTTGTGTTGTGTTCTGTCGACATTCCGACATGTTCTTGTGCTTGTTCTTTTGTTTCACTAAATATGCGCCCTGCTAGAATGATTCAATGCGACTACTATTATAATTGAACGGTACTCTGCATTCTACATCAGAACAGCAAAATTTGAACTTGAACCAAATCACAGAACATGACAAAATAAAAAGTGGAATTTTGTGATTTGTGTAATTGTATTTCTCAGAACGTTTCATAGACCTGAACTACATTACAATTTTTAAGAATTTTTTTTGAATTATATCTAGGGTAGTATCACAAGACCTTCTGATTTTATCGATAATAGTTATTTACTTTACAAGTGGGCAAAGTAAGGAATTACCCACGAGAGAAATTTTAGCTCACGAAGCCGAAGACTGAGTGAGATAATTTTATCGAGTGGGTAATTCCACTTTGCCCACGTGTGAAGTATAACGTTTTATCCAACACTTCTTAATAAATGAAAAATTTATGAAAGAAATATTATTTGACTGTGACATATGCTTTAAATTTTTAAATTAAAATGTCAATCGAAGTAGTTACCAAGGTGTTGCGTGTTATTATTATTGTTATAAATAAAAAAATACTCACTAGTGGCTTTCCTCAAAATTATACCCACTAGTGGATAATCTGTTACCTTGCTTGTTTAAAATCGCCATAGTTATGGAGCATTTATTGAGAGGTGTTGGATAAATGTTTATTTTTGCTTAGCAACAATCACGGAAGCAAATTGCATGGTAAATCCCGACTCCGAAGGAGGAGGAGTTTTATCTAATGTCAGTTGGATTGAGTGGTTTTGCTTAAAAGCAAAAAAAAATGAGTGCTTAAAAATAAAAATCTATCTGAGACAATCAGAGAGGTCGCGTGGTATTTGATAAGATAAATTCCAAAGACAAAACAAAATGTTACTTGAAATATTAATTAACTGTCACACTGACAGTGATTGATAGTAACAATTATTTGTTACCTTGGTAGCGGGAGTTTTATCGCTGTAACCCTGGCAACGGGGTTTTACCGCGGTAAAACTCTGTTAAAACTATTCCTATTGGTTGAATTTTCAAGTGTTTTGCATTATGATTGATTAAAAACTAGTCGTGGGAATTATTAATATAATACTGTTTCTATTGGTTGAATTTTCAAGTGTTTTGCATTATGATTGGCTAAAAACTAGTCGTGGGAATTTATCAATATAATACTGTTTCTATTGGTTGAATTTTCAAGTGTTTTGCATTATGATTGGCTAAAAACTAGTCGTGGGAATTTATCAATATAATACTGTTTCTATTGGTTGAATTTTCAAGTGTTTTGCATTATGATTGGCTAAAAACTAGTCGTGGGAATTTATCAGAGAAAGATCGCGGTTTTATTTAAAACCCCAGTGCGACACTTTCTGCATAGATTAGGTAGTGGCATATTTATTCTAAAAAAAATTTAACGATGAAAACCTAAATATTTATTTACTCATATTCCCACAGTAGCCATTTTAACTACACCTGTAGTTCTCCCAAGTGAAGCTCATTAAACATATCTCTTTAAATAATAACTTTATGTAAAATTCTTATTTTTATTTAAAACTTTATTTGTATATTACATTGCTTAATAATTTAATTCTTTAATACAGTGATAATTAAATAATATAAATCTGCAGACCTATAAAATTGGAGAAAAACAAAAAATTATATGTTGACACATCAGATTTTTTACTCATATTTAAATTATTTTCAAGCTACTGTTTATTGTACCTTCTTTATCTGACATCCTTTCAAAACAAGTTTCACTTGAAGCTGCTCACGCTTGTTTACGAATCTAAACGTATAGCAAGTGACACAAAATTGCCTTAGAAATTACTTGAAAACATATTTTGTTTTATTTATTAATCTTCATATTTAACATGAATTTAAATTACAATCAATTTCAACTAACACACCATGAATTTTTTAGTAATTAAAAACATGTACTGTATGTACACTACTCTAACAATATTAAATGTTTGAGAAATCATTAGGTAATATTACCTTTTAGTCCAGAACGACTCACGGTCTGCTAATGTTGTCCACTACTCAAAATATTTTAAAATTACGCACAAATTTAACATTATTTTTAGTAAAAACACTGCACACAAACATCAACACTCAAGTACAAAAGAATACTGAATATAAACCGACGCTTCACTAGAAAACGAACAAGTTTTAACCAATAATACATATTCTGCTGTATCGAAGACCAATAATAAATATCTAACGTGTTTGTGCATTTCATATTGGTCATTCAGAGATATAAAGGAACTACTTTATAAAGAATCCATAACATAATTTCATAGAAATTGCAATACATTAATTTCTTTTCAAACATAAAACAAATGGCAATTTCTCACAATCATGCATTCTACTGGGGGGTGAGTTGATTTATTCAACATAGAAAATAAAATATATTTGTTTTCATACAATGATATATAGTTACCTTATATCTTATAGATAATTTGTAAAAATAATATTTAAAATTTTATCCTTAGTCATGGTTTTTACACAAAATTACAAACAAATTTCAAATATTAAACTGAAATAATTATTAAGCCCAAAAAATAAGTTTATACGGTACGAATCATATATCGTGTGTCCCACGTAAATGTTGGCATAGGCAATTAACATGTAAAATCAGTTTTTTGTAAATAAAAAGTGTCCGGCAAAAAAAGTATGCATCCAAATTTTATATCACAATACTGCCAATATCCCTACATCCTATTTAATACAGATTAATTTATTTTGATACCGTAATTTCATGAAATTAATACTAATAAATCTTAATTTTTCGCCTACTCTTTTTATTGCTACTGACGTAAAGTGCTTGCCATTTCTTTTAAATATTTTAATCTGTCACTTCATCATGAACACATTAAATGTTCAGAAACGTGTAAATATTATTAGAATGTATTATGGGGGCGCAGTGCAAGACAAATATCTGAAT
The DNA here is from genome assembly GCA_963942605.1 of Poecilus cupreus. Classification (NCBI taxonomy): domain Eukaryota; kingdom Metazoa; phylum Arthropoda; class Insecta; order Coleoptera; family Carabidae; genus Poecilus; species Poecilus cupreus. The sequence goes on along the minus strand of OZ012725.1, from coordinate 3,857,667 downwards.
ACTTCACAGGAATGAACGCTGAATGGTTTCCATCGCCAGAAATTGACAGTGACAGATTAAAATACTTAAAACAAATTGCAAGCACTATACGTCAAGTAGCAATAAAAAAAGTTGGCGGAAAATTAGGAATTATTATTATTAATTTCATTAAATTGCGGTATCAAAATAAATTAATAGGTATTAAATAAGATGTAGGGATATTGGCAGTATTGTGATATAAAATTTGGTTGCATAATTTTTTGCCGGACACTTTTTATTTACAAAAAACTGATTATACATGTTAACTGCCTATGCCAACATTTACTTGGGACACACGGTATATTGGAATTTATAAATGTGTACAGTGAAAATTTCATTTCATTCATGTGTTACATTTATTGATGAAAATTTGCTTTCTTACTTCCTTTATTTCTTGCTTAAAAACTAACAGCTCATTTTGGTCTTCATAAAATTAAAAAGTAATGATAGCAACCAATTTTATTTTATTGATAAATCTAACAAAATTTTTTCAAAAATGAATGCTGAAAACGAAAACGATATTGTAGATCAAATTCTATTAAAATATTGCTTATCAACGATACAGCATAACGTAAAATATAACAATTTTCTGAAGACTGAAATCAGTTCGACAAACATACAAATGTGATACTGTATGAAATAAATCTTGATTATGTTATTGTACCCTTAGCAACCTTATATTGTAATACACTATTACGAATATACCTCTAAATCTAATAATAATGAAAAGTATTAATAAATTGGATGCCAAGTGCTAGGCATATTAATTCCTGTCTTCTTAATTGCATAAAAAGAAAACAAAATATATCATCGTTCTTGGCTCGAATCTTATTTCTAATTATGGGTAACATTATGAATGAAGCATAGGAAGAAATATGCCAAGAATCCAAGTAAATACGGGGCCAACTTAAAGGGAAATAAATATCAGTTTACGTCCTTTCACAAAATTTATTGTATCGTATTCTCAAAAAGCACTTTAAAGTAATGAATCAAGAAAAATAAGTGTATCTTTCTTATACGATATGAATATGCTGCAGCATTTTGTCACATAAATATACAAGAAAAAGAATTTATGTTTTTCTTAACGCATCACAATCCCAAATTACTTACTTACTTAATCCGGATACCTTTCTACCTCGCGGTGTGAGGCTAAATCCCAAATTAAAATAACTTAAAGACTAGGGTCTGCGAACAAATTAAATTTTTTTTATACATAACTTTAGACAACCAGTATTTGTAATTATTATATTATTAATTTAACCTCAACACATACTTCTTTGATAATCTCGTCATTAATTTGTTTAATGATTGATACACTTCCTTATCGGTAAAAAATCGGTATTTTTGGTTTTCGCTTTTCATGAAGTATATAGTTCCCCGTTGAAATTCGTGCAGGTTCTCAAAATATAAAGCAAATCGGTCAAATCCAAAACGAGTTTTTGGACGTTTTGCCCCAATTTTTATCATATGTTGCATTAGACAGACTAACAAAACGATAACAACAAGAATTACAGAATACAAACAAGATATTCGTCTTAGACAACCATAAAAATCTGTTGTTATAATCTATTCCACGAGACCTTTCTTTAAAGGGACACAAATCCATGTGGTTTCCTGTGCTGTGATTGGTGCTCGAACACGTGTTAAACACTGTGTGAAATACAAACATGTATACACTGTTAAAATGTCATACTACACCTTACTGCTTAGAGTTATATGTAGGTATAGCATTGCCCTGCAGAAATATAATTCTTTTTTATAGAAAGTCCATTTTAGAATACATATTATCTGAATATTCTGCTTCATAGAATGTACCTAATCTTAATAAAATGAAAGAAATTAAAAAGTGTTCTTTTTATTGATAAAGCCGTAAAATTGATCGTAAAATCGGTTACATATTTTCAGAACTATAAAACTTTAAGCACACATTAAAAATTTTCCTCTCAACTTCATAAAATTATTTAATAAGTGTACAAGTGTATATTACTACATTGTTTAAAATCTACTTTAAAATATGTAAAATTAATACTTTTTCTGGTCAAAGTTAATATCGTAAACAATGTTGAAACAAAACTGTATGAATCATTAAATTCAATATTTCAGTAATCAGAGCACAACTAATTAAAAACTATTAACAAAAAATCTGTTAATTGAATTTTATGTGTAGAGTACATGAACATGCTAATTAACTATTATACGTGCAATTAATTATTGTTGTTCATTTGTTCTGGTGTTCTGGAGGAAAATCATGATGAGACGAGGGTTAACAATGCTGCCAAGACGCAAGACAGTAGATCCGAGAACTAGAAAGTAGTGTGGTGCCAACAACAGATTTTGTTTGCTTCTTTTGACAAAAATGAATTATATGTTTAATAAAGTAATTTTAGTTGCTTTGGGAACAAACAAATAACAGAAACTGTAATTATTAATCATTCAATACAGATTCACATACCGATAGAAAAATTTGAAACTCACGGAATATCCTCACTTAAAATTGTAATATTTTTTTATTACATTTCTTTATAATATAAGCGCTAAGAAACCCATTGTAGCAGAGCGCATCGTCAGATCTCTAATATTTTTCGAGATACGTCGATTTTTGGTATTTTTCGAAGTGCAATTTTAAGGGCCTGTAATTCAAAAACTACACGAGATATCTAAAAATTCTCTGCAGTTTAGCGTTTCTGGTGCCCTATATAACAAATTAGCAAATTTTTAAAATTTTGAATTTTTTTTTGTATTTTTGTTTAAAATTTCGATCGGCGATAACTCGACAAATATTAAAGATACAGATTTGCAGTGTTCACCAATCGATTCAGCTCGTCGAAATACATAAGTATGCAAAGTTTCATAAAAATCGCTTTACAGGATGGAAAGTTAGAGCAAAAAGCCTGAATATGACGTTTTTTGTCCTGAAAGTCAAGGGGTACCCCTTGACGTCTGGCCTGAATTTAGCCATTTTCAGGCTTTTTGCTCTAACATTTCAACCGGTTGTCCGAATTTTCTGAAATTTTCAGGGTTTATGTATTTCGTCGAGCTGAATCGATTGGTGAACACTGCAAGTCTGTATCTTTCATATTTGTGGAGATATCTCCAATCGAAATTTTGAAAAAAAATTCAAAATATTTCAAAATTTTCAAAGTCTACTAATTTATTATAAAAAGCACGCAAAAACACAAAACTGGAGATATTTTTCGATATCTTGTATAGTTTTCGAGTTACAGCCCCTAAAAGTTGCTCTTCAGAAAATATAACAAATCGTCATATCTCGAAAAATATTAGAGATATGACGATGCGCTCTGCTGCAATGGGTTTCCTGGCGCGAATATTATAAAGAAATGTAATAAAAAAAATTTACAATTTTACGTCATATTTGGGGAAATTTCCGTATTTTGAAAAATATTACAAATCACCATATTTCGATAAATATAAGACATATTACGATGCGTACTACAACAATAAGTTTATTCATGTTTAAATTATATATAAGTAAAAAATTTCAAGTTAAGTTTGGAGGAATATTTAATTTATTTTCTAGTAAACAATTTATTTGTATAAGAAAGTAGTGTGGTGCCCACACCAGATGTATATGCAGGGGGAATCACAGGGATAAATTTAAATTGACAACTGTCGGTAGTGGGATTCGAACTGAGGATCTCCCGATCCAATTAAATGAATGCACTGTCGCCTGAGTTCGTCTCTGCTTGAATGAAATTGTTCTTCCTTTCAAGGTTAAACTAGAAGCATGTATCGAAGTTAACAGCAAGAGTGAACCGCCTGCCCAGCAAGCGTCCCGACGGCGGGGCGACAACGTAGAGAAACCAAAGCTAATTTCAGCTTTGCACGTACACAGCCTGAGGACTACAATGAACAAACTTAATTACACGAGACAAATGATGACAAACTACGACATTCCAAACAAAATAAACCAAATTAGTTCTGCGAGGAAATATGAATAAATCCATAACGTGTTCGTGGAGACGCAGGACAGCTCAAACTGGGCCTATCTCTGGAGGAAACTTTGGAATCTTCGGCTAACAAAAGTTCATTCTAAGATAGAATGCTCCGGTAATACTGCCTTATTATTTTGTTGTCGTAATTTACATTCGCATTTCACGGGAAAAAATATATCAATAGGTTTGTTCCAAGTGGTCATTTCTGACATGTTTGTGACAATTTTACTGCGCCTGCGAAAAATGTAAACAAGTTATCTTTGAAACATAAGCTTAATTTCTTTTTTGTAGCGAAAAATGTATGATTTTCTTTATTTAAATTTATGTTTAAGGTTAGCTGTCAAAACAAAAAATGAGTATGCACATGCGCTTCATTCCATTCGCGGTTTCAGTCTATGTTTCAAACTTAATTTGTTTACATTTTTCGTAGGCGCAGTGAAATTGTCACAAACATATCACAAACTTGTCACAAATAACCACTTGGAACAAACCTACTAACTGAAGTTTGTGAAAAAATATTGAAAAGCATGAAAATATTTGCACGAGTATTATAAAAATTCAAGATAATAATGGAAACTAACTCAAAAAAGACCCATAAATATAGAACATATAATTGTTGTTACGAAAGGCATTGAATGTTGTACGTATTGGTGGATGTATAGTGCCTGCGTTAGCTTATGCGGATAATGTTGTTGTGTTGGGTGAAACTGAAGAGCAATTGAGAAGAATGATTGTGAGCATAAATGAAGAAGGGAAATGTTTAAATCTGTTATTGAATGTCGATAAATGCTAAGTGTTGGTGTTTGAGAAGAATGATTTACAGACTGGTTGTCATAGTTTGAGACTAGAACAAGTGAATAAATATGTATATTTGGATAGTATGTTTTCGAGGGATGGACGTATTGACTGGGAGATTGAAAGGCGGGTGTCTGCAGGGTGCAAGGTATTGGGTGCTCTGGTTACATTTATTCGAAACGTGAATGTATCTAGAGATGCTCGATTGAGTGTTTATAATGGTGTGTTAGTTACATTGATGTATGGTTTTGAATGTTGGGTGTCGATGAAGAAGCATGAACGACGTATAACTGCTGTATAAATGAAAAATTGAGAGGAGTGTGTGAGTATACGAGACGTGATCGTATTCGGAATACATTGGTGTATGGTGAGTGTGAGATTGAGAAGATTGTTATTGTTAAGAAATTGAGAGTGAATCATTTGAGATGGTTTGGATGTTTTAAGCAAATTTCGAATGAAAGGTTGGTGAAACTAATATATGTGGGTGAGATTGAAGGTGAACGATTTCATATTTATGATAAAAAAGATACAATTAGTTTGTTCTCTATTTAATACCGTTGAAAGTTATTAAGGCTGGAAGTTATGTTTTATATAAGCTAAAATATTTATTTCAAATTTTTGAGAAGTTGTGTATACGGAAAGTTTTACACATTTTTTTACCATAGGTTCTAGTCACTACCAATTTGATTATTAAACGTAGTAACTCAATTTCTATCCGGCAAAACACATGTCCCTCATTTTTACACCAATATCTTGAGCAAAAACTTTAGCATCATATGGGATCTCGTAATTGCTAAATAATTTGGCGAAAATTAATTTCGTACCGTACAATATTCGGGTAACAAAAACGATTCGTCATTGAATTTTTTGTTGTGGGCACGGTCCAGGGGCGTCGCGGTTTAATTTCTCGCAGGGGGTCGAAGTCATCAGCCCTGGCAACCAGATGGCGCTAGGGTAACTTTGATTACATCCCCATCAGCCCGATGTATTAATCTTGATAATATCTCTATTTCTAGGCGGTTTAATGACATGTTCCCTAATATTTTCTCAACTATTCGCATGAAGAAAATATTGGGTTTCAAATTATTTCAAAACCTAATCAAATGAATGAGGTGTATCCTGTTAAATTTAAAGAAATTTATTGAAGAATAAAGGCGGAAATGATACTGGAAACCAATCATAAATAGAGAATCGCAAATATTTTTCTGCTATACATTTTAGTATTGTTCTTCACAATTGTAAAACAATACCAAACAACTTCCTTTTACATATAAGTGCAATAAATATAGAATAAATGTTTCAATTATATGTTTATTCACGAACGTCCAAAATTAATTTTTAACATTAGAGTTGAAATCTCCTATTTGAAACCTTTACTTTGTCAACTCTCCTATTTGAAACCTTTACTTTGTCAACTCGATGGCATTTAATCAATGTATGTCATTTTCAAAAATTCATTTTATTTTTCTTCTTAAACCGGAAATAAATACGACAAAATTAACATAAAAAAATATTTTATATGAAACTGATTTTATATTTGAAATAAATTGAATTTATTGTTTTGTGTCAAGTAACTTCTAATTCAGCTTTAGCAATCATTTCAAAATCAATTCTTTGCATATTCTTGAAACTTATAATTATGAAGTCTCCTCTGTCTTTTTCGTTCGTAAGTTACTGAACTATGGAATCACATCTATACAATAACCATTCATATCATTGACATCATTGAGAATGGTCATAATGGAAACTTGGACCTTAAAATCTTGCAATCGTGTACTACGTATAAGAAAGTAAAAATAGAATATGCGGTGGATAACATTTGTAAAGGCTCCATATGCCGAACAGCGTGCTACTTGAATAGTAAATATAAGCAGGTACTCGTAAAGTATAAGAGCTAATCAAATTAGATTTTATAATATAATTTAGATTGCAGGTTACGGCGCTCATTTTCGTTTTAAATTACTTTATCCCTTCCCAGAGATATAATTTCAATTCAGCTCTCTCGTTCAAATATTAATTTATGAGTCAGCCACCGTTCTAACGGTTAATTTTCATACTGCGTTGATTAAACTCTGCATACAGGGCTGTGTCTAGCCAATTTCCGACCATAGTTGGTGCAAGTGACGCTTCGGAGCGCTGCCGTCGAAAATAACCTCACTTTTCCAACCACACTTTAAATAAAGACCAAGGACTAGTTGCACTGCAGCTGCTGGTAGTAAACGATAAAATTTTATGCGGCGATGAAAAATATAGGCACTATTACGTTTTCTAGTTACTTCAGAACTTGTGAGTAGTGAGCGTAAATTTCACGGAATATCAAATATCGCCAACTGAGGCGAAAGAGAACAATAGAATTCTGAATTTAACGCATAACTGGAAATCTACATGATACATTTACTAAATTCTTCTAAATGCTAGTTTAAAATTAACCTTTAATTTAACTACTGAAGTTAATAACCATTAAAATGCAAACAAACATCAATTACTGCAATTGTTATTATACTCCGAAATATTTGGATGTTAATTTGTGTTTAAGTGTAAAAAATACTTGAAATCTCAGTTACATAGCGTTTATTCTTCTTACATAATCGACGTTTCGGTTTACACTTAAACAACAAATATAGAACAATCATTACAAAACAATAATTAATATACACAAACAACACAATTACTAGTAAGATCTTATTATGATGTAAGAAATACAATCGTAAACAATCATTCAAGTTGAAAAAAACTTCATACTTCATATTCTCAAAACTGACAACGGTATGAAACTTGAATTAATAAAAATTACTTTTTTTATTATTATTTCTCTGTATAATCTTCTGCAACACTAATTACATGTAAATTCCAAAAAAAAATCTAACTATTTTTAAATTCCAGTGAGACAGGGTTGAAAAACGTGACTTTACCATTTCCAACTAACAAAGAGACCATTTAAAATTCGGTTAAATTTTAACATGAAGCAATTAATTTTTCGTAACATTTCCAAACTGTGTGTAAAGTTCAAAATATGTCCGTCAGAAACTTTCCATTTAAATTTTATAAAATCGTGTTTCTGACAGGTGAATGAACGGTAAAATTCCTCTTTTACGATTTTTTCGCGTTGTACTTAATTATCCAAGGTGATTCGCCACTGTTTAATACTCAATACCGCGAATTTATTGCCGGTTTGGGACTCTGTCTGTATTAAGAGCTCTGTGTTCATGGATTTGCACTTTTATGGCCTATGAAATACGAGTATATTTCTCCCTTTACACTTTATAATAGTTATGTTCGGTCGCTTCCTTTTTAATGTAAAATATACGTAATAATTACATTTAAAAGTTACAATATCTTGCATTTATACTCATTTATACATAGTGCTAAGTATAGGAGTCACGAATGTGTCCGTATGTTTTATGTTTTATGACAATGCCAGACCTGAAAACATTTTGGTCATAATTGTAAAACCTACAGTGAAAGCTTATTAATTATGTTATTTTTCAACTCGATCCATAGCAATCTTTAAAAAAATATCACATTTTTTGTCCAGCAATGTATTATACACCGATAAAAATGTTTTCTTGGAACAAACAGATTCCTCTTAAATGAAGAGAAAAATTGATTTGAATAGTGCCAATCCGATTTAGTTTTCATTGAAAATTTCTGTAGGTTTAAGAAATATTCTTGTAAGAAAATTTATTTAGTTTTGAAGGAACATATCAAAGTATTCAACTAAGATTATCGAAAATTCTAACACTGCCTTATTCATACACTGCTTCATGTATACGTTGCTTTCTTCAATCACTGCTTTGTTCAAACACAGCTTCATTCTTACACCGATTTCTTCTAACACCGCTTTATTCACCGTACGAAAATCAATCGTCCTAATTCAGCACAGAAACAAACCAAAATCTGTAATGCCGACAAGATGGTATTTAAGCTTTGTATCCATAGGTCCATAGACACATAGACTGCATACTTTGGTTATTTTCAAAGCTTGATTTGTATATGTTAAGATTATCCAATATACACGTTAACTTCAAGCCACCTAGCCTAACAAACTGATATACTTGGTGGCTTGAAGTTAACGTGTACGCACTTTACTAAGCATCATCTTGGCATTACAGATTTAGGTTTGTTTCTGCGCTGCACTAGGACGACGGATTTTCGTACGGTGAATAAAGCGATGTTAGAAGAAATCGGTGTATGAATGAGGCTGTGTTTGAGCAAAGCAGTGATTGAAGAAAGCAACGTATGTACGAAGCAGTACATGAATAGGGCAGCGTTAGAATTTTCCAGTCACCCTGGAATGCATACATCGTGCGTATAGCGTACAGACTCAATGAGATTGAAAAGACATTTAGAATTTACATAAATTTGGCCGTGGCCGTCGGCTCCATCTATCTGAACATTTACATTCATGTGTCTGTTCGCTCTTCGAAGGGTGACATTTCAGCAGTAGACTTGTATTGCGTAGGGGACAAATTTTTTGCTAGTCTCGCGCATTTAGATTGGAGATTGCGTTGAAATTGAGATGCAATTGCAATTCGACAAAGATAAACGTTGATTTTTTTTAGAGGAATTTTTTCTAATACTGGTGGCTGTGGCAGTTTGGTAATGGAACCTAATGCAATGTGAAGAATAAATTATAAAAAGCAAGAATTTATGCAATCAAAATGGACTGTTTCATTGAGAATGACGATTGTAAGAAATAATATTGTGCGACAACAAACAAATTTGAACGAAAAAACCATTTTATACAGACATATCAAGCGAAGGACTAATGAAAGTTTACGACGAAGAAAGTTAAACTATCGTCAATAAATATAGACAATAAAACAGACCAAGAAGAATATGTCGACAAAGGAAAACGGAGTATAGAAAGCGGAATAGTTGTAGGAACCCTGTCTAATATTATATAAATTATAAAATTAGTAAATTAATGCTACCTCATAATAATAATAGAAACTACTCTTATAATTTTATAGTATTTCAATTTGACTGAGCATAAATTGTCGTATATCATAGCGTTATGGAACACTTAATTTGTAGTCTTTTATGAAAACGAAAGAAGAGCCCGAGACAGATAGATGTTGTAAGGCCATCCTTCTTTGTCTAACACTTGTTTGTAAAATGGTTGCTATATGAAACATATTGCACGGTATTGTCCAAAAGGGATAAATAATATTTAAAAGTGTATTGTTCAATTATTTGATAATTCCTTTAAATTCACATATATCGTAGCTAATTGAAATAATTTCTATTATTATTTAATTTTATTTCAAAAACATTCAATGTTAATTTGTTTTTATTTTTTTATCAACATTCTAAACGAACTGTACAACAAGGACAAGTAGCCCAATAACTGGTATTTTCAACGTCAGTTGGCGTTCCAGTATTATTATATTTCAGTGCGTAGCGCTTTGAAACTAACGTATGTCAGATATCAGGTGATATAACCTATATTGTACAACTGATATTTAAATAAATTAAAAAATAAATTGTATATCAGAAAAACCTACCTCTAAATATACAAAATATAAAATTACAACAGATAACATTTGTTTCTGCCTCTTTCTTTGCAGATGTGTCCATCTTTCCGATGCCAAAATTACTTTATTCTCTGTGGAAGCTGAAACACTTAAAGAAGATTAAATATCATGCATCAATAAAGATGTGAATGGTATAAATCAATAAAAATTATATTTCTGCAAGATATTTTAAACGCTTCGGCCGGATTTAAAAATGAGGGTACTTGGAACAAACAATTCTATTATCATAAAAATCTCGCTTATTTCTGCTCTATAAACGAGATCAAAACAACCAATAAGTACTCAAATTAATAAAAAACACTTCTACAGTTCCGCAAAACATTCGCGAGTTATTTAAAATGATTCCATAAATTTCTTTTATTTCTCCATAATTCAACACAAAAGCGTACCTTTCGCAGTCGCGCAAATAGACAAAAACATATATTTAACCTTTGCCTGCGATAATTTACCTGCATAGGTAGTGCGCTTAATTTATTCCACAAGACTTTGCGAGAAGAAAAAAGACTAAGCAAATAGTAAAAGGGATATTTCTTCACGAGACAGCAAACAGCGCTGTCCCATTTCGATCCCTCAATTTGATTTCAACGCTTATATTTGATTTCAACAATGAATGAGTTGATGATGGTCAAACAACTTCCGAATCACTTAGACCCCTCTACTTAATTATAATTATTTTTATAATTCGAGATGTATCGTACGGGGCGCGAACCCCTACCGTCAGATTACAGATTGTAAAACTAAGCGTTTTTAGCCTCTTGACCATCAGTGGCTGTTGACTTCAATAATGAATCAGTTTATCTCAATAATAAATTAGAATTAGTATGATTTAAATTATTTAAAAAGACATTTCATAAATGAAATATTGTATTTTCCATTATGAGATATTTCTTTTCTACCTACAATAATTTATTTTATTTCAATCATGAATTTTTTATGATTTCAGATATTAAACTTGATTTACAAAATGAAAAATTTTGATTCAACAATTAAATAGTAAATAATCAATTTAAAAAATAAAATAATAAGTAAACAAAAATATCACTACATTATTAATCTTTGATGAATAGTGAACATTTAGGGAGTTCATGGCTGGTAACGCAAATAATTATTTGTCAAACTAGAAAGGAAAGCGCTTATTTTCCCCCCTCGAGCTCGAAGTTGGCCTCATGAGCGCAGTGGATGAGGCAATTCGTGCGAGAGTAGAAAAAGGGCTTTCCTCTCGTTTTTATCACGACATGTTTCTAAAAACGATTTGCTTGGACCTAAAATACACTTTGAGAACACAACTGACCCGTTAAAAGTTAGGTTATCATATGCAAGGCGTGGTAGCAGGTTTGCCAATGAACCAGTTTTAAATATAAATTAAAGTTATCAAATGTGATTTAATCTAGAAAAAGAAAAATATAAGACATAATTGTAGGACAATTTAAAGTTTGTATACCACTAAAATAAGAATTTTCAATAACATTAGTCATTTATTTATAATTTTTACAATATATTTTCATTCATATTGGTAACACTGCTATATTTTCCTCACTATTTCAGGAAAAGAACGGTGGGGTTTCCTGGCATGTCATGAAAAAAATGTATTACTTACATTAAAGAATAGAATAATAACGTGTACTTATAAATTTTGTTTTCATGAAATTATAATATATCTAGAAAACTGTACCAACCATACAATAAATAATATTATTGTACAGTCTGTCCAAAAACTTGATCGCCAATTATTATAATATTGTAAAATTATGTCTATATTGTATTAAAATCAAATACTTTAATTTTGAAAGATATTAATTACCCATTTTGTAATTTTAAGAATGGAAATTTTGTGGCTTTGTAATTATTAAAATATCAGAGAGCGAGTTGGAAATGGCCGAAGTGAAAAGTCGTCACAAACCACGTTTGGCGTCAGGAGAAAAGTGGAAAGGGGCGAGATCGACAAGCGGGGAAAGGGGCGTGGATAATTATTCAAAGAAGATGCATAGCGCAATCTACCCGTTTCCAATTGCATTACCGGTAAAACGGAAACAAACGAAACGGAAGTTTCATCTGCCAAGCCGAGAAATGAACCGTTCGCGCCATTATCGGAATTATATCGGAAACAAAATGAACGAGAACGCGCTAAAATATACTCAGGAAAAAATACTACAGATAGAGAGATTGTAAATGATTACACCATCTGGTACATTTATGCATTATACCTGAAGTATTGACACAAATTTTCACGAAAGATAACTCTATAGAAAATTACTACATGGCTTACAGTTACCGACCGTTCAAACGATGCCCAAAAACTGCAATTTATTTTATTATATTATACTTTACTATAATTTTACTTAATATTTTAAGGTAGAATATATTTTCCACACTATTGAAATTGATTTGGTTATATAATTTACAAAATGTAAAATAAGAACTGTGTGCCGATCTCGCTAGTACGCTAGTATGCTAGAGGTTGTGGGTTCGAATCCCACTGAAGAGCATGGCCGTTTGTGTTCACATAAATTCATTATCATCCACTCATGAGGCGGCATATGACCATAGAAGTTAGTTCGTCTCCAATCTTCCTAATAAAAAAAAGAACTGTGATTTAGATATAATAAAATAAAACTAAGACTGGCGCAAAGTAATTTAAGCAAATAACCTTCTAGAACTTAGCCTTAATATTCATACAGACTCACTAGCATTTTCAATCATCTAAATCTTAGTTCGACAGTTTAAAACATAATAGGTACATGGTTTAATATGGAAGAATTTTCCACCTCTGTAACTATTCTACGACGATATTTTAATTGTTGCTTTTCCACCCGTCAATTTTTTCCGTTGGGTGGAAAAGCGACGTTTTTATTTTTATCTGACTATATTTTATTTATTGTTATGTATTTATTGTTGTAAATTCTGACGAAGAATCCCAGTTGCACCAACGTTAGTTAAATTTTAAACTTGGTTTAAATAAATAAAAGCGTATCTAATTTTTGACAGCAATGTCAATTACTACATATGACATATAACTTCGATTTGCTTTTATTTATTTAAACTAAGTTTAAAATTTAACTAACGTTGGTGCAACCAGGCATTATTTTATTAAATAATCTATTTTATATCATAATCGATATTGTTTCAAATTTTCCATTATTTTCTCAATCTCCCGGTTCATCTCTCATCTTGTTTCTTTTGTTTTATTAAGACAGCAAGCACACCCGTGCTACAATTCGTTTAGATTACAAGTTATTTTAAACAGGATAACTATCAATATCAAAATAAAATGAAATATCTAATTTGGAAATAAAAGCAGCGTAAAAATAGATGTACGGACAATGAAAATCCGTCCAAGAGAACAAAGAGTTGGATCCAACAAAAGAAAAAATCATTGTCGCGTAGTAATAGCCAGAGACTTATCAGTTGCCAACAGTGAAGTGACCGTTGCTTATCTCTCGTATCAGACGACAAAGAAAAAAGGATTGTCGGCGTCGGCTCAACGAATTTCAGATACGGGTTTAAGTAGCCGTGAAATGAAATAGAACAAAACCAAAATGCTTAAGCCAATATCTTCTCTAGAACGTTACCAATTTTTTTCTAGTATTTATTTCAAGAAAGAAATCTGAAACACACTTAGTGAACAATTATATTTTTATTTTCAATGGATTAGTGTAAATAGATTACCAAAATTAAAATTAAGCAACGGAATCTGCATGAAATATGAATCGAATGTATCATTTCCACATTTAGACTAATAAAAGTACTTTAGAATTTACTATACTATTCGCCAAGCTAAGAATATAAGATGCCTTTTCTGCAAATTTACCAAAATTTTTTGGAAACATGGAAACACTTCTATTTGCTTAGTAAATAATTGTGTTAAATTTCTTTCTTTTTACCTCCCGCCACATCCTATAAGCAGGGCCGGTTTTCCCATAAGGCCGATAGGGCAACCGCCCTAGGCCTCCGATATTAAGCGGCCTCTAAAAATATCATTTTCATTTGTATTCATTGTATAATGAGATAAAAAAAATTAAAAATAGCGAGCAAAAAGATTTTACTGAAAATCATTCAATGTATGCAGACGATTGACCACAATTACCACAATTACAATTACAGATTATTTCATATCAACTATTTTGTTAAATAAACCAAAAAGTGATTATTAAAAAATAATATGTAGAAAGGAGCTATCTTCTATTGTGATTTAAAACTATTATTTTATATTTGTGTAATGCAATTTTTGTTTCGTTTTGATATTTAACTACATATTTATGTCTACATCATAATTTAATTTTGATATTAAACTTTTATTTGAAAAAAAATGTAGATATTTTATTTCGGCCACTAATTTTCTTCCGCCTTAGGCCTCTAAATATATAAAACCAGCTCTGCCTATAAGGGAGGTTTAGGAATCATGCTAAAAATTGGGTAGTGAGTTTTCAGTGGATGAGCACGTTTCAGGGTCCCTAGAATACGATTTTAATAGTTTCGCGATGATGTCTGTGTGTGTGTGTGTCTGTCTGTCTGTCTGTCTTTCTGTGTGTCAGTCAGTCTGTCAGTCTATCAGCCTGTGTGGGTCTCTGGAGTTTCTGGAGTTTCTCAAAAACTACTAAACTGAAAATTTTGATATTTTTTCTATATCAATTGTATCTCCTTTGGAAGAGCTGATTATTTTAATTTAAATCTGCTAACCTGTGTTTTTTTGAAAAAAATAAAACAACGGTTGAAAAATGTCATAATTTTTTAAGGGATGAGCGTCACTTGATAGTGGTGGTCCGTGTTCCTGCATTGTTCGATAAGAAATCTATGGCGGGAGGTATTGTGGTGCCCACAACATTTTTTTTTCGTCTACAGTTTTACATTCACTGGTCGTTTCTGATTGGAGCTGTGAGTTGATGCACTATACTGCAATTTAGCCATTTTTTTTTTAATTTTTCATATTATTATTAATTATTATTTAAGCGTTCTCAAACGTTAAGGTGACAAAGGCACGCAGTGTACGCTGGTATGAGTTTCCACAAACGGTCACCCATCTAACTACTAACCGCGGGCAGTGCTACTTAACTTGCGTTATTGAGTAAACCGACTTCAACGCTACCTGCCATGGCCTTTATCATTTTATTTTTTTATCAACAACTTGTATAAAAACATCTTAATATAGTCACAGACCCCAGTATATAATGTATGTATAACCGCAACAGTATCCATTGTCCATCGTAGTGCAATAAACTATTCGTATTTCTGCAACATATTACAAAGTCAATGCACACCCAACCCACCGATCTCTGCATCCCTCTCTTATTGAACCCCGACCCAGACACCCAGGCTGTCGCAAATGTCGGCAAGCGAGCTCTCGGATCCCGGCATCGGCTTCCGTTCGCGGGCGCTGAGCCGTGCGAATGACAGTCGAGCCGGCATGACGCCCCCTAATTGACAGCACAAGCGCGAGTTGAGCTCCCGCCAGACTGACGTGACCGAGGAGCCCCGTGCGCCCCCGAGATATTCAATACGAACGTGGCACATAGTTGTTAGTTCAGTGAAAGATGGAAATAATGATAGTCGAGGAGGACGAGATGTTTTTTGAGGTTATTAACGTACAAAGGATCCTGTTGAAAAGTAATAGATATTTATGTAACTAGTACATAATTTTGAGTTTTATGGGCGAGATACTTTAGGAGCCGAGCGACCGCAGAGAAGTGAGGCACATAAAAGGGCGAGCCAATAAAACCCTATTAAATTAAAAAAATTTATAATTTTAAGTTGATTATTATACTTGCCGGTTGACATTAAAAATGTGAGTTTATTGTTAACAGTCCGTAAAATATCACTTTTACTGTCTAAGATATAAAAATATTTTACATAACAACCGATCAACAAACGCATAGTAACCGACAACAAATCCATAGCAACCGTGCAACAAACTCTTTACATAATAACTTGAAGGCTATAAGCTTTAGCGACATCCATTGCATCGGCTGTACATCTGGTATTTTGGTGCCTAGTTAAACAAATACTAATTGTTTTCAAAAAAATCGTGTCGTTTCACATCTCAGTCATTATGGAAGAAATAATTCAAATAGCATCTAAATAATACGTCTAATTGTGTAATTAATATTAGCATTACTAAAAATGATGTTTCTATTTAATTACTTACCTAATAAATTAGTGAAATATATTTTGTCGTTTATTCTGATAAGACATTCTTTTACTTTATCATTATGATTTACATACAATGTTAGACAAATTAAGTTAAAGAATGCGTAACCTTAGATCAATTTAATGGCCAACAGATTTTTCAGAATAAATATCCGAAAAATGTAACCAAATAATATTACTCCTGTGACTCCTCCACCATTCTTTCAAGAAAGTTGTGATTTAAGTTACCAAACTTCAAGAGCAAAAATATATCTTATTCGTAGATGTACAGAGTTTCAAGCCCAGAAATGTCTAAAATTTATATTTTTTTATTTAAATTAAATATATTTTATGGTATACACACCAGCATAACAGGTTGGCACTACTGGTTGCTCACCGTAATTGACTTAAAAAAGTTTTTCATTTGATTCAATAATTTTAAAAAACTCAAATATATTATAACGCCATCTATCCATAGTAGTACTTATCTGCTTTTACAGAGCTTTGTATCTGACTGACAAATAATTTGATTTCAACAACCTACAGCAATATATTTTTTTTAATTTCCAAGAGATTTGACGGTTGGTGACCGCATTTCCCTAAAAAATATATACTTGCCGAGATTTACTATAAGCTGAGTGCCGCACCCATATATTTTCTTATGAAATAAATACAAATTATTTCAATAATAGTCTTTGACTCATACAGAAAAATGACATCAAACATGATGCAATACTGTTTAAATATGGAAACTTAATTTCCATTACAGTTTATAAAAACGATAACATTAAATTAAATACAAGACAGGTTGGTGACTAATTTTCTACACTTGTTTAGCCAAATGTTTCACCTGTTCCAAAAAAGGCCGCAGTCGTTAACTAGTTCTTCAAGCATTGAGAATGAGAAGTGAATATTTTCCTAAATACCAACTGGGAACGATTTTTATCTAGCGATTACGAAGCCAAGCAAAATCAGTGAAAATAATCTCGATCAGGTTTTTAAAATAGATCTTTATTATTTTATTTACTTGCTGAACATTTTGTGTTACCTAATGCAGCATGCGAAGGCCTCAATAAACCCCTTACAAATTAAATCAGCAATAAACAAACAAACAAAAACGTAAACAGTCCACATCCTCATCCATTCTTATTTCTTTCTACATCCAGTATTTCTCCAACTCCTTGACAACTCAGGTAGTACCTCTGCTCCCTCGTTCGCAGCGGCGACTGAAGCCGACCTAAATCATCTTCCAGTACATTACCCTCAAATTCAGGCAACTAATCCACCGTACACGTTCGGCATACAAATCAGCCGATACATATTAAATGGTGCAGGCGGCCAAGAACGCTGCTCGTTCGTGAAACCGCGGATTCTCCAAATGCAGAAATTCAACGAGTTTAGAGGTGATTATAAGGGAGAGATTTCTTATTGGTTCTGAAAATTCTACGAAAGATTTAACGCAGAAATTTTTATTTCTTCACAACATGCACTAATATTGTTTGTGTGCAGTGTGTAGATTGTTTCCATTGCTAGTGAATACAATACGGGAGAACCATCACCACCAGCAGATATTAATATAAATTATTACAAAATAGTTATTTATGTATCAAAGCACTGAAGTTTAATTTTTTATCACGAATATGGAATTTAGTTGCCGAAGCCCGTAGGGCCGAGGAAAATAAACCATGCGAGTGATAAAAAGGTACTTCAGTGCCGCGGTACAAATTAAATTTTTATTTGTAATCCAAAAATAGAAAAAAACTGTAAAAATATACTATATAGAAATTAAAATTAGTAAATAATAACACTCGGTGTAGTTTCATTTGTGAAACTACACCGAGTGTTATTATTTACTAATTTTAATTTCTTAAAAATAATGTTTCACCGAGAACCTACAACTTCTTCGATTCAAGTTATTATACTATATAGGTTAAGTTTATACATCTGTCAGTTGTCAATTGAAACTGATAGTCAGTGTTGCCAACCTCGAACAGTGAAATTATCGTAAATAACACTCAAAATTATATGTTTTGTCCTCAATTTCGTTATCGGAATTAATTAGTTAATTCTTCTTGCACATTTCGTTTCATGTTACGTCCAAATTTACTATAGTACGACAATATATCTGCCAAAATTATCCTACTTGTACAATAATTAATCAACGTTTGCCAAAACTGGGTTGTTCAAAATCGTCGTATAATAGATTACTTTAGTGGCGATTTCTGAGCTTTCAATGACGATTTTTGAGCACTTTAGTGCCGATTTCAAATAAATGCATTTTACTTTTTATGTATAATATAACAATTAACAAGAGAGTGAAATTAAATTGATAATAATTGATGAGATCTAGTCCTAAGATTACTGAAATATATTATTAAAAACATATTTTAGTTTTTTCTCAAAATTAGAAGCATGTACAAGAAAAGTGCAAATAACATTTTATATTCCAAATATTCTTGCCAACATCTTTCATTTGAAACTTGTTTTCACAGCTGATTCTATTTTTGAAAAAATGGAATTTATTGTCTTATGTGTTCAGTAAACTTCCTCTTCCGGTGTTTCAATTTCATTCAAAATCAACTCAGCTCTTCATATTTTCATGAAACTTATAAATTCCAAATTTCGTTTACATATCTTGCCTCGTTCATGAGATATTGCGCACACGAACATCCATCCATCCTCACATATAGACACCATTGAGAAATTGGTCTGAACGGATTCATTGGACGTCAAAATGTGTATTTCCGCAAAAATCTCGTCAACGATTTTTCATGATTCCAATACTTCCTTATACTTTGTATAAGAAAGTAAAAATCACTAAATATAACTATATATTTGTTCTTATTTTACCTGTTTTATTAAATGTTTGATATTCTGAAGATATTTATCAGCGCCCGTGTTGCGCATTAATTAATTAAAAAGTTTGATACGAACAATTTATAATTAAACTGATAGTCTAAAAAGTTCTAGCAGTGAAGTCTAACTTTAATCAAAGTAAAATTAAATTTGTCTATATTTAGATGAACATACGCGTCGTGTTTTTTCCTTGTTATAAATGAAATAAATGCTATCTTATCTAAGTGACGAAGATTATTACAAAAACAAAACAGAATCATTAAATATAAGTATAGGTAATAGGACAAGTTACATGTAAATTGTCATATCAAACGTAGTCGAAGTTTGGCCGACACATATTGGAAAAATTTTCTACTGTAACCAAACAAGTTAAAATACAAAGAAATACAATGGCAGGTACTACACTACAACCTCTGTTTTTGGATAAACTCAACTGTTTTAGTAATGTCAAATTTCTTCAAAAATATAACCTAGATACCTTTTTATATCATAATAAAGCAAAGGACGATTTAACAGCAATATTCCGTAAAATTACTAAAGTATTTAGTTGTGTTATTTCCAAATGCACCATGTAGGTCATTCTGAAATTATTAAAAAAGTTTAACAATATGTTTCAATGCCGATTACAACAAATTCTTCCAATACCAATTTTTCATCTACTCAGTAAAATGTCACTGTGCGTGCGATTGAAGGACGCCGTGAGCACGTCCGGAAACCGCGACACGGGCTGAGCGTGCCGCTGTGGTTTTGTTTAATGATTCGGGACGCGGGGGATGCGGCGGCGGTGGTGGTGGCAGGACCCAGTGTGCGGTAACTAGGTCCACGACGGAGAACTGTCAGGAACAAGGAATATCTGGGACCAGGTAAATATCATGGGTTACTGACATGAATGTGGTAAAGTTGTTAAAATATTTATTTTTAATATAATCAAATTAACTGACGCTTTTTTTAGGGTTGAGGCAAATGTCATAAATTTCATCATAACCACTTTAATAAATGGGGTCATTTAAAAAAGATATATTTTCTTTTGCATAAATACAATAAAGAAAAATAGAAAATTATATAAAATATTCTCTATTTAACCGGCAGTTACAGTCATGAAATTTGAAGACAGCGAAACATAGTTTCAAATTTGCTCTCTAGATTAATATTATTGTTTTTCTATAACCACTTAGAAATCTGCTCATTGTATGTTTGTAGTTGCTAGGGATATGAGGTACATTGCAAACATCGTGCGAAATGAATTTGTTTTGTGAGTATTTCAATACAGGTCATTCCATTTAAATACAGGTGCCATTGCTAGGATATAGGATACATATTTAGAAATGTCAAATATTGGAATGGTGGAAGCGAGACAAATTTATTATTAAAATTAAATTAATTAGGAAATAATGCCGTGGTCGTACAAAAAGTATAGTGTACAACTCGCATGGAATGTCCATTTCATACTCATATACTTCGGCTCATGCTACAAACTTTCATACTCGTAGGAAATGAGTACCATTCCATGCTCGTTGTACAATATACTATTTTGGCCGTGAATAAATGATGTAGTTCTTAAGTACATCGAAGAAGATATACTGTTATAACTCAAAAACTAAACATTAGTTGGGTTGTAAAATATAAGCTAACTGTCATAAAAATAACTTCTTGTTTCAAGAAAATTTTCAAATACATCATTTATTTTATTGTACATTTCCAGTAAATACTAAGTAAAATATTAAAGTTTGTTTTTTTATATTTCAAGGGTACCTACTTATTAAAAAGGTAAGTGAATCCATTAGAAATAAAAACTGCGTGTACTTCATCGGACTGTAGAACAAGAGATCCACATTCAATTTCTACAACTGACAACAAAAAAACTTCCTCCTTTCATTACATTATGGAGGCCGGTAATTCCAAAAATATATCAGAAGTTTAAAATGTAATATTAGACTTTCAAAAAAATCGTAATGTGTTTTCACCTAAAAATTTAAATGAGCAAATTTTCCATTTAAATTAAATTTAATTTCGTCTCAATTAAACAATCCATCAATCAATTAATTAAACTAATATATTGCTATTACTTTATTTAATTTGAGAACTAAATTATTTTCGGTTAACATATACGCATTTAGGCAATATCAAATTTTACGGAAATTTAAATTTAAATTTGAATTGTTAACGATTATCAAATTGATAGATAGCATATAGAACAATATGATGTTGAACTTTATATCTACCCACCTACTAATTACAAATTTTAATACTATATATCAAAGTACGTTTAATGAGTTTGATAACTAATTTATCAGGTCAATTATCAAACCATCAATTTTAATACTTGAAATTGGATTATCAATCGATTACTACAACTATAAAAATAAATCAAATTTATATAAAATGAACATATCCTTTAAGTTTTAATTATTTTTTCAACAAATTGGAATTAGCAGTTTAATACTGGTAGTACGAATTGAATTAAATATTACTTTTTCTACTCCTGCATAAATATATCCCCATTATTTGAATTTTTTTAATGAATTATAGTAACCATAATTCACGACAGTACTTTGTACAAAAAAGTAAAAATGTAGTAACAAGTGAATAAAGACATATTAACACTTGCGTAAATTAGTTCGTGGTTCAAATATGTCTTTATTCACTAAATAACTATTACTTTAACTAAAACTTTTCATCATTCATATGACGAGAGCGGATTATATGTAAAGTGCATATATTTTAATTTTTGCATAACTTAAATAATAGTTATTTACTTTACAAGTGGGAAAAGTAAGGAATTACCCACGAGAGAAATTTTAGCTGAAGCCGAAGGCTAAGTGTGATAATTTTATCGAGTGGGTAATTCCACTTTGCCCACGTGTGAAGTAAAATGTTTTATCCAACACTTCTTAATAAATGCAAAATTTATTAAAGAAATATTATTTGACAGTGACATAAGCTTTCAATTTTTAAATTAAAATGTCAATCGAAGTAGTTACCAAGGTTATTATTGTTATTATTATTGTTATAAATAAAAAAATATTCACTAGTGGATTTTCTCAAAATTATACCCACTAGTGGGTAATCTGTTACTTTCCTTGTTTAAAATCGCCATAGTTATAGAGCATTTATTGACAGGTGTTGGATAAAATCAATTTTCTGGACGAATTACATTGATTAGAGTTAATTAAAGCTAATTACTAACTGCATATATTGCTTATTTGGGCATTCTTATGCATATTTTTACAAAAGTTGCACATAATTGTATATTTCAATATTTTTAAGACTTTATCTAATGAAAAGCAGTAATCAATACAATAAGCAAATACACAAACCAATAAACTCTAATATTTCTAGGGAAATCCCTGTAACAGTAACGGTAGGTATTCATTGTATATATGAATGCTATAGTAAAAGTGGGTACAATGAATATAAGCCTGAAAATTCTCAGCTGGAACTTTTACTTGTTTCATTTTTTTTTTTTTTTTTTTAGAAAATTTTGAATAATTTGTTGTTGTAATCATGTAAATATGTCATAATCTTATAATATCAAGTTTCTAGACTTAGTTTATATCTATATTAGTAGTATATTTGTTAATTGTGAATCAGGATTAAGACTGTACTGTGCAATAAAATTCATAATGATTAATTTATACATTTTATCTACAAATTTAAGATTTTTTTGCATATTTTGCGCATATATTGTCACATTTGTACATATATAGTGCATATTTCCCAAAAAAATCAGTGCATATATATGCGCATATAATTCAATTTTTTCGTGCATATAATCCGCTCTCTACATATAACTGATCACCTATAAACCATCCATCGCCAGAATTGGCTAAATCAATGAATGTCTATCCCTCGAGTAAACCACGATCCACGGTGTCTTCCAGGACACCAGGGGATACCTCCATCGCCTCCACAGTCGCCAGCGACCTCTACATGGTCTCATTGAAGACAAGATGCATTGTCGGTCCCACTGCGGTTAGCAGCTCAGTAGAAAACAGGTAGAGAGAACGAGAAGACAACAAGAAGTGTCCAAGAATGAAAAATGATTGCGGAAGACTCGAATTGGGAATGTGAATGTGTGTTTGTGTGTCAGTATGTAGATTAATGTGTGGAAATTTCAGTATGGCTTGTAGTTTGAAGGCCTTGGTTGCGCAGGCGAATAATTAAATAAAAATTAGAAATGTCTGAAAGCAACAAAAATTATTCAGTATTGAATAAGGTATACGTGTGATCGTGACCATCTGAATAGCATAATCCCATTGGTTTAAATAAATAAAAGCAAATCGAAGTTATATTATGTCATATGGAGTAATAGACATTGATATCAAAAATTAGATAAGCTTGTATTTATTTAAACCAAGTTTAAAATTTCAAAACTATCTACAACTAATATTACAAATATTACTTTTATAATATTTCACGACACATATTTTTTACACTTCTAAATTATTTGACACGTTTGACACATCGATATTAATAGTAATTTATGTAACAAGTACGCAAAATAGAGTTTTAGCGGATGAATCGATGTTTACGGACGAATGAATGAATATGAATGAATAAATAAACTAAATCCGTTGCTAGGTGACCTTTAAAGGACTAGTTCGCTAAAACGGCATTTTGCGGCGTATAAATAGGTCGCAAAGTAACTATTTTGGAGAGCGTGTACTAAAAAAATATTTTAATTTTTGTTTCCATTGCAACTAAGATTATTGAAATATATTCTTAAATATATAATTTAGTTTTTCTCAAAATTAGAAGCATGTACAAGAAAAGTGCAAATAACATTTTATATTCCAAATATTTTTGCTAACATCTTTCATTTGACTCTTTTTCTCACAGCTGATTCTATTTTTGAAAAAACTGGAATTTATTGTTTTGTGTCCAGTACACTTCCTCTTCCGGTTTTTCAATTTCATTCAAAACCAACTCAGCTCAGATTTTACTAATTTAATAATATTTTAAATGAAAAAAAATGTAATTAGAGTTTTATATATTCAAGTGTATAATAGTCGTAATTTGTTTCGAAATATAGTTGACATGTTTTGTTTCTTTGTTTAATTTTTGTGTTTAGTTAGTTTAAATGAAAGTAGGATGTTGTTGAAAATAAAAAATACAAAATATTTATATTTTTATTATAAAAGCAAATATTTAATAACACCGCATAGTTAAATAGAAAGTTTCCAAAACAAAATGCAAATAAAATTGACGTTCCTAGTTAGCACAATAAATATTTATAAACATATAAATAAAGAATCGTTGTAAATGTTTAAAATTAGTAAGAATGAATAATACATTTATTTTAATTATAAATAAACATCAAATTCTGATATTATTATTATTTTCTAAATGACAACCTTGTGTTCCTAAACAATTATAAACTTTCTATATGCAGTCAATTCTAAATATAGGTACAAATTCGATACTTGTTGCTGTTACGTCAATCACAAAATACCTCGATAAAAAAAAACTTCCAGCTCTGAAATGATTTACAACTGACGCAATCCATCTCATAGTTCAAAACTAAATTATATGCTTTCGTCACGCATACATGCTAAAGTGCGAAATATACTCGTAAAACAGATACAAGCTAAAAATCTAAAAATAATTGCAAGATTTAGAAGTGACAATGAGGAAAAATGAAATAATTACTGGACAAAAACGATGTCAGACAATGCAGAATATGTGGGAGAGACTTTGAAACTATAAATCACTTAAGAAGAGACTGTACAGAAACATTAAAAATGACAAATCTACAAAACAGATATACACGACGAAAACTCAAGCACTGATTGGATGAAGAGCAATATTTTGATAATATTATGAATAATAGTTATTTGTCAAACTAGAGAGGAAAGCGCTTCTTTTCCCCCTCGAGTTCCAACGAGAGTGGAAGAAGAGCTTTCTTCTCGTGTTACACACAACATTTTTCTCACGACATGTTTCTAAAAACGATTTGCTCGGTCCTAAAATACACTTTGAGAACACAACTGACAGACTGACACGTTAAAAGTTAGGTTATCAGACACAAGGCGGTGTAGCAATGTTGCCAATAAACCAATCTTAAATATCTTTAATAAGTTATCAAATTGTGATTTAATAAGGAAAAGAAAAATATAAGATATAATTGTAAGATAATTTAAAGTATGTATATCACTAAAATAAGGGTTTTCAATAAAATTAGGAATTTATTTATAATTTTTATAATATATTTTTTGTAAATAACATTCATATTGGTAACACTTCTATATTTTCCTCTCTAGAGAAGAACAACACATTTTCCTTGCTATTTCAGGAGAAGAACGATGGGGTTTCCTACCATGTCGTGAAAAAATTTAATTACCGTCCGATAAAGATAATTTAGAACATCGCAAAGTAATATTACTATTAGAGATAAGTTGTAGATGATTTTATTTATTTGTATTAATAAATGAGGAAAAAGCGTTTGACGGAATATTATCCCAAAATTAGTAGTCTTTTTTTTTTGTACAAAAATTTATGTTAATTCGTCTTCTATGCTCTACAAAATGAAGCAGTTTAAAGGTTTCGTTTTCGTTATTTGAAAATATTTGCTTTTTCCATTTTTACCCTTTTTAATAATCTATTATAAATATTGCAAATATAAATAAATACCACCAAAAATTGTTTATCATACCCCCTCCTCCTTGCATTTCAGTTGTCTTTTTTGTCTTCAGTACCAGCTTGCGTTCCATGTTCCAGATTCAATCCCAATATAATGTGGTCCATAACTCAGGGAATAGAAAAGAAATACTTCGCAAATAAAATTATTAAAATAATTTTCTATAACACTGTTTTGGAAACTAGGCATTCCACAACAAAAAATTGTTATGGAATCACTAACATTCCATACGCTGCGTATGGAATATTTTCGACGAATCAGAGCCGCATATTAGCGCGATATATGAAGTATCTTGATTCAGTTACTATGGTTACATCTGTCCGTTTTAATTGTGGTTTTAATTTGATTTATTTGAGTTTGACGTTTACAACAGTTTTATATTTGTATTTTTTGTATATTTCCAAACATGTACCGGAATGACATATCCCACGCTCGGACTACAAACTTTTTGCTCGTGTGGAATATGTGCCATTTCATTACTTGTAGAATATACTAATCTACAATCGCATAATCTACGAGATGTTAATCTGAAAGAAATTAACGAAAAAGCAAATAAGTAAAGAGTGATCAGAGAATGAGTTAGATGCGGCGATCGAGGGATGAAGGGGACGAAGAGGTGAAACACAAACGAAACAAAAGAGAAAAGATAAGGCACGGTTATAAACAGACACCATCAAAGTGTCGTCAACTTCTTTTTCATTCGTACTCGTCTTGTTTGTACCAAAACTTCTGCAGCAGAGAAAAAAAGTTAGGTACGAGCAGTGGCGTCCCTACAGGGGTCATAACGGCACAGATACGAACTTTGACACGAGTTTTCGTATCGTTTGGTACGGAGGAATAACGCCACTGGGCATCGTTACAAGACGCGATGAGAAAAACGGAGATAGACGCCGCCCGCTCTTTTTAAAATGGCCGGGCGGTAATGATTTCCTTGACAAATAGGGGCGAGTTCGATTGCTGCACAAGAACTCTTTTAATTTCACACACATACACATTGTTTTGTTTGCTTTTCTCTCTCTCTCTCTCGCAAACTAATGGCTGCATTTTACAAACTCGAACTAAAAGTTGTAAATTGCTAACCAAAATAGTATTTGTGAATTGTATATGCATTATTTAGGGTTGACAGCTGTACATTTGGGGCAATGCCCTTTGTGTTATCTGCTGTTTTTCATTCATTCTTGGTGTTAAAATATCCCTTCTTTTAGTGACCAGTTAGTCCTGAAATATGCTACAAATAACCAGTCTAAAGAGAAGAATTAAAAGAAAAAACATCTAAAATCTACTTGTTACTCACTTGTAAATACCATTTATTAATGACACTAACGTCTTCATATTCTGAAACCGGTAAACTATTGAACAAACCACGGATGTTATGAGTCATAACAGGCCTTGCTCTACGAGCTCGGATTTCAACTGACATCTGCGGCAGTTACGATACTCTTAACATCGCTAGGAATGTTAATAGCTATTACCTAGGCACTCTATTGCCTTTGAAAATGAAGCTCTACAAGTTACTAATTGACAACTGCATTGTAAAAATTTTACAAGTTAGTAAACAAAGTAAACAATGCACGTTGCCACAGTAATGATTATAAGGCTTATGCGAAATCATTTTAAATAATATTTGACAAAACAGTTGTGTGTAACTGACAGGACTTGGTTGTTATTTTATTTTGATTTACAAATGAGTAACAAGTAAAATGTTGTACAATACACGCAAGGTAACGGTTTTTACTGCTTCAAAGAGGTGACAGGCTCGCCGGTCATTTCCTCTATTCAGCAGTAAAAACTGTTTTACCTTGCTTGTAATGTAAATAACTATTATTGAATGTAGTATATTGGCCCTGAAAAGAGCCGATTTAAAAGCGATGAACAAAATCTTTTTTTGAAAATATTTAAAGGCCCTAAAAAGGGCCGATTTAAATATGAAAAGGATTAAATAAAACTTATTTGAATAGAGGAGATAGGATAGTGGAGAAGGTAGTTTTTTGACTGGAAGGAATCTTCTTTCCCTTTCGGCTAATTTTTTAAACATTGTATCTATGGTTGAAGAGATTTTATATTCGGAATCAGGTTTAAAATTACACAATGACCAATCCAATTTATAGACAAACATTTCTCAAACTGTAATCAGCTCCAAGTCTCTAGCAATATTTATCCCAACACACGATTAGCCCGTAATTATGTATAACTATACATTAGTTAACTACTATTGGATTCTTGACAAAATTTAAAGCGTTGCCTTTCTTTATAGTCCATTTCCACATGTCTAACGCCTTTGTACTTCATTAAAAAATAAATTACGGTAATTAATTAACAAATGTTATATCATCTTTAATCTTACAGTTCCTTAATGCAACATCCTTTTTCTAATTATGCAGAAACAATCTATTTTGCTTGCAAAATAATTGCAATATCCCTGAAATTAAGTATCGAATTATTTATTTATAAATATAATAATTTTAGTATCCTTCAGTATGTAGTTTTTAAACAAAGAAGGTATTTAGTAAGTCATTGCAACATACACCTTTTTAATTAATACAATAAAATATGCTATGTAATATGGCTTCATCATTGTTTGTTACAAGAATAAAAAACATTAACTTCTATTTAAATTTAACAATTATACTATTACAAACAAATTATTCATTAGTGAATAGTTTGGATTCTATATAGGAATATTTTCAACATTTATAAATATTTTATTTTATTTCTGAATATTGTCCAAATGTCAATGTCTGTCAACAGCCGGAAATCAGTTTGTGTATCAGTCTTACCAATCTTTACAGATTTGAAAAAAAAAAATACTTTAAATCTCATTGTTAATTCTCTTTCTAATTAACGAAAAATAAATTTCAAGTCTAAATAGGAATATATACGTTGAATATTGTATGTATATAAAAATTTAGAAATTACGTAAATAAGTGTTTCAAATTTAACGTATTTCGTGCTTAGTTCAAAATTGTTAAATCTTAAATTTGTAATAAGTTACAAATTCGTTTACAAACCAATGAGAAAGCAAGATTTACCGATAAAACTAATTTTGATGACGTAAAAACATAACGTATTGTAAAAGTTGAACCTTGGTCAATAATTGCGGAAAATTTCAATACATCGCTAAATTTGCAACGTTAGTTAATGAAACGTAATGGAAAATTTATTGAATCTAATTCTAAATGAGTGTCTGAAGTGATGTTTCTAAAAATATACATTTTAGCATAATGTGTATTGTGTGGGTTTATCGAGAAGAAATCACACATCCAATTATAAATAATAATTATTATTATTACTTTTAAATGAAGTTTA
This sequence comes from Poecilus cupreus, assembly GCA_963942605.1. Classification (NCBI taxonomy): domain Eukaryota; kingdom Metazoa; phylum Arthropoda; class Insecta; order Coleoptera; family Carabidae; genus Poecilus; species Poecilus cupreus. Next base: position 3,828,445 of record OZ012725.1, on the reverse strand, counting down.
CCGTAAATTGCAGTGTTAATTAACACTAATAAACAAGAGTAATTAAAGCTGCATCACACTTAATTTTTGCAATTATAGCTAAATACATACGAATAAAATCATAATCATACCTACCTTAAATAACAAACATCACAAATGGAAAGTATTCACACACTCAGCGGTCAGTTTACTCAACACCGTGAAATAAATGGACCAGAACAAGTAAAATATTTCAACATCCCGTCCAAACTTACGCAAATTAATTAAAACATAACAAAAACACTGTTCTTTCGCAAATATCGCTGTCAAAACATTGTTGGGCTGAAAATTAACATTGACGGAGTAAAAATGTAACTTATCTTAAAACCATAGCTCACGTCAGTCTTTTATTTCCACAGGATTTCAAATAAAGAGAAAACCGTCTGATTCAGTTGGATCTAATCCTCAAGGATTCGGAACTCACCCTCGACAGAAAGTTCAACACAACGCAATACAGAATTCAATAAGACAAAAAAGGTTTTTTCAGTAATCCCTTGTCTGTTTTTTCAGAGCGTTTTACTTTTTTATGCATGCTTTTATTTTATTTATCATATTACGAAATTTTTGACTTCATTTGCTTTTATAATAAAGGAATGTGAAGAATTATAATGACTTTAGAAAATAGGAAATAGGTTGAAGCATACTCAACAAGGTTTTTAGTTTGCATAAGAATACGCATTTATTTATTTTTATTTTATTATTTATATTTCGTTGAATATATTTACAAATAATGTTATTATAAAATAGTGTTGACAAAATTCGATGATTTAATGTAAAAACAAAACAAACATTTGTTTTATTTATATTTTCGCTCAAAAAATACAAATATTTGTAAACTTTAAATATAAACTTAAATCATTTAGATAATTAAATCCTCTTGTTATTTTTATCTAATAATCTATAAATATTTGAAGAAAATATGTGTCATTTCATAGATAATTAAAGAATAATAATTAACATCTAATGATGAAAAGTTTATGTATTTATTTTTAGAGCGCTCAGTATTACTACGCGTAGTACACGAGGATGGAATATGACAGCAAGACTTTCACAACATATTATTGTTACAGTATTTTCAATTTTTCACATGACACCAAAGTTGTTGACAAATTAAACATAGATAAAATAAGTACATATAACTTACGGTAGCTGTCATTTATCAGGAAGCCCAAAAAATAAAAATACTTATCACCCAGCACTACACAAATCACTAATGTACATGCTTAGGTTGCCTACTCTCTCACTGTCATGGCTGGCCTGCTGCTTTCGTACGCAGAATCAAATAGATCTTAATTGTTTTCCTGAAAATAGAAGAAAATCTGCAAGAGTTGAAGAACGACATAGCACATTTTTAAGTTGACTACCTTTTGTTGACCTATAGAAAAACTAACATTTAAAAATATAATTGTAGCATAATAATTCAATACGATTCAATAAATTATAGTATAAATATCAAATATTACAAAAATAATACTGAAATTATTCATAATATTCTAAAAAAAACTGATAAATGTCAAATATGGGATTATCAGCTGATAAATTTTAAAAATCGCACCGTGCCATGACAAAGAACAGTCAAATAGAAAGAGACAGTAGATACCACACTCGCAGCAAACATGTCGGACATCAGGCGACGTAAACATTCGGGAGACGCAGAAATCGTCAGTAAAGGTATGAAAATTAGCAAAACAATATATTTAAACATTATCAAAGTGTAAGTGAGAGTTTTTGCAGTGGAACAGTGATTATTAGTGCTGTGAACAGTGTAAAATATACTTGAATAGGTTTGGGCAAATCGCCTTATCATCCACACAAAAAACCAGATTCGTCACTAAATGTCTTTTATTTTTGAAAGAAGCAATTAACGGAGATGCGGATACATAAAAAAGGAATCAGGTTTTGAACTGGAAATTTAAAAATTACGTTTCATTTTATCATGAACGTCATGAATTCATACGTGTTGTAAATTATGATTCAGCACCTGAATTTCAATGTCACGCGTTAAAACCGTATGTAAATTAATACATTAATTGTAAGACAAGTTCACAAGATATTAAAGTTGAATGTGCTATATTTTATTTATATTTCTACCCGGAAAATGTTTGACTAAGGAATTTGACACCTTTTGATCTTATTTCAATCACATGACAGTTGATTTAGGGGAACACATGGTATAACCGGGTATACATTTTAGCCATTATAATGTCATTTTACCTTATTTTCTTTCTATTTCAGACACCATAATGAATCATTCAGACGTTGAGCCTGTAGAAATGGGAGCTAGAGCTGTTCCCATTGTTTTAGCAACCGAAGATCATACTTTTGCTCTAGATGAGGAGAGTCTCACAGAAATTCTCATGCGAGAGGAAGTTCGAGATAGATATGTTGTGGTTGTATCAGTAGCTGGTGCATTTCGTAAAGGCAAATCATTTTTACTGGACTTCTTTTTGCGATACATGAACTCAAAGGTAATGGAACTAGAAATAATTATATTAATAATATTTTATACGAGTTTTTTTTTTTTTTGTGGTAGTATGTTTTAAAAGAAGGAAGTTCGGAATGGCTTGGAACACCAGAAGAACCTTTAACTGGTTTTTCATGGAGAGGAGGCTCTGAAAGGGATACCACGGGTATCTTGATGTGGTCAGAATTATTTTTAACCGAATTAGCAACAGGAGAAAAGGTATTTTTTGTAAATATAATTGATAATTTAGGTTTTATTGCAATAAAGTAAATTTGTAGGTAGCGGTTATTTTACTGGATACGCAAGGAGCTTTTGACAGTGAAAGTACAGTCCGAGATTGTGCAACAGTTTTTGCGTTAAGTACTATGTTAAGTTCCGTGCAACTTTACAATCTTTCACAAAATATCCAAGAGGACGATTTGCAGCATTTACAAGTATGCAGTACTGACCACACTTATTTCATTTAGTTCTATTTATAAACATCTATTTCTGTAGCTGTTCACCGAATACGGCAGACTAGCCTTGGAAGACTCAGGAAAAACGCCTTTCCAAAGACTACAATTCCTGGTTCGAGATTGGAGTTTCCCTTATGAGGCCGAATATGGAGCACTTGGCGGCAAAAAAATTCTCGATCGGCGATTAACAGTTTCCGATCGACAGCACTCAGAGTTACAATCCCTGCGCAAACACATCAAATCATGTTTTTCGGAAATCGCATGCTTCTTAATGCCTCATCCTGGTTTGAAAGTTGCCACACATCCCAACTTCGACGGGAGACTTAAAGGTAGTCATTCCTCTCCTTTAAGACGTCCCTTAAATTATTTATTTGTTTATATTTATAGATATCGACCCCGAATTCAAACGGAACTTACAGGTTTTAGTCCCTATGTTGTTAAGTCCAGAAAATTTGGTTCTTAAAGAAATCAACGGCCAGAAAGTTAAAGTCAGGGATTTGGTACAATATTTCAAATCGTATATTAATATTTACAGTGGAAATGAATTACCAGAACCCAAATCCATGCTTGTCGTAAGTTTTCTTGAGCTAAATTAATTATCTGTGGATGAGTAATTGTAAATGAATTTGAATTTAGGCGACTGCCGAAGCCAACAACTTATCAGCAGTAGCCGAAGCAAAAGAAATCTACCACTCTTTGATGGAGGATATTTGTGGAGGAGGCCGACCTTACCTCAGCACAGCACACTTAGAATCAGAACATCTTCGTGTAAGAGACAAAGCTATCCAACAGTTCCACAGTAAGCGGAAAATGGGTGGCGAAGAGTTCTCGAAAATCTACAAAGAAAAATTGGAACTAGTACGTTACTCTTTCAGCCTTATCTAACATTATTCAAGCAAAATGCATTTGAAGAGTGAATATTTGAATACAATTTACTCTCATGGAAATTATTTTCAGGATTTGGACGAACAATTTGGGCAGTTTAGGGCTCACAATGAGAGCAAAAACATCTTTAAAGCAGCGCGAACTCCTGCAGTGTTCTTCGCACTGGCTGTTATGTTTTACATCGCGTCAGGAATATCTGGATTGGTTGGGGCTTATGCTATCGCCAATATGTTCAACCTGGCCATGGGTGTTTCGCTGCTCACTTTAGTTGTGTGGGCATATGTCAGGTTAGTAAAAACATTTGTCAGATTGATCACATCATGGTGTTTATTGTTAGTCGTCCTTGAGTCGAGAAAATTATATGACCAATAGAAAAAATAGCAGTGTCATATTTCTGGTATATTGTGTAACAAATTTCAAAAACTAATATTTGAATCACAGGATACTTGCGGTTTTCTTTATGTATTGACAAAGGTTTTAAAAACATTTAATAGAAAATTATTTTAAAAATCTGTACATAACCTCTCGCTTTAGCCGGTATAACATAAAGAAGAACAGTAAATAAAAATTAAGTTAAAGTGAAACAATTTATTTAAAAAAAAATACTCAGGCGTATAATATATTAAAGATGAGTTTTATAATACATATTTTTAGCACGCTTTAAAACATGTGCGAAAAATATTTAATATTTGGCGTGCTAAATTAAACGGATTTAATTTAGGAAAACTTGCATGTGTAATGTTGTAGTTGGTAACATTGGTTTGACATTTATTATAAATATAAAAAAAAATTCAATAAAAATGATTTCTAAAAAAACTCGGTATAAAAATGTGCACGTAACCTCGGTTTAGGCGGTATATTATAAAAAGAGCTTTAAATAATAATTGTATTTAATATTTTTTCCTTCTTTTTTAAAATAAGAAAATTAAAAATAAATTTATTTATTTAAAAAATACACACGCAAGCGTCATCGTGAAAATAGTGAAATCGTATTATAGGGACCTTAAAAACTGTTTATCTGATGAAAACTTTCTATCGAAGAAGATACGTAATTTTTTCTTAAAAACAAATACAAATTCGTGCCTCCGTCCAAAACACATCTCAAAAAGTCCAGAAACTGCTTGGTTTCAGGCCTAGTCCGGCAAAAACAAGGGACATTTGTAAGATTAGGGTTGGCATCAACTGGCTGTCAATTTTGTGGGTTGTTTTTGATCAGTGTTTAAATGCTTGGAAACTACAGATTTCCATCAGCTTTAGAGCTAAATTGTTAATTGTAAGATTAAATGTAAGTAATTATAATTAAATTTTCAGTTGCAATACACAACCAATAAACAATTATCAACTAAATGTCACCGAATTTATGAAAGATAACAACTTAATTATTTATAATTGTAAATTCCTCGTATCTATATTTACGAATGATCTGATGTCACCAACATAAAAAATACCTAATATTTCATATTTGACAAATAAATCAGTAAATTTACAACATAATCGTCACGAAAAATAATGTGTGCCACACGTCGAGAAACTGTTTTTTGCCAGCGGTCGTAATTTGCAAGCCTTGTCTTCAGCTCGGCCTGTCAAAATATACTTGTACTCGCAAAAGTGCAGTTTCTGGACTAGTAATATAAATAACTATTGTTTACAGGTACAGTGGAGAATTACGAGACATCGGCATACAGATAGACGAACTGGCATCGTTTATTTGGGAAAACGTAAGTTATTGCTATATTTGTATTGTATATGGTCCTAGATTAATGAAAATAAAAATCGTCACTAGCATTGCAACTAAAAAACAGAAACGCTCATAATAAGTTTTCTGCTATTTACTAATTATTTTGTATATACGTATCCAGAATCGGTTCTCGATGAGACCTATGGAGATTTTAAGTGTGATAATTGTACAAATAACGTAAAGAGAGGAAGCTTATAATTATTTTATTATTACTATATCGCAATTAGGTTTACAAAATATTTATATTTGCACAAAGAAATAACTCGCATATATCGAATATTACGGCATTTATTTTATAGTGTAGTATATTTTGGCGGTGATCGGGATTTTTTTATTGCGGAGAATCGATTCTGTTAATATTTAAATGTTTATAAATAATGTTTTACATTAGAAAAGAATAATTTATTGGTTATTTTATTATATACAATATGTAATTGTTTGAACGAAAATTAAATATATTTAAGATTTTTTATTAACAAGGTAAAGGTACTTTTATTTACATTTTGTTTTCGTTTGAAATCATTTTAAGTTTAATAGTGGGGCACAAGTGAATAGAAATAACAGTGTGGTGAACTTTGTATGTGAAGGTACCTTTATTTTCATCTTTCACGAAATTGGTGGTATCGCCTGTACTAATGTTACGATTTGCTTTAACTCGAATTCACGCTTGAACTGAGACGACTTCTGGCTTTTGGTTTTCATTAAATCATATTCGACTTAACCGAAAGTACAACTTACTCATGAGGTATGACATGTCAAGCAACACAGAAAAATAACGAATAGTCATCGGGGTTAAATTGTGTTGTGTGAATCAAATCCTGTACCATTGGTACAGAGAAACTGCTGTGTTCTAATACGTCTTATGTTTGAGAATGTAATCAGTTCTATTGTTCTTTTTCTGTGCGTCAGTGTTCTCAAGATCGTTTTGTTCGCTTTTTTGTTTTTGTTCACTTTGTGCTAGACTAATTTTTGTTTTTATTTGTTTGAAACAAATCAATAATTTTCATATGTCATGCACGTATTTGTATGAATATGCACACGTATGTATACATTTGCAATTTAATATTACAACGATTCTCAAATTTGTTTCTGATTACAAAATACGCTGCTTTACTTTTGTTTTGTAGTATAATATGGAACTGTGGAATTCGAACTGAGGATCGTATGATCAACAATTCGATGTGTTATCACAGATCTACTTACAACTTATTACCAGTATGAGGAGCTTATTTCAAAACGTAATTATTCTATATTTTACTGGAAATAAACCAAAGATGCCATTAAATGCATTAAATAATTCCGAATGTAATATTGCTCGAATATTTTAACACAAGTTAGAAATTGCTAAATATTTGGGCTGCTAAGTTTAGCCTTCGTTTCATATTTGATGCTAAACTGTAATATTTTACTTTCTAACGTAAAAAATGTATAAATAATACAATATATTTTCATTACAAATACTATTACTACAGTTGCTATACGAAGAAACTAACCCTGTAAACACAGTTTTAAATTAATATCATACCAATGTGATAATTTATCTTAAACTTGAAGAAATGTTATAATTGCGATTTAAAATTAAGTTCCTTTGCTTTCATTTTTTATTTTCATTTATATAGTGTTATTTTATTTTCATTAGATCAGCTGAATCAACAAAATTTAATAAATTGAAAAGCTTTCGGAACTTATAGTAGTACATGAAAAGATTTTTGTATTTAAGTTCCGTAAAATTTGATTAAATTTAGCGTTTCGAATTATTACACCAAATTCTTCGTCAGGAAACACAAGTAAATATAAACAGAAACTACGTAACAACAAATTATGTTTTCTAAAACAGAGGGAGTCTGCCATTGGCATAATTTTGATTTTGCTATAATTTATGTTTCTTCAAAATTTATTTTGCGCTGAAATCATTGGCTTGACTAACTGCAGCAGATTTCTCTTGATGTTATTTTTCTTATTCTTATTGTTATCGTTCTATTAGTGTGTCACAACTTAAATTAATAGAAGTGAATAGTTATTTTTGCCCAGCACTCAGTTTAATAGTGTTCATTTAAATTGTATACAAAATTTAAATTTGTAGATGCAACTGATCAATTTTTGAAAGCATTTGAAATGTCGAAAAGCCTAAATTGCTTCAATTATAAATTTTAAAATGGTAACAGCTGAAGCCTCTATTTTTTATGATCAAATTTGAGAATCATTGTGTGGGATTTTTTTATGAGTACAATATTACGTGTTATTTATGATTGCAGTTCATGAAGCCAGTATACCAAAGCTTTGTGGAGAAACAAATGCAACAAATGGCAACACAGGCAACATCATTGGCAGTAAGTAATACAACAGGGGTGGCACTGGGTCACATCAACGGCAAACTAAAACATTCGTGATGTCAGCGCTCTCTAGTCGCCCGTACACGCTTAAATCTTGTCCGAAACCACACATAGCTACCACACGAGTACCTGCCATCCAGTAATAGCACATTAATGTTTTTATTTTAAATATCTGGTTCAAGTGGATGTCAATAAATTTTTATGGCGATTTTATTATTTACTGCATGATTTATTTCTTTTACATTCAGTGTACATAACGAAGTCTTTAACTTTACTCTACAATTTTTTTACTGGTAGTTACCGATGGACATGTTTGAGTGGTAGCTAATTGTTATAGAGCCTTGTGATAAATTCTTTATTATAGCAATGTTGGTAAATTTTTTCATGCAATTTTTTTTGTACATATATTTGAAAGAGAATAAATTATAACTGTTTTGTCGTTATTTGTTTTCTGTAGTTTTTCTTTTTAAATCATTTCAACAAAAGTGGAACTCGAGTATTTTCTTTCAACTTGCAGCTTAAGCGTTGTTGAAAATTCACTGTTATGTACAGAATTGCAAATATCAATATTTATCTATTGCCAATAATAAATAAACAAGTTAAATTGCTAGCTTTGCAAACAATTACAAGTATATGAATTTTATGCACGCAAATTTATCATTGGACGTGTGAGTACATATCTATATTCAAATGGCCTGAATATAATACCCCATTTTGATGAAATTAAAGACATGTTTAAATTAATTTTAAGTAAATGAAAACTATATTATATTGAAATGTGTGATTTGGCAGTTCGGATTGTTTTATTGGTGTCGGAATAGCTCACATCACATATTCTATTAAAATTATTTTTTAAGGCCACATACATAGTGTGATATTTAAATTTAATTAATTTTTAGAGTTCTACAATTTTGTTGGGAGTGTTTTATTTTTGTTATTAATTGCGGATTGTGCTATTGTTTTGACATTTATTTACTTTTGTGTACAAGAAAATTACATGTGTTGTTTTATATGTAAATAATACTACTAATCTAATTACGAATTGATTGTTAATATTTTGTGGATTTTTTACTAACATTTTAAATGTATGATCCTTTAAAGTTATACACCGCAGTGCCTATATAATACCTATAATGTATCTTCCAATAATAATTTTGTGCATAGTAGTTATTCATAATTAAGTAATACAAAAACTTTGAAAAAAAATGTTTATAAAAATATTTGGATAATTCAATGTATGGTTGTTTGTTTAGTTTGTAATTATTGTAATTAATATGGAATTTTACCTTGCCCCATTAAGTTATTTAGAATAGATTGTTATTATTTTAGTTATAATTTAATTATGTTTCTAATCTAGCATCAGGATTCATTTTTAACTCAAAATAAAATTGAATCCATTTTTAAGGAAAATTAGCACATAATGACAATGTTTTGTACAGATTCGAAAGTAATACGTCAACAAAGAGTAGTAACTGAGTGCTTAACTATTTAAGATCTGTTCTAAGCACTGTTTCAGCTCATAGAAAAATAAATGGTTACTAGTTGCATTAGTTCTGTACAAAATTCTACTCATAAAAGCAAATAAATAATAATGCATGGGAACAAGTCATTGCTTTTGTAAACAGTAAAATATTAAATGTGGTTAGGGTGGTCAAAATAATTTCCAAATCTAGACATGTATCTGTAAAGAAATGATTCAACTAATATTTTTAAATTCGCTGGTAAAAATGCACGTTTAACAAATGCACATTAATAATCTTTGAGTACTACTCTTTGAACATTTGTTTATGAAAAAGATTCTAATAGAAATTTTTTACTGCTGTGTGCCATATAACATAGAAGCAAGGCACAGAAATTGTATGCGCTCAAATTGTGCTCTAAACGTTAATGTTCGCTATAATTGGATTGTACAATTAACATAAATAAGAAATTACTATAAGGAAATTTATGTAATGTTTCAGGTTTGGTCATTAAATCCTTATTTTTATATTTTAACTTTTTTATTTCGCAATATTTCTACATTATATCACAAAAATTATAAGCATATTTATAATAAAAAATATTCGAAACTACGCTGGAATTTATTTACCAAACATTTTTTTAACCATTGTAGCATAATTCGCATCTTGTTGATTAATGTTTGAATTCACAAACTGGAGCTTTTCTTTCGCTGCTTGATTTTCAGTATCTAATGATAAAACTTTATTTAAATCATCACGCGCTTTTTCGAAAGCTCGAGTTCCTGAATACGCAAAACCTCTTTTATGTAGAGCTTTCACATTATTTTCATCAACCTCCAGTACTTTTGAACATAAATCTATGACAGTTTCATAGCGTTTTACTTTACTATAACATGATGCTAAATTATTATAAAGATTCGCTTTGAAATTATCGAGTTCAGCTATTTCAACTCCATCTATTTTGTCTGGTGGATCTTCAACTGGAATTGGAATTGAAAGTACAAGTTTGATTCCTTTACTAAATCTAAAAGAAGCGTCTACAAATCTGTTTTCTTTAAACAATTCAATACCCTTTTCCTTATGTTTCTGAGCTATCAAGAATTTTTCGTTTGCGTCCCATTCGTAAATATAGCCTCGAGATTCAAAATGGCACAATTTTAAATCAAAACAAACTTCATTATCGGGGAAATTTAGCAAAATTGAACTTAATTCTTGTGGATACATCATTTGGAGACATTTTTCTATTTCGCGATCAAGAGCTGTATTTGCTTCACCGATATTAATAACTATTGGATATCTTTCTGATTCAACTAAATATTCACTAGGCATTCGATTTACTTGAAATTTTACGCCAGATATTTCAATGGTACATATGGAATTTTCACATGGCTTTGAACCAAATTCCCCGGCTTCAATAACATCTTTTTTGATTCTTTTATCGGGCGATACCCACATTTTTATAATCTATTTAAAATAATAAAATAAATAAAACTTAAAATACCCTGTATCCCAAGCAAAATATATCAAATTAACATTCAGATTCCGTGTCAAACTTTGTATCAAGAATTTCAAGAGTTAAATTGTAATAATCCTTCGATAAAGAATCTTTTACAGCCAGAGGACTTGGTAAAGTAACTTTGCAATCTGTTAAATATTGTCCCGTTGTTCTGTTTGAAGTCAAAACAGCGTGCAGGGCTGTTTGGGCCCCTTGAGCAGGTGTTTTGATTACAAATAAACGAATTGGATACTGTAATGCGTATAAAAATGGATTACTTAGAGGTGGGAAGTAGCGATAAATTGGAGTTTCGACATTTCCTGGGTTCACAGCGTTCACGACAATATTTGAGGCTAAAAATAATTAGATTCAATGAATGATATAAAACTCAAAAAGACACGACTTACAATGTAATCTTTTGGCTAATTCTTTTGTAAACAGTAAAATAGCGAGCTTGCTGACCCCGTACGCGACAAAATGTGTCCTGATTTCCTTCTGATCTCGTGTCACTGCTTTTAAATCATACTCTGTCACAAACCGATGTGCTTCAGAGGACACGTTTATTATTCGAGCGTGTTCAGAATTTCTTAAACTTTTTAATAAATGATGAGTCAATACAAATGGACCTAAAAATAATTATAATTAATTGATATTTCTTATAGTTTAATAAGACGTTATCTTCTACCTAAATAGTTTGTTTGCAGAGTAACATCAAAACCATCTTCTGTCAATTCCTGAGGATAAAAAAATACTCCTGCGTTATTCACAAGAGCATAAATTTCAGGAAATTCTTCTTGAATATCATGTGCAAAACTTATTATACTACGAATGGAATTCAGATCTAAATGTCTTACGTGGATGTTGCAGTTGCCAGATTCAGCAACGATATCTCGTTGTGCTATAACTCCAAGTTTCTGATCTCGGCAAGCAATTATAACTTCAGCACCTACATGGCAATCAGGTAGTAGTGTATTATTATGAATTGTGCAATGTACCGGTAATTTGTTTAAAACATACCTCTTTTAGCTACTTCAATAGCTAAAGCTTTTCCGATTCCAGAATTTCCACCGGTTATCACAACAACAAAACCATCCAAACGATCTATACATTTGCAAACACCGCCAGCAAAATACCGTCGACTGAAAATAATTATTTGTCAGAAGGTAATTCTAACCTAAAACAAAATTCAATGGAAACTTACAAAACACTGTAAATAACAGCTCCAGAAACAGAAAAAAGTAAGGCTGATTTCCACATTTTTATTGCACAAAAATTAACTAATATAAAACAATGAATATTAAAGAAGCTTTATGAACTATTGTTACATAGTACAGTTATTTCCATATATGAATAAATAAAACTTGCATCTTTTAAATATACCTTATTACGCAGTTTTCTTATGGGAAGAAGCAATGTATTATAGTTGAGCATGCATAAAAATTTTAATTAGCAGATTTTTAAATTAACTTATTTATGTTACATTTTCAGTTTCAAAGGTTGACAATAAGCATTCTAGAAGTTATGGCAGTACGACATTCTCGACGAGAATGCTATTATTTTCACAATCAGTTAACTGGATTTGTTAAAAAACTAGAAAACAGTTACACCACGATAGATTTACGCAATGAATCTTCAGTAACTGGAAAAATTGTTCTAGTCGATGGGTTCATGAACATTGAACTTGAAGATGCGGTATTATATGATAATAGGGGTGATGAATATCCCTTTGAATCATTTTTTATCCGTGCAAGAAATATTAGATACGTGCATATACCGTTAGAAGTTTCCATTATTAATTTAATAAAAGAATCATCACTTTCATCAAAACCGAAACCACCAGCAAATGTTAAGAAAACATTCAAATCTGCACGTACTCAGCGAAAATATCAAGAGACATTAGCAGAACTAGGATCAGCTCAACAAAGAAAATAAATCATTTATGTACCTTTTAATATAATAATAAATAAACCATAAATAAATGTTGAATTGTTTTATTTCTAATTAATTTTCAGTTACATAGTAATTTTGCATGAATATAAAAATTAAATAGTAATTGTATTATATCAAAAAGGATAAGGAAGGAAAATATGGAAGAAATTAATTTCCTCCACGTAAGCGTAATACTAAATGAAGGGTGGATTCCTTCTGAATATTGTAATCAGAAAGAGTACGGCCGTCTTCGAGCTGTTTGCCGGCAAAGATCAGACGCTGCTGATCTGGGGGAATGCCTTCCTTATCTTGGATCTTGGCCTTTACATTTTCAATGGTATCGGAAGGTTCGACCTCCAGGGTGATGGTCTTTCCGGTAAGAGTCTTGACGAATATCTGCATACCACCACGAAGGCGGAGGACCAAGTGAAGAGTGGACTCTTTCTGGATGTTGTAATCGGAAAGTGTGCGTCCATCTTCGAGCTGTTTGCCTGCGAAGATCAATCGCTGTTGATCTGGTGGGATACCTTCTTTGTCTTGAATTTTAGCTTTCACGTTTTCAATTGTGTCAGAAGGCTCAACTTCCAGAGTGATGGTCTTTCCAGTCAGAGTCTTGACGAAGATCTGCATACCACCACGAAGACGGAGGACTAAATGGAGTGTAGACTCTTTTTGGATGTTGTAATCAGAAAGAGTACGTCCGTCTTCGAGCTGTTTGCCGGCGAAAATTAATCGCTGTTGATCTGGTGGGATACCTTCTTTGTCTTGAATTTTAGCTTTCACGTTTTCAATTGTGTCAGAAGGTTCAACTTCCAGGGTAATGGTCTTTCCGGTAAGAGTCTTGACAAAGATCTGCATACCACCACGAAGGCGGAGGACTAAATGAAGTGTGGACTCCTTCTGGATGTTGTAATCAGAAAGAGTGCGGCCGTCTTCAAGCTGTTTGCCTGCGAAGATCAATCGCTGTTGATCTGGTGGGATACCTTCTTTATCTTGAATTTTAGCTTTCACATTTTCAATTGTGTCAGAAGGTTCAACTTCCAGGGTGATGGTTTTTCCGGTAAGAGTCTTGACGAAGATCTGCATACCACCACGGAGACGCAGCACCAAGTGAAGAGTGGACTCTTTCTGGATGTTGTAATCTGAAAGAGTGCGTCCGTCTTCGAGCTGTTTGCCGGCGAAGATCAATCGCTGCTGGTCTGGAGGAATACCTTCCTTGTCCTGAATTTTTGCTTTTACGTTTTCAATAGTGTCAGAAGGTTCAACTTCCAGGGTGATGGTCTTTCCGGTAAGAGTCTTGACGAAGATCTGCATACCACCACGAAGGCGGAGGACCAAGTGAAGAGTGGACTCTTTTTGGATGTTGTAATCAGAAAGAGTGCGTCCGTCTTCGAGCTGTTTGCCGGCGAAGATCAGACGCTGTTGATCTGGGGGGATACCTTCTTTGTCTTGAATTTTAGCTTTCACGTTTTCAATTGTGTCAGAAGGTTCAACTTCCAGGGTAATGGTCTTTCCGGTAAGAGTCTTGACGAAGATCTGCATACCACCACGAAGGCGGAGGACCAAGTGAAGAGTGGACTCTTTCTGAATGTTGTAATCAGAAAGTGTGCGGCCGTCTTCGAGCTGTTTGCCTGCGAAAATTAATCGCTGCTGGTCTGGTGGGATACCTTCCTTATCCTGAATCTTAGCCTTTACATTTTCAATAGTATCGGAAGGTTCAACTTCCAGGGTGATTGTCTTTCCAGTAAGAGTTTTGACGAAGATTTGCATGCCACCACGAAGACGGAGAACCAAGTGAAGAGTGGACTCTTTCTGGATGTTGTAATCGGAAAGAGTGCGTCCGTCTTCGAGCTGTTTGCCGGCGAAGATCAATCGCTGCTGGTCTGGAGGAATACCTTCCTTGTCCTGAATTTTTGCTTTTACGTTTTCAATAGTGTCAGAAGGTTCAACTTCCAGGGTAATTGTCTTTCCGGTAAGAGTCTTCACAAAGATCTGCATACCACCACGAAGACGGAGGACTAAATGAAGTGTGGACTCCTTTTGGATGTTGTAATCAGAAAGAGTGCGTCCGTCTTCGAGCTGTTTACCGGCAAAGATCAGACGTTGCTGATCTGGGGGAATGCCTTCCTTATCTTGGATCTTGGCCTTTACATTTTCAATAGTATCGGAAGGTTCAACTTCCAGGGTGATGGTTTTTCCGGTAAGAGTCTTGACGAAGATCTGCATACCACCACGGAGACGCAGCACCAAGTGAAGAGTGGACTCTTTCTGGATGTTGTAATCGGAAAGAGTGCGTCCGTCTTCGAGCTGTTTGCCGGCGAAGATCAAACGCTGCTGATCTGGGGGAATGCCTTCTTTATCTTGAATCTTGGCCTTCACATTTTCAATCGTATCGGAAGGTTCAACCTCCAGGGTGATGGTCTTTCCAGTCAGAGTCTTGACGAAGATTTGCATACCACCACGAAGACGGAGGACTAAGTGGAGTGTGGACTCTTTCTGAATGTTGTAATCGGAAAGAGTGCGTCCGTCTTCAAGCTGTTTTCCTGCGAAGATCAATCGCTGCTGGTCTGGAGGAATACCTTCTTTGTCTTGAATCTTAGCCTTAACATTTTCAATCGTATCAGAAGGCTCAACTTCTAATGTGATTGTTTTACCAGTCAATGTCTTAACAAATATCTGCATCCTGAAAATAGAAAGCGAAAATTACTAACAACGCAATAATTTCATCATACAAGTCATACGTGGTGAGTCAGCAAATTAAACAATCAATAATGTACGTCCGCCATTTTGATAAGGAAAATTTACGATTTTTATATTTTCTTTAATGCTTTTCAGGCTTTTACCTCAAATTTTATAAATAATTCTTGTTTACTTGACACTCTTTGAAATTTTGTTTACGATAATAAAAAAACAAAGGACGATATTGAAGTGACAAATATTTTCAATATTTTCTGGCTTATACTAGCTGATTTAAAATATCTATAATGATTTAAATAATGAAATACTTACTTGCTTCTTGTTTTAGATATTTAAATCACAAAACAGCTCACTATTATAAGAATTATCACAACTATGTAACTATAAAGTCGTTAGCTCACTTTTTTACTTCTGTTCCGCACGAAAAATAATCGAGAACAAAAGCGAAGCCAGCTGCTCACGTATTTATATGAACTTGTCACGTGACGTCACAAATATTCTCGAACCCAGACACTTTGTTGGTTTATTTTAAGCTATCGTGCTATCAATAAATATTTGTAGCCAAACAAATAATATTATTTTATCCTCGGAAATACTTATTTTTAGTTTAGTACTCAATTTTTTACTTAGAAATAAAAATTTTCAAAACAGGCCCATTTAATCTCTTCCAATGAATAAAAGGCGCACAGTTCAAAGTTTTGTTGAGCAATGAAAAATATCTGAAAGCATTAAATATTTATTTTTATACTTTTCTTGCACAGTTTAAATAAGGACAAATTTATGAATTTTAATATTGTTTATAAATAATTCTATTCAAATGAAGAAGTACATATTACTAAATTTTGAATATGATACACAAATTCATTCATCTTAAGTCGTTGAACTCTTTTTCTTTACGGGTTTATTTACACCTAAACTTTTCTAATTTTTTTATTATTATTTTGGAACGGAACTTTAATTAAAAACTCTTTATAAATAAATTAATTACAAAATGGTTTTATTTCATCATTAGCGTAAACATGTATATTATAAAGTAATATAATCTTAAATATTACATACAACATTAAATAGGTACTCTCTCTTATTTATATTTACAAAAATTACTTTCAAATACACAATGAAATGTTTCATAAATCTGAAAAACAATATTTAATTAAGACACTTCCTGATCTATAACAAACGTAACTTTCACAAACCCATGGTCTCTTGTTGAATTTCTACTTTATATGTTGGATTATCATATGCTGCTTGACTAACTCTTGTTGGCGTTGAAATTGGTGCTTTATTTTGACTGTGTCTTCTTAATAAAATCATTAGTAAAATTAATGTACTTAAAATAGCAATTGCAGCTAGAATAGCCACAATCACAAGTGGACCATAATAATCGTTAGAATGGTCTGGGATTTCTTCAGACGATGATAATTTTCCTGTAAAAGTAATAACAATAAATTGTATGAAAATGAAATAGTAATGAAAAAATTACCTTGCTGAGTTGCTGCTCCTAATGCTGGAGCAGATCTTGGTTTGGTAATGAAATCTTGAACATTACTAGTTTTGATTTTACCATTTGTTAAATAAACTTCCAACCATAATCTGTATCTTGTTCCAGGTTTTAGATCATTAATTGTAGTTTTCTTAGGCGAATCGCGTTTAGCTATTTTAAATGTACTTGAATCTCCTTTCCCTGAATCACTTTGGTATATTGCTCTGTATATGTTAACATATTTATCTTCTGGATACGGTACACCAGACCAAGCTATTTCAGCAGTTGTTGCTTTCACTAATTGAATCTCAAGAGTTACATTAAATCCATATGGATCTAAAAATAAACAGTAATAAATAATCGTTCAAACAAAACTAAATTAACGATTGTACCAATTTCTGTAGCAGTAGTGAAATGAACCATATTCTCAGAGTGTAATTCAGTATTTTGTCCGGCAAATGGAATGAAAAATATTCCTACTTCGTATTCCGTATCCGATTTAAGATTTTCTAAAGTGTAACTGGTAACTGCTCTGTGAATCAACGGAGTAGCTGCATAAACTTTACCAGAGATTTCTTTGAATCTCAGTTGCACGCCATCAACAAATTGTAACTCAAAATCTGTTAATTTTCTCCATACAACATTAACCCAAGTAGAATTAGCATCAGTTATTGCAAGATTTGGATCAACAGGAATCATTGGTGGCATCGTTGAAAATACAGTTGGTGCTGGAGTACGAACACTATAAACTCTACTAGTTGGAGTGTTATGCAAGTCTCTAAGAATAACTGTAATTTTTATTTTATATTCAGTGTTTGGTTGAAGACCAATTAAATCAAATTCTAGTTGCTGTGTCGCTATCAAATCATTTGGCGGCGCAAACACTTGTAATTCCCAACTGGCAATGTTATCGTCCCTAAACAAAGAAAAGAAAATGTATCATGTATTTGGAAAACTAAAAATAAATGTAACATACTGTCTGCTTGTATAGCGAACTTCAACTCTGCCGTGGAGGCCGACTATTAATGGAGATACTGTGAAAATTAAACGCACTGTTTGGCCGTCTATTGCGTCTACTTGTTGGACGTTTATTTCATCTGCAACAATTGAAATAACGCAGTTTAAGACTAAAAACTGAACACTCATTATATAAATAACAGAATATTTGGGTAAAAATCTGCAAACATTTAATTAAATAATGATGTTTAGATGTTTTCCTGATGAAGACAGCACTCAGCTTCACCCAAATATTGTTTTATTTATTAAATGATAGTTTAAATATTTGCGACATTATTCTTACCAGGGGATTGCTGGAAACCAGGTCCAGGAATATTAGGAAACCTACCAGGAAAACCTCCGAATCCTGTAATCAAGAACGTCGTGAAATAAATAAGTCAATCATAAAACAAATCATGAAATAGTTGATGGAATCCCACCTGTGGACTGGTTAAGTTGAGGCTGATTGTTTAACACTGAATATTGCAAGCCAGGTTGTGCAAATATAGGGTTCTGTGGTGAAAACTGGGGTGCGATAGGTCTGGGCAATCCAGGAGGAATCTGACCTTCATGTACGTGTTTAATTATTTGATCAATCGGTAAATTTGGCGGAAAATTATTATTGTTTATATTCGGTGCCCCAGATGGGTCAATTTGATTAATTAAATATGGTCCTAGCGGCGCTTGAGGAGGTCTACGATTTTGTCCGAATTTATTTTGACTTGGAGGAACAATAAAACCTGGTTTCTGAGGGACATCTTGAGGATAATTATGAATTTCAAATACAGAACCCGGTGGGTAATTTGCTAAATCTGGATGTTGATTAATAATCTGTAAAATTTCTTCCGGATTTTGTAAATTTGAATATTGCGGATGCTGGTGATCAAATGGTATGTGTTGAGGTACATTATTTATTTGAGGAATAAATTGTTCTTTTTGTTTGTTAGGTACGGCATTTGATGTTTTATTTCGTTTTTTAGATTTAATTACTGGATTTTTCTCAGGGTTGAATGGTCCAAGATATGGAGGAGATTTTTGATCATTACTTACGGGTTTTGTTAATATTTCGTCTTTAGAGGGATCACGATTATTTTTATTATTGTCAATACTCCATGGAACAGAATGTTCATAATCAGGTTTCACATTTTTATCTTTCACTTTATCTGGTTGAATTGACCAAGGTACAAAATGCTCATTAGAATGAAGATCAGGTTTTTTATGTTTATCAAAATTATTCGGAGCTAACGGCCCAGGTAAAATACTGGGAGAAATATCCTCATTATCACTTATAGGATTTAAGGGATCGTATAAAGTTTTGTTACGATTTTTAACCGGTGTTTCGTTTTCGTAAATTAATAACGGGCCTTCAAAATCAGATGAAATGTGTGCATGCGAAGTGTTCGTGACAGGAAGTGGTGTTGTAGGTATGAAAGGAGGTTTTTTAGTGACAGTACGATTATTAGTGCTGTCCAGTCTTTGTTTGTCTGTCTTCTTCGCAGTTTTGTCATCTTTGCCTGAAAAGGAAACTCTGTCATAAGAATTCCCACTCAAAATTGTAATAAAAATATATTGCTACCACAAATTATTTACAAGCATGCGTTTTGGAAATTTATTTACAAGAGTGGGAATAGTTGAGTCAGTCTGTCACATTATGTCATTGTATAAATTATTGTCTTTTTGTATAGTTACAAAGTCGCAATATATAATGCAGCGCAATTACATGCAATTATTGTGATACGAAAGCAAATATTTTACAATGATAAATGAATGATATGACACTGAGCATGCAATGATTAACATCTTATCTAAATACATATTTTATCAGTAAACGCATTATCAAACATCATATCGCTTTTAGCTTTTCAGTTGTACGTACACAAAAATGTATTTTAAAAATCATTATCTCGAAAACTAAAGGCAGATATGAATATTGAGATTTGTTATTTAATTCCTTTCTTTCCCAGTTACAAATTTCTAAACTACATTTTCTTCTAAAAGCGCCAGTCTCCCTGAAAAATATTCTTTCTTGTAAAGACATACCCGGAGGTGGTCTCGCACAAGTCCAAGCCATACAACAATCATCATCAGGCAGATGTTCCAACACCGCCTCATGTGGAGGACACGGCAGCGTCGGAGGAGGAAGTGATTTCACCGGAGGACACGCAGACTGACATTCCACCTTCCCTACTTCACAATAACATCTCTTATCACATCCTGTGACATTCGCAGGAATCTCTTGCCAGTTCTGATACATCACATCTTCGTAAAGACATGAACCGTTGCTTCTGCATCTAACTTCTTTCGGGCAGCAGTTCGGAGCTATCGGAACGAAATTTTTGGGAATGGTTTCCCATTCGAGGCAGTGAGGATCCACTACGTCCAATCCGAAATATGTGGGGCATTGGATTTTAGTGCATTTGATGCCAGAGTCAAGGCATATGCAAAATGAGGTGCAGTTTTTGTAAAATTCGTCACCTACAATTATTTATTAATATATTACTAATAAAGAAGCTGGAATGCGGAATATTTATAATAAATAAATATGTAAAATTATAATTCTTCAATTTGAAAATTTAATAAATGTTTTACCATAAGCTAGTTTTATAACACACATAAACTAATTTTTATAGTCTTTTAACTATAAAATAAATAATTCTTTTCTGCTTTTATTAGAAATTCTTACAAAGACAGTAATAATACATAAATGAATTCATAAATAAACCGTGTTTTTATTTGGCAATAACTCAAATAATAAATGTATATATAGTAGGTATTAGCACATAAATTGCGTCTTATTCTGCGTCATATTGGCTCTAAATATAAATATTATCTTACTTATAAATCAATATAAACTTCTAAGTGTTTGAAGTAATACATACCAATTTTGTAAGTCTTCCCTTCATGCTGGCACGATTTTGTGTCTTCTTTCTTAACATCTTTCACACCAAAATCAGTATTTTGTATCATGACGTAATCCTCAGTATTTTCTATTCTCCCGTATTTAAAATCATTCTTCATTTCGCTTAAGTATCCTCCCGGCATTAATTTATAACTCATCCAATTCATCTTATCCTTACTGATTTCAACATCAGGTAGATTGTTTTTGTCTTCTAATTTATTATCAAATTTGAATAAAATAGCAGAACTATTAACGTATTTTACTGAGATTAATCTCATTTTTGGGATTTCATGTTCCTTGTGTTCATGATCATCGAGAGATACATCGCAAAAGACCATTTTGCAGCAAGAATCAGATGGATCTGGAACCTCTACGCAACTGTCAGAGGTTTTTTTATTTACAGGACGACATCTAAAATTTATAAATGATGTATAAAAAAATTAGTTTATGGTTTATGATTGCAAGTACCTTGGTTTACAAGATAATTTTCCTCCGGCTTCGCAAATGCAGACTTGGGAACAACCATCCTCGAATTTATCACCACGATGGTAGGTCTTATTTTGGTGAGTGCACATTTCCAATGGTTCTGTTTCTATATTATGAAATATATTTTAAAAGAGGAACAAATACAACTTTTAATAAAATGACTTGTTCGTCATTTACTTGCATCTAGTTAGTTCTTTTATAGATTATATATTTTTTTATTTATCAATACTTTTTATTGCTCACTGAGTTCGTATTAAATAAACTATGTATATTATTTTAACATAATACGTGCAGTAACATTGTTTTGGAACTGCAGAAAAAATCAGAAATCTATCGCTAATCAAGAATAAACTTGGTATTTAATCCAACGAAACGCTTAATTAATAAAACTGAATCATACTTGTATTCAGTATTGCTTTGTACAGCAAAGAAGGCAGTCATTTTATGTGTTTTATAATAAATATTGTTTAAAATATATTGAATATATATTTTAGACTGTGTTAAAAAGTGAAAATTCATAGTGTAGTGTTTTAGTGGTACCTGTGTCTGCAGCACATACGAGGATGGAGCAACATGGGTCTTCCACGGCTTTCTCAGTGCAGAGAGGGTCATCAATCTTCTTTCCTTTTCTAAAGTAAGGCCCAACACATCTATCAGTACAATCCATTTTGCCATTCACGCATGTACACACTGTATCGCAACCGTCTTCGATTTTCTCACCATTGCTGTATGTTAAGCCGCCTTTTACGCAGATTCCAGCTGTTGACATACCTGCAAGATGTAATGTAATGTAACATTTTATATGAACACATTGAAGTATTTTAAACGTAGGAGTGAATGAGTACAAATTATAACTTATAGGCTGTACTTAGTTTTACTGCTGATTTTTTTAAGTACAGAACGCGTGTAAACAAAATTTAAAAGTTTAAATTGAGAATGGAACCTCGAACAGTATCTGTAAATATTTTTGAAAGCAACAAAATTGAAATTTTAACAGGCATAGTAGACAATCTCAGACATGTAGTTTCCTCAAAAAAAAAAAAAAAAGAAATAACAAATATCGTTGACTTCTACTAGCCCGAGTTAGTATATATCAAAATGATTATTATTAACGATCGACAAACGGATATGCGTCCTAGTCAGAAACGCAACTTAACTCTGGGCAAGTTTAAGTTATATATATTCCGAGACAAAAATAAACTAATGTAATGTATCACACAAGCAATAATATGTATTATGACATTTATCAATTTTAGTTGTGACACTCTTCTGCATTTGCAGATGTCGATAAGAGATATATTTTTGTGCATGAAATCTGTCAACTGATATAAATATAATATTTGACTGCATTATTCATCAAATATTTTAGTAGCTAGAGTCTATATTTGCTTTCCCAAAAAAACTCGTCAATTATTTAACAGTAATGAAATTGGTTTTGCTAAAGTATTTTTTGTCAAATTAATTATACACACTGGTGTGTAATTTAGAGTGCTGTACTTTGAAATGGTAAATGAAGTGTTGATTTATTTTCCATAATGTGTTTGCAATAGACAAGCATGTTTTGGAGGTACCTAGAATACGATTTTACTTTATATACTTTCAGGATGACATCTGTGTATATGTGTGTGGCGATTTTTTTCGTGCACGATAATTCAAAATCTAATAATGATATCATTGTACCAAATTTCATATTTAAAATTTGGATGTTTAAATTACGAGCTGTTTAGATTTTGGTAGTAATCAAGGTTTAAAAGGTTTTTCAAACTTATTTCAGTAAATATTTGAAATAAATATTGTTATAATTAAAATGATGTAAAATAATATCTACAATTTTTATTTGAAACTTTTTTTATCACAACAATTATTATAATTTAATAACAATTGTGATAAGTTTCAATGAATGAATGAAGAATGGCTGTACCTACCTAAAGTATGATTCTTCTCTTCGGTCAACTTGGCCATCCCCGGATGCTTCTGTATATCCTCCTCTTCTTCATCATCCATGCTAACATCACTCAAATCTTTAACATCATGCTTCATCTGTGTCCTATTTGGCACAATTCCATTTTCTGTATGATGTTCTTCCAGAGTAAAGTTAATAGCTCTTCCTTCGGGTTTACTTTTGATGCCTTCCACCGATAAATCAGAAAACATTGATGATAATTCTGAAGGTGACATTTTGGGTTCCTCGGAGGGTGATTGGTGAGGAACGGTAACGAAGATGAAGGGGGTTGTGGTCGACACTGGGGGTATTGTTGGCTCGAAAGGAGTTGAAGTCGGATGGTCTGAGTCTTCGGGGAGGGTGTTCATGGCGGTGGGGACTAAACTAGGGGTTGTTTCATTTTCTGATGATGAGATTTGGGTTTCATTGGTTTGGTTTGCTGCAAAAAAGTACAAAATTAATAAGCGTGGTGATGGATATCTTTATTTTCTTGTAAATAGAATAAAAAAGTATAGGAATTACGAAATAAATATATGAAGGGATATTCGCGAAATTACGATTTTGGTGTCCTTAATCTTTCCTGATGTATGGATGGATGTATGGATTTGTGGTGTTTGTTTGTTCAATAATACATGAAAAAGAAAAATAGAGCAACAAAACTTAATAATTATTAGTTTCATATTAATGATTTTAGTCATAATAGCAAAACAGGAAGTGGAACTTTACTGGACATACAAAATAGTTATTTACTTTACAAGTGGACAAAGTAAGGAATTACACACAAGAAAAATTTTATCGAGTGGGTAATTCCACTTTGCCAACGTGTGAAGTATAACGTTTTATCCAACAACTCTTAATAAATGCAAAATTTATTAAAGAAATATTATTTGACAGTAACATATGCTTTAAATTTTTGAAATTAAAATGTCAATCGAAGTTGGTAACTACTTAGGTGTTGTGTGTTATTATTATTGTTATAAATAAAAAATACTCACTAGTGGATTTTCTCCAAATAATACCCACTAGTGGGTAATCTGTTACTTTCCTTGTTTAAAATCACCATAGTTATAGAGCATTTATTGAGAGGTGTTGGATAAAACAATAAATACAACATTTTTCCTATTGTTGCTATAGTGAAATAGTATATTGTACAAGTAATGGAATGGCACATATTCCACACGAGTAAAAAGTTATTCCGTTATCTGTTGTAGACTATACTTTCTATAACACTGTTTTGGATACTACACATTTTACAACTATAAATTGTATTGGAACAACTATCATTTCATACTTCATATATCGTGCTAATTGGCGGTTCTGATTCGTCGAATTTATTCCATAGACGGCGTATGGAATGATAGCTATTCCAATACAATTTTTAGTTGTGGAATGCGTAGTTTCCAAAACAGTGATCTATAAAAATAAATTTGATATTTCTATACTTTGTCAACATAATCGTAATTTGCATTTTCCAAATATACACGTGTATCTTGGGTATTATGGCGTAATGATATATATTTTTTATTATTTACGCGGTCTCAACTTGTGTTATCGAGTGAATTGGCTTGAACGCTACATGTCATGGCCGTTGCCTAATGATATATTTATTTATTTATGAAAGTCGTGTGGTGTCTGCAACAGATCTTTATTATTGAAACAAAATTATTTTCAAAATGGCTGCTTAATTAATCGTAAAATAGCTGGTGTATTATCTCACGGTTTTGGCAGTTGTTAGCGCTTTTTCTTAACTTGACCCAAGTAATTATTCATAAAATATTACTTTTTGAGTGACATAATCTACTAGCAGAAGTTGGTAAATAAATTTAAACGAATCTGAATTTATTTTGCGTTTTCTACTCAGGTATTTCCTTTTGCACTATTTCCTTGTTTGTATTATTATCAGCAGAAACACAGTTCTACAATTAACTTGTAAAAAGTCATCCATTACCATTAAACTGTGAAGATATCTAATTACATGTTTATTTCATTGCCTTTCTCAGTTCAACTTTAGCATGTACACATTTACCCATCTTTTGGCACGAATCTTTAATTTAATCTTGAACTTCAAGGTAATGAAACAAAAACAATTAACTGTTTTAGCTACACAAAGTTTCGAATAAAGAACGAAATGTTGACAAAGAAATCGTTGAACCAACGCACAATTTGAAGTGCCAAAATTTTGTTCGATCGAAGTTCAAATTCAAAGAAATCTAACAACGTAGGTAAACGTTGAAAATAGAATTTTATTTCCTGAAATGTTTATCTTCTCCGTAGAGTATATTTACATTTCTACGTAACAGAAAAATATTCTTTGGGTTTAAGACAAAAATATTTAAGTTAGCAAATGATTTCAAATTATAATTGACCCAAAAATTCAATGGCCCGCTTAACACGTATTCTGAAATACTTGTCATTAAGTTTAGTCTAATCATTATCGTGTTAATTAATTATAACTGAATTATAAATAGAATGAACTAAAACTAAACGCAGGCTGCAAGCAGGTATGCGATACAAGGATGTCATATGGCTTGGCTTCGAACTGTGTTGGGTTACAAACTTCTATAAAATGTATGTCATGGCCTTGAAGCAGAAACTGAACAAGACTCTTCCGTGCATTTTTTCATAATTATCTTCTCAACTTTAGCTGTTGGTTTATTTTTTATGGTTAATGTAATTATTTAATTGAAATTCCGGTTCCTTGAATTATTCAGTAGGTTGTACTTTACATATTTATAGTAATTTAAAAATTGTTTTAAGTAGGTTATTCAATTTTGATTGGAGTCATAGGTTTTCATGTTAATAATTATTAATTAATCTATACGAGTCCAAATTCACTTGAGTTCGCCCGAGTCAAATTTTTCGTGTAATGTTTCACAAAAGTTAAATACATATGCAATTGCACAACGTCTTATATTTTTTTAAGCTAAACTGAATAAAAAAAATGCGAAATCTTTGTGCAGGCGCAGGGACAATTCTTTCTTCAGAGAAGACTGTCGAATACTTAAGGATACTAAACAGTTTTAAAAAGGAAAGATGAAGTTAGACAGTTTACTAGCTGTACAATTTAATATCCTAGTTTTATTTAATGTTTAAATGCACTTTAAAATATTAGAAATTAATTGTACAATTTAGTAAATATAAGATACAATGTGAATTTGGACATATAGCAGGCAATAATGATGATGTAAATAAATAGAAATTTTGAGATTATGATTATTTAAAGGAAGTATTTAACTACAAAAGTAGGTAATTGATTATAATTATCAATAATTAATTGAACAAATTGTCATACAACAACAATTCAAAAGCGTTGTAGAAATTACGCAAATATACTTGAGCTGATCTATACTGTCAATCGTTCAAAATTAATTTTGCTATTTCAATCTAATTTTTCGTACTGACACTTTTAATATAATACCAAATTCGGCAGGATTCAATTAACTTGTATAAAAAACAATTGACAATCGTAAAAATTAATTATTGCTGTCTTTTTCCTTAGACCTTTAATTTATATTAAACTGGATAGGTATTAAAATAAATATTTATTACATATCATTTTTGTAAATATGTCATTAAACATACAATTAGTTTTCATAATCCGAAAAAAAATTGTTGAACGGTTGCTATGCATTTGTTGACGGTTACTATGCATTTCTTGAGCGGTAGCTATGTAAAATATTTTTACAACCTCGGCAGTAAAAGTGACATCAGTCCGAATATTTTAGTGGCGGGAAAATTTTAAATGGCAACTGTCGGCTGTGGGATTCGAACTGAGGATCTAACAATCCACAGTCCGCTGCGTAACCATGGAGCTATTTACTCTTTGCATAACGGATTCAATGGACTGTATTTCCGAAAAAATCTGGAAATCGATTTTTTTTCAAGATTGCTATACTTATAGTACGTATAATAAAGTCAAAATGTTTTAAATTTTGATAAATCTCTTTGATTACCAAAATATGTATCATGTGGAATAATAATAATTGATTATAATAGGTAATATTATTGAAAGAAATTATGTTCGTAAGCTGTTGCAATCTGCATAGCGAGTGATTCACCTTGATTGAATTTTAATCTTATTTAAATAAACTTAAACTAATTCAGAAGTATTTAAATTGTTTCAAATAAATTATAACTATAATAAAGATAATACAAATCATTGTTCCCATGTGCGATAAATTATTACATTTTATTTATAATTTACAAACAATAAAGCCAGGACTGCAAAAATAACTGTGATAAAAACTAGACTAATTTTAAGCCAGATGACATAATAAAACCAAATCATTAGCTTCGAAAAACACCTGAAATTCCAACGCCAGAACTCACATTCATTATTTTTTTATCTCTACTCATCTTCATCGCAAACAAAAATAACAAAAACTACAAAAAACTAAAAACAACAGGCATCAAATGACAACATTCACGCGTTACTGCGTACGTAATGATTTACTGTAAAGTCAATGATGTGTGCATGTCAACGTGTACTGTGAACCGGAACTGGAAACCGGTTGCTGTGACGTCACCGCTGAAAAAAGTCAGGAAGGTGTACAAATACGGATTCTCGCGAATGTGCTTCCTAGTTTTGCTATTTTACGTTGAGTTGCACAATTGAAACGTGACTAGATAATGATATTGATTGCTGTTTAGAATGTTTTTGTGATTATCTTGTATATTACTAGCGGCAATTTTGAAATTTTTATGGTAATTTGAGACGTTTGAGATAATGAATCATTTATTCGGTGGAACGAAGATGGTTTCAAAGATTCCTTACGACTTTCTAGTTTCGATAACTTTTACAAGGTTTATATATTAAATGTAGAAAACTATCTGTTGTATTTGATTGACTATTATTTCAAATTTCTTTTATTTTATAATTATCATTGTGTTTCAATACTTTCAACAATTAAATTCTTCATATTTTCTATTATTTTAATGAAGATTTTCATTTTTAAAAGAAAATTTCTAAACATATATATGAGAAATTGAATATCATTTTAAATAATTTTATTTAAATCGGCACTAAAGTACTCAGAAATCGTCATTAAAAGCTCAGAAATCGTCACTAAAGTAACTCATTATACGACGATTTTGAGCAACCCAGTGTTGGCAACCGTTAAATAATTATTGTACAATTAGGATAATTTATGCAGATATATTGACGTACTATAGTAAATTTGGACGTAACATGAAACAAAATTTGCAAGAAGAATTAACTAATTAATTCCGATTGCGAAACTGAGGACAAAACACATAATTTTGAGTGTTATTTACGATAACTTCACTTCTCGAGGTTGGCAACACTGACTGTCAGTTTCAATTGACAACTGGAAGAAATATTTGAAGACATAACCTAAAAATGTTTTAAATTATATTCGTTTTATTGTTAAAGTTGAATATTAATTATAGTCATTCAAAATTGCAAAGTAGTTATAAGCTTGCTTTGCTCCAATAACAAATAAAATTTAAAATCAATATTAGAATATAAATGCCAATGAAGTAAACCTTCTAGAAGGTAGAATTCACGCGAAGAGGTGTTGAGATATGTCAACAGATATTTAAAACTTTCACAATCTCAAGAGATAAATCCTACACCTATTCCTAAATTTGGGTCCCTGCATTTTGCAAAATCGCCAACAAATTCCGTCACGCAAGATTCGTTTCGATGACGTTGAAATCTTTTGCGTTATTGAGAAATAATCGCGTACTTGACAGCTCCGTAGATAGATTCAAACGATTCAAAGTTCCAACGAATACTTCAATAAATAAAAAGCACGTTGGATTAAATTATATGTAGCAGAGCAATCGTAGGCCACTGACCGGCAACATTGAATGCTTGCCAATGTTTTATTTATATCGTATGAACGTAAAAAATTTAATAAACGGTAGAACTGTAGCGGAAGGTCATTGTACGTACGAAAACCTCATATTTTGAAAAGAAATTAGTTTTAAATTGAAGGACTCAATTAAAAATAAATTATATCCAGAAATTACTGTCATATTTTTACAGATTTATGGGAAATTATTTTGATATTAGATTGGTTAACTCTACCTATCGTATGCAGATTAAAGGAAAATAGTCCACCAATTTTTAAAATTTTTAAATAGCAATTTAAAGTTCCATTTGTAAGTTTTAATTTCATTCGAATTTTTTTTTTTTTTTTTTAAATATTACAAATATTTGGTTCTGTTTTGGTTCCTAACATTTATGCGTATAGATTATTAATTCGATAAAATTTAATCAATATTTATCATTTTACAAAATATTATTAAATATATAATTTAGTTTTTCTTAAAACCGGAAGGCGATATGAAAAAATCTGGTGTGGGCACCACACTACTTTCTTATACAAATAAATTGTTTACTAGAAAATAAATTAAATACTCCTCCAAACTTAACTTGAAATTTATTACTTATGTAAAATTTAAACATGAATAAACTCATTGCTGTAGTACGCATCGTAATATGTCTTATATTTATCGAAATATGGCGATTTGTAATATTTTTCAAAATACGGAAATTTTCCCAAATATGACTTAAAATTGTAAAATTTTTTTATTACATTTCTTTATAATATTTGCGCCAGGAAACCCATTGCAGCAGAGCGCATCGTCATATTTTTAATATTTTTCGAGATATGACGATTTTTTATATTTTCCGAAGAGCAACTTTGAGGGGCTGTAACTCAAAAACTATACAAGATATCGAAAAATATCTCCAGTTTTGTGTTTTTCATGCCATTTATAATAAATTTGTAAATTTTGAACATTTTGAAATTTTTTGATTTTTTTTTTCAAAAATTCGATTGGCGATATCTCGACAATCATGAACGATACAGACTTGCAGTGTTCACCAATCGATTCAGCTCGACGAAATACATAAACCCTGAAAATTTCAGAAAATTCGGACTACCGGTTGAAATGTTAGAGCAAAAAGTCTGAAAATGGCCAAATTCAGGCCAAACGTCAAGGGCTTTTTGCTTTAACTTTCCATCCCGTAAAGCGATTTTTATGAAACTTTGCATACTTACATATTTCGACGAGCTGAATCGATTGGTGAACACTGCAAATCTGTATCTTTAATATTTGTCGAGTTATCGCCGATCGAAATTTTGAACAAAAATACAAAAAAAAATTCAAAATTTTAAAAATTTGCTAATTTGTTAAATAAGGCACCAGAAACGCTAAACTGAAGAGAATTTTTAGATATCTCGTGTAGTTTTTGAATTACAGGCCCTTAAAGTTGCACTTCGAAAAATACCAAAAATCGACGTATCTCGAAAAATATTAGAGATCTGACGATGCGCTCTGCTACAATGGGTTTCTTAGCGCTTATATTATAAAGAAATGCAATAAAAAAATATTACAATTTTAAGTGAGGATATTCCGTGTGTTTCAAATTTTTCTATCGGTATGTGAATCTGTATTGAATGATTAATAATTACAGTTTCTGTTATTTGTTTGTTCACATAGCAACTAAAATTAGATTATTAAACATATAATTCAGTTTTGTCACAAGAAGCAAACAAAGCTAATATATCGCAACTGATTAAAATGTAATCAATGACATTAAAGATTTTCTTTGTGCGAGCAATTTCTATTGTACATGTTTTTACAATTAGACAACTTAAGGTCAATATTATTACTTGAAAATTATGTATATGTACTCAAACAATTATCATTATACAAATGTAAACGTTTAACGCATACTCCGCAGTTTTTGTATTTAATAATGTGGGATTATAAGGTATTAACAGCTATGACTATTAAAAAATTATTATAGGTCGTTACACTGGCTGCAGGAATAAATGACTATGTTCATAATTATCCCCGTACATAAATGAATCACCATAATTGCCATTTTATATATCGCATGCAGCATATGGCATTTAGAATAATTTCATTATATCCGATTTCTAAGAAACCGAATTGTAATGGGAAAATTTCACATAGTAGTGATATATTCATCTAATTTTAATTTTAGAATGTAATGTAATATTAATGTAGAAATCATGACAAAGACTAATTTCAATTTTATGGAAATATAAATAGAAATTTATCACACATTTTATATTTTGAATTGATATTTAGATTTAAAAGTAAATTTGAAACGCAGACACGCTACCGAACTGTTATTTTATTGTATTGCTAGAATATTTTTGAATATTTTTGCAATAGCGATGAAAGTTGCAGAAGAAACCTTCAGCGAGAGAGTTGACATGACACAAATGGATTGACAAATAAAGGGGTGTGTATTTCTACTACTTATCAAGTGAAAGTACTGTAAACATAACCTTAATCGGCATCAAAACTTATTTCTATACTTCATAACAATTTATCTTATATTTATCTTATACATCTTTTGAAGTATTATTCTTATTAATTCTTATTAAAACATTATTTATCGTCGTCGAAGTCAGTTCAAAAAACAACCGCAATATATTTGTATATACTTTATTTTTAATATTACATATTATTGGTCCTTGTCCTCTTCAAGGTACGCTTCTCCCCTTTTACACACTTTTCCCGGCGTTTTCGCAAAACTGTTCTGGGCCTTTAAGTTTTGCTTCAATGTCATCAACAGTCTGAAAACGACGTCCCTTCATCAATTATTGTATGAAATAATGACGATTTTTCAAATTCTATTCAAAATTTTGACATTTTAATTTAAACTCTCTTTACTGAGACCTTTCATTTTACACCAGATAGTCTTTAAGAATAAAAAAACTCTAATAGGAAACAATTGACGATATTTGACACTTTTTTGTAGTTGATTCAATATTCGAAATAAATAGAATTTTTTATTTTGTTTCTCAAGTAAATTGCCAGTTCCGATTTTGCAATTTCGAGCAAAATCAACAAAATTCTTAGAATTATGAAATTTATACTAATGGAGGTTCATTATTCTATCTTTTCGCATTCAAAAGTTATTGAACATTTGAACATATCCAACCATCCACATAGACATTGAGAAAATGGTCAAATCGGATTCTGGGATCTCAAAAATGTATTTCTGTGAAAATAGATTTTTTTCATGATTTTTATACTTCCTTTTACTATGTATAAGAAAGTAAAAATGAATTGTGTAAAATTTTGTAGTTCTACAACTAACAAATGACTCCACTAGATGCAAAAGAGTTTGTGACATTCAGTTGATTCTGAGATGATTACAAAAAAACTGTTTATGATTAAACTACCTGGAGTTCAAAAATTACTACAATAATATTCATAACAATATTGGAATTTACAAAAAACACTGTAATAAATTAAAAATCATACACTCTTTTGTGGCCAACTTAGTACTTTTGGGTGCTTATTGTGTTATTGTAAGAAATTAAGATACTCAAGTAATTTAATTAAATTGTTGGAAATAATGGAAATATTGATATATACTTAACAATTAAATAATAATAGCATTAAATTCTCATACTAGTGACATCTTCAATTTCATTGTGATCGGCACATGACTACATCACGTGACTATTCAAGCTACAGTAATGGGGTCTTTCACCATTTTTTTATTTTTTTTTTATGAAACTTTATCTACATTGAAGACTATCTACACTTTTAAAAAGTCTTAATTGTTATTTATTAAGCCACAATGATTTTTTTTAAATGTTGTGACGTCATAGTAGAGGTGTTGCTGGAACTAAAACAGTAGAGATTTAAATAATTTTTGTTACATAAATGTTCTATTTTATTGTAATAATAATAAAAAAAGTAAAAAAATATATGACTACAGTTATTTACAATCTGTACTGTTTTAGATCCAGCAACACCTCTACTATGACGACACAACATTTAAAAAAATCATTGTGGCTTAATGAATCACAATTAAGACTTTTTAAAAGTGTAGATAGTCTACAATTTAGATTTTAGTTTCAAAAAATGAAATAAAAAAAAATGGTGAAAGACCCCATTGGCTGAACAACATATACAAACTTTTGCATCGGAATTTTCAAACATATAGAGAAGTTTGCATCTATCATAGGTTTTCATCGCTCGTTAACACAGTAAATGCATACTTTTGCATCCAATAGGTATAACTAATGACACGAGGACACATTTTCCTCATAAAATAACATGCAGAACTCAGTTTTGAATATTTGGCATATACACACCTTTGCAGATAATGAACTCAAATATATAAAAATGCATTCAATGGCATTAAAGTTTTCTTATTGAGAATAACTTATTTTGTTCAAGGAAACAATTAGGGAACTTAAGGTCAATATTATTACTTGAAAAGTAATGCAGATAAACCATATATTTAGTTAGATACTTAGCATATTTATAAAGATAATTTGGTAGAAGTAAATACAACGTAGCATGTTATTGACTTTTTCGTAGTCGTGTATTTGTCTAGACATACTTGTGTATGTAAACAACTGGATGTAAACATACTCACAGAAAAGTAGCTCGCAAAAAAATTCCACGATAATTTAACAAAAACAATTGATAAAATCAACAATAATAATTGAAACTTAGTAATCTTACATTATTATCCTAGCTAATTATCTTTTAATCAAAAACCAACACTAATTACAATTCCACGTGTGAAAAATGCAGCCATTTGCCGTTAAATACCTTGTTGAACACAATGCATTACGGTTTTTCAGCTAAAATACGTTGTGTAAACTTAATTCCTGTATGCGAACCTTTGAAATAGTGTGCAACAGTACAAGATACACACATAGTTATTAAATAGTGAAAGTGTTCGTACAGAAGCCACCAGCAAGTTCTGATTGTTCCTAGACACACAATAAGCATCCAACTATTGTTGTCTTTCTGACCTATTTTCAAAGCTGCGTTGAAATATTGTAGCTGGCGATGGTCAGAGGTAGTGAACTATGGAAACAAAGCAGCAAATAACCAATTTCTAATTGCAAATCTTCCTTTGTTTGATCGGTTTTTATTTTAGAAACAATTGCTACTGAATTGAATGATGGGTGGTTACAGCAATTTCCTGAGATTTATAAGATTTAAGGCCGCACTTTAATTGGCTACTAAAACTTTCTTACTGTCCGACATCAAATTTATTTCAAATGTTGTTCTTCGTATAACAAAATTAGGGTGAAATTGTGCTTCTATTGGGGAAGAAAGTAACATTAAATATTTCTAATTGATGTTTGAAGAACTAGCCAACAATTTTGACTATTATCGATTACTTTTTTTTGCGAAATCGATTTCGAGATTATCGAGGAAATATATGTTTTGAGGAGCCTGAATCCGTTTTGAGCCTTTACGCAATGACATCTGTGTGGATGGATGGATTTGTGTCCCTGTGTTTAATAATTTAATTTTTTTAATTTTAATTTAAAAATTTAATTTAATAATTTTTGACACTTCACAATTATTTAACACATAGATGTTAAAAACATTTTAGTTTTTGTTCCCAGTATAACTAAGATTACTGAAATATTATTAAATATTACGGCTGTGCATTTATATCGATATATCTATATTATATCAATACATCGATATATCGAATAACGATATTCAGCACAAAAATATCAATGTTTCGATGTATCGATATTATCGATATTTTTCTAACATCGAACATCGATATTCAAAACAAGATATCGAACAGCCATATCATAAATAAATAATTTAGTTTTTCTCAAAATTTGAAGCATGTACAAGAAAAGTGCAAATAAGATGTTATATTCCAAATATTCTTTCTAACATCTTTCATTTGAAACTTTTTTCACAACTGTTTCTATATTTGAAAAAAAAAATGGAATTTATTGTTTTGTGTGTCCAGCAAACTTCCTCTTCTGGTTTGTCAATTTCATTCAATATCAACTCAGCTCTTTATATTTTCATGAAACTTATAAATTCCAAGTTTCGTTCACATATCTTGTCTCGTGCATGAGATATTGCGCACACGGACATCCATCCATCCTATCATCCTACCAGCCATCCATCTATTCCTCCACCCATCCATCCTCACACACAGACATCATTGGAAATTTTGTCTTAACGGACGTCAAAATATGTATTTCCGCAAAAATCTCGTCAGCATTTTTTTCATGATTCCAATACTTCCTTATACTTTGTATAAGAAAGTAAAAATGATTGATAGTTGTGTAGTGATTAACGCCATCTCTTATTAAATAAAAGAATGACACTGAACGTTTTAATATATTATGCAATTTTTCATAATTTATGCACATGTTTCTTGGACGTATTTTGTCTTCTTCAATAGAATATTTAACTTTAAAATTAAGACTGAACTACATTTTCAATTGTATTGCATTAAACGACAATGATTGCAATTTTATGAATGAATCAAGGTAAAATACTTAAAATACCTGCTTGTTTTCGCTATTTTGTTTATTATTACTGGTTATTAGGTACTTACAAGTAATTGTACAAGTGTAAATAATATTGATTAGTCACGATACGTAAACATTATCGGTATAACAGCTTAACTCAATGACAAACAAGTTTATTAAATTTAATATTTTGATGACTAAATATACGAGTATATAATATTTGTAATCATGGCCTATATGTTTATCAGAGAATGTGTTGTTCACATTTTAATTACCCTAATTTATTGATTAATAACATTTACAATATTTAATTATCTAGTTACACAAAGAGATAATAATGAAAATGGAATATTTGCATATTAATATTTCGAATATTTGTATAGAGATTGAAATTACAAATTATTAATACTCCAATTATGAAATAAAATATAATATATCAAACATTATATGTATGTAATTCAATTTATATTTATGATAATATTATTATGTAGCATCCGGCTCGAAATCTTTTCTAGTTTCATTTAATAATGGAAAATCAAATCATTATGATCCTCAATAAATCTAAAAGAGGGATCAATCAAGATCAATTTGTTAACCAATCTAGTGGTCAACATCTATTTATGATCGAAATATTATTTGAAATAGGTATAACTCAAAAGCCAAATAACTTTCAAATATAAAATTATATGTTACTCAACATAATTAATGAATATTTTAATCATACGCTTAGAAACAAACTAATGCAATTATTAAAATAAAATTCTTCTAGTATCTTTGAAAAAACTAACTGTTTATAGCTTGTATTAGAAGAATAATTACTAATTTACTCTTGTCACATTACATCTATCTAACTGCGCTGCTTACATTATGAATGACAATATTTATTGCATCAATTTTCGAAATATAATTTATTTGAGTCAGTGCTCGTGAATCGTGAGATCTACAGTTACTAATGGCACGATTTTGCTTTGTCAGAAAATTTATCATGTTGTACATTGCGTTACTTCACTTCTATCAGGTATTTCACAAACGTAACGCTATGGAACGTAAGCATAAGACTTCGTTTTCTGGATATATTGATGCGTTCAATAACGGAAAATTAAACGGCGTCTATTTATTTTCCATTTTTAATAGGGATATTTATTATTAAATTCTTTTAAATGCAACATTAATTATTTAAATTTTTCAATACTTTATCTAGAATGGAAATAAATACTACTACATAAGATTTCATCACATAAATCTGTATCCATATTTTTTATATTTGCTTTTACTAATTAAATTATTATAAAATAGTTTATATTTCAAGGACTCAGTATCAAATTTAAATCAGTAAAATATTATGTAGTTTGCATACTATGTATAATTAATTAGTACCTAATAGTTATTCTATATTTTACACTCTTTCTTAAAATCTATTTATAATGTGTTAAAAAATAAATAACTGTTAATGCGAAAGTGAATAAATAAAAATTAAAAACGGCTTGTGACATTAATATTAATATAAATACAAGTAAATTGTTGAAAAATAGTTTTTACAGTTTTTATATTACCTTTTTGTTTATACCGTTAAAGTTTTATAGTGCAAAATAAAAGTGAAACAGCTAATAAAATATCTTTTAATAAAATTTTTTTTTGATATTTATTTAATATGTAGTGTTGTTATTAGTCGTCAATTCATGCTCCCAAAGGTGTAAGTGGTGGGGAAGCCAGAGGGGTAACGTTAAAATAACAACTGACGGTTGTGGGATTCGAACTAAGGATCTAACGATCCATAGTTCAATTCGTTACCACGGAGCTATTTACGCCATTGCTCATAATAGAATATAGGTACCTAATACATAAAATTCATTTACATTTATTAATAAGACATTTTAAGACGTTTAATAACTGCACTTGACACATGTTTGATAAACCAGATATTTCAGTTTTTTGTTTGTTCTAAGTAATAATATAACAAGAGAGTGAGAATAAATTGAAAATAATTTGACAGATCTTTCGAAAACTTGTTGCCAGGCAATAGCCACGAAAGCCCGTAGGGCTTGAGTGGCTATTGCCAAATGCCGGCAAGTTTGAGAAAGATACTGGAGAATTATTTTCTAATTTATCGAACTCTCGAGTTATATTTAATTAGATAATTTTTTGATTTTATTATCAAGCACAGCACTAAATCTATATTTTTTGCTCATTTTTACTTGTATTGATGATACCTATTTGACATTTGACATCTGTCAACAAAAACAAAAAAGCTACAGATAATATTTCCGGGAATAATCACAAGAGCATTATTCTCAGTATAATAATGACAGGATTGGTTAAAACGCAGACACGTGACATACAATAAAATATTTCATTGATTTAAAGAAACGTCAAAAAATAATCATAGCAAATTTGATTATTGAAATATATTGTTTGAATATATAATCAAAATTGTAAATAACATTTAATATTACTAACATCTTCTTTAAAACTTTTTTGTTCTGTTTCTATATTTAAAATAAATTGAAAATATTATTAGTTTATGATGTGCCCATAGTAAACTTCCACATCCGGTTTAGAACTTTAGTCCAAAATTAACTCATTTCTTTTAAATGCCTAAAAACTTATAATTATTTAGTATTGTTACAGTACTTTCATTTATATGTCTTATTGTAATTGGTATCGTTTATTTTTCTTTGCTGTTTTCATCTTGGGATATGTACATCTTTTTGTCCCAAATTTTGTACGATGCTACGCTATTCTCTTACAAATTTTCAATATTAAATTGTTCAATATGCCTTGTAGTAATAAATATTCTGTCAATTTTTAATATATACTCATAATATCTATACATACAAAGTATTTAATTATAAAAATTAGAAATTTTCGATAGTAAGTCGCTGCTGATGGTATGACCAAGTTTCTCGAACCGCCGTGTCCTACAAAACTGTATGAAAGTACCTACATAGCACAGATCAGCATGGCTTCGAACTTTTAACACTCTTCGTATCTTCGTAACCTTCACTGCTCTCATTAAATGACGGACAGAATCTGTAGGACATTAAATGCCGCTTACTTGTTACTTAGGTATGAACTGTAGCTTCTTCTGTCGTGAAGACCGAAGAAGAAAGGTTTGATGGTTGAGAAGAATGCTAGAAGAGAATGGGTAGAATATTTTCATTGAAACTTATTTCTGAACGTGGATGAATTTACAATTTTTAGGTGTGTCAACGTTTGTAACGTATTGTTGAAAATATTTAACTTCATAATCTGAGCTGAGGGACAAATTTAATTGACAATTTTCATTGATTACTTTATGGACATATTAATAAATATAAAGTGAGTCGAAATTATTCTTCTTATTATAGATCATCCTTAATATTATTATTGCTGTAAGATTCTACTTAGTTTACAAGTTGTATAATCTTGATTTTATCCCTTTTGTATCTACTGATGATGATAACTTAGTTATTCAAATACGTATTTAGATATTTTCGTATTACCCTATGGCTTTGGGGTTAGAGTTAGACTAAATGTTTTAGATTGTTCTTATTACTTATGTATAATTTAAACATGAATAAACTCATTGCTGTAGTACGCATCGAAATATGTCTTATATTTATCGAAATATGGCGATTTGTAATATTTTTCAAAATACGGAAATTTCCCCAAATATGACTTAAATTTGTCAATTTTTTTTATAACATTTCTTTATAATATTCGTGCCAGGAAACCCATTGCAGCAGAGCGCATCGTCATATCTATAATATTTTTCGAGATATGACGATTTTTTATATTTTCCGAAGAGCAACTTTGTGGGGCTGTAACTCAAAAACTATACAAGATATCGAAAAATATCTCCAGTTTTGTGTTTTTCGTGCCATTTATAATAAATTATTAAACTTTGAAAATTTTGAAATTTTTTTGAATTTTTTTTCAATATATCGATTTGAGATATCTCGACAAATATAAAAGATACAGACTCGCAGTGTTCACCAATCGATTCAGCTCGATTAAATACATAAACCCTGAAAATTTCAGAAAATTCGGACTACCGGTTGAAATGTTAGAGCAAAAAGTCTGAAAATGCCAAAATTCAGGCCACACGTCAAGGGGTACCCCTTGACTTTCAGGACAAAAAACGCCATTTTCAGGCTTTTTGCTCTAACTTTCCATCCTGTAAAGCGATTTTTATGAAACTTTGCATACTTATGTATTTCGACGAGCTGAATCGATTGGTTAACACTGCAAATCTGTATCTTTAATATTTGTCGAGTTATCGCCGATCGAAATTTTGAACAAAAATACAAAAAAATTCAAAATTTTAAAAATTTGCTAATTTGTTATATAAGGCACCAGAAACGCTAAACTGAAGAGAATTTTTAGATATCTCGTGTAGTTTTTGAATTACAGGCCCTTAAAGTTGCACTTCGAAAAATACCGAAAATCGACGTATCTCGAAAAATATTAGAGATCTGACGATACGCTCTGCTGTAATGGGTTTCTTAGCGCTTATATTATAAAGAAATGTAATAAAAAAATATTACAATTTTAAGTGAGGATATTCCGTGAGTTTCAAATTTTTCTATCGGTATGTGAATCTGTATTGAATGATTAATAATTACAGTTTCTGTTATTTGTTTGTTCCCATAGCAACTAAAATTAGTTTATTAAATATTCAGTTTTGTCAAAAGAAGCAAACAAAACAAAAAAGTGGGTGGAGTTTACGTGCATTCTTATCGAGGACGCATATTGGAAATATAGAAATATTTGCAGAATAATATACAGTTCTTCTTGGCAAGTTTTTCAAACGTCATGTATTTGTGAGTTAATTTCAAATAAATTGCTTTCAACTTTTCAGTTTATTTTTGCACGAAGAAACGTTGGAATTAGGAAGTGTATTAAAACAGACTAAAATTATTGTAGAATTTAGTTAATGTAATTATAAACTCAAAGTAAGATGTTATAAAATGTACTCTATTATCATTTCATGTTTACAAACATTTTACACCATAATCCAAACTTCAAAACATGATAAAAAGTGTGATTACTTTGATTACTATTATTAGTTTTGTAGTAATATAAAATAAATTGAACGTATTTTCAAAACGTATTATTTTCTGATATAATAACAATATCCTATTATTATATATTTTCACTTTCCAATATTAACCACAAATATACTAACACGAAAAATAAATATAGTGTCTCGAATCGAAAATACTTTATATGTAAATAGCTTTAGTAGGCGTGAACCAAAAAGAAAGTACAGAAATTATTCTGAAACTAGATTTGAATACATTTAAAGTAGAACTCTTAAAACTGTCGACGACAATAAAACAGTTGACATTGCTCTTTATTTATAGAAGCTATGATCATTCTAACAGGATTGCAAGCATCTGCGACTGTTATAAATATTAATAACACATTAGTTTTCCTCAAAGAAAACCTGTTTAGATTGACAAACACTTAGATCTCCAACTGTTAAACTTTAAAGGTCTTGTTTTTAAAACACTTCCAGGTTTTTGCACAATCTTTTGACAGATACAGTTGTGTAAATGCAAAGTGCAATTTTTGTTTTTATTCAAGAAATGTACTGGTTTAAGAATAATGAGTATTTAAGTGCTTATTTTCCTTTCTCAACATTTATCAGATGAAGACCAGACTAGAATCTTCAATGGCCTTCAAACTGTGTTTTTAATGTTAAATATAAAGTGCGGCCATACAAATGTCAACTAAAGAATATAATTACTTAAATTTTTGTTTCATTTTATGCTCTACTTTTGTTTGAATGCTATTATTTTTAACTATGAATTTTTAGAAGGAATTTGAAAGTAAGGAACATTTACAAATGCTGGGAACATTTTGTTGTTTCTCTGGTTGAATTTTTTTATTTTGCTTTCGGTGTAGAAGATGAGATACGTACTAAAAAATCGCAAATTATAGTCACATAAATAATAATAAAAAAGAATTAATTGCGAATCGTCTTCTGATTGTACTATTTGTTTTATTGCAAGATAAAAATAATTATGTTTTATTTTTTGACGTTCTTAATTACATTTTATGTTGTAGAATGTATCTTATAGTTAATTGCTGCTTTTACCTAAATTTTTCATATAATTTATAAAATAAAAATAAGTTTTATTTATTTTATTTTTATATTAATATAATTTATAAGTTAAATATCAATAATATTTTATAGTTAGGTTGACAATATATTTTGATTACATTTTATTGTTTTTTGAAATATTTAAGTAACACTAATGCAACTAGTCATTAGACATTAATTTGTATTTCGATAAAATGAAATAAAATGAAAATAGTCAAAAGAAAATTTTTTTTTTGTTTTCTCTACCACCAATAGCCAAAATTGTTTCGGTTCCTATTCATTTCAATCCAAAAAAATTCATTCATGTTTTTATTTTAAAAATTACAGTCATAATGTTATTAATTGTGTGTGAATGTTTAAACAATTAGAACAGTT
This sequence comes from Poecilus cupreus, assembly GCA_963942605.1. NCBI lineage: Eukaryota > Metazoa > Arthropoda > Insecta > Coleoptera > Carabidae > Poecilus > Poecilus cupreus. Next base: position 3,786,424 of record OZ012725.1, on the reverse strand, counting down.
GCTGTCTGATCTGTAATAATGGTTATTTGCTTCTTTCACGTAGTTTAACAACTTTTCGTTTTCATATTTCATTTATTTTGTCGCATTGTTGAGGATCATACATTCGAACAGTCTATAAATTTATTTACCTACTTTCATGTTATAATTTTTACTTTATAACATTGAAAACAGTTACACAAAGTACTACTTTATAATACTTGTGTTATAAAGTATATTTCAATTGTTTTATGACAGCTTATGTAGACTTTAACAAAATTTATTCTAATGATATCGAGTTCACAATTCTCAATTATATTTATTTATTATATACATGAATGATACATTTTTTACAATCTTTTATTTGTAATCTAAAAGTTCGGATTTCTGTACATTTGAAACTTTAAAAATTTTTAAAATTAAAACCTTTTAGTAAACTTATTATTCTAGTGGTGTCAGATATCTTTTTTTTGCCTTTGACATTTAATGAAATCTCAAACTACATTTTTAAAATTATTTTCTTTTACATTTCATGTAAGTGGATAAAACTTTGTTCGATACACGTTTCCTAACTTCATTTTATGACACTTGTATCGTAAATAATTATCACTGTTCTTAATTTAATGGTGTAGTGGCTTTGGCATACTGGAGGTCGTGGTTTCGAATCCCACTGAAGAGGATGGTCACTTGTGTTGTTCATAGAAATTCATAATTTACGAGGCGGCATATCTTGTAGAAAAATTTATACTGCAGATATGTTAGTTTGGATCACCCGGTATAAAATTGAAGAATAAACCGAATAATAAAAAGTGGGTCTATGGAAAACCAGCTTTCATTCTAGTATAACGGCTTAAATTGTTGTCCATTCGTTCAACCAAATTAGAATGTCGTTTTTGACAGTCCAGGGATGCGATTATCTTTTTCAAAGTTTTTATTTTATTGCATCCTTCTATTAACATGCTTTTTGTTTAATAAGCATTCATTTAAAAAATATAATTTTTATGATAGAATCTCATAAATTATATTATAATTAGTTTCGTAATAACTACAGTCTCATATTTCAACAAAACATAGTTCCTTAATCCTTGAAGATTGTACGATTGTCTTGCAGTAAAAAGAAAACACAAGACAACAGCAGTAATAGTAAATAAACAACATATTTTTGCTTCCTCGAAAAATCAATCAAAGTAGTAATCATCTTCAGCATTTACTGTGAGTCGTGACCTGGCATCACCATTCCAAGGTCGGCCGCGTAAAAGTTGGCCACGTTGAAAAAATCTCTCTCTTACGTATAGCTGCGCATCTTCTCTTGCAATAATACCATCGCGCTATTATTTCTAAATTGTCCGTGGACGATGTATTCTCTGTGGTTAGATTACTCTCGCCAGGAATTCTCAAACTGTAAGAAATTTACGGGCAATCAACAGAAGAAATACCATTGCAAGATTAATATTATTATTGGAATTGTTTAATATTATTATGAATTACTCATATCAGTTATCGTTTTACGAGAAATAAAACCTCATGCCTCATATGTAAAATAAACCAAAGAAACTTATTTCCCATGTTAATGGTTTATGTTACACTTTTCTTAGAAAAAAACTGGATTTTTATAACTTATTTTTATATTACGTTGATTTAAATATATTGATAATACATACTGTTGGTATCAGAGAATTTTATGATAATTTTTTATTTGAAACATTTTTATGTAGATGATTTCATATAGAAAATATATTAAATTGATTGTTTTATATGGCAAGTAAACTTCCACTTCTGGTTTTACAATTATGGAAGAAACTCAGTTTTTCATATTGTCACAAAACTTTCGTTATTTTTCCATTTCTAGTTTGTGAGTTATTGAACAAAGATCAAATCCGCGGCCCCAGAGGGACCTCTGAAATTAAAAAAAAATGGGGGGTATTATAATTTTCATTTATCAGGTCTGCAATCTTCTTGATATTGCTGGAAATTTTTACTTATTCACTTTATAGCAAATGTATAAATACAAAAGAATTAGAAATTTCATGCAATAAAGCCCATTTGTATTATCTAAATATTAGTGTTTCACAATATATCAATGAACAAAAATCAATATTTATTGGAAAAATTGTTTCACGGCAATGGAAAATTAAACAAAATATTTTGACATTTTATAAAACAGTTTGAGATTTATTTATTTAACAGAAAGAAATGAACTCTCAAATCTCAAATTTGTTACTGTATTGTTACATTCTATGACAGATTCTAGGAAACTTTTACTGAAAATAAAACACTGTAATAAACAAATCAATCCGTTTTCTGAAACGTTTTTGTTTAATTTTCCATGGCAGTATGACAGATTCTAGGAAACTTTTACTGAAAATAAAACACTGTAATAAACAAATCAATCCGTTTTCTGAAACGTTTTTGTTTAATTTTCCATGGCAGTATTAGTAATTTATCTAATAAATATTAATTGTAATTTGATTTATTTATTGAAAAATATTCAAATTTAGGTAACCAAATAGGTCTTATTGAATGCACTTTTAAATTCTGAACATCTTTTGTAATAACATTTTTGCTGTAAAGTGAATACTTAAAAATTTATAGCAATATAAATAAAATAACACTGAAATCCCAATACGCTACATTTACCCCTAGAATAAAAAAGTATTATTTATAGTAGTGTAACATAGTTAATTCAGAATTCGTTTTGTTGTATTTGACGGCTGGTAACCGCACTACATACGCAAAAATATATCACTTACCGAAATCTGCGTAAGCAGAGTGCCGCACCCATAATGGGTAAAAGACGTGATGATATATTTATTTTATTTGTTTACTGTCAAATTAACTTGGAAAATTAACTAATTGAATAAATAAAATATTCTTTTCGTCTCTTTAACCATATATAGATCGTTCAGTATAGTATATATAGAAGATCGATGGTTGAAAAAGGAATCTCATCGTTCAATTCATTGAAGCCTATATTGGTGAAAATTTTAATTCTCATAGATCTCAAGGTATTTGAGACTATCTTGTTACTTCGTATGTGTTGCCATTTATGGAAATGGCCATCCACTTCTCCCTACCTACCCAGGTAGGTTTGGTTAACTCAAAAGATAGCGGTGCTTTGAAATTTCTAGAAACAAGACGTTGTGCAATATGCTTCACCACATTGTAATTGTAGCATCTGTAGCTAATCATTCACATATCAGTAGTACGCTATTAACCTGTTATTTCATTGTAAATATTTTAGTATTTGTTTCAATATATTTTACAAAACATATACACCGTACGGTCTATTATAACAAACACCGTTCGTACGTATTCTCAGTGCGACAGTAATTCCAATCCTTTTCAGGAAAGGTATGATTTATGAAGTGTTGCATTCAATAGAATGTTAAAGTGTAGTCCTAAATAATACCTGATATTTATTCAATATGAATGATTACCATCCTTCGGAATTGGGCCATCTCATTTATGAGTTATGACACAAAAGGTAGTAAAGAGCTATCTTCATCTATATTGCTGTGTGCTGCCTGGATGCAATTTTGCTGCGACTGTATTCAGTCATACTCGTAATTTCACGGTAGATAAACAACACCTTGTCCCTAGAATTGGGTAAGAAGCCTTACTAAATGCATGACTGTCTTTAAATACTTCAAACGAAATACTGGATGTCTTCAACTAGTTTTAGTGGAAGCGACTGTCTTCATCATAGCTTTAGGGTGAAAAAATAACATTAAGGGACAATGTTTTGCTGAAAACTTGGTTGTTTCTAAACACGTCAAACGAAATGCTAGATGAATTAATTAGCCTCAGAAAAAACATCTGTCATCAAATATAATTTGAGGCTGGTTAAATTATGGTCTCCTAGTTTTGGCAGAGAAAGTCTTGCTAAAGACATGATTGCACTGTAACACCTTAAATTACATGTCAGGTGTCTTAAAACTTGAACGAACCTTTGAAAAATCGACTTTCTATAACATGATTTTAGGGTGTATAAGTGACGTCCTATCCCTAGTCTGGAGGAAGTTGCATTTTTACTAGATGCTAAGTAACTCCAAAAGAAACAAAAATGAAAATATATAAAACCCTGATAAGACCTATACCAGTGATGGCAAACCTATGCCCCGTGGGTCAGACAATGACCCACGCAAGCTTTTTAACTGACCCACGATTGCTTTCATTCAAACACTTATTGCCATTTGTACCAAACACTTAAGAATTTTTAACCCCATTAAAAAATTTTAAATCGTCAAACCGCGTCCTTTTTACCCGTTAAGCCAATGGAGGGTTATGATTTTGACGTCACAGGCAAGAAAGAGAAAGATGAGGTAAAAGTTGAGATGGAGTTCATAACACAAACATCCATGTTTTGACGTTTGAGATGGTGTTTTAACAAGGTTATGTTTTTATTTTTGAAGTTTATCATTTAGGAAACTTAATAAATTTAACACTGGCCATATATTCCTTATAGTAATAAAGGAAGTCACTATTGCACAAACCATACACACACTTTATTTTTCATATTTAGCATCATTTTAAGAACTGTCATTTTGACAGCGGTTTGTTTGTATTTCGCCCATGTGAATTTCATGGTAGTTCAATGAAAACATGAATAGATGGCAGCACGAAAATTTGCTTCTGTATAACCCTCCATTGAATTTTAAAGATGTTTAGTTTTTAAAATACTCAGTTAAAAAAATTTCAATTTAACTCTGGTGCAAATGGGCATTAGTGACCCACGAGCTAGTACTAAAAAATTTGAACAAAATTTGACCCACGTCTCAAAAAAGTTCTCCATCCCTGACCTATACTAATGTACGACGCTGAGAGGCAAACTATTATAAAAAAGAACAGGAATAACTGAAAGAAAAGAAGATTAACATAGAATAAGAATGTAACTAATGTACGACGCTGAGACGCTTATTACGACAAAAAAGAAGAGGATCAACTGAGAATAACAGAAAGAAAAATATTAAAATAGGAGCAATATTAGGAACAATCAAAAATGAAGAAGATTATCATAGAATAAGAATGTAACTAATGTGCGACGCTGAGACGCTTACTACGTCAAAAAAGAAGAGGAATAACTGAGAATAACGGAAAGAAAAATATTAAGTTAAGATGCAATATTAGGAACAATCAAAAATGAGGAAGATTAACATAGAATAAGAATGTAACTAATGTGCGACCCTGAGACGCTTACTGCGACAAAAAAGAAGAGGAATAACTGAGAATAACGGAAATAAAAATATTAAATTAAGAGCAATATTACGACCAATCAAAAATGAAGAAGATTAACATAGAATAAGAATGAATAGTGAAATATTAAAAGAATTGGAAGGTGAAGATATAATAAGAAGATTAAACGGCAAAGGGTGAAATGGCTAGGATACATTTGGATTTGGAGAACAGGATTAGAAGCAATAATCTATTCAATAGGTACTAGAGTGGGATCCAAATAGAAAGAGAAGAAGAATGCCCAGGTCGACTTGGTTCCAACGAAAAATCGTCAACTGGAAGGAAACGACTTCAAACATGATTTTAGGATGAATGAACACTTCCAACGAAATGCTATATGTCTTAAGCTAACCTCAGAGGATGCTCTTGAACACTAGAATTGAATTTTGATTTTACACTAATTTCAAAATTGTTAAACTTTACCAGGTTATAAAAGTAAATATTCTATTTGCTCAATTAAATAATACAAATATTAGTTTGTATGTTAATATGCTGGTTGTAGTTGGGTTGGATTTTGTCCAAGTCGTCTTGTGTACATTGTCATTTGTCATCTAAAGATTTTGTAAAATTCAACGAATTAATTAATTCTTTCATTATAAAGAATAAAAAACATTTTCATAATATTGCAAAATAGCCAGTTTAAAGTTCTTACTTGGGTTTGACATCTGAAAACAATGAGCCCAACAATTCATTATTTTAGGAGATCTTGCAAGTTTCTTCATATGTCTCTTTCATAACTTTTACACAACAAAATACCTCTTTACCTTAATTCTACTTCCTAAAATACATCAACATGTAACAATGTAATTCTGTGAGTAAGCATTACACATCAGCTCTTGAATAACACTCCCACCCACCAAAAGAGGAAAGCTATGACAAATGTTTGAGAAATGCTGATCGATAATGTCTAACGTACCCGCAATCAACGATTAACTATAATCAGATTCTTTGATGGCCATGATTTCACGTAGTTCTGAAAGCCGATACCTGCTCGCAGTTCAAATGAGTTTAGTTGTAATGAAAATGCTACAGTCACTGGGAATTACTGGAGAAAGCAAATCTTCAAAAGCTTTCTTCAAAATGGCAAGTGAAACTGGGTTTTTTGTATTTCATATTTGCAAAACTTTCGTTTGCTAATCAACACAGACTACAAATATTGTTTTTACCTATTTTGCATAGTTTATTAGGCTTTCCTCGTCTTGTTATTTTCATACTAATTAACAGTTAAAAATTACTAACTAATTTATTTTATTGAACTTATACACGTTTGAATATTGAAAAGTCAAAATTTTGACATTTATTATTTGTGTCTTTTTTTCATAGTTATAAACGTGATTAGCTAACAATCCTTTATGTAATTAGGAAAATATTTAAGTTGTTGTAAGGAAAACATATTTTGTTGTTATTTTACCTCATTTTCTTTGGTATTTTTCGCGAGTGTGGAAATAATTATTCTGTTTTCCTCATTTATATATAAAAGTATGTTATTCTTTCCTTATTTTGTTTGGTAATCTTTGTTCTTTGAAAAGTGATTAAAATTGTCAACATTTCTTGAATTAAGAAAATTGCTTAGTAATTTGTATAACCTTTGTGATTAATTTGGAATATCTCAAGCATAAAATTGTTAAATTTCCTTTCCTTTTAAAAATAGCTAATTTAACTTTAGATAAAATGTTTCATAATTACCATACATAATGGAAAACTACTAAAACATTCCAAAAATTAATTAAATAATTTTTTAGGGAATTTTGTAGGTATTTACATAAATGAAAAATAACAATCCCATAGAGTACCCAAGAAAAACGTTGTTAGATAAAAACTTAAAATGTTAATTAACGCTCGTTTCATAAATCCGTACAAATGTGTCTGAAATATCCTGTATTTAACTTTTCACATAATTGTTTTTACAATTTGTTTTATGCGAATTTAATTTCCAACACGCCAGACCTTTAAATCACCATGACAACCTAGATAAATATTCATTTGTTGCATTAACACCTGTCATTTACATACACAAAAACGAATTAAACAAAATTATTGTAAAAGCACAAAAGATCAAACAATGTGATTGAAACAAACGCATAATTATAGCTGATCTGTGGACGAATGGTTTCACATAGAGGCCAACGAAACGCAAATCCTGTGAAAATTTTACGCAGTGGACTCTGAAATGTAATTATAGCGCTACTACGATTCTTTGTTGTTGGATAGTAAAGAACTATTTGCTTATTATGAAAATTTCGCGCGAAATAGCATCTTGGTTTGGTGTTATTGAAAGTTTTAGCCACACCGAATTTGAATATTGAAATTTAGTTAATTAATCTATAAAAATCCTGTTCCGTTTAGTGCATTTTGCAGTAATTTGCCGCACATATACTGTGTGTCCCACGTAAATGTTGGCATAGGCAGTTAACATGTAAAATCAGTTTTTTGTAAATAAAAAGTGTCCGGCAAAAAATTATGCATCCAAATTTTATATCACAATACTGCCAATATCCCTACATCTAATTTAATACAGATTAATTTATTTTGATACCGTAATTTGAAAAAATTATTAACAATAATTCTTAATTTTTCGCCTACTCTTTTTATTGCTACTGACGTATAGTGCTTGCAATTTGTTTTAAATATTTTAATCTGTCACTGGAATATACGAGTATACTATTTATAGTGATTCTTCTTAAAAATTTTATAAGTAAATAATTTAAAAAAATAATATTTAGTTGCAATGTTTTGTTTCTATTTATTGTACAAATTTAATAAATGTCAAGACAACAATAATCATTTATTTGTTGATTTTTATTTTCAAAAAATACGATAATGTCAGTTTAGAAAAGTATAGATAATATATTATTCCTTTACTACCGGTACTAAAATAGTCTTAGCAACGGGACTAAAATACTTTAATACCGTCATTATCGGTATCGATAAATAAGAATACGGTACAAATTTATTATTTTTGTAATAATTATTGTGTCGTAAAAACCAATTTTCTATCCTAATCTAATAAAAAAGAATTATTTGCAATTTCTAGAATGAGAAAAACGAAATTATAAGTTTAACAATATATTTCAACAAATTAAATACTATAAAAAAAACTGAAATATTTATCATCTATTTTTTGTCCTTGTAGTATACCATAATTATTGTTGTTTTATTATGTATTAAAAATATTTATGCATCTACTATAAAACACTTTCAGGAACAGTGCACAATTTTTTCAATTTCATTAAATATTCTTGCAGCAAATAATCTCCCTAACTCTCTATTTATAGAATGAGAAAAACGAAATTATAAGTTTAATAATATATATCAACAAATTAAATGCTATAAAAAACTGAAATATTTATCATCTAATTTTTGTCCTTGTATTATACCATAATTATTGTTATTTTATTATGTATTAAAAATATTTATGCATCTACTATAAAACACTTTCACGAATAGTGCACAATTTTTTCAATTCCATTAAATACTCTTACAGTAAATAATCTCTCTAACCCTCTATTTATAAAACTTTAAAAAATCCCTCCTAAAATCTCAGATCTCAAATTTCATTAAGTAAAAGTAGCAGCTGATCACACATCCCAGACTATTCAATAACGCAAACCTTCAAAGTAAATATAGTAGGTGGGTTCGTCTTCTCACCAATCGTTGTAGTCACCGTTATAATTTCGTGTAGCATTGTGACTCACGCATGACGGTCGAATGTACAAATAAGTTGCGAAATAAAAACGAGTGTTAAGAAGTTAAGAATTGTTCTGTGTCATTCATTATTTACCGTAAGTGGAAGCCACGTGTGTGGGTTACCCGCTTAATGGATCATTGCAGTCACCGGGCTATTTTGCTGCAAGTAACTGAATATGACTATCGTGCTACTTATACGTTTACTCATTGTTGGAAAACTGTGTTGTAAGACTCAAATTAAATGGAGTTACACATAGGCGTAGATTTCTGGGAGGGGATCCTAATTATTTTTTAGTTATGGCGCAAATATTACAGCATGAAAATTATCTTCGTGACTCTCTAACTACAGACGAGTATACTAAAATCTTTCAGGGTCGTGAGTTGACGGCTGTTAACCACATTTTACGCTAAAATATGTTATGCATCGAGATCTGCTAAAAGCAAAGTACCACACCCAATAATAAATAAATAGCGCGATGATATATTTTATATTTTTTCGTACCATTACTTTTTATTTATTCATCAGTATGTATTATAGCCCTGCAATTACAGATCTCTGTAGCGAAATATACCGCGTGTCTCATTTTTTTTGTGCTATAGGAAATACAGTGTAATATTTTAATTTCGCTCTAAGTTTTTACCAATTAATTTTAGAGCAAAAGTGTAAATAGATAAAATATTCAGAATTAAAAACTGCACCAAATGAGTCTAAATTTATTAATGTGATACATTTCTGTCTTTAGATAGGCGTTATATAAAATGTATAATTTTTAGTTATTTCCAGAGTGCCATGGGAAATAAAACATACAAACAGTCGTATTGTTTGAGTTTGACAGATGATATTTGGCATAGGATTAATGATTATTGACTTGTTTAAATTATTTCTCAGTAATCATGGACACATTTACTATTTAGAAAGAATTTAAACAAGTAAATAATTATTAAAACTCTGCCAAATCAAATCTGTCAAACTCAAATATATTATCTATTTACATTTTTGCTCTAAAATAATTAGATAAAAACGAAATTAAAATATTAACATTGTATTTCTTATAGCTCAAAAAAAAAGTAGACAGTGAGCAAATAATCTTAATTAATATGTAGCAATGATTTGTATTTTATTATTAAATATATTTAGTTTTTGATAAATTTATTTATTTAATTTCAATACCTATTTTCTGGGTACTGAAAAATCAGGACCTCTAGTTTAAAGTAATTTACCTGTCAAAATTATTTATAACATCATGTATTATATCTCACATCATAAAATTTAATTCATTGTTGTTCAATTTTTGACAGTTAAATGTATTTGATACTATACGTAACTTAATAATCATCACGCCTTTTATACATTATGGGTGTGGCACTCTGCTAATTATGATTTTCTTGTAATTATCGCTAATTAAATTAAATCAGCTAATTAAATTAAATCAGTTTGAATAGTTGAAAACAGCGTTTTCTATGTTTTTGCATGCTTAAATCCGCAATTTTATCTTGATTTCACAAAAATTCGTTATTACACACGACGGAAATATGAATATGACAGTTTGCATAGTTGAAAACAGCGTTTTCTATGTTTTTGCAAGCTAAAATCAGCAATTTTATCTTGATTTCACAAAAATTCGCCATTACACACGACAGAAACATAAATTAATCTCAATATGGGGTAAATACCTCCATGGTATCTCATGGAGATCCTCTGAAAGAATTCCACAATCGACAGTTACTATTTTAACTTTACCCCTTTGGTTCATATTCTAGTGACATCTTTGGGGCGTGACATGACGGATAGTAACCGCACTTTACGTACAAAAAATTTAACGAGTTTACGAAAGCAGTGTGTTACACCCAAAATGTGTAAATGGAGTGACGATATATATATTTTTTAATACAATACAAGTCAAAGTATCCAAATGTAAATAAATTCTTAACGACGTCTATGGTCCAGATTAGTACCGATACAAATACCAATTCGTCACACGTAATTTGTATCAATTTGAAAGTAATAGTATTTGCATTTTATGTGGTTTCTGAAAATTATATGCAGAAACCAATGGTTATCCTTCGGCGAATGTCATTACTTTTTTGTTTATGTCTTTCGTTGATTTGTTTAATGTTCCTTTTGACTTTCATATGTTTATTTACCGCAAAACAAAATGATCAAAGGCAACTGACGTAAATAAATTTAATTACATGTAAATAAATAAATTATCATATAAAAATATGGATTTTCTTTCTCAAAATAAATTTCTAAGAGAGTCCATAATACATTTGTATATATTTCATTTAAAGAAAACAATATAGAAAACTTTTTATTCGCTCTCAATATTTATCCTTAATCTCATTGATAAATCTAGGTTAATGTTGGATCAACCCAAAGACATGATTAAAAATATTTCAAACCAGTTTGAGTCAACGTGGGCAACAAATGACGCGATGTCGTAGATTTGTGTGTGTGCGATTGTATCTAAATCTTATACAGGACTGTTTTAGTTCTGTCAGTTGTAAGGATTGGTCTGAATTTTGAACGAGAGTGTACCTAAAGGCGCTATTTGTTTTGATTTATAATTCTGTGATATATAATTACCTAAAGTAACAGCAATAGATGTCACATAGAAAATCAGTAATAAATCATAAGTAATTATTGTTTCGGCGATGACATTTTGACAAATAAACAACCAAATTTGGAACGCGGATACCAAGCGTAACATCAGTGCACCGAAAAATGGTTAAAAACACCTAAATAAATAAATTGATCCAGGGTAACGCATCGGACTGGGGATTATGAGATCCTCAGTTCGAATCCCACAGAATACCTCTGGTTCCTTCTTCTCTAACTCTTTTGGGGTTCATGACTCTACAGTGACAGGTACAAGGCGTATATTTTTTTTTATAAAAATATAAACTGCTAGATAACAAGATTTAATTTTTGATTGTCGCTAAATATTTCGCAGATCATCATCAACCGTATTATTAAAATTTATCGGCAATCGTAAAAAAGTGTCTCATTTTTTTTATCCAGTAGTGTATTATATATCGAAGATTATTTCAGATAAAAGGATCAATATAATAATTGCGGCATCCTGTGTTTCACGGCCAAACATAGATACTATTTAGAGTAATAAAATATTGTCTATAATTAAACGAAATTAAAAGTGTTAAGGTTTTTTCTTCACCTTGAAGATCTAAGTCTAACAAAACATTTGAAGGCCCAAAAACCGGTCGCGGTTGAGACCTAAAACATCGTGTTTGGAGTAACACGATTCTAGTTGCTATAGTAACTAAACAATCTAGGAGAAATCTGAAGCAAGATAAGAACAATGTATAGAACAATGTACAGAACAATCCAGGAAGGTAGATTAAACTTTTTATCTTATCAAAAACTATGCATACTACGAGATTTCCATTAATATAAAGGTACGAACATGAAGTTCCAAAGAAGGCACAACAATGTAACAATGCTCACCTTTCGTGTCAATTCCAACTGTACAGTTCCCATTTTCGCATTTCTTGTCTTCGGCAATGGCACAGTTAACAATTAACACTACTAGTAGCACAGTGAACATCTTCCTCCAACACATGTCAAACATTTTATCAATCATCTTAGTTCTTGCAGTTGGTAACATCACCAACAGAGAATCACAACGGGTCACATGGGTCACTAATTGTCAACAATCGAGTGTTGATTGTTAGAAGCACGCGGTGAACTTTTAACTTCAGCAGTGTAGCATTCTGTGAGTAACGGGCAACAACTGCGCAGGTATACTTGCGGTCAACAACAAGCCGTGGAGTTAGACCAGCAGAGGTGTATTTCTACCCCCTCCGCATGCCTTTCTACTAGCCTGAAGTCTTCGGCGCTTAACACAACACAGGTAGACTTCTTCCTCTTTCTCCGCGGACGTCTCTTCGACGAACTCTACGCATTTCACCTGTTGGAGTGTTCTGTAGGACGAATTCCACTTCGGTCTTGCTCATCTCGACTAGATAGATTTACAGAATCCTACTCGTTTAATAATCTTTGGACACTTCGGACAACTGTTCAAGATTCCAGTATGAAGATTAACTTCACGATAGAAATGCTCGATGAATAATAAATTGAATCTATGAAGAACCGTTCTTTTTGGTCTGCTCTTATTTACTGCTAGTGAATTGAAATGTAATTGACACCACTGAGAACAAAATCAGGACATCTAATTTTAGCGGTGCTCTGAGATTTTGAGTCATTGGTATATGCTACTTTTGTATCTGTATTCATTTAACTCTTTGCCGAAGGAAGATCGGGATCATTCCAAACTACTAGTTGTAGATAAATATTTGAGTATTCTTTGTTGAACAGACAAAATTAATATTTGTTTATTAATTTATTTAAAACAAAATATTAATGCAATTAAAAGCAATGTAAGTTAATAAAGTGAAATCTAACCAGTACTGCTTAGGGCCTAAGCCTAAAACTATAAAAAATATCTTTTTAAATCTAGTTTATTTTCATTAAATTAGTTCTTAGCTTTAGATTACTTAATTATTTTTTAAAAGATTATTTAAATGCAAATATATTTTAATAGTGTCAAAACATCTGTTTTTAAGCAGTGAATGCCTTAGTAATTTTAGGGTAATCCTTTGCTATAAATGATATGCTACCCTTGGTTGTGTAGGTGTTAGTTTCCTTTGTACATGCCAGATACAATTAAATTTAATTATACCCCTATGCCATTCACCAGTTAATGTTGGAAATAACACTTTCCTTCCATAGATTTCATACCACAAGGAAAACTTGAAATGGCCACTGTCGGTTGTGGGATTCGATTTGAGGATCTAATGATCTACAACTCGAACCGTTATTTTTATATTAATATTTTTACTTATTTAGTACAACAAAACGAAATTCATTTCCACTTTATACTTAAATAGTAGTAAATAAATCTTTATTTGCCTCTCGGCTAAATACTATACATTTCTATCCCTTAAATAAATAATAAATATGTACATGTCATTTCATTTCATATTATAGTTTAAGTGTTTTCTTTCTTTCTTCTATTTCTTTCATCCATCCTAACTTTATTCCCGAATCTTCTAGGATTTCTTCTCTGTTTCTTCTCTCTTCTTTGAGTTCACCGCATTCCTGTAACAGATGTTCTATTGTTTCCAATCCTTCTCCACATAGTCTACATCTTCTCTCTTCGTCTGGTTTCCAGTAATCGTTGACTTTATCTTCATTTCCCCTCCTGTACCTTGCTACCTTCCTGATGTTTTCAATTTTTTCCCATTTCATATATCTTATGGTATGCCGAGAGTTCTTATGTTATTATATTTTGGGTTATATCTGGAGGATTCGATGTTACTTAATCTTTCCTGGTTCTGGATGTCTATGCTTCTTTGTTTTATTCTTCCTTTTATATCCTGTCCTCTTCCTCTCTCATTGTCTATTCCTGTCGATGCGTATCCTTTGCTTTCAAAGAATTTTCATCTCTTGCTCATCCCACCTCTTTCTTCATCTCTTTTTCTGATTTCTTTGTAGCATTCTTCCATTATCCTTCTTTTTTCCTATCAAATTTTTTTCTTCAAATTTTATTGCTCTATCTCCTCTGTCCCTTTTAATCTCCTCTAAGATTTAATTTTTGTTTTTGTAATAAACTTTGACTCGGAATGAATTATATATACTTGTACAAGTAAACAATAATATCATTCGTTATGTATTTGTTGTATAGATGGAGTTAACGAGTATTCCATCCAGGGACACATATCGGTTTGTTGACCCATATCACTGATTAGTGGCGGGATTTGGGATTTCAATATTTGTTGGGAGGGAAAGGGGGGTAGTCAATATCAGAGTTTTGCTTATCATCATTATTTTTAATTGGGGGAAGGGTATTTTTTACCTCCCGCCAAATCCTGTAAGGGAGGTATAGGAATCATGCTACAAATTCGGTATTGAGTTTTCAGTGGATGAGCACGTTTTAGGGTCCCTAGAATACGATTACAATAGTTTCGCGATGAAGTCTGAATGTGTGTCTATCTGTTTGTCAGTCTGTCAATTGCATCCCGTTTGGAAGAGCTGAGTAGATTTTGGTGATAATCCAATAACCAGAAGTGGTAGTTTACTTTAGGGCTCTTTCAAGTTATTTTGAAATATCTCGGTAAATTATGATTTAATGACAATTTTTGTTATTAGAATAATATTTAAATATTATTATCTTCTCTTGTTACTTGATTCATTTTACTCTTGCTGTCTCCATTTACGAATTACAACACGTTAAAGATCAATTAAATTTTGACATTTTGGTTTGAAAAAAAAAAACAGAGCAATAGTTAAAAAATGTCTTTTTTTGACATGTGTCATAATTGAAAACTAATATTTTTGAAGGGATAAGCGTTTCTTGATAGTGTTTGATAAGAAATTTATGGCGGGATTTAATGTTAATTAATCTTAAATGGAAAGAAAATCTGTTTTCTGAAATGTCTGTAGAAATTTCGTAGAAGATTATAATGATATGATATAATGTCAAATTTAAAAGTTCGTTTCTTGCCATTTCTACTTGTTAAATAAATAAATAAATCTCTTTCATGAGATATCAAAGATTTCTCGTTTTTGTTTAATTTTCCGTCTGTCGAATTCTCTGGGTGACGACCCCTCGACGGGAGTGGTTGAAATGTTCAGACTCTTCCAGCGCGCTGTTGGTTTTCTCTCCTCTCTGGTTCTCTTCAGATCTGCGTTCTCTCCTCGTGCGCGATTAATTTCTGAACAATTCGCCGGATATCCTGATTTGCGTGCTGTATTTTTTTGTTCCGTTTGCGCTGCTGCGGTGGCGGAATGAAAACAACGGTTTGGATTGTGTTGGAATATTTGTTGGTTGGACGGGTATTTGGCACATTAAAAGTGGGGAAGGTCTGGTTCTTCTCCGTTGAGAGCTAATATCATGTAATTTTGGTTGGATGATGGAAGTTAAAGCTAGGCGGCCACGCAGAGGCGTGCCCACTTTTTTATTTTTTGGTACCTTCAGTAAGACCACGACACCGAATATACTAAAATATAGTTTGTACTTAGTAACCAAGAGCGTCTATTTTGATGTATTTAATTAATATTAGTCTTGCTCTAAGGCTTCGGTTAGAATCTACAAAAATGAATTAACTGAATGAAATAAACTCTCAAATTCTACGAAATTTTTACAGAAAACAATATACCCGTCCGGTTTCATAAAGAAATTTAACTGTCACTTAAATATCAATTGTTTGTCTTGTGCTGGTCAAACACTTGCAACTACCCCATACGAGTTATGGTGCAGGGAGAGGGAAAACGTTTCCATAGAACTAACACAAAAATTACGTAAAACTAAAACCTTACTTAGGGTTCGACCAGGCCTCTCCGTAAACCTGTCAACCCCAGATGACATCTCAAGCCGATATTTCAGAATATTTGCCGCGATAATCTCAAATGACTATTTATGATAACTAAAATTCTAACACACATGTGTAGCAATAAATTAAACTCAAGAACTCTTATCAAGACGATTTTCGATGCACTTAAATCCAAACGCAGTTTGAAACTTTTTTAAAATCGTTTTTTATTTAACAGAAAAACAATAAATCGTATTCTGAATGTTCGCCTTGTTACACTATTGTATTTCGTTTTACATACATCAAGTTTTCCGTCAACTTATTGTAACAATTTCAGTAGTACCAATACGATATCAGCTGTCACCTGTGCTACTAATATTTTTGTTTATTGATATTGTTCATATAAAGATATTAAAATCTTTATAATAATAAAAAATAAATATACATATACATACAAAAGTGGCAAACCTAAAACAAATCAGTTTGACTGATTGGCAATCACTAAATTCCTGTAGAATTCTCTAAGAAATTGACAAAAAATTAATATGTTCTAATTCGTTAATTAACCAATTTATAGACGAAGAAAAAATTAATACAGTGTCGTATCACATACATACATACATACATAACATCACGCCATGTCCCACTTAGTGGGGTAGCACGAACCCAGAAACACAATCAACCAACAATCAAACATTCCTATCCTGACACACCACTTTCGCCTCGTCCACATTCATAGTACGATTCACACATGCTCGTTTATTCTTCACACTCGGAATCATTCGTTCACGCAACAAACCATCAATCATACCCAACCAGTTATTCCTCGGACGCCCACAACAATATATTGGCATGCAAACTTCAATAAATTGCGTGGAGTAAAACATTCATAATAAATATTCATCTTATTTTAATTGATATATCGTGAACCAAACTAGTCAAATGGGCATTATTGCATGCATTATTAAGTTCTTTTTATTTACAGTTTTGTTTTAAAGTAAATAGATAAATAATACAACAAAACATAATCTCTATATTACATTTCAATTCTCGGGATATATTTTTATGTTTAGTGTTCTCTATTTAGTGCATCAATGCTTGAGAAATATTTTTAAAAACATATAGAAAATCATGCTTGAAATGAAAAGATGTAGATCTAAATGCAAATGTTAATCATATACAGTTAATATGCATATAAAATTATGATTCTTCTACATAAAATTATCTTTTTAATTATCCAAGAACGCAAACTATTTGAAGAGCTCGAGGCACGTGTACGACATATTTGTCCCCTTTCCAATAACGGTCGCAGGAAATAAAAACAATACTGCTAATTTTTATCACAGATTATAAACAATGACCAGGCATTCCTTATGCATAAAAGAAAGGCCGTTAAAATTAATATGTTTTCAAACAGGATCACCATTACGTTTCATATAAAACATTGTTTATATATTTGTTTTCATATTTTGTATCGGAAAGAGTTGGGTTTACAATATTTACGTTTCTAATTCCAAGTGTTTTACTACCGTTTTTATGGGCAGTTGCGCTCGTTACACAAGTGAGAGTTCGCGGGTTCAATCCCCGCTTACTTCAACTTATTACTAAAAATATAACTGCATTCAAATGGATCAGGTTTCACTATAATAAATTCCGTGCTTTGTGCTGCACATAGAATATTACTTCCTGCTATACAGAGTATTAAATAAATAAAGTAATAACTATTTATAAAAATTTAGTTTAATGTGTGATGTGAGAATTTAGTAGCCAAGGCCCGTAGACCCAAGGAACATAAACAGCGTGAGTAATAAAAAGGATATACATCTGCCAGTTGTCAATTGAAACTGACAGTCAGTGTTGCCAACCTCGAACAATGAAATTATTGTAACTAACACTCAAAATTTTGTGTTTTGTCCTCAATTTCGTCTTCGGAATTAATTACTTAATTCTTATTGCAATTTTTGTTTCATGTTACGGCAAATTTACTATAGTACGTCAATATATCTGCCAAAATTATCCTAATTGTACAATAATTATGTAACGGTTGCCAACACGGGGTTTCTCAAAAGCGTCGTATAATGGGTTACTTTTTTATGAAAAAAATAAAATTATTTACAAATATTGTTTAAAATTATTTCCGTTGTTAATAATACATAGTTGTACTCTTTTTAACAAATTATTTCTTACTCCTCTTAAATTTTTCGAAATAATAACAATTCTCTAAATTAGATATTAAAATAAGATATTTTAATAACAAGTTATTAGTTAAAATCGACGATTTGTAAGTTGGAAAATTGGATTCGAATATTTTAGTTTTTAAAACTGTAATCATTTCTATTGTATTTTCCAATTATACTTTAAATGACTAATTTACTAATTTGAAATAGAGAACTCCATTATACTTAACGATTTCACTATAAGGAGGAATTCTAATTTCTAATTAAATACTTGCAATCAAATGCAATTTGTTTACCAGGAATTAATGACTTAGTTCAATTATCAAACATCGTAGAATATGTTTACGTCGCTTATCGTCCAATAACATTATTTAGTGAGTAGTTAGAAGTTATAAAAAATTTTCTATCTGCGAATACTAATTCTGCATCATTACATTAAGCGTACATTGAACTTACACGTTACAATCAACCTTATTTCATTAATCATCAAATGATCTATCATGAAAATGTTGATAACATTTATATTTATCACCTGACGATTGAAAAAATGTTTGAGCTAGTTTCACTTAAATAAAAAGATATGTAAACAGCATAATTTTACAGTCTATAAATTTTTCCTTTTTTCTAGTTTTAAAGTAAGTAAAAATTATAATTTAGCGTTTATTTTCATCAGTTTTTAAATTTAGTGTAGTTAGCAAAATAATTTGTTCAATTCCTGCAATTTATTTGATTATATTTACTGCAAATTACGGTATAAAGAACATAATTCAAAGCTACTAATTTACATTCACATCAGAAAAAAAAAAAACAATTGCTTACACTTGAACCAGTTAACTATATTCTCAAGAGAAGCACTGAACTGGAAAACTTATTGTTCCACAATTAAAAGCTTATTTAAAAATTAAAGTCACGTAATTATAAATAGACGTAGCTTGATACAGTTAACACAACTCTAATTTAGCGTTATTGTGGAAAAGTAACAGGTCTCTTGAATCGTGGTTGATTAATAGCAATGTTAAATTACTGCCAGTAATAACTTTACAATAATTACAACAAACAAAATTAATGTGTGTAATAAAAACCATTTTTCACTGTCGTTCGTATTGTAAACGTTTTATATTTATTGAGAACAGTTTATGAATCAAAAATCTGTTACGAAAATTACGACCTACAAAATATTACAACCGGATAAAAAAAGAAATCTATGAAAACATCTGTTTGTATTTGACGGCAATGGAAATTCCGGACAGTTACGCCACTGGAATAAATTTCACCGAATGCCATTCTCGGCCTATCCGGACCTACGCTACCCTATAATTGTTTTTGAGATGAGTAGTTGATAAATAAAGTTATGTAATCAAAAAAGAAGGGCGAAATAACACAGAAGATATTATTTCTACTATTCGTTATTATTTTTTACGAATATTATTTTACACAATGACCGGTATAAATAAATATTATATTTGTAAAAAGCAAGAAAAACGGAGATAATTAAATTTATTTTTTCTGGGTTCGACATTAATTAAATGTAAACGGTAGATTTAAATTTATCTTGTGGAATTTAGAAAAAAACAGTAATTAATAACATTTATAGCCCTCCAAATTTTTAATAGCTTTCATGTTATAATCAACTCAAGTAAATGTAATTTTTTTTACTCTTCGGAATTATAATTAAATGGGTTCAAGTGAAATAAGCATAATTTAATTATTTTCTTTTTAATTCGTACTCCAGAGTCACTATGTACTTTTTGTTTCATTCCTGTTAATTAATAAGAGAAATTCAGAAAGAAAATCTAATTCAATTTAAATATTAAATAGTTTTTAAATACCAGAGACAGTAAAAAAATAAATAGAATAAATTACCTGGAGTTGAATGACAGTCGCTATTAGATTTCTTGAGTTTCTTCAGCGATAAATAAGACAAATTTTATAAGTAGTTGTTCATGCAACCAGTTTTATTCTAGTGTATATGTTACATAGATTACAGGCGCTGCAAACATCAGTAGTTGAAAGTTTTTTCTTCAAATTATCTAATTAAATTTTAAAATGTGGTACTTGCAATATCAATTTATAATATGCAGATATAATATTGAAAGTTAAACACTTACAAACAGATTCACAAAAGAGTTTATCGTTAACTCCATTATTTCTTGTAAGTTCATTCACCAATCATGAAACATATTTATTTTAACTAACAATTTAGTTAATTTAATTAATTTAGAAACGAAGTAGATGATGAAAAAAATGAAGTTAGCGTTAATTCCTTTTGTGAATCGGCCTGTGTATTGGAAAGTGTAGATATTTTTCAAATAAATATACCGTGTGTCCCACGTCAATGTTGACATAGGCAGTTAACATGTCAAATTAGTTTTTTGTAAATAAAAAGTGTCCGGCAAATATTATTCATCCAAATTTTATATCATAATACTGCCAATATCCCTACATCTTATTTAATTCCGATTAATTTATTTTGATACCGCAATTTAATGAAATTAATAATAATAATTCCTAATTTTCCGCGTATTCTTTTTATTGCTACTGACGTATAGTGCCTGCAATTTGTTTTAAATATTGTAATCTGTCACTGTCAATTTCTGGCGATAGAAACCATTCGCCGTTTATTCCTGTGAAGTATTCAGATATTTGTCTGGCACTGCGCCCCCATAATACATTCTAATAATATTTACACGGTTCTCGACATTTAACGTATTTAGGGTGACAATTTTTTCGATGAATTATAAAACCCATAATTCACGACTGTAAATTATGATTCATAATTCACTCTTCTCCACCAATCACAGAGAACAGGTTATTTTGAATACGTGATGTGGATCACCAAGCAACAGCCGTTTGACAGTTGACATGTAGTCAGTTGTCATTGTGTATTTTTATGTTCACGTTTTTCAATGTGTTTTCAACGAATTTCGATCATTTTCAAAAGTGATTTCCTAATTTACAGAAGTAGAAAGAAGTATAGTATTATATTCGGGATTATGGCCATTATTTACTCGGATGATTTGCATCACATCATAGTCCCTCATATAATAATATACTATTGGCTACTCTATTCATCTCTTCACCAAAAGAAACTATTTTCTATAACACTGTTTTGGAAACTGGGCATTCCACTATTAAAAATTGTTATGAAATCACTAACATTCCATACGCGGCGTATGGAATATTTTCGACGAATCAGAACCGCTTATTAGCGCGACATGTGAAGTATCTTGATTCAGTTACTATGGTTACATCTGTTTGTTTTAATTTGATTTATTTGAGTTTGACGTTTTCAACAGTTTTATATTTGCATTTTTGTATAATTTCCAAAACCTTTTTATAGAAAGTATAGTCTACAACATGTAACGGAATGGCCTATCCCACACTCGCAAACCGTAGCCCTCGCCTTTGGCTCGGGCTACAAACTTTTTGCTCGCGTGGAATATGTGCCATTCCATTACTTGTTGTAGAATATACTATTTTCTACGACCACTTAGAAATCTGCTCATTGTATGTTTGTTGTTGCTAGGGATATGAGGTACATTGCCAGCATCGTGCGAAATGAATTTGTTTTGTGCGTATATCGATGCAGGTCAGCTCATTTAAGTACAGGTGCCATTGCTAGGATACATATTTCGAATTGTTATATATTCTAATAGTAAAAGCGGGACAAATTTATTATCAAAATTTAATTAATTAGGAAATAATATCGTGGTCATAGAAAAAGTATAGTGTACAACTCGCATGGAATGTCCATTTCATACTCGTATGATTTGCAGCATTCGCCTTCGGCTCATGCTACAAACTTTCATACTCGTAGGAAATGAGTACCATTCCATGCTTGTTGTACAATATACTATTCTTGTGCAATACACAAAAAATATAATTCGGGGCGAAATTGATGGATTGCTACCAAAATCAAATCATTTCGTAGTTTGAACATCTGTTGAAAACGGACATCGAAAATTTTAACCCGTCACAAAACTTCCTTAACATTTATGCTTGGGAGTTAAAAATTCAGCCATCTATATTATATTAACCAACCCATTAAATTCAGAACTATGATACCTAACATTACATTTAACGTTGGAAATTAGCATACACGTCAACAAAGATACATAAAATAACTTTTGAAATTACAACAGCGCCTCGCAGAATATATCTCACATTCAGTTTGCCCAACGGTGCCATAAATGCAAATAGGTGCAAACACATGGCTTACTAGATACATACACACCGACACTCTGCGACGACCACAGCAAGAGTAGAATTTGGGCATGGATTGCATTGCACGCTCGTCATGTACAGAATACCAACACAAATTACACCAACACGGCCGGAATATTGGCGGTATTCAAGGATGCGCATTGCGAATAGATCGCTCATCAGCTGGATAATAGCCACGTGTTCTGCTATTACAACATTCAGTTTGTGTACTGGTTGTTTCAATGACGCCCTGTGGTCTGGATCTGGAATGGAATTGGCAATCAATGGGATATTTGTTTCGTATTTAGCGCGATTCATGCTGGAAATATAAAGAAATTCAATTAATATTCAATCTTTTCTTTCAGATTTCGACAAGGGCTGCCTGACACTTCTGCTGGGATTCCACAAGACGGGAAAATGGTAAGTACTTATACATATACTAACCCTGAATTTAATTATTTAATAATCACATTTATGGGGTAAATGGCGCAGTCGAGCTTCAAAGCCGACAAATTTTCGAAAATTGTACCACGTAAAAATTAGGTACCCCTGTGGTTCGTCCACCACTACCATCCTTGGAGGCCTTAATTTGACGGCTGGTAATCGTACTTCAAAAATATATCATAATTGGGCATCCAAATTATCAATAGATGGCGCTGATCACAATTCACGAAAGGTACATGTCAAATTCATTTTATATTATATATGATGGCGAATGCGTGCTCTAGTATTGGTAGGTTATATTTATTAGCAGCAGAACTGTGGTCACACACACTGCAAAATTTTCCTGTTCCTATAGTTTTTTTTTTTTTTTTTTTGAGAAAATTCAATCTTAACTTATAATCTACAAATACATTATACTTTCCATTTTTACATCTTATTCAAATAATACGGCTTAAACAAATGTAATATTTACATTGGAATACTCCTAAAATAATTACTATTGTTATTAATTTAAAAAAAAAATAATTAATTGCAAAATACAATGAAATTTATGTACCTTACGTTTAGTTCAGCTTACTACCTCTAGTTAGCATATTTTAATTTTGGATGCCCAATACCAAGACCTGCTTTGAGCAGAGTGCAACACCCAGAAATGGGTAAATGTTGTGATGATATATTTATTTATTAATAATCACATTTGACACATAAGTTAACCTTGCACTACTTCACTTCCAATTTGGATGATTCTTCTTGATTTATATATTATTTTACTTCCAATTAAAGGGTAAAATAGTATTAAGTGGTGCTCGAACTTCTTTCAAGGTGGAACGTAGAATCGAGATAACCCTCATTCCATTAAAAATGAGTACCTACTGTG
Source organism: Poecilus cupreus (assembly GCA_963942605.1). NCBI lineage: Eukaryota > Metazoa > Arthropoda > Insecta > Coleoptera > Carabidae > Poecilus > Poecilus cupreus. The sequence goes on along the minus strand of OZ012725.1, from coordinate 3,762,496 downwards.
ATTCTAGTTTGTCGAGCGTGCGTTGTGTAAGCTCAGGGTTTGTTTGTGAAAAAAGCGATCATATAAAATGAAGTTTTGATGTTTTAGTTCATTTAACTACACTAAATTTAAAAGCTGTTGGTTTATTATAAATATATAGTATAATAAATATAGATGTGCCAATTGTATGTTTATCCTCACAGCAAATATGATTATTGGAATATAAATAGATACATAAATGTCAGGGCACCTTAAAAAATATGTGTACGTATCTAAAAAAAAAAAAAATGTCAAGTCAAAATGGATAAATGACTTGATAATAAAAATTCCCACATCAGAAAAATTTAATTTGCAAATCTAATAACTATTATAAAAACAATAATTGACAATCGCTCAAAAGTTTTTGATATATTAGTTCAACTTTTCTGCGGTAGAGCTTTAATATCATACACGAGACGTGTCAATTACTGTAAAAAATAATTATTTACGATTGTTGAAAATGAATTTTTGACGTTTTAGTTTAGCTCTTCCCGCTGCGACCTAAAATTTGATATCAAAGTCGGTGTGATTCAAATTTCATTTATTAAGATATTAAGAATAATTGATGATCGTAAAAAAAATTTTTTTTAGCCAGTACAGTTCAAGTCTTATTCCTGAGACCTTTACGCTGATATCAAACTCGAAAGGGTTTAATCAATATTTATTACATGTCATTTTCCGAAACATTACACATATAATTTTGAAGCATGAGAAGTTCAAAAATAAATATTATTTTTTTGAAATAGCACTTTTATAGATTTGTGTATTCAGTTTTCGTATTCGTGGGCTTGTAAGTTATAATAAAGTTAAAACTGAAAAGGGCAAAATAAAATAGAATAAGGATGACAATTTACTAAAATGTATTCATGTAATGTAATATAATTCCAATACCATTATGGAAATGGAAATTCTAAGAACATTACTAAAAGCAAGTACAATGTCTAAAATTTACATAAATCAACTAAAATTAAAGTTAAACCAGTCTCAAAATAAATAAAAAGTATCTTCACTCTGTTAAATTAGAAATATGGTAATACAAGATCTAAGATAAAGCAGAAAATAGCAGACATTTGTCAAAAATCATTCTCCACTTCATATTTCATCTCAATGTGACCTACTTATTTGTAGAGCTGTACCAGTATTCAACATTAAACGAAGTTGTTATTGAATTGAAATCAAATAAACATTACCTTCCATTGACATCGGTACAATGTTCTAATTCCAAACGTGAGAACCTCAAAATATCTTGAGTTAACTTTAATGTGTTCATGAAAGCTTCCTGAAACAAAACTTTAAGTCAAAAGTTATTGAACGTTGTTCGCAAGTCTGAAAGAAGCCTATTAGGGATGCTTTTAGAAAAGCACATTGAAGTACACCTCTAAGTCTAAACAAAGTTCATTATTTGCGAAGTAAGTACGTATAAGGTACGAGTATGTTTTCAACTTTTGTTCCTTTTGTGAAACAATATTTCTAATATTGTCAACTCGCTCCGTTGGTTGGCTGCAGCAAGATTCGATTATTTTCTTTAGAATGTCAGCAAAATGAAATTCTCAAAGAATTTTTTACAAAACCACAATATATTTGATCGCTCGTTCGTGGTCTTGTTCGACTTTTTGTAGTTATTTCAAATATTTCATTAATATTGACATATTTGAAATGTGAAAATAAAACGGATTTTATTGTCATTCAATCAAATGAAATATTCTCCATGAATTTAATCCTAATAGCTTTATTTTCATTTATATGTTTGTATATCAGGGCTTATAGGTTACAAACTTCACTGAAAAAATATTTTTTATGTAGAGAATAATATTATAGCAGACTGGGTTCTGAATTGTAGCCCAAAATTTCGGCGGTCGATTCTAACCAACCCTAAGTACTTCTAACTCTATTATAATTATGATATACCCGTTAACAAAGAAAATGCATGTCTGAGAGATGTGTCTTTAACGTAGTAGGTCCTCCCCGGGATTTCGCGCTCGTGAAATTAGCTACTTTTTATAATCCTGACTCTCGGGTTTTACGTTTTCTAACTCGGAATGAGAGTGATTAGCACAATTACAATTGGACTTATTATCTGCTAATGAAGAAGTCAAACTCGACAAAGTATTATTAATTCAAAAGGAGTTGGAATATGAAATAATAGGAACGCCGATACGTACTCTGAAAAGTATCTATATATCGGATTCGTTATTAACTATAAAGCAGTCATCGATAAAATCAGAATGCGTTTTTTAAATTTCTGACACAATTGCTACAAAACGCGTGGTCTATCTGTATGTAGTGGGTTAATCGACGAAGAAATGTTTGTACGCATATTTTGTGACACCTTAGTAACGTCCAAAATGTTAATTGCCCATATCAAAAATGTCATTTTTCAACCGTTGTTTTGTTTTTTCAAAAAACGCAGGTTAGCAGATTTAATCGAAAATATCAAAATATATTTTTTCTTTAACGTATTGTAATTCGTAAATGGTGACAGTAAGAGGTAAATGTTTTAAACAATAATAGTAAAAAATAATATTTAAAACATTATTCTAATAACAAAATTTTCATTAAATCATAATTTACTGAGATATTTTAAAATAATTTGATAGAGGTCACTTCCCGTTATTGGTTTATCACCAAAAAGTAATCAGCTCTTCCAAGGGGGATACAAAATTTTCAGTATAGTAGTTTATGAGAAACTGTAACTCCAGAGATCCACATAGATAGACAGACAGACACACGCAGACATCATCGCGAAACTAATAAAATCGTATTGTAGGGACCCTAAAACGTGCTCATCCACTGAAAACTCACTACCCGATTTTTAGCATGATTCCTATACCTTCGTTACAGGATGTGGCAGGAGGGAAAAAATGGCAAAGACAGTACTACCACTACCACATCCACTGGAATCTGTTGTAATTTATATGACTTGTTGGTCACGAGATCTTCAGTTCGAATCCCACAGACGAGAGTTGTATGATTTCTTCTTCACTAACATCTTTAAGGGCCTCGATTTGACGATTGGTACCCGTATTTCATGCATAAATATATATCATTTATTTGAAAATTGAAAACGGCGAAAATATATGAATACTATCAATGCATGTACGTGTGTATTTATTTATAACAAATTTGACCGCATTCCAATTCCGATTCCAATACACCATGAATCAGAATTCAAAAATGCTTATTGATTACTGCAATACAATAAATAGCATTAATCTAAATTGGTTACCGCTTGCCGGATTTGAATAAATATCCCAAGCGGATTTATTTCGGGTTTTTCAGTTTGATTGCCAAACTTTATTTTCTGTTTTCTCATTTACATTTAAATTACAATAGTTTCAGTTTATGTCTGAAATTGTTGTTACGTATCCTGACATCATCTCGCATGAAGCTTATGACATTTGTGACGTCACGACTAGATGCTCAACTCCAAAAATCAACAACCGTATCGCAAGACGGAATTACATGTGAGTGAATGTACTGCGTGTCGATCTCTCTCATGTGAGTAGTTCTGTCTTTCTTTGGCTAGTCTTTGTTTTTGAAGAATGTAAAACCAAGATGTTCAAACGGTGGAACTTCTGGAACTTTATTAATTGTTTCTTTGAGTGAAACTGGACATCGTGTTATTTTCTTAATAATTTACGCATGGATGAACTGTTTTTAATCGTCTACCGTTAATTATTTTTTCTACGTAGGCTGATAATTGTATCATTATAACTTTGAAGTTGAATGAGCTCCAGAAATGTTTTCACTTTTGAAATATGAGGAATATGTCTTTGATTTTGGTGTTGTTTATAAATTGTTTCATAACACATTTCCTAAAACTTTCTTTTGACTTAAAAATAAAGAAATTAACATAATAATAATTACGGAAATGAGACAACACCAAAAAATATTTTAGCACATTTATATCATTGCCATTCTTCTATAGGACAATTCAAGAACTTCATTCGATCAGAGAGAAATTTGTACATTTCAAAATTCAGATCAAAAATTTATTCACGTTTTGGTCCAAGTGCATTTAAACATGAAAATTTATTTTTACGGGTAACAACATAAACTATTGATATAAGTAAGGTTGTTACATTTTAGCAACAGATAAGGATTTTCTCGTAACAATCTGGACTACTTGCATAGAAAGCGTTCTTAGCTAACAACGTGTTGATATTTAACAATGGCCATAATAGCTCACACAAACTTTTAATATTTTGTTACTTAATTCTTTAGTTCATAATTTAAGCTACGTTTAGTGCTACTAAATTATCAATTACATTTATTATTTGCAAATAGCAATCAGTTGAAGATCTGTCGATTTAAAACTGAATTATATTTAGAATTTCCATCTAATGGAAGTGACATCTATTGAAATATTTTTAAAGTAATCAGAAACAATTTCAATAATTTAATTATACAGTGATAAATAAAACAGTATTTGTTATATAAACTATACAGTATGATTCAGTATGATTCATAACGTACGGAACAGATTCTAGGTGTAACTAGGGGGCTCCAAAAGTAATGTCTTTTCTTTAATAAACTTTGAATAAAAACTCAATGACAAAAAAGATACAGCAAATTAAAATTGTATCAATTAATAATCTAAACAGTCATTAAAACTACAGCGGTTAATTATATTTTAAATCAAAATTGGAAATACTTTAAAGTTAGTTAAACAATTTTAAATTAAAAGAAAAAATATTACCTAATATATTATTATAAAAGTTACTGCTATTTAAAAATTTCTTTTATTGCCCAAAAATTGCTTTCCATATGGTTGAGAGCCACATCTAGAAAACAAGTTGCTATTGAAGTTCATTTAAATGTCAATTCATTAATTGTCAAAGTATGTTAAGCACAAAATAATTAATACTTTCAATAACGAGGAATATGTAGACAAGATTATAATTTATAGAATAAGTTTTGTAGGAAAATTGAATAGATTTCACTGCTTTTGCAATTATTTTTTGTTGAGTGCATAATTTAAAATTAAAATAACAAAAAATTGTCAGATTTTAAAGAAACATAATTTCTATGGCAACGAGAAAATAATAATTTTCTCAATTATTTTCAGTGGTATTCAATAGGTGGCCGTTTATTTAAAAAAAAAACTTTAATTTGCTGTAACTTTTTGGTTATTAAGTTTTTGTCGAAAGTTTAGAAAGAAGCATTATTTTACAATGTCAACAAATATAAAACTTTATTTACAAAGTAAATATTACGCCTGTAATTAATCATTAAAAGTACATTATTTTTCGTGTGACGTCAGATCGCCTAGTGACAGATATAGATTGCGCACGCATAATTTTGGCCATCTTGGTGATGAGTGTTGTGTTCCATCAGTTGTATTATTGTTTTATTTGTTGAAATCTTTAAATTCTCGTTAAAATTATAATTATGGTTATAAAGTATTGCTTTGAGCCAAATTGTGAAAACAGGAGCAACAAAAATTCAAAATTATTATTTATTTCAGCGCCGTTTTGTCATCAGGCACTATGACGTCACACTGTTTTATATACCGGGTGGAGCATCATACCTGTGTACATAGGCGATTAACATGAAAAAACAGTTTTTCCGTGCGCATTGCTCCCCAAATTATTTTAGGCAAAAATGCTTCAAATACATGTTGTAGAGCATAAAATTCTGCATCTAAATCAATAAACAGAATTACTTTTACTTGCTTTGTAACGACAGAAATTAAATATGAAAACATGGAAAATTACGTTAAAAATATCAAATAGCCATGGAATTGAAACAAAAATAAATAAATTTTTGACATTTGACAGATGAATGATTAATTTGACGGGTAAAATATCAAATAGACAGAAAAACGATAAGAATTTATTTATTTTTGTTTCAATTCCATGGCTATTTGATATTTTTAACGTAATTTTCCATGTTTTCATATTTAATTTCTGTCGTTACAAAGCAAGTAAAAGTAATTCTGTTTATTGATTTAGATGCAGAATTTTATGCTCTACAACATGTATTTGAAGCATTTTTGCCTAAAATAATTTGGGGAGCAATGCGCACGGAAAAACTGTTTTTTCATGTTAATCGCCTATGTACACAGGTATGATGCTCCACCCGGTATAATCTTTAGTAATTAATTACAGGCTTAATAATATTACAATCTGGATGAAAACACGAAAAATATTCATATATTAACTTCTATTTTCGTAATATAAAATAAAATAATTGATTGAAAAGTATATATATATATATATATATATATATATATATATATATATATATATATATATATATATATATATATATATATATATATATATATATATATATATATATAGTCTGTGGACTTCTGACAATGAAACCTGTGAAAATATCTAAATAGCACTTTTAACTTTACCCCTATGGTTACTCTTTCACCAAACTAACATCTTTGGGGGCGCCACTTGACCGATGATCATAAAAATATATAACCTACCGGGATCTATGAAAACAGAATAGCAATGGTTCTCTAGTATGCAAATTCTCAATCGCACACATTTTGAGCAACACTGCCACATCCTACAACCTCCTTACATCCCTAACACCTCTGGCGTTAACCTCAACATCTTCGTCTTCCTCTGGTGGGGATGACACAGACTCCGCTGCCACACTATGTCCATCCGGCGATGTTTCTGCCGCTAACAGCACTTACTGTCCCCGATGACGGTCCGCGGTCCGCGTCCGTCCCGGATGCGGCGCTAGTGCGCGTGACGTCACGCCGCTCTCACCTGCGAACGACTCGCCGACAGGGATGCCGAAAGTCGGTCAGTGGTGCTTCGTTCTTTGGTGCTTCAGTTGCGCGAACGCCAAGTATTGAAAGACACGCACGCCGAGCGCACGTTTATACGCTCAGTATTATTTACGCGCTGTTCGAATTACAAAGTGAAGATTAGTTTTGTGTTAAAAACCGAAGAGTTGGTTCATGGTTTGAAGTGTGTTTATGTTTTAGGTAAGTTAAATATATTTTCAATGAACAAAACTAACTTTTAAAATGTTTAAATTTTATGAACTTAATTATTATTTTATTTTTACGAAGATGAGAAGCGGACTAACTGTTTGCCAATTTTTATGAACACAAACGACCATGCTCTTCAGTGGGATTCGAACTCACGACCTCTGGCGTGCTAGGCTAGTTTATTTAATTGTTGAATATATTATTCATTTACAAAATATATTTGTATTTTTAACACCTTGACACTTGGTACTGTAATAGTGATAAAATAAATAGATACATATATCGGCGCACTATTTATTGGTATATTTTTGCTTTTACCGGGCGTCGATCTACGGTCCCCAAACATGTTAGAAAAGGGGAACTACTAGGGTTAAGTTAAAATTAGCAACTGTTGGCTGTGGAGTTTTGAAAAATTTGTCAATTTAAAAACAAGTAAATTTAATTGTTGACTATTAATAAATACAATACTTTATTTGAAATCGGCACTAAAGTGCTCAAAATTCGTCATTAAAAGTTCAGAAATCGTCACAAAAGTAACCCATTATACGACGATTTTGAGCATCCCAGTGTTGGCAACCGTTAAATAATTATTGTACAATTAGGATAATTTTGGCAGATATATTGACGTACTATAGTAAATTTGGACGTAACATGAAACAAAATTTGCAAGAAGAATTAACTAATTAATTCCGATGACGAAATTGAGGACAAAACACATAATTTTGAGTGTTATTTACGATAACTTCACTTCTCGATGCTGGCAACACTGATTGTCAGTTTCAATTGACAACTGACAGATGTATAAACTTAATGTATATTGTAATTTTTTTACATTTTTTTTGAATTTTAGATTTCAAATAAAACTTAATATGTACCTCGGCACTGAAGTTCCTTTTTATCACTCACATGGTTTTTTATTTTCCTCGGCCCTACGGGCCTCGCCAACTAAATTCCATATTCGTGATAAAAAATTGAACTTCAGTGCATTGATACATAAATAACTATTATTCCCAACTTATTCTAATTTTTGCTAAATAAAACTTCAAAATAATTAATTTTGCTGCATAATATTTCACGGCAAATAAGAAGTTGCAAGTGCAGAGTTGTTTAAAATTATAAAATATTCTTTATTTACATACATACCACAGAGATTTGTCATCATCATAAAGTATGATGAAAAACTTAACATTCAAATATGTAAATACAAAATTTCCATATTTTTGTTTTAATGGACGTGCTAAATAGAGACACATACACAAAAATAGAAATCATATTTTCCAGCGGAATTACTACTAGATACAACATCCGATTAAAATAAGAAAGTTAAAGAAATTCAAGAGCAAGCCGGACATCACTAATCATGAACACAATGCGACTATGAAGAAATCTAGGTCTTTATATGTTTTGTGTTTATGCGTTAAAATATAGATATTATCTGGAAAATGTTACGAAAACTTGTATTGTTATTTGGCCTTTCAACAGAAATTAGTTATTTTATTTTACAACAGTAAGCATGTAATACATAAATAAACCTGCTGCTATATTGATTGTTTTTTACGTTTTTGCAAAGTAGAAAAACTTGGAAACAAACCTCGATATGTACTACGTTATATAATGAAATAATGTCATTATTGTTCATGTTCATATAAATGGAAATATGAAGTAATGTGTAATTTGTCAATAGCGAATTATTATGGGTATTGACAAATATTTGGAGCGTGCCATGAATTTATAACTAATTTATGTTTACCTGTAATCAAAATTGAAGTTATTTTAATTGAGTTTCTAAATGCCGGACCACTGGAGACCTCTAAACATACAAATTCATTAATTTATTCATTAAAAAGTGCCCAATATAATGGCTTATGTCGAGGTTTGAATTTGCAAATCTATTGGATTATAACGAGGATTATACATAAGCTATATGACATGATAATGTTTTTATTTATGTAGGAATAAATATATTAACATGTTTACTTTTTAAACTTAGAAAAATAGCCACAGTTTGACTGACAATCTTGACAAATTTTACTGTTGTCACAGTTTCCCGGTCAAGTTTATTGATTGAATTTGGAAATTTTGTTTTAGAATATGAAATATGGTGATATTTAAATGTACATTATAAATCTTTAAATTTATAAATCCAACATTAACCAATAAAGGTATTTATCCAACACCTCTCAATAAATGCTCTATAACTATGGCGATTTTATACAAGGAAAGTAGCAAATTACCCACTAGTGGGTATAATTTTGAGGAAAGTCACTAGTGAGTGTTTTTTATTTATAACAATAATAATAACAGACAACATCTTGGTAACTACTTCGATTGACATTTTAATTTAAAAATTTAAAGCATACGTCACTGTCAAATAATATTTCTTTTATAAATTTTGAATTTATTGAGAGGGTGTTGGATAAAATTATACTTCACACGTGGGCAAATTGGAATTACACACTCGATAAAATTATCACACTCAGCCTTCGGTTTCGTGTGCTAAAATTTCTCTCGTGGGTAATTCCTTACTTTGCCCATTTGTAAAGTAAATAACTATTTTCCACACCTGTCAAAAAATATACCCATAATTCAACCGTTGTACATCAATTAATTACCTTTATTACTGTTGCTAATGAAATAATATTGACAGTTCGATGAAATAATATTATTCATTCGTTATTTTAAATTCAAAACTTGCCTGTGAAAAGAGTAAAATCAAAATCATTTTTAAGTAACTTTTTCCACATGAAAAGCCAAAGACTAGTTTTCTTATTTTTAATACATTTATTTTCTTTTTGAACTTAAACTGTGACTGAATACTTGGTTTTAAGATTTTCTGCTAAATGTCAAATCACTTGAAAATGTTGTTACAACAGTACGCAGCCTATGGATAAAGTATAGTATTCTACTCGCATGTAATGGCTATTACTCATTCGAATGATTTACATCACTCGCCTACGCTCGTGATGCAAATTTCATTCTCATGAGTAATAGCATACATTACATGCTCATTGAATAATATACTATAAATTTATATTTTTAAATTATATTTCTAAATCTAAATCTGTAAATTAAATCTAGTTTAAACCATAACCATAAAGATTAGAAAATTTGAACTTTTGAAGTTTTTTAATTACCAATGCATAATGAAGCTCACAATATGTTCCTTAGTGAGAGAATTAAAGCCCGAGAGCAAAGCAATGTTCATGCAGCAAAAACTGAAATTAAAATGCGCCATTTTAAAAAACAAATGCAAACAAACGTCTTAGCACTTAGAGGTTCCGTAATGTAGATCGTGTTTCATCCAACATTTCCGTGTTTCCGGTAATTTTCCGGGTACGGAGCGTAAAAATTCCGCGTAATAATCCAGACAACATTAACCGCGTAATCAGGAGAGCGAGTGCAGCACAGCAGCTCTTTCAGTTTATATAACAGATGCAGAAATGTTTTATTCCATTTATACTCTCTACTACGATATTATTTGTGCATATTTTATTACTGTAATAACATGAAGATAGCGCGGTTTTTACTGTTTGAGGTTTGAAAAAGTTGTATAAATATTTTCACATGTAGTTCCTTCAAAATGAAGGGCGTTTGCCGTTTGAAATTCAAATGTGACAGAGGTATGCTATACCATTGTATTTTATTACAATAATGTTGAGCCTAGCGAGATCTTGTATTGAATTTTCTCTTTGATGTATTCTACACTTTCCAGTGTACTGTTACACTATTTAATCATAGACAAAGTACCCTTTTACACTCAAATTTCAACCTTAACTTACAGTACGGCCAACGGAAATGACACCTGGCGAGAAAGTGAGCTAACTTGACATTTCTAGTTACACGTATGTTTCAGTACGTAAGTTTATTCGACTGCAGTACCCTAAATAACAATAATTATCTACAAAAAAAAAAGAAGCGTAGAATTTAGCGAACTATTCGATAAGCTGTGGATATAAAATACATTTTCTGAAAATATAACATAACTATTTAAAAATCTAAACATGTTGATAAAGCTTTTAGAGCTCATAGTAAATAAAAAAGCTTTTGAATAAAGTTCTGTAAAATAAATTCAACGTTTCGATTTACTACACAGAACTTATTCCAAAAGCCTTTTTGTATTAATCTCAACACGATTATTTACAGAAAAGATAATTTTCAGAAAATGCATCTTGTATTCCAAATTGTTTGGTAATTAATTAACTAATTTAGTAATTTGCGTGCAACTGAAGAATTCAGTTATAACACTGAATACTTCAGTGATTTTTGCTGAATATGGTAGTTAAATCATCCTTTGCTTTGTCTCATGTATAAATTAAAATTATTCAAGTAATTAATAAAGCATTAAAAATAAAAATGTAAATCAACAATAATTCAATTATGTTTTAAATTTTAATGTGACAATCGCCTGAATTCTTTTGGCATTTGAAAACATGATTCTTCATTAATTTATTTGTTTATTATAAATGAGTAGTTCAACAGGAAACAATTCTCTATAATTATAAAATTATATTAACGCTTACTCAAACCGTAAACAATCAGTATAATAAATAACGCGACCAAATGAATGTCACTCGGCGAAAATATGAACTAATTAAACGTATATGTATATTTGTATGTAACAAGTAAGTTTGTACTGTACTAATTAAATATTTTGTATTTATTTGTATTTTTGATTTTTAAACATGCTTATAATTTCACTGTAGCACTAAAATTGACAATTTTGCTTTAATTATTTTATAATCTTGACAACAATCAATTTTCTGTATTAATTTGTTTATTATAAAGTAATAGTTCAACAGGAAACATTTTTCTATGATTATTAAATGATATGTATACACTTATCAAACAAAAAACAATCATCTTGACTTCCTACTAAACAAGAACATTAATAAAAACAATTTCTTTAACGTATTATTTTCAGGAGAAGACAAAAATTTAATTAAAAAAATATACTATTATACTGTTAATGCGATAAAACTAAGATCATTTGCCTTAGGAATGTAAATTAAACAAATAATGTATAAAATGCCCAACACTATTTGTATAAGCTCTTATGCTTGAAACAAATAAAGTATTATAATTATTATTATAACTAAAAACAAACGACAAATAGACAATGCAATTTAGGAAAATTTTATTCGGTGAAAAAAGTGAATCAACTTTAATTTGAACCCTAAAAAAACAAGATTCATTTAACTATTAAAAATTAAACTTCCAAAATCTTTGAACCGATTTAAGTAGGATTCAATTTATTCAATTAACTCGTTGTCCAAAATTATTTTTTGATATTTGACTTGAAGTCTTCTTTTTGAGACCTCGCAATTTTCATCTAATGCGATAGGGTTTAATCAGTATTTATTACGTTATTTTTCAACATTAATTATAATTTAGTTTTTCTCCAAATCTGAAAGTACTACGAGATACGAGAAAATTTCAAATAATATTTTTATTCCGGATATTATTATTAACATCTTACATATTTGAAACATTTTTTGCTGATTTTATATTCGAAATAAACTAAATACATTGTTTCCTGTATCAAGTAAACTTCCACTTCCAACTTTGCAATTATTGTCAAAATAAGCATATTTATTAGCATTGTCCTCAAACTTAAAATTATGAAGTTTCATTACTCTATATTTTTCCGTTTGTGAGTTATTCAACACAAACATGCATCCATCCATCCCTATACAGACGCCATAGAGAAAATGGCCAAACCAGATTTAATAAGTGTACGAATACAATTCGACTGTAGCGCTAAAAATGCATAGAATGCGGACAATAATTTGTGTTTATTATAAATTAATTGTTAAACACGAAACAATATTCTGTAATCATAAACAATCAGTATAATAAACATGATCAAGAGAAGAATGTATCCCTGTGAAAATCTGAACTAATTTGACATATCTTGTTAGTTGTTAACGGTATAAATATCTCAGTATATATTTCCTTATCTATAAAACAAATAAATTTATATTGTATTGAATATTTATTTTGTATTTCTTTGCTTCTTTCTGATTTTATATGCCAGTAATTAATAATGCACATTTTAAATTAAAATTCAAGTCAATAATGATTGGATTATACTGATTAAAAAAGACAACATTTTCAATAAATGAAGACTAATGAATGATTCTAAACTTGTAAATATTTCTGTGCCAACATTATAATAATGTTTGCTTAGTACCTTAACAAAAACAAATGCCTGTCTTATTAGCATGAGTCTTTTTGTTAATTTATGCTCTACATTCTAGACCTACTGTAGTCTCTTGTTTTTGCAGTTCAATTTATCCTTCACTAATTACAATTAACAAAAAGCATAATTAATACAGTTACGAAAACGAACAGATGATGCTGAGAGATGAACGTATTTGATCTTTAGAATTTGATGTATCGTATTAGAATTGAAATCTAAGGATTGAATAAAAGATTACGACTTTGTATTTAAATGAAAGGTGTGGAAGAATGCAGGTGTGTATTGTTTGAAAGATCAGAACGTTCAGAAGTAAATGTTAAACTGTTCCCTTGGACTTCTTCATTATTTCAACATCTTATCGACATTCTTTTATGGATGAACTACGAGAAGAAGTTTATTGTAAACTCCCACAAATGCCATCGAAGTGTATTTTAAATTAAAATTGTTTTGTGTGAGAATTATAGACTATTTTACAAAATTATAACTTTCTTCAGTTGTCAGTCTCTCGAACTGCAGGCTTCTTTAACTTAGTTAAGTAATTTCATTCGAACTACAAGGCACATTCATTATTTAACAACAAAGGAGCAAATTTATACGCAGGATTATATTTTTTCTAGATTGAAATGATTTGTATTAGACATTTTCGGAACATGAGACTGAAACTTATGGGCTTTCTGTTTGGTACTTGATAAAGTATAGGTCATTTTTATATACAGTGAAGTGATTTGTCTCCATAATAAGTAGGTTTGAAGCTTTTCCAATAGAGGTCACTACTGGTAGTTACCAGTAGGAGATTATATTATAAAAATTATATATAAATATATTATAAAAATTATAAATAAATTCCTAATTTTATTGAAAATCCTTATTTTAATGATATACATACTTTAAATTATCTTACAATTATGTCGTATATTTTTATTTTTCTTATTAAATCACAATTTGACAACTTATTAAATATATTTAAGATTGGTTCATTGCCAACACTGCTACACCGCCTTGCGTCTGATAACCTAACTTTTAACGTGTCAGCCTGTCAGTTGTGTTCTCAAAATGTATTTTAGGTCCGAGCAAATCGTTTTTAGAAACATATTGTGAAAAAAATGTTGTGTCTAACACGAGAGGAAAGCTCTTCTTCCACTCTCGTTCGAAATGCGCTTTCCTCTCTAGTTTGACAAATAACTATTTCCGACGACCACTACGAAAAGTACATAAATTCTCACACTAAACTATTACTGAAAGTTGGTCATTGCATATCACTAGCAATGCTGTGTGATATGAAAGCTCATTAGCCAATCAGATGAGTCCGCAACTGTGTGATATTATTTTATCACACGCTGTGATAACTGAGCGAACTAACCTAAAAATTTGTATTTATAAGTTTGACAGTTGCTGATAATTTGCTGCATTTATACAGATTAAGAATGTTGGATCCTGATTTATCAGTTTTTAACATAATTTTTGGTGAATTCTGATAGCAATGATGTTAACATAATCTGTTTTAATATTTTTATGTAAATTATTTATTGTTTTTTTTTTTATTATTATTTTACTTAATTGTGGTCGTCGGAAAAGTATCGTGTACAACACGTGCTGAAAGGATATTTCAGCACTAGTTATACAAAGTAATATTTTTTCATCTATTACTGCTAACATGTTTCATTTGAATTTTTTTATGGATACTTCTTACAGATGGACCATCCATATATATTTACCGAATTTTTTTTTTCAAATTAAGATTATTTTAAATTCAAATGCCCACATATATGCAACTTTATCTTTTTTAATGGAATATTTTTGCAATATTTGAAAGATGTTTTGTTTTGCTTTAAAACAGTTCTTATTCACCATAGTTATTATTTTATGTGTCCAGTAAATATCCACTTACGGTTTTTCAAATAAAGCTAGATTAAACTCAGTTTATTGCATTATCTTAAAACTTATAATTATTAAGTTTAGTTACTCTATCTTTTCTCGTTCGTGAGTTATTGAGTGGATTCATACATATGGATTCCGTGGACCTCAAAATATGTATTTCCGTAAAAATTTCGTCATAGGTTTTTTTTCATGATTTCTGTATTTCTATAAAAAAGTAATAAGTACCTATTGCATATGTTTTTGCGAATTAGAAATGCAGTAATAATGAAACTAGGTGCTAGAGTACATGCTCTTATTATGTCGTTAATCTAAAGATAAGAAATCAGAAATAAATGTTGTCTAAACTGTCCCATTTTCAATTTTACTTCAACAATCTGTAATCGCTAAAACTTGAAATACTTTTTCGTACACTGCGACTAAACTACCATCGAAGTGAATTTAAAATTAAATTGTTTTACATAATAGAATTTTTCAGAAAATAATAAACCTCTTGTCTCCAGAGAACACTCTCCTCTAGTCTATTCTCAAACTAACCTAACTTCAAACTACTCGTACACGAAGCAGCTACAAGTCAATTTCTAAATATTTAACAAGGAAACTCCAGCATGCATGCACTGCTTATGACTTTAACTTAATCTCCCTCAATGGCGGCGTTTGGCGTTAGCATTATCCAGAGCGTCAATGTTTTATTTAACATTCTCAGAGTGAAATTGAAGGCGTCGTACGTTCGTTCATCGCCACAAGGGAAATTAAAGTGTCATTATTTCACGGAGCGGACGTTTAACTCGAGAGCTGACGCGCTAACTTGACGGAATTTCAAACTTTCGCGACGTGGCAGAAGGAAATTTTTTGAGAGAAAATTGAGTAATCTGCTTAGAACATTTGAACTGTTGAATAGTCCAGGGAGTCATTTGATGGAATTTGAATCGTAAGGGAAGATTTCGTAAATGTGGGCTTTGTGTAATTGTGAAAAGCAATATTTTAAACTTGCCAAGAAGATTATTTAGATGATATATTGAAGAATTTATGTTTTAAACTTTTGAATCGTCACGGGATTCTATTCATGCTATTTGAATCTTTCAGTAAAGATTTTGACATGTTTTACGTCAGGACTTATGTTATTATTGCGGCAAAATATACAGATTTTGATACTATTTAATTAAATCATTTATGTTCTTTCAATTCAGCTTACGAAATAAAATTTTCTTAGATTTTAGATAAATAGTAATGAAAATAATCTTTCTATAACACTGTTTTGGAAACTACACATTCTGCAACTAAAAACAGTATAGGAACAACTATCATTCCATACGCCACGTTTGGAATAATTTCGATGAATCAGAACCGCATATTATCGCGATATATAAAGTATCTTGATTCAGTTACTATGGTTTCGTCTATTGTTTTAATTTTATTTATTTGAATTTCACGTTTCAACAGTTTTGTATTTTTTGTATAGTATATCCCACACTCGCAAACAGTAGTCCTCGCCTTCAGCTTGGACTACAAACTTTTTGCTTGTGTGGAATATGTGCCATTCCATTACTTGTTGTAGAATATACTATTCTTATACAACATATTAATTCTTACTGGAAAGTATCATAATTACAAATGACACTTATTTGACGTAATTTCTTAATTTTATTACGATTTTTAAATAGTTAAAAGTTTTCATCATAATATTTCATTATGAAAATAAAACTGTTATTGTTAATATAAAAAAGACAGTAACAATAATTCAAATTTCTATACCACTGAAAAAATATTTACATTATCACATTTATTGTAATTACTTTTAATTACCAAGTAGAAACAATGGGTGCTATTCACAGCTCTGTACTAAGCGTTACTAAGAAAATTGTATTAGGAATTACTAAAAAATCTATTCACAGCTCGATACTAGGCAATACTAAGCGTTACTAAGTTTTGTATTTAGTACACAAATGTAAAACAAGGTAGTACCGTGTTTAACTTGGCTGAACGGACAATTTGAAATGCGAGATGTGCGCGATATGTGCGAAATTTACAAAATAGGCGGATAAAAGTGTTTCGACGACACATGGACCCGTTTACCGAATTCAAGGAAAGTGATACATACTGTGAGACTGTTCAAAGAGAGTAGACGATTTGTAAATAATTTGACTAGATGAGAATTGACAGGCGAGCAAGTACCCCTATGCTTCGTCAGAATTACAAGTACTTGTTGCATTAAGATTTTAAACAAAGAATTTGTACCAAACATAAAACGATAAGTAGGTATTAATTATTTTCTTATATTTGAATTTTGACTGTAAGGTTAAATTTTTTAGTTGTCAAAATGACAGTTTGGGATCACTATACTTTCAATTACATTTCTTTTCTGTCGCACGCACTCCTTTTCACTTTCGTTCCTCAATTTTCGGATATTTCCCTATTTTATTCAATTTTTTAAATACTAACATTCCTTTTCAAAATTTTATTTATAAATTACAATTCTATTAAAATTTTATATAAATGTCAGAATATGTCACTTGGTGTTTGACGTAATATAAAATATTATGTAGCTATGACTACCAGTGATATTTGCGATGTTGCCAACAATATTTTTTGCTAGTCACTTGAACTAACTAAAACACGCTAGTATAGAGCTCTGAATAGGTAGTGTATTATTTACTGTTCTAGCGCTAATACATGTTTTAACTAAAACAGCCTAGTATACAACTTTAGTATCGAGCTGTGAATAGCACCCAATGTATTTATAAATATGATTTCAAAAAAAGAAATTGGATAACATCTGTACATACCACTATTTATAGTATTTTAAAAAATATCTTTAAAATAATCTATATTTGACTCTTCATCAGGAATCATCCAAGTGCAATTTAACAAGAATTTGAATGATTTTGTAAATATTTTGACATTTGTATCCATCTGCATGTTTATATCATATTTGAGGAAGTACTTTAATATAAACAAGACACTTTCTCAAATGATGAGCGACAGTAGAACAATCCAAAAAGAATTTTTTAGAGTTTTTAGTCTGAAAAGGAAATCGTGTAAAATACAAGTATTTCTGCAGGCTATGTTGTTTGATAATTGTAGTTTTGCGTGTTGTTCCTTTTGTTAAAAGTTTTTGTTGTATTCTACAACTATTTATCATTTATAATATTTGCTCTAATTATTTTGTTCTTAATTAGGAACTCAACTATGTCTAAAGGAATAATTCTTTAAAATATTGACAAGAATGCAAACTTTTAACATTCTAATTTATAATGTTTATATTTACAAATAAGGTGTCTAATTTTAAATTCGTTTGCTGATTAATATGAGTGAATGTAGACATTTTGTATGAATTATTTAACTATTCATAAACAAGTAACAGTAGATAAAAAAATTGAAGGCTAAGAATATATTTAAGCTGCCATATAAGTAATATTTTTACAGATAAGTTATCTATTGCAAGGAGAAACCATAAACAGTTAATTGAACTAATAATTATTCCAGAAAGTAAGAAAACTATTTACAATTATTTTAATTACTTGAATTAATTATTCCAATTACTTAATGATGATTTTACGCAGTAAATTGCAAAATTTCTCGATATATAAGAGCGATATCAATTTGTAATTTCTTTTTACATATACTTTTTTCTCATTAATCACTTCCCCGTTTCCACTATTTTTAATTTTTTAACGAACAGATTTTACTTGTAATTTATTCATTTGAGAATAATTATTTATTTTGTGTAATATACAAAAGTAGTTTCTATAAGTTTTAAATTCAATTGCATCGAATCGCAGGTGGTCCACAATTTAAACAAATAGCTGTCATGATGACAGTACGTCATCAGAAGATAAACTTACCGCGAAGAAGTAATAAATATAAAAAAGGCAGACGAAAAATAATATAAATATTATAAATATTGATAGAACACTATAAATAACACGATCGTTGAAACAAATCTGATAGCTAGTGATGCAAATCATCAGAGATCAGAGTGAAACATAATTCCATATTTATTCTACTCTTGTAAATTTGGAAATAACTTTTAAAAATGATCGAAATCGGTTGAAAAACATCAACATCAATAGGTTTGTTCCAAGTGGTCATTTCGGACATGTTTGTAACATGTTTGTGACAAATGTCAGTGCGCCTGCGAAAAATGTAAACAAGTTAAGTTTGAAACATAGACTGGAACGGTGAAAGGAATGGAGCGCATGTGCATGCTCATTTTTTGTTTTGACAGCTAACCTTAAATATACATATAAATAAAGAAATTCATACACTTTTCGCTACAAAAAAGGAAATGAAGCTTACATTTCAAACTTAACTTGTTTACATTTATCGCAGGCGCACTGAAATTTGTCACAAACATGTTACAAACATGTCAGAAATGACCACTTGGAACAAACCTAATGACGACTGACTACATGTCAACTGTCAGATGGTCGTTGCTTGGTGATCCACATCACGTCTTTAAAATAACTGTGCATTATGGATTTCTGGCTCTGTGATTGGCCGAGAAGGGTGAATATAAAAAAAAATAAATAATGGGGATATATTTATACAGAAGTAAAAAAATAATATGTAACAGTATTTTGTTCAATTATTTGAAAATTCCTTGAAATTTACATACGTAATAGTTTATGGAACTCATTTTTATTAATGTTATCCTTAAATATTTTATTTCATAATCATTGAATGTTAAATATCTTTATTAGATTTCTACACACAGACACAGACGTCATCGTGAAAATAGTGAAATTGCATTTTAAGGACTCTCAAACGTGCTTATCTTTTAAAAACTTGCAATCGAAAATTTTGACCTCCCTTACACTAAATGTTTAGAGAGTTAAATATAAATTTATTTGGCATTTTTTAAAGAATTAATTTCAAATATTTCCGTAAATTTTTACCGATTCTTTCAACATATTTGTAAATATTTATATTTTATGGTTTCATCATATAAAAAACGCAATAAAAATAATATGATAATTACTGAAAACAGCTACCTAGCGTGTTTGATGACGGTGAAGTTTCACAAATAAAATAGTAATCAAAAACAATAAAAATACAGGATGCAAGACTGAATAATTTCCGTAATATTTGTTTATATACCAGATTTTTGTTTCAACTATTTTTATAATGCACTGCATGTTGAATGAACTCCTTGTAATTGGACTGTCAATGTAACAAGTTTGAAATCTATTACACCTAGAAAAGGAAGAAAACTTCATGATATATGGAGCTTTTTTGTTTATTGATTAGCAAAAAATACAAAACTTGTTGAAATGTATCTCGTCCCAGTCGTCTCAGAATGAAATTTCAGGAGATTGAATTTGTCGGTAGCGTTGAAAAATCCCATTTCTAGCAAAATTTCAAATATTACATCAACTTTAGTATCGAGTTTATTCTGAATTTTCTGCACGAGAGAAATTTGAGACGATAGAAAATGATACGTACTGTTTACGAATATTTATGTAAATACAAAAATAATCTTTAGTGTAATATGAAATTTATATGCAGATCAATGTTTTATTTGGCTTGGGAAAAATCCAGGGAAAATATAGGAGACAGGAGACTCGTATTTTTGTTTGAATATGGAAAGGATGGTTTATGATATTATGATATAAGTTTGCAGAGAGGAAGAGAAGATAGATATTTATTTGTGTGCTTAGAAATGTTTGCTTTTTGTGTTTGTGAAATGCTCGTTTTTGGTAGGTAAATAAGATGAATTTATATGTTGAGTTATATTACATATCTGCCGTAAAACCTTATTTACATTTGAAGTTTTATTTACAAAGTTATGAAATATAATAAATTCTTTCCTTGTATTATATAAAACTATTGGATAGAGTATAATGTCAAAAATTATGAAAATAGAAACCAGAGAGAATAAATTTCAGTATTTTAAATTTTATTCTACATATTTTTGCAATATTTAAATGAAACAGCTAATAGGACAGAAAAGAAGAAACTTTTCTTATATTCCTGGAACGTCACACTGGAGTCTAAGAAACCCCACGATTTACAGGTATATAAAAAGTAGAAAACTGAATAATAGTTATTTACTTTACAAGTGGGCACCCACGTGTGAAGTATAACGTTATATCCAACATCTCTTAATAAATGCAAAATTTATTAAAGAAATATTATGACAGGGACATATACTTTAAATTTTTTTTATTTAATTTATTAGATCTTCTTTTGACATTTTTTTAAATTTTACGATTTAATTTGGGATTTATATTTAATAATTTATTTCTCGAGATAAGTGATAGGTCTGATATAAAAAACTTAAATTTATCCCCTAAGCCTTAAAGTTATAAGAAATCTAGATACGTATTTCGACAACTAAGTTGTCATCATCAGTAGAACAAAAAAAAAGAGGGATACAAGTTGTGTAATCTTGGTTGTATCCCTCTTTTTTTTTTTTTTTTGTTCTACTGATGATGACAACTTAGTTGTCGAAATACGTATCTAGTTTTCTTTATTAGATTTCTTATAACTTTAAGGCTTAGGAGATAAATTTAAGTTTTTTATATTATTCTTAGCCTTAGATTTTCACAATTTTTTTTAGTGATAGGTCTGTTTATATGAATATTGTGTACCCTTTTTAAATGTTTCATAAAATTAGTGGTAGCATACTTATTTGTACGAAACTGCTTGTTTCAAACAAAACAACTAAAATTAAATACAAATTGATGAAAAATTAAGTTATATATGTATTTATAGATAGTACGTTACACTGAGAAATTTGATTTAGTAAAACGTTTTATTTAATAAAAGTAGAAATTAAACTTAAATTAAATACACTTACAGTTTGAACTGCACATTTTGGTTAATTGATAAAACCTCTTAATAATAAATCAGATATTTAGCAAACAAATGTATATTATACTGATTTTTAAACTAAAAAATACAGCTATGTTCAAGAATATGAGACAAACTGAATATATATTATTTTCTGCGTAGTTTTGCAGCTTGAAAAGTATTTGTCCATAATTCCAAAACCAATATACTCAAGTACAAGTACAATTACACATTGCAAAATTGTACTTAAATACAAGTACAAGTACAATGAAAATCTATTTAAGTAGTACAGTTTTAAGTACTTGTTCTTAAGTACATGCACAACTCGGGTTTGTTCTCATTGTCCAACATAAAAAAGTTAAGTTCTAGAAACATGCAGTATTTTGAATGTAATATATTGATCAGAAAGGTTGATGTCTTTCTATAATTTTTAACAAATATTCCATAGGTAATCCTTAGATTATATTCGTTATGGGAAAGCAGTTTTTCTTTTATTGGGGTTTTCCAGACCTTAGTGTGACGTTTGTGTAACTGTGAAAGTAATATGACTGTTTAGAGTTAAAATTAGACAGAGTGCCTATTAAGAATTTCAGTCAGAGTACCTAGAAAGACGATCCGAAGGATTATATTACGCGCCTCAAATTTGCGTGCTTTTTTGGCAACACGAAACTTTGAAACCTTAAGAAAACATACGTTTATAGTTCATCCTGTAGGTAAAGGATATCAGGTTCTCGATCTGTACTTATAATTAAACATTACATCAAAGTACCTACAATTAAATTATCAAGACAGCAACTGTGTTAATATTAATAAAGCAGAAATTACAACTACAGCATAAATAATGAAACAATGTATAAATATTAATACCAGAACAGGAAACAAATAATAAAATGTTTCCCACAAGGATATGCATTCGCGGATTTTGTGTAATCTGACCCAAAAACTTCACATTATAACGGCGTTCAGCCAACAGTGAGTAACGCTGTTTCTACAAGCGTTCAAGTGAAGCCTTTATTTCCGTAGAAGAAGCAGTCTTTTCTTTGCTGTGTTGTCCGTTGTAGAAAGTTGAGCATTGTTGCCCAATGCTTCGATAGCATATGTATTATTCATCGCTAATATCATAACGCTTTGATTTGCAGTCATGCTTGACGCGATTTCTAATTGGCTAATCGATGATTCTGTTATGATTGTGAAGCATTCACTTAATTGTGTTTGAAATATTTCATAGCGTAATGATGGTAGTTCCGCAGGAAGAATGTTGCTATTTTAATTAATTGAAATTATACAGGGTGTTAAAAATAACGTTTAATAATTTAAAGGGTATATAATATGATAAAACATAATCTGATGTACCTAATACTACTTAAGCTTCTGCATATACAATTTTTAAACGGTACCAAATTGAGAAAAAATATATGCAAATTGAATACCTACATATAATATACAAATAAAACAACTAATCGTAGATGAAAACTGTCACTTGCTTTAAAGATGTTGAATAGGAATTATGTACATTGAACTTGAACTTTTAACCCATTGAAAACAGATTACTACAAAAATTAATACATATACTCAGGGGTCTTAAAACACTCGCTACGCTCGTACGCTTTACGTACTTGTATCATAAATAACTATTAACTCAATTATTTACTGGGTTATGCTCAAAATATCTGATAGGCCTTCAACTAAACTACCACAAATTATTGGTGGATTACTACTAAAAATATTTAGTAGAATAGTTATGCCGAATTCATGCAACCATTTTCATTTTCATTTAATTTAATTTTAAATTTTAATTTAATTCTAATTTATCTTTTTTAAATGTATCATTCATGGAGCACTACAATATTAAATTAAATGAAAATGAATACACGTCATATGTCACATTATTATTTCATTTATGTCTGTTAATCTTAAATATTGGAATATCAAATACATAAATAGTTACGCGATTTGTGTTTTGCAAGCATGGAGTTTTTTTAAAATAGTGATCATGATCATATACAAGTAAATATGTGCTCTATCATATCATTTAAAAATGAAGAAACGAAGACTTAAGTTAAGTCGTTTGTTCAACAAACAGATACTATAGGGAAAAAGATTTCTTCTATAACCTTTTGAAATTGAAATGTATGTTACTTCTTTATGTTAAAATAAAATTTCCTTTTTGTCATACAGAAAAGTACATTTTATCATTTTTGATCAGTTCTACTTGAGTCAAATCATCAAAATCATTCATATTTTAGCAAAGAATTTCAATTCTCAACGATTTAAAATATAACCTTTTCAATCACAAACGTCAAAATTTATCATTTTCATTTAAAAGATAAAAGTTGGTTATCTTATAAATTAAATTAAATGAAAATGAAAATGAGAACATAAATTAAATGATTGCATGAATGCTTACATTTGATAATACGTATTTATATTTTAAATTAAAATAAATTTAAATTAAATGAAAATGAAAATGGCTGCATGAATTCGGCTTTACAATAAAATATATACTGAAAAACACGTTTTTTTTTTAATTATATCCTAAATCTTAGAATGTAAAAGCTGCTAGTTTCAGAATTTTGTTTAACTTAGAAATTTATCAGCTATATGAATTATTAAAAATCATTGGGGGCTGGTTTTTTTATGGCTATCCGGCAATACTCTTTGTTAACCTAGCGGACATTAATCTTATCTTGGAAATGATTAATTTTCAAGCC
Source organism: Poecilus cupreus (assembly GCA_963942605.1). Taxonomy (NCBI): domain Eukaryota; kingdom Metazoa; phylum Arthropoda; class Insecta; order Coleoptera; family Carabidae; genus Poecilus; species Poecilus cupreus. The sequence goes on along the minus strand of OZ012725.1, from coordinate 3,737,937 downwards.
CATTTTTATTTAACATCCTGTATATCCTGACTATTAAATATATTGTGTTACTTTTATGTAACGTACTTTCTCTACTGTAATTATATTTAAATTTCATAGACATTACATGACAGACAAGTAGGAATATTTCGGCACAAAAATATGTTTTGTGTTTAAAAATTTCATCAAAACAAAAACATAAAAAATGAGGAAAAAACAGCAGAATACAACATTTATTGTTTTTCATTGTTATCATCACAAATGGAAAATATTGCTGCGGGATAACAACCTACTTTAATTTTTAAAGCGATCGGGAAATGATGTCATATTGACAGATTAATATTGATCTTGCGATCATACATATCATACATATTATTATAATTATTGCATGTATGACAATACATCGATTATAGATATTTTTTAAATTAGTTCATTAATCATAAATAATAACTTAGGCGCAATTACCATAAACCTATCCTAACCTACGTACGTAATTTTATACCGGGATGACTCAACGATCATATGTGTTTTATTTTCTGATCTTTAATTCATGTTTTGATATAATTAATGTAACTTCATAAATGATGAATCAATGCGGAATGTCAAGTTGATGATTTGTAGCTTATTGGAGGGTAGTTGATTTATATATGTTTCGGCTAGAGTTTGAATTCGAATAATATAGATATCCAAGCCAATTCTATAAAAAAATTCTACCGTAACAACTTGCTAATTATGACAAAAATGAATCGTTTTTTGACAGCTAATGAAATATATATAGAATATTCTATGTATTAAGCGTGGAGTTTTGATGCGATTTTGTCACCATTAGCAGTTGCTACGTAACAACTTCGTTTTGTCTGGACATTATAATAGTATTTGAAAATCTGTGATCTATTCGGGAATATGGTCATTAATCACTCCGATGATCTTCGTGAATAATGACTACCATAATTCCTCATATAAATAATATTCAATTTTTTAAACTGTATAAAAATATCCCCATTATTTCAATTTTTCATCAAATTATAGTACCCAAAATTCATGACAGTAAATTATGATTCATAATTCACTGTTCTCGACCAATCACAGAGCCATAAATCCATAATTCACGGCTATTTTAAAGACGTAATTTGGATCACAAAGCAACGGCCGTCTGACAGTTGACATGTAGTCAGTTGTCATTGTGTATTTTTGTGATGACATTTTTAAAGTGTGTTTTCAACGAATTTCGATTATTTTCAAAAGTGATTTCCGAATTTACAAGAGTAGAAAAAGTATTCTAATATATTCGGGATTATGGTCATTATTCCTCATATAAATAATATACTATTTTCTACAACTGTATAAATATATCCCCATTATTTCAATTTTTTCATTAAATTACCCAAAATTCATGACAATAAATTATGATTCATAATTCACTCTTCTCGACCAATCACAGAGCCAGAAATCCATAATTCACGGTTATTTTAAAGACGTAATGTGGATCACAAGGCAACGGCCGTTTGACAGTTGGCATGTAGTAAATTGTTATTGTGTATTATTATGTTGACGTTTTTTAACGTGTGTTTTCAACGAATTTCAATCATTTCAAAAATGATTTCCGAATTTACAGGAGTAGAAAAAGTATAGTTATATATTCGGGATTATGGTCATTATTCACTTGGATGATTTGCATCACGAGCCGTCGTGAATAATGACTATCATAATCCCTCATATAATAATATACTCATTTTAGTTAACTCACTCATAAGTTCTATTTATAAGTATGTACTATTCACCATTTATATACATATTATTGAATGTAGTCTACCCGTCGTTTTAAAGCTCTACTATTAATATTAATAATAATATTGACATTTGTCAATGCTAGGTTCAGTCAAAGGCTGTTTTCTCACCGAACCAATACAAATAATTCCAGTTCAATACAGAAAAGAAAAATTGTCAATATTGAAATGTCATGCTAGTTTATTTTTGCGCCTCATGATATTTCTCCGTCTTCACGTTTTAATTATTTGTTACATAATTATGCAAAGCTCCTGAAACACAAGAAAAAACAGTCAGAGCTCATTAAATTTAATAAACAATTATTTGAAATTCACAGGAATTTTAAATCAAAAAACAAACAAACAAATAATTGTTTTCATTTATACAATAAGCACAATATTATTCAATAAATTAAGACGGAATGCTTGTTTTGTAAATTAATAATTTGTATTTTTGTTTCAGTGACGGGGTTTTCAAAATGTTGAAACTTCGAGACAAAGTGTTAGGCCTTGCTGTTCTATTCATAATTGTGTCGATCACTAATGTTGAGGCCAAAAAAGGTAAGCATGTACGCAATGCATATTTATAATACTGATAATTGTAATTGTCTGTGTTTTAAGTGTCCCGATACCTACATACATTATTGTTTTCCTTGAAGGTAAAGAAAATTGTTACCTACATTGATAACAATACAATTTAACATTTTAATACATGGAGAATACAACATAAAGAATGCGCAGTTTTTATAATTACGACTTGCTCTGAATCATACCGTTTAACGATAGAAAATTGTTCTAATTACTTGTGATAAACGTTGAGAATTCAAGGGTACAATAATTAGATAACTTAAACAATTTTTGCTAGCATAATTGTATGTTTAAATATTTTATTATCTATATTTTTGTATAATAAATATCCCAGTAAACAATTTCATAATTTGCTGATAATATTACCTATATATTTCGAATTCTTATTTTGTTGTAAATATACATTTATCATAAGTATATTTATTGTACTGAATGTACAAATTAATTTCTTACCATGAAGTCTTATGTAAAAATATTCCAATGTTTTTCACTTTGTTGGAGATCGCTTAAACGAAACGGAAAAAATATTTGACAAGAATAACATTGTTAAATTCTTTCGCTTTATTTAACTTAATTACTCTCACTTGTAATGTATTTATTTAACTGCAAAATATTTAATTTTATTGTGTATTCTGCGTAAAACAGAGCACCTTTCAAAAAATAAACACAAAACGGATTTCTTTGAAAAATTCTGTGACATTTGAATGTTATTAATAATTTATTGTTAGAAAAATTCTAGACTCTGTACTAGAAAGAATATGAACTATTTATAACGTGGTTAAATTCCCAGCTAGTTGATGCCAACCCTAATCTTATAAAGATCCCTAGTTTTTGGTGGTTTAGGCTAGAAAACAAGCTTTTTTGACGATTTTTGGATGTGTAAAACTAGTGTTTTTTGGACGGAGGCGCGAAAAATATTATTTCCTATCAATCTTTGTACTTTCTCATACTTCACACGAACAAGAGTTCGTAATAATATAAGTTTCTTGACATTACACAGAACTGAGTCTATTTTAATTATAATTGCAAAACCGGAAACAGAAGTTCACTGGACACATAAAACAGTAAATTCAATTTATTTCAAATATAGGAACAGCTACGAAAACAAGTTTCAAATAAATTATGTCAGTAATGAGTCAGTTTTTGAGGAAAAAATAATATTTGAAGTTTTCTTATTTCTTGTTGCTACTAATCTTGAGAAGAACTAAATTGTTTCAGTTTATTTTTTAATAATCATAACATAACAATCATTTATTCTATACAGGGCGTAGAATTGAAATGTGGCTTTTAGGGATTTCAATTTTTAAATTTTGAACTTTTATATTTATAGTTTTATCGACAGCTGTCAAATAATATACCTATAATTCAACCGTTGTTTATCAATTAATGACTTTTGTTACCGTTGCCAATGAAATAATATTGACAGTTCGATGAATTAATATTATTTATTCTTTATGTCAAATTCAAATCTTATCTATCAAAAGAGTAATATCAAAAAGACTTTTAAGTAATTTTATTTACATAAAAAGCCAAAGACACTAGTTTTCTCATTTTTCATACCTTTATTTTCTTTTTAAGCTTAAACTGTAGCTGAATAATTGGTATTAAGATTTTCTGCTAAACGTCAAATCACTTCAAAATTTTGTTACAACAGTACGTGTCCTAGTGATGGTTGCTACAATTTGTTTATATTTATAACAAACAGTTTTTTGTATTTGTCAAAGCAAAAATTCTACTTTTCTTATAATTTCAAAATAAATATTTGACGAAATGTTGTGGATAAAGTATAGTATTCTACTTGCATGTAATGGCTATTACTCATTCGAATGATTTACATCATTCGCGTTTGCTCGTGGTGCAAACTTCATTCTCATGAGTAATAGCATACATTGGAGCCTATTCTGCAACTTACCTGTTAATTTTTAACAATAAAAATATATGTGTCAAATAAAATATTCAATTTTTATTCAGTGACGCCTGTTATAGGTTAAAAATTTTAACAGGTCGTTAAAAATTAACAGGCAAATTACAGAATAGACCCCATTACATGCTTATTGAATAATATACTATTACTATAAAGTAAATAGGTAAAAAGATACAGCAATATTAAAAAGATATAGCGTATTGTCATTCCTATACATCACATTTAAATTCTACACCTCACTAAGTTAAACATGTATCAGATATTTATTATATTAAACGTGCTATTCAAATTTATATGTATGAGATAGTCATGTAGTGATCACACCATATTTTTTATAAATATTTATGTCTTAAGTAGCTTATGTTACTATAGTATCATTTAATTGTATTGAGTACACGTTCTTTTAAGCTGTGCTTCATTTGATTGTTACTTTCAAAGCCAGTAAAAATTTTCCTTTTTATTCAGTTAACTAAAACCGTAATTTTCCTGTATTGCAATCCCACAGCTGCAATTAAAAGTAATGCCCCATAATTTAAAATAATTTTTACCGGAAACACAACCCGGAATCTTAAAATCTCGTGCTCCGAATGTTAAAACCCCAATTTACTCTTGAAATAACATCACGTGGCCATGATCTTGAACTCTGCATTATTGTCCGAGTTCCATGTTTCTCCTTGTTCTTGGACCTGACTCACTTCTTGTCTTCCTTCCCACGACGGTTAACTTCATAGTTGTTAGTTTTAACGCCATTGTAACTACGGTTAACCCATATTCTCAGCCACTCATTAATGTGTACATAATATGTAAATTTGGTTTTAATTGGCAGTGTAACTAAATTTTAGAAGAGCAGTAAACAATGAGTTGTGAATTTGCGCTTATTAACGCTTTAATTTCAGGAGCAATGTCCTCATAAATCAAAATATTTTGCTAATTTTGTTATAAAATGCATAAAATTCTTTTTCATGCTGAAGTATTTTAATTAAATTTTTAATGATCAAATTTAAAGCTCATTAATGAAATATATTAACCTTTTAACATTCTTCATCAAATTTTTATCTTTAATTACTTTTCCGATCATAAATAATTTTAGACAGGTTTGCAATGAAATAACTGAACAAAATTCGATCAGAGTCCATGTAAAAAATTTAAGTATTTTAGTAGAAATTACCCGTGTATTCTAGAATTCATTTTTCACTAAAATATCCAGATATATTACTTTGACGAATAGTAACCTTTTTACATATTAGTTTGTCAAGTCTCAAGATCTGTAATTACATTGTTACCACACCCAGGAATCTGTCAAAGTCAAAAAGTAGTTCTATTGTTTTCTGATTGTATGTATCTATCAGTCTGTCCTTTTTTAAAATTTTATTTTAAGTTATAGAGTAAAATTCGTCAAATAAATTTTGTTTAATATATCACATTATTTATCTACTTACCTTACACATTTGTATGGAGACTGTTTCATTTGAGCGAAACAATAGTTATTTACTTTACAAGTGGGCAAAGTAAGGAATTACCCACGAGAGAAATTTTAGCTCACGAAGCCGAAGGCTGAGTGAGATAATTTTATCGAGTGGGTAATTCCACTTTGCCCACGTGTGAAGTATAACGTTTTATCCAACACCTCTTAATAATTGAAAAATTTATTAAAGAAATATTATTTGACAGTGACATATGCTTTAAATATTCTAAATTAAATGTCAATCAAAGTAGTTACCAAGGTGTTGTGTGTTATTATTATTGTTATAAATAAAAAAATACCCACTAGTGGATTTCCTCAAAATTATACCCACTAGTGGATAATCTGTTACTTTGCTTGTTTAAAATCGCCATAGTTATAGAGCATTTATTGAGAGGTGTTGGATAAACAATATTTATTATTACAAATATTAATTTTAAAATCTTCCTTTTGATTTTTTTTTCCACCTAATTTTATATTCTTTGTATTGTCATGAAGCTTATAAAAACGAAATTTTGTTACTCTATCGCTTCTCGTTCGTATGAATTATTGAACATACGGACATATATCCATCCATCCATCTACAGTTCTACACAGTCGTCATTGCAATTAAAATGGATTCAAAGTGCAAAGGATCCCAAAACATGTTTTATTTTCTACTATGTAAGGAAGAAAAATGAGAAAAATATGTCATCATGCCAAGTATTCATTTTTGATGTAATAGATTTTTTCGCGATCGCCCAGAAAATGATCTGTTTCTGATCGCTTTTTAGACCGGAAATTCCTTCTTTACCGAGCTAGCTCGGAAAAGCAGGAACTTTCCGAGCTAGCTTTAGCCTATAAGGGATCGGAAAGCAATGTTTCCATAGTGATCAGTTCTTTATTTATTTATTTTTCATTCATGTGTCAAATATTGTGGTGTAAGAATTATTATTTCTTTTTTTCAGGATCGCGAAAAAAATATTGTACCCAACATGACCTGAAAGTATCACATTCAGGTCTTGTTACGTAAATTATTATTTGATGCATATTGTAGGATTACGCGTTATGATAACAGCCGTCAAATCACCTCCCCGCCCCTTCTTCCAAAGATTATGGAGAAAGAACCACAGGTGTAAAGTTAAAATTAGCGATGCCATTTTAAAATGAATACAATTTTTTAACCTTCAATAATGATAAAAATTGTTGTTTTTTTTTGTGTAGGTGTAATTGTAAGTGTACTAATATAAAGATGTGCATTTGCAGAATAACTAAGCCTAGAAATGTCATTCCCTATAAATTTAGTTGAATGACTTTCGCATTTAGGAATAAATATAAATATGTTTGAGTTTTTGTTCAAGTTGATTTGTTATTAATTTGATTATAAATATCAGCTTAAAAATATACAATTTCAGAACAGTCTCGGCCGGAAAAAGTTAAAAATAAATAATTTATTCAACCGTGACAACTATTGAAATAATGAAGTCAATCCTCCTCTGTTTTCTAGTTTTTGGCAGTTAAAATATTTTAGGTAAAAAAGCTGTTCTCATATTTGGATATAGTTTCACGGATGCAAAAAAGCGTCTACTCTTTCTTGAAAATAGTGTCGCGAATAAATTGTGCTGGTCAAAACCGTTAGTGCAGAGTATGTCAGTGAATCACCTGGGCCCATGTATGTATGTGCCGCACACAAACATACAAACGCACAGATACTTGGTCAGTGCCACTGGTTGACTGGTTTAATTCATGTGGTTCCTTTTCGTTCCAATTTACATCTGATGACTTACTTCTGTAATATTTAACATCCTTTTACATCGGTGCATTGTCTGCAAGCCGCAGAATTACTTACAATAATTACTACCGAGAAATAGTATATTACGTACCGTGAACTGTAAGTGATAGTTTTTAGGTCGAGAATGTAGTTTGGGATGTCGAGACCCGTAGGGTCGAGATTTCCTAAACATTCGAGGTCTAAAAAATCACTTACAGTTCGAGGTTAGTAAGTTATTTTTTGCAATATATGCGTAAATATAAAAAAAGGAAAAATAGGTATCAAAATTAACAGCTGTCAGATTGAGGTTAAAAATAAAATTTGAATGATGTATATTTACTTACCGTCCACCATGAACGGTAAGTTTCATTTACCATCCACCGTGGACGGTAAGTAAATGATGTAACCATGAAAACCAATTGTGCAATAAAAGTTCCACTTACTGTGTTTAAATTTTGTTATTAATGGGTAACTTACAGAACAGGTATTGCAAAAAATATATTTTATAACCACTCATTTGCAGAAATAAAATATTTATTATTTGCATTTTACCTACTTAGTAAACAAATTATTATAAAACTGCACCTAAATCGTGCATAAAAGAAAAATAAAATAGTGTGAATAACAGTAAATTTTAATTAAACACAGCTTTCTACACAATTTATAAATAATGATGCACTTATAACTGCATATTTTAATATAACCTTTTTTTTACAGACAGTAAAAAATGTCCAAAAGTGACGGAATGTTCTCCGAGATCTGTTCCTTGCAAATCGAATTCCGAATGTATTTCGGGAGAGATCTGCTGCGGAAGCCCTTGCGGTAATGTCTGCACTCAAGAACTGTACACAGGTAAGATTATTATTATATTAATTAGAATAAAATGGTTAGTTGTAGTGTAATGGTTAATAGAGCAGTTTCATGAGGAATGTAAATAGTATATTCAGCAATGGATTTACACAGAGACAACATGGGCAATGCCCAGGGCGGTAAATTTCGGGGAACAGTTTTAATCAACATTGAACATGAAAAAATATTTAAATAATCACGGGTGGATTTCAAACAATTCAAACTTGTTTTCATAGCTATATTTAAACTTACTGGTTGGTACCACGAAACTGTTTTTGGGGAAAAATGTTTTAGCGATATCTAATGTTATAAAAATATCTGGTGTGGCTACCACAATACTTTCTTATACAAATAAAACTAAATGCGTATGACTTGTTACTTGAGTATGAATTTATTTTGACATTTATTTGATATATATGTTAAACCTGTTTAATTTTTTGTTCTCATTGTAACTATAAATTTAGTTTAAAATAAATATTAATTAATATCCAGTCTTTAAAACTTTCTAACAAATAATACAAATATTGCAGTTATAACACATATTATTGACACTTCACAATCATTTAACACATAGATGTTAAAAATGTTTTAGTTTTAGTTATTGATATATATTATTAAAAATATAATTTAGTTTTTCACAAACTTAGAAGCATGTACAAGAAAAGTGCCAATAACATTTTATATTCCAAATATTTTTCCTAACATCTTTCCTTTGAAACTTTTTTTCACATCTGATTCTATTTTTGAAATAATTCCGGTTGTTCAATTTTATTCGAAATCAACTCAGCTCTTCATTTTTCATGAAACTTATAAATTCCAAGTTTCATGTACATATCTTGTCTCGTTCATGAGATATTGCGTACACGGATATCCATCCATTCATCCATCCATCCTCAAACACAGACATAATTGAGAAATAAGTCTTAATGGATTCAGTGGACGTCAAAATATGTATCTCGTCAACGATTTTTTAAGATTCCAATACTTATAATTTGTATAAAAATGCTTTGAAAATGCGTGGAACTTTAGCTCAAAATTTTAATGCAATATTTAAAATTGATTTAAAAACTAAATTTAATTTATAGGCCTGAAGATGAAAAATGTCGAATCTTATTTTCATCGGTGTCAAAATTTTGATTAATAACTGTTATCTGAACCGCGCATAAAAAATTTATCGACCTTTACTGAATCTTTTTATAAAGAAGACACAATGAAACGATGATATAATATCTAGTGACGTTTAATACATTTTCAAGTAACAATTTATTATACACGTTGAATAGAAAAGACGAACGCGTTATAATAAATTTATTTTATTCTTTATTCATTAATGCAGTTGTCCATAAATTTATAAAAGTCTTTGTTTCTTCAACACGCCAGTTCCATCTTTATTTTTAGGTTGGTGATATTACTGATCTATAACTTCGTGCATGCTTCCATTTCTTGTTAATTATCACGCACTTGTTTCATACTATTACAGGTTTTTGTTTCTTTTTCATGTCCATTGTCAATACTCCAAAGACTAGAGAAAATTTCTCTGTTAGTTTGTAAGAATGTGCGACACGTTTCTACTTTCTCATTTTAATTAAAAGTTGTGTAGAAGAATTGAATGAAATTATTTCATTTCCCCTCTAAAAAATAGGTTGCTTTAATGTTAATTTGACAATTTAACACGTGTTCAGTTAATTAGAGCAGACAGACGTACATGATAATGCTCTGGTCAATGTCGTATAAATCATAATAAAAATAATTATAGATATATCTACCGTTTGAACCATTTTGTGCAATAAAGGAATACGAGAGCAGAGTGCCACATCAAAAAATGATAAATGGCGAGATGATATATTTATTTTATTTATTATGTTGCCTGTTGCCCCTTAATAGTAATGAAAACTAACTTTAATAGGAAAGCGAATCCAGTGCAGCACTACAAAAAATGTTTTAGGTAAACAACTCTTAATTTTTGGAATTTAAAAAAAATTCTTTTAGATTCGTAATCAGCATATCAAATAATATATACCATTAACGTACCTTAAGTTATGAAACATCCTGTATATAAAAAAATAATCATAGTCCCCAATCAAATTGCTGACCGTTCTGGCTAAATATTGAAAAATGCAACAAGAGAAAACGCTGTCCTTTTAATTATCTACACTTTACAAGTTTTGTTTGAACTATTTTTTCATGCTACCGAAATAAAATCTAAATAACAAGTTTAATATATAGCTAGAATTAGAAATAAACTTACAGAAAACGGTTTGTTCCGCTTAGATTCATTTCTATAACCATTAAGTTGTCACGTTGAATTAAATACTTAACACATAATAACGTCAACCTACTTTATAAATGTGTGCCTTTCATATAATAATGAGGATAGTGTTCATGAATTGAAGTAACTTCTGTACATGTATAAGTACAATTATCATAAAAGTAGTGCTAAAAATATGCATTTGAAGAGTTAAAAACTGTTTCTCATTAGCTATATGTTTACTTGTAATTATTTCAACAAATTGAATGAACGTGGAAATAAATTAACATTTTTCACCTGTTACGAAAATAATAATTATTATTATTATAAAAATTAAACAAGCTTCTTTCTAAATTGAAAATAATTACAGCATTGTTCTAAATGCTAACATACACTTGTTTAATGAATAATTGTTATACCTATTGTATTCGTATGTAAAATATAAGTTAGTACTCATACGAAAATGTGAAGGTGTGATAACAAATTGCTGTGAGAATAAAACCACAAGTTCATGAATTCATGACTGCGCGAAAAATGTGTCTTCTGGGAATACAAATAAATTTTCGTTAAAGTGATTTGGGTCAATTAGAGCGGTTTTGGTAGCTATGAGGTACGAATGCAGAATTGCTGATTGTTAAAAACATATTTTTCAACATTACTTCCCGCCTTAACAACTTATAAGCCTTACAGAATAGAGAAAAACAGTTTCTGCATCTTTTTGAATATAAGAAAATTTGCTCTAAATCAATTATTTACTGAGATATGTCCAGAAAACTTGATAGGCCTTCAAGTAAACTATAATACGTACCTATCACCAAAACCCAAAGGATCGTAATAAAATAATATAAGCAATCCAAATCTCGCACCACAAACTGCTGAATATTTGTCAGAATACTTTCAATGTTCAGTGTGGAGTAAAGAAAATAGTTATTTTTGTTTTTACAATACATTTTCAATAATATTGTATAATTCGGATTTTAAAAGTACATTAGCCGATCTCGGTGGCGTAGTGGCTATGACACTAGCCTAGCACGCCAGAGGTCGTGAGTTCGCATCCCACTGAAGAGCAAGGCCGTTTCTGTTCCCATAAATTCGCAATCATTCACTTATTCAGCTGCATATGACCAAAAAGTAGATGATTCGCTTATCATCTTCATAAAAAAATTATATCAGATTAAGTATATGTTCATTGTTCCAATTTAAATCATTTAACCTGGATTAAAATATTTCAATTTAAAATGTCATTTGCAAAATTGTCTAATTGTCTGTATGAGTTATGTAAATATTGTTACAATAAGTTATTGTTAACATCTATTTTGGTGATATGTACTTTACCACTTCTGATTGTTGGATTGCTACCAAAATATAATCACCCCGTAGCTTGAATATTCAAATTCCAAATATGGAATTTCAAAATGGTCTCATAATTAGTTTTTGAGTTATCGTTAACTACGTATAAGAAAGTAAAAATGACATTGCGTAGTTATCTCAAATGTTAATCCTCTAATTATTCGCAGACAATTTCAAAATGACAACCAGTGTTACTGTTAACGATTGCATTAAAATAATTCAGAAACTTTAGAGCAATGTTCCATGTATGCATTATAGAAAATATGCAGAATTTGAATTCACAAATTATAATGAAATACGTATGTAAATGCACTTCTATCTCTAGTCAAAACTTTTAATATGAATGGTGTGTGACTGGAACAGAAAATCTAAATTAATTAACTGTATTGTGGTACGAGTTTATAGTTTATTTAATATGCAAATAAACTAAAATTACGAATGGAACTTTTGATCATTCATATTATATTTATTTTAACGTCAAGTACAAAGTAAACTTTTCTCTTTTCTTTTGTGTTTTTGTTGTAGTGACTCACTGAGTTATCTAATTTCCTAACAGTAAAAAGTAAGAACAATAATGCGTGTATCCTTTACATTAATCAAGAAAAAAAATAACTACAATTTAATTTGCGACACAATACTTCAATTAACTTTCATTGTCATGTCTTTTTACATCTTTAGTACAGGACATATAAATGCTAGACGTCAAAATATATATAAAAATTTTAAAGCATCTAGAGATTTTCAAGAATCTTTACGTTCTGAATCTAAAGTAATTTAAAGAAAAGTAAGGAATTTAAAATTTCAATATTGCAAGAATGCTGCAGAAATATGAGTAGTGGAGATAAAGATAAAAATAAATTAAGCAAACGAGGACAATTAAGGATATCTTATTATGAAAGAAATGGATATTTTGTAATACAAATAGAGAATTTCCGCTGGAATGGCAAACAGTTGTTCAAACTTTGGACTTCTAGAGACACAATCAGTAAAATAAAATAGAATAGACGAAACTAACAACACAATAAACGATATAAATCAATACAAACGCTCTCAATACCACTACCACTGTATATTTTAAATATTTAAATGATAAAGAGACAATAAAATATTGGTTACCGAGGGATGAAAGAAGATGCAGATTATGTGGAAGAGAAGAAAAACCAATAGGTATTTTAGAACATCATTTATAGAAGTTAGACGAGAATTAAGAAAAGAATGAGTTATTGGACGACCAGGGCACCGGAGAGAACAAGAATAATATTAAATAAATAATACAATTTTATTTGAAGCATTTTCTCTGTTTTGTACTGTTTATAAATCATTATTTTAATTAAGTTGTTTAGGTAGAAGATTATGTGCTGAATACATCAGAATTTTATTTATTCGTTTTCAAATACGTGAATTCAATTTACTGTTTTAATTTAAGAACCGTACAAAATTCATTTAGCCTAACAATAAAATTTAACTTTACATATTCTTATTGTTGGTTCATGTGGTTTTGCAGGATGCCAGCAAGTAGAGAGAGCAGCTCGCCGTCGCGCAAAATCCCTCGGAACAGAAGGTAAAACAGTCCGAGTTCCCCGATGTACAAAATCCGGAGAATTCGAGCCAGTCCAATGCGACAACGAGATCGTCAGTTCCTGCTGGTGTGTTAATGAAGATGGTTTCGAGCTTGCAGGTACTAGAGCCCCTGCTGCTGCACTTGTCAACTGCACAGGTAGGAAGACATTCCCTCAAATGTATCTTCAACATTTAATTTTTAATTTCGTTGACAGCTCCCAAAGATTGTGCAGCACACACTTGTCGCATGTTTTGTCCTCATGGATTTGCATTAGCTGAAGATGGTTGTCCTTTATGTCGATGCAGAGATCCTTGCGATGACATTAAGTGTCCGGATAGTTTGTCATGTCTTGTTGAAGATGTACCGTGTTCTGATCCTCCTTGCCCTCCTATTCCGTCTTGTAAGTACAAGAAAAGTACATTAATGAGTTTTATTTTTAACCTTGAATCATTTTAGGTAAACGCGGTAGAAGTCTAGAAAACTTCTGTCCAATTGGAGATCCCTTAAAAATTGTGGAATCAGGTTTACCTTTCCTATGTGGCAATGACCCAGGGAAACCGACTTGTCCGCCGATGTTCCAATGTTTAGTTAAGAATGGTAAATATTGAAACTATACCTAGTTTCTTCTGTAAAAGGTTATTTGTATATTAGGGCACGATTATGGAGTGTGTTGTCCAGCGTCTCTACAAATCCAGAAAGCCGGACAATGTCCAGCTAAAACAGACGAAACTGAAGAATGTGGCATGCCGTGTCAGCATGACTTAGAATGTCATTCAATTGAAAAGTGCTGCGAATCTTCTAAATGCAGTAAACATTGTGTCCATCCCGAAAATTTGACAGGTAATAAATTTTTTCTACCACCTTTGATATTACTACAGATACAAAGTGCATTGTAATAGTTATTTACGTGGCGAGCGTAGTAATTTTTTTACGGTCGAGCTGGATAATTTGTGAGGCGAGCGACGAAGGAGTGAGCCTCCATAATCCAGTGAGCCCTTTATATATATATTTAAAAATTACTTTTATTAAATATCCATTAAATAAATGTCTCTTCTATAAGCCCGTAAAATTTTACCTGCCTCTACAACAAGCCTGTGAAAGTTTACAGGTTTCTTCTACAAGTATCTTGTAAAGTGTCATTTACATAGAAGGTGGAAATAAATACATTTTCATATCTAACGGTAACCATAGAGAACGAGAGGAACAAATTCATATCGAACAGTTCTTTCAAAACCGAAATTTGTTTTGTAGCTATGTACTAGAATACTCTTTATCATACTAAAGTAATGAAATAAAAATATATTTATGATTAAAATATAAATTAATTATTAAATAATATCGTGGTTATAAAAAAATATAAGTCGTTTGGAATTCCATTTCATGCTTGTTGTACAATATATTATTATGAAACCTGCAGTATTTGAATAATTGTATACTTTAATTTTATAGAGTGTATTCACCAAAGAAAATTGGCCGATTTACTGGCAGTAAATGAAAGAGCTGGTAAAGGATATATTCCTCAATGTACAGAAGATGGACAGTTTGAACCCAGACAGTGCAGCCGCAACGGGTTAGTTTGTTGGTGCGTTGATAAATCTGGACACAAAGTTAAAGGATCTATGGGAGCAGCAGCCAATGTTTCTTGTACAGAAGTAGAAGGTACATACTTTCTTTAATCTCATGTAGTTTTAAAATTAATTTGTGTGTAATTTTAGCTCGAAATCGTAGCAATGCTCGTAGTATTAATTCCAACAGCATAAACTGCGAAAGACTCGACTGCGCAGCAGTGTGCGAATACGGATTCAAGATGGATGAAGACGGCTGTCAAACTTGCAAATGCGATGATCCGTGTGAAGGATTCCCTTGTCCGGAAGAAGAAGAATGCATCGCTGTTAAAGAATCAACTTGCACTGATTTCTTATGCCCCACTTTACCAGTCTGTAAGTCTGTACTAAATATTTAAACAGAACAAAAATAAAACAATTTTGTTAGGTCGTCCGAAACTTCTGTACAATAATCCGTGTGAAATTGGAACTCCATTTACTGATGATATTACCGGTTCTCCGTTGGTTTGTTCTTTGGATTCCGAAACTGAAAAATGTCCATTGATGTCCACCTGTACAGAAATAACCGGAACTAAGATTTCTGTTTGTTGTCCATCAACTAACACAACAGGTATGACATTTTTAATAATTTTGACCACTTTTCTGTTTATGAAATTTAAGTTAATATTTCAGAAATACTTGCTGATGATATAGTCGAAATAGTTGAAGTAGATGTAATTGTAATAATTTCTGAAGGTATCTATAAATTAATTCATAACGTGTTTTGTTTGTGAAAAGTATAACATCTTCCACGTTTTGTTATTGTGTTTGCACAGAGTGGCGATGTTTTAACATCTTTGTTATTTTATGTTGCTTTTTGCCGTTTTCATTCCTCGCTCTAATTTGAGAAATACCGAAATAATGTTTATATTCATGACATTAAATATAAAATAACTGCTGACATACTAATGTTATTATAAGTAGTATTAATTATGATTATTTTATTTCTCAGAGGAAGATAACAGTAGTTCAATGGCCATGTTTCCGGATAATACTATGGATGGATCAACGGACAGACAACAAAGCAGTAAGTTTTTTTTTACAAATTATAAATTACACGGAAATTTCTTTTTCATTTATTTGTAAATGTGTGACAGCGGACAAATAAAATAAGTCAATATATCATTGTTCATAATAGTGATCATACCATATTGCTGTATCATATATAAATAAAAACCTGGTATGACCATCACTCGACTTTATTATACACTTTTTTTTAATAATTACATATTATTGACAATCAGAATAGATGTTTTATGCATATGTTCATTCTTATAGCAACTATGATAATTGAAATATAATAGAAAATAGTGTAAATCTGGAAATAATTTTCTTCTTAGTGTGCGAGTATTTGCGAGACTTCTCCGACAGTATGGAAGGTACTCAAGAAGGAATGACCATGGCTTTAATAACTCCAACATGTAACGAAACAGATGGTTCTTTCGCGGCTCAACAATGCTACAACGGAGACTGTTGGTGCGTTGATTACTTCGGTACAGAAATACCACGAACTCGAGGAACAGAAAAACCAGCGGAAGACTGCAACGAATTGAGAAGCACTTTAGATTGTTTAGATCTCACTTGTCGAATGGGCTGCGAGTATGGTTTTGAACTTGACGATGAAACAAGATGTCCGAAATGCCAATGTAAGGATCCTTGTTCTGCGGTGAAGTGTACTGAAAGCGAACAATGTCAGTTGGTGGAAGTCAGCTGTAAAGATTTTTACTGTCCGCCAGTGCCTGCATGTAAGATGTTTGAGGAATTGTTCTAAGATATTTTTGTAATTTTTTGGATGTTTAAACGTTGTAGGTTTACCAAGAAAGACCGGACAATGCCCGTATTTAGTTCCAGCCAGTTCGACTTCTTGTGATTTTGAATGCAACTCTGATTTAGCTTGTAATGGAACTTCGAAATGTTGCTCTAATGGTTGTGGAACTCAGTGTACTGAACCCTTGCAACTAACAGGTAAGCAGTGCTGCTTTAATTGTAACAATTTAATAAGGAAACAGCATAGTTTTATAAATTTATTCTACATATTTAATATAATACATTTTTTATTGCTTCATTGTTGGAGAATCCAACGGTATGTGTTTAAAAGAAACTTTCATAACACATATCAAATAAATAAAAGATTTTTTGTTTTACTTCTATATAAATTTTTATTATAGCCTTAGAATTTTACAATTTATTTTAAGTAACAACAAATTATGACATAAAACAGAGGAAACCTTGTCTTATTTTCTATGAGCAACTATCTTCTAATTTATATTTCAATTCGTGGCCTTCATTCTCATTCACTGCATTCTTCTGCTTACAGATTTCTATAGTTTCTCTTATGAGTCTACCATTGGCACATATCGATCTTGCTATAATATTGTTAAAAATTCAATGGCATGACTACTCGTAGCTATAGTAGATTTCTCTAGTTGGTTAAGACGAATGGCACGTTTGTGTTCTGTAATTCTTGTTATCATTCTGCTAGTCTGTCCAATATAATATTTTCCACCTTCACATAGAATTTTGCAAATTCTAGAGATTAAAGCAGGAAAATATTGTTCGCACTTTTCAACATACGTTGTAATTTGTGATATGGAGCAAAATATATTAAGATGTTATTTCTTGACAGTATTCTCGTTTTCCTGACGAAGAATTACGAACTATAATTCGAAACATATTTTCATAAAAATTTATATGAAACTTAAACAAAAAATCTATTATTTATACCAAATATTTATTATTTGTCATTTTGCTAATTTAATTACTTATCATTATAGCTTGCCAGCATCAAAAAGCGGTAGCAGAACACCAGTCCCACGAATCCGGCATTCCTGCTGGCAAAGTTTACATTCCTCAGTGCCTCCAGGACGGTAGCTTCAACCCTCTTCAGTGTAATCCTGGTACCCGAGAATGCTGGTGCGTGGATTACCGCGGCTTCGAAATTTCTTCAACGCGTACCTCTTCTTCCGAAACTATTGACTGTCTCAACCCACCGAAATCTTCCTGTCCACTTTACAAATGCTCCGAAGACTGTGAACACGGTTTTGAGATCGATGAGAAAGGCTGCAGAACTTGTACTTGCGTTGAACCTTGCGAGAAGATCACTTGTAAAGGAGAAGGAGAAACTTGTAGAATGGTACAAGTTGATTGTGTTAGTTTGCCGTGCCCTGCAGTACCAATGTGTTTACCCAAGAAAGAAAATCCTTGTCAGCATGGAACTCCGTTGCTAGCTGGAGAAGAACAGGTCTCTTGTGGACCGGATTTCGATTCTTGTCCGTCTTCACATAAATGTCAATTGAGTCCTCTTGGAGAGTATGCTGTTTGCTGTCCCAAACCACGTAATATTACATATTTTTTAATGTATTTTTTTTTACAATATTTCGTCATTATTTTAGGTGATGTATGTTTCGAGCCAAAAGATGAAGGCTCCTGTTCAGAAAAAGATTTTGCCAGAAATCTAACTCGTTGGTACTTTAATCCAAGAATTAATGTTTGTGAAAGTTTTTCATACACGGGTTGCCAAGGGAATCATAATAACTTCCACACTGAATCTATGTGCAATCAAGTTTGTCCAGGTAAATATTTAACTTAATTTATCATTTAAAAAATATTGTAACAAATTTCTTCTTCAGTGTTAAGCCAATGCGAACGTCTCCGCGAAAAGAACCAACGCGTATCCGAGCGCTACAACAAACCAACTTTTGCACCTCGCTGTGATCCTGAAACTGGAGCTTGGGGTGCTGTCCAATGTCTTGAACATGTCGCCGTTTGCTGGTGTGTTAGTCCTCAAGGAGAACCTCTTAAAGGAACACTTACGAGAGGAGCCGAACCTGACTGCAATTTCCGTAAAGCCAGAAGGAAGAATATTGATGTTAACGATGACTCTGACATTGGTAAAGACTGTATTTTACATTTAAATTATGTGTTGTTAATTAAATTTTTGTAGTGTTCGAAGAAATAATCATGCAAATAGGAACCATTGAAGAACCAGATATCGACACGTCAGATAGCAGTATTGTTTATTGGGAACAACCGGTGAAGACGAGATGTCAAGCTTTGGGGGCTCAATGCGACTCCCAAGGACGTTTTAACCCCAAACAGTGCGACGGAAATTTATGTTGGTGCGTCGATGAAGCAGGCAATCAATTGCCTACTACAAATACTTTTGCAGATGGCGAACAAATATGCCGTAAGATATATGTGTGACACATAGGTGATGCACTGCTAAATAGAGAAGAAAAAAAGTGTTAGCGAGTGGTATCGTTCGCCAAACTTAAAAGTGAGCATTTCAAATATCCAAATTAAACATCCACTTCAACTTTTATTTCTAATAGTGAAGTGACACGAATGTATTACTCCCTCATTTGTGAATTTAAAGTTATCATAAATGCGAGCCGAGGGAGACAGCTAGTTATTGCTGTTGAGCCAGGTCGTTGTTGTGCAATAGTTTTACATAACAACCGCTCTACAAACAAGTGTTAGATAAGGAATGGTGGCCCTACAACATCTATCTCAAGCTCGTTTTTCGCTTTCATAAAAGCGTACATGTAAGCGTTCCAGTATTACTATATTTCAGTGCATACCATAAATAAATGAAGAAGGTTATGTTTCACAAACTTCTCGGTACCACGATAACGTGACTAAAGTTTGGCGAACGTTCTGATTAGTTTGCAGTGTACACCTATGTATTTACACCATGTCTATAACTTAATTTCTTGACTACAATACTGACTAAGAATTTTTTAGTACCTACTCCGATAGATTCAGTAGAAGTAACAATTGGTTTCCGAGGAGAATTTGACCGTAAGACAGTTGAAGAAGCAATTAGACAAGTTCGAGCAATTGTTACTACTTTGAAAGGAATTATTGTAAAAGATGAGATTACTGCTGAACCAACTTCTGATGCTCTTTATCTTCGCTTTTCGTTGGAAGGAAATAATAAAGTCGATGTTGCTTTCCGGCTTGAAGAAATGGTAACAAACAATAAAATAAATATGAATAAATATCATTATATATTTCTTGTTTTCTATAAGGTAACTGAACAAAACATGGAGAATTTAGTGCCAGATATAACCAGATCCCAATTCATCCACAAACTTGAAGATGGAGAATCAACAGTTGGAAATCGAGTGATTGCTCTGGAACATCGAGAAATCGTTGCACAATCCCCGGTATCTGTTGTTGCTCCGTATCATACAGCGTTGATCGTCATTGCTGCTGGTTCTGCTTTTATCATTTCTATCTTAACTTTGCTGGTTCTTCTTTATAGAAGAAAGGTATGAAACATTTGTAATAATGTTAGATACATAAATTAGCATTTTTTTTATTCTCAGGCTTCTGGATTGAGCAACGCAGACAACGTAAAAGAAGTTGATAATAAAGAACATTTTCTAGTCTACAGTCAACCAGTTTACATTGAACTACCTAAAGAAAAATCTGAAAATGGTATAAATGGAGGTTTAAAAACTGGAGATTTGAATAAAGTATAAAGCACTTTATTTCCATATTGCACCAAGTACTTATAATGTTTGTGTGTATATAATAGATACATAAGTGAAAATTTTAAGCTGTAAGCTCTATCACCGTACTGCGAAAAGGTAAGAGAGAATTATCTATCAGTTACGAGACTTGTTAAAATTTGTAACAATATATGTAATAAATACCGTAATATATATTAATAATAATATATTAGAGTAAATGTTGCGTTGATTATGTACGTTTGCCATCATGCACTACTAGTGAAAACTTAATCATTTCATTGTATCATACTGTGTAGTTTTATTTATTTTATATTTATACATCATAAGACTCATTAAATAAACTTTAGAATTAGAACTTTATGTCTCATTTGGTGCCCCCATACTTGCAATAAACATAAAGTAAGAGTAGCCTGTTTTCACAATCTAAAATAGGAAACAATCAGAATTTTTATTTCCTTGTACATACTTTAACTTACATTATAATATGTTTCTAAAGATGCGCTGGTAGATCCCACAAATTTCATTTGCAATGGATTTTGGCATCTCATAATAATAAGGTTTAAATCTTTGCCAATATCTGTTGGACTGTTATACCATTTGTTACTATAAGCTATGAAACCTAGTAGTTCGCTCTAAATCAATTCAAACATTTTAAAACTAAAATCATGTAGTATAATACAAAACGTACCTGATCAATTATATGTTGTCCGTAATAACAATAAACAAAACATTCAGCAAGTACATAGTTTACTGTTGAAATATATGGTAAAAATTTTGGGTCTAGAACTGACATCTAAAAAACCAAAAAATTAAAGCAACATTTCTCAATTTATAATTTAATTTTTTATACCATAGAAGCTTGATATCCAACTACACTTATTACAATCGACGGCGAATAATTATGAATTGACAAAATAATTCCAAAAGCACTTTGCATCTTTTCCGTGAAACTAAAATTCATACATTCTTACTTCTTGTTCATAATTGTTTTCATAATACTTACTGAATTAGCAACATATGTAATTCTAAACATTTTGTCAACAAGATTCTTTGTATTTCCGGATTATCATTTTCACAAACTTTTACTAAACACTCTTGTAAGTAAAATAACTGCGCTCTTAAATGAATTAGTAAAGCAGCAAAACACATTGCGATAGGAATTGTTATATGAACTACAACTGTAATAGTTAGTAGTTGTACAAAGAGAATAAATATAAAATTATATGGTTTAGTTAAATCTATAGGATAATAACTTCTTCCCGGGAGTCCATTGCCTTTTGCGTCATGAATATTACCACCTTCTTTTTCTAAATACGATTGAATAGATAATAAGATATAAACTGTAATAACAAAGTATAAATAATATTGTGAATATTTTACCAATCTATTTCCCATAATTTCAGCTTTAATTGAATATTTGTGCAAGACAAAATTCTTCCGTAAAATTCTTACAACTTCATAAAGTGTTTGACGGTTAGAAATAAAACAAAATAGAAAACCTAGCGAAGCAAATGATGGTAAAAATGTCGTTAATCCTTCTATATACTTTTCTAGAGCATCACAGTTGTAGATTATGTCGAGAGTGCTGCTAATGCAGAATATAAATAAAAATAAAATTGATATTTGCAAACGTATTACTTTTGGCTTATCTTTTGAGTACATTCCGGCAATGTCTAATTGGTCAATACTTTTTTGGAGCCAAGTTTCTAGTTCTGCTTCCGCCATTTTCACAAATTTAAATGATACAAATACGAAAAATTGTACCTACTGCAAGCAAATTATTTATTAATGGTAATTAGCTAATTATTACGCAGCTACATAAATACAGTTTATTTTTCTACAACAGAAATAATCGTATCGTTTTAAAGATTTATTATTTGTATAATTATAATTTCTTTAAGAAACATTACCATACAATTATAATTTAATTTTTCTAGAATAAATTACCTATGAGAATACATTCTACATGCTATTTAATAAATAATTTAAATTATCAGTTATAATCGAAGCTATTTGCTTTATACGTATCAATTAAATTCAATATTCTATAGGTAGTTTCCACATCCAGATCGTTATCTAAAGCGGATCTTTTCTTTCGCCCAGTTGTGGCTGCTGTTGTCGTTGTTGTATTGTAATATGCTTTCTTTGCTTTAATTGCAGCAATGACTTGCTAAAAGTAGAACATATAGTAGCTGATTCATAAGTGATTCCTGGTATAATACTTACGAGAACTAATTTTACAAGAAATACAGCGAGTGTTAGAAAACCAATTGTCATTAAAGCTCCCTCATTTGAAGGGAACTCTATATGAGAGTCGCCTTTATATTCTCGAGCAGAAGACTCTTCCGTTGACCACAGTCTCTTTATTCTTTGATCTGAAAAAGAATAAATAATGTTTGACATAATTCTAATAATATGAAAATATTACTTACCAATATCATACAACAAATTATCTCTCAAATTTTTCAAGATCTGAATTTTGCTTTTAATAGTCTTATGCGCTCTTTGCATTAACGTACTTTGAATAGATCTTATAAACGGCATGAATCCAGCGTAAGTAGTAAAGCTATTTTCTTCAGGAATCTCCCTGTTTTCAACATCATCTGGAGCATCTTCTATTTCTATTCCATCTGAATTGTCTTGCAGTTTATTTTTCCTGTCTTTATTTCTTCTCAAATTTCTTGATTCTGTTGTTCGACTTACAGACATTGGGGTAGTTACCGGATTTGTCATTCCAATTGAAATTGAGCTCATAAGTGGAGTGAATTCTGTAGTACTGCTACTAAATACTTCCATTATTGAACTCTTCGCAGGATTCATTGATATCCGATTTGTATTTTTACTTGTTTGTTTTATTTGTGGAATACTTATTGTCGCATTATGTGATTCCAAGTTTTCTATTTGTTCTGCATGAAAAATTACGTGCATCGGCGTTTTAGCTCCGGATAAAAATGTTGTACCTTTATTTCAAAAACGTTAGAAACTTTTCAAATAAACAAATAAATTTGTAATTACCAGATACTTTAGTAGGTCCTTCAAATGGTTTTACTTGAGGGATTTCAACCCAATCTTGTTTTGTAATAATTGCAAAAGCGCACAAAATCACTAGCTACAAATTAATATTCATTTAGATAAATTTCACGGACTGTATTTTAAGTTTACCTGTACGAAAAACATTTTACGGAAATGTTTCAACAAGAAATTGTCAACTGTAACTGCTTAAACGAAATAAATTTGCCTGAAAATGTTAAGCCAAAGAATATAACAGTTTTGAATGATGCTGGAACTAATTCATCTTACCGGTGCTTTCAACCAGTTGTTTCAAAAATGTGGTACTGAAATTTAATCAAAATTTATCTATAGTTTCAAGACATTATATATAATTATCTGTTTTTTGAGTTTTATTCGTGTAACTTGAGTGAAAGAAATGTTTGAGTGAAAAATAAATTAAGTATTTTAGTTGGGTATAATGTATATAAAGTTTATGTTCAGAATCTCTGGTTTAATATTTAAGTGATAATCAACAATGAAAGCATTAAGCGTAAAAATGAAAAACATAGTTAATTATACCTCATGTAATATATCATAAGTGTGCTCTTACACGATATTAATTCTTTTAATTAAATAAATGTTTTTCTGAATTTGTTACTAAATGGGTTGTGTTTCGGTTCTTTCTGATACAAAATGTACAACCTTTATTGTTACACAGCATTAGCTCAAATTTTAAACATTTTAATAAGAATAATTTTACAGTTACATATAATATTTTTACTGGAGTAACAAATTAATTTCTAACGTGATAATCATGTAATATGGATAATAATACTGAATATATGTTATTGTATTACAATTTATTAGTGAATAGTAAATAACAATAAAGGAAAAATAAATAATTTTATTTACATTTTCAGCTAATTTGTTTGTAGGAAAATATTATTGAATAGTTTGATATATATTTACATGAAATCTATTACTCATATATTTAAATATTGTTTATCTTACTAAACAGTAATACAGAAGTTAAAATAGATCCTAACATTGAATAGGTGAATTAATATTACAGTTTTTTACATTTGATATGTTTTAATTTCACTTCTTGCATTTCCTAGGTAATTATATTTGTATAAAATGTACTTATGCCATTGCATCAACTGGAAGTATTAGTGAAATAGGTCACAGTAAGTTTAGTGGAGACTTATGTTTTCTATTTTGTCATTTACTATAACTTGCTTATTGTATTATTTTACTACCTGGTCTTTTGAGTTTCTGTTTCAGATTTCATCATACATCAACAAACTTGTAGTAACTATGACATGTATGTTTCTTTTTCAGGTTCACAGTTATTATTTTATCTAATACATTATTTTTATGTTTATAGGAACTCGCCGTCTACGCCACCAGAGCAAACATTAACTTCAGCAAAGTCTTCGGAGCTGATATCATCTTTGAAATATATTACTTGCAACGAAATTGTGAGTAAATTAATTTTACAACAATATACTGTCATTAATAGTTTGCTGTATGTTTATAGAGCCACCACAAACCTGGATCTATCTCCTAATGCCGCAGCACCCTGGACACCATCATCAGAGTTAATAATATGACCGCTGCGCCCTGCACTCAATTTCAGGACTGACGTCCGCAACAACATCAAAGAATTATTGTCGTTTAATTATTAAATATATTACAATAAATTATAGTTCAGTAAGAAGAAACAGACGATACAACATGTTCATCTATCCATAATGGCGGATATTTGTTAATTCTTAAACTGCTTGAGCTAAAATTGTCTAGTTTATAATCCACAGCTTTAGATTAATTGTAGAGTTAGGAAATATCATATTTGGTAATTTATTATTGTTAGTAAGCAATATAAATATGCTCGTCTATCTGTCATGACGGCAATTTTTCTATTGTTGATAATTCTTAAACAATTTGAGCGACAACTGTCCTGTTTGAAATTTTCATCCCTTAATTAGTCGTAGAGTTAGGAAATATCACATTTGTTAATTTGTTATTGTAAATTAACAAGATATAGGCAATATAAAACTGCACGTCTATCTGTCATGGCGGCAATTTTTCTGTTGTTGATAATTCTTAAACAATTTGAGCGACAATTGTCCAGTTTGAAATTTTCATCCCTTAATTAGTCGTAGAGTTAGAAAATATCACATTTGTTAATTTATTATTGTAAATTAACAAGATATAGGCAATATAAAACTGCTCGTCTATCTGTTATGGCGGCAATTTTTCTATTGTTGATAATTCTTAAACAATTTGAGCGACAATTTCCAGTTTGAAATTTTCATCCCTTAATTAGTCGTAGAGTTAGAGAATATCACATTTGTTAATTTATTATTGTAAATTAACAAGATATAGGCAATATAAAACTGCACGTCTATCTGTCATGGCGGCAATTTTTCTGTTGTTGATAATTCTTAAACAATTTGAGCGACAATTGTCCAGTTTGAAATTTTCATCCCTCAATTAGTCGTAGTGTTAGGAAATATCACATTTGTTAATTTATTTTTGTTAATTAATAATTTATTGGCAAATTAAAAATGTTTATGTTGTATTGTTAGTTATATTTATTGTTATTTGTTTATTTTGTGAAAATGTTAAATTTATTGCAATAAATAATTAAAATTATGCTTGTGTTTCATATATTTATCCTTCATCATCCTTGTCTTATTGAATAACCCTTTGAATTAGGGGATAATATGTCTTCCCGTAATGAGAAAATGACGTCATATTTGTCAGAAGACTCTGGGCTACTTGGCTGAAAACGCAAATTTTTAACTTTGTATCCGGGCAGCAGAGACGGGCAGAGCCCTCATTTAAGAATAAGAAATTAATTTTTGCTATAGTTGGGAACATTGATTTTTCAGTGTTCCCAACTATAGCAAAAATGAATTTCTTATTCTTAAATGAGGGCTCTGCCCGTCTCTGCTGCCCGGATACAAAGTTAAAAAATTTACTGAAAGTTCTTCTGCCAGGTCTGTGTGCTAACGATAAAGAATATCGCGGATTCTTGCATAATTAAATAAAGAGAAAGAAATGTTGCTCTAATTATGGAACTTTAAATGCTAGCGCAAAATGGTCCCTTCATAATGGTTCACAAATTTACTAAGAGATGGCAACACTATCGGATGTGAATGCGACAATTTGTCGATTTGATCACATTTGAAACACAAAAATTTAATTGATAAGGGCATGCCCTACGCCCTTGTCCTTCTAATATGTTGCAGAGGGGGTTATATTAGACAGTATTTATATGTTTCGGTAAAGTTTCGTTATTTTTGCGATATCTCTTACCGTTTTCGAGTTATAAGGGTTTAAAGTTTTTAAAAGCAACCCTTAAAAAACCACCCTATTTTCAATTTTTCGAGAGTTTTTTCTCGCTGATCAGATAGAGCAACGCTGTATCTCGGGACGGTTTTTTTCAGAGCCGCGATATCTCTTACCATTTCAGCGATACAGCCCTTATAAAATTAAATAGAGCAGTATGTACTTTATTTATTTTGAATAAATCCCTTCATAATGGTTCACAAATTTACTAAGAGATGGCAACACTATCGGATGTGAATGCGACAATTTGTCGATTTGATCACATTTGAAACACAAAAATTTAATTGATAAGGGCATGCCCTACGCCCTTGTCCTTCTAATATGTTGCAGAGGGGGTTATATTAGACAGTATTTATATGTTTCGGTAAAGTTTCGTTATTTTTGCGATATCTCTTACCGTTTTCGAGTTATAAGGGTTTAAAGTTTTTAAAAGCAACCCTTAAAAAACTACCCTATTTTCAACTTATCGAGAGTTTTTTCTCGCTGATCAGATAGAGCAACGCTGTATCTCGGGACGGTTTTTTTCAGAGCCGCGATATCTCTTACCATTTCAGCGATACAGCCCTTATAAAATAAAATAGAGCAGTATGTACTTTATTTATTTTGAATAAATCCCTTCATAATGGTTCACAAATTTACTAAGAGATGGCAACACTATCGGATGTGAATGCGACAATTTGTCGATTTGATCACATTTGAAACACAAAAATTTAATTGATAAGGGCATGCCCTACGCCCTTGTCCTTCTAATATGTTGCAGAGGGGGTTATATTAGACAGTATTTATATGTTTCGGTAAAGTTTCGTTATTTTTGCGATATCTCTTACCGTTTTCGAGTTATAAGGGTTTAAAGTTTTTAAAAGCAACCCTTAAAAAACTACCCTATTTTCAATTTTTCGAGAGTTTTTTCTCGCTGATCAGATAGAGCAACGCTGTATCTCGGGACGGTTTTTTTCAGAGCCGCGATATCTCTTACCATTTCAGCGATACAGCCCTTATAAAATTAAATAGAGCAGTATGTACTTTATTTATTTTGAATAAATCCCTTCATAATGGTTCACAAATTTACTAAGAGATGGCAACACTATCGGATGTGAATGCGACAATTTGTCGATTTGATCACATTTGAAACACAAAAATTTAATTGATAAGGGCATGCCCTACGCCCTTGTCCTTCTAATATGTTGCAGAGGGGGTTATATTAGACAGTATTTATATGTTTCGGTAAAGTTTCGTTATTTTTGCGATATCTCTTACCGTTTTCGAGTTATAAGGGTTTAAAGTTTTTAAAAGCAACCCTTAAAAAACTACCCTATTTTCAACTTATCGAGAGTTTTTTCTCGCTGATCAGATAGAGCAACGCTGTATCTCGGGACGGTTTTTTTCAGAGCCGCGATATCTCTTACCATTTCAGCGATACAGCCCTTATAAAATAAAATAGAGCAGTATGTACTTTATTTATTTTGAATAAATCCCTTCATAATGGTTCACAAATTTACTAAGAGATGGCAACACTATCGGATGTGAATGCGACAATTTGTCGATTTGATCACATTTGAAACACAAAAATTTAATTGATAAGGGCATGCCCTACGCCCTTGTCCTTCTAATATGTTGCAGAGGGGGTTATATTAGACAGTTTTTATATGTTTCGGTAAAGTTTCGTTATTTTTGCGATATCTCTTACCGTTTTCGAGTTATAAGGGTTTAAAGTTTTTAAAAGCAACCCTTAAAAAACTACCCTATTTTCAATTTTTCGATAGTTTTTTCTCGCTGATCAGATAGAGCAACGCTGTATCTCGGGACGGTTTTTTTCAGAGCCGCGATATCTCTTACCATTTCAGAGATACAGCCCTTATAAAATTAAATAGAGCAGTATGTACTTTATTTATTTTGAATAAATCCCTTCATAATGGTTCACAAATTTACTAAGAGATGGCAACACTATCGGATGTGAATGCGACAATTTGTCGATTTGATCACATTTGAAACACAAAAATTTAATTGATAAGGGCATGCCCTACGCCCTTGTCCTTCTAATATGTTGCAGAGGGGGTTATATTAGACAGAGTTTATATGTTTCGGTAAAGTTTCGTTATTTTTGCGATATCTCTTACCGTTTTCGAGTTATAAGGGTTTAAAGTTTTTAAAAGCAACCCTTAAAAAACTACCCTATTTTCACCTTTTCGAGAGTTTTTTCTCGCTGATCAGATAGAGCAACGCTGTATCTCGGGACGGTTTTTTTCAGAGCCGCGATATCTCTTACCATTTCAGAGATACATAAGATTAAAATAAAAGGAATAAATTAAAATTATGAATTTTCTTTTATTAAATATCAATATTAATTTGAACTATTGTTTTTCTTGTTTGAAAGTAAATAAAACATATTTTATTTCTGTAACAAATTCTTTATTATCTCAATGAATAATTACAAGTTATAATAGGTATTTTATTTATTATTACAACTTAAATAAAACACAAGAGTACATGTACGAGTATATAATTTTTATTATATTATTTATTTGGAATGAATACAAAGTTCAGATCTCCTGGATTGACATTGGAAGAAAGAGACTGAAACTCCTCTGGCATTTGCCTGACATCCTAGGGAAACTTCCAAAAAACCTAGGACAGAAGAGCAGTGTCGCCGCCCACTAAACAAACAGAAATACATTAGTAAATAAATCAATTCATTAATAAATTAATTTAATGTACTTACTTTTGTGTTGGGAACGGCGAACTATGTTGAAGAATTCCTTGAAGGCTCTGAAACTGCATCTGCTGGCCGCAGACTCTTGACTACGAGCGGTGAAACTCTCTAGAAGACTCTTCAACTGCATGTGCCAACCGTAAACTCTTAGCTGAAACAACAAAACAAATAAGAAACTGCAAAATAAAATGAAACAATGTATAATTACATGTGTGATGTAGAAAGTAAACACGTAGAAATCCAGCGAAGACCACTGAGTCATCTTCATTCCTGTTTTAAGAAACAGAACAAAAACAAACCACAAAAATAAAACAAACAATGGAAACAGAAAACACCTATCCTAAAAGGAAGAGAAAAAACACAAAAATATATAAACAAAGACAAAATTCAGGACGAAAAGTTCTGTCCCACGGCGGATGATTCATTTCCATCGGCGGTAGAATCTGCAACTTCATCCCTCGATGGTAGACACAGGAACATTGTCCATTTCTCACGGTGGCTGCCGCAGCTACTGTTCCAACGACGGTTGTCTCAGCTACATTTCCAATTTCCCACGGTGGCTGACTCTGCGATGATTCTAGAAAAATAAAAACAATAAATTAGAAATAAATAAACAACAGAAATGTTGAAAAAATAAAAATAAATCTTACTTCTAGTACTACTATTTCTTGTCTTCATTATTCTTGATCTCTGTAAACAAATAAAAACAAAAAAATTAAAAACATTGAAACAAATTAAATTTGCAAATGAAAACTTACGTATTAAAAATACAAATCTGAAAGAGAAATGCTGTAAAGGAATACAAGTATATGGGTTAGTAGACTTAAACCTAACTTAAATTAAAGCTGAAATAAGATGGATTAACTTAAAATTAGCTTAAAGGTACCCATAACCATTAAAGCTAAATTAAAACTAAGATTCACACCACCCCACAGACATTCCTGTGCCTCTTTGACTCTAAGAACAGCAACCGGTGTGTTGTCTGTTTTTCAAAAAAGAAACGTGGGTCGTCTAGCCGAACCCCGCATGGTCTCCTACTACGCGATCCCGCAGGGGCCCGAGCTCATGTCACAGAATCACGTTAGCCGATCAACTACTTTCTCTGCCATCCGGAATTCACTTTGAAAACCTAACCAATGACCTAGAGCCTATCATATGTCTGGTTGAAAAGTTATCGTGAAGCCTCAAGAACGAATCCTGTTAAGGCGCATCGGATGCGATATTTGCCGAGAGCTGGTACCAGTCATGACTCTGGATCCACTCTAGATGATCGGACTGCTGTAAGCATGCCCCACGCGCCGCGTTAGCGCTGAACCAGTAATCGGAATAAATTTAATCGATGGCCTTCACGTGAAGACAGAGCGCTTTGCAAAAATCCCGTAAACGGTTCCCGGCTGATTCTACAACGGACACAGAGTATGACCTGCAGCGGTGCGTTCTCACCCACCCACCTACTGACTGTACTAAAGCACTCCAGCTCGTACTGCGTAGGCCGCACATACGAAATCATACTCCGCGAACGTTCACGGCTGATTCTACACGTAGTTGCAACGGACACAAGAGTATGACCTGCAGAGGTTTGTTCTCTCCACCCTATAGGAAGATGGAGAGACAACACTGACTGTACGAGCCACTCCAGGCATGCACTGCGTGAGCCAAACATACGAAATCATACTCTTGTGTAGTGAGAGAAGCTCACTCGCGAACGATAAATTTTGATTGTAATACGCCCGTCGTGAACCAGGCACTGGCCACCTCATTGCTCGAATACGCGCCCAGCCTCCATCAAAAGTACCCGACTGCTAACCGATTTCACAAAATTTAGTCACCCACTTAATCACCCAACGGTCAAACTTGAATTTTGTACTTAAATACAGTAATTGCATACCATATCCAACTACAAAATTCACATTTAATGAACGCGAGTCGAGTCAAAACACAACACAAATTACACAGAGCGACGCACTTTACCATTCCGCGAATTAGACTCGACTGGACGAAAATCTGAGCTACATTTCCTAGCTAAGCCGGTCACGTGGTTCTTTTCGACGTCCTGATTGGTTCCTATTCACAGACGCTTTCACAGCTGAAAATTCCTTGATGTACGATGAATTTCGGTTTTTTAGTCGGCAGCTAAACAGAAAATGCACTGTAGTTAGTTTCCTAATTATTTTACAGAAAAAAGTTTAAAATCAAAATTGTAGAGAATAAAATTCTCCATAAAAAGATTCAAAGCTTTTTTTCTCTAAAATGTAACCCTATAAATTAAACCTTAAAAACCTTAGAATCTACGGCAATTTACGCATACAAATTAGCAACTTTATTCTGCCTAACGTTTCCTAATTATTTTAGAGAAATATGTCATAAGTAAAAATTGTAGAGAAGTACATTCTCTACTTGATTTACTTGAAACATATTTCTCTAAAATAATTAGGAAACCCAGTAGAGTGTAAAAACTTACGTGAGATAAGAAAAAATTCTTGGCTGACATAGTCACGAGACACTTTCAGACTTTCTGATTGGTTCATAGCTCGTTGTTCGCTTTCAAGCATGAGCAGCTGTTTAGAAACTCGAACGGAAAAGAGAATCTTCCTTGATTGATTGAAATGACTTGACACTGAGAAATATGGCGGATGGATACCTCAAAAGTCACGTAGGCTTCCTCTTGTTCCAATGCTAGAAAGACTAGAAGCCAAGAAAAATAAAGTTTCGACAAAGAATTGCCACACGCTTTGTTAATTCAAAAGACATTCACTGCGATAAAAATACATATTTGCTTTTAAATATATTACAAACTAAATATGTAATGATAATAAATAATGACATTGTTTATACAAAAATGTCATCGGTATATAACTACCTATTTGTCTATCAACAAATTTATAATTGAAAGTAGAAATTAAAACGTCAAGTTTGCATTCGCATGCCATTCCACACATTTTGAAAAAATAAACATTTGGAAGCACTTATACATGTGTCATACGTTATTTTTTGAAAAACATTTGATAATTTTACGCATGTGACGTTTGACGTATATCGTTTACATGGAGTTTGGTTAGTATATTGTTTAAGTTTACAGTTTTGACCGATATTTGCTCCTTGACAGATATTAACAGAAATTATTTGTGTTGTTGCTTAACAACCTTTAAAGCACGGCCACGGCGTTTGTGAACGCTGTAGCGTGTTTTCAACACGGATTATGATGCAGGTATAATAAAAAAATTATTGTATCAATGCAATCCGAGTTGTTAAAATCAACTAGACTCTTGGTATAAAAGATTCCAATGAAGCTCTAGCAAATAATACAATTCAAAGTACAATTTGGTAATTTCCAGTTGACCACGCAATATTTTATCATGCACGAATGTATGTATGTAGTTTAACTTTTAAATTAATAAATTTAGTTTATTTTCATTTATTTATTAAGAGAATAACAAAGGATGTGTTTTCGCTTCTGCAGCTGACCTAGTGCTTCGCACTTACCTTGGACATGACCCCATTCTACCAATGTTACTGGAACCATTCCGGAGTGTTATTGGTGCTTGAATAAACAAAATCTTGAAGAAATTTCAGTAAAGCTGATGTAGACTACAATAACACATATAAATCTCACTCAATATTAAGTTTAAACGACTATGAAAGTTTATATATCCCTTATTTAAGCGTGTTGAATACATTTCACAAACCATTTTGCAATAAGATTTATAGTTCCATATTTATTCAACATATCCCCAATTTTTTCTTTTAAAAAACATGTCATACTTATAGCTGTTTTACAAATTAATTTTAGAGTTAAAAACTTTGAAATAGGAGCGCTGTATCCTTCATTAGATGCTATAGTTTGTTGATATCGTTGTTTAAGTTGAAGAGCTTCGGATTCTTCAAGCAACTTCAACGAAGTTGATTACAAAATCTGCCACGCGATAAAAATTGCAACAATTATAAAGTATTTCACATCTTCACAATAATTTTCAACACAACTTACAGTATCTGGGAATATTGAGACATCTACTTCACATTTATTTTAAGTTATCTGGAATTAAAGAAAAAAACATAATTTCTATTAAACAAGTCAAAAAATCTGATGTGGCCAACACATAACCTCCCGCCCAATACTACTCTTAAACGATACAAAATAGTATTTGATGATACAGAAACATACCTTCTTATTTGTATATTTTCTATTTATATTTGGGAATTTTAATTTTCTTTCGTATATTTATTTAATTTTCTGACATATATTTCACTAAGAAAATAGCTTCACAATCACAATGACATGTGTCACATTTCATAAAAAATTGACAAATTTTAAATGTTTTCATGGTGTACTAGGAATTAAAGATTTGTGAAATCTAATTTCTTTATATTTTATTATCTCTAAATCTAATGAGAATTAATAAAATTAGTGTAATCAAAAAACATGTAAAATTAAATATTCTTCAACTTTCAAAATAACATAAATTGTTGAAAAATGAAATTTAACCGTGTTTTTCACGAAAAACTGTTAAGGGCTTCAAGTAAACTGCTACTTCCGGTTGACCAATTTCATCCAAAATCTAATCAGCTCTTCATTTAAATATAAGAAGCAATAATTCACAAAATTGTATTTTTTGGTATTATAGTATTTGAGTTATGCGAGACGAAAAAATTGCCACAGACTACACACACACACACACATACATACATACATACATACATACATACATACATACATACAGACATCATTGCGAAAATAGTAAAATCGTATTGTAGGGACCCTAAAACGTGCTTATTCATTGAAAACTCACTACCTAATTTTTTGACCAAAAACAATACCTCCCTTACCTAGAGGTAGGCGGGAGGTAAAAACACTAAAATGGCATAAAACTATAACAAATGTCTTAATTAACACAGCCAATGCTAATAATTTATGACAGATGACATTAGAGATATGTTTTTTTATATATTCTACAAAATAAACCCTAGATAAATATTTTATTTACAAATAATTAATGATGATATTTATATAAAATAAACATAAATTCAATAAGACGTATCTAAAATAAATGTACATCAGTAAATTATTTTTATAAAAAAAAAATACGAATATGTTTCGAATTAAGATATCATTAAGTAACAATTATAATAAAAACAAACTTACATTCTAAGGAGGACAAAGAAATATACTTAAAAATGTTAAATCTACTGTATATATTAGCACTAAAGACATACACGATTCAAACAACTCTACAGTTATTCTCTTCATAGTCAATAAATAAAAATGTATTGTTCAACAAATGCTATAGTTATCTACATATATTCACAAATTAAAATACATTTTCTTGCACTATTACATGTGTTAATTTATAAATAATCACTAAGTATTATTTGTTAAAACTGTAGAAATGTATTAAAAAATAACAATGAGTATTATTATTTGTTATGATTATGTACACATGAAATTAAGGAAGTTTAAAATTACCTGTAGATGTATCTGACACTACATTCATAAATGGAATTTTAGAATATATTGATGAGTCGTACATGTAATAGATATCAATCAGCTAATCTTAAAGCATCCAATAATATCTGAATTAAGTCACATGCATTGTAACAAAAATCATAGAGGAGGTAAATTTATTGCACTAGAGAATTCAGAACGTTGTTATAAATTTACATCAATTTAAAATTTTCTACAGTTCACATTGCTTCAAATAAATTTATAACAACTTTCAGTAACAATTATGCTTGATAAATATTTTTAATGTATTTAATAACACTATCACAATGCAACTGAATCAAATAAAACTTAAAATTGCAGTCATTTTAAAAGTATATGTTTACTTTATAATAGCCATTATTTAACTTTCTAATTATAGTTTCCAGTTAAAATCGTGGCTGTTTTAAAAGTAAATGTCGTATATATTTTGCATTAATAATAATATTGACTGCGTTTTTAATAAGCGTAAATATTTACAAGAATATTCACTTGAAATTAATATTGTATTTTACTTAAACATACAATGCAACTGTTCATTGCACTCATTAAAAATTTAATTTGTTTCTATGTATTTACAAATGATATGCATATGAACAAAGAACTGTTTTAACTTTCAATAAAATAACAGCTAGAATATATTCCATTCAAATAAATTAGTTTGGTTTAGGATACAATTATTGTAGGTTCAAGTAAGATACAGTTAAAAAATTATAATATTTGTTTCGAGTGAATATGGAATCAGATAGAATATTAAAAATTGCAATCAGTACATGAACATTTAAGTTTTTGTGCATAGTATTGGCTAGTGACTATCAGTATACAATAGTCTAGCAAAGAATTGCTACTATCTTATTTTCTTATCGGTTTACCCAACGTTTCATTGCTTCTTCCCACTCTAGAGTTTCCGCTGACTTTTCATTCACTTCAGTTGCACCTGTATTTTCGTTGCTATTGTTGACTTCATTTTTATGATTTACGTTTTCTGAATTTTTTTGCGGCAACTAATAAATAGAGTCATATGTTATATTTATATTTTCTTACAAAAATAAAACCATATACATTGAAAGTAACATCTTGGTGCGATTATAAGAAAATAACAATCAGCAAAATCTATTGTACAGAATGTGTGCTATAATAACAAATTGTGTAACATGTGGACCTCTATAAATGATATGTTTTATCTGAAATCTTAGTTGAAAGGAGCAAAATATCACTTTCTTAATTAGTTCAATACTATTTTGCTTCTTTTACTTTCGTTAGTTCGACAGTTTCTGTATTTCGCTGGACTCTGATATATAAAAAAATAATTACACAATCTAAAACAGATAAACTACAATTTAGATCCCGTTGTAAAACCATTTGATCAAAAGCATTGGAGATAATTTTGAAAAAATTACGCTAAAATGTTGACTCCACCTACATTGCAATATAGAAATGAAACTCAAGTAAAACATAATAAAGATATTTGACAAGCAGCAGAATTACTTACAAACAACTTTGAATGCAAATAGAAAATCTATCTCGACCTTACGTCCAATTTCAAAGAATTAACCCTAATAGTTTTGAAGAGTTCCTGATTTATAATAAAAGTTTGAAACTTATTTTTGTACCATACTGCAATATCCGACAAATATCTACAGCCAATCCAATGTTTTTCATTTAAGATGACAGTTATTTTGCTTTTTTATTTTGAAATTTGATTCATTCTTTAATAATAGTTACCTAATTTATTTTTAGTGTTCTATTTTCAACGACCGTGTGTAATTTAAGCCAGTTAAAGATAAAAAATAACTATATTTCCAGGCGAAATACACAAACTTATTTAAACAAATAAAATATGTTACATATCACCTTGTTATTTGCTGTCATATATTAAGTAAATCTTTATGTACAATATAGAATATAAAGATAAAATATAGGAACAAGTGAGTATGTATGACTCAAAGAAAGAAGCGCAACACAAACCTGTGCCTATGAAGCGTAGTGCTGTGCTGTGCTGCGAATAAAGTGCCGAGTGCTGTGCAGTGTATGTATTTAGCAGTACGGAGGACCCACCTGCTGTTGCGGGGCCCCTTGTGGCTGAGCCCCTGGTGGACTAGTTGGATGCCGTGCTCGTAGTTCTGCCATGAAGTTGGCGTCTTGCTCGTAACGGCGCTGAAGCTCTTGTTGCCATTCTCCGTCCGATTCATCGTCTTCTTCGCCGTCCTCTTCGAAGTCTATGAAATTTATATTTTTATGAAACACAAATGTTGTTTTTTGGTAATAAATAACTTATTGATAAAAATTATTCATTTAAGCATGCAAAATACCATGTTTTGTTTTTAAGATACTACATATTTAAATTTGTTCTTCAGCTGAACAAAACTGCCCTCACACAAAAAAAATTATTTGGGTGATATTCATTATGTACTTTTATAAATATGTATTCATCTGATCTAACACAAGAATTTTTTATATCTAATTTAAAATGTTTAGTACCAGAGTTAATCACAATATAAAATAATATGATGTGTTCAACACGTCTAAATAACTTTACGGTACAAAATAGAAAAAAAGTTTTCAGTATAAATTATAGCTAATATTATTTTACATCTTTTTTATTATAACAAAATTTACTCTAACTAAATTGTTTTCTGAGATAAGCTCAAAATACATTATAGGCTTTCTGGTTGATAGATAACTACTAATATCTATTTTTTATTTCTAAACGGTACAAAATGTACAAAAATATTTCACATAATAATTAAGTTCTACATCTTTATGATTCCAATGAAATTTACTCTAACTGCCCAAAAAAATCCGATAAACCTTCAAATGAACTACCACTTCCGGTTAATGGGTTGCTCCAGAGCACGCAACATGAACATAAAATATCTAAATTTGAAATATGATAAAAATCGTCACACACAGGTACAGGCAGAAGTCATCATGTAAATAGTGAAATTAAAATTCAAAACCGAAAATTTTGACTTGTCACAATACTTATAGGTGCGGGAAGTAATAATAGTTAGCAATTAGTGGGATATAGATAAGATTATAGTACACAAGTTGCACGAGGCTATACGCTAAGTTTGTGTGTAACATTAATGCGAAAATCTTGTAGTATCTCTCACGTATTGTTTATAAAATTTTATCTAAGATTGTTAGGAAGTTAAATTTAAGTTTACCAATTATTGGTTTATGAAAGCACATGTAGACTTTGGTTACAAGCGAAAAGAATATCTACCCAAATAATTGTTTTAAATCAATTGAGTTTATTTAAATAAATTTACTCTGTTAATAGTTATCTATTCTAGTTGTCCCAAAACTGAGTATAATATTGCAGTTTAATGTACTGATTAATAATTCAAAACCCTCAAACTAAACACAGTATAAAAACAAATATTCCAAACTAAATTTCATATAAACCACGGACAATATTACAAAAACTCCTTTTTATAATGAAAAATATATATTTTTGAACAAAAACAAAGAAGCGAAACAAACCAAATTATATACAGACAGAGTGTAATGAGTGTGAATTTAGATCTGTATGTTCTCGTATAATGAAAACGGTGCACAACACTAATGCTTGCGGGTGATTGGGTCACAGTGGCACAAACACAGATCACGATGACTTACCGAGCGGCTTTCTGATGGCACTAGCCTCGGAGGGTTGCACTGAGGGTTCTGCAAGTAACAGTCATTCAGCAGGCAGCATTCCACAACAAGGACTATGCCTAGCTAGAGCTAGCTATGTAGAGATAGTAATAGAGCTACTGTCAACCAAATTACCTGACCATTACTGAAACATAGTGTTTTCATGTTAGATGTTCGTAAGAACTTAGGAAATTTTTCTTTAGATTCATTCAGGAAAATTGTTAAATGATAGTATTTTCACTTGACTTCGGGTGACTATTTATCAACTGTCAATTACTCCCAAACTATGTTTAAATTAAACTGGTAGAATATTTAATTTTCTGCATTTGTAAAAAAGTTTAAGATATACTAAATCACCAATCATTAAGTTCTGTCTCTAGAGGTAAAGAATATTTTTACGGGTGAGGCCCTAAATGAAAAAGATGTTTTCTGACGAGACGAGGGAGCTGAGTCAGAAATTTCGAAATGATTACAGTGAAAACCGCTTTTTATTTTATACCTTTGTCGCATTTTTTGACGAAAGTCTGCATTTTTTCTTGAAACAAACGTCTTGGTTTAATAATAATAATGATAGCAACCAATTCGCTCATCAGTAAAGTTCCGAGTAACGGTCTTGCAATGTAAATTATAATAGTCATCCAGTAATCATTCGTAGCTAAATGTAAATACTACCAGTCATTCTTAAATTCACTGCTCGAATGAACAATTGATTATCTATCATTGGACTAACTTCGCTGTTAAAAGTTCCGAAATTATTTTGCTCAAAAAATTTTATGAATATTTGAAGGCGAAAAAATCATTAGTCAATTTCTGAAAGTTGTCCACAGTCGGCGCTTATACTAGAGAGGTCTACAAACTGTAAAAAATGTTACATTGACTATTATTCAAGAATAATTATCCTTCGTTCTTGTTTAATTTTTTTTGTGTGTATGTTGAATATCATTTATTTTTGTGGTGTACGTGTAATATTATGTAAAGTGTTAAAAGTCATTCTACATATCATAATCATTTGCTAGTTGTGATTAATATTATTAATACTAAATAAATTATACTCTAAAATGTCTGTCTCAGCACTGCGATTTAATATTCCATAATAGTAACGCTAACAATAACTAAAAATCATACTTAATATAAAAATAAAACAAGGTATATTTTATGTGTATAGTGTTTACTGTTGAAATAAAAACAAATTAAGGGAAAACAGTTCAGCAACAGAGGTTAAATAAAATTAAGTACAGTCTTAAGTTATATTAAATAAATATATAAAATTTTATGATATTAAAATAATTTCCATTGCTTTTATAAAATGGAAATAAAATTTAAACAATATAAACAGCAAAATAAAGCAGTCTACAAGAAACTATAATTAATTTATCTATGAACACTATAAAAAATCACAATGCCTATTTACAAGAAATACAAAAGTCTCAATAAAAGTTGAAATCTTTGCATTCATAACACCAATCACACTGAGTTATTAAAATTCATTAAGTACTAAATAACCTAACAAAATCAGTAACAAGCATAACTAAAAAAATATTTGTTAAATTTGTATAAATTTTAACAAAAATATATACATTCATGAGGGCATTCGCATGCCACAAAAATTTCAAAAATATTCAACACACTTTTCATTCAAAAATTAAAAAAATAATTTAAAAAATTCATTACAAAATAGTCATTTGTACAAATTA
The DNA here is from genome assembly GCA_963942605.1 of Poecilus cupreus. Classification (NCBI taxonomy): domain Eukaryota; kingdom Metazoa; phylum Arthropoda; class Insecta; order Coleoptera; family Carabidae; genus Poecilus; species Poecilus cupreus. Next base: position 3,697,509 of record OZ012725.1, on the reverse strand, counting down.
AATACATTAATTCATCAGTTCGCAACAACCAAGTTACATGAGATTCAACGATAAAATAGTAACTTTCTGTTAAAAATATTAATATCATGATATGTTTCAGTTGTACTTAGATATATATAATTTTGTACTGTAAATTGGTTGCAGCAATAAGTAAGGAGTACTCATTGTTCAATACCTGAATTTAGTTCGCGCACCAATGTAGACATTGCGTTTGTGACAGAATCAGCGGCTACCAACAAATCATTTCTTAAGGACCGCCCCACTGAGCCTGGAGTACCATTGCCGTTGCTACCTGCAAGATAAACCACTTATTTTTACCCATCACTAAAACAAGCACATTCTAATACCCAAAACTAAACTAGAAACTATATTTCATACATTATCTACAAAATTTCCTAATAATATGTACAAGAAAAGCAGGAACACGGTGCTAGATCCAAAAAAGTTTATACAACAAAAACTGAAGATAGTTTCGTACTTAATAATAGTGACTATAAAAGGGATCCGCAATTGTTTCTGCTTAATATAGTAACAAATTATACACCACATATTTTCGACTTACAAATTATCATACTCATCCTCAAATTAAAATATGAGAAAACAAGAAATATATTTCTAATAATTAAAGTGCGTATAGTTGTGATAGAAATCCAAACCTTGCATTGGTACAAGAAAGTGAAACTATCTAAGAAATTCTCTAACATATCAACTGACAAATACAAACTAAAGTTTATTCATTTATACTGTAAATTAAAAGATGAAAGTCATACTACAAAAATGTAAAACTTACAAAATTGTGAAAGATAGAGGCCATCTGACACAAAAACGAAATTTTGTTACAAAAATTGTCTTGTAAACGATGCTAATATTTATTATGAAATCTCGAAATTTTATCACATATTATACAGGATAATTTATAAAGGGTGTAACAAAGTTTTAAGAATTTATTTCGAGGTTATTTGTCATGTTTATTAACGGTTCACTGTGTGAACGAATGATTTCAAACAGACTAAAATGAAAGTAAATATTTATCTTTATACAAAACGAAACTCCTTTTATCATATATTTTGACTGTAAGAAAATTAGCACCCGTATTAAAAACAATTTATTCAAAAATTTCAATGCCATATGTATTTTCTACACCCTTAAAGTAAAAGATCTGACAAAATTAGGGATAATAGAACGTAATAGGAATAGGAACAGCTCAACAGGAAATTTTAATTCGACCAAAAATTGAACACAAAAAAAGGGATTTTGACTCCATCGAGATATTTTTAAAAAATCGAGTTTGGTAGACAAAGGAAATATATAGCACTTAGGACCGGTTGCATAAAGCGTTGTTAAGTCCGTTGTTAAAGTAACAACTTGATTAATCATTTTATAAATCTATTTCCTTGGTCACAGGAAAAATGTTGGTTTTTGATAAGTAAGAAACTGAAATGTTCTCAAAATATTGACGTGATTTCGATTTGGCCACCTTAGTAAATTTATAAAAGCTCACGAGTTTTTGTTTATGCCCAATGTAAATAATATGGTAATTAACGCCCGTAGTACGTTCAACGTTTAATGTCTGAGAGATATATTATTTTATTACAGATTTGTTTATTTCAATATTTCTATCTGCCAATAAAAGCCAGTGTTTGTGCAATTGTGTATTCTATGCCCAATAGCAACAACTTCAAATTTATAGAACGCCCTAGGGCGTTATTTGGTACATAACAGCCCTGATAACCGGGCTCTTATGAAAATAATTTAACGGTCAAACATTAAATCTATAAAATAATCTTTATTTCATGGATTTCATTATAGTTATTTCACAACTAGTAATAGAAAACATGTTCGTATTGCACATTGGTAGTTAGGTACATAAGCTAGTTGTGAATAAAGTAAAAGTGGTAGCTTGATGAAGATTGACTGTTGGTTGAATTAAATTTGAAGAATAAATTTGAAGCTATGCCCGAGATAGTTCAATAAAAAAATATTATAAAGTGACTATTCCATCGCTAGTCAACGACAAACAATTATTATTTTAAGACAGTCTATTTTAATCATTCATTTTCAGTCAATGTTTATCATCAATATTCCCTCTTAAATTCTAATCGTCGAACTATGGCAAAATAAAAGTTGAAAAAATGAACATTTCTTTAGCGAGTACAACGGCGTATCTAAAAAACAGTGAGTTTAAAAATGATAGTAAACAAGTGTGACTCACCTAAACTAAGGTTAGAGCCCCCAAACGCACTCCTCACATCCCCCGCTAGGGAATCCGCCCCACCGAGTCCATGCTCTCTACTATCTCTATCTCTGTCTCTGTCTCTCTCACGGTCGCGCATCATGCCGATGTTGTTGGCCATAGTCATGGGCGGCTGTTGCTGCAGATGTGTGTTACTGCTGGACTGGCTAAGCCCTAATGGGGCCATGGGGCCTTGTGCAGGCGGCGGCGCCGGTCCCAGAGGAGTCTGTGGAGCACTACGAGGCCCTGGAAGTGGGGCTGCTGTCGACGTAGTGGGTGTAGCACCTGGTGGGAGAGGTGGAGATTTTGTAGACCGCGGGGATGAGTTTGGTGTAGAACGCGGTGAAGATTGGTGATTCTAGAAAGAAAACAAATAACGATAAACATTGACATCAAACAGGAAAATGAGATAGTTAAAAATACATTTCCGCTCTTCTACTATAGTAACAAAACAAAGCGTCGAGGTTAGCTATAGCATGAGAATTTAATGCAACTTGCCACCAAGGTTTGTATACTATTTTATTCACAATAAAAATTTATAAATGAAATATATTATTCATAAGTCAAAAATAAAGGAGACCGAAATCATTGACTCTAAAAATGAATTAATGGATTGTACTCCATCCGAACTTGCAAGTGAGAAGCAGCAGATAATTTGCTTCCACAGAAAAGTCTATATTATTCACAATCTGTAATCAAATATGCACTGATATCGCAGATTGGCAAGTGCCAACTTTCCGACCAGTTGGAAAGTGCGTGGTAGGAATCACTAAAATATAATAATACTGGAAAACCTACTGGTGTTGAAAATGCAAGCCGAGACAGTCAGTCGTTGGGCAATTTATCTTGTATAGTCTGCTTAGAAAGTTGAGAAGAAATATCTACAGATATTAACGTTCAATGGTTTTGAAATAAAAATGTTTAATATGTTTAACTAATATATGTGGGTGAGATTGAAGGTGAACGATTGCGTGGGCGTCCGAGGAATAACTGGTTGGGTATGATTGATGGTTTGTTGCGTGAACGAATAATTCCGAGTGTGAAGAATAAACGAGCATGTATGAATCGCACTATGAATGTGGACGAGGCGAAAGTGGTGTGTCAGGATAGGAATGTTTGGAGGAGACTGATTGTTGGTTGACTGTTTTTCTGGGTTCGTGCTACCCCACTAAGTGGGACATAGCGTGACGTTATGTATGTATGTATGTAAGTTTAATATAAAAAATAAATAATACTTTAATATACCGTGTGTCTGTTTTAAATGTGTATATAGAAGATTAACATGGGAAATTAGTTTTTTGCGTGCTGTTGGTCGGTGTTCTACCGGACAATAGAGATTGTGATATCAATCGAAAGATATAATTTTTCTGAATGAAACTATGTAAAATACATTACAATTTAGAAACCGCACTACAAACAATTGTTAGACAAATAAGAGTGATCTTACAACATCTATCTGTCTCAGGATCATTTTTTGCTTTCATAAAAGCCAACAAGTTATTGGTTCCAGTGTTAGTATATTTCAGAAGTAGGAATAATTGACTTTCCAAATTTTTAAGTCCGAAATTGACATATTTACTAACCGATTGTGAACAAAATTATTCCGTACACTTCTAATTAACTCCTATAAATTATACGAATATAAAATATAAATTTCCGCTCAGCATTTGGAAATTATTAACCAAACATTCTTATCTACACACCAAAATGTAGTGTATGGTAAAAACAATTAAGGTTTATTTGAAAAATCCTACCTTTAGCATTTTCATGAGCCCTTCCAGTTGCACCATAAGTTGCCGTCGAGAATCTTGCAGAGTAGACAAATGTGTTTCCAGTTCATCTTTGCGTAATCTCAAAGCTCGCAATTCAGTCATCAAAGCCGGATTTTCTGGCCCATGTCCACTCTGTTCCATTTCTTGTTGACGTCTTAAAAATCAATAAAATAAATAATAATACATCAATAAACAATTAAGTAGAGTATAAACAAATATCTGTACCTTAGTCTGGCAATTTCCCGCATAATTTCTCTGTTTTTCGCTTCAAGTTGACTGATGAGTTCTCTCTGAGCACGAGTGGAATCCATACCCAGACATGCTTCTGAAGGTACGCGACCCTGCTGTCAAATTAAGGATTTTTTTAATAAAAACCAAATAACTATGTTTGCTATACATCATTTTCTGTGTTTAATAAATATTTTATTGAGAATAACAATGTTTATTTTGTAATTGAGGTTAAATGGATGTCCCGATGACGCACATTCAACGTAGTTCAATACACTTTAATTAATTTTGTTCTTAAATAGTTGACATATTTATTACATTTGATGTGGTTAATAGCACTGTGATATTATGTTACTATATCAAAATTGTGTTCAAATTCTAAAGGTTTACGCATCGTTGCACAATATGTCGTTTGATAATGTCTGGATCATAATACGAATGTATAAAAATGTATTTGTGGTTCTATACTGCTTTGTATATTAGCAATGATAAAATATCAGTTTAAATAAATTTATACGCACTAGAAACTAATATTGATCCGTTTCATCTGTGCATTTCAAACTACAATCAGTGTGTTGTATCTTATTAATGTTTAATTAACCAAGCTCTTCATATTTAACATAACAGTTTATATAGAGTATTTTCATTCAACGTTACAATATCCAAGAGCATTAACGTATTTATTTAAATAGTTAAGAAATGAACTGAGTAGAACAAAATGCAACACTGGGTAACAATGCAAAAGCAAACTCACCACAGAATCCGGAGAAAGCATTGCGGTTCTCTGTGGTCCTTGCGGTGGACGGGGCTAAAAGCAACATATAAGCATAAAAGCACAAACAATCAGAATCAGAAGACACAGTAGGAATCACACTTCTCAAGTATTAAGCAAGAAAGCTTAACGAGTATTCCATTCAACTAAAACTATAACACTCTAAACATATTAAAACATTTCTTCATTTCGTTATTTCTGAAAGTTGAAAGTTTAGTAACAAGTGAGCAAGGAACAAAAATCATGCAGAACACTAACATCAACATACAATTATAATTATAACCTTACTTACCATATTAGATCTTGCTTCTTGTTTTAACTTAGCTGCGTATCGAGCAATCAAGCGATGTTCATCGTCTCTTCCACTATCCAGGCTTCGAGCTGTGGATCTGCTGTCCAGAGATCCCATGTCAAATGGAGAACTAAAAGGCCCGTCTGGAAAACCGTTGTGTGACGGCAAAGGCGATGGAGGACTGAAATATTATTTATGTTTAGATTCGAAATATAATTAACGAATAAGTTTGATAACTTACACAATATGAGATAAGTTTAGCGTCTTCTCTGGTTGGTCAGGAAAACGCGGCAAGTTATTTTTCTGTTTTTCAGGAACACATCGGAAGGATTTGCGCAAAGTATGCCCAATTGTTTTACTTGGCGACTGTAGTTCATAAAGGACACATTAAAGTCATCTGCATGGCTTCAATATGTCCATGTGTGAATAGGACTTTATACTTACAAATGTTGAGTATTCTTTAACTTGATGGTCAAGAGCATGAGGAGGTGAAACTCGTCCTCTCCAAAAACAGTCTTGGCAAAGAGTGTAGTGAGGACATTTTTGACAGCGATATCGAAATCCAGCAAAATTTTCTTTTTGACAAGCGTCACAAACTACTGCATGAACAACTACAAAAACACAAGAAATTAATTACTTTGTACAAATAGCATCATTGTAACTTTTACCGTTTTCAACTGTAGCAATGCGGTGTAAAAGTGTTAACCAAACTAGAGCAGGTGGTCCAGGATCTGACATCATTGTATCCATAAAATCATTTACTGTGATCTTTGCATTCTGGAATTATTAAAAAAATGAAAACGGAATCTTCTAATATAAATTATGTGATTATACTAACAGGATTGAAAATAGTGGAAGGAAGAACATCATTGTAATAAAAAGTAGGAGATTCATAAACAGCAGCTGGAAGTGCAAGGACTTCCTGGAGATATTCCGCAAATCTCCACATCATAAGTAGGCCATTGCTGTCAGAAACTTGTGAGAATATATCTACACAATAAAATAAAATCAATAATAACATAAACAATATTCCAAATAGAGACTCACATCTTAACTTATCCATTAATTTACCAGCACACAAAGTAGCTAATGCTACCTTGATGGAAAACACTCGAATCTTTCCAACATTGTCACTAGAAATGAAGTAAGCTGTTACGTTTGTGTCAGAATGTTTTGGAAGATGTCTAAGTTGGGTAACTTACACTGTAGCGTAAGCGGCAAGTAGCCAGTTAAGCAAAAGTCCGGAGCAAGCGTCGACATGAACTTGTTGTGCCGGTGGTACCCTCTTATTTAAACTATGAAATAATGAACACAACAGGGTTTCCAAACGAGCTACGCTTAGTTCGCTTGCAGGCTCTAGAGTATTCAAGCCATGCTCACGAAATGCCTCAATCACATTCCAGATATCGACAGCATGAACTAAAATTGTACAGGCAATTGTATTGGGAGCAAATTACAGTAATACTAAATAACTTACGGCTAACTTTCTTCTGTATGAAACGCAGCTTCATTGCTGTGCGATATGATGCAAAGCGTATCAAATCAAAATTTTGTGCACTCATTTCATGAATGAGTGCAAGTCTGTGGTCCGCAGGACCAGCCATACCTTCTTGTCCTTGCATCGTGTTTACTGTTATGTAATGTATACAATTAATTACGAAGACGAATGTTATTAACAGGTAGTTTATGTCAAGAATGTAATTTTGTGTATCCATGACAGCTTGTAAAAGATGATAACCCAGTTTCATTGTTGTACTAGATTTTATATTTAGACTCAATTAGTTATTATACTATGGAATGTATGTTAAAATTATCTTTAATACATCGTAAAATCTATAAGAAGGACAAACCGTTTAAGAAATCCATCAACGAAGCTGTCAAGATATTTAAATGTACATATATCTTGAATAAAATATAATAAATTGCTTAATTATAACACAAATATTTAAGAACGTACCTTATCTTAAGTCTCTTCCATTGAATTGCACCCACTTATTAATATTTTTACTCATAAAACGCGGAAATAAAGCTGCTGACAGTTAAATTTGACACACACTACGCCATTTTCTTTGATCTTCAGCCAGTGGCGTCCCAACAAAAAATAAAAAAGGGGTGATCGATGTTGATCAATATTTTTGCGACAAATAAATGAAGCAATAATTTTAGACTATAAAGCAATAATTAATACAAAAACATATTTTATTATAGGGAGAAAATAAATGCGTAAACTCTTATAAAAATATTTTAATGTTTCAACATCATTACAATTATTACTGTATTTATAATTATTAATGATTTAATTGTACAAAGTTATATACAATAAAATTATATCTATATGTTAACATATTTCTACAAAATAAAAAGGTAAAGCATACTGAACATCGTATATTAGGAACTGACTAAATATTTAAAATAAATCTCAAACTCGTCATAACACAATGCAGAAGCTAGTGCAATTGATTTGCTAAATTCTATTTTAATTTCTGTGACACATTAATGTAAATTTATTGCTGGACATTGTAAAACATAATACATTTAAATTGGCAGTGATAGTTATTCTGCATGAGAAATTATACTCGATTAAAATTAAATTTGTACCAACAGCTTAATAGAACCGAAACAGCAATAGTATAACAATTTAAAATTTTTCAAAGAGTTATTTCTATTACGCTTTTATTTTCTAAATTTTATAAGCATAGGTACTGTTACAAATTTCAACATGGATGTTATAATAATTAATTCAATTAAGTTTAAGGGCCTTTATTCGTACCGCCTGATCTTGCTGCGAATGCCTGATAAGATTGTGCGCCAGGATAATTACAGAATTCGCAGAATCCTGGCGGTCCTTGCGCTCCTGGCAATCCTCTCATTCCTGGTAAACCTAAAATAGAACAATGTATACAAGATTAATAATCTTTTATATTCAATAAATTTAAACAGTTTAAAACTGTGCGTCACTTTGACGTCATGATTACAGAAACATTGCGTAATATTTAAGTTCTGGGTTATTGTAGTTTAACAATTTAATATTTACCTGGTCTTCCTGTTTCTCCTCTGTCTCCGGCTCGTCCTGTTACTCCTATTCCTTCTGGTCCTGGAGGACCTAATGAAAATAAAAATAAATTAGTATTTTTAATTTGTTAAATGTATGAAATATTAACCAGGTGATCCTCTAGGTCCAGCTGGTCCTTCTGTTCCAACGCCTTCTGGTCCTCTGTCACCTTTTTCTCCTCGTTCACCAGGAGGTCCTGAGGAGCCAGCAGGTCCTGCTGGACCGGGTAGCCCGACGAATCCACGTTCTCCTTGTAAACCTGGTGGACCTGGGTCTCCTAAATGGCACATTTTGAAAATTATATTTGTTCTTAATTTACTTTATTTTTATTAGTTTCACAAGCGCAAGCAAGTGTATAAAACATTAGCAGAAATTAAAAATATTTTAGCTTATCTATTACGATAAATAAATATATGTGGTGTACAAAAAATATTAATGCAAATAAATGTAACAATGATATAAAGAAATGTCAAGATTAAATGTAACTTGAATAGTAATTTATATCATTGTGAGAGCAAACAGGAAAATAAATCAATAGTAATCTAACCTGGGATGCCGGTGACCCCCTGCTTGCCTGGCCGGCCATGTCGAGCCGCCCCTGGTGGTCCAGGGGGGCCCCGGAGTCCCAACGTTAGTTCTTCCACTCTATCTGCATGCAATGAATATCATTCCATTAGTTCACTACTACTGAACCTACAATCTATCTCGAAAGTGATCTGTTAGTGTGGAATGGATATGCGTGTGCGAATCCTAAACCGAAGTGATTTTATATTTCCGATGTACCTGTGGGGCCCTGCAGACCCGGAGGGCCTGGTCTACCTGGTTTACCACGGCCAGGGGGGCCCGGTGGACCTATCATTGCTGCAGTCAACTCGTTCAATTGATCTAATTCATTTTTAAATAAATTTAATTGTTTCGTGTTTCTTGTTCAAAACTTTTATAATAATAAATGTGAATTGTATAAAATACTAATAGACAGAAAGAAAATACATACCTCTTAATACGGATGCACATATATCTCTTATTTCTGATTCCGAATAACTTCGACCCTGTAAAAATATTAAATAATCATTTATAAATGTAAAATTTATTTAACAAAAATTGAATATATTTGAAATAGCGCCCAAAAACATGTCTACGAAACTACCAACCGCTAATAAAATTAAATTTAATTTACACACTAGAAATTTTTTATTTAATATGAATTAAAATTATAACGCAATAATATTGTCATATATATTGCAAAATAATTATGAAAATAATCAAATTATAACATAATTTTATTGAAATTACAAAAAATGTTTTAATTTTTGAGTAGTGGAAACACTTCTACGCTCATATATTTATATGCGCAGTTATCTCAACGCACACAAGTTCACAACCTGTGATCAGTGTTTTGTTACTGCATGACTACAGTACGTTATGAACGTTATTCATATTTTATTTACAAGCTGTCAGTAATCTGTGTTTTTAAGTGATTATATTTATACAAAAGGTAAAAAATATATTGATATACTTTTATAATACTTATTTAATAAGGTTTTATATATATTTCACGTACATTTTATTCAAGAATTCATCAGTTAGAATTTTTAACGGTTTTTCAATTTGAATTTCATGTCATTTGCGGTTTGATATTAAATAAAATTTTACTTATTGTTGCATTATATGTCAATATTTTGCACCTTTCTTTATGAATCTTACATTATATGTATATAATTTATCCGCGTTTGTAATAATAATCTTCAAAATAAATTTATCTGTAAATTGCAAATAAATTGACTCTTAATTATATTTTTAACTAAAAATAGCTTTGTAAATTGTGAAAAAAGCTGCTTAAAATTATACACGTGTTTTATGTTCACATACTTTTCAGTCAATTTAATAAAAGATTTTTTTTAATATACATCATCAATGTAGTTGATTAAACATGTAATAACAAACCAGAAAATATAAACTCGCGTAAAATTGTTTACATTTATAAATAAACCATTAGTTTAATAACTTTACCGCCAAATTATACTTGTTTGATTATTTTGTTTCTGTTATATCTGCATGTTATTTGACATTTATAGTTTTTGTTTTCTAAAATTACAGAATGGCTTTCAACTACCGTCGTCCACCTACCAAAATCCTTTCAGAAAACACTACATCCAATTTAATAACCGGAAAACCTTTTAATGGACCAGAAAAAGATGTAGCAAAGCCAAAAAGACCCGCTTTAGGTGAAATTAAGAATCAGCTCCCAAACAGAGAAGCTGTGGCGAAAAAAGCACCTATCCCGGTCGTCAAACGAGATATAAAACTTACCAAAACTTTATCACTACAGCCGAAAGAGACCAAAAAGGTAATACTCAATGTTCCAAAACCCGAAGTAGAGAAAAAATCAGCGATTGCAACAAAATTCGAGACTGAATGCAAAATTGAAGAAGTCACTGCACCGAGGTCGTTCTCGTCGCAAAGATTCGACGCTCTTCAAGAAGAAATAATTGGGAATGATCCCCAACTTGTTCCTGAATACATAAATGACATTTATTCCTATCTGCGGAGCCTTGAAGAAAAATATAAAATTGATCCATTATTTCTCTCGGGCCATAAGACCACCGGACGCATGCGTACCATTCTCATTAATTGGCTAGTGGAAGTCCAAATTAATTTCAAACTTTTACAAGAAACTCTACATTTGTGCGTTGCTATTGTGGACCGATATTTGCAGAAAAAGAAATCCATCGGAAGGGAAAACCTGCAACTGGTAGGAATTACCGCGCTTTGGCTTGCGGGGAAATACGAAGAGATGTACATTCCAGAAATCGGAGATTTTGTTTACATCTGCGACAATTCGTTCACTGTAGAACAAATGATGAAAATGGAGCTTTCCATTATCAAAACTTTGGATTACAGTTTCGGACGACCGTTGTCTGTGCATTTTTTGAGAAGATACAGTCAAATCGCTGATAAAGTTGATGTTCAAGAATACAATCTGGCTAAATATTTGTTAGAATTAGCCCTAATTGAGCCAGAACTCTGCCACATTCGACCCTCTTTACAGGCAGCGGCGGCTATCTATTTAGCTATAAGTGTTTTGAGCGAAGAAACTGAATCAAACAAAACTTGGAGCAAGGCGTTGGTTCATTATTCGACTTACACTTTTAAGGACATAGAAAAAGTTGTGAAACTATTAGCCGAAGCTGTAGTCAAAGCCGAAACTTCGAAGCATCAAGCTATTAGAAATAAGTATGCCTTAACAGCAAATCACAAAATTAGTCTCTGCGCTGAACTGAAGGGTCCTATCATTAAAAAATTTGCTCAAAAATGACTGTTATGATTGAGTGATGTTTTTAGCGTAAGTTTTATTTTAATTTCATGTCTACATATTGCATCTTTCATTTTATATATTAAACTTTGTGAATGTTTTGTATTCGTAAAATATTACTTTTACTTTTTAATAAAACGTATATACAATTTTTCAGCGGTTAGACAATTTATATTTTATGTTATGTTGACTTTACAGTAACGACTTTTATATTTTTAGGACAATATTTAATTTATAATTTATGGAAATAATAACAGAAACTTGATTTCTGTACAGTAAGCTTATTTTCAGTTAAAATTTTAATTCTGACTGAATACAATCTAAGTTCTAACGAAAGCCTATAATTTTGTATTGTACGTTTATGGCATGTTATGTGTGACAATTAAAACTTTTATGTATCTTAGGCAATTAAGTAACGTTTTCTAAAGTTAAAAGCACTTGTTTTATAAGCTAATAGCAGTTACAATAAACTCTTCTCGACAAAACAATACTTTAATTACACATCGTACAATGTAATTTTGTTATCATCGTATCCCAGTCAATTGTACATATGTTAAATAATTAGATTGATAACTGTATAGTGAAATAATATAACTTTTCTACTATAAAGAAATGTTTCATTTCGAAAAAGAAAACCATAAAAAAGACTTACCGGTGGTCCTTGCATCCCGTGCATTCCTGGTTGTCCTCTTTGACCTGGGGGTCCTGGTAATCCTGGCGGTCCTTCCTTACCTGGCATTCCTGGAATTCCTCCAGGTCCTTCAGGGCCCCTATCGCCTGACGCGCCCCTTTCTCCCGGCTAAAACAATATAACTCATTAATTAAATATTTTTAAATTAAACTAAAAAACATGCATAAATAAAAATGTAAAAATACATACCAATCCCGGAGGTCCTGGATGTCCTCTAGGACCGGAAGCACCAGGTACGCCACTTCCTTCGAGGACGAGTTGATTCGCAGCGTAGGAACTATCGCCAGGTGGCCCTGGAGGACCTGGTGGTCCAGGTGACCCAGGTTTACCCACGAAACCGGGAACACCAGCTGGTCCTGATGCACCAGGTAAGCCTGGCAAACCCTGCAAAAAAGATTCTGTAATTTATGATATATAATAGTAAAATAAGTTTTCAGTTGATCACGTTTTAGGGTCCCTAAAATACAATTTTAATAGTTTCGCAATGATGTCTGTCTGTCGTTCTGTTTGGATCTATGGAGTTACTGTTTCTCAAAAACTACTAAACTGAAAATTTTGATACATTGAATGTATTAATTGCATTGCCTTTAGAAGAGCTGATTAGTTTTTGGTGATAATCCAATAACCGGAAGTGATAGTTTACTTGAAGACCTATCAAGTTATTTTGAAATATCATTAAATTATGGTTTAATGAAATAACAGAATAAAAACTTGTAATTTTTGGCGATTTTGTTGTTGAAGTGAGTTCTTATAAATTTAGTAGTTGAATTGTGAATTTATGAGTTAACAAAATATTTAAATTTGAGTTTATTGTTTTCTGACCATATTTCCTGGTAATCCTCTAGGTCCAATTGGTCCTTGATCACCTCGTTCTCCTTGATCGCCTTTGTGTCCTGGTTTTCCTGGAGGTCCTAGGAACCCGTCTTTCCCTTGTGGCCCTACTTGACCCTCGGGTCCGCGTGATCCTGGTTCACCTTTCGAACCGGGAGGTCCCTGCAAAATTAAAATTTAATATATTAATTAAACAATATAAATAAGAATATTTATCTGTAATACAAAATACATTCTTAATTGTCAAAATACCTGATAATGTAAACAAAAACTGTATTATTCTCAATTTACAAAATAAATAAATTACATGTTTATTGAGGAAACAATAATTTCATAAATGTTCAAATATACAGAGAAGAAACACAGTTTAAAATAAATAGATAAAACTTCTACAAAACTGATTTATTAATCGCTGATTATATAAACAAAAATATATAAGTAATCATTGTTGTAATGAAAGTAAATCTTGGTAAATGTCGTGTGAATGATCTACTTCTCACCTTTTCGCCCTCGTTTCCTTGCAGCCCCTCTCTGCCAGGTGTTCCAGGCAGACCAGGTGGGCCCGGCTGACCGTCAACACCGGAGTCACCCTTGTCGCCTTTGGGTCCGTCGTCTCCCGGCAGCCCACGGTCTCCTGGTAACCCTGGCGGTCCGGGATCGCCGGCAGAGGCTGCAGAACCCGGTATACCCGGTTCTCCGGGTAAACCAATGTCACCCTTTGTGCCGGGCACGCCTGGTGGCCCTACTGGACCGATAGTGCCCTTAGAAGAGAAATATAATTAGCATTTGTAGGTGAAACAAAATGTAAAACTGTTTAATCTTTACTGTGAAGTGTGTTGCTGTGGAGATAGATAATAGGCGTAAACACACATATGTAACGGATAAAGTCCGAAATCGGATAATATCGATATTCGAGCCTATTCTCTAAAAAGTTGCTATCGTAGTAACATGCTAATTGTGACAAACATAAATCGTTTTTTGACAGCTAATGAAATATTTTTATAAAAGTTTTGTTGCGGTTTTGTCACAATTAGCAAATTATTTCGTAACAACTTCATTAGAGAATTGAGCCGAATATCCCGATAAGGTTGACATTATCCAAAATAAGTTGACAAAGTTCAATAATAATATGTGAAAATCTGTTATTTTTCGCATAATATTAAGATTATATAGTTACTTTTACTTGGTGGATATTGTCATGGAAGTTAAAAAGTCGTTAAAATATGATTCAGGTTCTGTATGAGATCATGTGTGACTAAAATTTCAAGTGGGTATGGTATTTGATTAACTACTGTATGTAAACAGTTGTACATATTTCATGACGTTATTGTACATGGAAATATCTATAATCTTGGATGTGAAATAATTCTAGTATATTTATGACTTTGTCATCGTTTTTTTTTTTTCATTATCAATATTCTTCCTGGGGTCATACATGTTATTGTTTATAAACGTCAGTTTCCTTCCATATTTCGGCGAGAACATAGTATACCTTGCATCTCTTTAAGGAAGTTTTGTTGCAAGTAGAACCAATTGTTTTGAACGTTAATATCTTTAAGCTAATTCACTCATAAATTCTATTTAAAAATTAGCATGTACTATTCACTATTAACCAGCCATTAATTGATAATGTTGAGATTGAAGTTATCAGAATGAATTTGATAATGGTACAGTTTTTCATATAATTTCGTTATATTTTGAATAATATCGATGTCGACCCGTAACATAAATAAAAATATAATTCATAATGTTTCCTAATGAATTTAATTGCTTGGAACTTAAAAGTAAATAAAAACACCATAAAGTTATAGGTTCTGAATTTTATTAATTTAGCAGTTTACTTTAAAACGGTAGGTTAATATATAATAGTAGTATAGTAGATGATAAATCTTTAGTAAGCAAGTTGTAAAAATATTACTTACAGGAAGACCAATGAGTCCAGGCGCCCCTCTCAATCCAGTAGGTCCAATAAATCCTGATTCCCCTTTAGGACCTTCTGGTCCAGGCGGTCCTTCTCTTCCAGGGTCACCTCTTACACCATCCACACCCGGAAGTCCAGGATCACCACGATCACCTAAAATAAAAAATACTCAGCAACAGATGTCTGTCAATTTGTCAATATTATTTTATTTATATTGACAAACAATTTGTTAATATATTAAATAAGAATATAAAATTGAACTTTGGCCAGTATGATTGAAAAATATGTGACACAGTTTTGTGTTGACATAAGTACTATAATAAATTTTAATTAAAATCCATCTCGTCTGCCAAGAAACACTTCCTATAAAATCTGCACGACAGCATTTGACCTTATGAAGAAATAAATTCAATTCGTTCACACATTCGAACTAATCTGGCCAAGAAATAATTAAGTATTTTAAAGAGACTTATTCATTTCACATAAATTATCTGGACTCAGCGCACAATGCAAATGGAGCCTAATCAAATAAGCCTAAAGCAAGATTTTGTAAAGTTACTAAGAACGCTAAAACAACAAATCAAATTACAATTATTCTGTGGCTTTCTCGATTTTAAGAAAGATTTACTTGAAACCGATTTAAGCGTTGTATGAAGTGAGGCTGCAGAATGAGTTTATGGTAGATTGAGTGATTGGTTTCGTATAGATGTTGGTGTGAAACAGGGTTGTGGAATGTCTCCGTGGATGTTTTATTTGTAGGTGTATAGATTGCATTAAATGGAACGGATGGTATTTGTATTGGTGGAAGTATAGTGCCTGCGTTAGCTTATGTGGATGATGTTGTTATGTTGAGTGAAACTGAGGAACAATTGAGTAGCTGAATAATTGTGAGCATAAATGAAGTAGGGAAAGGTTTAAATCTGTTATTGAATGTCGATAAATGTAAAGTGTTGGAGTTTGAGAAGAATGATTTGGTGACTGATAAATATTTATCTACCTTTGTGTCCTCTGGGGCCGATTTCGCCTTGATCCCCTGATTCACCTTTACTTCCTTTACTTCCAGGGTAACCGGGTTGTCCAGGTTCACCAGGCTGCCCCGGTAAACCCGGCGGTCCAGGAACTGTTTCCCCTTCAATTTGAGATCCTGGCAATCCAGGAATACCGGGTAGACCTTGTTGCCCTTGCAAACCTCTAAGTCCTTGTAAACCGGGTTCACCTCTGTCGCCTTTTAATCCTTTTTGGCCTGGACTTCCATCTACACCAGCATTTCCAGGGAAACCTGGATCTCCAGTAGGGCCTCGTTTACCTACAGGACCTTCTGCACCTACTGGACCCTGTTTTGAATAAGATTTAAGTTATTGATATATTAATTGCATCAATTCAACAAGACACATATTTCCAATTATAGGATTATTATTATAGAACATAGTTTTGCAACTAATACACAACAGTAAATAACAATTTAATTATATCATAGCTACTAATAAAAATAATAAATTATTGTTAAACAAAATACAACAAAACATTCCGATACTACAGAAATAAAGAGAACTTAGCCTACAAATTAGAAGAAATACGAAGTCTGAAAACATGTAATTGTAAAGAAGTGACAAATACATGAAATTAATTAGGAATATTATTAAAAATATTGCAATCGTCTTGAAATTCATGCATTATTTATAATATTGTTTAATAATTTAATTATGAAGTTTATGTTAAAATTGTTGACTTACTGGTGGACCTATTGGGCCGATAGGACCTGGTGGGCCTCGATCACCCTCTCCGCCACCTCCACCAATTCCTGGAAGTCCTCGAGGTCCTTCAGGACCTTGAGGTCCTGGTAATCCTGGAAAGCCATCGGAGCCTCTTTCACCTGTAGCACCTTTCGCTCCAGAATCACCCTATTTATGTAAACATATTATTAATCAGATTATAATAGAAATATTTTGATGTGAACCTTTTCTCCTCTAAATCCTGGAGTGCCATCTTTTCCATCTCGTCCCGGTAATCCTGCAGGTCCTTGCATTCCTCTTAAACCTTGAATGCCTTGTATTCCAGGAGTACCCTATATATTTAATTAATTATACAATTTAATGCATTGTGTGCTTTTTCATAAATATATAAATGGATTATTTAAATGTATTATTCATTTGTAATATTATAAAGGTATAATTGAAAATTGAAATAATTTAATAAATATCATGCATCCTAATTTAACAACTAAATTAAATTTTGTTATAGAGTTGTTGGTGGTCATAAATGTTAAAATTTAATGCGACGTGCATTTTAAATGAAACTACAAATTAAATCAGTTGTAATTTTCAATCAATTGTAATTAAATATTTAAACTATGATCAAAATGCAAGTTAAATATTAATAAGTATCCTAGAAAATAGAGGCGAACTAATAAACTTTAAACAAAACAATATTTTGGTATATTTCTGTTTATATTAATTTGTACAATCATTGATCTATGTTACCCTTATTTTGTAAACAACTAGTCTTGACTATATTCATTGTTTTTAAAAAGTCAAAACTGTCTATGAAATAAATAATATATAAAAAGACAATAAATTGTCAATGTTTCATAAAGTTCAGTCTCTGAATAATAACTATGTTATTATGTCACAGAGACCGGCCAATCCAATCAATCGGTAAGTACGGACGCATGTCGTTCTTATTGGAACTCATCAGCGTAATGTAACCCACCAACTTCTTTATAGGCAGAGGCACCGACTGAATGAACCCTCGAGATCTAAGATCCCAACAGGAACTGTGATTTAACAACTTACTATTCAGAGACTGAATTTCATGAAACTTTGACAATGATTTATTATTTTTATATTTTTTTAAAATATATTCATTGTTTTGTATTTTACTTGATGTATGGTAGCACTTTGCTGTCGAAACGTTGTTTTATTAAAAAATTGATATAGAACTATAAGAAAATATATTTTTATTTATATGATGAGTTCTGAATTTTGCAGTATACAATCTCACAAAATCAACTAAGAATAAAAAAAGTTCAACTTCGTTCTATTGAAAAACTGCACACTATAGTTCCTTTGGGATTAATAGCTAGCACCATTTCAGTGCAATAGCTAGGCGACCAAACACGAGTAAATAAATCCTTAAATAATTGATTAATTCGCCTCTGGTGTTTGTTAAATCTAGAGTTAGACATACAGGTTTGCCGGGAAATCCTGGAGGACCCCTCGCTCCGGGAAATCCAGGGAATCCGGGTTCTCCGATAGGACCAAGCGGGCCTCTAGCCCCTGGACGACCCTACATGTTACGCATTCCGTTAAACAACTCTACTAAGTACCATTACATTAATATTACAAGTTACTGCTGTCTGTCAGGCTTCATGACTGGTGCTAAAATAAATACCGTTAATAATAATTAGCGAATTATGCAGTGCTGTGTTGGATAATAACGGGTGAATGTTTTTAACCTACAGGAAGGCCGGATATTCCTTGAACTCCTCGAACTCCTTGAGGGCCGGGAAGTCCTGGAGGCCCTGGAAGACCTATGTCTCCTGGTAGGCCAGGAAGACCTCCTGAGCCCTTTAAAATTACTTGCATTTAAAACATCTGCCACAAAATGTAACACCTAATAGGAAAGCTGTTAAATCTATGAGCGAAGATGTTGGACTGTATGCGGATAAGATCTGATGGTAAATTTCAGCTTTTTGGTACATAAAATCGTACATACTATTTTATTCGAATGTCAAATTAGTGCAGTACAAATGTTATTGTAGGTGGCAGGTATATGGTGCGGATTGAAAATGAAAAAAACCGATATAAAATATATATGTTGGGAGAATTTTAATTAATAACTTCGCAAAAATATATTTGAACTGTCAATTTTAGACTCAGTGCTATAACTACACCGTTTTATTTATTGAACTGGGTATTTGAACAAATATCGAACTGTAAATCAAAGTGGCGCACCAATAAAGGTTTTATGTATATAATAATTGATATGCACTGAAGGAAAATATAGTTATTTATATATCAAGGCACTAAAGTTCAATTTTTATCACGAATATGGAATTTAGCTGCCGAGGCCCGTAGGGCCGAGGAAAATAAACCATGTGCGTGATAAAAAGGAACTTCAGTGCCGCGGTACACATTAAGTTTTATTTGAAATCTAAAATTCGAAAAAACTATAAAAAAATTACAATAGAGGTTAAGTTTATACAACTGTCAGTTGTCAATTGAAACTAACAGTCAGTGTTGCAAACCTCGAGAAGTGAAGGTATCGTAAATATCACTCAAAATTATGTGTTTTGTCCTCAATTTCGTCAACGGAATTAATTAGTTAATTCTTCTTGCAAATTTTGTTTCATGTTACGTCTAAATTTACTATAGTACGTCAATATATCTGCCAAAATTATCCTAATTGTACAATATTTATTTAACGGTTGCCAACACTGGGTAGCTCAAAATCGTCGTATAATGGGTTACTTTAGTGACGATTTCTGAGCTTTTAATGACGATTTTTGAGCACTTTAGTGCCGATTTCAAATAAACATTATTTTCTCAGCAATAATATACCAAGAGAGTGAGAATAAATTGAAAATTATTTGACAGAACTTTCGAAAATTTGTTGCAAATGGCAACAAGTTTGAGAAAGACACTGGATAATTATTTTCAATATTATCGAACTCTCGAGTTACATTTATTAGATTATTTTTTGATTTCATCATCAGACACGACTCTAAATCTTTTTTTTCCTAATTTTTTACTTGTGTTGATGATAACTATCTGACATCTGACATTTATCAACAAAAACAAAAAAGCTACAGAGATTATTCCCAGGAATAATCACTAGAGCTTTATTCTCAGTATAAAATTTTACTATTTTGTTAATACAAAATTACATACATCTGTGCCATTAAATCCTGGAGGTCCTTGGGGACAAACCAACTCGCAACTGGATGGCGCTGCAGTTGAAAATGTTATTGGGGGCTTCGGAGTTGGCTAAATGAAACAAAAAAAACCCTCATAAATGAAATAAAAATGTACAGTCTTTAAAACTTACCGGAATTTCATCACATTGCTCTCTTTCTGGTCTTGTAGGATCGCAACTTAATACCATCCATTGCAAATCAATCTAAAATAGTTGCAAAGGGAAATATTATTACTTGAACTTTAAGTTATATTTATTCTGATTCATTATTGCAACAATATCTTTAAGATTTTAATTATTAAATGATCCATAAACATGCGGTTTATTATTTTTAATGAGAAATTAATTGTGCAAAATAATTAAATGTGCAAACTTACCAATTGAGAAACCTGTTAGGATAAAATAATAATATGTTAGTTACGGTTTTAATGAAACATAAATGTGTATTTTACAATATTCGCAATTAATTATTAATGAAATTATTGTAGTATTATTCATTAATCCTAAAAGCTATTCTAGTGAATAAGCTTTAATATTTAATGGGGTAATTATTAAACTACATTTCTACGGACTACTGGATTTGTTATAGTATTGCATGGCTTAATAGAATTACGAGTATTTTTATGATATGTTTTATTCATGTAAATTGTGCATATCTAATGTCTTACCGGTACGGTTGTCTTCGTATTCGCCAATTTCGAAACGGTAATTTCACCGTTTACGTCGATAGGTCCTCTAGGTTCTAAAATCTCTGTTGAGCTTTCTTCACAATCTACGTAAAGAGAAACGCGTTCTCTAAATACTCCGAAATGGATTTTGTGCCAATTTTTGTCAAATACCTAAAATATAGGTGTAATTATTGTCTAAATCGAGTTCAAAATAGTTAAAAAGTGTGGATTGTAATTGAAAGTAAAATAAAAAATTCGATCCTGCCAGGATTCGAACCTGGAATCTTCTGATCCGTAGTCAGACGCGTTATCCGTTGCGCCACAGGACCGTTCGATTTAAATGCTTTATAATACTGCTTTTATTGTACTTTCTACTAAGAATATTTTTTTTGATTTAAATATTTTAAGTGCATTTATTTAAATTTATCCAAACGACATACATATAACATAACAAAATTAATGTAACATCATTCTGAAATGGACATTTAAGAAAATTCATCTCATTTTCCCATTAAATAATTACAACAGTGACATTTTAATTTATAATTTTTTAATCCGGCCCAATTTTCTATCGATGTTATTATCGTAAATAGCAACTTGCTAATGGTGACAAAATCACATCGAAATTTCATGTTTAATGGATAATTTTTCATTAGCTGTCAAAATACGATTCATTTTTGTTACGGTAGGAACTTTATTAAAGAATTGGCTCGATAGTATATGTTACTGATAATTTTTAATTTAACCGAAACGAAAATATTACCTACATAAAAAATTAATGTAATTTCATTTAAGAAAATTGGCCTTATTTGCCTATTAAACATTTAAAACTGTGAAATCTTATTTATTAATATTTTTCTCTTATTGTAGTTTAATCATTGATAATTTGCAATTTATCAGAACATAAATATAACATAAGACATTATATAAGGAACATTAGGCAATTTAGTCTTATTTGCCCATTAAACAATTAAAATTATGGAATTTTAATTTATATTTTCTTTTTATCGTAGTTGAAGACAAGCGCCCGGCTAGCTCAGTCGGTAGAGCATGAGACTCTTAATCTCAGGGTCGTGGGTTCGAGCCCCACGTTGGGCGAATATTTTTTTTCCATAATAAAAATTCATATTTGTAATGATATATATTTAGAAATGAAAACATCTTATTTCATTACACTCACAAACAGTTATTAACAGGCCGTTGACACAATAATTTCATTGAAGCTATAATTAAAATTATGACATAACACCAAAGAACATAAAAATTCTAGTATTTGCATACAGAAATGTCGACTCTGACTAATCCCATAAAACCGATATTAGGTCAGCTATAAACTAAATCCACCTGGTTGTAAACAATCAGTAAAATTTTAGTACTTACGTTAGCTTTGGTAAATACAAGTGTTTGCAGTCTCCCTTCGTAATTCGGTAGAGAAAATTCAATAGTCTGTTTTCTAGGGTTTAAAGTAATTAAAAATTGTGGTTTTGTCTCCAAATCAGTCACTCTGATTATATGCCAAGGACTCTTTGGCAGTTTCCTTGCTCGGAATGTACAGATAAATGAAAACTGCTCTGGCAGTCCTTGCGGGAAAATATCTCTGCAATAAATGTTAACTATTTAATTTATGGCATTGTGCATACGAGAATATGACGCATTAAAGATGAAAAGAGCTATTGTAGTCATGTTAAAAGATTATAAATTTTATGAAGTACATGAAAAATGATATAGGAACACTTAAGAAATTTAAATGGGCGTAAAAGTAAATTAATGGTGCGTAAATTGTATTTATAGTTACAGTACCCTAAAAACCTGCCGAATTCAAATTGCTGAAACTGTTTTAATCGGCAATCATATATTTAATATTTCCAGATATTTTATTTTATTAGTGAGATATTGAAAAGTTTGAGTCGTTAGTTTTAGAGTTGAATATCTTTTCATAAATAATGTCAACTAGACATTACGGAAAATTTAGTACTTTATTTAATTAAATTTAAATTGAAACCTGTAACAAAAATGCCTTCAAATATTATTTCTTGTTTGTGAGTATGTGTGTACTCATGAGAATATTATTGTTGGCTCGGAATGTACAATTTAAGCTTGTTCAATTTGACGTTACCGCTATTCGTTATGTACTTGGATGGGCGTAATTAAAGTCAAAAATACGCGTCGAAGAACGAATCCTTTATTTTTTTTTAAAACAGCAAATTTTGTATTCTTTATTTATTTTCATGTTCTTTATGGTCCAACAACCTCCATCCGTCAAAATTTCATGGATTTTTGACAGTGACTTGTACATAGCAATGTCAGATGAAGTACATTTTACAGGCTGGGTTCGTTCACTTCCAGGAATTTTGTTTTGCAAATTCAAATTTGAATAAATTATTTCTTAGAATTATTCTTATCGAAAAACAAAGCAATTATTACTGTGAAGTCTTTGAACATTCTAGTATTTATATATGTGGATGAAAAGGATAGCTATAACATTAAACTATAAAAAAAATATTAGTTGCAGTCTAGTTGGTTAAAAATTCAGAATTTTTTCTCATTCCTATGAACGACTGCAGTAATGCAAATAATTCGTATATTTATAAATACGGTCATCTATAACATACTAAGTTCAAATGGAAAATAATTTTAGTATGTTATAGAATAGACGATCATATTTATAAATATACGAATCATTTATATTATTGTAGTCGTTCATGGGAATGTGTGACATAAATTTTACTACTTTAAAAATTATGTTCATGTATAATTTGCAAAACAAAATTAGCTTTTTAAAATTTATTACAAAACTTTGGACTTTTATCTACAAATGTAGATATAAAATATTATATGTTTCATTTATTATAATAATGATTTGGACGAATTGAATCTGTATGATTGCGTGGTCGTTTGAGGTGTAAATGTTTCGAAATGATTGGCGGTTAATTCATTAACGGAAACTATAAATTCAACTCTATATTTTGTGCGAATATCCAATGAAATCTTGGAGAAACAAAAAATATTTGTGGGCGAACTTGGTCGTTCGATGAGCTAATGGTTGGAAATGATTAACAACTGACGAATGAATTCTTATAAGAGGGAGTCAAGTAAGTAGAGTACTTGAATTATTGTTAGATTTGAGATAGCGAGATAAAATAATTTCTCTAAAACATATTTTTCTTGCTAACCTCGTAGGTAGAGTGAGATCAGCATCTCTGTCTAGTCGATACGCAGTTTGCATTCGATTTGAACCCCGTACTCGCGTAACTCCTGGATATTGCGTTTCCAGCACGTCTAGTCGAAACTGTCTGATGAAATCGAAGGAATATAAGTCATCATTCCCTGGTTTGTAGTCGATACAGGGGCCGCTAACGTCTTCTTCAACGATGTTTAGTTCTGAAACAGAGAATAATTATTGTTAGTGTAATTGAAAAAAGTTATGTAGAGCAGTTAGAGTGTATATTCTTTTATTGTTAGTTGCAATATATTATTTATATTTATTTATTACTATTTTTGTCATAGGGCTTAGAATAAACGTAAAAATAGTATATATAGTTTTTCGTTTTTCTACAAAATCGATTTTCCTTCTTTCGATAAAATGCTGGATCCATGTCTCTCCGATGACTAGGTCGTACTACAGTTCATTTTCTTTTCTTAGTTCTCGTCTAACTTCTTTACATGATGTTCTAAAATGTCGTATTGATTCTTTTACAGTCCCGCATAATCTACACCTTTTTTTATACCCTGTTAAGCAATATTTATTGTCTCTTTTACTTCCATATCTGCACTGGGCAATTAACTTTTATACGAATACATATACAGGGTGTAGAATTAAAATGTGGTGTATAAGAATTTCAATTTTATGTTTATATTGTTGTAAATTTTTACCTATTCACTGTACAAAAGCATAAATATAAAACTTGTTTAGAATTTAACAATGCATGTAATAAGGCCCATTTGGTTATCTAAATGTTAGTATTAAAATTAATATTTATTATAAAATTGTAATACATCCATGAAAAATTAAACAAAAACGAAAAATATTTGTCATTTCAGGAAGCAGATTTAGATTTATTTATTACAGTGTTCTATTATTTTTACAGAAGTTTATTTTACTTGTTACTCACTTGCAAACAACAAGTTACTAATTGACAGCTGTATTGTAAAATTTTACAAGTTAGTAAACAAGGTAAACAATGCACGTTGCCATAGTAATGCTTGCAAGGATTATACGAAATCATTTGAAATAATTTTTGATAGAACAGTTGTGTGTAACTGACAGATTTGGTTAAAATTTTAAATTGATTTACAAATGAGTAACAAGTAAAATGTTGTACAATACACGCAAGGTAACTGTTTTTACTGCTTCAAGGAGGTGACAGGCTCGCCGGTCATTTCCTCCATTCAGCAGTAAAAACTGTTTTACCTTGCTTGTAATGTAAATAACTATATTTAGTTTATTACTTTCTTCTTTCCTAATATGCTTTTGAAATGTCAATTTTTTCGTTTTTGTCTTATAGATATTGATTTCAATTTGAATGTCATATCGTGAAATACTAACATTTAGGTAACCAAATGGGCCTTATAGTATGCATTTTAAAATTTTGGACAACTTTTGTATTTAGAATGTTGCTGTAAAGTGAATAGGCAAAAATTTATAGCAATATAAAAAATAGCATTGAAATCCCTTTGCTCCACATTTCAATTCTACAGTCTGTATAAATAACAACTTATTAGGAAAGTGTAGTTCAAAAACTGGAAACGTATTTATAGAAGAATAATTTTATCCGTAATTAATGTACCAAATCAGTTAAGTAACCCACACGAGTAGCGTTTGAACAGCAACAGAAATAGAATAAATAAAAATGGCAATCAGATATCTATATTCCGGTTTAACAGAATTATGAGCAACTGTTCGCATTCGCATTTGCGGCACCTTTGATGGAATCCTGGTGAATAGCTTCAGCTAACCGATCGAGAAGCAATTTCCACACTTATTCATTCGATTTACCCGTGAGGATTTCAACAAAAACATGTTGAATATTTATAGCTAAGTACCCGTCGAGTAATCATGTGCAATGCTTTTAAGTTGCTATTTGTATAATCGCATGGAATTCGTTACAGTTATTTGTGTTATGTTACTGATCATATTTTGCTAAAGAAATGTTTATAGGTTATTGGAAAGATATAAATTATTGGAATTTTTGAAGTTTGATTTAAATAACTTGAATATTTTATTTGGTTTGGAATTAGAATAATGTTGAGCATTTGAAAGGTCATTATTATTATCTTTAAAAGAATTTGGATCTAATTTGTGACTATATTTTATAAATTGCGATTTATTATGTAAATTAATAAAGATTTCTTTAAGACTTTAAGAAAAATTGCCATTTTGAGACAGGTATAATAAATTATGTCACAGGAATTACGAATACTAATAAAATCAAAAGGTCTGGTGATGATGCCGATGAGAAGAAAACAGTAAGCACTATAACCAATCAAGATGATCAAGAAGAGAACGACAAGAAACCTCTCTATCAGCAACTTTGTTTTATTTGACACTAGAAATTAGAATATGTTATGAAAAGAATAAAGGAAAATTAAGAAACAAGAGGAAGCAAATAGTAGCATATGTAGGCGATATTGTGACCATAATAGCAGAAATACTACGAGAAATAATACTAGAAGAAAACAAAATGGGATTCAAAATAAGTAAGACCAAGATTAAAATAATGCTATTAGGAAAAAAGTGAATAAAATTCAACATGTACCACAATGTACGCTGCTAAAACAATGACGATGACAAAGAAAGGAGAATAAGATTTAAGAATAACAGAACAGAAAATAATTAGGACAATATTGCGACCAATAAAGATATTGAATAACGAATACAGGATAAGAAAGAATCATGTTTCCTGTGATTTTATAGTATATTGTACAACGAGCATGGAATGGTACTCATTTCCTACGAGTGTGAAAGTCTGTAGCATGAGCCGAAGGCGAATGCTGCAAATCATACGAGTACGAAATGGACATTCCATGCGAGTTGTACACTATACTTTTTCTACGACCACGATATTATTTCAAAATTAATTTAATTTTAATAATAAATTTGTCCCGCTTTCACCATTCCAATATTTGACACGTCCTAGCAATGGCACCTGTACTTAAATGAACTGATCTGTATTGAAATACTCACAAAACAAATTCATTTCGCACGATGCTTGCAATGTACCTCATATCCCTAGCAACAACAAACATACAATGAGCAGATTTCTCAGTGGTCGTAGAAAAAATATATTCCATTAACATCTTTTGAGGAACAAGTAATGGAGACTGACCCACTCCATTGATAGGATCCGGAGAGTTTTATCAGAAGCGGTATAACTTAACTTTATATTTCCTTGCCATATATTTCGAACGAGAGTGATAGAAAATTAAGTAGTCTGTCCTCTATAATTTGTTAAAATATCGTTATGTACACAGCTTTATTATGCTTTTCCAATAGCGGATATTGTGCACACAACTTGACTAATTTGTCTTAGTTCATACTGAATTAAATCAGTGAGATATCGGCGAATAAAAACAGAAAGCCCACTCAATATTTACGTGTAATACGCTCTCATTAGCTTGATTTACAAAGTGGTCTGATATCTGCAGCGATCAAACTGTCAACATGATTTCGAATCAACGACATGACAAGCGAAATAAAATAATCTTAATTACAGGTTACGTTATGGTGCATTTGTACTTCGCTTAGTGCAGATAGTGGCACTAATAATTATGTTACTTAACTTGAAATTATATCCTGGTGGAATTTTATTTTTCGAAAGCGCGAGAGGAGCGAAATATACAGAAAAATATAGCTCCTATTTGTTAAGCCGAAAGGATGTTTCACAATAACTTCAATTTAGTTGGATAATGATGTAATAAGCCCAAAACCTTAAAATATAAACAAAAATATCTATGCACGTATTTCGACAACTAAGTTGTAATCATCAGTAGAATTTAGATATCTATCAGGAGACACAACTTGTTAAATAAAACATTAAGTTAATTCTATTGTGTCTAAATGTCAAAAATTTCAATTCGAAATAAAAATGAAGCTACATGAATCTTCTTTTTGATATGCCTCCTAGATTGCAAATGTTTAATTATGTATTAAATTGTTCAATTTTTGATAAAAGCAAATAAAAACAGGTAATATCGACTAACCCACCGTTTGGGTCTCCTGTAAAATTTATGTAAAATAGTTTCTTGTTGAATATTGCTCCTGGTGTAAATTTACATTCGCATACCAGCTTGTCATTTAACAACTACAATAACTTGTAGTTCTTGTAAATTACATGTATTATGTTTGAAGTTTTAACTTTCAAGACTTAATATGGAACCTTCGAATGACTTAAGCAAACATATCAAAGAAATTATACACCATTACACAAGATAATGGCTGAATGGCAGAAATAATTAGTTCGTATAAGGATTAAGGATTAAATTAATTATAAAATAGAGTAGTTAATGTCAAAGTTTATAGTAAAGAAAATTTAACTATTAAATTATAAGCTACATGGAGTAAAAAATGAACCACATTTTATATACCACAGTTTAAAATATGTTAAAAATTTAAACCATATGTCACTGTCAAATAATATTTCTTTAATAAATTTTTCATTTATTAAGAGGTGTTGGATAAAACGTTATACTTCATACGATAAAATTATCACACTCAGCCTTTGGCTTCGTGTGCTAAAATTTCTCTCGTGGGTAATTCCCTACTTTGCCTACTTGTAAAGTAAATAATTATTAATTTTTAATAGAAGAAACTTTTAAATCGCTCTTCTGTATCTCAAACATTCCTTGGCAATGTTGTATACCAACTATATAAAGATAGTAAAAGCTCATCATACGTAAAAATTGTAACAGCATTGCACCTCCTACGCGTTGACAGCACTATACTGCGTTAAACTGTTTGTTGTCATACGTTCGCATTGTACTCAGTTAATGTATGTCACAAAATATCACTTTTCCTTTATTTCGTACCCACCTCGAAACATTTTACAAGACACTAACTTTAAACTTGACATATTTAGATCCTTCCTCAGTTGTTGCCAAGAGATTATTTTATTCTATTGTTGAGTTAAAATGTAAGTAAAAGTACTTAATGTAAATGTTAGTGTAAGAAGGAAGGTGCGTGGTGAATAATAATAAAGATATGAACATGAAAACTTGTTCTGGTTTCTATTTTAGGATGCTTTCATTATTACTTTGAATAATAGAATCTGCTGAATGTGTAGCTATATAATTTAATAATAATCTTAAGCGGACACTCGTAAAAAGACGAATAAATCTGGAATTAGTATTATTGATATTCCAGTTACTTCTGAAAAGGATAACTGCCATAGATTTCTTATCGAACAATACAGGAACACGGACCACCATTATCAAGAAACGCTCATTCCTTCAAAAAATTATGACACATGTCAAAAAAATTACATATTTCAACCGTTGTTTCGTTAAAAAAAAAAAAAAAAACACTGGCTAGCAGATTTAAACGTAAATATCAAAATATAATTTTTCTTTAACGTATCTAATTCGTAAATGGTGACAGTAAGAGGAAAATATTTCAAACAGTAATTGTAGATAATAATATTTGAAACATTATTCTAATAACAAAATTTTCATCAAACCATAATTTACTGAGATATTTCAAAATAACTTGAGAGGGCTTCAATTAAACTACCACTTCCGGTTATTGGATTATCACCAAAAACTAATCAGCTCTTCTAAAGGGTATACAATTGATATATACAAAATATAATAGTATATTGTGTCATTAGGAGTAAATGTGGTACTTTGGGTGCTGAGCATGTAAGTTTGAACGACGAGCGAAGCGAGTCGAACAATTACATGCGAAGCACCCAAAGACACATTTACTCCGAATAACACATGCTATTTTTTCTTCAAACATAGAAAATAAAATTATAAATATTATAAAATGCTCAAAACTTCAACAAATATTCTGTCTTATCTAGCATTTCAAGTTGCCGTAGAATATGCTGTTTTGTTATTTTTGTTTCATTTTTAACTGTCAAATTATTGAATTACAACCTAACTATTTTTCATAATATTTTACTTTGTCCGCCGCCGGCGTAAATGTGTTGCCAAGGATACACTTTTACGCCGGCGGCGACAATATTGAACTTCTGCTTGTTGAATACAAATACATAACAACGTACTTTTATGACGTTTGAAGAAAAAATAGTTTTTGAGAAACCGTAACTCCAGATATTCACACATACTGACAGACTGATAAACAGACAAACAGACAGACACACACACAAACATCACCGCGAAACTATTAAAATCGC
Source organism: Poecilus cupreus (assembly GCA_963942605.1). Lineage (NCBI taxonomy): Eukaryota > Metazoa > Arthropoda > Insecta > Coleoptera > Carabidae > Poecilus > Poecilus cupreus. The sequence continues at coordinate 3,667,469 of OZ012725.1, read as the reverse complement.
ATTCTAGGGACCCTAAAACGTGCTCATCCACTGAAAACTCACTTCACAATTTTTAGCATGATTCCATACCTCCCTTACAGGATGTGGCGGGAGGTAATAAAAAGCTCTTGTGTTATTACAGTTAACATTTATTTGACATATAGATGAAAACCTGTTTAATTATTTATTCTCATTGTAACTATGATTTTATTTTAAAATATTAATTAATATCTAGTCTTTAAAACTTTCTAACAATACAAATATTACTTGTATAATATTTCAAACGACACATATTTTTGACACTTTACAATTATTTAACATACCTAAGATGTTAAAAAATGTTTTAGTTTTTGTTCCCATTATAACTAAGATTATTGAAATATATTATTAAATATATAATTTAATCTTTCTCAAAATTAGAAGTACAAGAAAACATCTTATATTCCAATTATTTTTGCTTACATTTTTCATTTGAAACTTTGTTACAGATAATTCTATTTTTGCAAAAAAAATAATGAAATTCATTGTTTTGTGTGTCCAGTAAACTTCTTCTTCCAGTTTTTCAATATCATTCAAAATCAACTCAGCTCTCCATGAAACATATAAATTCCTAGTTTCGTTTACATATCTTTCCCCGTTCATAAGATATTGTGCACACAGACATCCATCCATAAATTACGCTTAGGTTTTGTGTTAAAATAATATTTAGCGTGCTATAAATGCTGTTGTAGATGTATATTGGGCAATGTTAAAGTACCTATCAATCAGCAGAAGTAATGAAGTTATAAATCAAATATAGTTTCAGAATCTGACAGACAGTAAAGGTAATAATGTGTCAAAGTTCATGCGAGAAAGGATATCGCAATTTATATCAATCATTATTAACAGTTACTGAGATTATATACGATTATGATTCCATTGTGTTTTTAATTTGAAATATAAATGTCATGTTTGATTATTGATAGCTATTCAATTCGGAAAACACTTTCGATTTCTCATAAATAAAATGGTTATTTATTATATTCAAATTTTATTTTTCATAATACTGTCGAAAAATTTGCATACATTTAAATTCTGACAATGATTTTATTCTTCGAATTACACAACTTTTATCAAAACATCAGCTTCCAAAGGTCAAAAATGCTTCACAGTCAAAGAATCAGAACAAATAATTCCGTTATATCAGCAATGGGGCACAAATAAATGATCCAAAAGCATATTTCGGTAGCACAAACAGTTTTCAACCTACGTGTTTGATATTCAAGCTACCGAGGAGACAAGGATCTGCTGCATATAACAATGCTCCACCTACAGCTACTGAATCAGTGCACAGAGGTGGACTTGCCCCATCGAACATTCAAATTATTTTGGAAGAATCCATTTCGTTCTACACAGACTGTTTCATAACTTCAGGTACACACGTTAATGGTATATGTTATTTGATATGCTGATTACGAATTAAAAAGAATTTTTTTTTAAATCGCAAAATTATTTTTCATGTTTCCCAGTCCAAAATTTTACGTTGCCACTGCCTCTGGGTGAATGATTATGTTAATAATTATCGTTTCATAAAAATAATTAAATTTTGTACACACGTTAATGGTATATGTTATTTGATATGCTGATTACGAATTAATAAGAATTTTTTTTAAAATCGCAAAATTATTTTCCATGTTTCCCAGTCCAAAATTTTTCGTTGTCACTGCCTCTGGGTGGATGATTATGTTAATAATTATCGTTTCATTAAAAATAATTAAATTTTGTTTGTTTATTTTACTAGTATTATGTAATTTAAATTGTTGATTACCTACTTCATTGTTTGTGTTTAATAGGAAAGTAAATCCAGTGCAGTATTACAAAAAATGTTTTAGGTAAACAACCCTTAATTTTTCGAATTAAAAAAAAATTCTTTTAGATTCGTAATCAGCATATCAAACAACATATACCATTAACGTATGTACTCGAAGTTATGAAACACCCTGTATTTGAATAAAACATGGCAATAAAACTATGTATAAATAGCAGTACGCCGTTTTGGGTAAATTTTAAAAACTAAAATAAATACAGACTTCCAGGTTTCCACTGTATTTTTAAACACAGTTTTTAAAATTAGAATCGAACACTTTTATTGATTAGAATAATGACATTTTGCAAATCAATCTTAACTAAAATAAATAATAATAAATATATCACCGGACCTTTTACCTATTCTGGGTGTGGCACTTTGCTTTCGCAGATCTCGGTAAGTGCCCCAAAAATATTAGTGGAAAGGGAATCATAGGGGTAAAGTTAAAATGGCAACTATCGACAGTGGGATGCGAATTGAGGATCTCATGATCCACAGTCCGATGCGTTGCCATTGAGCTATTAATACTAGCTTAATTAATATTTTAAATAGTTAAGAAATAAGGTCTACTGTTTATTTTTAAGCGGTTTCAACTGCTGAGGTTGATCGTCATCGTCATTGTTATGTTATTGTTTTATAAATTGTCATTTTCGTGAAACTTGTCAGATTATTGCTTTTTAGTAATGTTTTGTTGGTATAAAAATCTCTATTTGTTGCCAAATTCTGTCTTCTCTTAAATTTATTGGTATTCCTAATTTCTGTGATATTATTTATTATACCTGGCTGAAAATGCGTTATTGAGTGAACAGGCTTCAACGCTGTTTCCAAAAATAAGGTATTATTATTATTATTAAATAAGATAAAAAAAGTTTTTGGTATTATATCCATGAGAGTAAATAAAAACATAAATAAATATATAAATTATCATCACGCCTTTTACCCATTTTGTTAGTGATGCATTACTGAGTGTGAAATGCAGTTTGCAGCCTTTAAATCACAGTCCCTAAAATGTTAGCGGACTGAAGATCTCCTGATCTATAAAAATTTTACTAAATTTTTTGAGAATGATGCAGACATAACAGAGAAAACTTAAATGATTTTGAACTAATGATTAGATGTGTCATTCTTTTCTTGCAAATCTCGGTATGTGATATATATTTTAGGCGTGACTAGACATCAAATCACACCCATTGAGAGATGCTAGTAATAGTAGTGCTATAAGCTATAAGTTTTATGTGGTTACAGTTGTGGTCGGTTCTGGGAATTGTACTACTGATCTTTTCATCACAGTTCGATGAGTTACCACGTATATATTTACCTCATATTTAGGATAGGAGCAGAAGATTTCTAGAATTCACAAAATATTAAACAATCAAGGGAACAATACTTTTTCTATTATGTCAACGCATCAGACTGTGAAACATGGGAGCATCCTTGCAACAAATATTTGAAGTAATTTTCACCAAATAAAAACGGTTTGTGTAGCTTTCCTCTACTAACTTCAATGCGGGCAAACGCTCAAGAAACCTAAAGCACCCGTCCTACAAACTTGTATCTGCCTCATGCTTGTGTTTAGTTTTCGTTGGTTAGTGTTTCAGTACTTCTATATTTCAGTGACAAGTGCAAAATTTGAGACTGTATTTATTTTTTTTTGTGGGATATTCTCGAAAGAAATTTCGAATTCTGTACTTCGACATGTTGCTAGTTTATCAGTTACTGCTTGATATATTTATTTATTTTTAGTCCTATGTCTTATTATTTTGGAGTGTGTCCAAAAAAAAGAATGTAAGACTTCTTAAGACACCACATGTGTGAAAGTTGGAGCACCACTGTTCCGTTCAGTCCCAAGACAACACCGGCGACTCGGCGAGTTGAGAGACCTGAGAACTAAGACCTCCCGCGCACTACAATAGTGCCCGGAGCTCTAGAGCACTGCCGGTTATTGCTGTTTATAAATTATGCATAAATTATATACCTATGTGCCTTGGCATGTTGTCGTGTGCAGTGCTATGTTGTCTCAGTCCCTTGTCCCGTGTCTCATGTATTCTATACGCTTGTACGACATAGAGAATATGCGAGCTGGAGGTAATGTGCAGGTTACGAGCGACGAAGTGGTGAAAGCAAGTATTGGGAGAATGTGAACGGGTTTGGATATTGTTTAGAGGATGTGTTTGGATGATAAATAATTTTGAGGGGCACTCTGAGCTGGCAAGATGCAAAAATACCTCTGTTTTATTGTTTCTTTGTTGTCATCTTTATAGCAAGTTTTTAGTTCTGGTGAATTGGCAGAGAATATTTCGCAAGTAACACATACTTAACGACAACAAATGTGTTAAAAATAATTCATACTATGTCTTCTTTCAGGACAGCAAAATTTATGGAAAACAATTTCTTAGGCTATAAACCTGTTGAGAGGCATACTTTAACATGGTAATTAAGAGTACTATTAATTGTTTTCTGTCAAAATGGCTTCCAAAGATGCAAGTATTAAAATGTTTTCGTTTAAAATCTTCCTCGAACAGGGATTTCTTAGGCATTTCAGACTTCAGCTAGCCTAGATACCTATAACAAGCCCGTTTGACAAATTAGGAACTTTATGAAAAAAAAAAAAATCCGCTTAAAACATAATATACGAGCACAAATTTTTCGAATAATGTTTTATAAAAGTTTAAATAAATATTTAAACACTGAAAGAAAATAAGAATAGAATTTCATTGCGGGAATGCTTTCTAGCAGGGGATTTAACTTCTTTCGAAACTTTATAGAATCATAAAAAAATCATCCTGCAGGGACAATCGAAGAATTGCAACACAGACTTCAGAAAATTTGGGATTTGTTCTCCAAGACTATCAAATACGAGTACTTGTGGATATTAAGCAGTTTAAAAAAAAACGATGGAGTTACATAGTGGTAAAATAGATAATATTAATAACACGGCTATTATGCATATTAATATTCAAATTGCATCCTCCATGCATATGCAGCTCAAAAACATAAAAACCAAACCATGATCTCATAGACCAAACACCCTCCACCAATCTAGGCTTGGCGACACACATCATAACTTATCGATAAGTGTTCTGAGAAGGACAAAGGGATTGGTTTATATCTGCACTCTTAACTTAGCAATCTGGCCTCTGAAGAGTTGTAGAATTCCCGCTCTGTAATTCTTCGGGTTGTTCTAAACGGAATATTAAACCGCGAGCGTGTGATTCTGTGATCGTGACCCATGACATCACGCACGGCGCGGCTGATAGTTGACACCGACGCACTGTTGGAATCATATTTAACACGACATGCCAACTGATTTATCGATTTGTGAATCGCTAAACACTTGTGACCTCTTGCTTCGAAATGTGGGAGTTGTGCTCTAGGAATTCTATTTAACACAGCAAAATTCAACGAGTAAGATTTTTTTAAGATGGTGAGCGAAGTAACTGCTGTGGTCTTATGCTGCTAAATAATGAGTGGATGATTGTGAATTTAAGTGAACACAAACAACTATACTTTTCAGTGGAATTCGAACCCGCGACCTTTAGCCTGCTAGGCTAGTGACAGCCACTACTCCACCGAGATCGACAGTAACAAGATTTACTTTTGATTTTATAACATGTGCGATAATCTTGTCTATATCCCACTAATTGCGTAAATAACTATTAACCCTGTAAAACATTTGAAATGTTTGAATGATATTAATTGTATGTAAATGTACTGTACCTAGTATATAGGTTATGTCACCCAAAATATGACAAACGTCAGTTTTAAGGTGATATGGTTAGGGTTACCTCAATATATGTTCTACCAATTTGACGTCACGCCAATGGCGTGACTTTCAATACAATTATTTTCAAATTGAAAATAATATATTATAAGATTATAATAATATGTAGTTTTCATTATTATTATGAAGTAATATTATGGTTAATTTACTTATTTTATAATTTGTTACTTTAAAGGAACTTGGTCCATAAAATAGTATAAAGAATTTATTTCTATAACCTACTAATATTCCAGAAAATATTTAATTTTGGTGTATGGAATGCAAAAAAATTATAACCTTCGGCTGTGATATTCAATTGTTTTTTACGTTTATTATTATTTAATTTTTTTTACGAAGCCGAAGACAGACGTTTATAGATATAAACAATAGAATATCATAGCTGACCGATAAAAACAAAATTATTCGTAACCTTAAATTGGTGTATTACCCTATTACGGTAATACGAGTATAATAAATAAAGCGCGATATATTATTAAGTTTGTGAACAAATCTAGAGCAAGAAGCTAGTGGAATAATAAATATTTGTATTGCAGTATAATGAATGTCTTCCTAAATAGAGATTTTACAAATTAATGTGAGAATTTTTCAAAAGTTTACGTATTTACAAGCACCTACGTCCAACGTTCCGCCAAGAAATTTAATTAAGGAAGTTCTGCAAACATTACAAAAAGAATTACTGCGCGTAGGATATTGCGATTTTAAGCGATTGCACTGCGAAAATTTATTTTCATTTTAACCGCTAGCGAAGTAACGACTAGCCCTTGCAATTCATTCTCCTTAAAATGGAAAAGAAACCAACAAAAAATAAAAGTTATTTATAACATGTACAAAGAGACTTTTTAAGGAGATATTACACTTTACAGTTCGGCATTATTATAGTTGCATACTAAAATTTTTATTACTGCAATGGTTTTTCATCTGCTATATACTCGTTAATAAAAGTAGAAAATTTAATAACTAATCGGATCCAACAATATACAGAATTTTTTGTTTATATTTAAAGCCAAAAGGTTCGATTTTATTTATTAAATTATTTCTTAAGACCAATTCCACAGTTACCTACCACTTAAAGTCAAACATACGCGACGAAGAACGAAGCCTTTATTAAAAAAAAAAAAACAGCAAATTCTGTATTCTTCATTTATTTTCATGTTCAATTATTACTGTGAAGTCTTCGAACATTCTAGTATTTATACATGTGGATGAAAAGGATAGCTAAAACATTGAACTATAAAAAAATATTCGTTGAAGTCTAGTTGGTCAAAAATTCAGAACTTTGATACTGTATTTCTCATTCCCATGAACGACTACAGTAATGAAAATAATTCGTATATTTATAAATATGCTCATCTATAACATACTAAGTTTATTTTTAATTTGAATTTACAGTTTTTGAGAAACAAATAAAAATATACCAATAAACACACTTTTTGGTATATTTTTTTAATTTTATATTTCAAATAAAACTTAATATGTACCTCGGCACTGAAGTTACTTTTCATCACTCACATGGTTGATTTTCTAATTCCATATTCATGATAAAAATTGAACTTCAGTGCCTTGATACATAAATAACTATTATTTACAATCAGTTAATAATGTCTATTTCGAACTTTTAAAAAGTTAGAAAGTAAAGTTGTTACTTTCCAACCTGCTTAGTCATTTCAGTCTTCTGTAATTTTTACTATAATAAATATAAATAATCAAGAGATCAAATGAGAGTGGAGAAAATTAACTAAGCTAAGTTAAAAACTTGTGGATTTTAACATGTGAATTGCATACATTCAATGTGTACATAATTCAAGAACAGTTAAGTACCTACTTTAAAATCTGATAAATGAAAACACTTGTAATATTAAAGCAGGATAAATAATAGTAAACTTTCTCGAGTGCCAATAATTTATAGTTTATTAAACTAGTTAAGAAAATAATACGTTGTAATTATTTGCGTAAAAAACTGCTGTCAAAATAAGACAAATGTTTTAGATCATTTTAAGTTAATATGAATTTCTCAACTCTTGTTTCCAGCTGCTTCTGGTTCTGGTTTCGGTGTTGAAACTTATAATTATTTAATAATTCAAATGAATACTTAATTACAGTCTCACAGAATGCAGAGACTAATGCAATTTCGCTCGCTTTTTGAATTAAAAACGATTTGTTTTTTTGCTTAATAAAAAAAGAATCACAATCCATTAGCTATTCTGTTATTCTCTAAATTCTTCGTTTATCTGAAAGCTTGTAAACTGTTAGTTATCTCATTGACCAAATGAAATATTTATTGTTTCTTTTTGTAAAAAATACAAAAAGGCGGAATTAATTTTTGTCTTTTAAATAATTAGTGGTTATAAATCTCTCCGTTACGTTAGCAAAAAACTATCAAATTTCAATAGAAATTGCTGGCCAGATAAATCTACGTTATATTCAGAATAGAATTATGCAAATATATTTTTTCTTGGTTTTAAAGTGTCACAACTAAAATTCTTTTCCATTAATTATGCGAAAGAATCTTACGAACATGCTTTTCTAAAAAGGAAGTCAATATTAATTATTAATTATCTCCATATTATAGTTAAATAACTGTTAGGTAGTAAATTTAATTAATTGGCAATAAATGGACCTAAATTTCGAAGATGTATGATCACAACCAATTAGTGTAATCGGGAGATACATTAACATATTTGTAGTATGAATTTGCGTGGGACCCTGTTCTAGATTTGGAAATAAATATTACACAAAAATAAATTTCAAATATTATATACATAAGACAAATATTTTATCATGTCATCTACTAATTTAATGTGGTACTCTGTTTTTGCATATCTCGATAAATGATAGTCAAAATATATAATATTAATAATTATCAAACTATCTGGACAGATATTACAAAGATGTGAATAGATGAAATTTTTAGCATGTTTAAATTATAGATACACTTTTCAGTAATATTTACATATATTTTTTGAAATACAAACAAATGTTACAATTTCTTAAAATCTTCAAAATTTGGTACCATAATGTGCTTGTTGAACAGAGCTACCAACATTTGCCACAAAGTCTGAAGAAAAAAAGAAGAGGTTTATAGATATTTAAAAAATTTGGTGTGATACCACACTACTTTCTTATACAAATAAATTGTTTACTAGAAAATAAATTAAATACTCCTCCAAAATTAACTTGAAAATTATTACTTATGTATAATTTAAACATGAATAAACTCTTTGCTGTAGTACACATCGTAATATGTCTTATATTTATCGAAATATGGCGATTTGTAATATTTTTCAAAATACACAATTTCCCCAAATATGACTTAAAATTGTAAATTTTTTTTATTACATTTCTTTATAATATTCGCGCCAGGAAACCCATTGCAGCAGAGCGCATCGTCATATCTCTAATATTTTTCGAGATATGACGATTTTTTATATTTTCCGAAGAGCAACTTTGAGGGGCTGTAACTCGAAAACTATTCAAGATATCGAAAAATATCTCCAGTTTTGTGTTTTTCGTGCCTTTTATAATAAATTAGTGCATTTTTAAAATTTCGAAATTTTTTTGAATTTGTTTACAAAAATTCGATTGGAGATATCTCGACAAATATGAAAGATACAGACTTGCAGTGTTCACCAATCGATTCAGCTCGACGAGATATATAAACCCTGAAAATTTCAGAAAATTCGGACAACCAGTTGAAATGTTAGAGCAAAAAGTCTGAAAATGGCCATATTCAGGCCAAACGTCAAGGGGTAACACTTGACTTTTTGGACGAAAAACGCCATTTTCAGGCTTTTTGCTCTAACTTTCCATCGCATAAAGCGATTTTTATGAAACTTTGCATACTTATGTATTTCGACGAGCTGAATCGATTGGTGAACACTGCAAATCGGTATCTTTAATATTTGTCGAGTTATCGCCGATCGAAATTTTGAACAAAAATAAAAAAAAAATTCAAAATTTTAAAAATTTGCTAATTTGTTATATAAGGCAACAGAAATGCTAAACTGAAGAGTATTTTTAGATATCTCGTGTAGTTTTTGAATTACAGGACCTTAAAGTTGCATTTCGAAAAATACCAAAAATCGACGTATCTCGAAAAATATTAGAGATCTGACGGTGCGCTCTGCTACAAAGGGTTTCTTAGCGCTTATATTATAAAGAAATGTAATAAAAAAATATTACAATTTTAAGTGAGGATATTCCGTGAGTTTCAAATTTTTCTATCGGTATGTGAATCTGTATTGAATGATTAATAATTACAGTTTCTGTTATTTGTTTGTTCCCATAGCAACTAAAATTAGTTTATTAAACATATAATTCAGTTTTGTCAAAAGAAGCAAACAAAATCTGGTGTGGGCACCACACTACTTTCTTATACAAATAAAATCAACTGAACACGTGTGACTTGTTTCTTGCGTATGACTTTATTTTAAAATAGAATTCTATTAATATCTAGTCAGCAAAACTTTCTAACTAATAATACAAATATTACTTACATATATAATATTTACAAGACACATATTTTGGACACTTCACAATTATCTGACACGTTTGACACATAAATATTTAAAATGTTTTCGTTTTTTTTCCCATTGTAACTAAGGTTATAAAATTTACAATAGAAATATGTATTTGTAAACTATAAATACAAATAATATAGGTTTTTCGTTTCTCAAACTATTTCGTTTGTAGCTTTTACTTCCATAAACGATTAAAAAAGTTACAGTAAGTTCAAATGTGTAACTGACTTTTGCGTCACCTAGTATTATAAAATACCTGAATAAGAATGAACGAATAACAAACTGCTTTATATGCAAAACAATGCTAGTCTATATAGCACATATTCTATGATCTATGACTTATTTTAGAAATAGAAATCCTAACAATGCAGCCAGTAGTGAGACATTCATCAAGTCTACACCTAGACATTTTATCAAATGGCGTCACCAGTCTACAATTTTCAGTGTTAAATCATTCATGACTCCAAAAGAAAATCTCGACTGTCCTACGATTTTTCCATTGCAAATAGAATCAAGAATACGTTGGCGTTTAAAAATTAGGATTATGTAAATGTTACCTCACGCGTCGCATTGTTTAAAAAGGTATTATTATTCAGTTAATAAGCATTGTTTAAGAATTAGAGATGTTAAGCGATTTCACCTTTTAAGAGGAGATTAGCAGGTGGATATTGACGAGTTATTCGGGTTTGTTACGGTGTTCACACCTATATGTGATTAGAAGTTTAGGAATGTGCAATGCTTCAATAATATTGATGAATTATATGTTTTAATGTACCAGTGGGAGGTATTATAAAATGCTGAGAAGGATATAAATGGATAATGATAGATTAAATTTGTAATTAAATGATAAAGACTAGGTTATTCATTGTTATTAGATTAACAAGATGAAGAATCAATGCTATAAAAATATGCATTATAGACAGTTAAAGATTAAAGTGCTTAAATTTATTTTGAAATAGTTTTAAATTACTAAAATCATAATTTAATTCTTCAAGAGAACTCAAAATTTTCATAAAAATTATATGTATTATCTATTACATAATATAGACTGGTATTTCAATCTCTAATTTTAGATATATGCGCTGTTCGACGTTCGGAAATTTTTTTATAGAAACATTTTTCAAATAAAAGATGCAGAAAAGTATAAGGTTTTCAATATTTGATTGAAATATTTTAAAGTAAAATATAGACAATTTTAACAGCTAAAACAATTCTCCCAAATAAAAAAAGATCGTAGTTCAGCTATATGTAATTATAAAACATAATTTGATCAAAATATGGAAAAAAATATATCAGCTATAATATCCGTAGGCCATTGATAATTTGAAATAATTTTATCACAGTTACCTTCAAGCAACGTTCTTGAGGTAGTTGTGAATAAATTATCGAGGGATATTCGGTGAGAAATTTTTTTTTGCGATAATTAGTATCATTTTCATTCACATACCGTAAAAATGAAATTTTGAAATATACAAATCAAATATTGAATTAACTGTCAATCGACTGTCAACAACGGTTACTTCGCAACAAGTGATAAATTCCCGGGGAAATTATCAGTGTAATTGTGACCTAATTGGTTACTTTTGCACACGTGATCAGAAACACAGAGATTCGATTGGATATTTTTTTAACCAAAAAATTTTCAGTAATAATATAACAAGAGAGTGAGAATAAATTGAAAATAATTTGACAGATCTTTCGAAAACTTGTTGCCAAATGGCGACAAGTTTGAGAAAGATACTGGAGAATTATTTTCTAATTTATCGAACTCTCGAGTTTTATTTAATTAGATTATTTTTTGATTTCATTATCAGGCACAGCACAAAATCTGTCTTTTTTGCTCATTTTTACTTGTGTTGATGATATCTTTTTGACATTTGACATCTGTCAACAAAAACAAAAAGCTACAGAGAAAATTGCCGGGAATAATCACAAGAGCATTATTCTCAGTATAATAATGACAGGATTGGTTAAAACGCAGACACGTGACATACAATAAAGCATTTCATTGGGTTAGAGAAACGTCAAAAAATAATCAGTGTAATTGTGACCTAATTGGTTACTTTTGCACACGTGATCAGAAACACAGAGATTCGATTGGATATTTTTTTAACCAAAAAATTTTCAGTGTAACTGTGACCTGATTGGTTACTTATGCACACGTAATCAGAAAAACAGGGAATTTATTGGATACAAAAATAGAACAGTATGGAAATATTATAAATATTTTGACAGATCTGCTACCAAAATTGATCAAGTTATTTGTTTAATTTTTTATGGTACTCTGTAAATAGGCTTAAATTATGAAGGTTCAATTTCGTGAAGGAGACCGACATGATGAATATAATTTAGGTTTATTAAACGTAGTTTTTCAATCTAAACATTTTTTTTTATTTACACTTTTAGTCTAAAATCTACAGGGAAAAAACTACCGCTTAATACAAAAATAGCATTGTGTTTTGTATATAGTATTAAAAAGTCACCACCCGGTATATAACACCTTCTAATAATGGGCTCTAATATTTCCAATATGCCTGTTAAATAGGCAAACGATTTATTTGTTAATATAGTAGTTTAGACTTACTGCCATAACATATTAATATAGTTATGAATTAGAATAAATATTTACTGGACATCAGCGCTTAATCTATTGTACAAATCTGCATGTTTGTTTATTAATAATACATCAGGTTATCAACCTTTCAAACTAGACCTATTATCGAGAAAAAGTTGTTTAATATCTGACTTATATTACTTGCATAGAAATAAACAAAAAAGTCATACAATATTGTACCGCCGTCATGAATAATGATAATTGAGTCATATACATATATAGAATGAAATGGACTTGTATAATAAAATCAATATTCTACATGTAGGCATTTATGTATCGGTCTATCTGCATGCTTATGTATGAATAGAAACTATGTACTGTGTTCACTTACTCACTATTCACGTATTTCATTAAACAGTCAGAAATTATACTGTCAAAAATCATGAGGAATCGTTCTGTACAAGCACATTGAATTTCATTCCTTTTGTTCATATTATTAAATTGAAGTGTAGAATGTTTCATTACATGAGTTTTACATTTATCCTGGCAGTATTCATAAATGATATTGTTTTGATTAAAAGCTCAACGTCTGTGAAACCTTTTACTTTAATGAAAACTGTAAAATAGATATCTTCATTGCCTATTCGCGCCTTATTACTAAATGCGCTACCTTTTGAAAGTTATTACTTAGTGCAGTCATATTTTAGAAACTAGAACAAAAATTTTGTTTGTCGTTGTTCCCGCTGGAATAAAATATAAAAATATGGAAACTAGAATTGTATGCAACGGGCTGCAAAGTCTACAGAAATAATGTTTTTTTTAATGTTTTTGGCAATTAATAAAACAACTCATTATATTTTAGCTTTAATTAAGTAAGGATGTAATAAAATATCACTGACCCTCATTAGCAAAATGTAGAACAAAAACCTATACTTTATTTCGCAAAACCGGAAGTGGAAGTTTAGAAAACAATAAATATAATTAATTTTGAATACAGAATCAGAATGATGTTCGCAGTAATATTTGAAATAATATTATTTTCAATTTTCTTGCATCTGTTTCCAACTTTATATAAACGAAGTTATATAGATAATAATGTATTTCAATAAACTTTTTCAACTTGCTTCTAGAGCGGGATAAGCAAAAAAATGAATGAGAATTTTTTCATTTTCAATTAACTAATACATACGACAGTCCACCAAAACTCGAAGGATCGTAATAAAACGAGTAAACCCTCTTCAATTACATTTACAAAGAAACCTTAAATTATTTCCGTCATAAATAAAAATATGAACACTCTCGATTTCTCAAGATTAGTATAGAGCTGGACTCTGTCAAAAAAAAAATGGAAAGTATAGTAGATAACAATATTAAATTAAATGTATCTATGGTATTGTGTAAAATTGATGTTTAGATGTTAGTTTTAAGTTTGTAAAATGGTTGTTTAGTAATACGATCTCATTAGTCACGGGTTGCCTTCGGACTTTGGTGGGCTGATGTATATATTTGTATTTATAATTATTATTTTTGCTAGTGATAGAGTTGATATTCATGTTATTATTATAATGTTACGTACGTATTATACGATTGTTTTATGATTTGCTTTACACATTTTTCTAGTTTTGTTTGATTTTGTATAATTTTTTAAAACAAAATAAAAGAATATAATAATAATATTACAATAGGAATAGTTGCTGTAAGAACAACAAATAACTAAATTCTGCTTGTAACACGTGTCAAGTGTAATTATGAACAATTCAAATTTAGATTTACATGTAAAGAAACAAACAACTATATATCTTGTAAAACAACGAAGTTCTGAATGAGTACAAAGGGGTGAATAATTCATGAACACATAAAATACTTGTAAATTCCCATAGCTGCGTTCACGCAAACAAAAAGACTATAATACAAAGAGCCTGCACATGCTAATCAATTATCAATTCCCAATCCACTGCTCAATAACTTAATAGCCATATTGCTTTTTTCTGATATCAATCAGCGAATCGGCTGCACCTCCGTCATTCACGCATCATCTCTAACAAGTAACAATGCCAATGAGATAAATGATAGTCATTGAATACATTAACTAATTAATATTTCTCTGCGAGGAGCTCACTCAACAAAGTCTATAATTTGTACAAGTAATAAAACTAATCGTTCCGAAGAGATAATTAATTTGTGGGAGAAAATTCTGATCGTTAATCATATTATTAGATTTGGAAGTGATTGAATGTTATTGATATATGAATATTTTTGATGCTTTAATGCATACAAATTATGTTTGAATATAATTTATCACTTGGTAAAGCGTCTTAAAGTTTTAGAAAATATGGATACAAAATTAGATTTTTTTAGTTAATTTTTAAATTTTCAGCGATAATTTTCCTTATGGTTCCATATAATAACGTCAGTTACCAGAAAAGTTAATATTTATTAGAAAAATTGTAACACGGCCAAGGAAGTTAAATAAAAACGAAAAATATTTTACTTTTCATGAAACAGTTTTAATAGTTATTTATGTATCAAGGCACTGAAGTTCAATTTTTTATCACGCACATGGAATTTAGTTGCCGAGGCCCGTAGGGCCGAGGAAAATAAACCATGTGAGTGATAAAAAGGAACTTCAGTGCCGAGGTATATATTAAGTTTTATTTCAAATCTAAAATTCGAAAAAACTAAAAAAAATAGGTTAAGTTTATACATATGTCAGTTGTCAATTGAAACTGACAGTCAGTGTTGCCAAGCTCGAGAAGTGAAGTTATCGTAAATAACACTCAAAATTATGTGTTTTGTCCTCAATTTCGTCATCGGAATTAATTAGTTAATTTTTCTTGCAAATTTTGTTTCATGTTACTTCCAAATTTACTATAGTACGTTAATATATCTGCCAAAATTATCCAATTGTACAATAATTATTTAACGGTTGCCAACACTGGGTTGCTCAAAATCGTTGTATAATGGATTATACTTTAGTGACTATTTCTGAGATTTTAATGACGATTTTTGAGCACTTTAGTGCCGATACCAAATAAATTTATTTTTTACAGTGTTGTATTATTTTTTATTTTCTATAGAAGTTTTGTTGAAGATTGTAATAAAACAATGGCGAATTTGAGAGTTCATTTGTTTCTGTTAAATAAATGAATTTATGACTATTTTATGAAATGTTCGAAAAAAAAAACTTGCTTTATTCTCTGAAAGCACATAAGTACCTATTATAACTTTAGAGAGTTTTTAATATATATTAAACTTATAATACCGCGACACGTTTTATACAATGTTAATTAGTGATACAGTTATGTAGAAAATTTTTTACATGAAACATTTTTATTCTCGCTGTCTCATAAAACAGTGTCAATGTCAATATTAAAAGTAAACTGGAAATAACTGTACCGCCAATTGATATAAAATTCCATTTAGTTTTTCCAAGCGTCCGTAATAAAATTTTAATCACTGTGTAACTTTTTACAGCCAATAAATTTTAATACATTTGAAATATAAAATACATTTCATTCTATGTACAATAATTTGTTCCTGTACACTCAAAATACAATACGAAATATGTTAACTTTTTAATAAATTTAATATTAGGATTTTTCTCTTGTTATTTCGATCAGAAAAATTTGAAGTGCCCAACAAATAAAAAGTTTAGCATAAATTATTCTACATTTTTTGAATATACTTTGTTAATTATTATATTTTATACAAAGTTATTACTTTGTTCTCTACTATGCATGTATATTGGATATTTTTTTTTCATTTTCTTATTTTGGGTGTATTCCTGTTAAGAAATAAAGGTTATTAAAGTTTATTATTATTATAATATATTTATGAATTTTTTTCTTACAATTTTGGACCCATCACACAGTACATATATGTAGGAACAGGAGATTTAATAATTAACAAGTTGACATATACCAAGTTTGTCTTGATATCTACCCAACAAAATTATTTGCAAGTTTCCGACATAACAAATGAACTTGTTATTCGTAGCACGATCTACTAAGATGTTATTTGATAATACAATTATTTAGTTTATAAGATTGGATTTTATTTTAAAAGTATATGTTATGCTTTGTCTTTATTACGAATTAAAGTGAAAAGTTCTAGTTCCTCAGAATTTCAGTCCAGTTCAGTTTCCGTCTAATGTTTGACCTACTACCTTAAACGAGAGTACTGTCGAGTTATTTGAGTGCCACTTTCCTATCCTTTAAGTAATAAATTGTCCAACCTTGGGCGGTAAGCAACCACTTGCAATTTGGAATTCCTGGTAAAATGTTCAAAAGATTACACAGTTTCGATTGCATGCATCTTGGAAGTAATTTTTGTCAATAGCGAATGTTAAATCAGTCTCGATCTTTGTAAGTTATTGCAAAATTAGAGAGTAAGCGATGCTTTCAATTATTTAGCGCCAAGTTATTCAGCTCGTAATATTCTTTGATGTATACAATTCATTTTGCTTATTTTATTGTTGAATAAGTGTTAAATTCCCATTCGCGCGTATATTTTCGTCATTTTCTAAATTTTGTTCGAAATCGTGTTACCCTTGGTTATTTATTTAATCCAGGAAAATGTTTTCGCTTATCAGCTACCCCTTGGTACCTGTTACATATGAGTTAGAATATTTCAGATTTATATTAATTCTATTACGTAGATTATTTTTGAAATGTGTCATTATGTGTTACGTGCCTGCATTTTAACCAATCCTGTCATTATTATACTAAAAATAAATCTCTAGAGAAGTCTTCGGCAACCTTTTATGGCCGCTGGTTAAAAACAATTAAAACAAACATATACAAATGCTTACACAATTATTGCGAAATGTTGGAAGATTCCAGGTGATTTTTTTATTTGCGGAACTCAAACGGGTGTCTTCAAATTACAAAATGGGTCACTTGGTGACCCGCAGGTCATCATAGGTTGCCAACATCTGCTATAGAGATTAATCCAGGCGACATTTTTTGTATCTATTGTTTTCTTTTAGATATTTAGGTTATGTAAGCATGTCAGTAGCTTATTATAACACAAGTTAAGTGCGATACTTAATTTTGTTTGGAATTTCTGGATTAAAAAATAATATAATTAAATATAAGTTGAAAGTGATAAATTTGACTATTTCCCATATATAAAATAATCCAGTCATTTGGTCCAGTTTCATTATTTTTGACCAATGCCCGTTACTAAACAATATATTGATTCATTATTGTATTTTTATTTACAATTTGTAAATACTTATATTATTTTTTGTATTAGCTTATTAGGGAAATAATCTAATAATAGTTATGTATATATCTAGAACGAAAAGTGAAACTTTAAGGTACTAGCAAGTTTTCGTAATTACTTGCGAAAACCTTAAAGTCACTTTTCGTTCGAGGTACATACAAAATTTTATTTTATACTGATTACTAAAGTTGTTAAATTATAGTATTGATTAACAGAAATTATCAAAAATTCGTAGAAATATGACTTGATACAAGTAGGCTAAATAACAATTTATATAGAAACAAGTATTTGTTTATAAATAATGAAAAAATTATTCGTCAAATTTTATTTTAAAGTCTGGGGACTTTAAAGTTTCACTTTTTGTACAAAAAACAGTCCGAAAAATGCAATATTAATAACCAATATGGCAATATGAAATAAAATATATTTCAGATCCCTTATTTCGCAGGTAAAATTTGTTTTCAATATTACAAATGTATTGACAAAATCCCTCGGGTTCAACTCGTGATTTTGATGTTTGATCAATTGTTATCAAGCAATAATCTTTCGAAATACTAATTTTCCCAGAAAATAATTCTCCAGTTTATTTTTCAAACTTGTTGCCATTTGGCAATAGCCACTCAAGCCCTACGAGGTTTCGTGATAATTGCCTAGCAAGTCTTGGAAAAATCAGTCAGTATTATTACTGAATATATTTCAATTCTAACAACAAAATAAACAGTAGTCTATCTTCTATGTATCTATATCCTTGTCCTATATCAAATTTATACTGCAGCAAGTGTAATTTGAGATTTGAGCATGGCATGCGTAAGTCCGGGTCGCGTCACAAAGTTTTGTGTTGTGTGCATTTGACAGCGGTTCCGGTTATAGTACGAAGTACGGCCCTGTTTCAACTCCGGTGAACTTTATTCTCACCTAATTAACCCTGAGACGCTGGGAGAACTTTCGGTATAGTACGATTTTGTAGCAAGAACAGTAGGAAACTAGAAATTAACTACTTGAGATAATTTTGAGATTGCAGTACAAATATGAGCAAATAAACAAATAGTTTTTATTTTAAATATTGTAGTTTGTCTAATAAATGATAAATGCTGTATTTTTTTTTACATGTGCCTGCTTCTTGTAATATAAATCATAAAACTATAGGTACTGAAAATATGACTACTTTGTAAAATAATCGCAAAATTAGAAATGGTGCAGCTCTTTTTTCCCACACATAATTTTTTTATTTATTTATTAGTAGCATTAAGCATACTCGTATAATTCAGTTTTTCTCAAAATTTAAAGGAAATACATTTATTTTATTTTTTAAATACCTAGGTAAGTATATCTGTATCTGAACAACAACAAAATAACATTTTTTTTTCATTTTCATATGACATTTTTTATCCTTGCATCTAGCTTAAACTTATTTTTCTTTATTTGCAATTCTCATATCTCATTTAAATTTAAATTACATTTTTCTTTTGCCTCAGGCAACCAAGATAAAAAGCATTTACTTGAAATATAAAATTGTAGCAAATAAAAAAACATACGTCATACTAATTATAATAATAAAATGTGTGTATAATTATTATAAATTTAATTATACACTGTACAAGATATTTACATATTTACAGGATGTTTCATGTGTTTGTCTCATTTTTTTATTTCCTTTATTTTTGAGTGTCTATTGTAGCACATAATATTTCGCGAATTTGAGTTCCAAGTTTTAATAAACAAAATCAAGTAGCCATTACTCAAAAATAAAACGAAATCTAAAGATAATAATTATACTAAAATAAAAATTGACGTGTTCGAGAGTTCTTTTAAAAAACAATAGTTCCAGGCTTTACTTTCGCACTGTATGAACATTTATACGTTGCTACAAATTGGAATAGGTCTCTTGCTCTCTATTTTTCACACTGTATATTCAAACTTTGCAAGTACAATAATAAAGTTTCAAACTATAACAATTTTCTACAAGTATAACAAGTTTTCGTCCATTTCATTCCGAGTGTGTCTCTATGCATCCACTCTCTACCTAACAGAAGCCAACTGCATCAAATTAACCTTCCCACTTCATTCTGTAGCGGTGAAAATCATCATACACACCATGATGCTAATCACACCAGGCTTTAATTACAAAACATTCGCTTCTGGATTCGTTATTCGTTTCATAATCATAGCTCTAGTCATATTTTATTACAGATTTCCGAGATTTCATTCACCGTTCAGCTAGTTGGAGTGACCGGACATTTGAGACCTGGTTGTAAAAAGCGTTTTAAAAAGTGTGCTTGTGTTTAGGAGTGGTTTTCGTGAAGAAATAAATAATGGCAAAGTCATCTATGAAATATTTACGGAGTTTCAACGGTAAATGTTTGATAAATAATTAATTTGTGTCTTTGTATCGGTGTTATTTTATCTCAAAGGCAATGACTTTACGTTTACTGGAATTGTGGAAAGAATTAGCATATTTACACGTTCGACAGTACATAAATCACAGATAAAATATTTTGGCATATAGCTTCAAGTAAAAATTATCTGTATCATAATAGTTTATCGGCAACCAAGTTCACGAAAGACGTTTATACAATATTTCTTGTACGAAATGAATCTTTATATACCGT
This sequence comes from Poecilus cupreus, assembly GCA_963942605.1. Taxonomy (NCBI): domain Eukaryota; kingdom Metazoa; phylum Arthropoda; class Insecta; order Coleoptera; family Carabidae; genus Poecilus; species Poecilus cupreus. The sequence goes on along the minus strand of OZ012725.1, from coordinate 3,646,957 downwards.
GAGACCCACGTAAATGTTGGCATAGGCAATTAACATGTAAAATAAGTTTTTTTTTAAATAAAAAGTGTCCGGCAAAAAATAGTGCATCCAAATTTTGTATCACAATACTGCCAATATCCTTACATCTTATTTAATACAGATTAATTTATTTTGATACCGCAATTTAATGAAATTAATATTAATAATTCCTAATTTTCCGCCTACTCTTTTTATTGCTACTGACGTATTGTGCTTGCAATTTGTTTTAAATATTTTAATCTGTCACGGTCAATTTCTGGCGATGGATACCATTCGGCGTTCATTCCTGTGAAGTATTCAGATATTTGTATTGCATTGCGCCCCACATAATACATTCTAATAATATTTACACAGTTCTCGACATTTAATGTATTCATGATGACAGTGACAGATTCAAATATTTAAAACAAATTGCAAGCATTAATACAAATTAATACAATACACAGAAATATACAAAATAGAATTGATATTACCATATTTAAATTTTGCACCCGGTATGACAAATTAATTATAAATAAATATTTTAACTCTTCCTTATTGATTCTTCTCTCTGGTAATCACATTTTCCGCGTAAAAAATATCATCTACCGAAATGTGCGAAAATAAAGTGTCACACCCAAATGAGTAAATAGCGTAATGATGTATTTATTTCTTAACATTATAGTTTCACAAAGGTCTTAGTACAGCTCTTGATTCAATTTTCGTAGAAAAGTTCCCGAATGGCAAAATAAACATGTTCGACATTTTTATGTCGAACAAACCATAATCCACATATGCCACATCGGTCCATGATTCCATTTTAAAGCGCCATAAACCAACATAACGGTAAAAATCATAAAATCACACATTTGTCTGTGGCATTTGCAATTTAATACTCGCACCAAAGCCGCCTTTATACTACAACAAAAGTTTTACGGCACTCTGAGAACATTCATTCTATTTGTCACGATTGTCAACTTATCACAAACAAAACAACGGTCTCTTAGCACCGTGTGGATAGTGGAATAGTTTCTTATGATACCTTAGAGCTTAGATTGCTTAGAAACTTAGATCATCTGGGAGCTGAAATGGAGATTCTATTAGCAGAGTGACCTCACAGTGAACTTTGACATTTGGGCGTTACAATTAATTGTATTTTGTGATTTATGCACAAGTGGAAAAGTGGAGAACTGTGTTTCTGAATTAAAACACTGAATTTCGTTTTTTGTTTTGGTTTTAATGGGATACTAGTATTTATTGTATAATTACTGTAATTAATTTAATATAATATTAATTGGTTGCAAAAGTAGTCATTGTTTTTAGATTCCTTCTTAGTTTATTTTGAAATAGTACCAAATAAAAGTAGAGTGGAGGATAGAAGTCATATAGCCTCTGGATTTTGTTTAATTATAATTCTTGTGTTTTCCAATATATTTTTGATACATACCTCAACTAATTTCACCACTACAGCAACTGTACCATAAGTTTAAAATATATGAGTGCTTCATAATTTAAATATATATTTGGAAAATGAAGTATGTAGTTCAAAATTTATATATTGCATGTTTCTCATTCATAATTTTTACTTTATAATCTTGGTATTTGGTCAATAATGATTGTTCTTCCAAGAACCTTACAGGCAGATTCACAAAAGGAATTAACGCTAACTCCATTTTTTCAACATCTTTAACTTTCTTTCTAAATTAATGAAATTAAAAATGTATCTAATGTTATGCTAACCAATCTTAACTACAACCTTAGTTAAAATAAATATGTTCTGAGAATGGAAAATGAAGTTACGACTAATAATAAAAATGGATTTAGCACTAATCAATTTTGTGAATCTAGTTGTTAGTGTATAATATACTATTTTTCACTAATAGCTTAGCAACATGCCATTATTTAGTTCATTTAAGGTCGTAAAATTGTATCTCTTCACCGCTTCTTTAGTAACTATCAATAATTATATTTTCCTTAGTAACAGTCAATAATGATTATTGACCTAGGTTAATACTAGAACTGTCACTTTTTAAGGAAATTAAAGCTTCTGAATTTATTTACACCTTAAACGCAAGTAAAGTAAGTATTAATTATGAATTTAACATTGGACGCAAAGTTTTAATTATGAATATGCCCCCAATTGTAAATTAGCAAATTGAAGAATAACTATTTATTCAAGCGAATTATAATATTCATATTTTGCTACTACACATACGATATAGAAGTAAATAATTTTGTTACTTGTTCAATAGTAAAATTATTTTTTTACTGCGTACAATAATATGTGAGTTGTTACATACCATTGGTGGCAGCACCTACAAAGGCAACTCTGATGAGTGAAAGTTGCGAGATTCAGTCATAGTTTATTTTTTACTGTTTAAAATGGCGGAAAAAATGATATACTTGTATTTTATATACCACATGTTTACTTCGGAAACCTTCAAGAAAAGTTAAATTTTTTTTGGTGTTTCAACTCCTAACATAATATACTATTTTTTCTTGTCAAATTTTATGAGTATGCTTTACTTTTACATTGTGAAATATGTATTCAGGCATTTATTTATTGTAAAATTTTCGAATAGGTAAATGTTTATTATAATATAATTTAATTATCTTACATTATACAGTTTTTTAGGTTTATAATTGCATTTAAATATAGAAGAACCCAAACAATGCAGTATTTATTATTTATTTAAAGTAAAATTGATTGCATTTTATCTAAACATTGTTACGTACCAGGTACCAAAATAAAATGTCAAATCAAAACACTGTTAAAAACAAAAGAATTTAATTTCTGCCTCCTCAGTGTTTGTAGATATTAAAAAAATCTTCATGTCAAAATGCTAATGTTGTTATTAATATCTCAATAATATACTATTAATCAGTTTTTGCTACTTGTCTTCGACAATTTAATTTTCTTAGCGTTGCGGCAATTTTTCCGCAAAACAAGTTGCTAATGAAAGCAGGAAATATTTACAAACACCAGCGACTTATGCAAATACTAGCGCCGTTCAAAGTACTACGCATCAATATTTTATTATTTCACAAAACTAGCACAAGAAGCCTTTAAAATATGACAATTTATTAACCGTAATTTCTATCGCTAATTGAAACTTGTGCTTCCGGCAAACTTTACGATTTTTTCCAACCGGTCATTGAAATACTGACCAATATTATTCGTATGCAGGTTTAGTATTTGTTTGAGCGTCTATATTTAGTTTACAAGATTCTGTTTAAGGTCCTACAATATAATAAATTAGTCAACAAGGTTCGGCCAAAAACTGATTCAAATTTTGTGACATCTGTTTCTATTTAATGAGACATTTACCTGATAGAAGTGAGAATATATGAGTGTTCGAAGTATAACTGGGTGGATACAGTACAAGAATAGTTTCGAGACTACTTTAAAATGATTTATTTGTGACACAGATATTTTTATTTTGTAATATGTTGTTAGTTATTAATAACTCAAACGATTATTTTCAATTATGCAAATTTTATTTTTCATTTTAATATTAATAATAGGTGTATACTGTTGTACAATATATGTTAACACAATTGCAAACAATAAATTTACTTACAAATTAATTGTATATTACAATGATTTATTGAACACATTTGTTTGCTTGAAAAGCATTGAATTATTGGCATTGAACAATTTATTATAGAGGTAATATACTCCTCCCTAACTGGGGAATTTTTGACGTGATAAATTGCTTCATTTATTTTATATTTCTTCATTTGTAATATGAGTGTAATATACACACTACATATTTTGTGTTATATGTGTATTCATTATTCGTAGGCTGTTGTATCTACTATTGAATTTAGGTTAGAATTTACTTATTGAATCGACAGCACGATCGGAAAGTCTATGTAGGCGACTTAAAGTACATTATGTTAACAAAAGTTTCCAAATATTTTGAGAAAAAACTATAAAAATTTACATTCGCTAAATTACTTCTTCCTCTGCCTCGATTAGGTTTGCTAAAATACACCATTTTTGCTTTCTTATAAGGAAGTAGAGGAACCTTGGAAATAATCGATGGCGATGGTGTGTGTATGAATGGATAGGTGGATGTGTGTCTGTATGTACAATAATTCATGACCGAATAAAGATAGAGCAACGAAATTTCTTAATTATAAGTTTCACAGAGTTGATTGTGATCATAATTGCAAAACCGCAAGTAGAAGATTTCTGGACATACAAAATAATCACGAACAGGAAAATACAAAGACAAAGTTAACAATGTAAATAAATAATGTCTTACCCTGATGAAGCTGCAAATGGCAGCGAAACGTTGGTTTTTGACAAAATAAAATAATTTTACCAAATGACTGCATCCATGAGTATTTTCCTGTTCGTGATCATTTTCCAGTCGCTTAATTATTACAGCAATACAAAATAATAAATTCGATAAATTCAACTAAGATGTTATGGTCACATGAAAAGGATAATCCAAAAGAATTGGGTATGGGACCCATATGGACATAGAAAACTAGGTAGACCGAACCAAATATTGGACCAGGAAAAGGCCATGAAAATAAGAGTCCCCAAAGGAGATGGACTGGATAGCGATTAGGAAGCCATAAACGGCGAATATATGTCAATAATCATAATTGCTTTAAAATCAAAACCACACCTTTATATCTGTATAAATGTACACCAGATCTTTCCTTCGGTTACTCTACATCTCCCTTGCTTTTGATCAACATTAGTTAACGGTCGCCATTCAAACGTTGCATGGTACTTACCATTTTTTCCTATTCCCTTTAATTCTGTTAATTACTACGGCGATCTCTAATTTGTTTCATATTTCTAGCACTTAAATATTTACTTAAATACAACCCCTATTAGTAGCAAGTAGCAACCAGTGTTACTTTGTTAACATTGTTAATAATAAAAAAATCATGAAATGCCTCAAAATGAAAATTAAAATAATAATAATAAAAGACCTACATCAAACAGTAACTATTCGTTCCTAATTTTAAAACTTCTGATAATCCCTTCAAAATAAAACAATAGTTTCCAATCAATCTGCTCAAAAACAAACGACTGCAAACTTCGCCGTTTAGCAGCAGATGTGCAATTCCCACCACTGCATATTTGCACGTACTTCTCGTAGAATTAAAGCGTGAAAACTCCACAAACGATCACATCACAGTTTATGAAAATATCGTTTCCCTCTGTTAGAAAGCAAAGGAACTCTCCATTCACCATTCCGCATTAATCACTTTATTCATCGTTTAAATACTCCAGCACTTTGTGTACTATGACTCGACGAGCTAAATGTGAAATATGTAGACGTGGAGGAAGGTATCGTGGTATTGGAGTGAAATATTTCAGCCATGTTTCTTGCGACAAGGAAGCTTCAGGAGAAATTAATGAACAGTATAAATAAAAGGATGTGCATGAAGGATATTAACACATGATGAAGTACTAGGAATGCCCTTACACGTATATTTAATGGCTTTCAATATTTTTAATTAGAAAACTATATAGCAGATACATTCGAGACAACTATCTTAAATTTATGTTTTATTGTGTTGTGTTTGTTTCTTTGTAAGTCGAGTACAAATTCAGCTCCATATCACGCGCTGATGAAGCCAACATTTCTCTTATTCTATAGGTATTAAAATTTGTAAGTGTTGTAAGTTGACAGTTGGTATTTTGCGAATTAATAGATCAGACCAGATTTCCAAGCGGTGTCAATGCTCGAAGATCAAAGTATTAAAGTTTTACTAATTTTTTGTAATCGCTTGATGAAATTGCAGCGAATTTATAATAATTAAAAAAAAATCTTAACAACTATTAGAACAATATTCTATTTTTTAAGTTTAAAATTAAGATAACACAGTGTCAAATGCAAGGATAAAAGACTCCTGGTTTTGGGCTAAAGAAATAAAAAAAAAATAACCTATACCTACAAATTATTTAATTTAAGTTTGTCACAGCACGGCTATTTTGCAAACTTTGCTACGAGATTGGTTAATGTAGCAAACAATTTCTATTTTGCAAGATTTTTACAATGATAAAAAAAATAGTTATTTATCAAACTATAAAGGAAAGCGCTTATATTTCCCACTCGAGCTCGAGATTTACCTCATGAGCGCAGCAAATATATATTATTAAATTATGGTTATATGCAATTTTTGTATTTAGAATAATATTTCAAATGTTATTACTTAGAATTTCTGTATAAATTTTTTTTCTCTTACTACCACCTTTCAGGAATACAATACATTAAAAAAATATTGTATTTTAACATATTCGTTTCAATCGGCTGACCTGTGCTTTTTAAAAAATGAAATAATACAATATGTGAAAAGTGTAATTGTTTGATATGTGCCATTATTGAAAAATGCATTTCAAACAGGGATAAGTGTTTCTTGATGTACTGTTTGATAATGGCCCACTTTAATTTGTAACAAAATTTATATATTTTAAGCACATAATTTTATTTCAATCACATATTATTAATGTCACATTTTTCATTCTAAATAGCTATTTCTGTTATTTCTATAACATTACAAAGTGTTAAAAATGATTTGTCTCTTCGAACAGTTTTATGGTTGATAGATAGATTGATGCATAATTTAATAAAAAAAAAAAATTAACGGAGGGAGATAATGTGCTGGGCACATCTGATTTTTTCTGAATCATATCCCAATATAACAAATTAACTGAGAAAATTTAAAGTTAAATTTACGTGTATTTTTTTTTTTATGAAGATGAGAGGCGGACTAACTACTATGGTCATATGCCGCCTCATGATTAGATGATTATGAAAGTATGTGAACAACACAAACGACCATGCTCTTCAGTGGGATTCGAACCCACGACCCCTGGCGTGCTAGGCTAGTGACATAGCCACTACGCCACCGAGATCGGCAATTACGTGTATTTGATTTATATTTAGTTGAAATAAGAATGCTTTGGATAGAAAACTATTGAAATTGAAACAAATCAAATAGTATAAGCACATCAGAATATCTTCAATCGTTTTCTATCCGCCACTCAGGGAATAAAATTGGTATGTCCATGGATATATCACCAAGTGATTTTGATAAAAATACTGACAGAAAATAAATCTCTTTGACAGAAATAAAGACTCTTGGAGATTTAAAGAAAATTATAAGAATATTTGCTATAATTATCGTAAGACCTAATAGATAATTTCTTAAATCAGGCTTGAACCGATCGTTTCATCATCGAAATTACACAATTTTTTCCTTCTCGATTCGTGACAGAAACAACAACAGGATATGAACCATATTACATCACAATCAATCTACAATTTCGATTTCACATACGCATCACTTGAACTAATTCTCTGCACGAGCGAATCTCACAAGTGAGTTAAATGTTTGAACGTTCCAAAAGCGGCATAAATCTTAATTTCAATTGTCAAACCGAACGTATTGGAGTGTTGGAGGCAACGAAGCGTGTCGACATGCAACACTAGCGCTACGCACCGGTCAAAGAGTGAGTTATCGCTGGTGTCGGGAAGCCGCTAACCGTGAAGACGAAGACTAAAACTCAACCGAGGAGTCCAAGTCGAGAGGATAGATGTGTAGGATGGACTACTGCAAGCTGCATTCGTTCGGATTTACATAATGACAGACTCGTGCCAATGTCTTGATAAACTGGTGATATATTTACTGCTCTTTCCGGCAGGGACGTACTAATTGTTTTTGAAATTATCTTGGATTTTACGAGTTGTTCGCACGATCGATTCGTATGTAGGAGTGGGTTTACAGCTCGCCAATTTCTATTAAACTGAACAAGTGGTTCGAAGTCTTGCACATAATGCAGGTTTTCCTGGATACCGTGAGATACTTACGCTATTGTCACACATTTCTACGTTTTCATACATAAAGGAAGTATACGGAAGTAAAAACTGCTTGACCATTTCACAATGATCTAATGATGTTTTATGTGGATGGATAGATGTGTGTCCGAATGTTCAATAACTCACAAATGAAAAAAGATAAAGTACCGAAACTTCATAATTATAAGTTTCATGCCAGCGCGCAAAACTAAATTGATTTTGATCATAATTACAAGGAAAAATTACTATGGAATTTAAGGAACTATTCGGTTAGCTGCGGATATATAATGTAATACAATTAAGAAACTAAATACTAATATTCGGTAAGAAATTAGAAGTATTTACCAAAAAGTTTGGTAAATTTTAAGAAAATACATCCTATGTTCTTAGTTTGCCGAATAGTTCGATAAATTCTACTGTTCTCTTTATTTCCGTGTTTAAAAAATAAAATGGAAGTTTACTGGACAAACAAAACAATAATAGTTATTTACGATACAAGTACGTAAAGCTAGTCTTTAGTCACGAATGGGTCAACACGAACGTAGTGAGTGACTAAAGACGCTTTACGTATGTGTATCGTACAATATTTTATCTACGATATAATGAAAAACCCCAATAAATATAAAAAAAAATATTTTTATTTATGAAGTAGGATCACAATATTAAATGAGAATGCCATGATACAAAATTTTTGCAAATTTGGCGTGTTTAAAAATTTGAATCACTCGTTGCTTGGCAACCCGTGACTGCCCGTGACTAATGGGATCGTGTTACTAAACAACCGTTTTACAAACTTGAAACTAACAGTTAAACATCAATTTTACACATTATCGTAGATAAATTTAATTTAATTCAAATATGGAATCAACTGCAAAAATAATTTTAAATAAAAAAAATACGGATCTAAAATATTTAAAAAAATACACTTTGGAGAAATTCTTAAATATATAGACTGGAAATCAAATATTTTAGAAGATTATCAATTGTTAAAAGGTATTTGAATATCATTTCGTTTTATATCAAATAAAAGATCTCGGGGAGGAGAATTAAGCTACAGTGTCAAATAATATTAGTATTGTATGATCGTCAATTGTTTTTACCACTGTAAATTGAATCCTATCGTATTTGGTGTTAAATTAAAGGTTTCGCGGGGTATTTGAAATAAAGTATTAAACATTACACTTGAGCGTCAATTGTTTTTTCAATAGTTTCTGTTGAATTTGGTATCAAATTGAAGTTTATCGAAGGGTGAAATATATTTTTAGATCATTTACCAATTTTTTCAGTATTACACAATGCTAACAGTAGCTAACGGTGTTTCATAGATTATTATATTTCAATCATTATTATTGCAAAGACAACAAAACTAGATCATCAATCATCTATTTTATATATCAAACATATGACAAATGTAATTATTAAACAATTAAATTATAATTTATAAGTGAAAAAGGTTATGAGGTGCCCACAGCAAATTTTCTTGTATGTACATACAAATGAGAACAAACAAATAACTACATCTACTTTTATGTTTCAAATATGTGTCTAGTGTAATAATTATTGTCAAACATACAAATTTATATCTATAAAAAAGTTGATGGCTAGGTATACTGAATTTTTAATTAAACATTGGACTTCTTCAAAATTATAGAACTAAAATTAGAAAATGTATAAAATGTGGCCATTTTATAAGAAAAAAACTTGCTGCCAAATGTATTGTTGAATTCGCAATGATTATAGCAGCAGTTGTGGAAACAGGTGATGAAATGATAATTTATGGTTTTTGTAAAATATTTCTATGAACTTTCACAATTCTAAATAGAGTCAGTCCGCCTCTGTATCCACGCTATTTTTAAGTAAACATTGTAGGTTTAAGTTTATGAGATATCCTGATGGCATTCAGATTCAACAAATTTGAAATTTGTAAGCAATATTTTACATCCTATTCGCAACAGAAAACATTTTTATTGATGAGTTTTCTTAAAGTGTAATATTACTATGTAGGATATAAAATGTAGAAACCAGTTGATGGACACTTAAGTCTGTTTTGATCAATAAAATGTTTGATATCTTTATTAAATTTCGAGGCACATAATTCTAAGGCCGGTTTTAGGATTACTGTCGCTCAAATTGATAAAAAACCTATCATCGAATTATGACAAACCTGTCTTATGCATACAAATTATTCAATGAATTTAATGCGATTTCGTTTTGACAGATATAATTAAGCGCAGAAAAAACTGGATGAATAAAGTTATAATTATTTAATTCTAATTCAAATGAAGACAAAAACAAAAAACTTACGTCCTGCAGCTAGTTGAAGAAATCCCAGCGTCAGCAGCCAGTGCCATCTGCAATATTAAAATAAATTAATACATTTTTCTTAATTATAATTGAATTGCAATAAATTATATCCATACTAGGTTACATCCTTTTACACATAAATTATTACTTCCCAATGCAAAACAGAAAATAAAACCAGATTTACTACTTAATTGTACTGAACTAAATAAGTTTTTATATTCTAATTATTGCTACAATGGCAGAAAGTGATAGTGTATGTACAAACAACAAAGCATTTGCTCGAAACGTGAATGTATCTAGAGATGCTCGATTGAATGTTTTTTAATGCTGTGTTAGTGCCTACATTAATGTATGGTTCTGATTGTTGGGTGTGGATGAAGAAGCATGAACGGCGTATAACTGCTGTATAAATAAGAGGAATATGTGGGTATACGAGACGTGATCGTATCCGGAATACATTGGTGTATGGTTAGTGTGAGGTAGAGAAGAATGTTGTTAAGAAAGTGGGAGTGAGTCAGTTGAGGTGGTTTGGACATGTTGAGCGAATGTCGAATGAAAGGTTGGTGAAACTAATATATGTGGGTGAGATTAAAGGTGAACGATTTCGTGGGCGTCCGAGGAATAACTGGTTGGGTATGATTGATGGTTTGTTGCGTGAACGAATGATTCCGAGTGTGAAGAATAAACGAGCATGTATGAATCGCACTATGAATGTGGACGAGGCGAAAGTGGTGTGTCAGGATAGAAATGTTTGGAGGAGATTGATTCTTGGTTGTTTCTGGTTTCGTGCTACCCCACTAAGTGGGATATAGCGTGATGTTATGTATGTATGTAACAAAGCATCTGAACTAAATTATTGAATGTATTGCCTAAAAACGTATCTTATTCGAAAAACAATACAAAATATTCATATAATATGCACTTTTTACTTTTTGTTCATAGCATAAGAAAGTTCTTACAGCAATAATGAAAAAAAAAACTATTGCTAAGTTTTTGCGCACATACATCTTTTAAGGTACCTAGAATTCGATTTCAGCATTTCCTCATAGACATCTATGTGGATGTAATACACAATGACTTATAAATGCACACAGTAAAAGAAGAAGTAAGAATTTTCGTCCAAAAACACATGAAGAGACTAGAGACCCATTGCAAAAATGCTTTTGTTATGCATGCGCCTATGATTTCTTAAAAATTTTAGCTTTGATTTTTACAAAAATAAATTAAATACAAATATTATGGTTTATTAAATCGATTGGGCAAAAAACAGTACACGACACATAGGCTGGTAACACGAGCTCTGTTTTTGGGTGTTTTAAGAGCAGTGTTTTAGGCTTGGTTTTAAAACATTGTACAGCGCTAAAGCCGAGCCCAAAAACACTGCTCTTAAAACACCCAAAAACAGAGCTCGTGGTACCAGCCAATGTTGTTAAGTGCTAATAACAGACTCTCGAAAAGAGATAAAATTTCCTTACACATTCTTTGATTATATTATTATGCACTTACCAACCTATTATGTATTGCAATATACGCTAACGGAAACGGCAAACAGTATCCAAACAGTCTTATAAAGAATTTCGCATTACGAAACATTTTGCCAAACGTATTATTACTGGCTTATGATCATAAATCATGAAATTTCCATATACTATTAGAAATCTCTTGTGTATATTGTACAAAGCTGTAAAGTAAACATAAAGTGCAGTGTTTCAATAAGTAGAATTTATGTGATCAGCAAATAATATGTTCGCGACATAACCTTTCAACTATAGAAATATTTATCCTGCAGCTTAAAATCAAATATTTCATTATTATAAAGATATTTCTAGTTTCATAATCCGTATTTTATACCACGAGAATATATTAAAGCTAAATTGACTCAAATGGAAAGAATTAGTGTCAAAATAACACAATATTGTTATATAAAGAAATTTGATACCATTTCGATATTTCGAAATTGGATGTAGATAGCTTTTTGTAATTTTGTAATGTAAATTTATGTTAATAAGTAAATTAATAACATTTACTTATAAATTATAATTAGTATCATACTGAGTTTGATTTAATACAGACTTTCTCAATATTTTCAGTTTATTGAAATATATTATTAAATATATATTTAGGGTTTTCTCAAAATTAGAAGCATGTACAAGGAAAATGCAAATAACATTGTATATTCCAAATATTTTTGTTAACTCTTTCATTTTAAACTTTTTGTCACTGTTTATTATATTTTTGTAAAATGTGGAATTTTTTGTTTTGTGTGTCCACTAAACTTCCTCTTTCGGTTTTCCAATTTCATTTTAAATTAATTTAATTATCTTCATATTTTCATGGAAGTTATAAATTCCAAGTTTCGTTTACATATCTTGTCTCGTTCATGAGATATTGCGTACACGGACATCCATCCATCCTTACACACAGACATCATTGAGAAGTTGGTCGGATTCAGGATTCAGTGGACGTCCAAATATGTATTTCAGCAAAAATATCGTCAGCGATTTTTTTCATGATTCCAATACTTCCTTATTGTAGTAAAAAGAAAGTAAAAACAAGAATAACATTTCCTTTAATCAGATACGGAATATTAGAAACGATACAACAATTTATGGTATAAACGTTGAAAGGCCCTTTTGTACTTTTAATATGAGAGATGCTTAATCATTTTATTACGATCCTTTAGGTTTTAGTGACACGTACCATAAGATATGAATAGTTTGAGAATCCCTGGTTGAAATAAAAGCATGTAAACACGTAAAGAATTCCTGAAAATCGCCTTTGGCCATTCGTATGCAACACAATTTAAACATGCATCACATTTATCTTTAACAAACGTTCATCTCACTGTCTTGTAGTTGTACCTTGCAATTAAAATCAAATTATAAACTGAAAGATAGCTCGATACCTCATTTTAATATCAACACTTTCTTGTTAACACAGAAATCTAATCCCAAACATCCGAAACCAAAACAAAAAGCAAGAACAAGAGTTTCCATTTTCAAGTTGTTGACATGACAGTAAAATTACTGGACTCCAAATCTGAGCATGGGGCATGTTAATAGTGATCTCGACGTGTATTATTGACGGATGAATTAGAATATCAAAGCGGGATGTTGAAATTTTGGAAATCGCTTTATGGAGCTGTCGAATTTCGATAATTTGTGAGATGGTGTCAAAACACCGCAACTGCGCGTTAGTTTGACAGCTGGATTTAAGCAAATACCTTACCATAAGCAGCAAGATAGAAATTCACGTTGACGCATAGGCGGAGAGAGTAATTTTAGAGGGAGGGGCATCGTAAATTTTGCGCTAATTGGTTTGAAAATACGTAAATAAATCTTTACGTTGTTGTTCGGTTCCGGGTGTAGGTGCAATTAATCGCGAAAAAAGTTTATGTAGGTGGCGGGTAGATCGGTATCAAGATGGCGGAGGAAAAATGACTAGTTGTTGAGTTAGATTATTCTTAGTTCGAATTTTAAACATATGCACATATTTAGTTAAGTTTAAGTAAAATTATCAATATAGATACAAATTTTAATATTAAAAGGCATTTAGCTATTAAGATACGATTTTATAAAATTGGCACCTCATTTCAATTTTTTTTGCTTGTGACGTCAGCACCTACGTCATCTTGTAATTCTACGAAACAAGCTCTTGCGGAGAGCGAGGAACTACACCAACTGTCAAATTGACTGTTATCTGTCATTGTTATGTACTGAGAGGTTTTTACAAATATAGTTTATCACGTTACCTGGACAAAATAATATAACAAATATAATAAACATAAGTTTAATTTGAAAATCGTTGTTAACTGCAACATATGACTTCAAATGACAGATGTGGTAAAGAGACTACCGACATTACCAACAAGCGACAAGATATAGTACATCAAAGCATTTTCATTTTAACACATCCTAAACTTTTTGTCTAAAAACGTTATAAATAACGAATACATATTTAATTAATTTATTTTAAGTGTATGACCCCATTATTGTGAAATTATGGAGAGCATTTTTGTGATGATACAACTTATGTTTTCATCAAGTAAATGATACTAATAGATACGTAAAAATAATGTCTAGCCTAAATGAAAATCAGTAATCAGAGAAGAATCGTACACAGTAAAAAATTTGATTTGCAATTTGTTAATTTTGCGGTTGTTAGGTATTTTTAGTTAATATTGATAAATATATTGAGTTAAATTAACAATTTGTACAACTATGATAATTTGTTATATTAAACTTTTGTCAATTCTGAATTTTTAACAAGAAAAATTGTTGTTTTTATTATTTTGCTACATTTATAAAATTGTATCCTTCGTAACAACTTAATTTGTTATAATAACTATGATTTATTGTTCTGCTTCAATATAATTACTAAAATATTTAATCAAAAGCACATAAAAATAAATGTTAATAATTACTATATAGTCACACATAAATTTAGTTGCGAAATACACAAAAATAATTTGTTACTTGCTAAAAAATTAACGGTGGATCGTCTGGGACTAAATATTTTGTTAAAATTTTGACTATAAATTTTTTACTGTGCAACAAACAAATATGTATTCTTTTTGAGATATTCAGAAAACAATTGTTCATTTTCTTCTCTCTTGATATTAATGGATATGTAAGGAAATATTTAAACTAAAAACCTGATGTTAATTTATCAAATTTTCTGGTACAATTTCTAATTGGATAATTTAGTATACCTATCAATCGACTCTTATAGTTTGTCTGTATAAACAAATGCATATTGTCAAGTTTAAAGTCTCAAATTAATATTTTGTACTTCTAAACTAAAGAATAATAAGAATAATCTTAGTAGATAGCTCCATGGTAACGTATCGGACTTGGGATCGTAAGATCCTCCGTTCGAATCCCACAGGCGATAATTGCCATTTTAAATTTACCCCTGTAGTTCCACCTCCACTAACAATTTTGGGGGCTATGACTTGACGGCTAGTAACCGCATTTCATACGCAAAAATATATCATTTAACGAGATCTGCGTAAGCAGAGTGCCACACCCATAATGGGTAAAAGGCGTGATGATTTTATTTCTTTATTAGTAGATAGCATTTGTACAGAGAAATGCGGTTATCAATTATGAATTTCCGAATTTTACAAGACTTTTTGCTGATGAAATTAAGTGCTGAGAAATTTATTATTGTCAAAAAAATACCAATTCGGCATCAAGTGTTCAACCAATGGCAGAGTAATGTATTAAAATAATCCTAATTAAAATTAGTCACCACATAAAAATTTCTAAAATTCTGGGCCAACGACGAAATAAATTTAATTGAAATTTATATTCCCATCGTCAATTATCCTCTAAATTAAAACATTTGTTTGAAATACTCGTAACATTCATCGAAATAAATTCTGTCTTTCTTTCTTTCTCACCCATGTTAGAAACCATTTAAATTCAAATTCTAGATACAACATAGTTTTTTCAACAACTGACTGACTGGTTACATCGTTTAAAGTCAACGCCGCGCATAAAGTGTAAAACGTCTTCATTATTGAGAAACTACGATTGGTGAGCATCAGTAGATTGAACATAAAGATAAAACTGCTTGTTATTGTAAACAACAATTGTTTTTACTCACAAGTTTAGTTTTAATTAGCCACTTTAAATGCACTGAATTTCTCAGTGTAAATAAATACAAATTATACAGAATTAAATTAAAACACTACCACGCCATTTACGGTACGGTTTTATGTATTTTGCAAAAGTTACAGTTATTTATAATGAACAATTTTCTTTAAATCACTCTCTTTTCTATCTTAAATTAACCCTCTATTGCATACTGTTCCCGAACGGGAACATAAAATTAAAATTTTTTTTTTCTTTTCTTATGCAGTTTACATTCATGGCAATCATGTTGTAACATTTGGGAACATTATATACACTTTGTCAATTGCCAATTAGGTCATTCCTCCCAATGTAACCAACATAAAAAAAAAAAATTTTAACTGGAAAAAGGATAATTACAGAAACTGAGATATAAAATGTAAAATTTGAAGGAAGCAGCTTATTACCTGCTGATATATTACAGCTAAATACACCTTTACAAAATTTCCAAAAAATTTTTTAATCTGATGTTTCCCTAGAAGGGGTTGTTTATCAAACAATTTTGTATAGTACACAAAGACGACCCAATAGACCAAAGTTCTATTGTAAGTTGAATTTGTTCATAATGTTCCCAATAGTGAACAAAATTATATAACACACATATTTTACATATATGAATATTTCTTTTGTAAAAAATAATGTTTTTGAGCCCTTATTTAAAAGAAATAATAATTCATGCAATAGAGGGTTAAATTAATTTTACAATCGGTAAGTCAGAGAAGATAATGTTTTACGTGTTGATATTAATCAACAGGTTTTTGTAAGGCGATTCATCAAATGAATCATTCTACATTATAGATATTATAGCGTTGGAAGATTAATCTACTTAAATATTCATTATATATACTTAATAATATTTATTAGTTTTAATAACCATATATTACTGACCCTTATCTGAATATATTACACGTTCTTGACATAACTATACTATTTATATTACACTAAACAATAATTCAGCCATTATTAAATAACATCATTCATATCACATTAAATCGTTATTATGTATATTTTATATTCTATAAAGACAAAAATAAACACATCAATTTTCCTCGTCAATGTTTGATTTTACATACTTTTAACGCTTAACTAAATTATTATCTTTTGCAGAGCTGTTTGTAAGTAAAAACCATAAAAATATTAATTGATGTAATCTGTTTCCATGCCTTGATGTGGTGCGATTCCAGCAAGAGTTTAAACAGAATATATGGAATAGTTTACCCACACGTTCTGCAGTCACGCGCAGTTAAATATGCCTCAACGTAATTAAAGTTTTTAACGACAATTCCCGTGATGCACGCGGTACCGACAATTTGTTCTTTAACCTCAACTATGTGTAGAGGATACAAAAAACTAATTAAAAGTGGAACTTCGAATTTTATAACTTCATTCACGAAGAAAACTTAATTCTTCATTTAAGATCTTGGCTATTTTTTGCATGTTTAAAAACTTACTAGAAATTATAAATAATAAATTAACAAATGTATCATTATCATAACACTGTTTACCCATCATTGGGTGGGGAATTCAGCTTACTTAAGATCTTGGTAAATGCTAAATTTTGTGCACGAATTGTTGGTACCAGTTATCTATGCTGATAAAAATGTTTTCTTGCAATGAACAGATTCCTCTTAAATGAAAAGAAAAATTGATCCGATTTCGTTTTCATTAAAAACTTTTGTAGGTTTAATAAATATTCTTGTATGAAAATTTAGTTTTGAAGGAACATATCAAAGTATTCAACTAAGACTCATTATGGGGACGAAGTAGTTTGAATAAGAGCAGTTTTAATTCAAAATGTTATCGTTTTAAACAAAAACGTTTTATTTAAAATTAAAACGACTTCTATTTCATTATTTTTAAAAACAAAATTTAAATTATATTCATTTTCTTTCAAAGCAGAAAAAAGAAGATAACTAAAATTTATATTTTTTTGAATTAAACCTAAACATTTTATTTTTGCCCACTTGTAAAGTAAATAACTATTAACCCACCATATTTTTAAACAAATATCCTAAGCGATTCCAAATCTTTATCGTTTATTTAATAAGAAACAACTCTTGTACCGAATTCGTCTGTTTATTCCAATTATTAAACAATTTCTTACAATTGTAGTTTCGTATATATCTCTAGACATACCACACTTATTCGAGTTTGGAATGTTCTGTACCAAATACATCACTTTTTATTTTTTGCTCCAGAGCAAATCTCAAAGCTCAATAAATCCCTCTCGCCAAACTTATCTTTCGTTTAAAGCTGCCACACTCAATAAATAACCCGAAAAATACGCCACTGAAAAAATGAAAGCAAAATTGATTACATAACCTAGCAAATACAGGCAGTTTGCGCATCCGTCATTGGGAATTACAGAATTACTGTCCAGCCATCCTTTAGAGCGGCAAACAGGCACGATTCCTATTACCCCGGGCTGCGAGTCAAGCCTGCTGCGCTCACAATACGGTCGGGAATGCTGCAAGGACTCGAGTTGAGTCCAGGCCAATTTACGATAACGCTGTGTGGTGGCGGTCCGCAAGGATAGATTATTAACCTGATATTCTGAACTCGGGGCCAAATGTCGAATAATGTGTGAAATGTGGGAACATATTTGGAGTATGGAATATATTTGCTGGTTGATTTGCTTTAGAAATCATATCAAATCGAATCACGGATGCTCTATCTTTCTGATTCTACTGTAAGACTAGTATTTCTTACTTTTCATTAGGCTTATTGATGTTAGATGATAGAATATGTTTCATTCTTATGCGATTATTGGTTGCTTAAATCTTAAATACAATAACCCATACGTTACAAGGATATAAAGACACTGCCAAGGTATTTCTTAAAAGATATAAATGTCACTACAGTAGCACGATTCCGATGCGGTAACGAGACAATAAGTAATATGTATTGGTTGTCAGAAGAAGAAAAGAAATGTAGATTATATGGTAAAGAAGAGGAACTCTAGAACACACAACTTTCAAAGTTACATAAACTGTGGTCTATTCCTAAGAATAGAAGAAACTACTTCCATAACCGTATGTAATTTTTTTAGGGATTTTACCTATGGAATATTTGTTTGAGTTTATAGAGAGACATTAAACAGCACATAGGGATTTTATATATTGAATATTTGTTTAGGGTTATAGAAACTAAATATACAACGAGGTAGAATCGATTTAATGTGGATGATGCACATATACAAGAGACCTTTGAGAATCGTAGTACGTTTCATGGTTAAGTCTGTATTTTAGAGAGACGGAAAGAGAAAGAAGAGAAGAAATTTATTTACAAAATGACCAAGGAACAAAAAAAGACTGGATGTCCAGATTTTAGAAAAAAAGAAAATACAAAATGTGACTTTTTATGTTAACTCACATAAATAGATGACATGGTAATGATAAGTAAAATTACTGTAGACTCTAGGTTGAAAGACATGAATAAATAAACTAACTAAATACAATAATTTTAAAAGATATATTGAAGAATGCAAATAATAATATTCTATTACCATGACCACGACGAAAAAGTTATATGAGCGTCTTAAAAAGTAAATGTGTTTCACGAGAAACATTTTCTTCTAAATTGAACAATTTAAGTCGGAAGTCGAGCAACGAATTTCCATTCCCAGTTAAGATTTTTATTATTATTCATCACCAGAATCAGGAAATGGGCGCAATTTGCAATGAGCATGACAATAAGTATTTTAAATTCATATTTCGTAAATGGTTCAACAAAAAGATAACAGAAAACTTTTCAGTGTGGAAGACAATAAAAAGTATCATTTTCATTGAAATACTTATGAATATACAATCATTTCATGAATGCTTAGGAAGAAAATATTGACAATTTGTGTTTTGACGTTTGCGCAATCTATTTTGAGAACTTCTATTTTAAGAAAACACAATTACATTTATTGATTAAGTTCTATTTCTGTTTTATATATAATTATTGATAATTTTTTCTGAAAATCTTTTCTTAATTCATAGCGAACTTTAATACACGTAATGGGTATTTCCAAAATAATCTGCTAGGTGGATGTTAAGACAAACATGACTTATCAACTTGCTATTTAAATTAGAATCGCTATTCTGTCCACTCCTCTACAATCTATGCCAGTGTTCACTCTTTTCGCAGTCACCCTTAATGCTAATTAAATTAGGCTCTTAAACAGCAATTCCCAGAGGGTTCAGGGATAACCTACAGCAAAACTATCAGCCATGACATAGATCTATGCGCCCAGTATGTTACAGTAGTAACTCGGCGTGGGTGGTAACTTTACTTCAGCTGCAATTGCTGCACTTTTAGTTGGAGGCGACATGATGCTCAACACGATGTTTGATTAAAGTTTTTAATTACCCCAGTGTAACGAACTTTATAATTAATTAGTTCGTTATAATTCACGAGTAGTTATACAAATTTGCTAATTGGGGCGGAAGTTTTGAAAGTAATTTATTTATTTCATTTCGGGAAATTTTATCGAATATTTTATTCTGTAGTTACAAATCATAGGATATGGTATTTTTCTACTTTCAATTTTTGACTGTTAGCTAGAATGCACTCCCGAACCTTTTGATTTACAATTCGGCCGATGAAGCTGAATTGAATATTTTATAATTAAACTTCACACTTGATAGACACATAGAATAGATGTTTCAGTTAATTGTTTGTGTTTGTTCTCATGGCAATTATTGATGTATGTATATAATTAAACATATTGGTTCAGTTAGTAAAATTTTAAATAATATTTCAAATCTACATGATCATATTTTCATTACTGTAGTCGTTCATGGGAATGAGAAATACAGTATAAAAATTCTGAATTTTAGACCAACTAGACTTCAACGAATATTTTTTTATAGTTTAATGTTTCAGCTATCCTTTTCATTCACATATATAAATACTAGAATGTTCAAAGACCTTACTGTAATAATTGTTTTGTTTTTCGATAAGAATAATTGTAAGAAATAATTTATTCAAATTTGAATTTGCAAAACAAAATTCATGGAAGTGAACGAACCCAACGAAAATATGTACTTTATTTGACATTGCAATGTACAAGTCACTGTAAAAAATCCGTGAAATTTTGACAGATGGAGGTTGTTGGACCATAAAGAACATGAAAATAAATGAAGAATACAGAATTTGCTGTTTTTTAAAAAATAAAGGATTCGTTCTTTCAACTCGTGTGTTTGACCTTAACATATACTAAAATTATTTAAAAGAAGTATCCTAATTATCTATAGCTCAGGAGTCTTTTTCATCTTTCTTGTATATGGCACCACTTGTCTGTCCTTTTCATAAAATAAACATTAAATTTGAACTACAAGGAATGCTTAATCTCTAAATTGTTTTGTTTTTAAAAGTATCTATAACCATGCACAACTACAATTAGGTTAAAAACATACTCTTAAACCTTCAAACTACTAATAAATTCTAGTAAAACTCCCATTCTCACAACAAACACAACATTAACTTTCATTCCATCACATCTCTCCATTATTTAACAATCAAAACTGGTCTAAAATTAAAGTTCCCCGGTTCTTGAGGTCCCCATTGATCGACACATCCCATCGATCACAGCTCTAGGCCTCCATTGAAGCATTCAAGCCTGCGAAGCTATAAATTCAGTGTCCGTCACAAGGCGATCACAACGCGTAATGACAGCGTGGTAAGCGAATGATTACAGGATGCGTGCGGTGTAATTAGATGCGAAGCCGCCAAGGAAGCGTGGAGAATGAAGAGAGAGGAGTTGGACAGTGAGGATTGAGGAGGTTTCATGAACGTTTAAGGGTGTTTGAGGATGATTGTGTGTTTTAAAATGGATTGGAGGAGTAAGGTACGGTATGGAAATTTTTAAACGGAATTAAAAGTTATGCTATTAGAACTAGCTGTCAGTTGTCAATTGAAATTGACAGTCAGTGTTGCCAACCTCGAGAAGTGAAGTTATCGTATATAACACTCAAAATTATGTGTTTTGTCCAGAATTTCGTCATCGGAATTAATTAGTTAATTCTTCTTGCAAATTTTGTTTCATGTTACGTCCAAATTTACTATAGTACGTCAATATATCTGCCAAAATTATCCTAATTGTACAATAATTATTTAACGGTTGCCAACACTGGGTTACTCAAAATCGTCGTATAATGGGTTACTTTAGTGACGAATTCTGAACTTTTAATGACGATTTCTGTGTACTTTAGTGTCGATTTCAAATAAAATATATTATTCTGTCATTGCTCTAATTTTATTAAGATATTATATAATAAAATATAATAATTATTAAAATAAAATAAGAAATAATATATTTTTATGAATTATTAATGTGCAATATTCCATATTTGCATACTTTTATTGTTAAATCTTTATCTTTATTTTGGAGTTAATGTTTTAATTTTATACTTCTGTAAATTATCAGCTTAAATAAATCAGTATAGATTATATGTCAGCCAATTAATGTAACCTAATTATCATTTATCAATATCACGTATTATTCAATCAAAATTTGTACTCATACATATTCCATTCGATATTTAAAGCTATTCAAATCAAATTATTTGCTATATTCATTGAAACAATATTCTGTCAAGTAAAACAAATGGTTATTATACTCTTCGTAGTTTAAATACAAACAGACCTAATTTCTAGCAATAAAACAATATTATTATTATACCGCTCTATTAGAATTTCTATATCTGTGCGGTAATGGTCAATGGTTGTATTTGTGTACTTCGTGTTATAAATTAAAGTCAATTTACACTATCCAACATGACGTAACACACGATTATATAACACAACCAGCACGGAAACGATACAGAATTGACAGATGTAAGTTGAAAATAATGTGGAATAGAAATTGTATGCTTGTTTCACACCTACCATCTTTCAGATTCTTTACACGTTCAACGAAACCTTAAAAATATTGTAGTTATATAGTTTACATGTTTATTCACATGTACCAAGCTTGTTTTCTAGATGTGCTCGTAGACTTTAACACGACTAACTTTATCGTGAAGTATTCTAAAACGAATTCAATCGAAATATATACAAATCATAAATTTTATGTTAAATCTTTAACAGTAATCTGTGCGCCAATCTTTACTACTGAAATTTACATATTTTGGTACATGATCGACATATATTTGAATGTTTATAAAATAATGATCGATATGTGATTGCTAATACATACATACATACATACATACATAACATCACGCTATGTCCCACTTAGTGAGGTAGCACGAACCCAGAAACACAGTCAACCAACAATCAATCTCTTCGAAACATTCCTATCCTGATACACCACTTTCGCCTCGTCCACATTCATAGTGCGATTCATACATTGCTCGTCTATTCTTCACACTCAGAATGATTCGTTCACGCAACAAACCATCAATCATACTCAACCAGTTATTCCTCGGACGCCCACGCAATCGTTCACCTTCAATCTCACCCACATATATTAGTTTCACCAACCTTTCATTCGACATTCGCTCAACATATCCAAACCACCTCAATTGACCCACTTTCTTAATAACATTCTTCTCAATCTCACACTCATCATACACCAATGTATTCCGTATACGATCACGTCTCGTATACCCACATACTCCTCTCAAATATCTCATTTCTACAGCAGTTATACGTCGTTCATGTTTCTTCATCCACACCCAACATTCAGAACCATACATCAATGTAGGCACTAACACACCATTATAAACACTCAATCCAACATCTTTATATAGATACATTCAAGTTTCGAGCAAATGTACCCAGAGCACCCGATACCTTGCACCCTGCAGACCCTCGCCTTTAAATCTCCCGTTCAATACGTCCATCCCTCGAGAACATACTACCCAAATATACAAATTCATTCACTTGTTTCAGTTTTACACAATTCACTGAAACATTACAATCAGTTACCAAATCATTTTTCTCAAACACCAGCACTTTACATTTATCGACATTCAATAGCAGATTTAAACCTTTCCCTACTTCAGTTTTGTTCATTTTAATAGTCATATAATTTATAAATTGTTTGCTAATTTAACGAACTTCGTATCTCTTATACTTCTCGAGATAGCAATAGTGTAGCACTTAACTGGAACACTCTGTATAATTAATTATATTTGTTTCTCTTTATTCTATTGTTTTTCCTATTTCTTTAGAATAATATAGTCACGTAAACATAATCAACAGTCTGATAATTATTTATGGGTTGTTGTAATTCACAAGCAAAATTAAAAATATAATAAATTTCAAACCTAGGGGTTGAAATTATGTAAATATTTTCTGTGAAAACAGTTTCTATAGAAGGTTTACAATCCGGTCTCATTTTTCGTAACCAGTACTCAGAGTCGTTGCATGCAAATCAGAACCGTGTGCGGTTTAAAATTGCGGTAATTAACGTACGATGAGAAATGGGCTAATTAGTAATTATAGTAGATACCACAGTTGGCATCTCAGTGATTCGATACCCTGCTCAGTTCCATATCGATTTATTTATAAACTAGTACTTGTGTTTATAAATAAACACGGTAGCGGTACTCTTATTGATATTGGTTACTGCGTTACCGGTCTACCTACCTGGTTACTCTTATTCTGCCGCGTGATTACTAAGCTGCATTTTGTAATCGAAGTGGTATTAATTATGAATTTAGAGGCAATTTATTCAAAGAGTAGCTGGCACAAAGGTTGAAATTATGTTTGTAATTAGAAAATTGTGAACGAGATGAAGGATACTAATTATTTTATATTTGTTTTCTAATTAGATTATGCCTCATAGTTGAGTATAACATTAAAAACCCATGCTTCAAAGTTAATTCGAATTTTTATCCAACTTTGACCGTCCACAAAATATGAGTTTTATCAACCATTGCCATACAAATTTCCATGTAAGATGGATAAAGTATGCTGAATACGCTCGTTAAAACAGATTTTAATTATCTTGATTAGTTTGAGACAAACAAGCGTTCAAACTTTTTTTTGGCAATTTTTCTCTCACACTTTGTCGCATAAAATAGTTAAAATCTCAAAAACAAGGGCTCAGATATGGTTAAAACTAAATTTTTTGTAAGTTTCAGGTCGAAAATAAAGGGTTAGGATATATAAATCAAAATTTTGAGACATGAACATTTTTGGAAAAATTTCAATACTAACCCCTTAAGATTTTTCATACTTTAGGCCATTTTCAGTATTTTTGCTCTAAAAATTAATTCTGTCGAGCAATTTTTACAAAATTTTACCCTCTTATACAGAATTTTGAGTAAAATCCAACGGTGAAGTCTGCAGGTTCGTATCTCTTTTCATTCTTGAGATATCGATTCTGAAAAATATTGATAGACTCGAATTTCGAAAAAAATTCAAAAAAATAAAAATTGCTAAAAATTTGTTTATAAGTTAATTAAAGCCTGTAACTTTCATATCTGGTGTCAGTTTTTCAATATCTCGCTTCGTTTTTTGGTTACGGCCCTAGAAAGATGAAATTTGCACGGATTTCTACCATTTTAAAATATTTTATCCATAATATTTATTTCAATGAATAAATAGAAATGAAAATTAGCTTATTTACTACTTGAACTATGTTAGAACCATATAAGGGATAAATAAATCTATTTGTTTTGTCGGCATGTACAATTTTAACTTGTGCAAGTAGGTATTAATTGCATTCTTGAAGAGAATGCATATGTATTTGTCAACATACCTCTTTGTAATAGTTATTTGTCAAACTAGAGAGGAAAGCGTTTCTTTTTCCCCCTCGAGTTCGAAGTTTGCCTCATGAGCGCAGCGAGTGAGGCATTTCGAACGGGAGTGGAAGAAGAGCTTTCCTCTCGTGTTAGACACAACATTTTTTTCACGGCATGTTTCTAAAAACTATGTGCTCGGACCTAAAATACACTTTGAGAACGCAACTGACAGACTGGCACGTTAAAAGTTAGGTTATCGGACCCAAGGCAATGTAGCAGTGTTGCCAATGAACCAATCTTAAATATCTTTAATAAGTTGTCAAATTGTGATTTAATAAGAAAAATAAAAATATAAGATAATTTAAATTATGTAAATCACTAAAATACGGATTTTCAATCTGATTAGAAATTTATTTATAATTTTTATAATATATTTTTTGCAAATTACATTCATATTGGTAACACTTCTATACTTTCCTCTCTAGAGAGGAACAACACATTTTCCTCACTATTTCGGGAGAAGAACGGTGGGGTTTCCTACCATGTCGTGAAAAAAATATTTTAAACTAGTCGAAAGAAATATATTTCCTCTAAATTCGATTCTATATTCGAGGTAACGGATTTTCAAGGAGTAAAATGGTAGTTATAAAAAAACTAATGTTAGTTAATGTGGTACAAAACGCTCGCAATTAATTTTACTGCTCTAATTAAGTGTACCGGTATTTAAACATTAATTTAATTACGCCTTTAGCTAAATACGACTATTTCTCATTTTAATATCAATTATTTTAAAAGATTCTTCACCTTGTGTAATTCCTGCATTTAGCACCAATTTAATGAACAGTAATAAAATCTTAACAAAACAGCTCTAAGTAAGAGACTAAGAGAAATCATTTGCTGCAGTTTTCAACGGTAGAATAATTATCAACTATTTAACTACAAGTGCAATAATATTTCATTTGACTGTGTTTACATTCTCCACGTGTCTAAGAAAGCGGATTAGAGTTTCTGACGCCATATTGACAGTCCAATAATTAACCAACCGCAGATACCTCAACTAATGAGAACGGACAGTTTACTACTGCAACCATGAAGTGGCCAATGAGAATTCGATGGAAATCACTTACAAATAAACCAACCGCTACGCGGAGATTGTGGACGGTGGCATAATTAATCGGTTTAAATAAAAGTTAAGTGTTAAAATGCTCGAATAAGGTAATGAATAAAATATTTAAAACAGTTCGCTGCTGGCAAACTTAATATTTGTGTATTTAAATGAGCCTTGTTTGAAAAGTTTTCGGGCGAAATTGTGTTAGCGCTGAATATAAATACAAATTATGGAAAATTTGTGCCCTGTAATTGTTTTTGAACATATTTGAATACGTAAAAACTTAATATCACGAAGATCATTACCATTTCATCAAAGGACATTCTAATATCAGTATTTCTAATGAATTTTATTTGCTTAGCAATAAACAAGAAAGCAAACTGCATATGGTAAATCCTGACTCCAAAGCAGGAGGGGTTTTACCTAATGTCAGTTTGCTTGAGTGGTTTTGCTTAAAAGCAAAGAAAATGGGTGCTTAAAAATAAAAGTTTATCTGAGAAAATCAGAGAGGTCACGTGGTATTTGATGGGATAAATTCCAAAGACAAAGCAAAATGTAACTTGAAATATTAATTAACTGTCACACTAACAGTGATTGACAGTAACAATTATTTATATCCTTGGTAGCGGGAGTTTTATCGGTGTAACCCGGGCAACTGGGTTTTACCGCGGTAAAACTCCCGTTATCCGGGCAACGGGGTTTTATCAGTATAAAACTGTTCCTATAGGTTGAATTTTCAAGTGTTTTGCATTATGATTGGTTAAAACAGTAGTCGTGGAAATTTATCAGTATAATAATATTCCCATTGGTTCAATTTTCAAGTGTTTTGCATCATGATTCGTTAAAAACTAGTCGTAGGAATTTATCAATAATATTTGAAACTAAAAAAATATTTGCAACTTACTTGTATCAAAAAATTACAAAAGTTCTAAAAACAAACAACAAACTTATACTTAGGTATTTTGCACAATATAGATTTAACTAAAGTATTTGAATTAATTTATGCGGATGATATGGCCATCGTATCCGAAACAGATGAAGATCTACTACATAATCTAAGAGAGAATATTCAAAGAAGAATTAATAAGTAGGTACAAAACAAAAATAAGGATAATTAATGGAAGTGAAAAGTATCAGAATAAATATAGATGACACTTAAATGGAACAGATAAAAACTTCAAATATCTAGGATTAAATATTGACGAAACAGGTAGCTGAGAACAGGACATTAACGAAAGAATCAATAAAAGAAGCAGTATTTTTAATACTCAAAATCAAATATTGTTGACAAAAGAATATGTAAAAAAAACTAAATAAAAGTTGAGGTATTAAAAAAGTAATATTGCCACTAATAACATACGGGTGGGAATAGTTGACAACTTTAAAAAAATACCAAAGTAAACTAAGAAGTGTCAGAAAAACGTATATACATAAAACTTAAACATAAAACGAGTAAGAGAGATAATTCAGTAAGAACAGAGATGATGAGGACACGTGCATCGTAGAATGGATAAAACAAAATTAACAAAATGTGTGTATGAAGAAAAATTATTAAGTAAAAAGAAGAAAGGAAGACCAATAAAAACTTAGGACGAAGAAGTGAAAGTGGCAAACACTAATGGGAGACTGGAATGCCTGGCAAAATATTGGAAGAAAAGTCCAAAACCTGAAACCAAAAAATGGCACCTACAATCACAGCTTTACACCGAAAATTAGAGAGACTTACTAAAATTAAGTAAGGTAATTAGATACAAACCTGCTAAAAAAACTAAACTTTGATCAACTGGTACAATTATGAGGGTGGAAACAAAATAGTAGGTACCTATTTTTCAAAAGATTTCTATTGACGACTGGCGCCTATACGACTTGTATCATACATCAAATTCATTTTAACAATGAATTTTAAAGTAAAATAACAATAAATACGAAGTGTTGAAACCTATTTCATGTTAGGAAATGCTTATTTACTCTACATTCAAACCCAGGACAATGTCCGCAAAATGAACCCATGGAGAAACCATCCCAATTGTCAGACCAACAATAAAATTTTGGAATGGCATAAATAAAACCTCTATAGCGGTTACATATAAGCAAACATGATTCATCATATGATCGAGATCTATAAATATCCCATGTATAAAGGTTAACAAACTAAAGTAACGTTCGTTTTTTTGCGACGAAATCTGTCAACGTCAAATTTTTTGTTCATTTGTATTGCATATTTAATTAACTGGATTTTGCCAATTTTTATTTGAAATGAATGAATTGCTTGAGTTGGGTTTTACATAAAAAATTTGAATTAATCACGCACTTGTAATATTTGTAATTCCTGAATTTTAAAACTACCAAAGAATTTTAAACCATCTGGTTTGGTAATGAAAATGCTTATTTATATGGACGTATATATTTAAAAATACCTGTCATTTCAAATATCGATATAATCCAGGTAACGAATTAAATTATCAAGAAAACAAGAATTTGAATTGTCAAAATGAATCAGTTATATATTCAAGTATTTAATAAATGTAGGTAAGTACCTGTCAACTAAAAACAATATATTCTCCACTTGATATATTTATTCGCAACACATTTCGTGACTAAGTTGTTATTAATTTTGCCTAACGTGCGAGGTTTCGTGATTCGTGAATATTAAAACATTTAAAGCTGCTTAACTTGAATGAAAGAAAATCAATACTAGTTGGAAATAAAATAAATCGTGCATTTCACTCAATCCTTCATGTAAAATTTCTGCAAATGTAAATTTATTGAAATGATAAATGACTTAATTGTGGTTCTAGAATAGGAATTGAAATGAGTGGTTATTCATGTTCACCCAAATTCACCGGATTACTAAATGAAAAATATTTACTTAACTATAATGTTTAGAAACTCATAGGACAGTTTATTTTTATTTTTATTTGTTATTGCTCATTTAATGCATTTGATATTTATATTATTTTAATCCGTAACGACAATATAAAGTGATATATTTTTGTAGCAAAATGGGAGAGGACTAAATGGATATGGATAATAAAAAGGAAACTTTATTAAAAAGAAAGGAAAATACCAATTGTGGCTGAATGGGCGCATAAACCATAAATGAAATATGACAAATTTATATCAAAATCATGTAACATTTGCGCATTAATTATAATAATAAGTATTTTTTTTCTTTTAAATATTTTGCAGTAAAACGATTTAACGAATTGAATATATTTTGACGTCACGAGTATTCGCATTGATTCTATTGGCCAGAAATATGAAACGTGCAAGTCGCGCGTCTGCTGTTGCGCCCAACGCTTATTGTGGGCTAAAATAGAACTACGAAATGTCATTTCATTTATTTTGTTTGTTGGTATTTAAGATTATATTTGTTGGGCTTCTATTACTTGTTTTATAATTTCACTGTTTTATTGTGCTGTGTTGAAAAACTATTGAATTAAATTGTGTGTTGAGGTTAGGTTACATCACTACTAGCGCCACTGTTCTCAAACTTTCGTATCATGTTTACTGGAATATCAAGTAAAATACTCTAAATTTGCCAAATTAATTTTATATTCATTTATATTAAGTTTAATTGTTGTAAATTAAGACTTATAATATGTTAATAATATTTTTATATTAACAAATATATAATATCTACTATCATGAAAAATCGTTGTTTTAGTGTAATATCAATGACGTCACACAAACTTTGAAAAATCATATCTCCGGTAATATATGAAATTTTCACATCGGGTTTTCACCGATCGTCTTATATTCTAATAAAGTTTCATAAAAAAATAATTTATGGGCCCATTAGAAATAAATAGATCATCTCGCCTTTTACCCATTAAGGGTGTGGCACTCTGCTTACGCAGATCTCGGTAAGTGATATATTTTTGCGTATGAAGTGCGGTTACCAGCCGTCAAATAATAGCCCCCAAAGATGTTAGTGGAGGGCCCATTAGAAGCGGATGAAATGGGAGCTTTTCAATCACACTCAAAACATTGTAAAAACTAGCTTTTATTAAAATTAAACACTAATTTTTTTTTGGATGAAAGGCACGTAGGGTTTTGTTCATTTTGAATTTGTCTCTATGAGGTATTGCCATTTGACCATTTTAGTTTATAAAAGAGGCGTATGATGATACCTAAATATGTAGAAGCGTTTTTAACATTGCGAAAATATTGTAAATAATTGTACTGAATATTCAATTCATTTATCAAACCTACTCACTACAATTTCAGTTCTTTCTCAACCAAACTTCCTTAATTTGTTTTTTGTCTTAGCACGAGTAAATTCCGTTGAAAGTACAACAATACCATCCTTTCAGAGTTCATATTTCTCGCGTTCATCCCATTAAAGATGCTATCGGCCACAG
Organism: Poecilus cupreus; assembly: GCA_963942605.1. Classification (NCBI taxonomy): domain Eukaryota; kingdom Metazoa; phylum Arthropoda; class Insecta; order Coleoptera; family Carabidae; genus Poecilus; species Poecilus cupreus. The sequence continues at coordinate 3,616,036 of OZ012725.1, read as the reverse complement.
GAGCCCACTTCAACCCCGCAGTTCCAAAACAAGACCTCAGCATTCACGCATTCGGTTGCCGGGATAGCGAATGTTGTTTGGGTAGGCTGCGGGCTCTGACAGACACATGTGTTCCACGTAATAACAATAAAGAACCGCGGCTGTTTCCTGGCTGCGGCGCTTACACGCAGTTCCACTCGCTGACAGCTACGGAATGACCGAGAGATTGAGATTATCAGTTGCTGGAAATTTACACTTTATCGTGGTTGTATTTTATTTGTACACGGGTTTTAATAGAGTTTGCAGATACACCTTTTAAGCTTTACTCACTTAGATAAGCTTCAAATGAATCATAAAATTTGTAGCTTGATGCTTTCCAAGATATAGTCGACACCTCACCTAATATTTTTGCCACATTGTTGAGCGTGGGGTCGATTTAAACCATAACCCGTTGGAGACGTAACAATATTTGGCGATTAACAACAAGAGTAGCTGACTGAACATAATGTAAAATTTAAAAATTTCTAAAGAACAGATACGAAAACATGTAAATTAATATCCAATCCAATTCGACTTAATCGTTTAATACGAAAAAACTTTTCATTCCTATATACATTTAATTGTTTAATTGTTTAGTATATTATTGTGTTTAGTTTCTTAATTGTTATTATGACTGTTTCAGAAAATGCATCTTATATTTTTACTAAATAATTCGGTAAATACTACGGTACTACTTTTCCGTGTACATACCAAGTGCGGGAAGATATTCTTTCTGCAAGAGTACTTCTTCATTTACGTGAATATGTGTATGACATCTTCATGCTAAAGGTTTGTACAATACTTTTTGTAACGAAAAAAAATTTTTTCAACAGAATTAAAATTTAATCAAAATACTCGTAAATTTACAAATTCACAGTAGAAAAATCATAGGAATCCCCGTTTGCTGAGGTATTTGATGATGTTGAAAAACAATTTGTACACATTTTTCTTTTTGATTATTTACAATTACCGATGGTTTTTGCGGGTTTATTATACGAAAATTGGTGCCATTGGTGGTACCATTTTATGAATTAAATTTTGTTATTTTTAAGCTGATTTGGTGTAGAATGGCCGAGGGAAGCCAGTGTTTTTTGTCTATTTTACCGCACGACTACGCCAATTGAAAATTCCTGGATGTCAAAACAAAATTTGAGAATAAAAAAAAGTATTATTTAAACAAAAAGACGATAAACAGACATATAACATCATTTTAAAGAACAAACAGTAATAGTAAATCTGAGAGCTAAATTTAAAGTTAAATTTATATGTTTTTTATTTATATCTGGCCGAAATAAAAATGTTTTGTATAGAAAACGATTGAACAAATTTTTTTGGATAACAATGTTTCATTTTATTGTTAAATTTCAATATTCTTATACTGTCAACTTTTAAAATAGGATAATAATTTTACTGTTTTGTTTGTTTAATATTCAATCGTTTTCTGTCAAAAACATTCTTATTTCCGCAATATCTAAAACATAAATGAAGCAATATTTGAGTAAATTTCTGTAACAATTTAATTAATAAATCGACGTTTCAACACAAGTAAATAACAAAACAATAAATAAATATGTAGTTCATGCTACAAATAATATTACAAAATCAGGGTAACATAGAGCAATAATTGAACCACCGTTTTATTAATAAATTTTTCACAAAAAATTACAAAAATATTGTTTTCATGATGAGTTCTGAAAGCTTCTTTCAATATTTAAAATACATATAAATTTAACTTGCATTTTTCTCGGGAAGTATCAGGTTCATCCACTGTTCTTTAAAATGATTTATTGAAAAAAAAAAACAAGTTTAAAGCATAAAATTTCTGCCTTGTAGAAGCTCTGTTAAAGGAAAAATAAAACGAGCACAAAAAAGAAAAACCCAAAATAAACCTCAATGTTATGTCGATATGGCTGTCCGTACCTCTATGCAGGAAAATTAAGAAATCGTATACATGCAAATATTTTTATTTTCAGTCTTCAGATAAGTACCTGTCTACGTATTCCTTCCAACCTGCTACAAGGAAGAAAATGACGCCTTACATTTATTTCAACAAAAATGTATTTCCTTGTCTGAAATTTATAAAAAATTCAAGTTCTCCCCTCTTGTCGTGTTTGAAATATTATTTTTTCTAAAATAACGTAAAAGAAATTCATGTAGCAAACCATAAATCATATTTTTTCATACTCATACATGTCATAAATATTAAGATTAAACGGTAATACATAACGATAAGCAACGAAATGTTTATATTTCTTACTGCGAATATCACAGCTTAAATCGAGTAATGGAAGCAAACGCGATATTTATTATGCCTATTTATTTATACCTCCGAGATTAAATCCTTTAAATATACATAAATCCAAGCTGAGATTGCTGCGTAAAATATTTATCAGTTTCTGACTGCAGGAATTATAATATTTCAACCAACAGTTTGCACGGAAGTACAACATTTTTCGAGACTGGATACAGTCGGTGATAAGAATCGCTCTCATTTATATTAGGGTAGAAAACAAACAACCTGGTTCCTAGTTGTGTTCTTGTCACAATATTTTCACACTTTTAAGGGAAGCACTTGTATTTTCAAACAGATTTTATCTCTGCATAATATTTTAATATTTCACCAACGGAATGAATACCTAATTTTAGTAGTCTATTGTTTGGAAAATAAAATAAATGTATCACATTTTGGATGTGATAATCCACTTTCGTAGAACTCGAAAATGGTATTTTAGTGCGTGAATTTCAGTTACCAATCTTCAAGTTATGGTTATCAAACATATTTGTGGAAAGCTAAGTTAAAATCGATGCAAAATTTTATAATAAAGTAGTTTGCTGTCCAACATTCTATTTAATATTGTCAATGGGGTCTTTCACCAATTTTTTTATGAAACTTTATCTATAATGAAGACTATCTACACTTTTAAAAAGTCTTAATTGTTATTCATTAAGCCACAATGATTTTTTAAAAATGTTGTGACGTCATAGTAGAGGTGTTGCTGGATCTAAAACAGTAGAGATTTAAATAATTTTTGTTACATAAATGTTCTATTTTATTGTAATAATAATAATAATAAAATAAGTAATGAATAACAAATAAGACTTTTTAAAAGTGTAGATAGTCTTCAAAATAGAAAAAGTTTCATAAAATAAAATAAAAAAAAAATGGTGAAAGACCCCATTGAAGTTTGCGCAAACGAACACTAAACATATTAATTTTTGTAATACAGCGAATTAGAATAAATAAATAATCGTAACACTTATACAGCAAAATAAATTTTACGATAAATTATAGGGAATAATTTACATACAATAGCACTACGCTTTTTTGAAAAAAAAATTGTTGCTCTTTTTGTTGCACCACCTGTCATGAAATGAAACCCTAACCTGTCAAAAATTATGTAGAACAAATAGACATGTCATTTAGTTTGAACTGAATACAATAGTACTTGTAAATACTATGCAAATTTATAATAGCCGAAAGCATTAACAAAGTTCTTTTGTAATTTTATTAAATTTTGCAGAATTTACTGTCTTCAATTGTGTCTTTGAATAGATTCTACAGTAGAATCTGAGGATATTCAGTTAACTGCTAAAGAAAATTTCAAAATTAATTTTTTCTATGTAATATTGGATACAGCCATTTCATCTGTTACTACCCGATTTGAAACATTATCCAATTTCGAACAGTCTTTCGGATTTTTATATAAATTTGTTGAAATAGGAGAGGACGACATAAAAAAAAGTTGCTTCGACTTTCATAATAAATTCAAGGATGGCGAATCGTGCGACATAAACGGAGCAGAATTATACGAAGAGTTAATTTCATTGAAAATAATTATAAAAGATAGGAAACAACCCGAAGAACTCCTAAAGTATTTGTACAAACACAATTTACAAAATTCATTTCCAAATGTATCTACAAGCTTAAAACTATTATTGACCATGCCTGTATCAGTTGCGTCTGGAGAACGTAGTTTTTCTAAATTGAAAATCATAAAAAATTACCTACGTACTTCCATGACGCAAGAACGTATGAGCAATCTTTCAATTATCGCGATTGAAAGTGAAATTGCTGAATCTTTAAATATTCACGAAGCAATTGACGATTTTGTCAGTAAAAAATCCCGTAGGATTAACTTTTAATATGTACTTTATTTAATAATTGCTTCGTGAAGATTCAGCAATTTCACTTTCAATCGCGATAACTGAAAGATTGAAAGATTTCCCTAATTAACCGGTAACCTAACCGAAATAATTTTATGAAACCGGTTAATTAACCAAAAACCTTTACTATTTTCAATATCAATAAATAATACGTAAGATTTGATTTTTTAAAATCAAATAATTTTAAATTGTCACTGAGCGACACCTAGGATTTTAAATTATCGTATTCCTATGTTCTTTATGTTTGATAATTTTGTCTGTGATTATAATACCAATACCATAATTACTTTTTTTCATGTTATTATTAAAGTAAGTAAATTAATTCTATTTTGTATACCTCCCAAGTTGCAAGTCAGCCCAGATCTGCCATTGGCCACTGAGCTTTGTTATCCTAATATGTTAGTATAGATTTAAGGGTTATTCCTTGTTCTTTATGTTTGATAATTTTGTCTGTGATTATAAAACCAATACCATAATTTTTTTCATGTTATTATTTTTGTTTAAATTTTAAATAAAAAAATGTTTATTTTGTGCATTTTTTTTTTCTTAAATTTCATCCAAACATATAAATCTCATAAAACCGGTTTTTAGCCGGTTTTTCTTTTCAAAAACCGGTTTTGGGAACAAAACCAATATTTTTTTTCGTTCTCGATTTCGGTTAACCAAAAACTGATTTTTTTCCCGGTTTGATGCCCTGTGTATAATAATAAACATTAAAAATTAAAGTAGTTTTTTTTAATGTTATCCTGGGGGCGGCCATACAGACTGGCACGCAGGCGGCCATATACCCAGGCACGGCCCTGATTCTACTTCCACATTGGCTTCTACGTTTCTAGTCAATAGTAACCGTAACTGTTTGTGCATTTATCTGGGACAAAATATGACTAGGAATCATATTTAATATGCATGTCAGATGGAAAATGTTTGCGACTGGATCGTAAATATTAAAATGCCTTTCACAGGAAACAAATTTCATCTTGGAGATAATGTAATGCTTCAGTACCAGTGCAAAAGTTGCAACTGGCGATTGGAATATAACTTTATTATCCTTGTGTTATACTTCATTGAACTTTACAACTCTTCGGCAGCAGATTTATTTAAATGCAGCGATTTCTGCAATGACGGTATGCCTCTAAAAATGTATCCTATAAGGAAGGACTTAGTATAAGGAATAGAGCAATCATGAAAAAAATCCATTAGGATATTTTCGTGGAAATACATCCTAAATCCTAAATCTGTTTTGACCATTTACTTAATGGCGTCTGTGTGGATGCATAGATGGAAGGATATTTGTCCGTAAGTACAATAATGCACGAACGAGATAAGATATAGTAACAAATCTTTATAATTATTAAGATTATTGTATATTGTAAGATAATGCGATAACTGAATATATTTTGATCATATGTAATTGTACAATCAGAAGTGGAAGTTTACTTGATACACAAAATAATAAATCTAATTTGTTTCGAATATAATATCAGTTGCGAGTAAAGTTTAAAATAAACGATATTCGTATTGAAATACATATTAGATATTTATGTTACAAATACATAATTTAGGGTTTAACGGATAAGGATATTTAATTTACTAATTAATATAGTGAAAATAATGAAAAAGTTTTGTAGTTTGTAGTTCGATTATGCGTCAACAATTTGCAGAATTTAGCGTGATATTTTCAAAGTTTTCTTCTCCATTATTTTTTAATTAGTAAAATGAATTCATAAGCGAAACTAATTAAATTCGAAGGGCTTCAACCCAGACGAGTGCAGTTTAACTAATGCAGTATAGAAAGCTCAAAGCGCGCTGAATATAAAACGAAAACGAAATAAGATTTATATTAGCTTGCAAACCGGCTGTTCTGCACCCCGTCATAAAAGAAAATTAGGGAAGGATTTTTCATTTAAACTTCATCTTCCGGCGTAAATTAAATGCCTGATTTTTGCCCAAACTTTAGAAGCTGGGTTTCACTGTTTCTTGATTAAATAATGAAGTTAATGTTTATTATTATTAGGATATCTGCGACGTCTTGAAAAAATTACTAACTTTATGAAACATTTTGCATGAATTACTAACCATTAACGTACATAAATAATTCAATACCCTCTTTGCCCTCTATTGCATGAAACGATTTTATATTTGTAAATATTCATAAATAATATATTTATATAGTTTTAATTTTTTTTTTATAAGACTACAAGTATTTTTAGATAAAAAATGTTTTGAATAAAAGATACAGTAATTTAACATTTCTATCATAATTATTTTCAGAGAATTTTAAATAAAACTTTCAACAAACTTGGAACATAGCTTCACTCTAATGACTTTCAGACAACCTTTCAGCCATTGGAAATTTTTATCCTATGTTATACATATGTAGTGATTTAGTTTGAATATTTTTTATATTTTACAGTTTACGTAGATTTCATTGACATATTTTTACTGATTTTTCTATATGTTATTTTTATTTACTGGTTGTTTATATAAAAAAAACGTTTTTTATAAATAAAGTTTTCAATTTAAACCTTTTATTTATACATTATACATTAGTCAATTGTAAAACCAATTATACATTGGAAACCACGACGTGATTTTAATTTTTCACTTTCATAATGAATTTTTGAACTTATTGCTGTAGTTTCAGATACCTTCAGTACTGCTGCTATAGGGTCTTTCATTTTTATTTATTTTAGTCAATTATACATTAAACTTTATATACATTAGTAATCATTAATATTTGGTTTTAATTTTAGTCTGTAATTAACCTCTGCAATCTGATTATACTTTGACGAAAGTTAATATTCATTTACGTTTTTTTCTTTTAATCGATGACGATATTTGCATGTTTTGAGAACCCTTGAATCGAGCTTGACTATTTTTTCAATAACGGCTGCGTGTGTGTATAGATGGATGGATACGACACAAAGTTTTAAACGAAAGATATAAGGAGATGAGATTTGGAATAAAAAAATCTGGTGTGCCCAAAAACGCAACTTTCTTGTACATATAGACCTGAATTTAACTGTTATACTGTAATAAGTATATTTTACACATATTTTACATCAGTTACATGTTTATTCTCATAGGAACTATATATTTTTGAATATTTTACTAAACATATAATTTACTTTACCACAAAATGTATTGCAATTAACATTTATTATTCCAAATATCATTGCTCTCATCTTTCATTTGAAACATATAAACTAGGTTGTAAAATAGTACTTAATATCTTTACTCAAACAAGAACAACTGAAAATTAATAATCTAATTTTATGACTTTTCCTGGGGATTTTAATTTTCTGGTAGGTAGGTATCAGTTTCCAATATTGAGGAAAAATGATATAATATTGATAGGCAAATATTGTCGTGCCACAGACCTCGCTATCATGTATTTCTTCAAATATAAAATTCCGGTGTTCGTAATTCTTCTCCTATTAAACTAACCAGGTGGCCTCATAAGTACACCAAATATTATTTGATCAACATCGGTCAAGTTCTTTAGGAGGAGAAGAATTACAAAGATTTTAATTTGAAATACATTACTTTATTTAGGATCATTCAACACCGAAAAATGAAATATTCGGTGTTCGCATAAAGTTAAATCTGTTAAAATAAACTTCGTCTCGTTAACTCTGCAGTAACCTCTTTCCGAATTCGTTGAAACTACTTAAAAACCAGCAGTTCGTAGTTTTCCAATATACGTAAGTATCAACAACTCCAACCGAGTCCAACAAAAAGTCTTGAAAACGTGAGAAGCAGTCCAGCAATCGCTCTCGCATCATCCGAATCGTTTCCCGATATGTAAATGTTCATTAAACTTAGAAAAATTCCCGTGGTATCGAAGCCGTAACTCTTCCATACATGGTAACTTGGGTTGGAGGAGTGCGATAGTAGATTCCGCATTTTTCTATTCGGTTCTCTGGTTGGCCGTGATTGCAGCAGGCAGCAGGTGACCTTCTTGTGGCTAATGGCCAGAGTTCGAGAGCTGAAGAGTGGACACCCAGCTGAGAGTGACTCATATGGATGAAACTCTTCCGAGGTTTATAAATAGCTCGGAGGAAGAACTGCATATGGTATGGGATTTAAATAGTTTACGGAAGAATTGCACTCGGACGTTTATGATGAAGAGTTGGTCCGTAAGGTGACGTTCAAGAATATATTCCGGTTCTTTAGTTATGCAGTTTTGAACGAGATATTCATACAGGAAGAAAAATATAACAGACTTAATATTGCAGAAAATAAAAAGACAATGAATACAGGCTGAATACAAAGCAGAAATAAGGCAAAAACAACCATTTTCCATGTCTCAAGAATATAACTAAAGTTAAAGTGGACGATCTAAAATATCATTTCAGTGTATTGTTTCAGAAGCTACAATAAATAAATATGTCATCATGTCATTTTCCTAGTTTTAGGGTGTGGTACTCTGTTTTCTAAGAGTTACCAGCTGAAAATCGCAGCCACCAAAGATGTTAGTAGACTAACTGACTACAGTTAAAGTTGACGAACTATTACTGTAATATTTTAGAAGCAAATAATAAATAAATGTCATCACACAATGCACCCATTTCTAGGTGTGACACTCTACTTTCTAAGCGTCAACAGCAGTAAAGTTGTGGCCACCAAAGATTCTAGAGGAATGACTAATTGAAGGTAAAGTTGCCGATCTAGAATATCGTTTAACTGTATTACTTAAGAAGTAATAATAAATCAATATATCATCACGGCAAGAGTTACCAACAGTAAAGTAGTAGCTACCAAAGATGTCTTGTCTCTACAAATGCAGAACTACCACTTTCTTGTAAGTTGAGCTAATGCGTCCAAGTATTTCATACATGTATAGGATACATAGGTTCAGGGACCAATTCAACAACTACTAAAAAAAATTAATATTTTAACCGTTTTAAACTTTGCTAGCTTATCATACCCACTTTTGCTATTCAAGAAAGGAAATATAATAATTATTTGTTGTTCAACTGAACTAATATCTGTTTTTTTTTTATAATAACTTTCGTTTTAATCCCCTCTGATTCCGTCTGTGTCTGTGTGGATGGAGGGATGGATGGGGCCATATGTCCTATAATTCACGAACGAGAAAAGAGTAGCAGGACAATGGGGAGAACCGAGTTACTTGATACAAAACAATAATTTGTTTGAAATATGAAATGAGCTGCGAAGAAAAGTTTCAAATAAAAGCTATTAGTAATAGTATTTGGAATATAAAATGTTATTTTATCGTACGTGCTTCCGATTTTGAGAAAACTATTTAAATATTTTTAAAATATTTAAAAAATGACATGAATAATGAATATTGATTAAAACCTATCGAGTTTGGTATTAAAAGAGAGAAGACGCACTAAAATGTCAAAAATGAATGACAAACGATCGTCAATTGTTTTTTACAAGAGTCAACTGAATCTTATTGAGTTTGATGTTAAATTATTGGACTCCCAAAGGAAAGCTAAGCTAAAATATTAAAAATAACTTTTGAGCGATCGTCAGTTATAAGTTATTACAATTCTTTTGTGTTGTTATCAAATTGAAGCTCTCTGAAGTGGGAAATTAGTATTATCAGGTTATTGTTCGAGACATGTGCACATTTCATTAGGTACCCTAAACATCTATTGTAAATTAAAAAAGTTTAATTCAATTTACAATTATGAGTTCTGAAAGTTTATTCCACTTATTGAAAAATCTATTATATGTATATTTATTGTATTTATGTTTATAACAACGGTAAGTATAAGTTTGAAGTTCTACAGTGAAACCAAGTCATAGATTAAATCACGGACCTTAATGTTACCCGAACAGAAATTAATTAGATTGAATTAACATAAATCTGTCTACAAATCTACGAAAAAGGAATAAAGGGGACAGTTGACCAAAAAGGTGCTCCAACATTAGTCTCAAAAATAGCAAGTTTCCGCTGCGTCATTAAGCAAAAACAATATCATACTTTCAACCATCAGAAACCTAATCATAATTCATTAATCTCCGAAAATAAATTACCAGTCCGAGTAAGATATAATGGCTCCCATTAAAGATCAGGCCCAACACAAATTAATACAATGATATAATAATAAAGTATCAAAAAAGGAGCGCGCGCTTGATTGATATGTATCATAGATTGCGTTATGTTAGGTTTACGATACGTTATGTCGGAAGAATTCATCCGGCGGTAACGCCGAAACAAAGAGCCGTGATTTATCATTGGATCTCCGATGGAGAAATAAGAAATACAGGAATAAAATCACGCGGAATAGATACGATCTTGATGTGGAACTGCGCTGTAATTGTACCATGCGAGAATTTGTCGTGCGTGGTCGGCATAAACTAATACTTCTTATATATTTGTGTAGGTTTATATTACTGTCAAATTGTGCTCTTGTTATTGTTTAAAAAGAAAGATTACCAATACGAAATATCAGTGATTTAATGGTTTATAATTAACCACAAGCTTTGAATTTTGAAAGCAAAAGTAATATACTGTACACCAAAGTACTAAGTGAACACAGGGAATTTTCGAAATAAAAAATATATACAAAATTAAGTGTAATTTCTTATAAACGATATACGCTTAACACTCCTCGTGAAGGTATCTAGATCCATTGTCTAGAGAGAATTTCTTCTTTCAAATTTGATCCACTAATATTTTTGTTACGAAAGGCATTGAATGGAACTGATGGTGTACGTATTGGTGGACGTATAGTGCCTGCATTATCTTGTTGTGACGTCATTATAGAGGTGTCAAACAGTAGAGATTTAAATAATTTTTGTCATATAAATGTTCTATTTAATTGTAATAATAATAATAATAAAATAAGTAAAATATGACTACAATTATTTACAATCTGCACTGTTTAAGATCCAGCAACACCTCTACAATGACGTCACAACATTAAAAAAAAATCATTGTGGCTTAACGAATAACAATTAAGACTTTTTAAAAGTGTAGATAGTCTTCAAGTTAGATAAAGTTTCATAAAAAAAATGGTGAAAGACCCCATTGAGAAAAATGATTGTGAGCATATATATGAAGTAGGGAAAGGTTTAAATCTGCTATGGAATGTCGATAAATGTAAAGTGTTTGTGTTTGAGAAGAATGATTTGGTGACTGATTGTAATGTTTTAGTGAATGGTTTGAGACTGGAACAATTGAATGAATTTGTATATTTGGGTAGTATGTTCTCAAGGGATGGACATATTGACCGGGAGATTGAAAGGCGAATGTCTGCAGGGTGCCAGGTATTGGGTGCTCATAATGTTTTTTCATCTGTGTACACAGTTGATAAAATATAATAAGTACTAAGTTATACTTTTGATAAGTCGCACATTTAAAAAAATCTAATTTATTATTTTAAATTATTATTTATTAATTTACCTCAAACAAAAAAAAAAAGTATAAAAAACCCATTTCATAAGGCCTGTTATCGCACTTATCCTTCGTAAAACTTAGACTCCTGCATTAATAGAATTTATCTTGTGAAACTTGTTTTATTAAAATACTATTAAAAGGTCCCGAGTTGTTTGGCCTAACAGAACAGATAGAAGCTGCCATTACATTTAAAAAGAACTAATCCATCTGTCTAATTTTCGGACGTTTAATTTTATTTGATTTCCCGAATGGTGTAATAGAATAATTTTTAAATTATCTTTTCATTGTATAAAAATAATTGAGACATAATGATAATCCCCCGTATGAAACAAGACATCCTAGTGCAAAGTTTAGAACGTGTAAAAGTTAAATCACCCCTAATTATTTACGAATAATTCCACAAACTTAACCCTAACATAACACTTAACCCCAGTTGGAGATATGTTCCCTACGTGCTTGTATTTCGCGATACAACTAAAGCTCCCCGACTCCGAGTTGACTCGACACTCGACAGAGTATTGCAAACCGTAAAGCGCAAACGATCGGGGGGTGTAATCGGTCCCTTGGAATCCCACTTTTCAAAGGGTTAAATTGTGATCGCGGTCACGTGGCTTCGCATTATTTTGTAGCAGCTGTGAAACTTCGACGTTCGACATCCCGAAGAATGAACCAACTCGAAATTCCCTTCAATAACCATTATTTTTATTGTGTGATTTTGATTGTAATAAAGTTGGAATTAAAGTTTGATTTTGTACAGCTTTTGGATTTATTTATTGGGCGTGGGTAGCATTTTGAATATAAATAATAAGAAGAAAAAAACTCCAGAAATATTAACTAGCAGATCTAAGTTTGACTCATATATCCGGCTATTTCCTTGGACAAATATTTTATAAACAGAAAGAATAAATTAATAAGTAGTCGCTACAAACTGTAGCAGTAAATTATGTTGCTGTCAACATTGCTGATTGTTTTTTAACAAATTACAACTAGAAATCAAGTTGTCGTTGAAAATTATTTAAACGTCAATTCATTTTTTCGCGATCGCCCAGAAAATGAGCTGTTTCTGATCACTTTTTAAACCGGAAATTCTGTCTTTACCGAGCTAGCTCGCAAAATTCCTTCTTTTCCAAGCTAGCTCGGAAAATTGACTATAAGGGATGGGAAAGCAATGTTTCCATAGTGATCAGTTCTTTATTTATTTATTTTTCTTTCATATGTCAAATATTGCAATAAGGTGTAACAATTATTATTTCCTTTTTCCAGGATCGCGAAAAAAATATGGTACCCTACATGACCTGAAAGTGTCTTCACTGGGCTCGCAAGCTTCCAAAACTCGCCTACGGCTCGCTCTGGAATATGCTTGCTCAGTAAAGTATCACTTTCACTTGTTACGTAAATTACTATTAAATGTCAAAGTCAATTGTAAAGTAAATATAGTTTTTGTTTTCATAAAATTAGAGTTTATTTAGTGATAAAATTTTATTTAACAAAATAAGCTTAAATAATTAAACGATTTCTATTTACTGTTTCTGCTATGTAGAATTTACATGTTTAAAATAGGGATTTCAATCCAATTTTTTATATTGCTGTAAATTATTAACTATTCCCTTTATAGCAAAGGTGTAAATACAAAAGTTGTTCAAAATTTAATAATACATGCAATAAGGTTCATTTGGTTATCTAAATGTTAGTATTTTATGATATATTAATCAAATTAAAATGAATATGTATAAGGAAAACTGTAACACTGCCATTGAAAATTAAACAATTTTTTTCGTACATGAACCTGGTAATGATCGCAATACTGATATGCGTTGTGACAATTCAATGTATGCACTTACAAACTTTAAAAATTCAATTGGTAAAATAGCATTTAATTTTTGACATTAAAAATTAACTAGGGAGATAAAAACATTATAAAATGAATGCAACACCGCGGCCAGTATATTTAGCAGTCAACTGTCCATGGTTACAAGATTTAAATATGTTATGACAACTTAGAAACCTAGTGAAAAGTCCAATTGGAACCATAGCAATCAGTGTTTAAATTTATTGTATTATAAATAATGTTATGAATGCGATTAAACTATGAAATATGCTTTACCTAAAGCCCGAGGGAATTCGTACTATTTTCAAACACTTCTTATCTTAAATATTAATAAGATTTATTTACTCGTATTTCTACATGATATAGTACTCTGAAACTTCAATATTTCAGATTGTAGATTGTAAAATACCGTTTCCAAGTGACCAAACCTCTAAAGTACTGTAACATCTACACATGTGACAAGACTTCGACTTCGATTACCACTACAAATACATTTTAGAATCCCCGAGAGACCTAATCCCCAACAAACATTCCTTTCTTTTAAATATTTTCACATTTGGAGACAAAACTACTGTGTATTTAATCGGTAGTGAAGTTTCTGGACCGCACACAGCTAAGAAAAAAATATTATCTAGTATCAATCTAATGCATTCTTCAACGTCAAAACATATTCACCACACGTCGAAAGAACGAGAGAAAAAATGCCGGTAAAAACAATTCTAGGTTTTTTGTGCCGGTTTTTATCGAGAGTTTTTCGTCTTTAGCGATCCATTACTTGACACCTCCTAATAACAAGATGGATCTGTTTATATGAAGCTGTCTTTTTAAGCGAACGTGTTACACATACAAATTGCGGCTTTGGATTCAACAGTTTGTATGCGTACACAGGGTGTCCAGAAAGGTATACTTCAGCAAATAAATCACTTCGTTTTTATTTTGTATTTATAGTTTATTTGTACCTTTCGTAGTAGTCGTCGGGATAGTTAATTGTCAAACTAGAGAGGAAAGCGCTTCTTTTTCCCATTCGAGCTCATGAGCGCAGCGAATGATGCAATTCGTGCGAGAGTGGAAAAAGGGTTTTCCTCTCGTGTTAGACACAACATTTTTTTCACGACACGTTCCTAAAAACGATTTGTTCGGACCTAAAATACACTTTGAGAACACAATTGACAAACTGACAAGTTAGAAGCTGGTTATCAGACACAAGGCGGTGTAGCAGTGTTGCCAATGAAACAATCTTAAATATCTTTAATAAGTTGTCAAATTTGTAATTAAATAAGAAAATGAAAAATATAAGACATAATTTTAAGACAATTTAAAGTATGTATATCACTGAAATAAGGATTTTCAATAAAATTATGAATTTATTTATAATTTTTATAATATATTTTGTGTAAATTACATTTATATTGGTAACACTTCTATATTTTCCTCTCTAGAGAGGAACAACACATTTTCCTCACTATTTCGAGAGAAGAATGGTGGGGTTTCCTACCATGTTGTGAAAAAATAATATTATAAGATATTTGCTGCCTCATTTTCGTGGAATATTTGTACATTTAATAATCAAAGATATCGTTAAGTATCTTCTGAAAAAAAAATGTGTAATATATTATGTTAACAGTTGATGAGTGTTCTTGCCGAGCACCCTGTAGGGCGTAGCAAAGTGGCCTCTCAAGAAAAAAATTGAAGAGCAGTAGCAGCCTACAATCTTGTTCTCGATGTTAGATAACACTCGTCTCTATTGATATTTGATACCTGCCTAATGTTAGTACATATCTTATGTTTTATTAATACGTGGCTATAAAAAGGATTTGATATGATAATTTCCAAATGCTTGTATGAGAGATATCAGAATAAATTAATGATTTCATTTCATCCGAAATGTATCATGAGTTTTGAACGATATTTTGTTACTTATCTCTGGATTTATTCATTCATTAGTTTTCATTAGGAATTACTATCTAGATGGGAAAATATCTGTGTTACTTTCAGTACCGCAAAAGATGTATTTGAGAATTTGACAGGACGCTTTCTTTTTTAATTGGGAACTGTCGCTTTGCGTAGTTTTAAGTATTTACAGACAGATTCACAAAGAGAATGAAAATGATGAAGTTTTTACTTTATTTGACCATATATTTATATATTGGAGTGGTGGAGAAAACTGTGTAAACTTGTATACCTCTGTGAGGGATGTGTTTTTCCTTTGTTGCTTTCGGGGTTGCCTTGTGCTACAATTTTTAGCTCCGGGCTATTAAAATAATGTTTTCTCCCTTGCTGTTCATATAATATACTTTTTTGTTTTGTGAGTTTTGTTTATTAAATAAATTTATTATCAAAATATAAAATATGCTTTATTTATTTGTTTCCATTGCCTCTCCTGAATTTATATTTTATGTTTGTTTACAAAGCTATACATTAAATTAATATTTCGCTAACATTTTTTTATACTGAACATGTGAAATATTTAGAAAAAATAATTTTATCATATACCACGCAAAATTTTAATTAAAAAATAGGCTTTTTTATAAATAAAAGGAAATACCTCGTTAATGTAAATAAAATATTCCGTCTCCATGAAAAGAGTAACAAGAACAAAGTAGAATAATAAATATAATTAAGAATAATGTTGTCAAATTCTCTAGATATAAGATATAATAGGCTGTATCTTTAAAAGTATAACAATTTATATTTTCTTTGAATATGCACATGCAAGGATACGTGACGTAGTTTTGGTAGGTGAAAAATGGCCATATTTAAAAAGAAAGAGATAGATATGAATGTCTCCTGTTATAATTTTATATAATGTATATTTTACAAGTAGGTAATTTTCTATGCATTTCTTTTAAAATATAAATTATTCCAAATTTCACGTCAATGGCACGATTTTGACATTGTCACAGACCCTATTTTAAAAACAAAATATTTTCATTCCCTCAGAATTCAATTCGCCTTCGTTTTCTAACAACAAAATAGCAGCCCAATTTCTTTTATCGCCTGTATCTACTACCGTTTAGTACCATATTAATTCCAAAATAGCTCTACCTCTGCCCTGAACCTTCTAAGACATTCTGTCAATCTCCAAACTCCACTTAGTCCGCGGTTGCGAAACGAAGCCACGGAAATTCTCACCGAACTGGGAACTCGTTTTGTTTTTAATGATTGCGTGACTGAATATTGAAAAGGTGGAATTAATTATGGACATTTAACAGCAAGTGCGCGCGCGCTGATTTAATAACAGATTTGACTATTTTTACGCCAATCCCGTAATAGTGTTGAGAATAGTGATTTAGTAGTAGTGCCAGTATCGCCCGTAATTTTACTGTTGATGGACGAGAATGCGTTATAGAGAGGAAGCATTTGTTTTGTGTATTACGAATAGATTATAACATAACATGAACGTTAAACATGGGAAATCAATTTACTCGCTAATTTGCTTATATAAATAGAGCTCCAAAAAGCAAATACGAAAATATATACCGGGAATTTTTTTTATCAGTATAAATAGGGATATGTCATTACCATAGTTACAGTCAAAATGATTGACAGCAATGTATTAAAGCGTTTTTTTTTATATGTAAACATAGGGATAACTTACAGTAATTAAAAATAATAATTCCTATCAATTTAATGTAATTTATTGTGTACTAAAGCAATTAAAACAAATTTCTTATTTGTTTAAACTTACATTGTTTGTTTCATTATGATTAACTATTATTAATAATCAATGTGAATTATTTCTATGTTTACTCTGAAAAAAAAACGCTTTAATACATTGCTGTCAATTATTTTAACTGTATCTATGGTAATGACACATCCCTATGTATACAGATAAAAAAAATCTGGTGTGGGCACCACACTACTTTTTTATACAAATAAATTGTTTACTAGAAAATAAATTAAATACTCCTCCAAACTTAACTTGAAATTTATTACTTATGTATAATTTAAACATGAATAAACTCATTGCTGTAGTACGCATCGTAATATGTATTATATTTATCGAAATATGGCGATTTGTAATATTTTTCAAAATACGGAAATTTCCCCAAATATGACTTAAAATTGTAAATTTTTTTTATTACATTTCTTTATAATATTCGCGCCAAGAAACCCATTGCAGCAGAGCGCATCGTCATATCTCTAATATTTTTCAAGATATGACAATTTTTCATATTTTCCGAAGAGCAACTTTGAGGGGCTGTAACTCGAAAACTATACAATATCTCCAGTTTTGTGTTTTTCGTGCCATGTATAATAAATTAATAAATTTTGAAAATTTTGAAATTTTTTTTCAAAATTTTGATTTTGGATATCTCGATAAATATGAAAGATACAGACTTGCAGTGTTCACCAATCGATTCAGCTCAACGAAATACATAAACCCTGAAAATTTCAGAAAATTCGGACAACCGGTTGAAATGTTAGAGCAAAAAGTCTGAAAATGGCCAAATTCAGGCCAAACGTCAAGGGGTACCCCTTGACTTTCAGGACAAAAAACGCCATTTTAATGCTTTTTGCTCTAACTTTCCATCCTGTAAAGCGATTTTTATGAAACTTTGCATACTTATGTATTTTGACGAGCTGAATCGATTGGTGAACACTTCAAATATGTATCTTTAATATTTGTCGAGTTATCGCCGATCAAAATTTTGAACAAAAATACCAAAAAAATTCAAAATTTTAAAAATTTACTAATTTGTTATATAAGGCACCAAAAACGCTAAACTGAAGAGAATTTTTAGATATCTCGTATAGTTTTTGAATTACAGGCCCTTAAAGTTGCACTTCGAAAAATACCAAAAATCGACGTATCTCGAAAAATATTAGAGATCTAACGATGCGCTCTGCTACAATGGGTTTCTTAGCACTTATATTATAAAGAAATGAAATAAAAAATATTACAATTTTAAGTGAGGATATTCCGTGAGTTTCAAATTTTCTATCGGTATGTGAATCTGTATTGAATGATTAATAATTAGAGTTTCTATTATTTGTTTTGTCAAAGAAGCAAACAAAATCTGGTAAGGAAACCACACTTCTTTCAAATAAAACCAACTGAACACGTATGATTGAATTGAAAAATTGAATTTTAAACATACATTTTTTTATCTTTTTTTTTTCTGCATTCCGAAAAATAATGAAAAAGAAGTCGTTTTAATTTTAATCAAAACGTTATTATTTAAAACGATTTATATTTTACGAAAGAAAAAAATTGACAAAATTTTAATTATTAAGAAATTTTGTGTATTTTGATTTTCATGTACAGTACGGAGTTTAAATGATTAAATTACTTGGGAATATATCATAAGCAATTAATTAGTACATAAAGCAAGTAAACAAACAGAATTTTGTTTATTTTGCGAGGACAAATCTTAGCTTAATGGCGGCATATTAATTACATCGCCCCCTAAGTCAGTAACCAGAATCCGTATTTACCAATTCCAATTTTCCTTCGGCACTTATTCACGACTAATCTTAATTTATCTTTCCCAATTATCCGTGTATCCTTTGCCATAGTTTATTACGCGTTCCTTTCCCAATTCCCAAAATTACCTATATAAATTATATATTATTCGCGTTGCTTTGAGAATTCTAAATTTCATTTGGAGGCTCATGAAAATTGGATTTTAATCCGTTTGTGTTTTCTGATATCGCGAATCGATTCTTCTAAAAATAAAATCAATTTGGTGACATCTGTTTCAATATTTCCTGATATCCGGGGTCTGGTTCTCGGTTTCCGAGGCATAAAATGTCGACGGAACTTCGTCTTTGAAATGGTAAATCTACGTGTTTTCTTCTCTGTTAGGTTCGTTTGATACGTGTTTTACGCATTTTCTTTCTGATTATTACTTTTAAAAGACTACGAGTGCGGTTAATTTAATTGTGAAGGCATGATTTCACTTTAATAGATACATTTAGTTTCAATAAATTCTTAAAAAGGATTAAATTTTAAGTCTCAACTCTCAACTTTTCATTCCAGATTGGAATTATACATTATAGGTTTGTTCCAAGTGGTCATTTCTGACAAGTTTGTGACATGTTTGTGACAAATTTCAGTGCGCCTGCGAAAAATGTAAACAAGTTAACTTTGAAACATAAACTTCATTTCTTTTTTGTGGCGAATAATGTATGAATTTCTTTATTTATATTTATATTTAAGGTTAGCTGTCAAAACAAAAAATGAGTATGCACATGCGCTTCATTCCATTCACCGTTCAAGTCTATGTTACAAACTTAACATGTTTACATTTTTCGCAGGCGCACTGAAATTTGTCACAAACATGTCAGAAATAACCACTTGGAACAAACCTATTGTCTATCTATTTGCAAAACATTTATAATTGGAACATAAGCGTGCATTACAGAAGTTTTTCTTTTCAAGTGATTTTAAAAGTAGCTGTCAAATGTCATTTGTGTTTCCGACAAAATTCGCACAAAAATTTCTTCGTGATTTCTATTGTTTCTAATGAAATATGTATTATTTATTAAGCATCATATTTGTACAGTGAAAAGTTGAAATTTGACTATAGATTGTATGATTTTGCAGGCGAATATTAAGGCAGATGTATTCCAGACACAATTCAATTTATCTGATCAGACAATTTTGCAGAAAATGTTTTGATCTAGTATCGAATTGTATTTCTGATTATGAGTGAAGTTTTTTTTTACAAATAAACATATAATACTCTTTATTTCATCAAATATAAAAATTCTTGATCTATGCCATATGCCCTGATAACCGAGTATTCTAACAATTTAAAGATTTCAATTACCGAAAAAACGAAAAAATTTTAATTAACAAATCCGTGATAAATCGTTTATTTCACTTTGGAGAATTCGGAAGAATATTCCAGCTATTTCTCACAGCGAAGATAAATTGAATTTAAAATATTCTGTAATTAAATATATATGTTAGTGTACCGTAAATTTAATGGAGCAATTATGAAATCTAGCAGAGTGCGATTTTGTTCGGCTCTGCCTACTAATCAAGCTTAGCCAGCCCAGCTACATTAATTATTATGATTTTCCTTATTTTAATTACGTTAGCCGTTAGATAGTTTTAACCAGGCGCCATGATTACTTTTGCCTATATACTTCTGCATAGCTATAGCTGCTAATTTGCCGATATAAATTTTATTTTATTAGTCTAATTTAGAGTACTTGTCACGAATAATGCTACTAGAAATCGATAGAGAAATTCTGACAATTTTAAAACAGACCATGTGAATGATGAAAAGGAACTTCAGTGCCGAGGTACATATTAAGTTTTATTTGAAATCTAAAATTCGAAACAACTGCAAAAATTGTAAAAAAAATACAATATAGGTTGAGTTAATACATCTGTCAGTTGTCAATTGAAACTGACAGTCAGTGTTGCCAATCTCGAGAAGTGAAGTTATCGTAAATAACACTCAAAATTATGTGTTTTGTCCTCAATTTCGTCATCAGAATTAATTAGTTAATTCTTCTTGTAAATTTTGTTTCATGTTACGTCCAAATTTACTACAGTACGTCAATATATCTGACAAAATTAACCTAATTATACAATAATTATTTAACGGTTGCCAACACTGGGTTGCTCAAAACCGTCGCCTAATGGATTACTTTAGTGACGATTTCTGAGCTTTAATGACGATTTTTCAGCACTTTAGTGCCGATTTCAAATAATATATTTAAAACAATATTAAATATAATTTTTATTTGAATTTTTTTTCCATTTTGCACAGTTTTAAAATTGTTTAAGCGGAAGCTTATGTGTTGAGTGCATCAAATTATTACAAATCTATGATTTAAAAACTAGAAAAATCTGATGTGGCCAGCACATAACCTCCCGCCCAATACTACTCTTAAACAGTACAAAATAGCATTTGATGATACAGAAACATACCTTCTTATTTGTTTATTTTCTATTTATATTTGAGAATTTTAATTTTCTTTCGTATATTTATTTAATTTTTTGACATATATTTCACTAAGAAAACAGCTTCACAATCACAATGACATGTGTCACATTTCGTAAAAAATTGAAAATTTTCCATGGTGTACTAGGAATGCAAGATTTGTGAAATCTAATTTCTTTACATTTTATTATCTCTAAATCTAATGAAAATTATTAAAATTAGTATAATCAAAACAAATGTAGAATTAAATATTCTTCAACTTTTAAAATAACATAAATTGTTGAAAAAGGAAATTTAACCGTGTTTTTCACGAAAAACTGTTAAGGGCTTCAAGTAAACTGCTACTTCCGGTCGACCAATTTTATCCAAAATCTAATCAGCTCTTCATTTAAATATAAGAAGCCATAATTCAAAAAATTGTATTTTTTGGTATTATAGTATTTGAGTTATGCGAGACGAAAAAATTGCCACAGACTACACACACACATACATACAGACATCATGGCGAAAATAGTAAAATCGTATTGTAGGGACCCTAAAACGTGCTTATTCATTGAAAACTCACTACCCAATTTTCTGACCAAAAACAATACCTCCCTTACCTAGAGGTAGGCGGGAGGTAAAAAAGGAATTTAATTGTATATAATCAAATTGTTTCTTAAAGTGATAAATGTATCATAATAATTAATAAATATAAAAGAGGTGATGTGCTAGAAACATCAGATTATTAGTTCATATCATTGTAAGAATAATTTATTTCTTACTACCCATTTTGCCTTGCCATATTATCATAATACTCGTAGTTTAATTTATGTCGTTGTTATATTCTGCAAAATTAGTTTCCTTTCAAGTGCGTAGTAGCTATTTTATCATCATCATTTACCCCACATAAATAACAAACACTTCAGCCCCTGAGGAACGCATATCAAGGGGAAAGTGGGTGAAAAACAACTCCAAGCGATAAAAAAATTCGGCGATATTTAAATTTATAGCAGCGCGTCATGGAATTGCGTGCGAGATAAACACAACAACCAGCAGATAAAAATGACTTTAAGCTCGAATTATTAACACCTAAATTGCAAGTGCAAAAGGTCACTGAAATAAAACCGAAAATTTATGCTAATATAAAAGAAGATTTGTATAATTAACGCTTTTGTTTTTTTAATTGTTTTTTTGTGTGCTAAATTAAAAATAATTTAGGTTTCAACTGACCTAAATTTAGAACAGCTGCAATCGTATCCTTGACCATAAAATGCAAGTTGGACTTTATATATCTAAATGAAACTATTTTTAAAAGTTAATAATGTGTAGTCAGAATTGTAACAATAGTGTTGGTCGTAAATATTCGGAAACAAAACTAGATTAATTACAATTCTATTAATAATTCTTTGAGCACTGCATATTGACCTGTTTGACTCATTATTTTTCAAATAAACACTTATACCTACTACCCATTTATTGTTCTAGTAATCAAAATTATATTTATCCATTGCATTCTTGTTTCGAGTGAATTCATTTTGGAAGCAGCATCACAGTATAGACGTATAGACTATTAACATTGATACGAAATGCTTAAAAGAAAAACAATGTATTGTAAAATTTTCTATTTAAAAATTTCGTAGTAGAACAAATAATACAAGAAGCACACATCAGGTAGTTAGGGCATGTACTGAGAACAGAAGAAAATAGGGTAGTAAAGACAGTGTATGAAGCTAAACCAGCTGGAAAGGAAAGGAGAGGAAGAGGAAGCAAAAAAAAAACGGCGTAATGATACATCTACATATTTATTACAATAAAATTTGATACTGAAACTGAAAGCATTAACCTATTTAATTAAATGTTAGTAACCTACTTCTATTACCGATTCCTTTTAAAAAGGGTTACATAACAAGTAGTCGAGTGAATTCACAACAAATAAAAACATGCTATACACGTGCTCTATTTCTTTATTGAAAATCAATTAGAATAACTACATTTTAATTTTTCACTATGCTCATTTGTCTGACATACTTTTTATAGAGTTGACTTAATCGCCCTGGCAACTAATGGAAAAACAAAATTGTGTGGCTAGTGCAGAAAGTTAGATAGATAATAGATATATTTAGTGCTGTGCCTGATGATGAAATCAAAAAATAATCTAATTAAATATAACTCGAGAGTTCAATGAAGTAGAATAGTATATTCTACAACAAGTAATGGAATGGCACATATTCCACGCGAGCAAAAAGTTTGTACGGTTTGCGAGCGTGGGATAGGCCATTCCGTTACATGTTGTAGACTATACTTTCTATAAAAAGGTTTTGGAAATTATACAAAAATACAAATACAAAACTGTTGAAAACGTCAAACTCAAATAAATCAAATTAAAACAAACAGACGTAACCATAGTAACTGAATCAAGATACATCATATGTCGCGCTAAAGAGCGGTTCTGATTCGTCGAAAATATTCCATACGCCGCGTATGGAATGTTAGTGATTCCATAACAATTTTTAGTAGTGAAATGCCCCGTTTCCAAAACAGTGTTATAGAAAATTATTCTCCAGTATCTTTCTCAAACTTGTTGCCATTTGGCAATAGCCACAAAAGCCCGTATTCCCTAGCAACAAGTTTTCCAAAGATCTATCAAATTATTTCTAATTTATTCTCACTCTCTTGTTATATACTCGTGGACATAATTATCGAATATTTATTTATGATGAATCAAATAAAAAGTAAAAATGGTTTTAGTTTTTCATTGATTCATCATAATTAAATATTCGATAATTTTGTCCATGAGTATATTATTACTAAAAATAATTCTTCAGTATTTTTCTCAAATTTATTGCCATTTGGAATCGCCACTCAAGTCCTACGGGCTTTCGTGTCTATTGCCTGGCAACAAGTTTTCGAAAGATCTATCAAAATATTTTCAATTTATTCTTACTGTCGTGTTACACTATTACTGAGAATTTTAGTAATATTAATGCAAAACACTAAACTTTATTCAAAATTACTCTGCGTTACCGAAAGATGTCGTCTCAAAATATCTGACGTCCCTGAATACCGTAAGTTTCAGCTAAGTTGCAATATTTACTTATTTTTCAGTAATGCATTATTAGGGAAACCAAATATTTATATATATAAACATTTTAAAACTACACATTGTTGATTACGTACGGTGGTATAAAATAAGCAAATTTATAGGTTTGATAGGATGAGTGGGAGTGTGTATAGTGTAATATTTTATAATGGCAATAAGTTTTAGTGTGATATATTTCAAGACTTCAAACCATCATACTCGTTTTTTATGTAGTCCGGTAAATCTTTTGTTGTTGTTAATTTAGTAAAAGAAAAATTCGGTCATGTTCCTTCAAATTATTTCAGTTATATGTATTATTTATTTTCTTTCCTAGAAGGGAAATAACGATCTGACGGTGAACACTCTCAAATGCAATTATGCATATATAATTATTATGCATTTAATAATATAAACAAACGTTATGATAGCCGTTAATCTTTCAAACGTAATCTGTTAGTTACGACAGCTATTAGGAATCACAAGTAAACGAAGCACTTAAGATTTAAGTATTATTTGAAGTGACATAGTGCTAATAAAATGCTTTGCGTCCGCTACTTGATTATACAAATAATCTGGTTTATTAATTATATATTAGCAATAATCATCGGCAGCATTATACAACAAGACCAGTTTAATTATAAAACTTTACATATTTATTACTTTAATGCATAGCAATAAAGTGTAAACTGTACTATTAGGTAGTACTCTTATATTGTTTAATTTATTTTGAAATGTTATTGAATTTATTTTTAGAGCTACTTCAATACAATAACAAAGAGGAAACATAAAAATTTGATACAAAGTAATGGAAAGGAAAAGTAAACAGACCGCGAAAAATTGGATAACCCTTTTTAAACAAACCCTAAAAATATTTCAGCTGGAATCTAACCTCAAACTTCAGAGTTTACCATTCATTTTTTGAATGTAAATAAGTTAAGAATTAAATTTGATTTAATTGTCTCTACTTTTATGTTGAACAGAAATTATTGTAATAATAACTACATATTTACTTAATACGAGATAAATATATGAAATTTCGAGTTCGAATACCTTTCAAAAGTCTAGTAGTAATTTGAACGCTTTGGCACTTGGCAATGCAATATAAATATTTTAAAAGAAATAAATGAATATAAAAGTAATATATGAGGGCGAGATTAAGGGTGAATGATTGCGTGATTATCCAAGCAATAACTGATTAAACCTGTAATACACGAATCAATTATTATCTTAATTTTAATGGCTGGTACCACCACTGCAATGTAGTAATACTGGAACGCATAATAGCGGTGTAAATGCAAACCAAGAGCGAAAGCCACCCACAGGTATCTCTATCCTTGTTGTACAATAGGTACAATAAGTTTGTATCGTAGCATTCATTATTTATAGGAAAACTGAAATTTAAATAAGAGAAAGAAATAATGGCATTGTTTCTCATTGCCAGACGGATGTATTTTTATACACTTTACAGGCAGATTCATAAAAGGGATTAGCGCTAACTCCATTTTTATAATTATTAGTAACTTCATTTTCAATTCTCAGAACATAATTATTTTTACCAAGATTGTAAACAAGATTGACTAGCATAAAATTTGACACATTTTGATAATATAATTAATTTTAAAACGATGTTACAGATGATTGTTATGATATTAGTGAAGTAAATAAATATAAATGCAGTTGGCAACTGACAATACCATACAGTGACAACCAGTAAATCGTCTGCGACATGATTCAAAAGGAAGTATTTTCCAGAATAATAATTCACATGCTTGCTTATGCGAATGTGGTGTACCAGGATAAGAGCGTGTATTTAACGGTTCGTAAAACTCCATTTTATTTGATATGCGTTTTATAACAATAAACACCCTTATATGTAGCTAAAAAGTTAAAAAAAATAAATAATTTATATCTTTCTCAAATCCCCCACAAAGAAATTAATTTCACAGGGGGCTTAGCGAGCTGTGTCAACTGCAAATTGCTTTTTGGGTAAAACTCAGTGAATATTTGATGTTGCAAGTCTCTGGAGAAGCTGTCCGCCAACATGCACGTTTGTTCGTCTGTGTGTCCGAGTCCAGTTCCGGTTCGCCCGCCGCTAAGCGTGAATTATTTACCGGTTCGCCCCATTTCCTCTGTGCAGATAATAAAGTTTTGGAGTTATGTCCAGATAATCTTGTGATGTTTTGAATACGCCGAAGAGAATAAACTGTGATTGGAAAGATTTTATGAGTGGTAGGAAAAATGTTGATTAGTTTACTCTCATGATTAGCTCATACAATACTTAATTTGTACTTCCCTTTTTACTTTACCACTTATTTGTAGTACGGTTGCTATACGTTTATTGGGCAGTTGCTATGTAAAAACATACGAAAATAACATAATAAATATTGAATAAACTCCATCAAATTTTACCAAATTAAAAGTCTGAAGGAGAAAACTTCAACTCAAAAATAAAAAAAATAATTTTGGGCGCACTTCAAATGTTTTTACTCAAGTTAATTTAATCCTACAGAATTGAGTATCAAATTAAAAGTCTCTGAAAGAAGATTTAAATTAACGTACTAAAAATTGATTTTGAAGATTCTCAATTGTTTTTTATAATAGTTAATTGATTGTTCGAAATTGGTGCCAATTACACGTCTTGTATATATTTCAGTATAACTAGAATTGCTGTTAAATCATATAAATAACTAAAACATCTATTCTATGTGTCAAACAAGTATCAAATGCGATTATTAAACATTCAAATACATATTGATATGTATAAGAAAGTCTTGTAGTGTCCACACCAAATTTTTTTTCATTAATCATTATTACATTTTTAAGTGGCTACAAATAGTTTTCATAAATACCTGCGAACTATGTATATTATGTTCTTAATAAATGGAAAAAGTTTATTTCATTAGTATTTGTAAACTTTTATAACTAAACTACTTATATTTAAGTATGCGTGTTTCAAAAGAAATTAGGTTTACGTATAAGAATACCAGTAATGACAAAAGTTTGAAGAATACAGTTTATGTAAAATAAAACAATAATTATAAGTTCATTAATTTAATGCGTCTTTACAACGTAGTTCTTGGAAGTTTTACCAACGTTACTACCTTTAAGTAGGTGTAATAATTAGGCTAGTAACCTTATTTTGTGTCAGTAAATATCAAAATCTTTATTACATATGCCTACCGAAATGATTTTCATTTTCATAACAAAGCTGTCAGCTCCAAAAAAAGAATAAGGCGTGATGAAACAATAATTTATTTTACCATAACAATGGACTTTAAATCATAAATACTATTAATATACAATGTGACATCATTTCCTCTATGTCTACTGACAAAATAAACGATGTCCCGTAATTTAAATACTAAAAATATGTGAACTACGTAGGAGAAGATATTGGATTTGAAACCTCTATGAAATATGATTCACACAAGAGATACAATTAAAGTTTTGAAGGGAAAATATGATAGCAAAAGGAGTAAAATAGAATTTCCAATAACTGCGCGCATTGTCGACAAGTTAATATATAAGAAGATTGAGTGGGAAATGTTCGTCCTGCTAGCCTAGAATTTGTCAAGGCCGTTAAGGAAATCGATGAAAACTAGCAGTTTTCTTATTATGACTGCAGGAGTTGGAGCGAAGTCAAAAACACGAAGATTACGACAAACATGAAATGTGATACTGATTTGTCAAGTTATCTATTTTCTTTTTCGTCCAAACACAAATAAATCAATAAGATAAGACGTTCCAATTTTCTTTTGGAATAAGTATTATGTAGGTATAATAAATATTAGTAACTGTTATGTGAATGATAGAAAAATCCTCGAAATATAAGGGACAACAGAGTGTATCAAAATTATTTTTAACAAATAGTTTATTCAGAGTTTATTCGTAGATGGAGAAACCGGCTCTTGATAAAGTCAATCATACGGGCTGAAGATAGCTCAACATGAACATGACTTTTTTGAAACAATATATTATTATAATAATATATGAAACACATAATGTTTTATACCTATATTTGTAGGTAAAAGTTCAAAGTTTTGTAATAAATTTCAAAAAGCTAATTTTGTTTGCAATTATACATGAACATAATTTTCAAAGTAGTAAAATTTATGTCACATATTCCCATGAACGACTAATGTAATGCTAATAATTTGTATATATATATATAAATATGATCATCTGTAACATACTAAGATTATTTTCCATTTGAATTTGCAGTTTTTATTTGTTTCTCAAAAACTGTACATTCAAATTGAAAATAAACTTAGTATGTTATAGATGACCATATTTATATATATATATATATATATATATATATATATATATATATATATATATATATATATACGAATTATTTTCATTACTGTAGTCGTTCATGGGAATGAGAAATACAGTATCAAAGTTCTGAATTTTTGACCAACTAGACTTCAACTAATATTTTTTTATAGTTTAATGATATAGCTATCATTTTCCTCCACATATATAAATACTAGAATGTTCAAAGACCTCACTGTGATAATTGTTTTGTTTTTCGATAAGAATAATTGTAGAAATAATTTATTCAAATTTGAATTTGCCAAACAAAATTCATGGGAGTGAACAAACCCAGACTGTGAAATATACTTCATCTGACATTGCAATGTACAAGTCACTGTAAAAAATTTTGACGAATAGAGGTTGTTGTACCATAAAGAACATGAAAATAAATTAAGAATACAGAATTTGCTATTTTTTTAAAAAATTAAGGATTCTTTCTTTCGACGCGTATTAACCTTAAAGGTATTAAATCAAGATCCATTGCTAGCATGTTTTATTAGTTGAATGTATCTACAGCTTACTCTATGTAGTATGTCCGTAAAGTAATAAATAATCAATCAGTACACTTACATTTTGACGATTCAGCTATAGAAATACTCCATTGGAATAAACAGCACACGGTACAAATCACTGCAAAGGTCCCCGCACTACTGACTATAAACTAAATGTTTCTTGTATTCTGCAACGCTTTGCGAATAATTCGGTTTAAACAAGTTTATAGACTGCAAGAATACGTATAGTAATTTATAGAATATAAAATTTCACCGTAGCATTATTCCAGAAGTTCTCAAAATTTTATTTAATATAATATTTTTACATATTAAAAATTCTAATGAGGCCAGCACATAATCTTCCAACAAAGGGTCTAAGAGAATTTTTATACAGGATGGTCCATCGGTTTGCATTTTTTATTTTATGCGATTATTTTAAATATTACCGAAAATTTATTCGGACAAAGTTTTTTTTACATTAAAATGTCCATGTATCTGCAGTATAAGTTTTGCTACCGGGTGCTCCATTTTCGCGCAATAGTATGCAACTTAATATTTGTAAATGGCACACCTATATATTTTCACAAAATTTTAAAGATCTTATGTTTAAAATTATAAATCTGCTTGACACCTTTTTTCATCCCTTGTAAATCAAAAATATTATTTGGGAATATTGCAAGGTTCTATGATATTTTATTACAACAATAGCAACTTATTGTAGGTACAAAATGAATAATGTACAAGAGCTACAATAAGAGTTGTAATCAAAGCAAACGCAAAAAATGCTTTCACAACGGGGTGAAATTTTTAGTTCAAGGGTAATAGATTTTTGTCACATGGTCTGCTAGTCTTATCGTAGAATTTCTTTGTTTAAATCGACCGACGAAGATCGATACACCCGCAGTTCAGCTGAGTATAATTGGCAGTCTTAGCAGTATTTATATTTAATATTTTCATATATAGCCTCCAAGTTTTATGCTCATTAAAGTTATAAGAAGCACGCAGAGATCCTAGCATGCGATGAATACCACAGCGGGAATTATGAAGTAAACTTGAATGAATGTTTTTATTTTTGCTAAGGTCATAAAAATATTTATTTACATTTTTTATATACTACCAAATACGACTGCATATATTTTTTCATCCAAAGATTATATTGAGTCCCACTAAAAATTAGTATTTCAAGATATGTCAATCCAATTTAAATTAATATTTATTAGATAAATTGTAACACGAGCTTGTAAAATTAAACAATACGAAATATTTCACATTTCATTGAAAAGAGATGAGCTACCAAATTCTCCATTATATCATTTTACTGTAAAGTGAATAGATAAAAAGATATAGCAATACACAAAAATAACATAAAAAACCCTTTACGACATTCAATTCTACACCCGATATAATGTTTTTATAAATATATTTAATAAAAAAATAAATATTGTAGATACATCTTATATATTCACGTTAGAATGTATTTTTAAGAAAGTGATATTCTTAAAGTTCGTGAAAGCTCTTTGTTATGTACCTATCTCAACTAAATTTGAATTTTACTGAAATCGCCTGAAGGATCTTCTTCTTTGTTCTTGACCACTTCGTCTTTAGTGCCCTTGGATCTATTTTACAAACATGGAATTCGTTATAGGCAAGAATATACTTAGACCTAACCTATTTCCATATGAACGTTATTTTTAGACATTTAAATAATGTACGTGAAACGATATCTTATGCATTATCTCGCCATTTACCCTTTCTTGAGTATGGCAGTCTGTTATAACAGATCTCGGTAATGGCATGATGAATTTTTATGCAAAAAAACTAAATTCAAAAATGTAGAATAGATTTAAAATGCTTATCATGCATGTAGTTTTTATTTCACAATCATACGTTATGAAATTAGAAACAGTTTACTCTTACTGAGATATGTTTCAAAAACCATACAGACCTGCAAGTAATAGTTATTTATGTATCAAGGCACAGAAGTATAATTTTTTATCACGAATATTGAATTTAGTTGGCGAAACCCATAGGGCCGAGGAAAATAAACCATGTGACTGATAAAAATGAACTTCAGTGCCGAGGTACATATTAAGATTGATTTGAAATCTAAAATTCGAAAAAAATTGCAAAAAAATTACAATATAGGTTAAGTTTATACATCTGTCAGTTGTCAATTGAAACTGACAGTCAGTGTTACCAAACTCGCCAATGAAATTAACGTAAATAACACTCAAAATTATGTGTTTTGTCCTCAATTTCGTCATCGGAATTAATTTTGTTTCATGTTACGTCCAAATTTACTATAGTTCGTCAATATATCTGCCAAAATTATCCTACTTGTACAATAATTATTTCACGGTTACCAACACTGAGTTGCTCAAAATCGTCGTATAATGGGTTACTTTAGTGACAATTTCTGAGCTTTTAATGACGATTTTTGAACACTTTAGTGCCGATTTCAAATCAAACTATTATCAATCAATTCACATAAACGACATAATGAAAGCAGTGACATTTATTTTAATCGAAATTTTTGAGACATCACAATACATACCTTACATTTTGTGCATAAAAATTATAAACATGTGAAAGAGTACACATTTTTATTTATTCATTTTGTTTATTTTCTCTTTAAACTATTGTTAAATTCTCGCTGAAATTTCAAACTTGCATCCTTCATTCTAATTCAACATATTATCAAGTAAGCCATGAAAAAACAGACTCCACCCAGAATCCCTTGCGGCTACATTTTATCATATAAAAATAAAGACTCTTTCAGACTTTTTACGACTTTATACAGGTATCTTCCCTTAGTTCCTTTATCCCGCAAAACTTCCTAAAAACTTTTTCCGAAGAATCTTTAACACTACCGAAAAAAAAAACATTATTAATTAAAGTGAGTGAATCAAAGAATGAAACCGATTTCATGTTTTCATGACCTAGCATTATCTTCAGCTATTTTTATATTAATGATTAATTAACCTAGTTAGAAACGAATGTCGTAGTGTTGTAGACGCAAGAAGCAGACATGAAATGAAGCATGAAATTTTCATGCTTTGTCCTTGTTGGACTGAGTATCAAGTTGCATGAGAAGATGGCACGTGCTGTTTCGATTCATTCATTTGTGAATTATGCTGCATATGTTTTAGTATGATGCAGGTTATGCAACAGTTGAATGCTCATGTGATGATTATTTTATTTTATTAGCAATGGCAACTTGTGAGTTAATATTATAGCGTGATGATTGTATTTCATTGTAAAAAACTGGTGTGGGCAATAAGCGACTTTCTCATACATATGAATCTGGATCTCATATGTAGCTACTATGATGATTCAAATCGTTTCATTCATCGTAAAATACATTACAATTTAGTAGTAATTTGGCTCAGTAAATTAATTTTAAAGTTTTGAAAATTCTCCGATTTATTCAATTTTTATCGAAAATAAATATAGTCACCTATGATTGTTTTGATTTCTTCCAAGCTAATTACAACTAAATTGTAATGTATTTTACATCGTTCCATTCAGAAAAATGATATCTTTCGATTGGTACTACAATCATTGTTGTCAGATAGAACACCGAGTAAGAGCAAGCAAAAAACTGATTTCCCATGTTAATCTCCTATGTACAACTTTAAGACACACACACAGTGTATATATATATATATATATATATATATATATATATATATATATATATATATATATATATATATATATATATATATATATAATTTAAATGTGAAAAGTTGGAACAAAAATGTGTAACAAATTCAAAATATTAACACTTACGACCTTACCTATTTCAATAAATAACTTTGGAAAGACCTCTGTCCAGAGAAATTGGACCAGGTATGGACAAATTTGACTACAAAACTGACGTATTATCTGCTGACATCAACAAATCTAGTCAATTTTCATACTATTAACTTACAATTAAGTTTTTCTCGAAATTGAAAGCAAATAAATAAATACATCATCACACCATTTAGACATTTCGTGTAGGGCACTCTGCTTTTGCAGATACATTTTTGCGAAAGAATTTCGTAATCAGCAGTCAAGTCATGGGTCCGCAAAGATATTACTGGAGGAGGCTTCACCGGTCCACAGTGGAAAAGTTAAAATAGAAACTGACAGTTGTAGGATTCGAACTAAGGATCTCACGAACCATGTTCCAATTCGTTACTATGGAGCTATTTACCCCTAAATTGGAAGCAGATACAAGAAAATGTCAAATAAATAAATATTGTGACGGTTCATAGTTTTCGGTAGTGAGTTTTTAACAGTTTTTGGGCTTCTAGTATACGATTTCACTATTTTCACGATGACCTCTGTTATGACATCATTTCTAAATTTCATATTTAAAATTTAGAGCTGATTAAAATTTAGAGATGATTAAAATTTAGTAGCAATTCTTTAACCGGAAGTGGTAGTTTACTTGAAGGCCTACAAGGTTTTTCAAACATCCAAGTAAATTAATTATAAAGTATATTTTATTATAAATAAAAGGATATTTAATAATAAAAGTTACATTTTTTATTTGAATTATTGTTTCTATCTTGTATCGTTTAAATAAAAATATCATTGTTGATCTTGGAGGCGTAGTGGCTATGCCACTTAGTCTAGCAAGCCAGAAGTCATGGGTTCGAATTCCACTAAAGAGCATGATTGTTTGTGTTGTTTATATAAATTCATAATCATCCACTCTTTACGCGGTATAGGACCAAAAGCAATTAGTCCGCTTACCATCTTAAAAAAAAATATATCATCAATTTACCCATTATGAGTGTAGCACTTTGCTTACGAATATCTCGATAAGTGATATATTTTCTCTTATGAAGTGCGGTTACCGGTCGTCAAGTCATGGTCCCCAAAGGAGTTAGTGAAGAAGTAACCACAGGTGTAAATTTAAAATGGTAATTGTCGACTGTGGAATTCGAATTGAAGATCTCCCAATGCACAGTTCGCAAGTGGTAATGACCACGAAGCTATTTACCCTATAAAATATCTAAAATATTAAATCTAACCCCTAACTGTTAAAGTAATAAAGAAAATATCTAGGAGATATTTCTTAGCCTTAGAATTGAACAGCTTATTTCAGTTTAAAATAGTTTTCAAGTTGTTAAGGCGGGAGGTTATGTGCTGATAAATCAAAATTTAATAGAGGTATTGTGACATGTGAATATTTTTGATAGTGAGTTTCAACAGATAAGCACGTTTTAGAGTCACTAGAATACGATTTCACTATATTTACGATGATGTCTTTGTGCAACGATTATTTTGTCCACGATGGTTTCATAAGAGTGCAAGCTATCCCTCAAATAGTTCAAGATTGATTACACTTACACTGAATTATCACTGGCTGTTAAAATCAGATGTTGCTGCAGTAGTTTTTATTAGAGCGAACTGTTTTCTTAAGTTAGCGAAATATTGTCCTTGTCCGACTTTGGGAAATATGTCTATACAATAAAAAGCGTCTAGACATAGTAATAAGAAGTTTCCTAACTTGAAACGGATTATAAAACGGAGGATATCATTATTATCATCTTTCTTTTATTTCCTTACAACTTTCTTTACAAACAAATTCCTCCATTCCTGTAATATTCTACTTTTAAACGACATTATAATACGTAGGTAAACAAAAAGAAATAATGAAAATAACACCCACAAGCAATTCTATTATAATTTATAAAGAATGTAAGCTACAAACCCCGCACGTAAAAATATTTTTCGTATCGTCCCCTAATTCTTCTGTAATATCGGAATTCTTATCACATCGTAGAAATAATTTCAGCGGTCTAAATGCGAAGGTATTTAAGAACATTACTTTTTATTCTCGGTTTTTATTTTACTGTTTTCTTGAGAAACGAAATGTTTGAGATTTCTTAACCGAACAAAAAAATAACTCAATTGTACAACAATGTAAGAAATTGTCAGTTGGAAAAGTTTTGGGGCAGTCCTGAATATAAAAACGGTAAAGATGTAGAAACTTCGTACATAAAAGAAAATATTCAAGGATGTTTTTATAAGAATACTCAAAGGAAATACAATTTTTGAACAAATCAGTAAGTACCAATAATTCAATAATTAATTTAGAATAACATTATTGTATTTTGTATCTATCATAAAAGTTACAACTTCAAGCATATTATGAAATGAATACCAGAATCCGAATCTGCAATAATAACTGGATGTTACTATTTAAGATTATACATATCATATAAAAAAATTAAAATTTAGTCAGGGTCCCATCTTTAGCTAAATATATTCCTTGTACAGAAATAGTTTGTCGTGTTCCAAATTAAAAATTAATACAGTTCTAAATCTGAACAACAGAAGAATAATGTAGGACACATCCTCAAGTATTTCCTTGAAAAACACGACAATCAATAATTCAAAACAAATCACAATCAATTTAAAACCTCTTACTTATTAACACGCAATGTCAAACTGTTTTAAAAGCTTAAATCTAATCATCTTCCCATTTAATTAACACTACAAAACAACGCCAAATTCCTAAATCGCAGTTATATGCCCATAAAGCAATAAGCAAAATAATGCCCGAGGACATATCATTATCACATACACACATTTATAAAGTATGTTAGTACGTATGTGTAATCAGGAATGTTTATTGAAGAACCATCTTGCACAGTTGACTTTGATTACTAAAACACTCGATTCGTTTATGTCTCCTTGCGTACCAGTGACCGTAAAACTGTCAACAGTGAGAGAAAGAATCTAGGGTTACGACATAAGTTGTGAAGAATTAAATAGCGCTTTAATTACTTTATGATTTATGAAATATAAAGTCGTTACTTTTGTAATTTAAATGTTAATACTGACATTATATGATTTTTTCTACTTCGCTTTTATTACTAATTTGTTCCATTATATATTAATGTATGTTATACAGGAGTGTCATAAAAAATTAAACAACATGCGTATTTTTTTGAAGTTGAGGAAAACGGAGAAATGTTCATTAAAATTAAATAAATTTTGTATAAATTGGTGCACACCAAAATCAATTAATATTACTAATATTAAGATCGGTACAATTACATCAAGAAATGTAAATAACTTGTTTCAATAAATTAAATTGTTTCAAATTCCTGAAATATAATGTACGCTTGTACGCTTTTATGAACCCGAAAAATATACCTTATACAAATAGATATTGTAGGGCTCTTCTTCTTTGTCTAACACTTCATGTTGCTATGTAAAAACATGTTGCACAGTCTTTTCCAAAAGAGTATTGTTCAATTATTTAAAAATTTCTTTAAATTTACATACATAATATTTAATACAACTCATTTCTGTAAATGTATTATTATTTAACAGGTATTTATTTGAAAATAACTGAATGTTAATTTCTTTATAGTTTCAGCTTTCTAAGCGGAGTGTACAATAAAGACAGGTAGCCCAACGACTGGTTGTCTCTTTCAGCTCGCGTTTTCAACGTCAGTTGGCGTTCCAGTATTAATATATTTCAGTGGTTCAAATATGAATTAAAAATATCCATATTATAAGTATAACAATTGTGAAATCACTTGTATTACATTGTTATGACAATAGCCAGTTGATATGATACTTATTCATTTCAATTTATAATCAATTATTGTTTCAAATAAAAAATGAATAAAATTTACATATGTAATATTGAAATAGTCATAAAGGATCTAACCTAAAATGAAATGTAATTGTAAAGGAAAATTTCAAAGACTACTTAATATACTCAAGGATTTCAATTTAAATAATAAATTTTCATTTTGAAGTACCAAACATCATTATTCATTTTCCTTTTCTCATTAAAATTAATTTTGACGGAGATTCAATTTAAAAATAATTTTATCGCCTCATCAAATTTGAAATTAATAACATTATTCTTCTTTCAGAATTTTTAATTAATTGGGAGAAAAAGAAAGACATATTTTTGTTTTTTAACAGTAGCACAATAAATACGTATTTAGAGTACATTGAAATTAATTACATTTTTACGTTACATTTATTCTTTACTAAATATAATAATAATGTTTTTTACCAAATTTTGTTGGTCTAATATTGATCTTCAAAAGCCTCTTTCCTAGAGGCTGAATTACTTTAACTTGTTTTTGTTTTCTTCTTTTTTTGACTGTATTGTTTTTACACATAGAAAATTAATTAAGTAGTTGCTGTAAAAATGTTTTTAATCTAAGACGACCACAATTTGACATTAAACAATTATGTAGTTATTTTATTAATTTCTTTTATTTTTGAGTTTAGTTTATATTTATTAATTAAAATGTTATTGTTCCTTGATTATTGTACTTTCAGTAAACTTTTTTATAGACTTATCATTAACCGTTTTATTAAAATTTAATGGTAATTGTGAAAAAAGTGTCTCATTTTTTTTGTCCCGCTGTGTATATGTGTATCCAATATGATGTACAATAATGATTGAGTTCATGCAAACAAAATATTTATATCAGTAGTTTCATGGCCAAATATTACTGAAATTATATTTCAAAAAAAGTTTTTTATCACATTTTTTACTTCTAAAAGTGAATATTATTTCTCGCCAGGAAATCGATTGTGTTTTGTAACTCAACTGTATGGCAGTTCTGACGTATTTCTGCCAAGCATATTATTTCTTTTGTTTACGTTTGAATTTGACATTTAATTTAGATTTGCCTTTACTTGTTGACATTTAGCTTCATGTCCTTTTATAGACACTTTTTGTAGTATTTTCATTATTTAATATAAATAAATAATTTTTAAACCTACTTAATAATAATAATAATAATATATTATACACCGATGTTTATAATGAACGATATTATTCCCAATGACGTAGCTTAC
Source organism: Poecilus cupreus (assembly GCA_963942605.1). Lineage (NCBI taxonomy): Eukaryota > Metazoa > Arthropoda > Insecta > Coleoptera > Carabidae > Poecilus > Poecilus cupreus. Next base: position 3,578,034 of record OZ012725.1, on the reverse strand, counting down.
ATCACGTGTGAGGGTTTTAATCAGAGAATAATAATCATTATAGATAGTGAGTTGTACACTAAACATGATTTACGACTAAATTATTATCTTATATAAAATTCTACGATTATTAAATATTTTAACAAATTGGAAAATTATTGACATTTCTCTATCACCATAGTTACATCACAAAACATTACAATTATAATTTGCACAGAGATAATAATACATGCAAAATAATTATCTGATGAGTGCTGAAGAGCGAATAATGACCATTATTCCCGCATTATATTTCCTGTGTGATTAATATATGGCATTGTATAGCAATAATCCTACATTTAATATACATATTATACACTAGTCGTAAATAAGATAATTTACTGCAATTTTTAGATGATACAGAATTTAGCTTATTCATAAATATCTCACTTAATATATTATATTTTTTTCATCAAAATTAGATAGTTTAAGGTTAAGATTTGCCGGACCAATATAATAGTAGTTATTTACTTTACAAATGGACAAATTAAGAAATTACCCACGAGAGAAATTTTAGCACACGAAGCCGAAGGCTGAGTTTGATAATTTTATCGAGTGGGTAATTCCCCTTTGCCCACGTGTGAAGTATAACGTTTTATCCAACACCTCTTAATAAATGAAAAATTTATTAAAGAAATATTATTTGACAGTGACACATGCTTTAAATTATTAATACTATATTACGTACCGTGAACTGTAAGTGATAGTTTTTAGGTCAAGAATGTAGTTTGGGATGTCGAGACCCGTAGGGTCGAGATTTCCTAAACATTCGAGACCTAAAAAATCACTTACAGTTCGAGGTTAGTAAGATATTTTTTGCAATACCTGCGTAAATATAAGAAAAGGAAAAATAGGTATCAAAATTACCAGCTGTCAGATTGAGATTAAAAATAAAATTTGAATGATATATATTTACTTACCGTCCACCATGAACGGTAAGTTTCACTTACCATCCACCGTGGACGGTAAGTAAATGATGTAACCATGGAAACCAATTGTGCAATGAAAGTTCCACTTACTGTGTTTAAATTTTGTTATTAATGGGTAATTTACAGTACAGGTATTGCAAAAATTAAAATTTCAATCGAAGTAGTTAGCAAGGTTTTGTGTGTTATTATTATTGTTATAAATAAAAAAAATACTCACTCGTGACTTTCCTCAAAATTATACCCACTAGAGGTGTTGGATAAAATAACATATTAATCTATTTCTTTAAATTGCAGTAAATAATTTGAAAATTCAGTAAAACTTTTGATGCCCCATTTGCATGTCGCTAACATTTTTGGTGTTGCTGTTACATCACCGCGTCAAGTAAAGGATGATTCACAATCAAAATGAATGTATGACAGTAGCAGACTCGTGCTCCTAATTATTTAAAAATACATTATTCGATTCCGGGTAGCATGTGGATTTTCAACTGTCTGAGTAAAGTAAAACATCTGCACTTCAAATCACGGCCAGCGCAGACTTTGCATGATATTTAGTTTTGATTTAATTAAAGCTTGAGCTTCCGCATGCTTTGTCACAATATTTTAATTAATTATATTTTCGTGAGACGCAGGAATTGCTGTAGGACTATGCCAGTTTCAAATAAGTTAGATTTGATTTTGCTGAATGGAATGGCTGTACGAAGGCGGTGTTTTTGTTGATACAGAGAATGAAATTACTAATTGAGAGTGACATGGTTTGCGCAGGGCCGTAATTAAGAAACTTGGGAATTGCTACGCTGGGAAATATACTAAATATTACCTGCAATAATAAATTTATGCTTCTAAATTAATTGGCGAGAGTAACGAATCAATTTATGTGATAAGGACTATTTTTCAGTTGGATAGAAGAGTAACGTTGTATATTTTTTATTTGGTCTGACTGTTTTATTTATTTATAATGCATTTATTTTTGACGGAGAGATTCATCTGTTTTTTTGTCCATATTTATGTATATATTTATTGCTTTTAATATGTTGTGCAAAGAAAAAAAAATCACCTCCTGAAGAAGACGCACGTGGCGTCAAAATTAATCGAGGTAATTTTTTTTAACAATAAACCATTGACTGAATTCCAAAAGATATATTTATCATCAATTTATATGTTTGGTAAACAATTTGCCACAAAATTATATGATAAAAACTGCTGAATTAATAAAAATAAATAAATATAATAGTATGTTATTTAACTCGTATATTTTGCGGTAAATTTACCATAAATAAAATCATATGTAGCTGTCGCTTTTGTATCTAGTGAATTCACTTTGAAAGGAGCATCACAGCAATTTGTTATAGCGGAGAATTGCAAAAAAAAAATTAGCAAATATGCAAAGCTTAAAATAAAAGTTAACTTTACAATATTATAGATACACATTTCGCTAATAATCTGTAATTCAATTTACCGTTGATGTGACGTCAATTTGGTAAACCATAAATTGAAGTAGATCTTACCGCTTTTTGAAACTGACGTTTGTCAGATAACGGGCGATATAACCTATATTTTATATTTACGTACAATTAATATCACGGAAAAATTTCAAATAAAACTATAGTTTACAGGATTAAAAATTGTATATATTAAAACAGAAAAGATTCAATTTTACCAACCTCTAAATATATAATACATAAAATTACAACAGATGATATTGATATCTATTTCTTTTTATATACGTCTATCTTCAAAATTTATCACCTATCTTTTTTCCTAATATTTAAAATAACATTTTTGTAAACCATAAATATTCATTGATTAAAAAAAATCGGATATTTTATTTTCTTTTTAATGCCCCTATATAGTCATTATAATGTAATTGGGCCAATTTGTCTGTTGCGTATCAAACTATACCTAGATACGGCCCTGTATAAAATTAGTAAGACAGCCATTAGTGATTAAGCGTTTATATCTTTATATCCCGCTGATCTTATCAAACAGTATTAATTTTTAAATCAAATAACTAATTTGAATAATAAATATTGACTTAAAAATTGGTCCTAATATCAAATATCAAAATAAATATGCAAAAAAAGAAAAGTAAAAAATGTAGATCATTTCTGTCAAATAAAAATATTGCTCCCTCATAAATTCTCCACCCTACGCCCATGCAGAGACTTTTATCTATTCAATAAGGTGCTCAAGGGAAATTACTCGACAAAAAAATTCTTTTGTTTCTCGTTTTGATCCCATGTCGCAATATTTAAATTTAAAAACACGCAGAGCAAACAGAACACATACATTTCACGATTAAAAATCAAGATTACCTGTTACAGCAAATTAAGTAATTAATATAAGACACAGTTTAGAAATATATGTGCAACCGGTAGCTTGTTTTGGAATCATTTTATCTGATACCATAAATTATCTACCTAACCGTTCTTGGTGCAGTGGATGGAACAGAATACATTACGACTTGATTTAATGATTTCTCCCAATATTTTTATTGATCACTGCACAGATCAATAATATTTATAATAATAACCTGTTCACACTTGGATTACATTCATATTTTATCTGATCAAAGCAATTAATTTTTAATTTGTCAACGGAATTGAAAACTAGAATGAAACTGGCTCGTTGGGAGCATACCAATAATAGCAGAAAACGTGGGTTTTCTTAATTATCTCGCCGCTAATAGCTTCTTTGCTGGTCGCTAGTACTTCAAAAAAAATCTTATACGTTTTGCGAACGTGTGAATTTTCTTATATAATATTTGAAATATAAAATTGTACACAAGCAAGAATCTTTGACCAAGAATACTTTGAAATGAATTTAATAATTTGTTATCGTTTTATCATTTGTTTTAAACTTGTTGGAAATTTGTTAACATAATTTATAATTTCTATTTATAGTTTTTATGTTTCTTCATGTATTATATTGTACAATATATACCGAATGATTCATCGGTCTGTACTTTATTTTAATTCTTTTATTTTAAGTTATAGAATAAACTTCTTCAAATAAAATATATTTAATATCAAATTGTCTCTCACTTTCCGTACATATATAGAGAAAACGTGAATAATTTCTTAATAAATTTTAGACAGTTTTTACTTTTTCATATTATTCTTTTTGAAGTGAAACTAATTTACTATCAAAATCAGCAAATATTTATAGATTTTTCTATTAAAAACTATAGTTATATATTGCTGCTCTCGAATGGAGCATTATGGTAAGTTTATGGTAAGTAGATAAACAATGGAATATCAAATATATTTTATCCAACACCTCTCAATAAATGCTCTATAACTATGGCGATTTTAAACAAGAAAAGTAACAGATTACTCACTAGTGGGTATAATTTTGAGAAAAGTCACTAGTGAGTAATTTTCTATTTATAAAAATAATAATAACACACACCTTGGTAACTACTTCGATGGATATTTTAATTTAGAAAATTTAAAGCACTGTCAAATAATATTTCTTTATTAAATTTTTCATTTATTAAGAGGTGTTGGATAAAACGTTATACTTCACACGTGGGCAAAGCGGAATTACCCACTCGATAAAATTATCACACTCACCCTTCGGCTTTGTGTACTAAAATTTCTCTCGTGCGTAATTCCTTACTTTGCCCACTTGTTAAGCAAATAATTATTATTTGAAGAGTTTCATTCCATAACTTAAAATAAAAGAGTTAAAAAAGAAGAGACCGATGAATAATTTACCCACATTTGGTGTGGCACTCTATAAAATTAAATAAATATACAGGGTGTTTCTATATACTTCTGCATGAAACTTTAATGACATATATTGATTATAGAACAAAAAGATTTTTTGAATATCGCAAAAATTAGGGTATTTCATTCCCAGCGAACATTTTTAGTGTCACTGGTTTAATAGAACATTTAATTATGTATAATTATGTTACAAATGAAATAAAAGTATAAACACTTTTAAAAACATTAAACATTTAAACATTTATAAATTAAATAAAATATTATTCTTCGGAATGCAGTCATATATTTATTGAAGCTAAAAATCCGACGTTTCTGTCATAACTATGACCTTCCTCAAGGAAAATTTAGCGCTGTTTGACATATACATTTAACTTTTAACATGGAAATTGAAGTTGTACAAATAACAAAAATTGTCATTATATCATAATTTACTGAAATATTGTAAAATAATTTGATAGGGCTTCAAGTAAAGGCCATTTCCGGTTATTGGATTATCAGCAAAACTAAGCAGCTCTTCCCAAATGGATACAATTGATATATATATATATATATATATATATATATATATATATATATATAAAATATCAAAATTTTCTGTTTAGTAGTTTTTGAGAAACCGTAACTCCAGAAATCCAAACACACAAGCAGACAGACACGCACACAGACATCATCGCGAAATTATTAAAGTCGTATTGTAAGGACCCTAAAACGTACTCATCAACTGAAAATTCACTACTGAATTTTTAGCAATTTTTACAGGATGTGGCGGGAGATAAAAAATAGTTTTGTTTAAAAAACTACGCTTAGCAATATTTACTAAGTTTTCATGACGTAATTAATTATGGGTAAATTACCCCTGTGGTTAAAAAAAATTAAAATAAATCATTTACCACGATCTGCTAAAGTAGAGTGTCACACTCAAATGAAATAAATAGCATGATTTATTTTAATGTAATTTAAATTTAGCATCTATTTTTAATGAAACAAAAATTAAATTACTTTTAATTTATGCAAATTAAATGTAGTATCCAAAGGTTTATTACATTTGCTACAGTGTGTAAAATAAATATTGTTTCCAATTAGCAATTACCTATTTTACTTTACAATCCAAAAAGTTCAATACTGTGGACTTAATTATATTCCTTTGTATTTGTGGAACAAACGAAAATATTCAATAAATTTTAATTGCCTATATTTCTAAACAATTTTGTCGTGTAGTTTCTTTGACAATTTAGCTAATTTAACAAACTAAATTTTGTCAAAGTTACTTTATAACTAATTTAATACAAAATTAAAAGCTTGAGCGAATGTATATTTGTTGTTTTAATACTCATATTTCCGTAATTAAATTCTGACATTTATTAATATAAATGTGACTTTATGCGAATAGTTTCTTCTTTATTCAGCAACAAGTTAAACTTATTAAAATTACAATTTTTACTGCAAGTATTCCGTATTCTGCAAGTACCTAGAATAAATTAAAAATGATGAATAGTTTCATTACCGTAGAATTTTAACGATACAAACTATAAATGAGTTTATATTCATCCTGCTGATAAAAGCTGCACTCCTCTGCAGGAACTGCAGGAAAGAAAAATTGCTGCACTTAGTTCCGGTTAATTACAAGAACAAATGTTTATTGCAGATCTTACAACTTTACAACATTATACATTATACAGCTAAAATGCTACAAGGATCTAATAACACTTGAATTAAAATTATTTCATGCGCAATCACGTACGAGCAATCTTTACAAGTTTATTTCTTTATTAGTAGGTCAGAGATTCTACGATTATTTTCTGTCAAAAACCTACAAAAGTATTGTTTTCGATACCCTAATTCAACTGTTTCCTTATACAGCATTATAAAAAGCATTAATTCGAAATCGATATGAGAATAAATATATTTCGTATTGACTGAAAAGTTCTATAAATTTGATGTGAAATTCTTACCTTATATGTTGTCCTTTTAGCAGCATTTTGGCTACACACACACAAACACAAATTCACTAATTATTTTAACATTTCCATGTTTGATTTCACTGTAAATTAAACTGCTGTCATTTATTTTGCCGGTAAAATACAAAAAGTAACTTTGAATTCTTTTGTGGGATTTAAACTAATAAAAAATATTATTTTTTAATGGCTAAATTATTGAAAATTTCGTGATGATTCTTCAATGTTTCGGCAGCTTTTTAAATGGGTTTGTATTAGTAGGCGTCGCGTACTGCCGTCGATTGAAGTGACGACTCCGCGTCGGTCTGTGCTTGCTTTGCGTTTCGCGGTCCGGCGCAGACTAGCAAACAAAACACAATCTAAGCGCCACTAGATGAAGCTCAAACGCGGGATTGGATCATCGACCTGCGTATACTCACGTGGTTTCGGATTTGATCGAAGCTTACCATTGGAAATTGGTAAAATTATAGAATTTATAAAACTGTCGATGATGGTCTTCAAGACCAATTGACTTAAAAATATGTGGAACTGTTGCAGTTTGGCGCCAAATGGACGGAATAAATACTCACTAAGTTCACCTTTATTTTAAAAAAAATTTTCGTTGAAGAAAATTTTATTTTGTTTAAATTTCAGTATATATTTGCCCTTGGATGCGTTATTGCAAATAACAGTATTTTTTCAGTGGTACTCAACGATGATGTTCAAAATATGTTTATGTGGAAATTGTCTGTAGGTAAGCTCGCTACGCTCGAACTTTTATCAAACCCTAAGCCTACACAATGGGGGTCTTTCACAATTTTTTTATTTATTTTTTTATGAAACTTTATCTATATTGAAGACTATCTACACTTTTAAAAAGTCTTAATTGTTATTCATTAATCCACAATGATTTTTTTTAAATGTTGTGACGTCATAGTAGAGGTGTTGCTGGATGTAAAACAGTAGAAATTTAAATAATTTTTGTTAAATAAATGTTCTATTTTATTGTAATAATAATAATAAAATAAGTAAAAAAATATATGACAACAATAATTTAGAATCTGTACTGTTTTAAATCCAGCAAGACCTCTATTATGACGTCACAACATTTTTTAAAAATCATTGTGGCTTAATGAATAACAATTAAGACTTTTTAAAAGCGTATGTAATCTTCAATATAGCTAAAGTTTCATAAAAAAAATTTTAAAAAAATGTTGAAAGACCCCATTCACGCTCGACAAATACTAAATACTAAAAATACTCTAGTATTAAGTACAAGTACTCAGTAATCAAATGTACTTTAAAGTACATTACTAGTACTTTGATAATTTTCATGGCAAAAGTATAGAATACTTTTAAAATACTCTTCCTACTTCCGACTACTTATTTAATTTTATAATAAACACACCATAAAAGTTAATGACGTTTGACATGGTATGAGTAATGTTTGCTATTACTTTTTCATTATGTTTACTGCTTTATATCTAGGGTTATTTCCTTCTTGCATTATTATTTTCCTAGCCCTTGTTTGCATAGTTTTCCCTAGTTGTATACCTACAGATGATAAATTAGCTTTCTTGAAAAGATTGTGTAGAGAAAAATCTCATAATTTAAATCTCTCATAAAATGAATTACATTAAGAAGAGTGCGAAGCACAGAACATAAAACTTCATTAAGAATGAAGTTTCTTGAGTACGTGTTTTAAATTTTAAATTAGTAAATTACCCTGAATAAAATGAAATGAATACTAACCCAAATATATTAGCATACTTTATCGATTAAATCACTCATTTTTATCAATTTTAAAATGTGACACCTCTCAATAAATGCTCTATAACTATGGTGATTGTAAACAAGGAAAGTAACAGATTACCCACTAGTGGGTATAATTTTGAGAAGAGTCACTAGTGAGTATTTTTTTATTTATAACAATAATAATACACAACACCTTGGTAACCACTTAGATTGACGTTTTAATTTTAAAAATTTTAAGCATATATCATTGTCAAATAATATTTCTTTAATAATTTTTTTTATTATTAAGAGATGTTGTTATACTTCACACGTGGGCAAAGTGGAGTTACCCACTCGATAAAATTATCACACTCAGCTTTCGGCATTGTGTGCTAAAATTTCTCTCGTGGGTAATTCCTTACTTTCCCCCACTTGTATAGTAAATAACTATTCCCCCTTCAAAATATTTCAATTTGATACCAAACTTGAAAGAATTCTTAAAGCTATCATAAAAACAATCGACGAAAGCTAATAAGTTTTCTTTTATATATATTTTAGTAGTGTTCTCATCTAAGAAACCTTGAATTTGAAAACAAACTTGAATAGATTCAATAAGCTATTATAAAAATTGCTTGACGATTGTTCAAAATTAATGTTTGACATTTTAGTGTTACTCTCCTGTTTTCTTTTCGAAACCAAATTTGATAGATTGATTTAACTTGAGTTAGAAACAATTGTTAGTCGTTCAAAATTAATTTTTGATATTTGAGTTTAAATCACCTCTCTATAGAACCCCTAACTTGATAACAAACTAGGTTTAATCTGTATTAATTATATGTTATTTTCTAAATATATCTAAACATTTAATAGTTAGTTTTTCCCTAAACTGGAAACTATTTAAAACTTTTTTAGCAGTTGATTTTATATTCGAAATAAACAGAATTTATTGTTTTGTGTGTTAATTAAACTTCCTCTTCCCATTTTACAATAATTACCAAAATCAACTCATTTCTTCACATTGTTACGAAACATTTAATTATATAGTTTCACTACTCTATCTTTTTTTATCGTGAGTTAATAAAAATTCGGGCATATGTAGATTCATCCATCCATCCTCTAGCTGCTCATTCATCCATTCATCCAATCGCACAGACTTATTGAGAAAATGATGAAAAATGTTATAAGAAATATAGGTTTTTCGGTGCTTTAATAGCTATTAGTATATTTAGAGCGCAAAATTGTATTTTGGTGACGAATTAGTAAAAAAAAGAAAAACAAACAAACTTTTACTGTTGCTGTTAAAAACGAGCGACAAAGTTGCTATTGGAAACGAGTGACAAAGTAAAATTCCTCAGAAAATATCAACTTTGCTTTGACAAATGCAAGCACATAATTAACTTTCTATAAGAGTCTTCGAAATAAATAGTTCAAATTGTAAAAATATAATTCTGTATTTCGTACCTTATTTAATGTATAATAAAATATTTAAATATTAAGCTTCTTTTCACTAGAAATTACATATTTTAATTATCAGTCATTGTCCAGGAAATCTTAAGAAATTTTACAAAACCTATAATTGTTGAGTTTTCTTATATTTTAGAAATCACAATTTCAATCCAATTGATTATAAATATTATGAAACAACCTATTAATATTTGAATTGACACCTAATAACAATTCAGAATCTACTTGTCATTGTTGTATAATAAACAGGCAAGAATAACATTTAGCCAAGTATTTTTCACGACTCAGCGGACGCTATATAAATAAGATTGAATTCAGCATACACGAGGCACAGATACGAAGTGTAGGCGTCATACAATTCGAAATAAGAAGTTCCGCATTTTATAAATGTGATGCAAAACCCGCGTATGACGAGATGTATGCTAATAAGCTCAGCTCAGTAACGTCTTGGTGATAATTGGGGCAAAAAATTGGCCTGGTTATTACTTCTGGCGCCGACATTTCATTCTTTTTGTTTTCTTTGCTTCACTTCAAGTTTAAGCACTTTAGGAATAATTTAATACTGTTTGTCTTGAACTTGGAAGACGTAAGTACAACATTGTATTAATAAGAATAATGTTTGAGAACTAGCAATTTATTTATACATGTAATTTCTCAAATCTTTCATAAAAAAAATGATGAATGCTTAATGAAGATTTATTCTAATGTGAGTATGTTTCTAAGCTGATTTCCTCTTCAGCTTCTTTTCAGCTATTAGCTAATATACTCTTATGTCTTCAATGTTACATCTGAAACTATTATTAATGCTATCGTTCTAATTCAAAATTTACATTGTATGTCCTATAATGCATAAATGAATTCATCACTTGGTATTATTTTTAATAATCTACATTTCTGTTAATAGAGATGTAATCAAAGAGATAATCTGTACGTGATGGCGTTTGTTGTTAGCTGTGAGAATTATAGATCGTATATTCCATATTGCTATGTGTTTAGTATATTCATTTTTGCAATACCTGTACTGTAAGTTACCCATTAATAACAAAATTTAAACACAGTAAGTGGAACTTTTATTGCACAATTGGTTTTCATGGTTACATCATTTACTTACCGTCCACGGTGGATGGTAAGTGAAACTTACCGTTCATGGTGGATGGTAAGTAAATATATATCACTCAAATTTTATTTTTAACCTCAATCTGACAGCTGTTAATTTTGATACCTATTTTTCCTTTTCTTATATTTACGCAGGTATTGCAAAAAATAACTTACTAACCTCGAACTGTAAGTGATTTTTTAGACCTCGAATGTTTAGGAAATCTCGACCCTACGGGTCTCGACATCCCAAATTACATTCTCGACCTAAAAACTATCACTTACAGTTCACGGTACGTAATATACTATTAGCTACTCTTTCTGAAATTTTATCAAATTAGGTCGTGTATAACTAATAACATTTTACTACATTTCCCCCGTTTCCAAAATAAATTGTCCATTCAAATTCAATTCATATCTCCCCCCAATAAAAACGCGGCAGCTCGGTCCGTTAAACTGAAAATAGGGTCCTTTTAATTCAGTGTCCTCTTTTTAACGGGGTATCCTTCAAAGAGATTCCGGCAAAACCGGAAAGGTTGCACAGGCGCTCTGGAGTCTGGACCGCGGTTCCGGTTCAAGCTCACAGAACGGTTTAACTATTTTATATGAAGCTCACTTCCAGCTAATGGAACTGAAATTAGCTCAGGATTAGATTCTGACTTACTGAGGATACTTCACTGAGAAATTAGTCACTGATATCTCGATGGAAGAAGGAATAAGATTTTTGCAGAGGAATTGATGTTTCTACATTTTAAAATTAAGGTAAACATAAGCGTCGAAGAACGAATCCTTTATTTTTAAAAAAACAACAAATTCTGTATTCTTCATTTATTTTCATGTTCTTCATGGCCCAACCACCTCTGTATCCGTCAAAATTTCATGGATTTTTTACAGTGACTTATACATTGCAATGTCAGATGAAGTACATATTTTCGTTGGGTTCGTTCACTCCCATGAATTTTGTTTTGCAAATTCAAATTTGAATAAATTATTTCTTACAATTATCCTTATCGAAAAACAAAACAATTATTACTGTGAAATCTTTTAAATTTATTATTTATATATAATTAGTATATTTATAATTATTATGATCGTCTATAACATACTAAGATTATTTTCCATTTGAACTTACAGTTTCTAAGAAACAAATAAAAATATACCAAAAAACACACAGATGAAGTACATATTTTCGTTGGATTCATTCACTCCCATGAAATTTGTTTTGCAAATTCAAATTAGAATAAATTATTTCTTACAATTATTCTTATCAAAAAACAATATAATTATTACTGTGAAGTCTTTGAACGTTCTAGTATTTATATATGTGGATGAAAAGGATAGCTACAACATTATACTATAAAAGAATATTAGTTGCAGTCTAGTTGGTCAAAAATTCAGAACTTTGATACTGTGTATCTCATTCCCATGAACGACTACAGTAATGCAAGTAATTCGTATATTTATAAATATGGTCTTACTAAGTTTATTTTCCATTTGAACTTGCAGTTTTTGAGAAACAAATAAAAATATACCAATAAAACACACTTTTTGGTATATTTTTATTTGTTTCTCAAAAACTGTGAGTTCAAATGGAAAATAATTTTAGTATGTTATAAGCGATCATATTCATAAATATACGAATCATTTACATTATTGTAGCCGTTCATGGGAATGTGTGACATAAATTTTACTACTTTGAAAATTATGTTCATGTATAATTTGCAAACAAAATTAGTTTTTTAAAATGTATTACAAAACTTTGGACTTTTATCTACAAATGTAGGTGTAAAACATTAAATGTTTCATTTATTATAATAATGATATATTGTAACAACTACAATATTACTACTTAATTTGACGCCAGTGTGATGAGATTAAATATTTCATTGCTATTTTAAGGGTGCCACTAACATTCAGGTTAAGAAATTCATATTATAAAATGTCTCTTTAGATGAGCAATGAACCACAATGTGTAATCATACGAAGTTATTCACAATTTTAATAATACTTTTAGATATTTTACGTATTTTGTTTGGTACTCCAAATTATAATTGAAATATTTACATAAGCTACGTATAAATAATATTGCATTTAATCAAAAATGCAATAACATATATTATGAAACGTTAGTAGAAAGCAAACATAAAATCGGTAAAATAGTAAATCATGAAAAAGTTGCACATCAATCACCGATATTCCAATATTTCCAACAAATAATCGCAAAAGATATTTCCGTTTACCAATATTGTTTCCAATATACGCTACAGGCTATAGGCTACAATTTTACAAATAAATAGAAACCAGTAATAACAAAACGAAATCAAATTCAATATCAGTCCGTATCACAGTGCACAATACTGTTCACAAAATAAAATATTGAATAATAAAAAAATACAAATCGTCTTTATTAGAATCGATTCGAGATTCTCGTCGTGTGTAGGCGAAACTAAGTTCCGCGCACACGCACGAAATATTCGAGAAATGTCAACATTACTGAAGTTTTAAGCAGTCCAGTTTGAAACTTTCCAGTTTTGAATGGGTCGCATTTACGCCAAGTTGGAGATTTTATAATTCCCTGAGTAAAAGTAGTGTAGATGTACATGAGTAGTTTGTTAAATAAATTCTTTTGAGTTTTGACTTTTTGAAGTTATGTTCTTCCTTATTGGGGTATTATGCTAATTTTATTGCACCAAGGGATTTAATGTTTTCAGCAGAATGCTCGCCCAAAAATATTGCCCTTATTTGAGCGCGTATTTAACAGAGCACAAACAATGCAGTTTGACTCAAGGTAGAGCGTATTGAGAAGAACCAGCCTTCGTCTCTCCAAGAGCTCAACAAAATGTTTAGCAATGGGAGCTGTGACCAAATTAAATTTTTACTTTCTTATACAAAGTATAAGGAAGTATTGGAATCAAGAAAAAAATCATTCAGGAGATTTTTGCGGAAATACATATTTTGACGTCCACTGAATCCGTTGAGACCAATTTCTCAATGATGTCTGTGTGTGAGGATGGATGGATAGATGGAAAAACCGGAAGAGGAAGTTTACTGAACACACAAGACAATAAATTCCATTTTTTTTTTTAAATAGAATCAGCTGTGAAAAAAGTTTCAAATGAAAGATGTTGTCAAGAGTATTTGGAATATAAAATGTTATTTGCACTTTTCTTGTACATGCTTTTAATTTTGAGAAAAACTAAATTATGTTTTTAAATTTCAGTGATCTTAGTTACATTGGGAACAAAAGCTAAAATATTTTTTTACATCTATGTGTCAAACGCGTCAAATAATTGTGAAGTGTCAAAAATATGTGTCGTTTTAAATATTATAAAAGCAATAATTCTATTATTAGTTAGAAAGTTTTAAGGACTAGATATTAATAAATATTTTAAATTAACATCATAGCTGAGAACACAAAATTAAAGGTATAATTTCTATGTCAAATAATTGTCGCAAGGAACAAGACATACATGTTCAGTTGGTTTTATTTGTATAAGAAAGTAGTGTGTTGCCCACACCAGATTTTTTTATATTAGTCCAGGGAATAGATGCATTTTGTCTTGCAGAAGATAAAGTAGTTCACTTTTTTAATACTTATAGATCGATGGTCCCTTGGTTAAGAATCCAAGTTTTTGACCTGATAAAATTACGTACATTTTTTTGGTTTCGTTGATTATCTCTTAAATGGTTAATATTACGTAAAAAACTGTTATAAACGAAAATTTTATAAACATAAACATAGTTCAATGCATGCAATTTGAATAGAATCTATCTGTAAGCATTGTTATGTTTTTCTATTTTTTTTTTCTCCTTTATGAGTTACACATCCATTTATCCATACATTATACATCCTCACTGACTATGTATATAGAATAGGAGGAACAGATATAAAATTATCCTCTCAGTGAAATAAATAATTAATTGATTTTTTTAAGGTATTATTTTCCACTGTGGAATTTTATAATTTCAACTTTATGAATAACATCAAAATCAAGTCCAAACACAAGTAAAAAGTAACTAGAAAGTGTACCTACCTCCAAAATTGAACAATGGCTTTAGATCATTTTCTACATCCTCAACAATCATTAATCTCAATCACTTATTTCACGTCGATACAACCCGAAAAGTGCATAGTTTAATTAATCTGACAAAGCATCATTACCAACAACACGAATCTGCTACGATGTGTAATGAATCAACGTTTGATTATCCTGTCATTCCTAACTAATTACCAGTGATAATTAGTGAGATTATCTTGGTAAAGGTGTAAATTTAAAGCGTGGGAGTAGTGCATGTTTAGCGACAAGAAGTAGGTGTTGTAATATTACTGCCGATAAAGAGTTACTGTTTGCTTTGGTTTATGATGCACCGCCTTCTGTAGAAGATTAAATGTTGCTTGTTAATAGTTTGTCCTTATTTTTGTTGTCTCTTCTGGTTGTTAATGTTGTTGATTTAAAAGCTATTGTCTAAGTAGGGAGTATTTATTGTTGGTTTCAGTTGTTAAAGGTTAGAAACTTTGTAGTATATTAATTTGAGTTGGATTTCTCGCTTTAGGTAATAAAGTATTTTATATCTTTTGAAATAAAGATATTGCTCGGTAAAAATGATTAGCAAGTGATCAACGTATTGCTGGCTAATTATTTTCCATTTATCACACCTCCATAAATAAGTTGGAAAAGCTTTCAGAACTCGTAACAAATAAATAAAGATTATTAATAAAAAATTTACAAAACTTTCTGATGATTCGCCCTGGTTTTTTATAGTTTTCAAATGTTTAACTTGTGTTTTGCAAACATCACCTCGACTCTTACTAAGCTAGCCTAGTTCTGGTCATTTTCCTGGACATATATTTTGATTACATTGTTTATATTATTTTTCATTTGTACCTGGAATAGCAAAATGTTAATATTTGTACTCTGTTAGACTGAATTACGTACCTGTAAATTAAATTCGTTTTGAGTTGGTTATGTTTACGTTGGAAATGTATTTCACCAATAACCAATAAGATATTTAAAGTAATGATGATTTTAGAGATCGAGACAAAGATTAATTTAAAGCATTATTACAAAGTGTTCATTTATTTTTTATTTACTTACCTCCTCCGGATCGCTAAGAAGAGTGTTTTAAGACTCCAGAGTGACTAAAGACGCTTTACGTATGTGTATCGTACAATATTTTATCTATGATATAATGATAAAACCCAATAAATATATTAAAAAATACTTTTACTTATGAATTAGGATCACAATATTAAATGAGAAGTTTGCCATGATAACATTTTTGCAAATTTGGTGTATTTAAAATTTTTAATCACTCGTTGCTCGTGTTACTAAACAACCGTTTTACAAACTCAAAACTAACAACTAAACATTAATTTTACACACTATCATAGATAAACATATTTAATTTATTAGTTCACGAGAAAATCTCGGCAACAAGTAATTAAATATTGTTTTTAATCATTACACATTCAATATTATAAATATTGTTGAAAAATATTTTCATTACGGTTCGTGGAAGTGCGTTAGGTGCGGATTTACGAAAAAATATTGTGATCCCATTATGACAGTAAAACTTATAAATATCTATTGAAAAATTATCATTTACCTAAAAGTACAGTGCAGTACATACCGTATGTCTGTCTTAAAGGTGTACATAGGAGATTAACATAGGAAATCAGTTCTTTGCGTGCTGTTACTAGGTGTTCTACCGGACAACAATGATTGTAGTATCAATCGAAAGATATCATTTTTCTGAATCAAACGATGTAACACATTATAATTTAGTAGTAATTTGGCTCAGTAAATTAATTTTACAGTTTGGAAAATTCTCCGACTTATTAAATTTTTAGCGAAAATAAATATAGTCACCTATGACTGTTTTATTTTGATTTCTAGCAAGCTATTTATTTGACGTTTAAAAATTAATTTACGGAACCAAATTACATCTCAATTGTAATGTTTTTCACATCGTTTCATTCAGAAAAATAATATCTTTCGATTGATACCACAATCTTTATGAATAACATCAAAACCTTAAAGATAGACACACGGTATGTATTGCACTGTACAGTATAGATAAGTACAAGCCTGTTAGTCAGCATAGACTTGATTAAATGCAGTGAAATAGCAAATATAAATTCGCTTTGATTTCAGTAGTGAGAATTTTGTTTAGTAGTGTAGATGTGCATCGTTTCCTGGGCCATTTTCTACTCTACCAAATGTAAGTTTCTCTTTATTGTACACATTTATATTGTTATTTTGTCTTCATTTCCTGGAAGAATGTAAAACATCGCTGAAAATATTATACACTATACACTAACCTAATAAAAATCAAATGAAATAACAGTTTATTCAAGAAATTACATAAACTTGCAAACAATAGTACAGTAGATAATACAATGACAAATATCTGCACAAACTAATTTACAAAATTTATTATCATTGATTTAGGGAAGCAATGATTTATTTCATGAATATGTGTTTAGCATTCATCTTCTAGATTTATTTGATTTGTTTCGAAATCATTTAGAATGTTTCCAATATTCTATAATAAAATAAAAATAAATAATAATTACGAACAAATGAACATAAACCTAATTACCTGCAACATTGTTGGTACATCTTGATTTTCTCGGTTTATGCAAGTGGCTAGCATGTCATACAGTAATTCCAATTGTGTTACAGCCATATATTTAGTCGTCTCAGAAACTGTATGTCGGAATAAATATTTTATTCTTTCTACATGAGATACTACAATAAAATATTTTAATAATAAGATTCCAGAAGTGTTTTGAAATAGTACCTTTTGAATCGCCAGGAATGATTAAGTCATTTAGACTAGGGCTTTTATGACTACGCCTAAAACTATTTCTAAATTTTGTAGTGTTAGGTCTTTTCGGATGTGAACAACTAGGGCCTTCTAGATCTTCTGAATAATTTTGATTTACGTACTTAGTTTCAATACCATTTTCTATGCCCATTCCATTAGATATCATCGTTAAAGATTCTTGAATTTTTTTGGCGAAATTGTATAAAGGAGACCAAGTATTTTGAGATTTTTGCAATTCAATCAAACTTGAAGGTTTGTTATATAAATTAGTATAGCTAGTTTTTCTAATTTTTTGAGGCTCTTCATTATCTGTGGAACTGCGTTTTCTTTTTAATCCGCAATCTGCACCTTTTAATTAAAAAGAAGCAAACATTACAAATACGATTTTATATTGTGAATTTCTTTGGTACTTTTAGCCTTTTCAGTTTTAGATTCCTCAGGTTTTTTTAACCTTTCATTAGCTTTACTTTTTATTCGACGTCTGTTACGCGTTGGTACAGTTTCTTGTGAGTAAAAAACTGGAGCTACAATATTTTTTGAATCTCTTAAAAAGTTTTTACATTTAATTAAGGCATTTTCCATAAATAAACTATGGAAAAAATTGCCTCTTTCGTCTTCATTCGGATCTTCCATTACATATATTATGCCACTGGGTTCACGAAAGAAATTTGTTAGCTAAAAATAAGTTTATTAAAGTATAATATTTTAAAAAATATCAAATTGCATACACAAGCTGGCAAATCGTTAGTAGCGGTCGCAATAATCAATAGCGGTAAACCAGCATGTAAATCTTTCAACATAGAAATTAAAACAGCTCTTGTACTTTCTCCCACAATGTTCCACCATTCATCCAGTTTATATGCAAGTACAATCGACGGAAGATTCATTCTGGCTTTAGACAATTTCTGAGAAACATATTTTACAATCTGTACAATAAAAAATTCGAATTTATAGTTATAGGAATTTAACCTGTACACAAATTTCTTCAGCACTACAGTCTGCACATCTATAAAGAGCTTGAATGTCGATGATATAATATGGTAAATGCTCTAACGCGTGCAGAATGGCTGGAGCCATATGGGTGTTATGTCCTTGATTGGGATCTCCGATTAATAGCAGTCGCCCTGCATAGCTTTTTGAGCCCATGTTGTATCTGAAATATTTCGATAACTAAGTTTTCATTATCACTAGGAGTAAAAGGAATAAATTCAAGATTACACACATTGTAAACCAGTCTAACTTAAAAATATCAAATTTATACTAAAAAATCTGTTGTGGGCAGCACAATACCTCCCGCCATTGATTTGTTGATTTTATTCCTTTTGTTTTAACTAATGATGCTAATTTTGTTATCGGAATACATATATAGATATTTTCTTTGTTAGGGGTTAAATTTAATATTTCACATTATGTTGAGTAGGTAAAAAAATAATAAATTAGAGGTACTTGAATGTTGGGTCAGTAAAATGGGGGCTCTTGTTCTGCAACTGCAATACCACTTGATTCAATTGTCTTTGCAGTAATGGCTGAATCGCAATTGATAATCGCCTTATTGGATTTGCTTCTCTGCTACTTGAGGGCAAAATATTACAGCGTGCGGTTATAAAATCACTTTCTAATACCTATAAAGCAAATTAGTAACACTTTCTTACTGCTTTATTATATTTAAAGTACTTTTAAATTTCGCATCCTTATATTTATTTTAGAATTATGAATGTCAGGATAATTTCTTCTCAAACAGGACATGACAGCTTCTGAACATAATGCTTGAATATCCGAACCACTGTATCCAGATGTGATATCTGCTAAATATGATATAAATGAGGGTTTTGGTTTAACAGTCCATGAATTAGTATAAACCTATAAATTATAAGCCGAATTATTTTTTATTTTATACACAATTATTTATGTACTTGAAATATTTCTCTGCGGGCATTATAAGCAGGCAAAGGAAAATATATCTCTCGATCAAAGCGGCCAGGTCTTCTTAAAGCAGGATCAATCGCATCTATTCTATTGGTTGCTCCAATGACCACAACCCCTGGTAGTTTGTCCAAGCCGTCCATGAGTGCAAGTAGAGTTGCCACTACACTAGCATGTACCTGATCTTGTCTCGAAGATCTAATTGGAGCTAAACCGTCCAGTTCGTCAAAGAATATTATCGATGGATGACAATCTGCAGCCTAAAGTCGTTTTTGAGTATTTTCATTACTGTCATTAATGTGGATAAATAATAATCGGGGATACAGTCAACTGTTTTGATTTCTGCAAGGCAGACGTTCCGACACCACTTGTCTTCTTCGGGGCTAGTAGGAAAATCTGTTGTGGGCACCACAATACCTTCCGCCATAGATTTCTTATCAAACAATGCAGCAACCCGGACCACCACTATCAAAAAACGCTCATCCGAAAATATCAAAATATATTTTTTCTTTGACGTGTTGTAATTCATAAATGGTGACAGTAAGAGGAAGATATTTCAAACAATAATTGTAGATAATACTATTTGAAACATTATTCTAATAACAAAATTTTTATTAAACCATAATTTACTGAAATATTTCAAAATAACTTGCGGTTATTGGATTATCACCAGCTCATCAGCTCTTCCAAAGGGGATACTATTGATAAATACAAAATATCACAATTTTCAATTTAATAGTTTTTGAGAAACCGTAATTCCAGAGATCCACACAGACTGACAGACAGACAGACACATACACAGACATCATTGCGAAACTATTGTTATTAAAATCGTATTCTAGGGACCCTAAAACGTGCTCGTCCACTGAAAACTTACTACCGAATTTTTAGCATGATTCCTATACCTCCCTTATAGGATGTGGCGGGAGGTAAAAAGTCTATAATAAAACTATATGTGCATACTAATAATACACCTAAAATGAGTTTTATTTCTGTAAACACAGAAAAGTCGTGACAAATAAAAAATATAGCTAAAAAATTCAGAATTAATTCTGAAATGTCAACCTTGTAGAAAATAGACAGTTGACTTTATCCCCGACTATTATTATCCACCTCACTGCTCCAGGCTCCATCTTTATATAATTAATATTGTAGTTTACCTCTTGAAAAAGTGTCCGAAGCTTCTCCTCTGATTCACCGCACCATTTATTTAAAATGTCCGCTCCTTTCCGGTTAAAAAATGTTATTTTTCCATTGAGATCTTTGCTGCATTCTTTAGTTAATGCACCAGCTATTAAAGTTTTCCCAGTACCTGTTGAAAGCTCATAAGTAAAGCTGGCATAATTTTATAATTTTTAAAAAAAACCTGGTGGTCCGTGAAATAGTACACCTCGTGGTGGACGAATTTTGAACTTGTTATAAACATTTTGATATAATAAAGGGAAAATAATTAATTCTTTTAATGTTTTGATTTGATCTGTTAACCCACCAATTTCCGAAAATGAGACGAAATTTTGAAAATTTTTTGTAGCTGAGTTGACCTTTTTCATACTTTTCTTTTTAGTAGCCATATTCTACGAAAATAGAAATAATAGTGGCATATGTCAAGTCTTTTTGTTAACTTGTATAAGTTCGTAAAAACTTGGATTTATATTGGAGAAATACTCACCTAAAATTATTATGTCTATTCCATACAAAAATTTTCACTAAAAATTGAATTTAGAAGTAGAAGTCAAAAACCCATGTCAAACAAACAAAATTATCTATTCGTACTGCAAAACTTTGTTTGATCTTTTCATAACCTTCTTATAAAATATTCAATAATTATCTGAAAATAAAGAGATGGAAAAAAATAATAAAAACCAATGTATGAAAAATGCATTTCGGACCATTTATTTAAAATAAATATTAACAAATTACATGTAATATTCACAAAAATTGTGTAAATTACACGTAACTCTATCAATACGTGTATCTTTGGCTATTGAAATATTATTTAATATTTATGCTCATTTTAATGTACTATATTACATATCATGTTCAATTCAATCTTATTATTAATCATTAAATCTGATAAAATATACATAAGTACAATTATAAAAATGTTTATTATGAGACAATTGTTTATAATTTTTGAATTCTGAACAAGAGCAACATTTTAACATCCAACATCAATAAAATTTTTGAGTAAAATGAAACAATTAAGAAGTAAATTAAATCTATTTCTTACTGGAATGGTTAACAAAATAATAATGGTGCTTGTTATATTTCACTTATAATAAATTAGTATGGGTGTGTGTCGTTGTAACAGCCAAATATGTTCTTATTTTTCCTGTATGTACAATTACAAAAATAATAAAAAGAAATTATTTTTTGTAAAACGGTAATTATAATTAAGTAGAGATATTCTGTTCTATTGAGCATAAATAAAAGCACTACTGTCCTTTAAAAATAGCCAAATACCGTACACCAAAGAAACAATTTGTGGCAGTAATGTTTACAAACATTAAATTATATACATTTCACCCAAAAATCATATATAATATTTACGCTCAAAATCAACATTACGTATCAAAAATACTAGAAGTAGGCCTGGCAGTGTCTATTAAAATTTACTAAACCCTAATTTCGAACACATGTAATATAAACTAAACTCTCGTACGGTAAAAATAAATATATTGAAAACATCAGGTTGACTTATGATTTTACGAGTTCAAATCACGTACAATAATTATAATTGTATTGTTAGAAACGGACAAATTTGAGATTTGATAATAAATAACAAGTTATAAAATGGCAGTGTTTACTCGTACTTTCCTCTTATACTAGCTGGCAGGTGTTTGGCATCTAGAGGTAGACACGGATCGCAGCTGATTTTGTTCTTGAAATCTCGATATCTCCCTCAGCAAATCCTAAAGCGGATCAAAAACACAAAAATCGAAACGTTCTCTACATTTGAAAAGCATGTTTATACGTATTTGGTATTCATCGGCAGAGCTGGGAAAGATACTTTTAATAAATATCTAGATATTTTTCTAAGATACTTACATAAATTTGTTAAAGATACTCAAGTATCTAGATACTTTTTATTCTAAGTATCTTAAGATACAAATATTTCTTAAAAGTATCTAATATAAATACTTAAGATACTTTTAAATATTTTAGATACTTTTTAATATCTTAGATACTTTTAGATGTTTTAGATACTTTTAAATATCTTAAATATTTTGAAATATCTTAGGTACTTTTAAAAAATATCTGAGTAAATTTTAAATATTTATACTAACTGCAAACTTAAACATTAAAAAATATATCAGATATTTCAAAATATTTCACTGGCACATATCTTAAATATTTGCAAACAGATACTTAATTTTTAATAAAAGATATTTTTTACGATAAAAGATACTTTTTAAGACAAAAGATAATTTTTTTAAGATAAAAGATACAGATTCTTTTAAAAAGTATTTAAATAAAAGATACATTTTACATAAAATAGAATGTATCTAAGATAAAGTATCTTAGATACTTTTAGTATCTTAGATACTGTCGAATATCTTTTTATGTATGATACTCCCAGCTTTGAGCCTGCGTTGACTTATGCAAATGATGTTGTGTTGAGTGAAACTGAGGAGCATTTGAGGAGAATTGTGAGCATAAATGAAGTAGGGAAAGGTTTAAATCTGTTAATGAATATCGATAAATGTAAAGTGTTAGTGTTTGAAACGAATAATTTGGAGACTTATTGTAATGTTTCAGTGAATGATTTGATACTGGAACAAGCGAATGAATTTGTATATTTGGGTAGTATGTTTTCGAAAGATTGATGTATTGATTGGGCGATTGAAAGGCAGGTATCTGCAGCGGACAAGGTATTGGATGCTCTGGGTACACTTGCTCGAAATTGTTTATGAAATTTGTGGTTAGGTATGATTGATGATGTGTTGCGTAAACGAATGATTTCGAGTATAAAGAATAGACGAGTATGTATGAATGTGGTCGAGGCGAAAGTGGTGTGCCCGGATAAGAATGTTTGGAGGATGTGAAAGTGGTTCTTACCTGTGGCAAAGCATTCCGTTCGTGCGTCCTAGAAAACTTATTAACAACCCTGTTCAACTGTCCGTACAGATCCATGAGCGTGAGAATCGAGCAGCCTCGCGTGACAGAAACAGCATGAGTTAACACTCTATCTAACTCTTGTTTATCTACAATAACTTTCTTGTCGGTTGTCGCGACGTCTTCGGCGTCTGGGTCCTCTACTTGGGGCGTGTCTTCTATTAAATCAGCAAACGATGGCCAGATGGCTGGACTAAGTGTCTCACTAAATTTACTTCGTTTACTTGCGTTTGAACTGTGTATAGAGGAAATTAAGTATATGAATAACTTTTATTATTATGTTTTTACCTTAAGGGGCTCGTTCTAACTTTCGTGGAACTAGCTATATCACAGTTAACGGTGAGCGGCGCATGTACATCCGATGATACATGAGGCGCGATTGGTTGTTCATGACATAACGTACTGGCATCTAACATACAAACAGTCGGCTCTGTGTCTTCTGGTTTATTCTCCTTGGATTCATCTCCCGACGATGATTTTATCACCGACCCTGCTTTATAAACCTAGAAAGAATACATTAAAACATAAAATATTTCAGAATTATTTTACTGTTTGTTACTTCATCTTGTTGAGCTTCAGATTCTTGTTGATGTGATTCAGTGAGTACATTTCGACTGCTCCGTTTTCGTTTTCGATTGCTAAGGTAACCCCGAGCCCAAAGTGGAACTTTTCGTTTCCTCGGTGGAGGGCTTGCACCAACTGAATTCGTGGAGGTATCCACGGTTTTTAAAATATCTGAATTATCTTTCTGCCCTTCTTCGTTATCATCTAGAAAAGTTTATTATAATAAATTTTTTTTTTTATAAAACAAAACATTTACCGTCTTCGTTAGGCACGGTGTGGATAAACGGCGGAAGAAATTGAGTAACACTAGATTTTCTTTCCTTACGTTTTTTGGTAATTTCTCTACAGTGCTCTTCAAAATCTGAATCCATTTCGGCTTTGATTAATGCATACGCGTAATCTCGAAGAGAACAGGCACGATGTCGTATCTGCTTATCGGCAGATGTTCTAGAAGAAAGAATTAATCAAAAAATGATTACAGACAACTAGAAATTAAAACTTACTTAGCTGGGTTGTATTCCAAAGCGTTCATACAAATTAAATCGATGTCTGCTAAAAATTCTTGGGCACTTGAATACTGATGTAAATCTACTTTAGTCATCATTGTTTCTAGATCCATCGGCTGTTTGATGATAGTTAAATAATCGGGGACTTCTTCTAAATCTACTGGTTTTGTGAACATGTAGAACCTATAAAAGATATATTAATAAAAATTGAAAACCTAAATTAAAAATATTCTCACATTTTGTTGCTGGCCATTTTCTTGCACATATCTCTCAGGAAAATCCTAAGTTCCCTCAAAGTAGCTTCTTCTTTCTCAACAACTTTCTTGAGTTCTGTGTCCGAGAGAGGCTCTGGCGCAGGTGTTGGGGCTCTTGGCAGTGGAGGCGGTGTCTTCGGCCGCTCTTTAGGGATTTTTGGAGGTTTGATACTGGCAGTGATGATAAGAGGCTTGAAGAACGCTTCTCTCTGGTTAGTGACAGGCGGTGAGAGGTGGAGGACTTCTTTACGATATGGGCTAAAAATGGAACTGATTTGTTCGGGTAACTCTTTGTATTCCACGTTTGCGGTAGCTAAGAATAAAATTGGGATATTTGGGTCAAGTTGGGAGAGCTCGGAAAGGAAAATAGCGCGCACTGTTTCGGCGACTAGGGACCACCATTGTTCGATGCATGGAATATAGATTACGCTCGGGACATTTCTTCTTGCTTCGCGAAATACCTAAACAAATAAGTTTTAAAATCGAAAATTATAATTTGTAAAATGTAACATACTTCGACACAAGCTTCTTCAGCAGTTCTGGCGCTTTCTTTGTACAGCGTAGCTAAATCTAAAGTATATGTGTTAACATGTTCCATATGATACAGAAGAGCTGGTGCTAAATAAGTGCTTTGTCCTTGGGCGTGACCATCTCCTGTTAATAAGAGCTGGGCAGTCTGCATACTATGTGACACTTTTATACTAAAAACAAATTATTAATTAAGATATTCCTATTTATGATTTATGTTGTTAAGTACTTTGAAAGAGCCGGATCTAAACCATGTGGAAAGGATTCTTTAAACAAACTAAGCACAGTGTCTAAAGGAACTTTGAACAGTGCTTCTAAAACAGTTGGCAGTTTTCGTCCTAATCCCTGAGTCACACGATGCGAAGCTGGAATTAACAATGATCGCGCTCGTAGAAAATCAATTTTTTCCACTTTAACTTGAGTCGGGTCTAAGTCCAATCGATAATCAGTAGTATACACTTGCGGATAAGTCCGTCTCAGTCCTTGAATAACCGCTTCGGAGCACAACGCTCTTAAATCCGAGCCACAGTAACCTGCAGACTGCTCCGCTAAATGTTGAATCAAAGCTTCATTCGGTGGTAAGTTCCACTGCGATACATGCACACGAAGAATTTCCTCTCGCTCTTTTCTGGCTGGCAGTGGAAAATACAACTCCCTATCAAATCTCCCTGGTCGTCTCAAAGCAGGATCTATTGCATCAATTCGATTTGTAGCTCCAATTACAATAACTTCTCCTCTATTGTCCAATCCGTCCATTAGAGCTAAGAGAGTTGAGACAATACTAGCGTGAATTTGATCTTGGCGAGAAGATCTCACAGGAGCTAGACCGTCTAGTTCGTCGAAGAATATTATTGAAGGTTTCATTTGAGCAGCTTGTTCGAACAGTAATCGGAGTTGTTTTTCTGATTCGCCCACCCATTTGCTAAGTAAATCAGCGCCTTTGCGCATAAAAAATGAAACTTTACGAGAACCGAAACTGCATTCGTTTGCCAGTGCGCGAGCCAGAAGAGTTTTTCCAGTTCCTAAATGAATAAACCACAAAATAAAAAATATTGACGCTAGAATTGTTTATGTATTACCTGGAGGTCCATGAAATAAAACTCCTCTAGGCGGTTGAATCTGGAACTGTCTGAAAATTTCTGGATACATCATTGGCAAAACCACCATTTCTCTCAAACATCTAACATGATTATCCAACCCTCCAACAGAATCAAACCTAACCTAAAATCACAATAAAACAGTCATACCTATTAGATTTTTTTGAAAAAAACTTACTTTTTTGTCCAAAGTTTCTGGTCCAATAGGAGCCGGCGCCTGACCAACAGGCCCTGATTTTAATTGTTGTCCTTCAGTATTGTTGTTTGTAACCGGTTTCCAAATATATTTTGATTTGTTAGATTTGCGAGATCTGGTTGGTTCGTCGCTTGAATCATCCGAGGTTGAATCTCGGCAATCGCGTCTACGATCACGACGGCGTCTAGCACTTAGATTGTGGACTAAGCGGTTTGAACGACGGACAGGCACTAAGGAAATATCGTATAATAATGTTATGAATCTTGAACAGTAAAAAATCAGACTTACTTGTAATGGGGTCAGGTTTTGGTTTCCGCTGTCGTAACTGATATTTGTATCTTTGATTACGAATGTCTTCATCTGAAGAATCAGATGATTTTTCGCTTTCTGCAATAGAAATACAAATTATAAATTTGGTTAAAATGTGATGTAGGAAAGTAAATAATACCGCTAGTTTTTCTAGTTAGAGTTTTTCGTGGTGAATATCGTGGGTCATCCATGTAATTAATTCTTCTCCGTTTTTTCATTCTCCGTATATCGTTATCGCTTTCTGAATCACCCTCCTCTTCCTCCTTTTCATTTTCTTGTTTTGATCTAGTTTCTCTTCTATCATGAACTTCTTCCTTGCAATCTGTACTTTTTTTATTTTCTTCAGTCTTTTCTCTATTCACTATCACTTCTTCTTCATTCCCATCATTACTGTTACTATTTTCATTATTATCTAAACTTTCTTTGGTTCTTCCTCGAGATCGTGACTTAGGTCTGGGTAGTTCTTCATCAGTACCATTCTTCTTTGTTTCTTTTGTATCCTCTTGGACTGCTTGCGGTTCTCTTAAACTTACTTGCGACTCTCTTAAGCTTACTTGCGGCTCTCTTAAGCTTACTCTTTTAGTACGAACTTCAGTAGTTTCGAAATCATAGATGTATTTCATGTTTTTCTTTATTTCACGTTTACCGGCAACTTCGCCATTATGATGGTTGGAATTGTTTCTTGTCCCGATATCTGAACGAGCTTTCCGAATAGAACTTCGTAAGCCACTATGCTTGTCATGGTGACCGTTTTCCTGTAAAAAAATTAACAATACATTTTTAAAGATTAATTAATGTTATAAACTACTGAAATATGTACCTGTGAATGTCTGCTATCTTGGTCAGATAGAAAATCCATTTTTAAATTTGGGTACCCTCGAACCATTTGGGCATCTGTAATCCAGCTTGTATTAAATGTATCGTATTTTAAAGTACGTTGTCTAGTACTTCTACGTACTGAAAAAGCGGGAACGGACATTTCTGTTATTGTTAAAATTCAAGAAAACAATATTACAAAGCGTAAACAAAAATAAAAATATTTTACAAGCTTCAAAAAGATTAAAGACAAATATACATAACCTACTTAAATAAGATTTTGACATTTGCAAAAAATCGGATTACAACTGAAAAATATTTAAAAGCAAGTTAAATATTCCAGAAAGTTTTGGGAAAACCACTCTAAAATTAATTTCAAGCTAAAAAAAATTTAATCTTACTTTCTCTTCCGGGTTTTTCATCTCCACTGCTATTGCTCTGTGTCATAGAAGAATGTGGATCTGCGTAACATTGATTTTTCAGAGGCCTCAAAGACCGATCCAAATTTCTACTTGATCGTCTAGATGTTTTAGAACTAGAGTGTCTTCGTCTGTGTCTCGGTGAAAATATTTCATCAGAATCATCTCTTTCCAAGAGAAAATCATCTGAATCCTCTTGCATTTCGTGCCTTGAATAAACTCTCCTTCGACCATCAAGAGATCGACAGTTTCGGACCACTTGGCCTTGTAATCTTTTTGCTGAAATAAAATAATTTTTGAGGACGAAACATTATGTCGGAATGTGAAAACTTACAAGAATATGCAATATTGCTACACACAAATCTGTTACGTAGTTCTCTAACCCGCCCTCCTATAAAATTAGGAGATATACCTCGTCTTTCTCTCAATTGTTTTGCTGTGGGACATTGAGAGCTCCACGATTCCTCTTCTTGTGACGGTTCTGATTCACTACTGCTACAAGATTCGGAATTGTCTCCAGCGTCATCAACAACCTAGATTTTTAAAACTTGCATAAGATCACGACACATTTTAAAACTGCAAACTACAACATTCTAGCTACTCTTTGAAAATTTGTATACCATGCTTGTAATAATACACTAAGGCCCGGTTGTTGTTTCAGTCGTGGTTAACTTCTTTGTTACAGTAACAACATGATTAACCTATCAACAATCAACATATATCGTGTAACCATGGAAATGGATTTATAAGATGATTTTTGATAGGTTAATCACATTGTTACAATAACGACGGAGTTAACCACGACTGAAACAACCGGGCCTATATAATAAATATGTATTAATCTATAAGTTTCCCAAACGATAGTAACTTTGGCAAATATTTTCTAACTACATTTGGGATTAATACACAAAATATACGAAACATACCCGAGGAAGACGTGATACATCAACCGTAGAGCCGCTTGACTCCATACGGCGAGTGCTGACCATTATAACGTTGAAGATCACACAGTAACCTCAAAAACATGCACCAATCACCAAATGATTGTATATAAACAATATTTAAATAAAATAATTGTTGACATATGACTACACCACTGACAACGAGTTACACCCAATAAAACTTAAGATATAAACAAAATTTAATTCAACT
Organism: Poecilus cupreus; assembly: GCA_963942605.1. Classification (NCBI taxonomy): domain Eukaryota; kingdom Metazoa; phylum Arthropoda; class Insecta; order Coleoptera; family Carabidae; genus Poecilus; species Poecilus cupreus. The sequence continues at coordinate 3,548,418 of OZ012725.1, read as the reverse complement.
ACACTTTTGTTTTGGTCCAGAAACAAAAATGTATCATATCGTAACACCGTTACATTTTTGTTTTTGTTAACAATATTGAACTGTTTTCACCAAGATTGATATAAAGAATTGAAAATGTTGGAAATAACTATTAACATTATGAATCATTACTATTCAAGTAAGTACACATAACTGAAATATCTTCATGTAATTTCCACTTATCACATGATATGGAAAACTGAAATATTTTAGGACAAATTGCTCGAGGAAGTAACAGAATTCAGGTGAAAACACATCTAAAAATACGAATTTATCATGCATGTAAACAAATGAAGAAAAGATACTAAAAACAAAATAAAACGCACGAGAATTATAGAAGAATTTTGTAAATAGGTTATCAATTTAAATGGTCTGTAAACAAAAAATGACAGTTACATCCATGGGCTGAACAAAAAACCAAAGTAAAGGATGCAGGATATTTACGATTCTAGTTGTTGATTTTATCGAAATCTTAAACGGTAGATCTTTCATTATGTTAAAGTATCAATACATTTACTTACTGTTTCTATTTAACTATATTAAAAAAATAAAATAGGTATCACAAAAAGCACACGTTTTGTAAAAGAAGAGGACTACTACAGGATCTGAAAAACGTATTACCAACATTAATAACACATTTACTTTAAAAGTAAAAACCTCTACTTATAACGTAATTTTTATTAATAAAATTGTTTTGTTATTTGCAGAATAGCATTTGTTAACAAATTAGCAACAAAAATTTATATTTTTTTTCTCTGAAATGTAAAAAAAAGTTGGTGGAATAATATAATTCAGTGCCGTCCAATAGAATTTCGTAAACAACTTTGAAAGATAGAAGGAACGACTACCGTTTCAATTATATCAAATGAAACATGTAATATAAATAAGTACAATGTGTCCACTAGAAAACACAATCGTTTGTGTTTATTTATTATTTTAAGTAATTTTTAACAATTGTTCAAATGGGTGGAAGAATGTGCCGCCTCTGAGATAACATTGCCAGCTGTCGTTCCAGCAGTGTCGGTAAATGGCAAAAGCAAAGGTTGACAGGTTGTTTTTTTAAAAGTATAACTTTTCTTACTCGAATGAAATTGCATACAATAACAATGTAATTATAGACGCATTATAGGTAATTTTGCTTTATCAGTAACATTGTCATTACAAAATCAGTAAACCTAAACGATGGTTGCTTTTATTAGTGGGAAAAATACCAATCCGTTTTAAATTTATTGTAGTTGCCAATATAATTACATCACTGATTGCTTATAAAGAGTCAAAATTGATTTCTTTACGCTTAATTTGAATGTTGGTCCTTGGTGGAATGTATTATAAAGTGAAAATATGAGAATTACAAAATACACAGTCACTTCGTTCATGCATAATGCATAATTTTTAACCAGAAATTATGTTTTTATATTTTTTGTAAAATGTTAACATATATTTCAAAATGTTACAAATAGTAAATACAATAGAAGGTATTATAGGTAAGTTTGCTTTATTATTATTTTGTTTATTGATCTTGTTTTTATCGGATTTTTGGTTTTAAATATTTAAAATAACTATTTGTTTATTTGGTTAATTTTAAAAATAATAGCGTATATGAAATAGGTCCAAAATTATTAATTATAAATTGAAAACTGTGACTATTTACTGCATAACTTTTATGGGTGCAAGTAATTTTATAAACTCTATGCTTCAAGGTATCTACATTATTCCCTTTTAAATATAATCAATTCATTTCTCATAATTAACATCTTTTGCAGTGAATTACATTGATATAGATTTTACTTTGTGGCTTTCGTGGCTTCTGACTCCGTTGTTAGTAACTTTTGTGCTTCCTGTAATAATTGTACTGTTGCTGTATATAACAGCACTGATTTTGTACATTTATAAGTTACATTGGAATACTTTGAGACAAGCTTACAACACAAATGATAGATGGAACGCAGCTAGGAAAACTGTCAGTGCTCTTTGGGATGCTCATGGTTGGATTTGGCATGGTAAAACTTTTTTATTGCAAATTTTACTTTTACACAAAACAAGTTCCACGATTCCTAAAATTTATTAACAAACGCGCAACTTTAACAAAACAAAAAATACAAACAAAACTTGACTAATATAAAAAGTATTATTTATTGTAGGATATGAAGTATGTAACATCGAAAATATACCTGCTGATTCTCCAGCACTTATTATTTACTACCATGGCGCAGTACCTATCGATGTGTATTATTTAATTGCAAAATTATACTTATTTAATAATAGATTGATACATACAGTAGCAGATTATTTTCTCTTCAAGATACCAGGTATATTTGCACGCAGCATAAAAAGTATATCATTTACGATAATTTTACATTTTAGGTTTTTCGATAATTGCTGAAGGCATGAATGTTATTCCAGGGACTGTACAAACATGTTCTGAAATTCTCAAAGAGAATAATATTTTAGCTATTTCACCCGGTGGTGTTTATGAAGCACAATTTAGTCATTCTTATGAATTGATGTGGAAAAGAAGACTAGGGTTTGCAAAAGTAGCTATTGAAGCGAAAGTGGTAATATTTTAACTTAATTATTATAGGTCAAATTATTTTTAAAACTTCGTGGAATTTTTTTTGAATATCAAATTAGATTACCTTGCATTTAGTTCTATATTTGTTCCATTCTTAGAAAGCAATAAATCTACTGCCAGAATTTTATTATAAATATATATTTTTAGCCAATAATTCCAGTGTTTACGGAAAACTTGCGAGAAGCATTCAGGACAGTTAGTATTGGTCGACGATTTTGGTTAAAAATCTACGCTTTAACTAAATTTCCATGGGCGCCTATTTACGGGGGGTTTCCAGTTAAAATGCGAACACATATCGGCAAACCGATTCCTTATGATCCTGATCTGACGCCAGAGGAACTCCAGACTAAAGTAATTTTATTTTTTTACTTATGGAATTCAGTAGCTTTAAATAAAACTCTCTTCACTTAAAGCATATTTTTAGTTAACAAAATTCAGGTTAATTATAATGCCACGAACTTTAACAGTTTAAAACATAAATATAGGCCCTATTCTGTCTAGTTGCGTAACTACAACTACGTTTTTTTTTTTTCAAAAAAAATCGATTGGATTAAATTGACATTAAACTTGCAAATTTACAATACCACTAATAAAACTGGATAGAACGGGCCCATATTTAGGCATTTTTCTCCTGAAACGACTTCTAACAGTTAAGTTATATTTTTAAAATTATCCTTTTTTTGTTCAGTATGACGTAATACTATCATTTTTTGTTGGAAATTTATTGATGAAAGAATGCCGTAGGTGTAAGATAAAAATAAATTTTATTCGATTTTAGGTAGCTGAGGCAATCAATAATTTAGTAAATCAACATCAACGAAGACCTGCAAGTATAATGCTTGCACTTTTAGACAGAATTTCATTGTTTAGAAGGCCTACAGTAAACATTGCCATTGACAAATCTCAAAGTCAGGAATTACACAAAGAGTAACAAGTAGCCTAGTAGTAATAAAATATTCCATTCCTTTTATATACGACATTAATCAGTTTGAAACACAATTAAACGTATAAAATATTTTTATATTTCTATTGAAATGTTTGACATACAGTAATTTTATTTAACTGCACGGCGTACTTAATTTTTAGCACATTGTGATTTTAGTCTGTTTAAGAATATATTGAATATTTTGTTTGTACATAACGGTGCTAATTCTGTATATAATAGCATATGTATAAAAGTGTGATGTTTTGTTACGTAAAACGTAAATAAAGAAGGAATGAAATGAAAGAAATGTATATTAATTCACACAGATCTTTTTTATTGGGACGTACACAACACATACATATATTTAAGAGCAACTGTCTTTAAATTTTGTTACTGAAGCATACTTATTTACGTTTCATTTTACTAGCGACTTCCATCACTCAGTGAATGCCCTGACATCATAAAGATGCAATTATAATTTATTAATTAAAAACTTAAACCAAGAACAAATTTGCACAGTCTTTTAATAAATGCAGTATTGTAGATTTTATCTAACACCCTTTATAGTATGTAACGTTAACTAAATCTAATAATAAACTGTTAAAAATTTGTATACAAAAATGCTATGAAGTTACATGCAAAGACTGTGCATAAAAATGAATAAAATGTCATCATGTTTAACTTTGTAATAAAAGAGCACTTAAGGCTCAACTTTTAATAATTCAACATCGAAGATTAAGGTGGCGTTTGGTGGAATGATTCCTGGATGTCCGCGAGATCCATAGGCATAGTCAGGCGAGCAAGTTAATCTGGCTCTTTGCCCCACACATAGCTAGAAAAAACAAACACAATATAACTAACCGTCTAAATGAAAATATTAAACAATACATATTCAAAATATCAGTCTCACAATAATCACAACGAACTATAGTGAGAGGCCAGTTGCTCATCAAAGAATTCAGCGAGCAAGGATGTATTTGTCATCATGTTTTTCTTTATTATCAGTTGTTGTGAAATAATATCAAAATAACACTTAGAAAATACCTATACAATGAGTGTAGATAACATCGCACCACAAATAAGATTGTGCACTTAACCAAACAAACGTAATCATAACGAGTTGATTCAAATTTTTTACGTGAACAGTCAAGCAAAAAATTAATTTAACGGGTAAATTACAAGTCACGTGGAATGGAAAGATCTTTTGTAAAATTAAAAATATTTGAAACAATACCTGGGCAACACCTTCATCCCATCCTTTGATAACTTCGCCCTTTCCGATACGGAATTTGAAGGGTACACCTCGGTCGCGAGATGAATCGAATTTAACTCCATTCTGGAGGGTACCGGTGTAGTGGACAACTACAGTTTGACCAGTTTTGGGAAAGGTTTGGCCTGTTCACACAAATAATTAATCAATCAAGGGATGATTCGTAATATAATTCAATAAAAAAAATATGCAAAGGAATTTGTTAGACTGACATGCGGTAGATATAAATAGAAACATATTCTGTTACTTACCATCACCGTGTGAAATATTTTCAATCTCAACGCCCATGTTTATTTACGTGATTTAAAATTATATTAACGGTAAAAATTACGTAGTCAAACCAGATTAACTAAAAAGAAGTAACGTTTAATAAAATTATGCTACAACGAACTAAATTTTATAGCGCACCTCACATACAGGTGCGCCAAGCTGTTTTTCAATGCACAACCAAGGCCAAGTTTACAGTTTCCGGTTTATATATCGATTGCGATTTCTTCTTTTTCTCACTATGGAAACTACCACGGCGGGCTACTCGCGGCTTTTTAATTGTTTTTTTGAATGATAAGATTCTTATTTGCACTAATATGAAATTAAAACGTGGGTGGAAAAATCAATATATTACGTCGTGAACTTTGAAACACTAACCACTTTATTTAATGCAACATTAATCCATAAATTATTAACACTTTACTTGATCTAATAACAAAAATTGAATAATACTCAGTAATATATTCATAAAGCTATCCTTTTACCATTTTACATAATTATATATAAAACATTTTGTCCTAACCGATCACTGAATATTATTCAATAAAATTCTCTAAGTCTAATTCGACAATACATTAGCATTTTGTATCAAACTACTACAATAATTATTAAAGAAAACATATTACACAATTACCTACTCCAGTAAAGTCAAGATACATTTTAATTAAATAATAAATACATATTTAATAAACAAATAATTCTGGGAAGTGCTGTTCGTATACTGGTACTGTCGAATTTTTATTTTGATCAGTCGGATTGCGCGTTGTATCTGGATTAGTAGATAAGGACTTGAATATTTCGTTCAGTTTGTTCTGTAGAATATCGTGCTGCAAAATAAACATTTCAATACCTATTGATTGATTTATATTTAAAATATTTACTTTTGGTTGTGTGCGTCGCATTAATTCGTTGAAGGGAGCAGTCCTAAATGTCTCACTGAGCTGTTGACGTTTCTCTGCTTCTTCCTCGCGTTTGTTGTCATTTGGTTCGGTTAAAACTCTCTTCATGCTTTCGAACGTTAATTCTTCTTCTGGTGTTTTCTACAGATTTAAGAACAAGAATTTATTTAATGGAAAATCTAATGTTGCATAAAATCTTTAGGAACTATTAAAGGAATTCTTACGACAGGAAATGTTAGGAACCGGAAATTGGTAGGAGTTTTTGCAAAGGCCAAAAGATGATCCCACTGCGGTCCAGTGTCTATTTTAATTCTTTTAGGAATTGTTGCAACAGTAGTACACATATTCTAACGAAATAAAAATAAAAAATTTATTTTCAATACGAAACAAAATAAAGTTATCATACCCTAGTCATTCCAGGAGAACTAGAAACACTGTCAACATCCTGAGGCCCATTGTTGATCTCGATAACGCTTCCTCGAGCTCCCATTTCTACCCAGCTGTGACGATGAGGCCCAGCCAGAACTCCTGGACCTCCTGCACCGTATGGTGAGCCTTGCTGGAGACGAGTTGAGTCCAGACCACTTTGCTTTAGACATTCGCAGACCTCCATCTTACAAAACAAGATTGTTATTATTATTGTGACTTTTTAAATTAACAATACTTTTTATACCTGATCAATAAGAACGTGTCGCAATTCTTTCGCTGGTTCATATTCTGCGGAATAGTGAACTAAAAGTTCAGGTAACATGTGTGGAGCATCAGCTTTTCTTGTTTCAACGACTTTTCCAGCATACTCAGCTAGCGCCGGAATATTCATAACGTTTGGAATCAAAACCAAGAGGCTTACAACAATCGCATGGAGATTGAATTTTTGTGCGTTGGATAGAGCTGTACTGTTCAGAGCCAAACTTTGCAAACTAAACAAAAACACAAATTAATAAATTCACTCTTTTTTAAAGTAAATAATGAACGTACCCAATGACGAGCTGAAGCATATCAATAACAGTTTCATTGCTGGCAAGTTCGACACAAAGCAAAGCTAAAGTCGTATAAACTGCCTCCATATTTTCAACATTATTCGACTCCATTTGTAAACTGGTGTACAAAGCATCATAAATAACTGGACCATGTTTATTAATAAATATTAAATCAGGCCGAGATGATTTTTCAACCGTCAACTCTAGTTCTGCTACCATTATACTATAAAAAAAAATAGTTATTAGTCAATGAATTATATTACAGCATTGTTAAACTTACGTTGGTTTGGATAACTTATCCTGATTTCGATGTCTGTCGACCAGAGTATGTAAAATTCTTTGAACCAACAATCGCATATCCGGATCCGCAGCTAAAGACATTCTCAATAAAGGATGCAGAAAAGAAACAGGGAATGTTGTGTTCAAGTGAACTGTTTGGTATTTTGTACCAACCTATAACATTGATAAAAATTAGGCTTATAAATTTAGTTAACCTGCTAACTTACTTTTAATAAACTTTTAAGTAAAATGCTCTGGAAAAGAGTATCTGCAGGAGTATGGTTATCAGGCAATGGATAATGCACTTTATTCATAATAAACATCATAATTTCAATCTTTTGGTAATCGGGCAAATGATTGGCAAACTCGCCAAGAGCATTAATTAATGCTTCTTGGTAGAGCTTTTCGTCGTGTTGGCTTAAGCCATGTTGTACTGATGACTGTAAATGTCTTAGAAGAGAATTAATAATTTCCAAGACAGACGGACCTAAGAAAAATGTAATTTAAATAAAAATACATATCTTGAAATTTTTCTTGTAGATTTCTTACCAACACTTTCTCCTGCAGCAATCGCAATAATTTTCGATAGAACATCAGCAATACTTGTACGAATTTTTGGACTAGATTTTGCGTTTTCGTCAAGATGACCCATTAAAGTTTCAACGACGGTGTAGGAATACTGAGCCTAAAAATAATATATTTTTTGTTAGTATTTAATAATTTGTGCAATACTACAAAAATACCTGAATTGAAAACATGATGATTCTAAATGTATGTATGGCAAATTTATTTGGGACCCACAAATTGTGGTTATCGAAATGTCTGTAAGAGAAACATTTATAAATATTCATAAATATAAATTGAGTCTATTCAGTTGAAGAACTTTAGATAATTAAATTAAAACTAGACTTACTTTAAGACTGGTTTTAATACTGAGCGAATATGTCCAAAAGAAGCACGTCCCACTAATTCTCTCATACAAGTTTCAGCCAACATCGGAGGATCAGTTTGATCTTCTGGAGCTGTTTCAACTCCATTCTGTTCTTTAATGTGGAAACATGAGTTCTACAAAAAAGACCAACCTTAAAATACCAAATCAATATACTGAATTATATGCATTTCATACCTGCATGTTAAATAACAAACTAGGAACAATTTTATCCATGTGCTGCTGCTCCCAGATATTTTCTACCAAATCATCAGATACAGTTTTGCGCACAACAGCTTGCAGACCTCTTATCCCAGCCAAACGAATGCTTTCGCTTACGGATTTCTCGGTATCATTGCTATGGCACATTGCTGAAAATTTACTCACGAAGAAATCATATCTTCGGTGATAAGACGGTGTATCTTCTTCAATATTTGCAAATCGAACAAACTACAAACAAATCAAGTTATAAATAGCTACCAAGCGATAAATGTTGGAATAAATACTGATTGCGTGGCTAAAATTTGTAGCTGTGGATCAGTGGATTCTAAAAGTTTCTGCACCATTTTAAGAAAGCTTTCTACGAATAAGTTCAAAGTTTGAGCATGGCATGCCAATAAGAGTTGGTCCATAGCTTCCATGGCAATAATGACAAATCTATAAGTGGTTTATTAACTATATATTAAAATATGATGTAATGCATTACTTTTCATACCCATGTCGTCGTCGATAAATATCTCGTGCTGCCTTTTGAAATAAATACTCTCCGATGCGATCAAGTTTTTCTGGTGAACTAAGTGAAAAGTATGTGAGTTTTTCCATGTTTGCTTTAATGAGTCCATCTTGAGGGTTTACAGGGAAAATGTTGTCAACGAGTCTTTTGTATCGGGGCCGCAGTGCACTGCAGCAACCACAGCAACCTGGATGCATAATTACATTGATTATTTATCTGTACAAGTCTTTATAATAAGTGCAATCGTATATATTCGTGAGTGTTTACAAATGATAAGCCAATTTTATATAATATATAATTAGTAATGTAACACTCTTCTCTAGGTCACTGAAAACTGGGAAGTGATAGTGCAAAATCGATAAGAACATACTAAAAAAACTATTTAGTTGTGTTAGTCAAGCTATAAAGAATTATTACCACTAAACATGATTGCTGTGTATAATGTACAACACAATTAAAATCACAAAAACATGAACATTTCACGATGACATTTGCGATGACAGTTTCATTGTCATAAATGTCATAGTTTTGTTACTGCCATCTGTTGCAGCAAGCACCATTTAAGCCGTCTTCATTTGTTTAGTCAGATCGGCAGATGGGGAGAGTATGACGCGGACGAATATTTTTTCGTTGACCATTCAAACGTTGAAAATGATGCGCACGAATCTTTAAAACTCAAATATTTTTACATTGAATTTTCAAGTACCGACTTACGCATTTCTTGAATCTGCATTTCTTGATTATGCAAATCTTGAAAATTCAAAACGGCAACATTGCCTTTAACTTTATTCTGGGTTGTTCACCACAACTTTTATCTGGTAATATTTTAGTAACTTTTATGTTATTAGTATATTTAAAAACTTTTCACAATTTTAAATCATTTACCAATATGTTTTAAATAATATATTTATATTAAATTAATATAAATGTTAAACAGAAGAATTGAAGAAATACAATTGAATTTATAATAGGCAGGGAAGAATTCAATTTAATTACTACAAATAAAATGAACTGGAATAAAATTCTGTGGAAGATATAAATGATAGAAATGTTAAATTAAAAACTTATGTTAACATTTAATAATATTTGTTTACATTAAAAACTGTTATTTAGATATGAAATCAGTGATCTGAACCCCTTGTGGTTCAGATCACTGTATGAAATACTTATATAACCTTACTTTTTATTAAAACCAGAAAATCTATTGTATCGATGGATAAATATATGTAAGTATTAATATAAAACTGGTTTGGATGATTACAAGTTGATCTTGTTCAATTTCTTTTTCAGAGTAACAAATTGGATGGGAATATATTGTTCTTCAGCTGTTTCTTATCATAGCAAAGTTATATCTGACATTCAGTAGATGGATGCTGGACTTAGCTACTGAAACTCAACACACTAATAGTAATAACTATGGCTAGCATTTCCTTCAACAAACGTAAAGCCTATTTTTGTAAAATACATCAGTTCTATCGTATATGATGATGTTATGTAGTTGTGTTGTGGTTCTCTTACTACTCTTTTGTAGTATGGCCCCTTTAAATGTTAATCAATGACTACTGCTGTGCCGATCTCAAATTTTTGATTTGAAACCTATTACTTATGATGATAGCTCATATACCATTGTAAAAAATTAGGAACATTTTGGTTATTAAATAATAGAATGCATATGAGAAAAGAATTATGATCGTAAATCATCAACTTACATATTGCATCTAGTGCATTAACTGGAATTTCTATGTTCGGAAGTATTTAAAGTCGAAATATAGAAACGGCTTGAAAGATTCCACTCTTGAAAATATAATTAGACTTTTCACAACAAATATCAATATTAAAAGAAATTGTTGCTCAATGTTTCCATTAAATACCTTGATAATATTCTGACTGTGTTTTTATTATTTCTAGTTATGTATTGTTTTTGACTATTTTTTTTTGTATAAATAAAATAACTTTAGAATTGACATGAAATGACTTTTCATGTACCTATCCTTTTTGCCTCCGAAATGTTTAAGAAAAAGTGTCCCGTGGACTAAGATAAGTTAAACAGTGCTACTGTACTTTTTAGGCGTCGTCATTTCTAAGTGAAAATGAAATCTTATAAATTAAGCAAGTATTTGAAATATATCAGAAATAAAAACATAAATTATTGTTTTATTTCTCATGGTACTCTGATAATTACCTTAAATCGTGAATTTTCTTTGGCTAGAACTCAGACATAACAAAAAAATTAGCAACTAGAACTCAAATGATCCCGTTTTAATTCTGAACATTTTTCTTTATTGTTTTAAAGCACTTATACACGTGTGTCATACGCTATTTTTTATTATACCTGCATCATATTCTGGAGAAAACTGGAAAGCAACATTTTGATTTTGATTCATTTCAAAATTTTGTGCGTGTGACGTTTGACGTATATCGTTTACATAGACATCGGTTTGCATTTATCGCTTACGTTACTATGTAGATCCGTTTTTATACAATTTGTTGACAGTTTTGACAGATATTATTAGTAATTATTTTTGTTGTTGCTTAACAACCTTTAAAGCACGGCGTGTTTTAATTTTGCGTTTGTGAACGCTGCAGCGTGTTTTAAACACGGATTATGATGCAGGTATAATATAAAAATATTTATTTATTTACTGCGTTTCGAATTATTGTACACAATTCTTCATCAGGAAAATAAATGAAAATCATAAACAATTAAATAGAAACAGTAACAAACAAATTATAGTATAAAACCGAGAAAATCATGTCCTGTCCCTTCATTTTGATTTGCTGTATTTTTTACTTCTGCAGTTGGAAAATTTTTGTCTAAAAGTAGCACTACTTTTGTGTAAAATATTTCCTCGAGACTATGCTATGACTTTTCCACACCTCTTTATTTTTATGTATATGCACCGACAGCAAGTATTTTGTAATCTTCGACGATACGCTACAGAAAGTATTCTTACTATCCGACTGCGAAGTAGGTACATGATCCATAGCGATACAACAATTAATAAATCATCTAGTTTTTTTTCATGAATCGTAAGCTTCACCAGCTTTTATCTCTTGGATCCTTCCAGAACGACTATAATCAGAGCAAACTTTAGCATTCATGCACTTTTATTTCGTCAGAGTTTAAAACTGATTGGGCATATTGCATATTTAGATACTTGCAGGGCCGGCGGAAGGCGTGGGTAATGTGGGCCGCACTACACACATGAAAATTTCCTGGGTAATTACCCACCTGAAATTTGGAAAATTTGAAAACATTTTTGAAAATTTTGAAAAAATTCTTATAAATGTAAGATGTTTAGGAATTGAAAAATTGAAATTATACTATATTATACTATATATACTATATAATGAAAAACCCCAAAAAATATGTAAAAAAATATTTTTATTAATGAAGCAGGATCACAATATTAAATGAGAAGTTTGCCATGATAACAAAATTTTTGCAAATTTGGCGTGTTTAAAAATTTTAATCACTCGTTGCTTGGCAACCCCGTGACTGCCCGTGATTAATGGGATCGTGTTACTAAAGAACCGTTTTACAAACTTGAAACTAACAGTTAAACATCAATTTTACACACTATCGTAGATAAATATGATTATTTCACTGATTACAAATTTGACCAATCAGAATGCTAGCTTTTATATGCAAATTTTGAACATTTTGAAGGCATATTTAGCTGGATAATTAGTTGCAGAAGCAAGATACTTACATGTTTTTTACCTTTACTGGTATTCTATATCTTTAAACATGCTGAATTATTCAATTCAAGCTATTTTTATTTACAAATTTTTTACATTTATTTGACAAATAATAAGAAAAACAATCAATTTGCTATAGTTACAACATAATTTTATGGTGCTTTTTGTTTATGTGTGTACCGATTTATTTATGTGAAAATGTGTCAAAATTAACGTTTTAGTACAATTTCTTCGGCAAGTATTAATGTTTATGCGATGAATTCATGAAATAATCTTGACATATACCTCGTGCTAAAGAATTGAATCGATTAAATTTGATGTCTAGCTTATTTACAAAATTTTGCTTTTAAAAAAGTGTTATCGTACATAATAATTTAAGATAAAATCCCTCGACCTGCGGTCTCGGGTTTTTTTTTTAAATTATTATGTACTCAAACACTTTTGCATAAGCTAGACATGTCAAATTTAATCGATTTAAATTCTTAGCACTCGTGATATAACTATTGACAAAATGAGTCTAAAATGATCATATAGTGTCGAAACTTTGCAGTTTAAAAAAATTACTGTCCAAAAGAGGAAATAATATAACCAGTAATAGGTTATTTGTAACTCCAAATTTCGACTTTAATCCAAATAATTCAAATTCCCTATGGTTTAGGAATTCTCTGGTAGGAAAAAATACACTTTCTTAGTGGACAAAATTGGCTGCAGAAGCTGTTGGTTACCAAACAATTAAAAATTTCAAATCATTGGTAAAAGTTGGCATTCCTGAACAATCTTTAATTAAGATATCTGGTCAATCAAGCAGTAGCTCAATAAAACCATATTTACAATTTGATGAGAAACATCACGCTAAATTGTTAAAGAATTAAGATCCGTAAGAATTATTAAAACTAATTCTTCGTTGCCAGACAAGGAAGAAAATCATCAATTGTTTACTAAAACTGTACTTTTAATATCACTAACTATTAATATTTTTGTTAATTTCCTTCGTTATTAAAGTTATTAACAATTAATGTAGTTACCTTTGCGGGAAATATTCGAATATTTTTTCCCCGGGAAAATATTCGCTGTCAAAATATTCACATCTGATTGGTTAGTTTTAAAGATATACATCATTTTGATTTGTTCAATTTTATAATTTGACAGGTGAGGGCGATAGTCATATATAATATCCCAAGTGCATGTCAAATTATCGACAATAACATGCACGAGAGATATTCGAAGGACTATTTCCCGATTAAAATTTAGCCAAACGCTGTTTCTCTCATGAAAAATAAAGTAAAATTTAAAAACTTCATTTGACAGAAAGGCAGAATCACATTGCCACGCCGTATACAAGTTGTTTTCAAATTGCTTTTAATAGCAACACGTAAATAAATAAAGTGTGATTGCTAAATTGTAT